>MU179926.1:2925459-4388189 GCA_016808195.1 Cytospora chrysosperma | reverse complement strand
CCCTAACCCTCACCCTAACCCTCCTAACCCTAACCCTAACCCTAACCCTAACCTAACCCTAACCCTAACCAACCTAACCCTAACCCTAACCTAACCTAACCTAACCTAACCTAAGCCCTACACCTTCCCTTTTCCTCTTTCTACTCCTACTCTTCCTTTATTACTCTTCTTCTCTTCTATTATCTTACTTCTTCTTTTATTTCTTTTTTATATAATTTTATCCTTCTATTTCTTCTTTTTATTATTTTTAAATATTTTTTTTCTTTAAATATTTATACTTCTAACCCTTTTATTTATATATAACCCTAACCTTATTCTCTTATATAACCCTAACCCTTTTATTTATATATTCCTTAACCTTATTCTTTTATATAACCCTAACCTTATTTCTTTTATATAACTATAACTTTTCTTTTTATATAATTTTTACTTTTATTTATTTCTTTCTTTTATTTTTTTTCCTTTTTTTTATTCTTTTCTTTCTTTTATCTGTTTTTTACTTTATTTTATAATTCTACTTTTAAATTTTAATTCTCTTACTCTTTCTCTTTTATATAATCTTATATCTTCTTTTTCTTTTCTTTTTATATTCTTTTTATTTTATATTCTTTTTATTATTATTTTCTTTTATTTCTGTTCTTTTCTTTTTTACTTTATTTTTCTTCTTATTTATATAAACTTCTTTCTCTTTTCTTCTTTTATATATATTCTTTCTTTTTATATTTCTTATTCTTCTTTTCTTCTTCCTTTTTTTATTATTATTATTTTTATAACTTTATTTCTTTATTTCCTTTTATTACCCCTTTAATCTTTATCTATATTATTATATATCCTACCCCCTTTTTTTATTCTTATTTCTTTATAACGTTACTTTTTCTTTTATTCCCTAACCCTAACCTAACCTAAGATAAGGATAATATCGCTTTCTCCCCGGGCTTACTAGTAAATAGTAGTAATGCTAATTATACTATATTACCCGAGCTTAAACTTATTTCTATTTATAGGACCCTCGCTAAGTATATTAAGCTAACCGGTAAGTAAATTAAGTACTTTGTAGTAATTAAATAGCCTTATTATATTATAACTATTATAGCCTTATACGCCCCCTATATAGAGAAGATAGTTAAGGATCCTATAGCGCCCCCTTATATCTAGGATTATAGTATATTACTATAGCCCTATAATAGTATTAATTCGGGGCAGTTATTAATATATATTATATAAGTAGAAATGCGTAATTATATCTTTAATATAGTATAAATGCGTATAGCTGCGATTATCTTAAGGTAGGGCTGCTTCGATTATATAATAGGCCCTTAGTAATTTTATTAACTACTTATAAATATTATCTAAATATACGAAGAAGGCTATCGAGAAGTTCGAGTTAATCTTAACTTATACTTAAAAATACTAAACGGCTAAAGGAAAAGCTAAGTAATAAGTAAGTAGCTTCCCCTATACTTTAGCCTCGATACTAACCCGCTAGTAGGCTTATACTAACTAGACTATAGCCTACTATAAGGTCTAGGTTATATTAGATATTACTAAGCTAGTTATTATACTTACAGTCGACCCTACTAACGCTTTATATAAGTAGCTAGCCTATATCGAGGCTATTACGAATTATACCGAGCTCGGCCTTAATACGCTATTACGCTTTAATAGCCTCCTAGCGACCTCGAGGGAGGGTATAAGTAGTAAGGATAATATAGAGGATAATACGGATAATAATTCGGAGGATAATATAAAGGATAGTATAGAGGATAGTATAGAGGATAATATAGAGGATAATATAACGGACGGTATAAGCTATAAGATAAGCCGCGCTGACTCTAACGCTTAAGCGCTATAGGAGGGCTATAGCTATTATAGTTTATATACTTAGGGTATATATTAGTTTTCGGTTTATAATTTATAGGGTTAGTATATAGGGTCTTAGCGGTTATACTTCAGGGTAGAAGCTAGCTATCTATAGACTTAAAAATAAGATACCCTTATAGATAATATAGAGCGCTAGGCCGATAAGCCTCTACTTATACGATAAGGCTTCCTACCGGCCTTATAATATAGTTAATACTAGGTTATAATAAAGCAGTATTAAGGGTAGTACTTAGGTATTACTTATAGGCTACCCCGGCCCCGATAAGGAACTAGAGGTTTATATACCGGGTCTTATTAATACTATAGTAGGGTCTCCGCTGCTCCGTTATAAGGCTATAGTAAGGTTATAGCTAGGCTACTTAGGAGTATAGAATATAACTATAGATATAGAATACTTAAGAAAATAACTATATAGCCTGGGCAGAAAATAATATTTATATACCTCTAGTAGTATAATAATACCTTAAAGAGACCTTAAATAATAGTAGACTAAATACTTAGTTTCGTAGTTAGTACTAAAAGATACAAACTAAGTAAGGTTTACTATTAATCTAGAGTTAAGTTCGTACCCTTTAATACTAACTAAGCTAAGAGGGTTTACCTTAAGATATTATATAAAGGAGGGAGAGCTAGCGATAGGAATAGAACTATTACTTATAAATATCTTAACCCATATAGTTACTAATCCTTATTATATTTACTTTTCTTCGAAACTTATTTTACTCTATCCCTAGAAATAATATAAGAGTAATCTTTTAGTTAACTTATAATAAAAACTACTATTAAATCCGACTTACCCTAGTATATATTATATTATAACGGGTCGAACCCGAGGAGCTTATAAAGAGGTCGAGGAGTTTAATAATTATTATAAACTATTAGCGTATTAGCTAAAGTTGAGTTATAAATAATTAGCTAGCTCCGTTAGATCTACTCTTAATATTAAGAGACCCGCTATTATAGAAGAGAGAGCTAGGACGGCTCGTAAAGTAAAGCTAGTAATATAAGTAAAGCCTACTATAATTATAATTAGTATCGACTTTAATATAATATAAGTAGTCCCTACCTTATACTAATTTCTCCTAGTTTCTTATATTATATAGCTTTACTAATCTTATATACGCTTACCCGGGGGATGCCGGAAAACTCTAAACTATAACAGACTAGGTTAATAGTAATAGTAATAACCCGAAAACCCTATCTATTATTATTTTTAACTGCGAGGAAATTAAATAGGGAATAAAGATTAAAGATAAACTAAACGCTCTATAATATTAGTTTAAATTACTTCTAGTTAATAAGGGCGACCTTCTTACCGATATATAAGGATCTATATAATTATAGGAGGCTCGGGATAAGCTTAAAGCCCTAAATATATCGGCTATTAATATTATTATATTATTCCTAAGGCTCCTTTAATCTTATTACTTAGATAGGATGAAAGTTATAGAGGGAGGAGAGATAGTAGATATATCTCGCTTTTATATTATAGTTACTTTACTAGCTATTTAATAAAACGATATTCGAGAGCGGATACGATAGGCTATTAGTAATACTAGAATTCTAGAGTAATATTTAAGAGTTAGAAAGATTACTCTTAACTTTATCGCAGAGCTTAAAGCTACTACTCTTATAGTATTATCGGGTATTAGTAATTACTATAATATTAATATAAATCTATTAAGTTTTTCAACGCTAAGATAAGTCTACCTCTGTATTATTAGATTAATAATAGTTTTATTATTATAGATTATAGCAGTAGTATAGTTAACTTTATTAGTTATAAAGTTACTAGAACTAATCTTATAGAGGTAAAGGAAATAGTAAAGGGTAAAGGTTAGTTTAAATATAGCCCGATTTTAAGTAGATTAGCTATAGGTATACTAATACGGAAATTTAGGTATATTATATAGGGCTATCTTTATCGACGATTCCTTTAAAGAGCTTCCTAAGTAGAAGTTAAAGCAGATATCGGAAGATATACTAGATCGTATCGAAGAAAGCGATATTCCGGAAATAATAGTATTATCTTAGGAAAATAGAATCCGTAAAGCGTTTACTAGTATAAACCGAGAATAAACTATCCGTTATCTATATAGCCTTATCGACCTATATTATCTTTATAAAGCTTATCGCTTTCCGATATTTATTATTACTTTTAAAGATATTAAGGATATCTTTAGGCCTATTATAGAGAAGATTTAAGCTCTAATAGTATACTAAATTAATATAGTTAGTAAGAAGGAGGATAAACTTTTAAAAGTAAAACCCTCTATCCTTAAGATATTATATTAATAAGGTTTTCTTACTTACTAATATTATTTAATATAATATTCTTATTAGTAGCTTCGGACGCTTTAAGTATATATATATATACTTTAAAGAGCGTTACTTTAGCGTAGAAGTGCGGTAATAATAAGGATTTGAACTATAAATACCTATAATCTTCTCTTAGATTTCTATTTTATAAATCTTAAGTAATTAATCTATTATCTCTCGCGAAGCTATTATTTTTATAGCTTAATAAAGTATAAGATTAAGAGTCTATTTATTTCTAGGGTTAGATCGAGAATAGCGAGAGTAAGCTATAGTATTATCTATTAAGAGAAGTAGGACGAAGAGAAGTATAATAAAGCTAATTATATTCTAAACGATATTACTAGCGAGTAAAAGGCGGTTAGGTAGATAAAGTAGATCGTTTAGCTAATATAAAACTGCTTATTTTCTCGTTACTAATTAGCTATATCTCGAGGTACTAATAAGTTTTAATCTATTAAAGCTAAGATATTAAGAAGAGTTATCTCCCTTAGTATAAGCGTTATAAATACCTCGAAAATAAACTTAACCTCCTAGCCCTAACTACTAATATATATATATCTAAGGCCGAGGACCTTCTTACTCGACGGGATAGGTCGGTTATAGTATATTATAAAGTTATATAAGATATTAAGATCGATTAAAACTCGCTAAACCCTTATAAAGACTAGTATAGAAGGAAACTCTAATATCTTAACTATATTATAGAGATAAAATATAATAGTAGATCTTCTATATTTTATATCTTATACGATAGTAGATAATAAGCTACTAAGAATATCTCGGTAGAAGTTATCGAAACTTCGGTAACTTAATCTTATATTAACTAATATATTAATTCTTTTTTAAAGCTTACTAAAGGATAATAATACTTATTATAGGAGGTTAGTAGGATAATTACTACTTTATTATTATTTATAAACTTATTAGATTTAAGATTTAAGAATATAACGAAGCTTTAACTTTATTACCCTAATAGAAAGGATATAAGATTAATTAAGACTCGCTAAACCCTTATAAGGATTAGTATAAAAAGAAACCCTAATATCCGGGTATAAGAGCTATTATAACTATTATATAGCCCTCCGGCCGGACCGAGTATAAGAGATACTATAGCTATTATATAGCGCCCTAGCCGGACCGATTAGGAGAGCTACTATAGCTATTATATAATAGTCCGGCTAGATTAAGTTTAAAACTTACTATAGCGGTTATATAGCCCTCCGGCCGGATTAACCCTAAGCGCGATTATAGCTATAATAATATAGCTTAAGACTAATCGAGAAAGTAAAGAGAGAATATTAATAACCCTACGATTATAGCTACCCGTATTACTAAGATTATAAATAAAGCCGCTATATAGTTTATAAGATAGAGAAGGATAATATATTAAGGATCCGGACGGAGATAGTAAAGAATAATACCCTAGCTACTATAATAGCTAATTGCCTTAAGAGCTATCCGCCCCCCCTCCTCCTCTTTTTCCTCCTCCTCTACTACTACCCCGGCCGGATCCCGGCTTAGGAGCCTACCCTCTTTACCCCTAGATAACCCCTTAATTATAAAGGTATAGATTTTAGGGAATACCCTATATATCTAATTCGTCTTAAGCCCGGCCTAAAGTATATATAAATCTAACTACTACTAGAGCCCGTCTAGCTTAGTATATATTACCCTATCCTCCTCTATTTAATACTATAGGAGCGTAAAGAACATATATTTATAGTATATATTTATAGCCGTATAAACCCGGTAGAGTAAGCCCGAATACTAATACGCCTGCCTAGCGTATATATAAAACCGGCTACTATCCTTTATATTATAAGCCTAATAAGAGCAGATTATTTATAAAAATCTATAATAAAAGTAGCTGGAGTAAGGGGTAAGCCTTTTTTACCCGAATATTATTATCTCTAGCTCTTTCTAATTCGCCCCTACTTTAATTTATACTAGACTAAACTACTAGGGGTAATCCCTATACTTGTATAATACTTCGGCTACCCTTTAAAACTAGTAGATTATATAATAGCTGCGTTAATCTTTAAGCTAGGCGTAGAATAACTCTGCTAGCGCGCCGGCTACTTATATTTTACGCTATACCTCTAATTAAGCGTAATAGCCCTACTATTATATATAAGTAAAACAGGCGCGCGTAGTAATAATAGTAGCTTATTCGCGCTTATCCTTAATCGTAATAATAATAGCTGCCTCGTATTTAGCTATATTAGCCCGGCCGCTATAAAGGTTATAAACCTCCTCGAGCCCGATAATATATCCGCCCGTCCGTATATAGCCGTTTATAACCTAATCTAATATTACCTACCGGTAGTATAAGCTAATTAGAAACGCTATAGTAACCGGATTACCCCCCCCTTTTAACGCCCCGGCCGGGTAATAAACTATTACTACCCGGCTTATCTATTTATCCCGCTTAGCCTGCCCGCTTTCCTAGATATAATCCAGTAACTATTTCGGTACTCTAGCGTAAACGATAAGCTATACGTTAAGTATATTAATACTAAGCCCTAGCGTATTTATAGCGATAATTAAGGTACCCTCCTCGGCCTATTACTATAGCTAAGCCGCTTTACCCTACTCGCTATTAACTTTACTATAGAAGCTATTATAGCTTAATATAGTAAATAACCGGTTTACCCGCCCGATTAACTTAGTATAAATAATAGCCTGCCCTAGCGCGCTATAATCCTACTAGCGCTATATAATCCGGACTACTTATATATCCTCGGTATCCTTAGCGCGCTACTTTAGCGTTTACTATACCGGCTCTATACTATAAGCGATATTCCGCCGGGTTATATATAACCGGAACTTCTGTACCCGGCCTCTAGTAAGCGTAGCAGTATAGAAGAAGGCTACCTTATCCGTAAGGGGTAGGGTAATAGTTAGAAAGATTAACTAAATACCCTAGCCCTATAGTATTAGCCCTACTGCTTAAAGCTAAAGCCGAAACTAGTAATTAGGGGGGCTAGGTAATAAGATATAATACTTATCTACTATAATATAATTAAGGGCCTAGTAAGCTTAAAGCTAGTTAACGAAGGTTTAAAACCCTTTAATAATAGCTAACTTAAGTATAACGAAGATAAAAGAGGTAGTAATATTCGGTTATTACCCTTACTAAATATAGCTAATAATACTACCCGCTTAGTACTACTATTAGATATCCTCCTATAAGGAAAGGAGCGGGATAATAATAATAATTATACTCTTAGGGGAAGCGAATATTAATAATAGGAATAAGAAGCTCTTACCCTTACCTATAATAGTAACTTAAAGGATAAATATCTCGCTATAGATAATAGCGCGGATAACGGCCTCCTACCCGCCCCGGAACGCTATATTAGGCCCTAAGAGTATATAGAGCTAGCCGGTAAAGTCGAGCTGCTAAAACCGGGTAAAGCGTTAAAAGCGCGCCTCTTCCTATAACCGGTCGAATATCTCGACCTATTATTTCCTACCCGGGATTAAGCCGGCTATATCCTCCTTACCGAGCTTAAGAAACCGGTATTATTATTAATTAATAGACCGGAACTACTCTTATTATAAGGTAGTATTAAAGGGTAACTACTATAGCCCCCTTATATAAGCGAGCCCGGCTGTATATATATTATACCCGGCTTATAAGTCCTAGATATTATCCCTAGCCCTATTATTATCTTTATCGTTATTATCGTCTTTATTACTACTACTACTACCGTCCTCTATTACCGGGTAATTAAAGCTCTTATTTAAAAACCGGTTCGTAATAGCGATTATAATCTACCGCTATAATTAGATAATTAGCCGGGTACCGAGTAGCCGCTCGCTATCCTGCCCGAGTACCCGCTAGGCCCGGTTAATTATCTAGACTTAAATAATAAAGTTAGTACCGGCTAATCTAATTACCTTATCCGATTATAAGAACGCGCTCTACTTATAGGCCGGTTAAATACCGGCTTAAATAGCCTACTAGAATAATAGGATTAGCTAGAGGTATTAGATAAATAGCTTACTAACCTCTTATAATAAGTAGTAGTAAACTACCTTCGCCCGCCTGCTCTACCGGAACCCCTTATAATAATGTATAACGAAGCAGATAGCCTAATAATAGAGGAAGATATTATATAAGCTATACTAGGTATTCTAGTATTAGAAGCCGAAGATCTTACTATAGTATACTGGTTATCTGCCGGTAAAGTAGAGTAGGATTTAAAGCCTCTTTCGTAGCGCCCGGAATAAGATAACGTATATATATATAATACTATCTTAATAAGGGTTCGCTTAATTACCGGGCTAGAACTAGGCTATAGTAGTATCGGGGGAGCTAGCGATCCGCTATAATAATTAATACCGGTTATATATAAGCTATATATTCTTATCGTTTATAAGGAATAAGTATTCGACTTACTCCTCGCTATAATTATCCTTAGCCTAGGATTATTCGATTACTGGTAGCTCCGCTTATATAATCGTATATATTAGCTGCTTTAATATCGCCCGCGCCTTATTAATTAGGGTATATAATATATCGGATAACTAACTTATTAAGAATTAAGTGCGTTAGTAAATAATATAATCCCCGGCCTAATCGATATTACTAGGTATAGCTATATCGAACTGGATCTTTATACTATATATATATATATCGAAAAGCTAGTTTATTACGATCGGCTCGGCCTTAGCCCGGTCGGATATCCGTACTATAAACTATTAAACGCTCTTCCGTACTTACGCGAATATAATCTCCGCCCGATCGCGCGCCTTATCCTCGGCCTCGGCTTTATCCCCGTCCCTATCCCTATCCCCGTCTACTAGGCTATATATTAGCCTTACTACTTCTACTTCGCGCTTAACGTATACCTTATAGACTACTAGTATCCGCGCGATTTTAATTATAGTAGAATAGATTAGGGTATAATAGATAGTACTAGCCTATCCGTTATTAACCCGGATACTAAAGACGGCTAATCTGCTTAGGATAAGGTTCTTATACTCGTCCTACTTTAGCAAGTACTAGAAGAAGCTTAGTAATATTATTAGCGCCCGCCGGTTTAGCTCGTCCTTATTAATAGCGCCCTCTGCAGCCGCTTACTACGCTTTATCGATAAAGTTATAATAGAGCTTATCCTACTTATCTATAAAATCGTATAACGGGTATTATATAGCGGGTAGCTATTATAACTATACTTAGTAGTAGAGGAGCTTATAGAATATAGCTTTATATTTTACTTATAAAGCGGCTTTTATCCGGCTATTAAACGGCTTCGCCGGCTTTATATAGCCCTCCTTATAATTAACTTTAAATAAGGTAGCGCGCCCGGCTCGCTAAACGCTATAGGACGCCTATATTTAATCGAGAATATAATCTATACTTACTTAAAGTATCGCGAGTATAGCTTTACCTTTACCGATCGGGTTAACGAGCTAGCGGAGCTTATCCGGCTCTAGCCCTTAAAGGTACTACGCTTAGCCGGTCCGGTTTACCTAGCTACTAAGCTTACTATTAGCAATAGTAACCCTAATACCTCCCTAAGCCCGGCTATACCCTAGCGCCGCCTACTATTACTACTACTACTGCTACTACTACTCCTCGTATAGGCGGAGTAGCTACTAGGGGCAGGCCCTAGGACTATCGCCCTCGCCCTCGCCCTCCTCGCTCTCGCCCTTCTCGCCCTCGCCCTCCTCGCCCTCCTCGCCCTCTTCCCTATCCTCCCCCGCTATAGCGGCTATTACCGGGCCTACTATAATAGCGAACTACCCGCTTACTTAGCGTAACCGGAAGAAGCGCTAGTAATATACCCCGCCGGCTTATAGCAGCTTATATACCTTCCTCTTCTCGGCTATAATATCGCTACCCTTATACTACTCGTTTACTTACCTATACGTAGTATAATAGTACTACTAGATCTGCTAAGGCTACCGTACGATATATTTATAGGACCGGTACTATAGCCCGTCGGTTTTAAGCGCTTCTAAGAACGGGATAAGGGCGATAGCTAATATAGAGAATAGGAATACTACTAGATCTTCCTACCGCTAGATTACGCCTACAACCTACGCTACCTATATTACTACTTACCTCCATTTATTAGTACTTATCGCGCAGTATAAAGCGTAAAGGTAGGTTAATACTTCTTAAATAGTATACCCGATATAGTACTCCGTATATATTAGAATACAGTAATTAGCTAGATAAGTAAATAGCTCTATACTTATTAAATATCGAACGCTTAATCCTATAATATAATCTAGTATAGTATAGCCCCGATATCGTATATAAGCATCGCCCTTTTTAAGTCGGGAGGAGGGTAAGGTAAAGTATTTAGTATTATATTATATATTATAAGTAAGTCTTATCCTATCCCGTTATATCCTATCCTACCCTACCCTCCCTACCCCTCCCTCCCTTCTTTAATATAAAACTTAAAACTATAGGGATTAAGGGACCCGTCTACTATTATATATCCTAGCTATCCGAGAGCAGTTTAAGCGCTAGTAAAGGGGGGGGTAAGGGCTAGAACGGGCGGCTAAATCGAGCTAGGGTTAGAGGTACTATATATATATAATCGCTATATCGTTTAATCATCGTTATTATAGGTTCAGTCCGGTCTTAATATATAGAGAGCCCTAATAATAAGCTTCCCTAGCCCTTACAGGCGCTAATAGGGATATCGATAGGATTATTCGATAGCCCTTATCGAGGCAGTTCCGATTCGGTACGTTATAACCTATCTAGATAAGAACTCGGCTATATATCGCCGGTCCTAGTTTCGACGAACCTTACTTAATAAACCCTACCCCCTACTACTTATATAGCCCGTATACGCTATACCGGGTCTCCTACGAACTCTAGTAGGGTTCGTTATAGAATAGGGGTTAGGTTATAACCCTTTATTATATTAAATATCCTAATAAACTCTTTTATAAAAGTATAGATATAGAATATAATACTTTATTAATATAAAGATTAAATATAGAATTTATTAATAAGTATTAATTAATATAAACTTAATATATAGAGTATTATTATAATTTATACGCTTTAATATTAATTATATTAAAAGCTTAAAATAAGGAAGGAATAAATTAAATAATTAAATATATTTATTTAAGCTAATATAATTAATATATATAAGAAAGTATCTCTATTATTTTAATTATAATAATATAAGATAACTTATAGATTAACCTAGTATAAATATAGAGATATTACTAATATTAAATTTAAGTTTTTAATAAGAGCTTTATTCCGAGGTATATAGTTTAATATAATAATTATCTTTTTATAAATAATTCTTATTATAAAGGATATCCTAAAACTATAATTTAATAGTTAAAATATTAATAATAATATTAAAAGATTTAAATTTAACTCTTAATAAATAATCTTAATTCCTTTATAATAAAAATTATTTATTTTTATTTCTATCTAAGCTTAAGATAACTCTCGGATACTATAAGGCGACCTTAATATAGTAGGGTTAAGGTAGGCTCTTTAATACTATAAGGTAACCTTAGTATAGCTAAGTATAGGATAACTCTTAGTTACTATAAAGCAACTTTAGTATAGCGGGGTCGAGGTAAGCTCTCTAATATTATAAGGTAACCTTAATATAGCTAAGTATAGGATAACTCTTAGCTATTATAAGGTAACCTCGGTATAGCAGGGTTAAGGTAAGCTTTCTAATATTATAAAGCGATTTTAATATAGTTAAGTATAGGATAACTCTCGGCTATTATAAAGCGACCTCGGTATAGCTAAGTATAAGATAATTCTTAGTTATTATAAAGTAACCTCGGTATAGCTAGATATAAGATAACTCTTAGCTATTATAAAGTAACCTTAATATAGCGGGGTCGAGGTAAGCTCTCTAATATTATAAAGCAACCTCGGTATAACTAAGTATAGGATAACTCTTAGCTGCTATAAAGTAACCTCGGTATAGTAGGGTCGAAGTAGGCTCTCTAATATTATAAAGCGGCTTTATAAGAAGTAAACTATATTATAATTTACTTATCTACTATATAATATCGCCCCTTAAGCTATTATATAGAGACCCTATAGAAACTATATAACGAACCCGCCCTAATCCTTAATATTTAACTCCTTTATATCTACTTTATTAGGTATTTATATTATACTCGTATTAAATATACCGGTATTTATATATAAGACTATAAATATTATAATCTATCTTATAGCGAACCTAGGTATATTCGTTTAAGTATTTAAAACGCTATATATTAGGTTAATAGCGCCCTCGAAGAAAGGTATATAATAATATACCTCGTTTCTATCTATATTAGGGGTAATATTATTAGCTCGGTAAATAGCCCCGATTAGCTTATAGAACTTCTTAATATACGCTAGGGAATATTTACTCTATAGCTATAAGGGGTTAGCAAGGCCGAGTAATAGCTATAGTAAGGATTTATTAAGTAATATTTATAAGGCTTATTATAATACTTATACTAGAAGTAGTATTATTAAATATTTATAGCGACTTAGTATAAACCCTATAGCGAGGATAAAGAGCGGTTATATATACCTCGATATTAAAGATAAGGAGGCGCGTTTATCCGGATTAGAAAAGCTTTAGTATAAGAGTAGTAATAATTAGTAATATTATTCAGTATTATAAGCGGATTACCCCTAACGATAGCCTAATATAAGCCCGCTTCGATATTATCGAGAACTTATTAAGGGGCCTTATAGATAGATAAGTTTATAATATTTAGATAAGGGTAGCAAGCTAGCTATAAAGCCTCTTCTAGGTCCTTATAAGGAGCGTTTAAGTTCTTACGAGTAGATATTATAGAGAGTATTCTATAAGGTTAAGGCTAGGTAGATATTAGCTGCTATAAGGTAAATATAAAGAACTTAAATTACCGAATAACTTATAAGGTTAGTTATATAAGTAAAAAAAGAAAGGAGAAGAGGAGTAAAGTAAGAGGGAAAAAACGAGTATATATATCTAGAAGTAGGGAAAGTATATACCTAGAATAAATCCTATTATTCTTCGCTCTAAATAGAAGCTTCCTAGTTAGGATCGATCTAGTTAATCTTAAGGAAGGTATATACCTAACTATAGTTAATCTAGTTAATCTTAAAGAAGGTATATACTTAGGGTAAATCCTATTATTCCTCGCCTTAAATAGAAGCTTTCTAGCTAGGATTAATCTAGTTAATCCTAAGGAAGGTATATACTTAGGGTAAATCCTATTATTCCTCGCCTTAAATAGAAGCCTTTTAGCTAGGATCGATTTAGTTAATCCTAAGGAAGGTATATACCTAGCTATAGTTAATCTAGTTAGTCCTAAGGAAGGTATATACTTAGGGTAAATCCTATTATTCCTCGCTTTTAAATAAAAGCCTTCTAGCTAGGATTAATCTAATTAATCCTAAAGAAAGTATATACCTAGCTATAGTTAATCTAGTTAGTTCTAAGGAAGGTATATACTTAGGGTAGATCCTATTATTCTTAGCCTTTAAATAGAAGCCTTCTAATTAGGATCGATTTAATTAGTTCTAGAGAAGGGGCGTACCTAGAGTAAATCCTATTATCCTTAGCTTTAAATAGAAGGTACCTATATAGGCTAGTTAAATATACCTGTTCTACTTATTTCCTATTTAAGTAAGCGGCTAGCTAGCCTCTAAACCCTTATTACTATAGATATAAATACCTGCCCTCCCTCCCTTTATTTCCTATTTCCTTTCCTCTTTTCTTCCTTACCCTTTATTATAATTAGATAAGTTATATTAAGGCTAAGGCTATAATATTATATTAAGGCTAAGGTAACCTAAACTCCCCCTAATATCTTAAGCGTATATTAATATTCCGCCTCGACCTAGCTATATACCCGCTTTAGCTTTATTATAAACTTATAAGGATAGCTAAAAACTATACCCCGAAGCGTAAATATACCGACCCCGATAAGGACGATATCGCCTCCTCCCCGGGCTTATTAGTAAGTAGTAGTAATGCTAATTGTATTATACTACCCGAGCTTAAACTTATTTCTATTTATAGGACCCTTGCTAAGTATATTAAGCTAACCGGTAAATAGATTAAGTACTTCGTAACGATTAAATAGCCTTACTATATTATAACTATTATCGCTTTATATACCCCCTATATAGAGAAGATAATCGAGGATCTTATAGCGCCCCTTTATATCTAGGATTATAGTATATTATTATAGCCTTATAGTAGTATTAATTCGGGGTAACTATTAATATATATTATATAGGTAGAAATATATAATTATACTTCTAATATAATATAAATATATATAACTATAACTATTTTAAAGTAAAGCTATTTCGATTATATAGCGGGCCCTTAGTAACCTTACTAACTACTTGCAGATATTATCTAAATATACGAAGAAGGCTATTAAGAAGTTCGAGTTAATTCTAACTTATATTTAAAAGTATTAGACAGTTAAAGGAAAGGCTAAATAGTAGGTAAATAGCTTCCCCTACGCCTCGGCCTCGATATTAACCCGCTAATAAGCTTATACTAACTAAACTATAGCCTATTATAAGGTCTAAGCTATATCGGATACTACTAAGCTAGTTATTATACTTATAATCGACTTTATTAATACCCTATATAAGTAGCTAGCCTATATCGAGGCTACTACGAACTATACCGAGCTCGGCTTTAACGTACTACTATATTTTAACAGCCTCTTAGTAACCTCGAAGGAGGGTATAAGCAGTAAGGACGATACGGAGGATAATATAGATAATAATTCGGAGGATAATATAGAGGACGATATAGAGGATAGTATAGAAGATAATATAGAGGACGGTATAATAGATAGTACGGGCTACGAGATAAGCTGCGCTAACCCCGATATATAAGCGCTATAAGAGGGTTATAGCTATTATAGTCTATATACCTAGGGTATATATTAGTTTTCGGTTTATAGTTTATAGGGTTAGTATATAGGGTTTTAGCGGCTATACTTTAGAGTAGAAGCTAGCTATTTATAAACTTAAAAATAAGATACCTTTATAGATAATATAGAACGTTAGGCTAATAGGCCTCTACTTATATAATAAAGCTTCTTACCGGCCTCGTAATATAATCGATATTAGGTTATAATAAAGTAGTATCGAGGGTAATACTTAAGTATTACTCGTAAGCTACCCCGGCCCCGATAAGGAGCCGGAAGTTTATATACCGGGTCTTATTAATACTATAATAAGGTCTCCGCTACTCCGTTATAAAGCTATAGCGAGGTTATAGCCGAGCTACTCGGGAATATAGAATATAATTATAGATATAGAATACTTAAGAAAATAACTATATAGCCTAGGCAGAAAATAATACTTATATACCTCTAGTAGTATAATAATACTTTAAAGAGATTTTAAATAATAGTAGATTAAATACCTAGTTTCGTAGTTAGTATTAAAAGGTACGAACTAAATAAGCTTTATTATTAATCTAGAGTTAAGTTCGTACTCTTTAATACTAATTAGGCCGAGAGAATCTACTCTAAGATATTATATAAAGGAGGGAGAGCTAGCGATAGGAATAAAACTATTACTTATAAATATCTTAACCTATATAGTTATTAATCCTTATTATATTTATTTCTCTTCGAAACTTACTTTATTCTATCCTTAGAGGTAATATAGGAATAATCTTTTAACTAACTTATAATAAAAACTATTATTAGATCCGACTTACCCTAATATATATTACGTTATAACGGGTTAAACCTAAGGAGCTTATAAGGAAGTCGAGGAGTTCGATAATTATTATAAACTATCGGTATATTAGCTAAAATCGAGTTATAAGCGGTTAGCTAGCTCTATCGGATTTACTCTTAATATTAAGAGACCTACTATTATAAAGGAGAGGGCTAGGATAGCTTATAAAGTAAAGCCGGTAATACGAATAAAGCTTACTATAATTATAATTAATATCGACTTTAGTATAACGTAAATAATCCCTACCTTATATTAATTTCTCTTAGTTTCTTATATTATATAGCTTTACTAATCTTATATATACCTACTCGGGGGATACCGGAAAACTTTAGATTATAACGGATTAAATTAACGGTAATAGTAATAACCCGAAAACCCTATCTATTATTATTTTTAACTATAAGGAAATTAAATAGGGAATAAAGATTAAAGATAAACTAGATACTTTATAATATTAATTTAAGTTACTTCTAGTTAATAAGGGCGACCTTCCTACTAATATACGAGGATCTATATAATTACAGGAAGCTCGGGATAAGCTTAAAGCCCTAGATATATCGGCTATTAATATTATTATATTATTCCTAAAGCTCCTTTAATCTTATTACTTAAATAGGACGAAGGTTACGGAAGGAGGAGAGATAGTAGATATATCTCGCTTTTACATTATAGTTATTTTCTTAGCTATTTAATAAAATAATACTCGAGAGCGGATACGATAGGCTATTAGTAATACTAGAATTCTAAAGTAACGTTTAGGAGTTAGAAAAACTACTCTTAATTTTATTATAGCGCTTAAGGCTACTACTCTTATAGCGTTATCGGGCGTTAATAGTTACTATAATATTAATATAAATCTATTAGGTTTTTCGATACTAGGATAAGTTTAACTCTATATTATTAGATCGATAATAATTTCGTCGTTATAGATTATAATAGTAGTATAGTTAACCTTATTAGCTATAAAGTTATTAGAACCGATCTTATAGAAGTAAAGGAAATAATAAGGGGTAAAGGTTAGTTTAAACGTAGCCCGACTTTAAGCAGATTAGCTATAAGTATATTAATACGGAAATTTAAGTATATTATATAGGGCTATCTTTATCGATAATTCCTTTAAGGAGCTTCTTAAGCAGAAGTTAAAGTAGATATCGGAAGATATACTAGATTATATCGAAGAAAGCGATATTCCGGAAATAATAGTATTATCTTAAGAATATAGAATCTATAAAGCGTTTACTAATATAGACCGAGAATAAACTATCCGTTATCCGTATAGCTTTATTAACTTATATTATCTTTATAAGGCTCGTCGCTTTCCGATATTTACTATTACCTTTAAAGATATTAAGGATATCTTTAAGCCTACTATAGAGAAGATTTAAGCTCTAGTAGTATATTAAATTAATATAATTAGTAAGAAGGAGGATAAACTTCTAAAAGTAAGACCTTCTATCCCTAAGATACTATATTAATAGGGTTTTCTTACTTATTAATATTATTTAGTATAGTATTCTTATTAATAGTTTCGGACGCTCTAAGTATATATACGTATATTTTAAAGAGCGTTACTTTAGCGTAAAGGTATAGTAATAATAAGGATTCGAATTATAAGTACTTATAATCTTCTCTTAGATTTCTATTTTATTAATCTTAGGTAATTAATCTACTATCTTTTATAAAGCTATTATTTTTATAGCTTAATAAAGTATAAGATTAAGAGTCTATTTATCTCTAGGGTTAGATCGAGAATAATAAGAGTAAGCTATAACGTTATTTATTAGGAGAAGTAAGATAAAGAGAAGTATAATAAAGCTAATTATATTCTAAACGATATTATTAGCGAGTAAAAAGTAGTTAGGTAAATAAAGTAGATCGTTTAGCTAGTATAAAACTACTTATCTTCTTATTACTAATTAGCTATATCTCGAGGTATTAATAAGTTTTAATCTATTAGGGCTAAGATATTAAGAAGAGTTATCTCCTTTAATATAAGCGTTATAGATACCTCGAAAACGAACCCGATTTCCTAGCCCTAACTACCGATATATATATATTTAAAGCCGAGGACCCTTTTACTCGATAGGACGGGTCGGTTATAGTATATTATAAAGTTATATAGGATATTAAGATTAATTAGGATTTACTAAACCCTTATAAGGATTAGTATAAAAAGAAACTCCGGCGTCTTAACTATATTATAGAGATAAAATATAATAATAGATTTTCTATATTCTATATCTTATACGATAGTAGATAATAAGCTGCTAAGAATATCTCGGTAAAAGTTATCAAAACTTCGGTAACTTAACCTTATATTAACTAATATATTAATTCTTTTTTAGAGCTTATTAAAGGACGGTAATACTTATTATAGGAGGTTAATAGGATAATTACTACTTTATTATTATTTATAGACTTATTAGATTTAAGATTTAAGAATATAACGAAGCTTTAACTTTACTACCCTAATAAAAAGGATATAAGATCGATTAGGACTCGTTAAACCCTTATAAGGATTAGTATAAAAGGAAACCCTAGCGTCCGGGTATAAGAGTTACTATAGCTATTATATAGCCTTCTAGCCGGATTAAGTATAAGAGATATTATAGTTATTATATAATACCCCGGCTAGACCGATTAAGAGAGCTATTATAGCTATTATATAACGGTCCGGCTAGATTAAGTTTAGGACTTATTATAATAATTATATAGCTCTCCGGCCGGACCGACTTTAAGCGCGATTATAGTTATAATAATATAGCTTAGGATTAATCGAGAAAATAGAGGGAGGATATTAATAACCTTACGATTATAACTGCCTATATTATTAAGATTATAAATAAAGCCGCTATATAGTTTATAAGATAGAGAAGGACGGTATATTAAAGATCCGGACGGAGATAATAAAGAATAATACTCTAGCCGCTATAATAACTAATCGCCCTAAGAGCTATCTACCCCTCTTTCTTCCTCCTCCTCTTCCTCCTCTACTACTACTCCAGCTAGATCCTAATTTAAAAGCCCGCCCTTCTCGCCCCCGGATAACCCCTTAGTTATAAAAGCGTAAACCTTAGGAAATACCCTATATATCTAGTTCGTCTCGAGCCTAGCTTAAAATACGTATAAACCTAATTATTATTAAAGCCCGTCTAGCTTAATATACGCTATCTTATCCTCTTTTATCCGATATTATAAGAGCGTAAAGAGTATATATTTATAGTATATATTTATAGCTATATAAACCCGGTAGAGTAAGCCCGAGTATTAATACGCCTGCCCGGTATACGTATAAAACTAGCTATTATCCCTTATATTATAGGCTTAGTAAGAGTAAACTATTTATAAGAGTTTATAATAAAAATAGCCGGAATAAGGGGTAAGCTTTTTCTACCCGAATATTATCGTTTCTAGCTTTTTCTAATTTACCCCTATCTCGATTTATACCGGACCGGGCTACTAAGGGTAATCCTTATACTTATATAATACCTCGGCTATCCTTTAAAACCGGTAGACTATATAATAGCTATATTAGTTCTCGAGCTAGGTATAGAATAATTCTACTAATATGCCGGCTACTTATACCTTACGCTATACTTCCGATTAAGCGTAGCAGCCTTATTATTATATATAAGTAAAGCGGGCATATATAGTAATAATAATAGCTTATTTACGCTTATCCTTAATCGTAGTAATAATAGCTACTTCGTATTCGGCTATATCGGCCTAGCTGCTATAAAGGTTATAGGTTTCCTTAAGCCTGATAGTATATCCGCCCGTCCGTATATAGCTATCTATAACCTAGTTTAATATTACTTACTGGTAATATAAGCTAGTTAGAAATATTATAATAGCTAGATCGCCCCCCTTTTCCGGCGCTCCGGCTAAATAATAAATTACTACTGCTTAGCTTATTTACCTATCCTGCCCGGCTTATCCGCTCTCTTAAATATAGTCCGGTAACTGCTTTAATACCCTAGTATAAATAATAAGCTATATATTAAGTATATTAATACTAAGCCCTAACGCGTTTATAGTAACGATTAAAATACCCTCCTCGGCTTACTATTATAGCCGGGCTACTTTACTTTACTCGCTATTAACCTTACTATAGAAGCTATTATAGCCTAATATAATAGATAGCTAGTTTACCCGCCCGGTCGACTTAGTATAAATAATAGCCCGCTCCGGTATATTATAATCCTACTAGCGCTATATAATCCGGACTACTTATATATCTTCGGTATCTTTAGTACGCTACTTTAGCGTTTATTATACCGGCTTTATACTATAAGCGATATTCCGCCGGGTTATATATAACTGGAACTTTTATACCCGGCCTTTAATAAGTATAATAGTATAGAAGAAGGTTATTTTATCTATAAAGGGTAAGGTAATAGTTAGGAAGATTAGCTAGATACCCTAGCCTTATAATATCGGCTTTACTGCTTAGAGCTAAGGCCGAAATTAGTAATCGGGGGGGCCGGGTAGTAAGATATAATACTCGTTTATTATAATACGATCGAGGGCCTAGTAGGCTTAAAGCCGGTTAATAAAGATTTAAAACCCCTCGGTAATAGCCGATTTAAGTATAATAAAGATAAAGGAAATAGTAATATTCGGCTATTACCCCTATTAAATATAGCTAATAATATTACCCGCTTAATACTACTACTAGATATCCTCCTATAAGGAGAGGAGCAGGATAATAATAATAATTATACCTTTAAGGGAAGTAAATATTAGTAGTAAGAATAAGAAGCTCTTACCCTCGCTTATAGTAATAACTTAAAAGATAAGCGTCTCGCTACGGATAATAGTATAGATAATAGCCTCTTACCCGCCCCGGAATATTATATTAGGCTTTAGGAGTATACGGAGCTAGCCGGCGAAGTTAAGCTATTAAAGCCGGGCGAAATACTAGAAACGCGCTTCTTCTCGTAGCTTATCGAATATCTTAACCCGCTACTTCCTACCTAAGATTAAGCCGGCTATATTTTCTTTACCGAGCTTAAAGAATTAATACTACCGCTAGCTAATAGACCGGAACCGCTTTTATTATAAAGTAATATTAAAGGGCGATTATTATAGCCCCCTTATATAAGCGAGCCCGGCTATATATATACTATACCCGGCTTATATATCCTAGATATTATCCCTAGCCCTATTATTATCCTTATTATTATTATTATCCTTATTACTACTAGTACTATTATCCTTTATTACCGGGTAGCCGAAGCTCTTATTTAAAAACTAGTTTATAATAGTAATCGCGATTTACTACTATAATTAAATAGTTAACCGGGTATCGAATAACCGCTCGTTATCCCGCCCGAGCACCCGTTAGGCTTAATCGGTTATTTAAACCTAAGTAGCGAAGTTAGTACTAGCTAGTCCGGCTACCTCGTTTAACTATAGGAATACGCTTTACCCGTAGGCTAGCTAAATACTAGCTTAAATAGCCTATTAGAACGGTAAAACTAGCTAGAAGTATTAAATAAGTAACTTACCGACCTCTTATAATAAGTAATAATAGATTACCTTTACCTGCCCGCTTTACCGGAACCCCTTATAATAGCGCGTAATAAAGTAGATAACCTAGTAATAGAGGAAGATATTATATAAGCTATATTAAGTATTCCGGTACTAGAGGCTAAGGATCTCGCTACTATATACCGGCTATCTATTAATAAGGTAGAATAAGATTTAGAGCTTTTCTTATAGCGCTCGGAACGAGATAATATATACGTATATAGCGCTATCCCGGTAAAGGTTTACCCGGTTACTAGGCCGGAACTAAACTATAATAATATCGGGGGGGCTAGTAATCCGCTATAGTAGCTAATACTGGTTATATACGAGTTATATATTTCTATCGTTTATAAGGAATAAGTATTTAACCTACTCTTCGTTATAATTATCCTCGGCCCGGGATTATTTAATCGCTAATAGCTCTACCCGCGCAGTTATATATATTAGCTGCTCTAATATCGCCTATATCTTATTAATTAAGGTATATAATATATCGGATAGCTAGCTTATCGAGAACTAAGCGCGCTAGTAAGTAATATAATCCCCGGCCTAATCGATATTACTAGGTATAGTTATATCGAACCGGATCTTTATACTATATATATATATATCGAAGAGCTAGTTTATTATAGTTAGCTCGGCTTCGGCCCGGTTAGATATCCGTACTATAAACTGTTAAACGCTCTTCTATATTTACGCGAATATAATCTCCGCCTAATTATACGCTTTATCCTCGGCCTCGGCTTTATCCCTATCCCTATCCCCGTCCCCGTTTACTAGGCTATATACTAGCCTCGCTACCTCTACTTTACGCTCGATATACGCCTTATAGACTACTAGTATCCGTATAATTTTAATTATAATAGAGTAGATTAGGGTATAATAAATAGTACTAGCCTATCCGCTATTAGCCCGGATATTAAGGATAGCTAGCCCGTTTAAGATAGGGTTCTTATACTCGTCTTACTTTAGCGGGTACCGGAAGAAGCTTAATAGCGTTACTAGCGCTTACTAATCTAACTTATCCTTATTAGTAGCGCTCTCTATAACCGCTTACTATGCCTCGTCGATAAAGTTATAATAGAGCTCGTCCTACTCGTTTATAAAGTTATATAGCAGGTATTATATAATAAGCAGTTATTATAACTATACCTAGTAATAGAGGAGCTTATAGAATATAGCCTTATACTTTACTTATAAAGGGGCTTTTATCCGGCTATCGAATAGCTTTGCTAGCTTTATATAGCCCTCCTTATAATTAACTTTAAATAGGGTAGCGCGCCCGGCCCGCTAAGCGCTATAAGATACTTACGCTTAATTAAGGATATAGTTTATACTTACTTATAATATTATAAGTACGGCCTCGCCCTTACTAATCGGGTCGATAAGCCGGCGGAGCTTATCCGGCTCTAGCCCTTAGAGGTACTGCGTCTAACCGGTCCGGTTTACTTAGCTACTAAGCTTATTATTAGCGATAATAACCCCGATACTTCTCTAGGCCTAGCTATACTCTAGCGCTACTTATTACTACTATTATTACTACTACTCCTTATATAAGCAGAGTAGCTACCGGGGGTAAGCCCTAGGATTATCGCCCTCGCCCTCGCCTTCCTCGCCCTCGCCCTCCTCGCCCTCCTTACCCTCCTTACCCTCCTCTTTATCCTCCCCTATTATAGCAGCTACTACTAGGCCCGCTATAATAGTAAACTACCTACTTGCCCGGCGTAACTAGAAGAAGCGCTAATAATATATCCTACTAGCTTATAGTAGCTCGTATACCTTCTTCTTCTTAACCGCGATATTACTGCCCTTATACTATTCGTTTATTTACTTATATATAATATAATAGTACTATTAGATCCGCTAAAGCTATTATATAATATACTTATAGGACTAGTATTATAGCTTATCGGTCTTAAGCGCTTTTAGGGACGGGATAGAAGCGATAGCCGATATAGAGAACGGGAATACTATTAAATTTTCTTATTATTAGATTACGCTTATAACTTACGCTACTTATATTATTACCTACTTCTGCTTATCGGCGCTTATTATATAGTATAAAGCGCGGAGGTAAATCAGTACTTCTTAAGCAGTATACCCGATATAGTACTCTATATATACTAGAATATAATAATCAGCTAGATAAGTAAACGGCTCTATACTTATTAAATATCGAATACTTAATCCTATAGTATAGTTTAATATAGTATAGCCCTAACGTTATATATAAGCGTTACCCCTTTTAAGTCGGGAAGAGGGTAAGGTAAAGTATTTAGTATTATATTATATATTATAAGTAAATCCCGTCCTATCCCGTTATATCCTATCCTACCCTACCCTCTCTACCCCTCCCTCCTTTCCTTAATATAAAACTTAAAACTATAGGGATTAAGGGACCCGTTTATTATTACCCGTCCTAGCTATCTAAGGGTAATTTAAGTGCTAGTAAAAAGGGGGGGCGAGGGCTAGAACAGGTAGCTAGGTCGAGTTAGGGTTAAGGGTACTATATATATATAGCCGCCGTATCGTTTAATTATTATTATTATAAGTTCGGTCCGGTCCTAATATATAGAGAGCTTTAATAATAAGCTTCCCTAGCCCCTACGGGCGCTAATAGGGATATCGATAGGATTATTCGATAGCCCTTATTAAAGCGGTTCCGATTCGGTATATTATAGCCTATCTAGATAAGAACTCGGCTATATATCGCCGGTCCTAGTTTCGACGAACCCTACTCGACGAACCCTACCCCCTGCCGCCCGCGTAGCCCGTATACGCTATACCGGGTCTCCTACGAACTCTAGTAGGGTTCGTCGCGGAATAAGGGTTAGACTACCCCGAGGAGTCCCGCGAGCAGGTCGCGATCGATATATACTAGGCCCTCGAGGATAAGGTAATCGCGGAGGGTCTTATACCGATTAGCGGTAGTAGAGACGAGCCTGGCTACCGCTGCTTCCTCGAAGCTAATAAGATACCCCCTCCCCCCTGCTCTGCGACCCCTATTAGTATATATGCAATAACTGATACAGCTTAGTCCGTCGGTATAGAGCAGGAGGGGCCCCTCTGCCTAACCTATTATATACTTCTAGCGCGGCCGCTAGCTACGCTAGGCTCGATAATAAGTCGCATACCTTATACTATACTATCGAATATATGCAACGATAATAACTAATAGATATAGCGCAGATACCCGCTAGGTAATCGCTAGCTAAGTAGCCCGCGAGGCGTTTAGAAATATACTTAATATATTAGATCGCCCGATCGATATAAACAGGCTACGCGGCGCTAGTAATAGGGTAGAGGAGCTGTAGAATCCTAATATAGAACGTGTAATCCGTAATAGCCTAGCATCTACTATCTAGCGTACGGTTAGCAATAATATAATCGCTAATAGCTACCTCAAGGAGCGCCACCGCCTTATATTCGAGAGGTATATCCGTAATAGTGCTAGTACGATTACAGAGAGTATCTATAAGAAGAAGTACCTTTAGGGGGCAGGGCGGAGGCTTTAGGGCGTAGGCGGGAACGCGCAGATAGGGGGCTCGATAGTAGCTTTAGTTTTATACTTAGTAGGTAGGACGCGCGATATATTTAGCTAGCTAGGGTGCTTTAAAGAAACGCCTATATACCTTATCGCATAAGCAAATACTCTTATAGCTATAGTTCTTTTTTATAGCTATAGTTTACTCTTATAGCTATAGTTCTTTTTTACAGCTATGGTTCTTTTTTACAGCTACGGTTTACTCTTACAGCTGTAGTTCTTTCTTACAGCTGTAGTTCTTTTTTACAGCTGTAGTTCTTTTTCACAGCTGTAGTTCTTTTTTACAGCTGTGGTTCTTTTTTATAGCTGTAGTTCTTTTTCACAGCTACAGTTCACTCTCACAGCTGTAGTTCTTTCTCACAGCTATAGTTCTTTTTTATAGCTATAGTTCTTTATTATAGCTATAGTTCTTTTTCATAGCTATAGTTCTTTATTATAGCTATAGTTCTTTATTACAGCTATAGTTCCTTCTTACAGCTATAGTTCTTTATTATAGCTATAGTTCCTTCTTACAGCTATAATCGTTTCTTATTACTAGAGAAACTCCTCCTAGCTATAAGATTTCTCTATAGGAAATCCTTATAGTTCGACTAATCCGGCCGACTAATCTAACTACCCCTACCGACAGATCCCCGTAGCTATAGCTTCTTTCTTATAGCTATAGAATATCCTTATAGCTCGACTAATCTAGCTCGACTAATCCGTTACCCCTACTAACAGATCCCCCTAGCTATAAAATATCCTTAAAGCTTAACTAATCTAGCCTAATTAATCTAGCTTAACTAATCCGTTACCCCTACCGACGGATCCCCCTAGCTATAGAATATCTTTAAAGCTCGACTAATCTAGCCCGATTAATCTAGCTCGATTAATCCGTTACCCCTGCCGATAGATCCCTCTAGCTATAGAATATCCTTAAAGCTCGACTAATCTAGCCCGATTAATCTAGCTCGACTAATCCGTTACCCCTACCGATAGATCCCCCTAGCTATAGAATATCCTTAAAGCTCGACTAATCTAGCCCGACTAATCTAGCTTGATTAATCCGTTACCCCTACCGACGGATCCTCCTAGCTATAGAATATCCTTAAAGCTTAATTAATCTAGCCCGACTAATCTAGCTCGACTAATCCGTTACCCCTGCTAACGGATCCCTCTAGCTATAGAATATCCTTAAAGCTCGACTAATCTAGCCCGATTAATCTAGCTCGACTAATCCGTTACCCCTGCTAATAGATCCCCCTAGCTATAGAATATCCTTAAAGCTCGACTAATCTAGCCCGATTAATCTAGCTCGACTAATCCGTTACCCCTACCGACGGATCCCCCTAGCTATAGAATATCCTTAAAGCTTAACTAATCTAGCCCGACTAATCTAGCTCGACTAATCCGTTACCCCTGCTAATAGATCCCCCTAGCTATAGAATATCTTTAAAGCTTAACTAATCTAGCCCGATTAATCTAGCTTAATTAATCCGTTACCCCTGCTGATAGATCCCCCTAGCTATAGAATATCCTTAAAGCTCGACTAATCTAGCTCGACTGATCTAGCCCGACTGATCTAGCCCGACTAATCCGTTACCCCTGCCGACGAATCCCCCTAACTATAGCTTCTTTCTCCTAGCTATAGCTTCTTTCTCCTAGCTATAGCTTCTTTCTCCTAGCTATAGCTTCTTTCTCCTAGCTATAGCTTCTTTCTCCTAGCTATAGCTTCTTTCTCCCAGCTATAGTATATCCTTATAGCTAAGTAGGTCTACCCGAATAATCCTTATAGCTATAAAAAAGTATTATTTATACGTATAGTAATACCTTTATACTAGACTAATTATTTTTTTTATTTTTTATCTTTTTCCTCCTTATTATAGCGAAGCCCTAGCTAGCCGGCTAGTTATAAACCCCCCCCCCTAGCTAATATATCCTTATAGCGGCGGTATCTCTCTCTCTCCCCTAGCATAGTAATATACTATAACAGGTCGAGCAGTCCTCCCTAGTAGCGGCACCCCCCTCCCTGCTATCGTCCTGCCCGCGCATATACGCGTGTATAGGCCCGCCCCCCCCCCTGCCGACGGATCCGCCCCCCCCTATATACGCGCCCCCCCTAGCCGACGCCCCCCCCGGCCGACGGATCCGCGCGCACCTAGCTATTAAGGGATAGAGATAAGTAATTTATATTAACTAATTAGGTAAGCTAGAAAGGTATTTATATCTATCTAGTTAACTAGACCGTCTTTATTTCTTCTTCTTCTTTTTACTAACCCTTACTACTTCTACCCTTACTACCTCTACCCTATTTAAAACTTTTATTATAACTATCTATAAATACTCTTATAATTATATAATTTAATACTATACTAATTATAATATCCTTAACTCTCTAATATACTTAATACCTTATAGATATTAAGGAGGAGATAGGCTATAAGCCCTTTATCTTCCCCTTTATTAACTTTACCTTTAAATCTATAAAAAATAAAGCTTATATCCTCCGTAATATCTTCCTACCTCCTTACTTAATAGAGGTAATTAAGGGCTAACTACCTTTATTTATAATAATATTAATCGCTAAAAATAAAGTTCGAATAATTCTCGAAAAATACTTTCTTAGTTTAGAGCTTAGATTTATTTATAAGAATATTATCTTCCGAATTAATCCTTATATTTATCTTCTTAATATTTATAACCTCGAAGCTTATCTATAACTTAAGGAAGAACCTTTATTCCCTTTAATCCTAGCTAGAATATATTATTTTAACTAATACTATTAAAATAATATTAATATTAGTATTAGTTAACTAAAGGTTAGCGATTTAAAGAGGTCTCCTATCCCGAGTACGGATTCCTTAAATCTTAATACTCGTTAAAAATAATTAATCTTTTAAGTAATCTATAATTTAAAGAATAACTAGTAGTACTTTCTTTAATATAATTAATTATATCGGGAAATATATATTATCGATACTTACTCTTAAATTACTATAGCTAGGAGTACTTTTATAATATTATAAATCTAGTACTACTTTAATTAATTTATTAAGATCGCTAATATATAATTATTAAAGCTGGAACTTATTAAAGAGATTCCTTATACTTCCTATATTATAAGTAATAGTAAAGGCTATACTTTTAATAGATTAATAATAATCGAATTATTCCGTTTAAGAGTTCTAAAGTATAGAGAGAAAATAAATAAAAACGATTATTAAGGATTTACGGATTTTATATAAGCCGGGTTTATTTATAATATCCTTATAGATAACTAATTTCCGAGACTTCTAAAGCTTTATTATAGTAATTATATACGAGAATTAAGATTTAAGAGTAATTAGCTCTGATAGCTAATAATATTATTAATTTATAAAGTAGCTAGAGGGTTTAACCCCTTATCCTTTATATTTAAGCCTAACTCTAAATATACCGACTTAAGAACGAAGTTATTTTTAATCCCTGAAATAAATAACTTTACCCCCTTTTAAAAGAATAATAAATCCTTTTTTAGCCGATTAGCTTATTAAGCTAGCGGAGTACTTATAATAGCTACTTCTAGTTATTATTCCGGAGCGTTTAATAGGATTAATAGCTTACTTTAATAAGGTAGCTTAATTCTCCCCTTACTTAAAGAGGATATTCCTTTTAAAAACCTCTCCTTAGTTAGAGATAATTAAGATAACTTCTATTTAATTATAAGAGAAAGTTCTTCTAGAAGGAGTATTACCTAACTACTCTTATAATCCTCGAATATTAAGATTATTAGGATATATTACCCTACCGACCCTCTACGAGCTACTTATAACTATAACGCTACGCCTTATAATACGCTAAGTTTAATTAATCCTAATTGGAATTAACCTTAAGTTACTTCGATTAAATAATTACGAAGTTATCGAATAGCTAACTTAAAAGTTCTAATCGCGCCGGGTCTTCTATTCTAAGATATAAACGGAAGAGGCTAAGTTATTATTTCTAATACTATATACTTCCCTATCTATAGCGCTAATTAAACCGGGTTTAAGTATACGAAGGAATTAAAGAAGTATTAGAAGGGTTAAGAGGTAATCGATTATTATAATACTTAATTATAGGATAGATAAATAGATAATAGTAAAAGGTTTTAGAGTTATTTTATAATAGATTTAAGTTTACTTTTTATTTTCCGTTTTATTTTACTTTAATTACTATAAAATCTTTCTAGATTAATATATTAGATAATAATAAAGGGCTTTCTTTCTTAGGGGAGGAATAATATAATAGCTAGGGTAACTATTTAAGCCCCTATCGCTATACCTATAGCTGCTATAAGAGTAAGCCCTCCTAGCCCTTTTTAATTAAAAATAAAAATTATCGGTATCTTCCCTATACTTTAATTAAACTTAATTTTATATCCGTTATACGCTCTATTACCTTAAACGACTTATTATAGTACTTAAAGAGATATAATATTACTTCTATCGTTTACGTATTATACGCGGCTCTACTAGAGGCGAGAGGGTGCTCTTACTCTTAGTTAGTAAGTAGGACGTATAATATATTTAACTAACTAGGGTACCTTAAAGAAACGCTTATATACTTTATCGTATAAGTAAATACTCTTATAGCTATAGTTCTTTCTTATAGCTATAGTTCTTTCTTATAGCTATAGTTCTTTTTTATAGCTACGATTTACTCTTATAGCTATAGTTTACTCTTATAGCTATAGTTCTTTCTTATAGCTATAGTTCTTTCTTATAGCTATAGTTCTTCTTTTTATAGCTATAGTTCTTTCTTATAGCTATAGTTATTTCTCGTTATTAGAGAAACTCCTCCTAGCTATAAGATTTCGCTATAGGAAATCCTTATAATTCGATTAATCCGGCCGATTAATCTAACTACCCCTACTAATAGATCCCCCTAATTATAGCTTCTTTCTCCTAGCTATAGTATATCCTTATAGCTCGACTAATCCGTTACCCCTACCGACGGATCCCCCTAACTATAGCTTTATTCTCTTAGTTATAGAATATCCTTAAAGCTCGATTAATCTAGCTCGATTAATCCAGCTCAACTAATCCAGCTCGATTAATCTAGCTCGATTAATCTGTTACCCTTACCGATAGATCCCCTAGCTATAGTATATCCTTATAGCTCGATTAATCTAGCTCGACTAATCCGTTACCCCTACTAATAGATCCCCCTAGCTATAGCTTCTTTCTCTTAGCTATAGCTTCTTTCTCCTAGTTATAGTATATCCTTATAACTAAGTAGGTTTACCCGAATAATCCTTATAACTATAAAAAAGTATTATTTATATATATAGTAATACCTTTATATTAAACTAGTTACTTTTTTTATTTTTCGTTTTTTCCCTCCTAACTATATCGAAGCTTTATTTAGCCGGCTAGTTATAACCCCCCCCCCTAGCCGATATATCCCTATAGTAGTAGCGTCTCTTTCTCTCCCCCCTGCGCAGTAGTATACTATAACAAGTCGAGCGGTCCTCCTTAGTAGTAGTACCCCCCCCCCCTGCTATTATCCCGCCCGCGCGTATACGCGTACACGGGCCCGCCCCCCCCTTATATGCCCGCCTCCCCGGCCGACGCCCCCCTAGCCGACGGATCCGCGCGCACCTAGCTATTAAGGAAGATATTAATAATTTTTATTTTTAGTTAAAAAGGGCTAAGAAGGCTTACTTTTATAATAGCTATAGGTATAGCGATAAAGGCTTAGGTAGTAACTCTAGCTACTATATTACTATATTTATAATATATCTAGAGAATATTATAGATATAAAGCTTAAATTTCGTAGTAGAAGTAATAGTAATAATAGGGGCTTAAGGCTTAAAGCTTAAGCTTTTAAAGGAGAGGATAATTATTACTAGAGCTTTATAGTATTAATAAAGGTTAGGGTCCTAAAAGGACCCGCTTATAAGTTATACTTATCTCTTAAAAGAGGTTTAACGAACTTTATAACTTAGCTTACTAAGTTTTAATTTAAATATAAAGAGAAACCTATATTATACTTTACTTAACCTCTTATAAAGAAACTATTATAAGAGTCTTATATTTATAATTATTTTAGTTATATTAAATTAATTAGAAGTAAAACAGATTTATTTAAATATTATCTCTATAATTAAGATAGATAATATAATAATAATAATACTTAAGAGCGAATAAGATTCTTAATTATTATATAGAGTTAAAGTTTAAGATATATATTATTATATATATTAAGTACTAAGGGGAAATAATAGGATATACTCGTTTTAAGTCTAATTAATTACAGAATAACTAGCTTCCGAAGTACTAAGGTATATTCGGATATATTCGGAATCCTTACTCGCTAATAATAGTTATTACTGTAGCAAAAGCTAGTGCTTATACCCATGCACCTATAAGGCGAACTTCTACTAGAGTCTAATACTATAGATCTTTTGCCCTTCTGTTCGTTTCTGCTATAGGTGGTGTAGTAGTTACACGTCTCTTCGGCGCTTAAGAGATTTTGTGGATGTTCGTAAGCACTGGAGCATAAAGTGTGGCCGGCAAGACGATTGCACAAAGTGGATTCCGGCACTGCATGTGTAGCAGCTGCGGCTCTGATGGACCTGCCGTCGCTCTCATTAATACTAGAAAGTGCAGCTTGTAACTGAGCTTCAGTATAAACGTGTTTAACGCGTGTTGGCGCGTCCATTAGTGTACTTACAGGGATGAGAAGGGAGCATGCCAAAAGTTGTGCGCAAACTTTAGGTGTGCGCAAACTTCGGATGAATTACGTTACAGAGCTTTAGCCTTCGAAGTGCTTCTGCCCCTCCACCTCCTACTCAGTGTGGATGGGTGGATACCATAAGTTCTTGCTACTGCATATAAATTGGGAGATTCAGAGCATGCTAATTCTGCAAGCGCGTCGTCAATAGGTGTCATGTTTGTTGATGTGCGGACTATTGAAGTGGTTTGTTTACAGCCGCGTCGCGTGTGCGCGCAGTGAGACAGACTTCTGAATTATGTTAGAGCTCCAACAAGACTATATTCGCATTCTTGATTCAGTCGGTGCGGTCGCTCCAATACCGCTGTACCCAAGCCCAGTTGTTGTGATAGTGGGCGACTGGGGAGGTAACACTCCGTTGCCGCAAGTGACTGGCATTGAGCCCTTGCTATCAAGTAACTCTCCGAATATATAACGGCAGTAGATAAGCCCCTTCGTTCTCGACATCTGACCCCACCATCAATATAGATCCACTGTGTTCGCCATAGCTTGTGATAGAATTAAGACCTAGGGTTCCTGCATGTGAGATCTTCCTTTTATAACCGATGATAGGTCACCTAGAGGCGGTAGATAAGGAAAGTCGACAGTGACTAAGATTAGATGCAGAACGATATACCAGCCGATGAAGCTAGTAACGAGCAGTAATGCTGCCCCTGCCTGCTGTGTTATGGCAGAGCTGTTCATTTCTGCTGCTGCTGCGTACCAGTATGAGGCTGCCAGACAGCATACTGTGAATTGGAGTCAGAAAGTTCTTGGAACAATAAAACACAAAGCATTGACTTGACTTACGGCTAGGAATCAACGTAGAGAAAGCCGAAACGAATGCTACATTGATGCGGAGCGAGCAGATCAGGAAAATGACACAGATTAGGGCCATAGCTAGGAAGTAGAAAGCTAGGGTTGAAAGGAAAGCCGGTGACTGTAGACCCAATGCGGCGTTTGATGAATCGGACGAGTAAGCCGAGAAGGCTCCAGCACTAGGAATCATCGTTGTTGCAAAAGCACACCAGAATCCGCCAAACAGGGAGAACACAATGGCCGGAAATGTGTTTCCTGTATCCATAGTCAGTAAGATAATACCCGAGAGCGATTCATAGAGGTATTTATGCTTGCCTGCGATCCAATCTCCAATTGCTCCGAGGATGGTCACGAGCCCACCTTGCCATAGCCAAGATCCACTTTAGCATAAGGTTAGCTCAAAAAGAATTCTTAGTGAATTACCTTCGCAGACACTTACAGATTAGCAGCCCCTGTACCAGTTGCTCCTTGCCATTGTAATAACACCATTGACAGAGGCGTGGTACAAAGTACGAAACCACCAAGTCCTTCTGAAGTCAGTTACTCTGGCTCGGTACTCTGTTTCAGGCGACAACAAACCTATAGCAGTTGTCGAAGAGAAGGGTCGATGACGGGTGTTCCTCAGTTCGAGTGCGGTGCACAGCCGTTCCAGATGCTCGACGCCTGTCAGGGTCCTGTCAAGCGTTCCTGTACGGATGGTTTCGTCTTCTTCCTTGTGAAGCATGATGAGAGTCACACAGTGCAAACAGATTACAAGAGTCTGAAATTCTTCCTGGGTGCTGGCGTTCTTTGTGTTTAGATTAATCTGTTGTTTATATATGCATATATGCATGATTTTTGTGACCCGTGCGTGTGTCACCAGGCTGCACTGGACCCTGGAGAGGAAGATATGGGACAAGATAGGGTAATACCTTGCCGGGGCATATCAGCCAAACTATACAGAGCTCAGGCGTTGGTCGGACGTCGCTAGATAGGATAATGCTGAGCCGGTGAACTTAAAAAGCACTAGTGGTGTTCCTTGTGATCTACAAACGTTGATGAGGATAGACAAGATAGGATAATAACGGGCCAGCGATCAGGACAGGTGAATACCAGACTGGTCGACAGGTCACTTGACACATGGGGCTACAGTAGTTCTACCCTACAAGCGGGCGCCTCACACAAGCTAATTTTCTCCAAGATACACGTGCCTAGTACTTTGTGAAAAAACATCTTACTTGAGCCTGGGTCAGCTTGAGGCTGTCGGCCAATTTACCAAGGGCACTAAGACCGCCATGCACGAAATGACCCTCCTCCGAATGGAGATTTCATTGTTATGGAAGGCCAGTGATCCGTTGAGCAAGCCGCGAAATACCTCATGAACACGCTTGCGGTCAGGCGGATTTCTGTTGGTCAAGGATGCGGAGATCATGTTACATCAAAGGCCGTTAGATACGCCAATAAAGCGAGATACGTGCGTGCTTGAGCAAGGTCCCGTCAACAGCGACTCAGCAAAGACCGCGACATTTTAGAAGTCGTCGAGAAAACCGGACACAATCCCCTAACCTGCTCAAAAAGCGCATTAAGACATGTTGCATATATGCGCATTTGAAAAAATGTAAATTCATGCTCACAGTGGTAGTGTGTCCATTCCTCTTCCGTGGGTGCTACAAAAGTGCGGCGCCCGCTTGTGAGGTGGAGTAATCAGTCTAACACAAACGACAACCCTAAGTCTGGAGTGAGATCTGGGGCTCGGAATACAGAGACAATTAGCAATTGCTAGGACTGATATAAGACTATCCCTCTACAGCAAAGCCTGGATCACGATCGTACGCTAAGAATCCGGTGGAATCGTAGCATCCGACGTACTCGGCTTCAATGTCTTTCGCCTTGATAATGCCCAACTCCACCCATAAGAGTAGGTCTCCGTGCGACATGTCGCCACCAGGCCCATACTCCTCCATGAACTTTGATCTGAGCTCGACATGAACTTTGTCTCTTCTTCCGATACGCTCCATCCATCTCAGTTCCGTAAAGTAGAGCACTTGAATTTTTCGATTGAAACTGAGCTCAGGAAATATATCAGAGTCCGCCGCAATGGTTGTCGGCTCCACTTTCGTCTTTCCAGACTCCGGAACATGACAAAGACGTCCGAAAAGTAACCCTTCTTCCGGTGTTGTTCTCAGGACATTCGTAACCCATCGTTTCGTCAGAGCGTCAAACAAGGCTGACCAGACTTTCGTCTCCTTTTCTTTCATGGGCGAATGGTCTTGACCTTCGATGACGTAGCAGAGATTGTCAGGGAACTTGGTCATCTGCAATCTTCCCCGCCTGATTGAACCATCAGGCTGACGAGGCTTAGGTGTGTTCGTCAAACTTGTCTTCAGGGGTTCTTCCGCAGTGGCTTCTTCGAGACGGTCGCGGTACGCCCCCCAGTATCCAGATTTCTCTGTCAGCGGTGCCAACGGCTTGGTGCTAACGTTACCAACACCAGATGGAATGTCCTGCGTGACTTCATTGATGAATCTCGTTGATGGAAAATTGAGAGTCTCGCGCCAGAAGCCTGCATCGTCGGGGAGTGCATCCCAAAATTCCGTCGCTTCTGGGGTTGAAAACCAGTGTTTGAACTCGGCAGGAGACTTCCAGTAACTGATCCATACCCGTGAACAACCTAGGCCCCGTTCGCTATCATCGTGTATGGTCTTGTCGACGTAGGTGGCACCAGCGGTCAACAGAAGATCAAAGCTCTGCACTCGTTTGGCCTGGAGCTCTGATATCGTGTTTCCATGGTATTGTGCTCCAAATATGGAGATCGTGAACCAAGATGGCACGGTTGCATAGAGAAGTGGCATGTCTGCAAGGAATGACTGTTGAGTCTGCGAGTGCAACAAATGCTATTGGGTTTGAAGGTGAATTGACGAATTGGCATTCCGCAAAAACGGAATCAGCCCAGTATTTATCCCACGCCTTATCGCGCGGTTGGATAGGAAAGAGCAAGATGTCCAGGTGACCGCGTGGAGCTAATTACACTTGTTGTTGCCAGCATTTCCGATCACATCAGTTAAGCTCTTACTAGCTGCAATTTCTGGGTGTAGTGATGTCGTGGGCAGCCCTAAGCAGCTACTCCAGAAAGACTATCTCCCCTCGCTGGATCCATCGTGTTGAACCACGATCTGCCAGAATCCCAACCAGTAGCCACGCGCAATCTCGCCCCGCACTTCTTTGACGCCCCCTATCCACAGCTGGTCCCCAGACTATTAGCAGCAAACATCCCTCATGCTAGTCCATATATCATGAGTATTGATGAGCAATGATTGGATGTGGCTTTGCTATCGTGGGTCGATTGGCACGACCGAGACAGCGGATGCGGGGAAAGATAGGATAATGCTTTACCGGGGGCAGATCAGCTAGACCATATTCTGCATTAGTCGGATGTAGAAGGATTGTCGTGGCCCTCAATAGTTGATAGGTACACCACCTTATGCTAAGCCTCCTGATAGGATATCGCTGAGCCGGCCAACTCATTAAGGACTCGTGATGCTCTGTACTTCGTAAATACCGATGACAGCAAAAAAGATAGGATAATGCTGAGCCAGTATAAGCGAAGGGTGGTTGTCAGATCGTGGGATGATAGGCAATTGCTGACCCGGATTGAAGATCGATGTAATGATTGTTGCGACGAAGGTCGTTGACGAAAGCTAAAGACTAGGGCTTGAGCGAAGTGAAATGCATTTAAAGAAAGACGAAGAAGGCATGAAGCATCACCAGATTTTCCAACAGTACGAATCATTTTTCGTTAACAGGCACTCATAACTAGTTTCGCAACGCATCGGATAACTCCAACAACTTTCATCATGTCGATTGCCGGTCAAAAGCTCAAGGTCGCCGCCATTCAGGCTGAACCTGTCTGGAATGATCTCGAAGGAGGCGTCAACAAGTCTATCGCCCTCATTGAGCAGGCGGCGGCGCAAGGAGCTCAGGTCATTGGATTCCCTGAAGTCTTCATCCCCGGATATCCATGGTGAGACTCTTACTCCCTTGCTGATTGCTGCCTCGCCCAGCTTGTCAAGAATATGTGCGACTGACATTTGCTGGCAAAGGAGCATCTGGGCCCAGAACCCCATCAACAATGGAAGCTTCATGGACGAGTACTTCCGAAACTCCATGGAGCGAGACTCGCCTGAAATGAAGCGCATCTGCGATGCTGTTAAGGAAGCCGGTGTCTTCGTCGTCCTCGGCTACAGCGAGCGATACAAGGGCACACTCTACATCGCCCAGGTATGAATCTCTCGTGTTGCTTCAACATTGTTTTGCCATGGTACAAGTTACTGACAACCGTGGTCTTTGTACAGTCTTTCATCGATGAGCATGGAGTCATCGTTCACCATCGCCGGAAGATCAAGCCTACCCACGTCGAGCGTGCGTACTACGGCGACGGCCAAGGCGAGAGTCTCCAGACCGTCGTACCTAGCACCAAACTCCCCGACGTGCGAATCGGAGGCCTCAACTGCTGGGAACACACTCAGACTCTCCTCCGGTATTACGAGTACGAGCAGGACGTAGATGTGCACGTTTCTGGCTGGCCTCCGATCTTTCCAACGCCGGTCAAGGATGGGAAGCCTGACCCAACATGGCCAGCCCACATCACCGACACAATGTGCTCTCGCTTTTCTCAGATCGTTGCCCTCGAAGGTGCCTGCTTTGTTGCTGTCGCTACTCAAGTCCTGACCAAGGACAGTCACAAGCGCTGCCGACTCGAGAACTTCGATTATGTCACTACCCAGCCCGAGCACGGCGGTGGATTCGCCATGATCTACAACCCCTGGGGCGAGGAACTTGTGGAGCGTCTGGACCCTAGCGAGGAGGGCATTCTCATCGCCGAGGTCGACTTGACCCTGAAGCGACTTGCTAAGCAGAACCTGGATGTCGTTGGACACTACTGTCGCCCTGACCAGCTGAGTCTGCGCGTGAACAAGTACCCTGCCCGCGCTGTTCACTATGCCAACGACCCATAGACTGGTCTCGAGGGGAGACACCGGTGATGACGGTTCGATATCGGTCAGAAGGAGTGATGGTAGCGGTTCCATGTGGGGGGCGGGGGATCTCATACTTTTCGGTTATATTCCTCTTCTAGTTAGGCTTCTTAGTAGGACTTTAAGAGAGGTATTGTTAAGGCTAGCTACCGTTTTGAACGTGGGAACAGCGTGGAGTACAAGCATGCTGCTGGCCCGAGAGTTCCTCCACGAGATATGAGTGACGAAAATTGACACACGCTGATGCTCCGTGGACTAGATTTTACGACTATCTCCTTTGCGCACTAATTACAAGTCATGACTAGACTCCATCTAATATAGTAAACCTTTATAAACCCGAAGGTCTCTATATCTAGAACCCGTGCCCGATAATAAGATAACCTCTACTCGTTCCGGGTATAGCTAATTAGGCTTAATACCGCGCCCCGAGCTTCTAATAATCGATGGCTTGCGGACGCTCCCAGCCTTCCGATGCACCACGCAGGACGGTATCGAATATTCGCAAACAGTATCAAGTTTCCCACCAGAGTGATCAGAATTACCCGCGGCCGCGTCTAAACGGCGAGCGTCGGTAAGCGATCAACTACGTTAAAGTGCATATCCGCCGGAAAGTCCGTTGGCACCTTGAGGGTATACAGTACATCAATCTCTCCCACGTGACAGCCAACAGTCGCTACCGGCACCGCTCCATAGCGCAAAGGTGTCTTGTCGTGGACCTTGACAACAAGAGTGCAGAAAAGGCCTGGCTTCAGCGGAGACCGAGCCGGCGCGCGCATGATTTACACGTAGTCAGCAGATCCCTGGAACCCTCACGAGCCAAGGCGAGCCAGGGTCTTGGACAAGCGAAATGCGGGGTCATTGTTCTGCCGGGGATGGTGCGTGCGGGCCAATCTGTCCCTGCCGATAGAGCACTGCCACACCCAGATCCTCGGTCTATCTAAAAAGAATAGGCCTTAATCGATAGATATATAGGTCTCTAACTACTTCGGTAATTATTACACTTATCTTTCATACCGATTGCTCGGTGTAAGGTTTACGCTAAAGAAATCGTGCACGGTCTACGCGATTTCACCGTAACTAAGTATTTCGGAAATCACTCGCCCCACCTTCTACCGACCCCTAACCCTCTTCCTACCCTCTCCCTCTTCCGACTCTCTCCCTCTTCCTACTTTCTCCCTCTTAGAGGAGCCAGAGCGCTATTCTAATTCTCTGCTTAGGTGCATATAGCGCTTAGAGATAATTGCGAGTTCTAGGCTACCGGTTTTCTATTAAATATAAAATAGAGCGAGAAAAGTGGTGGAAATAGTGCTGGTTCTTGGTGAAAATGGTGCTAGTTGTGTTGACCGAAAGCGGTTAGGAACCTATATATATATAACTATCGATTGAGGCCTATTTTTTTTAAATAGACCGCAAATCCTTATCTGCTTCCCCTTGGAACGACGCGTGTCTGTTCCACGCTGGTCGCAAGGAGTCGCTTCAGAATGAAGCCAGCCAGCCGGCAGCGTGTGTCTGTCGCATGTGTAGCGTGTCGCGCAAAGCGCATGCGGGTGAGTTCGGCTCCCCCTCTGCCAGCTTCTCATTGCCTTTCTGACGCGTGAGGTAGTGTGATGGCAAGCAGCCTATCTGTGATCCTTGCGCGCGAAGAAGCATCGAATGCGTCTACCAGCACACGGAAAATAAACGCAGGTTTGTAAACATCTCGACGACGGACGCACTTACAGAGTGTCGGCCAGCTCCGGGCTGAGCAAGTTCCTTGCTGAAGCATCTCACTAGGCCGCCCAGCAAGAAATACGTCGAGTCCTTGCAGGCTCGCATTCGGCATCTAGAGTCTCAGTTGATGTCTATAGGCGGCCCAAGGACATTTCCCTTGATTGGACCTGACCTTGGCGCGCTGGAACGCGATGAAAGCGAAGCTGACAGCGTTGAAGACGACGATGACCATGATCCCTTTTCTGAGCTGATCGGCCTCGTTGGACGTCTCGCTGTTGTCGATGATGGGCAGCTGCATTACTTTGGCTCGCAGAGCTCATTGAATCTGCCGAGGCAGCAGTTTCGCCCGACTACAATGCCGGATCCATGGACTGAGATGCGGAGCCAAGGTCTGACTGCAGCAGCCCAGCTCGGGAAGCTTGTTGCTGCCCCGAATGAACTCGAGGAGCACTTGCTGGATTTGTTTTGGACGTGGCAAAATCCTTGGAATTATATCGTGCACAAGGGCGCGTTTTTGAGAAGCCGTAATAGCCCGCACGGCGGACGCTATTGCTCGCCTTTGCTCCTCTCTGCCATATTCGCCATCTCTGCACGTTATTCGGATCGTGTCGAGCTGCGAACTATCGCCGATGACCCGAGCACATCGGGCAACGCTTTTTGCGAGCAAGCTAAGATACTGCTTCTCTACGAGAGTGAAGCGCCCTCCGTGACTACCGTCCAGGCGGCAGCGATTCTGGCTCTGCGCATCATGTCTGATGGTAAAGAAGCTCTGGGATGGCTATATTGTGGTTAGTAGCGCTACCAGGACCCAGCCAAGACATGCTCTAGGAGGCTGTCCGTATGCCTATATTAACCAGATACATAGGAAATGCAACAAGGATGGCTCACAACCTGGGCCTGCACATGGAATGCTCTGGGTGGGTCGCAGCAGGCCTCATCTCCGAAGAAGAAGCTGAGGTCCGAAAAGTTACCTGGTGGGGATGCTTCGTCGTGGACAAGTAAGTGGCGTTGGGCCTTTCTTCCTGTCTTAGATCTGGGAAATTAGAATGGTAGCTAACCCGGAGTCACATACAGACTCTTTGCCTGCGGTCTTGGCCGTCCAAGTAGTATACAGAGGTCCGGTGTAACGTGCCCCAAGCCCACCCTAGATGGAGACGAATACATTCCCTGGGTTCCGAAGGGGGACGGCTTGGACCAGATTAACACCCTCGGCGCTCACTCACACATCGTATCGACAGCTCATTTTGTTTCCGAATGCATGGCCATTGCCTGCGAAGCACTTGAAATGATGTAATGATTGAACCCTTTCCGACTGGTGTCTTTCGCGAGGTAACTTGATAAGCTGATTACATCACACTTCCAGATATGCCCCAAACAGTAAATTCACTTTCCAGGATATCGAGGGCATCGTCAGCAAAGCAGACATGGATTTGCGAGCATACTATAATGCATTACCTAGTCATTTACGCCTGCCCTCGTCGCCAAAAATCCCAACACTCCCCCATATCTACTTATCCCAGTATGCCTGTTCTTGTCCCTTTCTATCTCCTGTGCATACTTGCTTACACATCTCGCTTAGCATTCAATATTATACGCACTTCGCTCTTCTTCACCGGCCCTTGATTCAGAAAAAACGAGTCAGGCGACCATCAAAAGAGAGCTTTACCGAAGGCAGTACGCTAAACGTCGATGAGACCCCATACCTCAATCAACATATGGAGATATGCCGCTACTCTGCAACCCAGATCTCTAAGTTAATACACATCTTCAAGCAGCATTATACTTTGGTAGGTGGAACATCCGGACATATTATCATCCATTTCACAGTGATATGCCTACCGAAAGGCGATTAGTCATCGTTTCTAACATGAGCAGCGTCAAATACCCATTGCCGCCGTACATCTTACGTTCGCGGCGGCTATCATCCACCTGATCGATGCACGACCCGCAAACCCAAATTGGAATCAAGCCGTACACCATCTTGAAACGTGTGTGGACGCACTCAAGGATCTGCGGACACCTTGGTGCGCCTGGGCAGACCGGTCTCTCAGAGGTGTGCACCTGTTAGCCTTGAACTGGTATGGTTGCGACGACGTTATGCAGTTGAAGAAATACCATGAGCTTCGTGAGGGAAAGACGTCTTCTTCAGCACCAGAACTCGATTCCGAAAAGACACTCAAAGCTCCTGGTATCTACCGAGATGATGATGTCGTTGCGTCTGGTTCAAGGGCTTCGGGCGAGATCAGTATGACTGCTTTCAGCGAGCTACATGGCTCCACAGAACAGTTCAACGACGCCCAAAACCCAAACGTCGCAGACCCTTTTGCCTTTTTATTCCAAAATACAGCCACGGAGTCAGACACGAACGGATTTGTCACAGATTGGCTAGCCGACAGCTGGTATGATTGGCTGTCAAGTACATGATGCCGGGCTGTGCAACAAACAAACTGACTTTCAATCTTTTGTTCGTGTTGTTTGCCAAGAATCAATCCAATTCAAACTCCTTGTCGTTCCAAACAACCCAATCTGTGACTTTTGTTTGATTGACTACACACCGTCTCACTACCATAGCTAACGGAACCCTCACTACTATAGCTCATGAGATCCTGAGCCGTATTCCATTTTGGCCATTCACCTCGCTCAGGCTGTCGCCGCTTAACCTGAACTAACCTAACCTACTCCTATAGGATCTCACGTAATGCGGCGCGTTCCTAGGATTTACCCAACTACACCCTTGTTGCATTTCGGGAATGCGTCGCTTGGACAAAATTGCACCATAGAGGCTGGAGTGGTAAGATGCATCGCTGCCGGATTTCATATCTACTTTTTACATCGATCTGAAAAATTGAGATACCTGGGCAATCGCTCAACAATCACCTTCAAGGAGAGATCTCTGTAGCTTCGCCGGTAAACATGTCATTTACGGAGATCAAATTCAAAACAATGGATGGCACTGACCTGCACGCTCGTGTGTACCCAACCCCCCGGCCGGGCCCGGGATTGGTTATGTGTCCTGGGGTAAGTGATGGTTTTTCCAATCGCCCATGCTTCCTTCGTTCGCACCTTTTCCAATCCTAGGAGTGGGCTGTAACTCAACTGTAGGCGGGATGATTCACCCCACCAGACTCAACCAGTACAACACCAACTTATCAGATGTATAGTTCAACTGCACCCTCAACATGTTGGATCTTCCAGCCTGTGCCTCAGCGCTCCAGAAACGCGGCATCACGGCCCTCCTCTATGACCCTCGAAATACGGGCTCCAGCGGAGGCCAGCCACGGAATGACATCGACCCGCCGCAGTCCGTCTCCGACATGACCGATGCCATGACACAACTCCTAACTCTGCCTTCCATCGACCCAGATCAATTGTCGGACTGTTTGGCATATCATTTGGCGGCACTGTGGCGCTGAGCGCTGCTGCCGTGGACCCTCGATGCCGTTTCGTGGTAGCCGCCGCGCCGCTGACGGACCTGGACTTTGTGTCACACGAACAGCGCACGCGTGTTTTAAGAAAGTGTCTCCAGGACCGTGTCTCCCAGGGGCTGGGCAACCCGCCGTTCACAGTCCCTATGATCAACGAGCAAGGCGAGAACGCAGTGGGGTTCGGGCACGGCATCGACAAGGAAAGGTACGGGAGACTGGTAAGAGAAGGACGGGAGATCGCGTCGGGCCATGTGAACCGGGTTACGCTGATGACCTACTATAAGCTAGCTATGTGCGTGCCCTGGCCACTTTGGCAGTACCTGGGATCGAGAGATAGCAAGGGAGGGACCAGGGGTGTGATTCTTGTCGTTCCAGGGAAGGACACAATGAGTTACCCGGAAATGCAAAGGAAGTTTTATGATGAAATGCCGGATACTGAGCATTTTCAAAAGAGGAAGATCGAGGTCGAGGGCGCAGGACATGAAGAGGTGGGCAATGTCTTTGAAGCTTTGAATAGCCTTGAGGAAAGGAGACTCGAAATCAAGGTGCCCGAGCCAATCGAAGTCCTTGTTAAAGGCATACTGTGTTGTCACATCCGCAATGTAGCTTGCGAGAAGGCTGTCTAATTTTACCGGGCGGGCCTGGTTCTTGAAGTCTTTTGTGAGCCTGGCGCACATCTTGTCGGTCTTGCCCTGGATCTCGGATGAGAACTTTGCAATTCTGCCTTTAGCAAAGAACGGGTCTTGCGCTGCACGCCTCATCCGATGGACGTGATGCTGTGGTGTCGAGAAGAGAGCTGACGGGGAGCCAAAGCGCCATTGTAGATATTTCGGCTTATCGAGACCTTCCTTATTTGTGTATACCCTGGAGTAGAAGTCCGGGTCGTCGATATGAACTTCCCGGGGATTAATGCGCACAGTAGGACCGTATTTTGCGTGCAGCCCTTGGATATAAAAGGTGTATTGCCCCCCCAGTCCCCGGCGAACAACTTCAAAGTATGTTTCGTACCATCCAGTGAGTGCCGCAAGTATGGGGCCGGGAATTCCAGCTAGTGGATCAAGATAAAGGCGGTATATGCTGAGAGAAAACAAGTACAGGAGTAATGCAAGTGTAGCAGCAACAACTGAATGCATTTTAATGACTTTGACTTAGTGAGCAGATGTTAAACAGATACTGATGCTTCGAAAAAGCACAAGTTATTTCAAAAGCTGCTGATTTTTTGATATAAAGCGACAGGAAATAACACTGGTGATAAACGAGGCTTGCAGCCTAATACAACGCCCCGGCGTCAGCTTATCATTTCAGCTGATACTGTATAATTTCAATATTGTACTGTGATCTGAAACAGTGCACTTATTTGCCTGGTACTACTTCAAACGAGGTACAAATCATCTGCTTTGTACTGGTGTACCTCAAACCTGTGCCGCACAACTACAGTTTTTCATCCCCGGTTAGTTGGCTGGTTTGCGGCACAGCTTGTCACCATAAACCAACATCTGATATCCCAGAGCTGAGAAGAAGTAGACAAGACCGCCATGCAATACCCCGCTTCTTCCGATGTTCTCGTTCGAGCTGCTTTGCGATCCACACTCCTTGGTTTTCATCGCACATTGATCAACTTCGAGCTCCTCTGCAGAACCACTTCCCGATTTTCACGGCACATTGGTTCCCACTTGATACTATGGCTCAGAAGATTGACCAAGTTTATAAGGATGCTGTTGAGTCAGGACTCCTGCCAGGTTATTCCGCTGTCGCGGGAGACAAGAGTGGTAAGATATGTCGAACTCGCGGGCTTACCCAGAATGCACTGACATACTAGCTAGGCAATATCGTCTACTCCAGCTCCCTTGGCAAAGCCAGCCTGAAGGAGGGCCGCGATGAATCCTTCACGCAGTCTACAGTTTGCGCCATTGCCTCGATGAGCAAGCTCATGACATCCGTATCTGTCCTAAGATGTGTCGAAGACGGAAAGCTCAACCTGGATGAAGACGCCAGGAATCTGCTTCCCGAGATGGGCAAGCATGGCATCATCACCGGTTTCGACGATCAAAACAATTCGGCTGTGCTTGAGGCCGATTCCACCCCCATCACCCTCCGGATGCTTCTCTGCCATACGTCAGGCCACGAGTACGACTGGTTCAACCCGCTCTTGGGCAAATGGCGCGCTTCCCGTAATGAGGAGCCGTGGACCGGCCCAACTGTGGAGCACAAATCCGCGCTGCCGCTCGTATTCCGACCGGGAACCGGCTTTGCGTACGGCGCAGGCCACGACTGGGCCGGTAAGCTGGTCGAGCTGGCTACAGGCACGACACTTGACGATTTCATGCGCACGCGCATCTGGGTGCCGTTGGGTATCGAAAACGACATATCCTTCTACCCCAAGACACACCCGCATATGAGACACCGGATGGCGGACATCAGCACTCTGAATGAGAAGGGCGAGCCGCCAGCCGTGGACGCCCCGTTTTTTGACATACTCTTCGGCGGCACCGACTGTCTCGGGGGTGGCGGCCTCTTCGCGTCTGCGGAGGCTTACTACAAGTTTCTATCGGCCGTGTTCTGCCGTGACCCAAAGTTACTTGCTCCCGAGTCGTACACGGAGCTTTTCCGTCCCCAACTCGACGAGAAGGCCGAGAAGATATTCAACGAATATCTCGCCATGTCCCCCGTCCACACACAGTTCCTGCGCTTAGGGATCCCAGAGTCTATCACGATGACGTGGTCTCTTGCAGGTATGGTGGCCAAGGACCGCTGTGAGGGGCGCTTTGAAACAGGAACAGTATTTTGGGCTGGTGTTCCCAGTGTGGTATGGTTTATGGACCATAAGGTTTGCATCTGTGGAACTGTCCTTTGCCAAATAATCCCCCCTATGCACCCGGCAGTCATGGCATTGCATGAAAAGTTTCAGAGGGGCGTGCATGAGATGGTGAAAGGGTGATATACTTGTTGATTCAGTACGCCTTGCAAGTCTTGACCTTACGTCGTTGGATTTCAGCGTCAAGGAACTCGATAGGGGGGGTTCACGGGCTCTGCCATTTGGTCACTTGAAAAAGGCAATGTGTAACTTAGTATTTGAATTTTCAACTTGCAAACTTGGAGATGCCAAAATCACGCCCCCAAGAGCAATACCAAAACCACCACGAAAATTTTCCATACCTTACTCCCTTTTGTAACGGCTATCTGCGATCGTGAAGTCCGCTCCCATTGGCTTGACTGAATGGGGAGGACGTCGGTTCTCTGCCTGTTAATGCTCAATGCGTTTTCCTAGGCTGGCTGTTCCAAGCTGCGAGCCAGGTCCGGGATGATGCTATTGCTCTACCAGCATAATACCGAGTGAAGACTGACGTAGCTTTGATATATCACGGGATTGAGTATCGCAACCAACGAATAGGATCTGCTAGAGTCGGATAGGTTGCTTCCATTGCCTAGACAATGGGAGGTGAGTTTACTATGCAGATCTCTAGATTACAAAGTCCTTCACCTTCTCCTCACACCAGTCAAAATACTCCATTGCCCGTCCAGACCCGCCCTCTTCTTCTTTGCGAAGTGCCAGTAGTAGATCCGCTCTCTGTCCAGGGTGCCATCTTCTATCGCAGATAGCATACCGTCCCGCGGCTGCATCATCAAGAGTGACCGACTCGGAGAAAGCCATCCAAAGGTAAGTCTCGGCACCGTGAATGGGATCTCTAAGGATAGGCCGAAGAATGTAGAAGAGCGAAGACGGGGTATGCCGCCAAATGTTTGTGAGATAATTTCCAGGATTGCCGGCGACGTGGAGAACATCGGACTGGCGGCGAGCAAGCCAAAAACCAGTTAGCTGTCTTGGACGAGCTGTAAAATTCGTTCTCGTCCTTGACCGCGGCGGAGTCCTGAAGGAACGCCTTCCGTATACCGGTCTTGGAGCTCATCATCTCCACTAGGCATGACGCCGGCCAGACAACGCGGACACTACCACGCAGTGCTTGCACCGCTGTCTTGGAGAGGATAGGAATAAGCAGGCTGGTTAGCAAGAAGGATCCGAGAGAGTTGACGGTGAAGTGGCATTCGTGACCCTGGTGGGACGCTGGGGCCAGGCTCCTGTGCCTGCGTTGTTGAACAGGGCGTCGAGTCTGCCGCCTTCCCCTCCCTCACGCTTCAGAAACTGCTGCGCGGCTGCCTTAACAGTGGCAAAGTCCATCAAATCCATAGGTATGAATTCCAGACTGCCTCTCTGTCTGCCCTCCGCAGCGTCTCCACGTCCTTCATAATATGCCTTGATGCGGGCTACGGCATCATCGGTATTCTCCTTCGACCGCGTGAGAATGTAGACTTTGCCACTGGCACCGTAGAGGATGCGTGACAGCTCATAGCCTAGACCGGATGATCCGTCTGTCACGATGAAGACCTTTCCGGCCTGGCTGGGTAGGTTGGCCTCGGTGAGCGGCGCACTGTTGCGAGGGGGGAAGAGTGACATTTTGCTCTAAAGAAACAGTGGTAAAAGTTTTGGCGGCGGGCGATGCTGTGCCACGGTCTGAAGGATCTGGTGGGTATCATTCGGCGCGGATCGTGTCAGCAACTGCCTCTCGTATGGCCTCGTGATAGATTACGCTGTTACACTGATTCAGCAGTTGTGAAAGATGTTTCTTTCACAGGTAATAAGACAAACCATTGAAGTACTATGTCAAGGTATCTTGGTTCATGTACAGTACAAACTACACATGTACCTCCTGAAAGGGACATCTGTACTGCTCAGGTGCCCAGTGGGCATTCTATTTCTGACTGGTCTAAAAGCGGAGGACTGGCCAGGAAGCAACGAACGGACGCATAATCATTTAACAACCGGGATACCAGCCCTGGAATTGTTATTCGCTTTGCGTTCACAACGTCAGCCGCCCGCAGCCTCCTCTTCCTTCGCTCAACTGTCGTTTCAAACCCAATCATTCTTTCCCTCCTTTTCACCCTGGGGCATTCAACCATATGGAAGAGCAATATCTATTACCTCCGTGAACATGGCAACAGGCGATAACAAAGGCCCCACCATTATCGGTGTGACGATGATGCTTGAAGCATTCGCCGTCGTTGCGCTGGGTATGCGCTTCTGGTCTCGGCAAATCGTAAGACGACAGGTCGCTTTACATGATGTGTTGAACTTGTTTGGACTTGTGAGTCGATTCCTTGCTCTGGGAATCCGAACTTGACCGAGGTGATCTAATAATGCTATCACCAGCTATGTGCAACAGCTCTTGCGATCTGTCTTGTTGCCAGTGTCGAGTACGGTGGACTCGGTCGACATTCCATAGAGCTAGTAGACACGCCTTGGAAGTTGATTACCTTTGGGAAGGTGAGCACACTGCACCCACGTATTTTGAAGCCTCATAAGTAAACTCGTGACAGCTTCTTATTGCCATCCAAGTTTTGTGGGCTTTTGGCATGACCAGCATCCGACTATCCATGCTGAACATGTATATTCACCTTTTTTCGAGTGCTACGAGGTTTCGCAGAGCATGCTATGTCATGATGTGTGTATGTGCTGCCTGGTGCATTGGCGAAATTGTCACGGTATTCTTGCTCTGTCGGCCCTTCCAACACAACTGGGATAAGACTGTCTCTGGGAGCTGCGGTAACCTCAATGCTGCCTACCTAGCCGTACACTCGACCAACTTTGCTATCGACTTAAGCATTGCTTTACTGCCCTTGCGGGTTCTCTGGGGTCTCAAGATTGCCACTGCTAAGAAGCTTGGCAGTATGGTTATGTTTGCGCTCGGGGCACTGTAAGTTGTGATCTACTGTAGTCCTTCACGACCCATCACTGAGCTTGAAGCTAAAACGGCTATTTAGGATCTGCGCCATCTCGGTCGCTCGTATCGCCATGTATCAACTTGCGCTCGCATATGACCAGTCTGACTTTACTTACACGGGATCAATCCTGTACCTGTTCACTGCCATGGAGCCACTGATTGCATGTTCGCTTAGCTGTATGCCGCTGCTGCGGCCGGCGCTCGAGAAGGCTGATATATCACTCGTGTCTTGGGCCAAATCTTTGGTCCGGACGTCTCAGCCCACCAAAGACTTAAGTGCCCCAGGCCCAGGAGGCTACCTTGGGATGGATAGCACCGATGGTTTGCAACATGAGGCCCGAGCAATTGGTGGCGGCTAGAATCAACGGCAAGTTGGGAGTGGTGATCCAGCGGTCTCTATCGACGTGCAACTTGAGCAGCACAGCTACAAGACCGGGTCCGACTGATGCACCTGGGCAATTTATCGGTCCACTACACTAGTACGATATGGTGGAAACCCCTGGCAGGAACCTGTCTTGCCAAGTCTCTCAGTAAAAGTCATTCACTGAAAGGATTTGCCCCTAAAGGTGGACAAAGGCGGAGACTTCCGGGATTTTGGCATGACAATCTTGCAATCTCGAAGGAAAGTCAGAACTACTTGCAGTTCAGGTTTTACGCTGAGCAGCAATTCAATTACTTGAGCGTTCGGGTAGGCGAAGGGAGGCATGTGCTTTTTCTCTGATAAGTACCAAGTAATTACGATTAGTACAGGATAATATTTCCGAATCGATATCACGTACTCCGAGTTGAAGACGCCATGCTATCTGTCTCGTCTACTAGAGAATATAATATTCTAATCCATATATCGAAAGTATACTACATATCTAATATTATTCAGTATCCCTATGTATCCACAGATATTCGACGGTTGCAGTTCCTCTAGAGACCTAATTACTCCAAAGGAGATATAAGGATAGCAATACTATAATCATGTTAGAACTTTGATTGCATCTTTTATACCTGTTTTAATATACTAGTTATAAAACCTATAAGTCAATACCTATGAATTGGAAGATCATTATACTGGAAATGCTTGTACCCAAGACTGTTATATTGATATATATCATGTTATACAAAAAGACTATAGAATAGCAAGATAAAAGTGTGAAATAAACTAAGCTCCTCTCTTTTTCAATATCACTGCTGCAAGGTTTGTTAACGACCCACTTGTGAGCAACTGCAAGACCTGCAAGTTCACTCCTAGTTCCTTCGTAATCCAGTTCCGCAGCTCGATCGCGTTAAGACTGTCAAGTCCGTATTTAGTGATAGCCGTCCCGACATCTATATCTTCGGATGATATCATCAGTATAGAAGCTAGCTTCCCTGCTAGCCCGGTAATCACGATACTCGCTTTCTCCTCTTCAGTCTTGGCTGCAGAGAGGGAAGCGTCAATCGATACTTGGGCGGTGGAAACGTGACCTCCCGTCGACTGAGAGAGGACTGCATTACGAAGGTGCTCAAACTTTGCATCTGCCGCGTAGTATGGCAGTCTTTCTGGGTCATCGCCAAGTTTGAGACCTGTCAGGCAGTGATCAGGGAAGATGTCTGGATCCCGAATAGCTGCGGCGATGAGAGCTATAACTTCTGCTTCGCCCATGCTCTCTCCTCCAAGGTTCTTCAACACCTCGTCTTGACGACCGGCACCGCTGTCGGCAAGATAGCCAACGTCCTGGACAGCGGTGAGGTCGATGGCCGCCGCCGGCAGTCCGAGGCGCTGCCTGTATCTTGCAAAGCCGTCAAGGAAAGTATTGGCTGCTGCGTATGCTGCTTGGCCGCGGTTCCCTACTATTCCAGCTGCGGAGGAAAGCATGATGAAGAAATCTAGACTTGTCGACGAGGAGAGGAGAGCGTTGTGGATGTTCCATGTGCCCGCCGTCTTGGACCGGATGACGGCTTGGTATTCCTCGAAGGTCATTTTCTCAAACAACACGTCCTGGAGAAACGCTGGTTAGTACAACGGCTCTAGAAAAGCAACAATCGAGCTGGGGCACATGACAGGATTTCAACTCACCCTTAGCACCATGCCAGCGTGAACTACACCAGCGATTGGTGGGTACTCCGCCGAGCATTCCTCGGTCAGCCTCACGACATCGTCCATTACGGCAACATCGCAGGCCTTGACTCCTATATTGGCCCCCGCGGAGTCCTTCATGTCCTCAACCAGCTCGGCCACTGCACCTTCAGCCTGACCACGACGAGACAGAAGCACTATGTTCTTAGCTCCCCCGCTTACCATCCATCTTGCAATAGACCTCCCCAGGCCTCCTGTACCGCCTACAATGAGGTACGTGGCGTCCGCTCGAAGGAGGTCGGCGCTGGGTCGTGGGTGGGTTGCCTTGACTTGCTCGCCCGGCCGGGGCACCACAACAAGTTTCCCCGTCGTCTTTCCACTTTGCAGCAGACGAAATGCCTTTTCAACATCTGAGATACCAAACACAGTGATTGGATTGATGGTCTTGATAGAATCAGTTGTGAACAGTGCCATCACCTGCTTGAAGACCTCAGCCATCTTCTTTGGCTTCTCGCTGGCAAGAAGCGTCAGATCCACGGAGCTAAAAGTAGCATTGTCGTTGAATTTTGCCATTTCCAGTCTCGTGTTGGAAGTGATATCTCGTTTGCCAATTTCAATAAATCGTCCAAAATGGGCAACACAACTCCAGGATTCACGAAGAAGGTCTCCCGCTAAGGAATTGAGGACGATATCGACTCCTGAACCAGCGGTCGCTTCACGGATGGCCGGGCCAAAACTGGTATCTCGGCTGGAGAAGATATGATCTTCCGGTATGTTGTATGTCTTCATAAGGAACTCCTTCTTCTCGACACTGCCTACCGTGGCGTAGATCTCGACTCCCATCGTTTTTGCGATCTGGATTGCGGCTTGGCCAACGCCACCAGCGGCGGCATGCACGAGGACCTTTTCTCCCTCACTCAGTCTTCCGAGCTCGATGAGACCATAGAATGCCGTGCAGTAAACGACTGGGATGGATGCGGCTGCCTCGAAGGGCATGTTTGCGGGTATCACAGCAGCGCTTGTTGCTGGGCACCGAGAAAAGGTGCTGTATGCCCCGTGGCTCATCGCGCAAACTCGGTCCCCCACGGCCAAGCTCTTCACACGGGCACCGGTTTGGGTGACGATGCCGGCGCACTCGATTCCGAGGTATGGCTGGGACAGCTGGCCCATGGCGATAACAACATCCTTGAAATTCATGCCGGTTGCCTTGACTTCGATCTCGATCTCATCATCGCCGAGAGCCAGCTCTGTACTAGCGTCGTCGTGGAAGTATAAGCTGTCCAATGCACCCGTTGTGCTGAAAGCCATTTTGAGACGGCGAGATGAGATGAAATCCTGCAAATAGGGAGTGCAACTGTCCTGATGCACTTCGCGATGAATAGTCAAGTTCATTGCGTCGTCAGTTACGATGCGAGGGATCACAAGGGCTCCGTCCTTCTCTGCAAACTCCATGTCCGTGGCAAGCTTCTCATCAAACGCTTTGCTAAAGGCTTGTAGGATAAGTTGAGCCTTCCCAAAATCGCGGAGCCTAGAATCGGGGTCTAGGTCCAGGGTTGCCACAGCTGCTGCTCTCTCGGACCGGATAGTCCTGCATAGGCCCACGGACATGTTCTTCGCGGGGTCAGTCGCGTTGAGGTACGCTCCCTTTGTAACCCACAAAACACCAGCTGACTCTGTTAGAATTCTCTGTAGCTGGGAGAAGGCTTCGGCTGTCATGTCCGACAAGATTGGATTGTCCAGCTCACAGACGATGATGTAAGCTTGAGACAGATCGAAGCTTGCCGCATCGAGAATCGAGCAGACAGAAGGACCTGTTCCCGGATAGCTTTTCGGGATAGCTACCGGGTTGTTCGCAACTAGATCAGCATGAGGCCCCTCAGGGATGATGATAATGGACTTGTCTGTCCACGCTCTCTCAACAATAGCGTCAACGATATTGGACTGCAGTTTGTCGTTGAAATGGCCATGGTGAATACCCAAGAGAATGCCGCTATCGGTCATCACCTCTGTGGGCGAGTCGGGTGTGCCTCCGTTCTCTTTCTTTGGCTTTGTTGGAGGGGAGCCCACATAGGCCGAGTCCCGGGGAGACAGACACGAAGAATCGGGGGAATCAGCGAAACATGAGACCTCGAGTGCAACACCTTCAGTTTCCGCCGCGTGCTCATCGCCTCCATTATCCGGGACGAGTGGTTCCCACTGCAGCTTGTAGCACAACTCGCGTGGTGCATCACTGGCTGAAACATCGTTCTTGATAGGAGTCATGCATAACCCGTGCAAACTGATTGTCGGCTTTTGAGACTCAAGGTCCGTGCCAGGTCGTGAGATCATGGCATGCATATCGAAATCGGTGGGTTGTGGGCTTTTGATATCCGGGCAGCCATGTCCAGTGACGTACAATTTGTCCCCGGGCAGCATCGAGGCAGAGACGTCACGCTGCAGTTCAAGTTCCTGAATAGCCGATGGCATGTATAACGAAACCATGCCTACCGATTCTCGACCAGCACCGAGGATTGGGAAAGATAGCTGCAAGATCTGATCGAGCAGAGCGGGGTGGATATGATAGGATGTCTGATGCTCCATTGGCATCGTTGCGGTTGTATCAGCCATAGCATCGGCGTCGACGAAAGCTACAGAGCTGTCTCGGCTTGCCTTAATGGACGAGAGCCTGCGGAAAGTTGCACCATATGTGGCCCCTTTCTTGTTCAACTCGGTATAGAAGTTTTTGACGGGAACTTCCTCCTTGCAGGCTTGCACTGCAGCTTCCATCTTCCGGGCAGCCGAGTCCCAGCGACGAGAAGCTGAGTAGACTTGACTTGACTGCTGATTCTTCCCCACCGAAATCAAACCACGGCTGTGTTCAGTCCAGCCTTTACCCTCCTCGTAAGATGATATGCGGAACTCGTCCCAGTCGTCGGAGTATGAGCGCGTGCCCTCAGCGTAGGGAGACATTTGGAGCATGACCTCGTATCCCGCATCGTCCTCCATCAACAACGGCCGCTTGACTTGGATCTCACGTAGCTTGAAAGACTGGAAGTCGTGGCCACGCAGCAAAGCCCGCTGGGATGCTGCTTCTATGGCCATGGAGACAAACCCAGCAAACGGGAAGGTGGTAAGTCCCTGCATTTTGTGATCGCGAAGCCAAGGCAGATCGTCGGTCCGGAGGACATTGGACCAGGTCGGGGCCAGTTCACTTGAGAAGTCGGCCATATTACCAAGGAGATCATGTCTAGGGAAGGGTTTGATTCGGTGTTGTTGGGAAAGACGTGATTCGGACCAGTAACGTTGACGATTCCAGGGGTATGGCTTGAGGTCTTCAACAAGCTTCGGTTGCTCGACGTTAGGATCTTCTAGGTTGATATTGGCCATCTTCAATGGGTGTCCCTTCATCCACAACTTGGCCGCCAATTCCACCGAGGTAGTTATGGCACATTGGCTGCGAACCAGAGCTGAGAGATATGCAACCTTACTGGTGTGCGCTCCCATGGCCTTGAGAGTCTGCTTCACTGGCCCCTCAAGTGCTGCGTGTGGTCCAATCTCCACAATAACATCCGGTAGGCTAGATGCGCACAATTCGGTGAGGGAGGTTGAGAACAGGACAGGGTGTGTGAGGTTGTCAACCCAGTAAGAGGGGTCGATTGAAGAGATATCATCAACTTTGGTGCCCCGTAGGGACGAGAAGAAGACGCATTTTCCAGGGCCAGGGGATGGGGACCTTGCGATGTCCTTGATGGCCTCGTGATAGTCATTTGCAACGACTTCCATATGAGGTGAGTGGTAAGCAACATCTACACGGAGCTTGCGGTTGAAGAGCTGACGGGATTCGATATGACAAGCAAGTTCATCTATCGCATCCTCATCGCCGGAGACTGTGACGGAGTTTGGCGAGTTCTCACAGGCGACAACAGCCCGGCCGCGCTGAAGATTCTCAACCAAGGGCTTGACCTCGTTCGCACCAGCACCCACAGCCATCATTGATCCCTTTAGATCGGGGTAGCATGCCTTCATTTTCAGAACAGCTTGACCTCGATGGTATGCGGCAGACAAAGCAGCCTCCAGAGATAACACTCCAGCTGCATAGGCCGCGGATATCTCTCCACTTGAATGTCCAGTCACAGAGGATGGGGAAATGCCCCAGGACCAGAGCAAATCAGTCAGGGCAAGCTGAATGGCGACACACGCGGGTTGGCTGATATGGGCTTCACCCACCCGCGAATTCGTCTTGTCTCGCAAAAGCTCCTCCAACAATGAGAAATCAGCACCAAGGTCCTTCAGGCAGAGGTCCGCAGCCTGAATGGTTTGGGAAAACACCGGGTACGAGCTAATGAGCTCACGGCCCATGGCGTACCACTGTGCGCCTTGCCCAGTGTAGATGAAGGCAATCTTGAGGGGGTGCTGTGATGCCCGCACCGGCTTGGTCTCGGATGAACTGAGGGTCTCGGCAAGCTTGGAAGCGGATGACGCCACTACACCAACACGCCAGGAAAGGTGGGATCTTCGACAACACAGCGTATAAGCCAAATTGCGCATAAGGTGCTTTTGGAAGATCTCCGGATGCTGTTCCAGGAAGATTGTAAGGTTCTCCATCATGGCCTTGGCGGAGGATTCATCGCTGGCGGATAGGACAAAGAGTCTGCGCTCCTTGCCTGTGTTTGTAGGTTTTGGACGTGCCAGCCTCACGTTTGTTGGTGGCCTTGCCAGAACACAGTGCGCATTGGAACCTCCGAAGCCGAAGTTGTTAATGCTCACATACTTCTTGTCCGAGGGCCAGGGTTGCTGCAAGGTTGGCACCTGCATGTTCCAATCAGCGAGTGGGATGCTCCCGTTTGGTGTTTTGAAGTTGGTATTGGGAAGCACGAATCCCTTTTCAAGCATCATGGTCGCCTTAATGACAGAGGCAAGGCCGCTGGCATTTTCAAGGTGACCGATATTGCTCTTGACCGAGCCAAACAGGAGCGGGTTTTCTGCTGTTCTCCCCGCCTGGAAGGCATTGTGAATGGCCGTAGCTTCAATAGGGTCACCGACTTTGGTACCTGTCCCATGCGCTTCTACAAATCCAGTGTCTTGGGGACTTATGCCTGCACGAGCGTAGACTTCGCGCATCAACTTTTCTTGTGCCAGGCCGTTTGGTGACGTGATGCCTAGCGAGCGTGTTAGAGTGTTCCCAAATACAAAGAGATACTGTGAATGTAGTATCAACTTACCAACAGTCTTGCCATCTTGATTAACGCCCGTGTTCACAATAACGGAGCGGATCTTGTCGTTGCTTTCAACAGCTTGAGCGAGCGGCTTCAGAATCAGGACACCAGCCCCTTCTCCCCGAGCAAACCCTGATTTAGCTCGGCTGTCAAATGCAAACGTCATACCCTGGTCAGAAAATAGCCTGGAAAGGGACATAGAGACCCAATCTCCAGGCTGCAGATTAAGGTGGCATGCTGCTACGATGGCTTGCTCGCATTCCCCATTTCGAAGGCTTAGTACCGCCTGGTGCAAGGCGTAGAGACTTGAACTGCAAGCAGTATCGACTGTAAAACCAGGCCCACGCAGGTCAAAGTAGTGCGAAATACGCCCTGACTGTATTGACTGGTGATTTCCGGTCGCATCGAACATGGGCGTGCGGTCGAGGTCTCGAAGCGTACCGAGGCGGTAGTCCGACGCCGCTCCCCCGACAAACACGCCAACGTTTTTGCCCACAAGCGTTTCCTTAGGAATTCCAGCATTCTCCAGTGCTTCATATGTACACTCGAGAAGAAGCCGTTGCTGCGGGTCTGCGTTGATGTTAGGATCTGATTCAATCTGTAGATATGATGAAATAGGGGTGTCAGTGGGAACTTACCCATAGCCTCGGCCTCTGCCCGTGTAATGTTGAAGAAGGGCGCATCGAACATAGACGGATCACTTTGTAAGAAGTAGCCACCTCTGGCGTTGAAGGTGCCTTTCTTCTCAGGATTTGGGTGTGTGTAGGCAGCTGCACTGAAACGGGTTTCTGGGATTTCAGACCAACCATTCCGTCCTCTGCAGATCATCTCCCAGAAGTCCTCCGGGGAGGATACATCACCTGGGAGGCGGCAGCCCATGCCAACGATAGCAATTGGTGCTGGGCTTGAGACTTTGATGCCATTCGTCTCCGGTACACTGCTGCCGCCGTCACCGTTTGGTATTTGGGCTCCGGCGGCGGCATGGCCATTCCCTGGTTTGGGTGTTTCAGCCGCCATGTTGTTCTGTCTAGTAGGCAACAGGGTTTGAGCACGGGGGCAAAAGTCTTATAACTGTTGTGTTTCTGAGAGTTGCTCGGTCAGGATATCAACCAAAAAAAGATCCAAAGGAGTAAATGATTCTTGCATCTTTATATTCCCCCCAATAGATACCAGGGAAGTATCTCTATGTATGAGAGATTGATCTGGCCACTCCCTTATGAAATGTGTGCGACACATTGACGCTAAACTGAGAAAGCTCAATCCGCTATCATCAAGATCATCAAGATCAATCTGGATACGAATGGACAGCAGATAATGGCAGGACTCCATACTTGCGCATCAGGAAACAAGGAGCAAGCAAGCAAGTACCTCTGGATACCCTCTGCAATAACAAACTGTCACAAAGACATTTGCTATCAAAGGTCACTCTATAGATGCATCACACTATCACAATGGAACTCATAATCGATGTCACTCTGTACTACCACACTGCTGAACAGCACATGACTTCAGGGTTACTATGGATGAAAATCCGACACATCATTACAACTCTGGGGCCACTTACTTTTTTAGGAGATACGGAACAAGTTGATAAGTGCGGCTGAAAGCACCTTGCATTATCACACTACCAATCCCACGAGTAGGGCCTAGTTCTTCGCTATAGGCGGGCCGCACATAGTCGTCGCAAGTTAGGTCTGGATGATGTTAGTAGCAGCTAAAACTGGTTTCGGATTGGGGGGTTATCTTAAACTGGTTTCGGATTGGGGGAAATTCAACTTAAACCGGTTTCGGATTGGGAGATTTAACTTAAACCGGCCTATAGCTTACTGTATATATGCAAGCGGCATCTCCACTAACGTACGATCGTCTAATGGCCTAAGGCTGAAAGCACCTGGGTACCGCTGTTACAATATAGATATGCAACCGGCATCTTAACATGCATATGCCTTGCATCCAGCCTGGCACATATCACGGCACTGGTCGGACGATCTCACTGGCATCCGTGGGTCCAGGAGGAGGTCCCGTACCCCAAGGCTGAACACACCGACTTTTAGCGGCCCACTGTACATCTCGACATGCTGTTTCATCCAGCTGGGCACACCTATCACGGCCCTTCTTCGGTCTCCGGGCCACGGCGGAATAATTAATGTTTACTAGGTCCTATGGATTTGGATTCCGGAAGTGATGTAAGATCTCAATGAGTAAAAGCTCCTCATTGTAAATATGGGCCCGACCAACTGTCAGCTGCAGCCTTATGCGCCTCTTGACTTCGACCTTCCTCTTCAAGTTAGGCCTGCATTCATAGCTGACTTATGGACCTGCTCCTATTCTCTTCATAGCCTATCTTGCGATTGGAGGTCGTGATAGTTTTACGAGTACTCCGTACTACTATAGAAATCTCCTGACTATCAACGAGTGAGGATGACCAATGACGATATCTCATCATTTCTCATGTCCGTAGTCCCATGCACGGTTCCTATGTGAACATCATAATGGAGCGAAGATGATTCGGAACAATCTGCCATTGAAAATGCGAGTGCGAACTTTGTACCAACACGAAACCCGTTCTATACCTTCCCATTGAGATCCGATCTATATTGCGTACTGTAACTATCCGACGGATTTGCCGGATGCTAAACAAAAGCGAGGTGGGAGCTATCGGGCCGCTTTGAGGATTAACTAGCTTGACCCGAGTCGTCAGTCCGGCTTCATCGAGATGTCCCGAGGTCCCTTATCCGGCCCTGTCACAAATGACACTGGCATCCCATCTCATGTTGATCATGTTGATCACATATGTTCCAGCTGCTTTCGTATATATGCAGGCTTTGCGTTGCTGAAGGAGAACTTCCACCTATCGCAACTCAAAGCTTCAGTCGTCGTATGTTACAGTATTGCGTTCCGGGAAAAGCGATCATAATGCAAGTAGCCGGGAAAAGCAATCACAATGCAGCTTGTCGCATAACGCGGATGCGGTGTGATTCGATACGATGTCCGTATATCATGATACCGGAAGAGACGGAGGGAGAGGGGGAGTGTGAGTGGTAACAAAGCTCCAAGCACATACAATAGCTCATACACCAGACAGCTGCCAGTATTTATGTAGATCCATTTGTCCTCCCATTGGGCTTCAGCCTAATCCCATCCCCGTTACTATTCCAGAGCATTGAAAATAGATTCAACTTAGTCAAGCACTTCTAAGTCTGCAGTGTATCTTCAGGTCGTTGTCATCATGAAGTTCCTCTGCCTTCCTGGAGCGTACGGCAGTGCCAAGGTAATCATTGGAGCACCCTAAAAAAGGCATGAAAACGCCAAACGTTTCATCGCATCGCTAACAACTGCTACTTATCAACAGAATTTTCAAGTTCAACTTGGCCCTTTCGTGGCAGAAATGGAAAAACGTGGCAATGTCAGTTTTAATTGGACTCAAGGAACCTGTCCGGCTACACCACCCGAAGGATTCGAAGACTACTTTGGAGCCGGCCCTCTGTGGAGGTTCATCGAATACGATGGAGACACTGCATTTGACATTGTCGATAGAATCCGAGACTTTCCAGAAGGTTCCAACCCTGAAGAGACCATGAGAGTCCTGTTCGGGGATAACCAGTCATGTCTTGCCACGAGCGTGCAGAATGCGACTCAAAGGCTACTGGATATGATCGATGCTGATCCTGAGATTGAAGTGAGCCGAACCTGCTTTATTTTGACCTAGTCTTCGCCTTTCCTCTGCCTGTTCAAGTCGCTGAAAGGATTTTTCGTCTACTTTTAGGGCATATTGGGGTACTCCGAGGGTGCGACTACCGCTGCCACGCTTATACTCGAGGAGCGCAAGAGAGCCCAACAGAGTGGTAGACAAAGAAGAATCAAGGTGTGTGATTTATACTTTAACCCCTGAAGAATAGAAATTTCAAAGTAGGAGCCCTGACACCATTTCTAGCGTGCTATTTTCTTCGCTGGGTGGCCACCAATGTCTATCTCAGGAGACAAGGTTCAGGTCCTTCTTGCAGACCAAGCCCAGGGTGTTATCGACATCCCGACCTTGCATATTGTGGGGTGCAGTGATCCCTACATCCTTGGGGCGGTAGCCTTGTACAACATGTGCGAGCGGAACTCTGCAGAGATGTTCGATCACGGCAAGGGGCACACTGTACCTCGGGACTCTAGGACTATTCATGAGCTCTGTGATGCTATCGATAGATTGACCTCTCGGGAGGAACAATGGCAAGATACAGAACTCGGAGACCTATCAATTTTGGATCACACTATCTTCCAGCGATCTGAAGGAATCAAGCAAGGGCTATGATTATGGATTCCTCCTGTTCCAGCACGCGTAGTGTGTATAGTTTCAGAATGGAAATTCAATATGGTCATATATTTAACAGGTTGTAAAAACGGTTCGCTGGCATAAAGCTTCTGTGTATATAGGTCGCTAGCCCGTTTTCTCGTATCAACTTTGTTTCATTAACAAGTTTCCCCGCTTTCTCTCGCTCAAATTAGGCTTGGTGAGGAGGCTTATCGCTATGATATCAGCCTGTTTTATCCTGTTATATGCTAAGCATTTGGCACAGTAATAGAACTGGGAAGTTAAAAAATACGGTAGGTGTGATCGTGCCGTTCAATGTTCCATGGATCGGCATGTTGACTAGAGCAGGGGAAGCACGGCATATGGCTGGAGGCTATCTCAGGCCATGTCATGATTCATAGTTGAGGAAATGCCATTTTATGAAAAATGACAAATCCAGGTGAGCGGAGGTATTTCACATCTGCCTGTGGGCGGTAGTAGACCCCCCAAGGAACTTGAGCTACTGCATGCAGCACACGGCATATCGTCACACGAAGTACAGTACTATGTGAAAGTACACTGTAATATGTAGGTTAATGTCTAAAAATGGGATGCAATCCAGATACAGTCGGCGGTATTACATCGAGATGTATGGCAGCCACTGGGCATTCTTGGGTGCAGCCACCGGGCGTTTCTCGGCCACGGCCACGGGATGGATACCTAAGTAGGTAGAGGCCGCGGTTTATCCAACCAAGTTTCCGATTCGAGACAAAGAAATAAAGAGGATGTGCTGAACGTTTCAACTGGCAGATGTCTTCGCTTACCCGTCCAATATGTAATACCCACTGGGTAGCCGTTTCGTTGGCGAAGCACTTCCATCATAACATCTCTCGCATCGCAGGTTCAGCTTGGGAGAATCCCATTGCATGATCAATTACTCATATAACCACTCATCATAAGTCAGTCACTAAGGAACACTCTTTCGACCAATTAACATGGCAGTCAAGCGACCATCATTACTCTTCTTCACAAACCCCGAATGGGGCCAGGCCAACGTGATTCTGGCGACCATTCACGAGTTCCTGGTGGTCGATGACTACGATATTCACTTGGCTTCGTATGCATCCCTCCAGCCGCGACTTCATGAACTCTTCTCAATCCATGCTGAGGCCTATCCACGGCCCTTGGTGATCGCATTCTCCAGACTTCAAGACGGCTTTCAAAGTGGTGATGATGCCGAGAGGCCAAGCATTACATTCCACACGATTCCTGGACTTTCGACTGCGGAGGCTTGTTACCGCGATGGTATTCAGGGCCTGCTGCCGCATAAGCCTGGACTCAAAGGAGCTGTGTCTTCTTACCGTCGTCTCCAAGAATTCTTTTTTCATATGACAGGAGAAGAGTATATGGAACAGGAACGTTGCGCTAGAGACATCATCACCCAGGTCCAGCCGGCTGTAATCATTGCGGAGCAAGGCCTATCTCAGGCCCTCGACGCGTGTTACGAGTCAAAGCGACCGTTCGTGATTTTGTCCCCTAATTCCTTCAAGGACTTCGAACAACTTTTGCAGCCAAGACTAGGCGTGTTGTGGAAATATCCTGCGTAAGGCTTTCACTTCTTCACTCAGTGGGAAGGCCGAAAAATCAAAAAATGCCGCTAACAAAGGACCATTCTGAAAGCCTCGCCTCCGCATTTCCGTTTCCAATCCCTGGGTACCTTGTTCCAGCCAACCTCTATCTATGGGTACGCATGAGCATCACCATCGCCAGCGCTTCGTATGACAAATCTTCGCGTCTCCACAAGATAAACAAAGTACGCCACGCATGCGGATTGTTGGGGCCGCCACCGGTCATGAGCGCCTTCCGGGTCGCTTCGCGTATCATATGCCCCTCGCTGCCTGAGCTCGATTTTCCCATGCGTGTCCGTCCAACAACCTTCGGCTGCGGTCCCATTGCGCTCCCGAAACGTCCCGTCAGTGAGATTGATCCTCATATGGACAGCTGGCTGCGACGCAAGGGGATGAAGACACTGTTAGTCAACTTAGGCACGCATCATACTATGGACTCGATGCACGCATTGGAGATTGCTAGAGCACTGGAACAGATACTGGACAGGGTCTCTGATTTGCAGGTTCTATGGAAGATCGTGCTTACAGATGACGGACAACAAAAGGAAATAGAGGAGGTGTTTGGATTGGAGATGTTCTTCAACCAAAGAATACGCTTGGAACGATGGCTTAGAGCAGATCCTGTTGCCCTCCTCGATACCGGAAAAGTTATTGCTCAAGTTCACCATGGAGGAGCCAACACATACTTTGAGTGCTGTCGGTAAGCCACTTACCCGTGCTAGAAGTCGTAGACACGGCAGATCATCAATTTACCTAATATTAATTTTCTATAGCTCCGGTGTCCCCCAGGTTATCTTGGCTTCCTGGTGGGACACATATGAATACGCGGCGAGAGTCGAATATCTTGATGTGGGCGTTTTTGCCAACAAAAAGGCTGCTCCTCGTGCTGAGACTATAGAGTTACGGGAAGCCCTCATCAGCGTGATGATGAATCCGGAAATTTCCGCCAAGGCCAGCAAGTTGGCATCAGTATGCCAACAGAATGGGGAGGGTCGAGTTCGAGCTCGTGACCTGATCGTGGACATTCTTCGCACATAAGAAAGCACACGCCGATCTTTGGCAAGAAATGATCTAGATTTGTGTATACCTAAGTACTTGTACCTACCTACATACCTATACCTCAATTAGAAATGACCATAGCCAGAGTTAACATAAGACAACAAAATTGCCTCTTGTCCCTCACATGTCTTTAAGCATTTCCTCAAGTGCTATTGACGACCTTTGAGTCAGGGACACCACAATCCAGGTACCCCCTTGATGGTCTTTTCCCAAAACAATACACCCGTTTCCCTTCTTCCATGCGATTTTCTTGAGAGGTTGGAAGTGATGAGACACCATGGTCCCAACCGGATTACTTCTTAACTCCTCGGCATCGCCCTGCTGCAACACGGCCGGTTTGAAGTCAAAGGCACGGATGAGATTAGCTTTTGTCAAGTCGTTGAAAGTAATTGGCAGAGAGTCGGGTTCTCCACAGAGTATGGTGGGTTGTTGGCCGCGTTCAATTCTTTGCCGCAAGGATTGTAACAGCATTAGCATCTGCTGTTTCGTAGTCTGCTCCGCGAGCTGGCGTCGGAGCTCGAGAGCCACCGTCCCTAATGGGCCGCTCGCGACTCGAGGAGGCAAACATGTGAATGACATCATGACCATGTTCTGCACATACACGCCCTTGTCCGGCGTTTGAAGTATCGATGCCAGCCGAAAGCGGGCGTTGATGGCGCGAACAATGGTTACTGGCCTTGGCCGCGGCTCCGTGGACGCTACGATATGCGCAATCCAGGCCGACAATATATCACCTTCACTCATAAAATTATTTTCACGAGGTTGTTGCTTGGGTAAAGCATTCATGTTGCCCATGGCTTGACGTCGCAGTTGAGCAATGGTTGAGTTTGGCAGGTATATTATTTTGCTTTCCATAACCGGGTTGTGGAACGCATCTCGCGCGAATCGTAGCAAGAATTTGAGGTATGAAACTCCCCGGAGGCACTTTTCTCCAAGCACAAAAGCTTCATCACCATTGGAAACAATCGGTCCAGACGCGGTTGCCCAGAGAACATCGTTTCTTGCGCCAAGGATTGGTGGAACTTCAGCATCACGGCCTGCCAAGACGAGTGACCAAGATCGAAGAAGGGCTTCGAAGCCCAGCGCATCCATCAAAGTATGGGGGAAAGATATTCCCAAGAGGGTAGCATCTCTGAAGGTCGTGATATGTAGGGATAGCTGGGGTGCGTCGTGGCTGATCATGTCCTTGATCGACGATGGTACATCTGGCTTTGCAGCGAAGGGACGAAACTCATTCGGTCCTGGATGGATGGATGGGCCGGCCGTTGCTTTCGGTAGATGACATGCCAGAGGATGTTCGTCTATCCTCAACCCGGACAGTGATGTGTCGCAAGAGAATGCGACAGCCGGTCGCTCAACTGTAAACTTCAATGGTACGTGAAGCTCTAATTTGCCATTCAGCTAATTACGAAGTAGACATTAGTAAGTCGCTCATCAGTCGAAGATCTTGGGAGAAGGGTTCACTTCGTACATTGAAGCAAAGTCGCCCTCCAAGCTTCCTCCAGTCACCAATCTCGAGCAATCTGCACAATGAGTCATGTAGTTTGTGCGCATCGAGGACGTCGTTGAATCGCAAGGTCCAAGCAAGGAAGTATTCGCGGCATCCCTTAGTATCGTCCAGCATGTGTAGTGGATAGACATCATCCCCATCAGCTTCCGAGGGCTTCGTGGACGGTTTAATACAACCCAGCATTCTCCAGATGCCTCTCATAATAAGCTTATGAAGCTCGGGAATCACGACCAAGACTTGTCTCGAGGTGGAAAAGGTGTGGTAAATATGCGGCAGCAGATCTGTTGGGAGGTAGACAGAGAGTTCAGTGCAATATTTGTTTCAGAGAAGATGAGGGGACAGGACAGCATCAAGAAGTGGATACTTACTTAAGTACTTAAGTACAGTGGGGAGTAGATATCTAACTACATCTGAACAGGGAAAGATAGAGAGGATGTGTCTCGGTATATATCACCCGACACAGAGATATCCACCCACCAGCATCACCCTAAGGAGCCACGGATCCATACATGGAGGTTGTCTTGGAAGTTGTTTTGGACGGTGTCTTGGCATCACACCACGTAATCTTTCGAGCCAAGGTTTCAGCAGACACCGGAAAAGGCTAATCTCATTCCTCGCATCCGGTGTTTTCCCCCCTAGGCACATTTCGACTCCAGTTGATCTGTAATTAGTTGGAAGGTACAAAAGCTTTAGCTACAGCGCATCAATGCGACATGTTTATTTTCCCTCTACAGATGATAGTAAACTCTAGAATCTGAGTATCGCTACTACAATACACGATAATTTGAGCATGATTAAGACATCTTATAATAAATATATTCCTCTGCGTATGGGTTTGTACAGCTATATAAAGTAGAACTTCCGAAAAGTTCAGATACGTAGGGCTGAGCAATGATATACTCAGCAAACTGATAATACAAATATCAAACTAAAGGACTTCGGTGAAAGAAACCCGGTTAGAGAAAGAACCCCAAATGTAATCACTCATTATGATCAATCGACAGTAATTTTACCTACATAACTTTCATTGTACAGAATAGCCAGTAAAGGTAGCGGGCTTCGGACTAGCTACTGAAAGTTGGCCACCTTGATTATTAGGCTAATAACAGATATGGAATAACTTGACGTGGCTATATCAAATGGTCCTCCCAAGTTCAACATGCGAATTTCAGGAAAGGATCCGGGGGGTCGTTGCCTAATAGACTACCTAAGTATGGTTTAGGGCATTAAAGACTGCACTTGTGCTAATCCTATAATTAGTTTGGAATCTGTTCCAGAATACATGATTTCCAGCATAACCAGCCCAAGATCTTACATCTCATTCTACTTGGTGCTACTTATCATCGCTTATAAGATGATACAGATATATACCTAGGTACACGTATGCCATCATCCAATAACTCGTGCTACTTAGGTGGAGGTTGGGCTATCGCAAAGGTAGGTGCTTACTGACCTCCATTTAGGTATATCGACATACTTAGTAGCATTGACGACAACATCTGTCACCGTTATCGCCTCACTGAGCAGGTCTATTCTCTTGTGTCCCACACTACTTCCGCTTGAGACGAGACTCCAAGGGACGTCCATTGTCCCGTTCTCTTCCTGCGCGTCAACAATCTTTGCATAGATCTCGTAGGCTCGAATAACTTGCCCATTCACCTGGTCTTCCATCAAAACAACCCGATCAATAGATGTGGGATGCCCGAATGCCAACGCAACACCATGGTCGGTAGTAGTGTTGAATACTTGCTGAGTGATAGGAGAACCATAGCATGACCGAATAAAGTCACCGAGTTCTTTGTATCGGGCTGCGTGTCGAGCTGGGATAAGACCACTGCGGTCGGGTGCAAGATCGAGTTCCAGGAGACAGTTCCGACCGACGGTTTGATGGTAGACGTCGATCATTTCACCAATGGACCGCAGCGGCTGTCCTTCACCCCAGAACCAGCGGTCGTCCGTCTGCAATGTCGTGTCACATTCCGCCGGTGCGAAATACTCGCTTGTTGGGTCACCGCCATCATTGGTCACCCCAGTCGACCATATTTCCTCATTCGGCAGTCCAGACTCTGTGCCGATCCATCGAATAGCGTTTGCAGATAGGCAGCTACCATCCGTATCGCAGGAATTGAAGATGCAAGCATGTGGTTGGTATTCCTGGAGTAGTTCCTCAATTCTTTCCATCTGACTGACACTATAGCCTCCATCAAACCAGAGCTGAAGATCTTGTCAGTGAAGTCGGACCCCCAACTTCGGATTTGTGACAACTCACTTCAGTCAGCAATCCATAATTCGTCCACAGCTCGGTGAGCTGAGCAATTACGATCTCATCATAAGTCTCATTCGTGATCCGAATCTCTCCAGGGGACCAAGTAGCATTCACCAGGGAGTCTTGTACATTAAGGAAATTGTTAACTACGGTACTGTAGTAGAAACCATGCCCCACACCGTACTTCCCAGCAGACTCTGAGAACATCTTCACAATATCAGTTCCGTTAGCGGGGGTGTATGCCACGGTATAGTTGTAAGGGCTCGTAGTGTTATCCCTCGTCTCGAAATTGATAGCACTAGGCCAGGTTGTAAATCCACAGTTGTGTTTGGCAACCAGTGTTGCATACTTTGCTCCTGAAGCCATGATACTATCCATCCACTGGTCCGTGTTCAGGATAGTAGGGTTGAAGATATCAGGATCAGGAACGAGACCTGGCACACCGTTGCAGCCGTCAATGCTGATATATGTGGCGATGTTGAAGTGGATCAGGATTCCCATCTCCTTGTCTTGAAAATCAAGTTGGTCTTGAGAGGGTAAGGCGATAGTAGACCCGTCCAGAGGGGATATGCGATACCTTGGGTATGTCACGTTGAGGCTTCGATGAGCGGCATTTTGAAAAGAAGCTCGGTGGAAGCCTTCAGCCGTAGCGAGCGTCGCCGCTACGAAGCAGCTCACCAAGCAAAAGACGGACATCGCGGCTATGGCTGCGACCCTTACTGCAGTGTTGAATGGTCCCCGTGGAATGCAGTTTTGCAATTGAAGAAGTTCTGGACTACTTGAGTTTCAGTAAAAATGCTGCATTTTGGGATAGCAACCGAGGAGCAAGGAGGTCAGATACCTACTTAAGTAAGTATTGTAAAAAGGCTCGGTAAATGTGCATCCTGTTGGCAGTCAGGGAAGTAGGGCTCCATCTCTAACGTGCTCTTAGGTTTGACCGACGTTCATTATCCAATCATGGCAGTAGTTGCAGAGCAACGTTACAAGCCAAGCGGAGGTTTACAGTCTGGCTTTATCACTTGGAATAGGAAGGTGGCTTTGTCCGGCATTTGATTAGGCAATTGTCCAGTTTGTTTTGCCCGAATTCAACGTCTCTGCTGTCTAAGCACCATAAGGTACCTAGGTCTGTATCATTGTATTGAGCGCGGGGCTGTGCTAAAGGTTGCCATCTGGACGTTGTGACAAAGGTCAACGATGTTACTTCATAGGTCGTGTATAGTACTAAGCGGCGACTAGCGGTAATGCATCAGGCGCTTCGATTGATTAAGCACAAGGTTGAGTGAAGGCGACGTTAGATCAAGCGTCCGCCAAGCTGCCAAGACGGTAGTTATATAGGGGTGTCAGTGCTTCCGAGAAACGTCATGAGGTGGTCCCACAAATATTGGCCCTAACATTGATCTTTGGGCGCTATGGCAGTTTGGCAGTCCGGGTCAGGCTTGTTTGCGGCTTGTTCGTAAGTGGGGCACCACTCCCATGTGGTGGCGGCCTGGTCGTCTTGGTCCATGAACATGTTCTAGCCGTTATTATATGATGTCTCATCCCCATCTTCTCCATTGTGTCGGGATATCATGGCCTTCTGGCTTTGGCGGACCTGGCAAGATCTCCCTCAGCAACGAGTTGATATCCTTGCCTGACTTCTGGACATCATCCCATTGTCTTGGATATCCCAGGCTGCACTCTTCAAATCTCACGCCGTCCCTCCAGTCCGTCCTCCTCACGTGCAAATGGCCAGAGACGACCACCTTGGCGCTATACCTTTGGTGCCAGTCCTCGGTCTCCTTGGTCCCACACCACAGCGTGAATCTGGGCGCCTTCGGTATCCAGATCAGGTCCTCCCTCAGGGGCCAGTGGTTGACGATGATCAAAGGCATGCCCCGATTGACAGCCGTCTCGAGCTTTCTCCGTGCCTTTTCAAGGAGGACTTCACACCATGCCTCACGTGAGGGGAACGGATCAGGATGCAAAACGAACTCATCGGTCGCGATAGTGTCCGCCTCCTCGGCCCACTTCAACGCCTCGGCTTTGGTCTTAAGATGTTGCGGCCGGAAGGTGTAGTCATATAGGGTGAATATCGGTGCAATCAATGCTGGTCCACCCTCGCCTTCCCACACGACAAAGTCATCTTCGGGGGTGTGTACACTATATTTTCTCGCAATCTCAACACATTGGTTGTACTTTTCCTCTCCACGTAGTGGGGTGGGCCCAGAGGCCGAGGGAAGTGTGTATAGCTCGTGGTTGCCCGGGCACCAAAACACCTGCTTGAAACACCTTGTCGCCGCGGAGAAGGCTAACTCGAGGTGTTCTGGCTTCTCGCCGATGTCGCCGCAGAGTATAAGCCCGTCGTCGAGGTGCAGGTCGAGCCCTGCCCAGGCGGTGCGGTTGGCGGGGTAGCTGAGGTGAAGATCGCCTATGGCGTAGAGTTTGGACATCTTCGGTGTCTCGTGTCCGTGTATGTGACGAGGAATGATGATGAAATTGATTGCGATGATGCACAAAAAAGTACGGATCCGTTCTTCTTAGGCAGGCGCTATCAAGGGGTCCTAGATAGGCCACGGATTCTGCCGGGTGGTGAGGAAACGGTGCCCACCCCAGTGTCCGCCTGCCCGCCCTGCCTCTCTGCTTACCGGTATGTAACAGGTAGCTTCTATTTCAACCAGACCAAGACACGTTACAAGATGACGGCTACATTTCCACTACAATACACTTCCTGCCGACAGCCCCTGCAACGTCCAGTGGTGAGACATCCGCAGAGTACCTACCTAGGTACTCAAGTACGATGCAAGCTGCAAGGTATGTCGTCCTTGGGATTTGCCCAAAGATGATATCAGAATAATCAGGATACCGGAACATCGGAAGTATTGAGGCCCCGGACGTCCGTTGAGGGACTTATATGTACTTGAAGTACTTGAAGTACTTAAGTAAGCAAGCCGAATTTTGTTATCAACCGATAAGATTACTTCTGTGCTAGCGGGCGGCTGTTTTGCATACAACACCGACATTACGGACATTACGGCATCACGACATCACGATCAGACCAATGTTGAACAACGTCATGCATACACTCCGCTCTGAGGCAGACATGACCAGCAGATCATGGCCAACGGCTGGGAGACTTGACCACTTGGTAAAGAGTGAGAGAGATGAGACAAGAGAGGCATGCTATGAACGGCCGATCATGCCTCGCCATGATCACGTCCAGCTTTAAATTGCTCACATGGTATGCACAATGGCCGCGCTCATTCCACTTGAGCCCGTCCGACCACGGATTCTGGAGTCATAAGCTCTATCGGGGTCGTCAAGATCAACCAGTGCGTATAATGTACAGTCGCACAAGAGTCAAACCCGGGAAATAGCTCAAGAGTTTGCCAACGTGAAGGTTGTGGCATGGAGTGCATGTGGCCGGGACAGGATAACGACAACCCCAATGGCAGCAACACAAATTGGCTTGAGTCGGGTACAAAATAGCCCCAACATCATCTAGTCACCCGACATTTCCAAATGTGATGTCGTCGTCCACATTGACAGCCGATTTCTCGTGGCTGTGAAATTGGTTCGGGCTGAAGCCTCGAGGTCTTTGGAGCTCAGTTATCTTCACGACCTCGTCACTTATGGTGCAGCCGACCCGTCCAAATGCACGATCTTCAATTGGGAGACTTGGCCCAGCAAGTCGAGGAATATCTGTGAATGCCGTCGCAGAACGGAAGTGTGCGCACAGCAACTGGAGCAGGCCGCTGGGACATAACCAAATTCAGTATGCTGCCGCAGACGCGTACGCTGGATTCGAATTATATCATTGTACCTACACGAACAGAGTATCCAAGCAACCAAGTCTACGGCTGCCTCTTCACACTGAGACATACTTGCCTATGCGTCCTCGGCCGAAGAAGCCAACATCACTCCGACTTCGACCCGTGGACTACAAGGGACAAGTTATAACGGCTTCGGGTTCTTGCAGACCAGAGTTGAGTGTGCTTAATCTGGGGAGGCTGATACTTTCGTCCCCGGTAGCGCATGCAAGACTTGAAGGTGAGGGGGGAGGAGTCTCTGAAGGCTGCGAGGCAGAGGCCCAGGAAAAGTCCGATGGCCCATTGCCTCAGCGTATAGGGGGGTCCGGAATTTGTCAGGGTGGGCCAGTGTTGTAGGTACCTAATATTCGCAAGGGCCGAGGATGTTGGCTTGATGGTGGTTGAGAGGCTGCGATCAGGTTTAAGAAAAGGCAGAGCATTCTGAGCTAACTGCGGTGCGACACCAGATTTCACAGACGGTCGAGTGGAGAAGACCACCATATCGGTCCAGACACTGGCTCAAGTGGATGCAACCGAGACAAAGGCTCATTCGGGCCACTCAACGGAGCACAAACAGCAGTACTATTCCAACGACTCCAAGCATATTGCAAGGACTCTCGGGGATCTGGCTCTTGGGCGCAAATACGTCCCTGTCGTCATCCACCATGATACACTCTTTCATGTCATGTCCAGACAGTGCCCCCGAAATCGACGACAATGAGCTCTTGCGTATGATAGCCATCGCTGAGGTGGAAGTGATTGATTTTGGTCAAGGCTGGTTGGCCATTGTTCGCAATCTCATTGACGAGGCAGATCCCGGAACAACAAACAAGGCGGACCTAGGCCAAATTCGACTGAGATGGCACAAGAGGATAATAACTTACCAATCAAGAACTTCCTACCTGCTTCGCTAACAAAGACGCCGGGCCGGGTGGCATGAACGTCTATCGGGCCGAGAGCGCCGTGTCAGTTGGCTCAGTACAGATGCTGCCAATACTATACACAGGACTCTCGTTCATCAGCGAGGAACGCACGAGGCTTGGAGATGGGGTGGAGGACGTGGGTGACACTGGAGATTCGATACTAGATGGGGAACCTGGTTTCGACGGGGCTGGCGGCCCTCATCATGATACCTCGGCTTTCGGTGGCCATTTCAACTCGCCGTCCCCATCATCAGATCTCAGGCGGAAACGTGATGAGCAGACCGAAGCGACGGCACAGGAGACTGCGGATTCGGCATAAACGGGGTGGCCGAGAAAAACCTCCACCGCCCATCCTGAGCGACACTAATCAACGGAAAATAGGAGAGCAGTCACCACTGGGACCTGCTTCCCCAGTAATGGCGACGACCGAGCCCTCTCCGTTGCCGCGAGAACGCAACAAGTTGAACAAGGCAAGCCCAGCACAGTCATTGCTATCCAGGTCTGGACCTCCACCCCAGAGTCCCGCTTATCTCGCACCACAGTACCAGGTTTCCTCCACAACGACGTCGCTACGATCTGTGCATAGCACCTTCTGCTGCTGTTACTAAGCCCCTAGGAGACGTCGGAGAGACTCCGAGACCTGCACCCCAGGAAATGGAGACCGGGGATATGAATACATATATTTCGCAAGGGTCTCGTCGCCCTTAACGAGCTCGTCACAGCGGCCTTCCAACTTTCCCCGGTCGCGAGTCGACCACATGACTACCATGCCCCGAAGATCGTGGAATATTCGCTCCGCATTCCGGAGATAATGCCTTTTGGTAATGCATGCTCGAGGGTCAGGGGGGGATTTCCATGCGTTCATTGTTGAAACCACGCGTGACCAGGCTTCAATGTAGGCATGAGAGATCTCTATATTCAGGGTTTCGAGATCAGTGGTCGGCAGGCCGAGGATCGCAGCAGAAAGGAGTGAGAGCAGGTGCACTGCGATTCAGTTCTTGTGGTTGGAGGGGGGCCCGTCGCAGCAACTGACAACAATGGTGTGCTCTATCGCAAATGCAGGTTTCCCAACAACCGATGGCAAATTTGAACGATGGCTTTCCCTTGCTCCAGAATCAGATTCGAGTGCGGATCCAGAGACGCCTAGATTGTACACTAGGTTTGTTTATCACAGGGGTACGATGTGGTTCCAGCAACGTGCAGCACTCGCCGTCATCTTGAAACCTAGCCGTGTGACTTGCATATGTTCGAGGTGGCTGAGGTAGGCGGTTGGCTGGATGGTGCAAATAATGCAGCCTGCCCACGTACTGGGTAGTACCAGGCGTGGATCCTTTTTTTCTTCTTTTCCCTGTTTCCTTCTTGGGCATTTGTCAGATGGGGTTTGGTATTTTTTTCTTTCTTCTTTCGTTCTTTTCTTTTCTCCTATTTCCGTTCGTTTCTTCTCCCATTTAGAGCTGCCTCGTCGTGTTGGTGTACCCAGCTTGCTAGCAACAATATGGTGCGACTTTGCCCGACTCCCGAGGCTCACGGCCTATGATCCACACAATGTTAGCTTGATATAGTCCTCTAGCCACGTAGACGGTGGTAGCGGGTGGTGGTCGGTCTTCCTCTCGTTGGAAATTTTCTGGGTTTGGGGTTCCAGTCGCGAAGACCGGAAGGCTACGTTATGTTCTGACTCCATTTGAGCCTAAGAGAGCGAAAAATCCTGCTGTCCGATGCAAGGAGGGGACGGTATCAGAGTTCGATCTGGGCACGGGTATTTACGGGAGTTTACACGGGATCTCCGGATTGTCTCCGGGAAGGCGAAGGTATCTTCAGGGGCTGCCCAGGGGCTGGTCGGGCTGGTCGGGCTGCTCGGTCGTCGTCACAGTGAGCTGATCGGGACAAAATCCGAGCCCGGTTGGCACTACTGTGTACGTGGATCTTCTGTGGGGTCGCGCATTCGCAGTCTTGATGAACCGGGCGACACCAAGAAATGTCGGAAAGGTATTTTTCCAGTGTAACTGGCGCCCTTGGCTGACTGGCAGGACTGGCTGACCTTCACCGAACTCACCACGTGTCAAGCCAGCGGAATAACGCGATTCAGACGAGGTTTAAATCGGCCAAGTCCTAGATTAGCAAGATCGGCAGACTGCCATCCCACGCAGGCCCTGCAACCCCCAAACCTTGGACGATGGGTCTGCAGATTTCGAAGAAGACTCCTCCGAGACTTCCAGATAGTACGGTAGACCTCTGCTAATGACAGTTCCTGATGCTCGGATCCTCGGGAGCCACTGTGTAGTGTAAGTTTTCGCTTGTACGACAAGGTTGAAGGGCCAAGACTGAGGCTCTTCGGCACACTAACGGGAGTTAAGTCGCAGCCCAGGTGGAGCACAAAAACCGGGGCCCAAAGTCCCGGGAGTTCAACGAAACATCGAAGAGCGATCGAAGACACGCCATTGATTACATAGGGTATCACTCAGTACGAAGTACCTAGGTACTCATTACGCATTACTCAGGTTGACCAGCTTGATTTGCGTGTTTGAGTTTTACTTCTGGTTATGATATATATCTAGATGCCGCAAGCTGCCACCTCCCTATCCTCTCAAAAGCCGAAGTTCATCGCTCACAAGTATCACCATACATCAACGAACAGAGACAACCTGCTCCTCATCATAAACAAAATACGACCCTCTACCACACGCACACGAACAATAGGTTTACCAAGGGACATACTTAGGAGTTATGGAACCCAAGACTCGAGACTTCCCGGACCAGGAGAAACAGGATCAGCATATGGAGCACCACCAAGATGGCGCCCCCGACAACAGTGACCTTGTCCGCTCACCATCACGAGTCAACCTCGAGCGAATCCCAACGTACCTGCAACCACCCATCTCAGTAAGGGAACGAGTACACCACTTTACCTTTGCATGGTACACTCTCACGTGAGTTTAAAAATATGCACTCCTCAAATCATAGTTACTCGCAACTAACTATCGGATAGCATGTCCACCGGTGGAATTGCCCTCACACTGGGCAACACACCACACCGCTTCCGTGGTCTTGATGTTATCGGCTTGATCGTCTACTTCTTCGACCTCGTCTGCTTCTTCATCATCACGTCCTTGCTCCTGGCCCGATTCATATGCTACAAGGACACCTTCAAGAGGAGCGTGACCCGTCCTAAGGAGGCACTTTCTGTGCCCACCTTCTTCCTATCCATCGCTACCCTGCTCACGAATGCGGAAAAGTACGGTTCGGTGTTCCTCAGCGATAAGAAGTTCGCGGGTCTGTCTGTGTTCTTGCGCATCACCTTCTGGATGTACCTGGCTGCCACCTTCCTCTTCTCCATCATCCACTATCACATTATCTTCACCGTCAAGGAGACTCGCCGCCTCGAAAGCAAGTCGATGACGCCTGGCTGGATTCTGCCGATCTTCCCCATCATGCTCGCCGGTACCGTCGCAGCTGCCGACTCCCAGACACAGGGGCCCCGCCAGGCTCTGATGATGGTGGCCGCCGGAACAGCGGCGCAGGGACTTGGTTTCTTCTTTTCTGTCTTCTTCTACGCCATCTACTTGAACAGGCTTATAACACACGGTCTGCCATCTCATCGGCCTGCCATGTTCATCGCCGTTGGTCCTCCCAGTTTCACTTGTTTGGCACTGATCGGCATGGCGAGCGACGTCCCCAGGATCTTCGCGTCGGAGGTGCCTGTCATTGAGGGAATGCCGAGCCCGGAGGTACTTGGTTACGCTGTGAAGCTGGCCTCGATCTACCTATCGCTCTTCCTGTGGGGTTTAAGCTTCTGGTTCTTCACCTCGGCAGTGTGCTCTAATGTGCTGGGTGCAGTGAGCATGAGAAACACGCCGGACAGGAAATTCCGTCTCAACTGGTGGAGTTTTGTCTTCCCTAACGTCGGTTTCTGCATCTCGACGATCCGTATTGGCACGGTTATGGGCAACGAGGGCATGTTGTGGTTCGGCACAGCCCTGACTATCCTTCTGGTAATCTGCTGGCTGTTTGTGCTCTACAGATGTGTCTGGGGTGTGATGAAGAGGGAAATTGTCTGGCCCGGCCACGATGAGGACTCAGATTAGATGTTGAAGGAAAGGTCGTAATTATTTAATTTCAAAGTTATAAGAAAATCACCAAACGGACGAACAAGATCCATTGATTTTCATCACGCAACAAAGTCTTCTCCTTCCCCGTGTCCTTTATAATGGTGATCGAAAGATGGCGAGGTCCAAGTGTGACTTGGATATCGACACCCAGTGTTGCCTCTCTGCGGCTGATCAACGGATCCCATGTCTACTTATGTACTCTGCCACTTGATTTTGATCACGCTGGTACATTCTGGGTCTTTGAGTTGCCACCCATCTACAAGTGAGGTTATCATTGAGTCACCCATTTGCTTACACTGCTCTGATCCGGGAGAGTGCACTACTTGAAATTGAGGCCCTAGGCAAGTTTGGCCAAAAAAGGAATGTTCGCTGAACTGGGTGAATGGTAAGATGTTTACATGCATGCATTCGGGAGAATGCGGCCCACCTCAGCCGTATGCAGAAATAATACTGGTAAAAATAGCATCACAGAGAGTAACAATTACGAGTCCAGGTATGCATGGGACCTCAAGATGGGTTTCACCCTCATCCGGCGCGCCTATAGCGCAACATTGAACCCTGTAGACATTCTCTCTATCCTCCCCATTGAGTTTTTACTACTTTGCTCTTTGACCACGAATCCTACGTACTCAACTAGAGTCGAAGGATAGACTGCTTCCGACGAGGCCGACTCACCGTCCGACGCACCCCACCTACAATTCCGAATTATTGTAAACGACCATGTCCAATCGTCACGTCGGCTTCGAAGAACAGCATCGCATCCACTACGGTCTAACAGATGCGCCAGTGTCCCACCAGATGGTGACCGAAACCCAGGAGATGGTAGCCTCGCCCTCCGCATACCCAGGCCAAGTCAGCGAGGCCCAGACCGGTATAATGACTCTCGACGGCGCGATTACTACCGTGTGGAGCTTGGCGATAGAAAGTCAAGCAACGACGACCGAACATCGTTTGGGAAGGGTCCTGGGAGGGTCCTGGGTAAAACTCTCCACACCGCCGTCCTGTGAGAATTTCAAGACTTCGCCGTCGATTATCTCTCTACCCCATCAAAGACAGCCGTGCTGTACTCGAATGACTCCCCGTGAACGCCAAGTCAACGTGTATTGCCCCAACACGTTTGGATGCATACTTAGTATACAGGAACAGCGGCTTTGAAAGAGACAGGGATCTGTCGTTCTTCTTGGCAAAGCAGGATTTGATCTACCCCATGCTACCCTAGGGTAGATGACCGCACCGCCAGGCTGCCTGGTCCTCCCTGGGCCCGGTGTCAACAGGGTGACTTTACAGACTACGTGGGGAAAATTAGGATTGACAGTTTGGGGGTGACGAAATCATCAATTGTGCAGAGTATCGCGGGAAATACATACCTGAGTATAGATTCCATTCTGAAAGAATCTGCCAGCTCTGGCGCGTCTGGGTCAAGAAGTACGTACCGTAAAGTACAAGGTCGCATATTGATGTATTTTATGGTGCCCTGCCCTTATCGTGTGGCGCGCTGTCTTGGATCTCTGATGAGTCAGCTGTCGATCGACCATTAAACGTCTCGTCCACGTGACGACCCTCATGCTTATGGACTACCTACCTTTAAGTGTGCCACACTCTACCACCACCATCAAGCTCCTTTACATAAGGACTTTCCTTCTGATCGAATCTTATAGGTGCATGGAAAACATCCTTAGACGACTCGCCTATGAGATTTGACTCGTTTCTAGGCTCCAGCCAGTAGATAACCCCTGCCAATCAGTCCGTTTGGTGGAGCTTCACGGTGTCCCATCAGATTTTTTTTTCTTCTTCCTGCCCAATTTCCCGCCTGACTCCCCAGGCTCCCTTACTACTGGTAAACCATGCAAGTGTGGCGGTCCCTGAACTGAGTATTTATTCCTGTCGACAAATTCATCACGTCGTCACGCTCAACATCCCCATGCTCTTTTCCATTGATTTCTTCTCCTTCACAATTCACGATCCAACAACTACTTGAGAACCACGTCCATCTACTTTGGCAAACAACAATAATCAACTATATACCCAACATGTCGTGCTCCGCCGCCGAAGAATTCGTCATTGAGCCCCAGACCATCAAGGAGCTTCAGCTCCTTGAGGCTGCCCTCGGCGATGTTGACACGGAGATCACCGCAAAACAGTACCTCATGACCAAGGACATCCTTGCCGCCCGCCAAAACACGATCGCGAAGATCCCCAAGTTCTGGGCCGTTGTCTTCGACCATGCCTCCTCAGAACTAGAGGCCGCTATCACCTCGTCTGACCTCGAGGTCTTCATGGCCGCCCTCCAGGGCATCGAGGTCCTGCGTCCCGAAATCCCCGCCAGCGCTACCCTAAGCGATGTCGGGCTCGACAAGTTTGGTGAACCACGCTCTGTCACTATTCGCTTCCACTTCAGCGAGAACGCCTGGTTTGCCGACTCTGTCCTGGAGAAGTCCTTCTATTACCGCTATGGCAAGGACGGCTCTGCTGGTCTTGTTAGCGACCCCATCCGTATCAACTGGAAGGAACGCAAGGACCTGACGGAGGGCCTGACCGACGCGGCGTACGCTTTCTGGGCTGCTCAGAAGCAGAGTCCCGACCAAAATCTCGACGGTGTTATCACTGGCGAGGCACGCAAGGCCCGCGACGCTGCTTCTCGCCAAATGCCCGAGTACAAGGCCCTCACCCAGAGGCTCGAGGCCTCTACCAGCGGCGCCATCTCCTTCTTCAACTTCTTTAGTTACCGTGGTCGGTGGACGTCCGCTGCTGAGAGTGTCGAGGCCAAGGCCGAGTTGCTGGCTAAGAAGCAGGCTGCCCTCAATGGGCAGGCAACCGCTGATGATGATGAGGATGATGAGGATGAGGACTTCCCAGAGGAGGATGTTGAGACCTTCCCTGCAGGCCATGAGGTCGCAGTGAGCATTGCAGAGGATATCTTCCCCAGTGCTATCGACTACTTCATGGCGGATACGATTGACTCTGATGATGAGCTTGATGGCGTGGAGGTTGATGATTCGGAAGATGACGACGATGTTGAGATGTCCTAAGGGGCTAGGGATGAAAAGCGAGCGAACGACAAGGGGCAGCGAGCTTTGCTGCATGGTTTTGAAAATTGGAATGCCATGAGAGATACCACATTAGAACTTTTCCTTACGTTTTCATAGTTTGAATATTAGGCGATCAACAGCTCAATAATAAAAATCGCGGTTTGCCTTTCAAACAGTTCTTACTGTTTCCATTGTTATTCAACCTGGATCTTTCCATTATGTGAATACCATGTTCCTCGTCGATTACTCGGCGTCACCTGACCCTGTATTTACGGTTTCATTGGACTCCTGATACACGGTCGCCTGTGCAGACATGTGCTATAATGGAGAGCTCATAATGGTTTTGCTGGTTCCAGGGTTAACGCTGCAAGTATACGCATCCGATTCTCTTCTTCACGATTGCATAAACTCCAAGTTGCTTTTCTATCCCTCGTTATTTCCGTGGCGAATTCAGTGTTGCATTCCTGGATGCATCGGGCGAGATGAAGCTACATAGTATGCTCAAGCTGCTGCTACTGCTTAGCAAATCTGACAGCATCGTTCCACGCACGAGATCACACGAGTCTGCTTGAGAGTGATATTGGCTGCATGTGGCTCCTGGTTGACAACATACTTAGCATACTTAGTACCTGTATAGGTTAGTACTCTTGCTTTAAATCCACTGATCTAACCGTATTCGGTGTCTAGTTCTTAAACACCCGTGGACAAGCCGCGAAACAAAACATCACAACGCCAAATAGTTTGTCCGGTTTGACTACTTGCTAGCAAGTTTAGGATTCCACAATGGACATTCTCTCACCCTGATTTTCCACGTTGATCTAGTTGGTCTTGCGATCTTTGTCTTTCAGTCTGATTCGAGACGGTGATCCTAACCCTGAAATTAGATCCGCCTTCTTGGAACGTGTCCTCATTCTCATTCTCATTCTCAATTTCATTGTCGTTTTTGTCATTTTCCGCAAACACCTCGCATCATACTTACCTCGCTACAACAGCCAGCGCGTCGAGCGAGGCTTCCCAATCAGCGGAGTTGCCTGCCTTTCCAAGGAGCCTCGATTTTGCCGTTCTAGCGGCTTCCGATCGTCGACATGGGGCCACTTCTGACGACGGCCATCCGGGCACTCTTTCTCAAAGCCGCCGCCAACCTCACCGCTCAGCTGGCCTCGCGATGGCACTCACAAACCCATTTGCCCCAGCCTATCGACCGTCAGCGAATCCTGGAGTTCGCCATATACGGTTTCTTCCAGGCCCAGTTGGGCTACTGCTGGCACATTTTCCTCGAACGCTTATTCCCAACTCGGCACATGCTACCAGCCGAGACAACCGCCCCACCCAAGCCTGAGAAGAAAGACGACGATGAGGAGCGCCGAATCAGTACCGAGGGAACCTCTACCAAGTTCCTGGAAGCACTCAAAGCCTCCGGCTCCGGGATCAGATGGCCAAGTGTGATTGGAAAGCTAGTGCTTGATCAGACCGTCGGCATGTTCACCTTCCTCAGCATCTTCCTAATTTGGACCAACTGGTTTCGGACAGAGACCTTCTCGGAAATCATTACCATCTGGAGGGCCAAAATATTCACCATTCTTTACACCGGATGGGCCATCTGGCCATGGGTTATGGTCATTAATTTTGCCCTTGTGCCAGTGGAAAAGCGGCAGATGGTGTCGGTGTGTGTTGGATTCTGTTGGAACGTTATCTTGAGCTTGCTCACTCACCCTGACCCGCCGCCCTCACATCACTGAAGACACGGATAGCCAAGTGACTGAAGTGCCTCGACTGAAACCCCTCACATTTGGTATTATGACCAAAAAGACCCAACGACTGTCGTCTGGTTTTACTGGACCGCCCTAAGGTCATCACCTTAGGGCGTTGCCAGGTTCTGGGATACCCTCCCGTCACGGGAAAGCCGTGATCATAAACTTATCCGGAATTTGCTGTGTTGCTGAGACTCAGCCCGCCCCCGTTGCCCTCATCAACATCGAACTGTCAACGAGCATATTAGGCCATCGATGATATTGGGCTCATCTGTGCAGCTGCTGCCACGACAACGACCAGTCTTCCTGGTCTGACCCGAATAGTTTGCAATTTAAAAGGTCGGGGATATGTCCTGTATATATGGTCTCAGGAAAGGAGTGCAGTGCAGTCGTTGAGAGGTTGGTCTTGTAGTAACAACTATTCTATCAGATCAGTATGTCGGAACGGAGAAAAGGATGGTTATTCAATGTTTGATACTGCACTCCTCTGTCACCGGGCGAAGGGGACTTGGGTTGCGCAGACGAGGAACGCCGGCCGACCAGGTACGGCTAGAGACAAAACCAGGACCCTCCAAACCACGAAGCTGATATTCATATCGGAACCAGAGTATTACGACTGCGATACCACATTCATCTCCACTCCGGTTTTACAGCAACGGTGCAACAGTCTTCAAGCGAGCCCACTCAATGGCCATTGGCAGAATGACTATGAAGCCTCCTAAGGAAAGTGGATTGGCAGCTCCTTGGGACCTCCCCGAGGGTCGTTTGAACTCTGTTTCAGTTCCGGCGCTGCTGAAATATCATCCAACTTTCTGCGACTTGGCCCGCATGTAAAAGCCGCGACTTGACTTTTGGGCTGCGGAAACTTGTACTATCATCTCGGAGTAGCTGTGATGCATATCAATCACTATATCGTGAATTGGCTGGCTTTCTTGGTACTGCGCAGCGAATCATGCCCTAATTTTCCATGGTTTCTAGGTGACTAGGTAGAACACTAATTAAGGGACAGAGGAGTCTCATCAGCTACAACCCAAGCCTGAAGAGAAACCCCAGACCTCAATAATACAGGAACCAGACTGTCAATTATGTAGCCATTCGACAACCTGTTCGCAGCCTAGGCACTGGGTGGTGCTGTGTTATTCCACGAGATCAACGAACACAACTCGTCTGACCAACAGCAAAATATGCGCTGGAAGGAATACGTTCTCGGACCAACTCAGTCGACTTGTGCAATATCAATATCATCAATATGGTTATGCTTGACTGCCTCGTAAAACAGCCTAGCCGTGATCTTGCAAGCAGGCCGACGTAGGACGTACTTGTGGCAGATGCCATGGAGACTGCACATGCCAAAAGTTGTCAGCAGGTTGATGAAGAGGAATGGCCTGCCTGTTGTGCGTTGGATGGCCATATCAAGCGTTGAGACAACCAAAGGAGATATATGGGACCTACTCTGTCTTGAACTGTTTGTTGATCTTCTTCTTTGCGGCCGTGGTCAGCCTGTTCTGGGCCCGATAATTGCGATAGCCAAAGTCATGACGCTGACAAGCAGGCAAGAATCCGAACCCCATAGGATTGTCAGGCGCATGGGTGCAGCCATCAGAATCCCAGACAAGGTCTGCTGGATCTCTCTTTTCGCGGTAAGCGATGAACTTGTCGAGGGATGTATTGAACAGAAGCTCATCCACTGTCTCCTCAGGTGTTCTGGGCTTCTGCTTGGTTGCATTTGAGAAGATATTGGGATTTAGTTCGATTTTTGACCGCAAAATTCCCTCGGGCCAGTGGATGATATGGACATCTCCATAGTCGCATACGAGTGCAGTGAGTTCGTCATTGAGGGTCGCATTGTAGCAGTTGGCGTCGAATAGATTGCCGATGTTTCGTGTTTCAATATATGTAGGAGGCCAGTTGACCACGGACCTGTCCCAGAGGTTGCATACGACGACATCGAAGCCGTCTATAGCCTCAGCCGAACACGTGGAACCCCTGTTCAGCTGGCTGGTTTCAAGGAGCCGGGAAACGTTGGCGGCTGAGGAGAAGGTGGACGTAGCCAGTATTAAGCCGGTGAGAAGGGACATGTCGAGCTTGATGGTAGGAGAGGAAACGATAGATACAAAGGCTTGAAGATACTAGGCGCAGTTGATGCTACGATAGTGTGCTGCACGGCTGTATAGATGGCAACTGAGGTCCCAGGGGTTCTGTACAGTCGTCTGTTTCCCCTGCACAAGCGTTAGAAGGTGCCGTTCTGCACTTTACTGGGAACTGGAACAAATGATTGGCATTCTCTCGCATACTCGCTCATGCCATGGTGTCAACACCAGGAGTCCAAGAGAGGGAACATTGGCTCGAGTGTTTCTACTGAGGGAGGCAGGAAGGGCCCAAACGTTGCCAATTCAACCCGAGCCTGGGGAATTTGGAAAGTACATTCACGATCTGGGCGGGTGGCCTATCGATCCACTGAGGTACTTTTGTAGATGATCATAATCAATGTCCTCAACAGCTCCAGATGTCACTCTAGACGCTATCGTGACTGCCAGATCGATGACCACGTTGACTGCCTACCTACCCACTGAAGTACCTAGGTATCTAGGAAGGTGCATTTAGTACTTTGGCTTGTCTGTCGGCCATCGTCCCACCCCACGGCCTGAACTCCAAGTATCACCGCGGGACGAAGTGCCTTCATAACCTTTTCTCCTGTTCGAACTAGTAGAGGTCTATATGAATTTGCTAGCGACACGGTTTTCATTGAAAACGTATGCGTCAAAAAGGTCGGGCAAAGGGTTATACTAGCAAGCAAAAAGAGAATATATATTATGGACCTTTTGGTACGCTCAATAATCATGAGCGTCTTGTCAAAGCGATGGTCCTGTAATATGAGGTTTATTCGGTTACGGCCTTGACATTCTGATTTTTAACTACGCACCTGAGCATGTACTTGACAGATGCCATGACGACTGGATGGTACGGATCCGTACATGTATACAATATCATGTCAATACCTACCTAGGTACTCTGCTAATCCGTATGCAAGTAGTCTGTAGAAACAGAGCTTTCTGTTGACTGTAATACTATGGGTTCAGCAATACTTGAGTGGCTTTATATGTCATGACTCGTCTCCTGCAGATCTTGAAGCAAGGAGAACAACTGGCTGGGAGGGAGGGCCAAATATCATAGATGCAGCACACCAGGCATTGGCTGGTCGACACCAGCACCACTGCATGATACTCATCCGGCAGTAGGAAAGGCTTGTCCATTGGGATATGACGATACACAAGTATACTTGAATTGGTATCTCAGGCTTCTCGAGCTAATATATCAGATTCAGTCAACCACCATTGTCGCGTCGATGCAGATGGGACACTCGTACTTGGACCCTGTATTCACATGACGTAGACACTGACCCACGTTTGCCGTGGCAAGATGAGGGGGCCTCGGGACATCCAGTGTAAACGAACCGTTTCAAAACAAGAAGTATACCAGCATCCACTGTTCCTAGGTTCCCTTCCTTACCACTACCTGCCATACTTGTATACTCGGCGGTGGTCATCGTCGAGACGCGGAAGCAATATCATTACAACCGCACTATCTTGAATGTTCGACGCTGGACGTCCATAGCGTAACACCTGGATCTTTCCTTACACGACCCAACATGACATCTTCGAGCTATCCTCGCCCAGACTTCCAACGTCCAAACCTAGAATGGGTTTCCCTCAACGGTCCCTGGGACTTCTACTTCGATGATTCCGATATCGGGCTCAGCGAAAACTGGCACCTTTCAAGCCCACCAGCCTCTCTGAAACGCACCATTCAAGTCCCATATGCTTTCCAGGCCCCAGCTTCCGGCATCGACAACCGCGAAGCACACGAGGTGCTTTGGTACTCCCGCTCTATCAAGGACATACGCACTAGGGAGGCCACATCACGCGGGGACCGCCTAGTGCTTCGCTTTGGTGCGGTTGACTACGAGTGCCAGATATGGACAAACGGCTCCTTCGTGGGAAGCCATCGAGGCGGCCATGTCCCCTTCGATCTCGACGTCACCAGCGCCATTTCTCCAGGAGGCGAGGCCCAGCTTATCTTGCGTGTACGCGATTCACCCTATGACCTTGCGCAGCCGCGCGGGAAACAGTACTGGGGCCCTGAGCCCGAGAGCATATTCTACACGCCCAGCAGCGGGATCTGGCAGAATGTGTGGCTGGAAGCTGTCCCCTCGATGCGCATCGGGACCAGTAGTGAGGGCACGGTATTACGGTCCAATGACATCAAGAATGGAATGCTGCATGCCGAGTGCGCAGTCGTCGGGAGGAAAGTACAGACGGCGTGCTCGGTTGAGATCACAGCAACATTCCTAGGGCTTGATGTGGGCAAGGTCAAGTGTGATCTGCCCAAGGAGAGAGACTACGTGAAACTTGATCTTAGCATGCGTCTTCCGAAGGCCCAGTACGAGAAAGTTGCCGGCATGCTGGCCAAGGACGAGAGTGTCTGGCGAGACGGCCTAGCCCTGTGGTCGCCTGAGCACCCTTTGCTTTACGATCTGACACTCCGGCTATTCGACTGCTCCGGGAACGTGGTGGATGAAGTGCAGACCACCACGGGAATGCGCAGCATCGACTGGCAGCGTGGCGATAGCACATTCCGTCTGAACGACAAGCCCATCTTTCAATCCCTCTGCCTTGACCAGGGATACTGGCCTGAAACACTCATCACTCCCCCTTCTCCGGATGCTCTCAAGGAAGACATTGAGCTGTCGAAACAGGTGGGCTTTAACGGGTGCCGCAAACACCAAAAGGTCGAGGATCCAGTCTTCTTCTACTGGGCCGACCGTCTGGGTTACCTTGTTTGGGGAGAAATCGCCAATGCGTACGAGTTTTCAGATGACTACGTCTCGCGTTTCAATCAGGAGTGGACCGAGGCTGTGAAGAGGGATATCAATCATCCATCTGTCGTGACTTGGACGCCGGTTAACGAGAGCTGGGCGTATCCCAAGTTGAGGGAGAACTCGCAGGAGGGCATCGACCAGCGTAACCACATCCGACAGCTGTACTATCTTACCAAGACACTGGACCCGACGCGGCCTATCAACGACAACTGCGGATGGGAACACGTCCTGACCGACTTGTCGACTTTCCATGAATACGCAGACGGACCTGAAGTCGAGAAGATCTGCTCCACATTGCCCAATATACTGCATCGGCTGACGGGTGAACCAGAGGGCCGGCCGATGTTTGTACCATCCGTGTACGGGCCGAACGCGGTGGTGATGGACCCGGCCACGACGCACAAATCCGGGGCGCCAGTGATTTGCAGTGAGTTTGGTGGCGTCAACATTGCGCCTGCAGACAAGGTGGGTAAGAAGTTCAGTACGGAGGACTGGGGGTATACCACGGCGAGTGACCCTGAGGATCTGCTGAAAAGACTCGAGAAGTTGGCTGTCGGCTTGGTGCACGGGGGTCATTGCTCTGGGATGGTTTATACTCAACTGTAAGTCTGTAACTAGAGTCTTGTCCAGAACAAGATCAAAGCACAGCAGACTGACCTGTGTTGTCTCCTAGGACGGACATTGAGCAAGAAGTCAATGGCATATATACGTACAATCGTAGGGCCAAGATCGATCCGGCAAAAGTCAAGGCCATCTTCGACAAAGCGGCCAATATATACTTGAGCCAGGTGCAGGGCGACAAGAAATGGGAGGTTTCCGGGCACGGTGCCGAACTACCCATTTCGACATAATGTTATATTAGATGAAGTAGACCAAGCTTGCTGAATGGTAGGAGCATCGAATCTTGAATCTACATGTAAAATAATTCCATGATGGTGACAGAACAGAAAAAAAAGCATTCTGCCATGGTGGAAGGGAGAGGGGATGTGTGGTTGTGTGGTTGTGTAGCTGATCCTTGCCACTCAACGCTCGCCCCCCCCCCCAGGACTCCTCATACCCTAGGGTAATTTGCTTGCATTTAAAACTTCGCCCTTCAACTCTGTTTGCTCGTTCATCGCTCGACCTTTTAGATTCTTCACAGTATCAAACGGCACAGGCTGTAAGGGTTGCAAAACGATCACGGGCATCCATTGTCCGAGTTTCCAACCTAAATCCCTCTCTTTCCCAGTCAGGTAAAAGAAATATGCCCCGCTCAGACGAAGCAGCAGCTTTCTTCCACGCAGTCTACAGTGCGGTGCAAGAGATCCCCCACGGCAAAGTCACCAGCTATGGGCACATCGCAAAACTCATTGGAACACGTAAATATCTCCTGGAGCACAGCCTAATCTCAGACGATTTTTAGATACTAATGACAAAACAGCTCAGCGTCCCCGCCAGGTAGGCGTCTGCTTGAAACATCTCTCCCAAGACCCCAGTGCCAGATTCAACAACATCAATGTGCCCTGGCAGAGAGTGATCAACTCTAAAGGTGTTATATCACCCAGGTGTTACTCCCCCTCCCCTGCTTTCATATTCCCTTACACACATACCCACTCTCCTTCCAACTTTCCCCTGGGCATCAACGCCCCCCTCTGATGGCAAGCAATTTGCTCACTAAAATCCAGATCACAGCCTTCAGGACCGCAAAATCAGGCAAACTTCCTCTTGGCCGAGGGTGTCACGGTGACGACGGGTGCTCTGGGCGAGCTTATGGTGGATTTTGGAGAGTATGGATGGTTTCCTTCGGTTCTGCCCTCGGAAGCTGGGTTGGGTCATGAGAATGACGATGGAGACAGCGAGGATTGATTCCACTGTTGACCATAGGGACGACGGCTTATTATATAGTTGGAGTAGCCAAGGTTGGCAGCCTCGAGGTCTCTTTCTGCAACAGGGCCTCTTTGCTTCTTCTTTTCAGCGAGGACTTGTTACAATTCAAATCGATGGCAATACCTTTCTCGGGTCTTGTCCGCTTTCCATGCCTGATTTCCTAGATGCCTACAAGTAGCCATAGTGATATCGAGCTTTATAGGCAACTACTGGAGAGTTCGCTCCTGAGCTTTACAGAATATGAAAACTTTAGTAGCATCAAAAGCCCTAGAAGGTTTCTATCCGATGCCCTCTCCTTCCCCAAAGCTACTGAACGCTACGTGCAATGATTGACACCAGACACACGCACACAAGACTGCCACCTACAGGCTAATCACCACATATCCATCGATCGATAAGAACATCTCTCTTCTTCCAGACCTCAACAATTCTCTTCCCTCTTCCTTACATCCTACCACCTTATCCTCCGCCAAACGTGGGGCCTGGCAGTATCGAAGATAACCTCGCTTAATCTCTTGACGCCGTTTCCAATTCCACTTCCAAGGGATCCAACACTGCAAGTTGCCTAGCGATCAACATGGCGGTCCTCAAGAGACTCCTCCCGGCTGTGATTTCCTGTATCGCTATCGTCAACAGTGTCACGGCAGCTCCAAGACTCAAGCCCAGCCGCTCCCTCACAGAGACCATGACTGTGACAGCTGAGCTCTTCAGCACCACCCTCACTACCACCCTGACCTTTACCAACGGCGGCGGAGTACAGCTCCCTTACACTCCTCCTCAACCTTCCGCCCTTTCCACTTACTTCCCCGGCCATCCTGTCCCTCTCCATATCGACGGTGCTGTCAAGCGCCAGGTTCTTGTTGTGAAAACTGCCCTGGCCGTTCCTGCCCCTGAAAACGCGGCTGCCTTCGCTTCTGGAATTGCAGTTACAGAAGAGGCCCACGCTGACATTCAGGAAATGACCTTGAGTCTTCCCATGAGCACCACCTCCAAGTCTTTCGTGCTGTCAACTACCATCTTTCCAGACCCAGGCATCTTCGGCCACCCTCCCCCAGTGGAGACTGCTTCCACCAAGTACACAGCGACAACCACCCCCAATTTCCCCGTCGTCCCTTCGATCATGCCTGACGGTACGAGACTCGGCCAACATGCTTTCCATATGCATACCACCACGTCGGGTGCTAGCACCATGATCACCACTCATAGCCTTGTCTATAGCACCGAGCTGACAGCGCAATCGACCGAAAATGCCACCTCCTCTCCTAGCAACCTCCATGACGAATTTTGCAGCCCTCACCTTAAGTCGCAGGGCAGCTACAGCTTTGATGTATCCACCTCGGTGTTCTCACCAATCAAGCTTACGCCTGTTTATAGCAACCATACGTCCGAAACTCTTCACTGGACCACGTTGGCTGTCATCTGTACAAATTGCGAGCTGTTCTCCATAACCAAGACCACCGGGTATACCTACAGCACCAGCAAGACAGCCCACAAGACCTTTGCAACGGCCTTCACGTGCACCACAAGTGGCTGTGCAGACCAGACCTCCTTGCCTCCGGGAGAGACCCCGACTCTGCCATGGATTACCTCGTCGCGGTTTCTCTGGCATGCTCACAACACCACTGCCATCAACAACAGCACCACTACACACCCAACTCGTGTCAACATGGACGTGATTATGCCAAGTCAGATTGGTGTCCCCTTCAGCACACCCATCCCTGATCTCTTCACGCCTGAGGCTGATGACCCAGCCTTGCCCACCGAAACCCCCACTCGCCCTCATGGGGTTTCGCCTGATCACATCCATAGTAGCACAACGGTGCCTTCATATGGCACTTTCGATACGGAGATGACGACTCTCGATACGTCTATTCGTAGCAAAGAGGCCTAGGTCAGCAGATGAGAAGACGCCTGCGGAGAGCAGAAAGAAAGTAGAATCAATGTTTGCTTGAAACGGGGGACGGGAATCGAGTTTGAGTGGGACCTCGGGAAGTACCGTAGTGTCTTTACTTCACAGTACATAAATGCGCAAAGCAAAACCCACATTCCTAGATGATGCTAGGTCCGGTACAGCGAAATTGGTCCGTAACAAGTGACACTGAAAGGTCGTGGATACGTTGATTATTCGTGCGGTATCTAATGTCTAAGTAGACATACCAAAGTATCGAAATGCTGCCCGACTGCGCGGCTCAGCCACTCACGGTACCAGACCCAGCATATGGCCCCAATCAGGCCTTGCAGCTGATTTTACTTGCTGGAGATGCCAGTACAACTACATTGGCGAAAAGCCCAAAAAGTCAATACCTTGAACCGATTTCACCACGACTACAAGAGAGGAGTGCATGCAGAACGAGATCGCTACGAAGGTCCGAAAGACGATTATCTTTGCCACGTACCTGTCACACTTGTACAGGCTGGCAGGCCAGGCATTGCCCAGGTGTGGTACACACGGAATTCACACATTGAACCCTTCAAGTACCCAATGAGCGATGCTGTACACTAGGTTCTTGTTAGTCTTTGACTTTCGACGCAAGCGATGGACAAGAACGAGGGTGAGATAGTTGCAGATCAGATAGCGGTTGAACAAGTGACTCAACATTATGTATTTCAGAACAGGTCTGTGAACTTTGAGGTTCTCATCATGCAAAAGAAAGGAGGGTATCGAAAATGAAGTATGAACATACCATTGCGGATTACGGGCAGCCAGCCTGTCAAAATTTCCTGATCATCAAATGGGGTGAGGTTCAACTATAAGCGCCTGAGCTAACACCACCGCCATCGTTGCCGAGCTTGGGTTTCTTGGCTGCCCGGCTGAACAAGGAGTCCATTGTCTTCTGCTTGGGATCGAATGCAGCGCTACCGATGCCGCCACGTGTCTTTTTGAGACCTGAGAGGTGGTGGTTGCAGTTGACCGATTGCACGGTCATGCGGATTGCAGCAGAGGCCGTAGCTGTATTCATCTTCACCAAGCGTAGGTTTGCCTCGAGATAGCCAGTATTTGACCATGAAGCCAGCGACTCCGGCCTCCCGGAGGCATCGCTAGGTCGCGAGAGCCTGGCGAGCTCTTCAGGGCCGAAGCGGGCAAGGAGACAGCTGAGGATGACATTGAGGATGATACCATGTGCGACGACAACAACAGAATGGTTGCGGTCGCTGTCAAAACCTCGGAGGACAGTCGGAACTAGATGCGCGTCGATGAACCGATCAACCCGTATCTTCATCGCACCCCGAGACTCAGGCTCAACCCAGTCTGCAGGCCTTGCCGGAGTTTCAGCAGACTGATGTCTTGTGCCGAATCTCTTCCCTTCCTCGGAACCGAAATTCTTCTCCCTCAGCTCGGCAAGCTGCACAGCCACTGGAATGTCCTGGACCCCAGCGATGCCAGATTGTGCCTCTGCGACAGCCTCGGCGGTCTTGACAGCTCGCTGGAGGTTCGAGGAGAAGATGTGTTGGACTGGACCGATGATCGAAGAACGGGAGGCAAGATGTATGCCGAGACGACGCGCTTGAAGCACACCATGATTTGTCAAGGAAGAGTCACGAGAGCCTGCACTGCAAGTAGACTGTTAGCATTGTTGTCTTGGGAGTCCGGGACAATTGCAAAAGAGGGAAAGGCATACTAGAGACCAGCGACGTTGTCGACAGATTCGCCGTGACGGACGAGGAAGAGACGCATTTTCAGCGTCGGTAGCAGAGGAGCATGCCGACTGCAAGGCTGAACTACATGGCAGCACAGCAATACCAAGAGAGCAACTGGGATATGTAAATTGTTTTGAGAGGAAGGTTTGCTTTCCCTTCCTTTCCTTTCCTTTCCTTGGCTTCGCAGGATGGGGGGAATGTAGATGAGGAATGCTGTGTGGAGTGAAGTGTTGAGGATCGATGCTGTTGATTTTTGAATCCAAATTCGAGGTTTTATTCTGCGCCAAGCCGCGTTTCTCCACCTGAGCTGCCCTTGCACTGTTTCTGCCGCAGCACACCGCCTTATCACTACTTGGTACTTAGGTACGAGCTTACTTTATGACAACCTCATCTCGACTTGGTCGCATTTGCCTGGCGAACTTGGGTACGAGGATGATAATCAGTTAGACCCAATCCATTCTCAATCAGGTCGCAGGACGAGAGAGAGTTTAAGTGTTCAAAATTAGCTAACAACCTTGATGACGCGGTTGTCACCAGCTTCCAGACATCTGAATGTCTTCAGCTTGTCGAGCGCAGTAAGTTTCCAGGGTTATTGATTGCAATGCAGACGACGACTCGGGTAATGCAACTTGAGGTTCCCGGTCAAGCAGATATCACTAATGCGTTATCGTGTTCAGACCAAGCCAAATACAGAAGTGAAGCAACATGGCAACGCAAGGCAAGGCAAGGCAAAGTGGGAAGTCCAGCCAGTTAACCCAACTGCATCGAACACTATACCAGCATACCGTTAAGAGTCAAGACTGCAAATTTGAAATGAGTTTATAATGCGGCTCATGAGCCTATTCAAAAGATGGCATTGGTTCCAAGTGTCCAAACTCCAGCCGATGTGTAACACAGGCGATATGCATGTAGTCTTGGTGACCAGACTTCAGCAGCCACGACATTAACCCACTCCCTCCCCCAACAAGCTTCCTCCAGGGCTCTCCCCAAATGCGTCCTGCAGCTTCTTCTCCGTCCTCAGCTACATAGCTTCGCGTCTTACCGCATCCAGCCTGTTCCAATATCTCTTCCTCAAACACGGCAGGTACCTCACCCGATTGAGACAGTACAGACCATTCTCCATCGGTACGTGTGTCTGTTTTTTTCTACTCCCAGTCAGACTGTCCTTTTCTTTTCTCCATCAAGAACTATCTCAGTCCGACCTCTCTATCCTCAGCCTGCTGTTTCTCCTCCTCCACCTCTGCATCTATCCTGATCCACTGGCACTTCAGATCAAACTCAGTCCAGAGTCCTACTCGAAACACCTTCGCAGATCTCTTAGCTCTGGGGAATTTACCTCCTTTCTGTGCAACTGAAATGCTGTGTTGAGGAGGAGGTCGGCCGGCTAGCCGGCGAGTTCCATCAACTGAACATCTTGCACCACACAGCCTAACCCAATACTGTTGGTGTAGTGTTAACGCAGTAAAAAGACAGTCGAAGAGGATTTCTGATATGGATGGACTTTCTCGGATAGTTTTGAGACTTGGCAGACGACCTATGTCGCTCCACCTCTGGTCTCGACTGATGTTAGGTCGTCCCTTGGCCACTGTAACTGCAGGCTGGGCTGGCATGGGGTTATGGCGGACGTCGAAGACTACCGAATCAAGAACTCGGAGATCGATCATGTGGACACGGTTGGTCGATTGTATATGCACGACCAGAAAGGGGGCATGAACATGTAGAAGGAGAACAGCATTGTGGGTCGACACAATAGTCTGAATGAGTTCGGCCACATATCTTGGGTGTTGACCACGCAGAATCTGGCGAAGGGTGTACGGCCCATGCTCCAAGTCGTCTTAGACGGTACTGAGCCGAAGATTAGACGATTCTATGGCCTATGATTTGGTTCAAGTGCATGCTTGGTAAGTCGGCCACAGCTCACTGAATGCAAAACCATTGACCTTGACAGGGTAATGCATGGGTAGAAGGTTGCAGGAAGGGCTAAGACGGCCTCATATCAAGCATAGCTAGAAAATCACATGCGCACATGCTGTAGAATTGTCAAAGATTTTTGCATGTCAATGAGTGAAATAATCCGGCGATATCAGGCACATAACACCTGGGCACCTAGTAGGTTTGTCAAAATCGAACATTTGAAAGGTACTTATGCAGATAACGAGAGAGCCATTCGACAATACCCTATAAATTCCAATGAAAAGCAATGACCTTGGTTGCTCATACTGAGCAGATTGGTGTTCAATTGCACATACGGATGCCTATTAGGTAGGTACATATGTAGCATATGATACCACAGACCCTTATCTTCCCAGGCTTGAGCTGGGCCTTTACCCCGGCCATCTCTCGACCTCCAGCTTCCTCCTAGTGAATAGAAGCATTTTCTCTCGGTCTACCGCCGCCCTCTTGGCTTCCATTTCCCACTCATCTCCTGCGCCGCATCTCACTGGCCTCCTTACCCAGCGTCTCCAAAGCACTTTCGAATTGTTCCACACGTCCATCGTCCCACCGGTCATCTATCCTGATCTCCGACACAGTTCCCGCCCTCCTGATCTCTCCATCCACGTGTCCACTCTTGTTTTTACTCTTCGTCTCGCCACGGCCGGCGATCGCAGCAAAGAACCAACCGGCCTCGGTCTTTGTGAAAAGCGTCCACGCACGACCCTTCTTCCCGGCACGGGCCGTCCTGCCTACACGATGGACATATGATGCGACGCTGGTTGGCAAATCGTAGTTGACGACATGATCGAGATTCGTCAGGTCAATCCCACGTGCCACCAGGTCGGATGCTACAAGTATGCGAAGCTTTTTCTGTGAAAATGCCTTGAGTGTCTTGCGACGCTGAGATGTGCGAGTTGTTGACGTGAGAGTGCCGATCAGGGAGGATGATTCTGGAGAGAGAAGGGAAAGCAGACGGGAAAGGCGCACGGCGGTTTCGTTGGATTTGGTGAAGATGAGGACTGTAGAACGGAAAGGTGTGGAGGATGACGAGGCACGCCTGTGAGGCGCAGAGGACTCGGCGTCGAATTCTTCGGAGTCGCTGGACTCATCGCTGCTCGTGTCCGAGTCTGATGACGGCTCAGAGTCATGCTCAGGAGCATCATCCGCCACGGCATCTTTCATTTCCATGTCGTCAAGGGCGTTGACAGGTGCCATGTGTTCGCTGTTGAGTAGATCGACCAGGTAAAGAGGTTTCAAGTTCGGGTCTCGGATCTTAATAGCAGTCTCCTCCAGCAATTCAGGCAGAACATGCTCGGTCTTGCTTGTGTGCTCGCCGTCCGCATCTGTGACACCCTCAAGTGCCACCAATGCTGGCCGATGGAGCTTCAGTCCATTTAGAAGCGTCAAATCTCTCGTCATGGTGGCACTGAGAACAACTTTCCGCACGCCACTCTTGTTCGAGTCGGAAAGGTCTCTCGCCCCGGGCTTGTCTGTCAGATTGAGTAATGGCATCACTGTAAGAACCCAGTCCTGGAAGGTCTGTGCAAGCAGTTTATCGGCTTCGTCAACAACGAGCCAACGTACGTAGTCTAGCGTGAAGCCCGGGGTACGGTTGATATGATCGACAAGCCGACCTGGAGTGCAGATGAGGACGTCTACTTTCGAGGCGTAGTCGACAACATGGCCTGGCAGAGGTTCAGATGACTCGTCGAAGCAGGTTTCCCACGAGGAGTCCTTGAGCTTGGCTTGTAGAGACCGCTGGTATCCTTGAGGGTCGTATCGCTGCTCTTCTTCGACAAGATCGACCTGTTCCTGCTCGAATTGCTTATTACCCATGGAGATGCCAATCTTGACCGATTTCTGGCCCGGTCCCGAGAAGATGCCGGCGCATGCTTCGCAGACCTCCTTGGCCTGCATAACCAGCTCACGGGTGGGCACAACAATAAGTCCCCTTAGGCGGGTCACGGTGCCTCGACTAACATCCCGAATGATTGGTAGAACATAAGCCAACGTCTTTCCTGATCCCGTAGCGGCAGAGACAACCACATCACCTTGGCGGTCAGGAGATGGGAGGAGCAGTGGAATGACGGCAGTTTGGACTGCGAAAGCATGCTGGTAGCCTTTTGACTCAAGCTTTGTAGCTACCTCGTTGTTGATGCCCAGTTCCGTGAAAGAGGCCTTCGTGTCAGAGGTCACTCTGATGGGATTCGCGATCCAGCCCGGCAATGTTTCGTAAGTCGGCCTCGTCGTGTCTTGGGCTACGGGTTCTGGCTGAGGCAACGGTTCAAGACCATGGACTTCAACAGGCTCCTGCTCCTCATCATCATGAGGCTCTGCCGTTTCCAGGTTCTTCCTCTCGCTTTCGAGGTCCTTGGACGACTTCAAGTATTTGGAGGCCCTTTCGAGAACAGCCTTGTGCCTTGATGAAACGTCCTCCTTCCCCTCCTCATCTGCCTTCTTCTTCTTGTTATTCTTCTTCCCTTTGTCCACTTCTTCGGCAGCTGACTTGTCGTGCACCTGCTCAGCCTGCGCACCGTGGTCTTCTTCTCGATGTTCTCCTTTTTCCTCCTTCCTACTTGGTACCACGATATCTGGGTTGACGGCAACTTTATCGTTGGTCTTGTTAGGAGCAGCGGTGCTCTCGTCGAATCCGAAGGCAAACTGTTGATCGTCCCGCTTCTTCTTCTTATTCTTCTTTTCTTTCGTGGCTGGCTTCTCGACAGCAGTTTCCTCTTCGTCTTTTTGCTCCTTGGACTTGCGCTTCTTCTCCATCTTCTCCCTTTTGCTGCCACCTATCGTATTTTTCTCCTTGTTCGACTCATCCTCTTCTGGTTCCTGTTCCAACTTGGGAGCAGGCTCGGGGCTAAGCTTCCGCCTCTTGGAGGGTGACGGTTCGTCCTCATCGTAGTTGAAGACGATCTTTGCTGGGAGAGACTCTGGGTCGGGAATGGCGGCAGCGTTGAGATGTGTCTTGGAGACTGGGGCGGTCCTGGTAGCGGTTGGGGCAGGAGTCGAAGCAAAAGCATTCGGCTGCTTCCTGACTGGCGGGACATATCTGGCATACGGGGTCGCTGAGGAGATGGCAAGAGATGGTGATGAGGTTGGTTGGAATGCTGGGAGAGGTGCTTCTTGCTCGCTGACCTCGGACCTGGGCTTAGACGCCTTGGGAGGTGGGATGTATCGTGCATACATCTTGGCGAGGTGTTTTAAGGGTCTGAAGGGGAACAGCAGAGAAAATTGGCTGTGCTGAGCAAGCCCAGTATCACCAGGCGATACCCAAGATCTTAGTACTGAAGCCGTCCGACATCCTTGGAAATTTTAGGCGGAGCTCCGGATTCTGCCACTGCAGGCCCAACAGGGCTGACCGCCCTACTGTCCCAATTGCTACCTAAGTACTTATCGTTATCGGAGCTGCTGGATCAACTGGCCCGCCTGCCGTACACGTTAAAGCCACCCCCTTATGTGCATGCACTGAAGAGGTGGCCCTGGAAATGGCTCCTCCGACCATCGTCAACAGTCTCATCTTACCGTCGGTTTTGCTGTGTTTTCTTAATACAGAACCCGGCATCTTCTTCTGTATGCTCACCTTATGAACAGGTGACTACGAATGTCCTGAGTTCAAACGCGATCGCTTCATTGGGCTCAGTCTCATGGTCAATGGAAAGCCTGTCAACATGACACGACATGACATGGGAATACCGCCAAAATGTCCAAGCCAACATACAACATCGCTATGGTCAGCGACTTCTTCTTTCCGCAGCCAGGAGGAGTCGAGAGTCACATCTATCAACTCTCCCAAAGACTCATTGACAGGGGCCACAAGGTCGTTGTCATAACACACGCCTACGACGACCGTAAGGGCGTACGCTACCTCACCAATGGCCTCAAGGTCTACTACGTTCCCTTCTTTGTCATCTACCGCTCTGCAACCTTTCCCACCGTCTTCTCCTTTTTTCCTATCTTCCGGAACATCCTCATACGGGAGCAGATCAACATCGTCCATGGTCATGCTTCTCTTAGCAGTCTGTGCTGGGAAGCCACCTTGCATGCCCGGACCATGGGCATAAGGACTGTCTTTACGGATCACTCCTTATTTGGTTTTGCCGATGCTGCTAGCATTCTTACCAACAAGTTGCTCAAGTTCACTCTGAGCGATGTGGATCATGTCATCTGCGTCAGCAATACAAGGTACGATCGATCCACATCGATGCCGGTTCGCTAGAATTAACACATGACATAGTAAAGAGAACACCGTCCTACGCGCCTCACTCGATCCCCTCATGGTCTCCGTAATCCCCAATGCCGTGGTGGCTGATAACTTCAGGCCCCTCGATTATTCAACCGAAGGGACAGTCATCGCCTCGGGAACTAGCTCCTTGAACAACGGCGACTATCCCGTCCCGGCCCACCGCCTTGGTCCTCACGACTTCATCACCATTGTCGTCATATCCCGCCTCTTTTACAACAAGGGCATCGACCTTTTGGTGGCAGCCATACCGCGCATTCTCGAGAATCACCCAAACACGCGCTTCATCATTGCCGGCTCGGGCCCCAAAGCCATCGACCTCGAGCAAATGATCGAGCAGAACGTGCTCCAGGACCGTGTCGAAATGTTGGGGTCAGTGCGCCACGAGGAAGTTCGAGATGTCATGGTGCGCGGCCACATCTACCTGCACCCATCGCTGACCGAGGCTTTTGGCACCGTAATTGTCGAGGCGGCTAGTTGCGGGCTGTACGTTGTGTGTACCCAGGTCGGCGGGATTCCTGAGGTGCTGCCTGGGTACATGACGCAGTTCGCCAAGCCAGAGGAAGATGACCTCGTAGCGGCTACGGGGAGGGCCATTGCTGACATCCGATCAAACAAGATTCGCACGGAGCGGTTCCATGGCGAAATCAAGAAGATGTACTCGTGGACCGACATAGCCAAGCGCACTGAGAGGGTGTACAATGGTATTTCTGGCGACATCAGCGAGAGCGAGTTCTACAATGCCGCAAGTATGGGTGCTACTAGGGGGGGTATCCAAAGGGATTTTGCCCTCATCGACCGCTTGAAGCGGTATTATGGTTGTGGCATCTGGGCGGGCAAACTATTTTGTCTGTGTGTGGTAATTGATTACTTGTTCTTCCTGTTTCTCGAGTGGGTGGCCCCTAGGGGCGACATTGATATTGCGGCCGAATGGCCCAGGAAGACTCTTATAGAAGATTCGAAAGAGACGGACAGAAGAGGCCGATGATACCCACCGAATAATGCAAAGCCGCACGGCATCGGTTGCTTCTTCGGCAACAGGTCCACAGTTTGAGGCAGAAACCCGGCGTTCCCTCATCATGCCACGATGCGCTATGTTGACTGAGAACCGTCATAGTTGTGTTTGTGTTGAGCAATGGAGCTTGATATCCCTGAAAGCACCATTCTTAGGACCACCCGAGCAGAGCGCCTCTCGAAAACCAGAGCAAAACAGGATTAGCTTATATGCGATGCTAGGGATCTGGGATATCATCAATGGGTGCCAGTATATCAGCAAGGGTCTAGAAAAGCCCCCTGGGAGTGGAACTGCCATCCAGGAACGTCGGTCGATGAGGAACGTCGGTCGATGCTGGTGCCTCTGAGACGTCTCTTCTTGGTGAGTCCTCCGTGGTGTCTCGAAACGGGTTGCATCGCGAAATAGCACGGCAGCACTAGTCCAGATCAGCACGGGGCGGGGGGGGCCATACCGCGCAAAGGTGGTATGGGAAGTCTATTATAGTGACCCTTGTAAAAATAATAGTGACCTAGAATATAGAAGTTATCTCGGGATCCCTATTTATATAGGGAAATTATAGTTATTAGGCTCTTAAATATATTTTAGTTCTCTTAACTTATTAACTATTTTATATATAGGTAAGCGTATCGATTTATTAGCGACGGATATTTTCTAAAAGCGATTACGGAAGTAAAAGGTAGTTACGATAGGCCGGTAACCCGATCGGCTAAAAGTTAGCTCTTATCCTAGTCTTCTTATATAATTAATATATATTTCTCCTATTATAGATTATCTATTATTAATAAGTATATTAATTTAGATAATAATCTATTTTAAGTTTGATTATCTCTTAGTAGTAGTAGCTTACAAGGTACGAAAAATACTTTAAGTTAAGGTAGACTAAACTAAGTTTAGTAGACTAGTAACTATAGTAGCGTTAGAATAATAAGATAAGCGGAGTCCTTAAATTATCTAATATAGTCGCGCTTTACTTTTATATAGGAGCTTTATTATCTTATTAGTTAACTTTACTGCGAAAAGTATTATCGCGTAAAATATTAGTCCTAGATTTAAGGAGGTATTTGGATTAAGGCTATTAGTATCTCTATCGGTAGCCGTTAAAAAGAGACGGACCTTTTTATTATAGTAGCTAGTATACTAATATTAGTTACTTCGTATTAAGTATATCGTTAGATCGGAAGTTTATTACTAGTATTAAGTTATACTTTTAGGCTTAGTCTACTATAAAGTCGTAGAGTCTCCCTTATTATAGTTAAGTATACTACTGCTTATAAATCTACTATAGAGTTCTAGGTCTGTTATATTACTAGGAGGCGGTTATATTTATAATTAAGTATACTATTAATTTATTTTTTATTTAGGTACCTATACTAGCTTATCTACCTCCCCGCCTAACTATACCGGGAATATCGGAGATAGAGATATCGGAGATATTAGAGATAGAGATATCGGAGATAGAGATATCGGAGATAGAGATATCGGAGATAGAGATATCGGAGATAGAGCCGGTACTATATATTTCCTTATATTAGTTAAAGTTCTTAGAGAGATTAAAGTCGTATAGGAAACTTACCGGTTTAGTATATTAATAAAAATAATATACTATAATATAAAATTAAGGTATTAAATAACCCTAGATATTATTAGCCTAGATAGTACTTAAGTAATAGATAAGTAGAGCGGAAGTATTATAAAGTAATTTACTATCGCTAGTCTGATAGTAGGTGCTTAGGTAGATCGTACTAAAGTAGCCGGAGCTAGGAATACTCGAAGGCTTATAATAGTATAGTAATGGGTCCGCGGAGATAGTAACTGTGATATAGAGTTGTTAGTAGTAGGGGTAGGAGAAGGTAGCTAACCTAAGAATTATTACTTAGAGAAAATTTAGTAAGTACGAAAAATAAGTACGAAATATATTAGCTTATAATATATATATAGTTATAGATAAAGATATCTTTATAGCTTATAGGATACTAGCTTTAGAAAAAAAAAGTATATAGTTTTAGGATAGGAAGAAGGTTTAATATCTTTAGATTAATTTCGTACTTAGCTATTATATTCTAGGCGCTTTTTCGTAAGTAGTAGTAGGTTAGCGGGTAGGAACCTGCGAGTTTAAAGGGGTTAGGTTAGAATCTACGACGAGGTTTTAAGGAATTTTATACTTAATATCGAAAAATATAGAGCAAATTTCGTAAAAGTTAAAGCAGTATAAGTAATATAATACGAATATAGGATATATAGTCTAGATATTCTGAAGTTATTTAAGGGAGAGTTATAGCTAATATTAGAGCTATATTAGTAGAGTCTATTTATAGATTATAGATTAAGCTAGTAATAGAATATAAACTTACTAAAGAGCTAAAGAGGATTATTAATATAATCTATATAATTATAGTAGTAAGTATCGGTAGAGATATAAGGGTAATTTTAGAAATTTCGTAATTAGCTATTATCTTACAGGTAGTTTTTCGTTATAGGCTATCTAGCTAGTAGTTAGCTTATCGAGGTTTAAAGGGGGATATTTATAAATCGTATTGCCTAGAGTTAGCGGTTTCGTAACTAACTCGGGGTTTTCCTAGGGAAAATTTCGTACTTATAGGTTTCTAGGTAATAATTCTCTATAGATATTAGCGAGAGTAGATAGAAGGATAGGTAGGGGATCGGGATAGTGCTGTTATAAGATGACCTCCGACCTAGCTAGAGTTGAGATCTCTTTCTTAAATAGAGTAGAAACGCGGGCTTTAATAAGTCGTCGGAATATAGAAATAGGAATATAATTATTAAGATTTCGTATTTAATAGGGAATTAAAAGGCTTATAGTTAGTAAGAAATAAGGAGTGCTAAGTCCCGAGGATAATTCGTAAGTATAAAAACCTAGGGCAAATTATTAACCTAAGTACAAAAAAAAGCTTATTTAGCGGGCTAGTAAGGTAAGCGCGGGCTTTACTTAGCTAAGATTATACGTAGTAATAACGAATTATCGTAAGATTTAATAGTTAAGATAAATCTATACCCGATTAGTATAACTAGATACTTATAAACTTAGAGGTTAATTAAACCTTAGAAGGTCTAAGTATTAACTTTAGAATTTAGTAATTTCGTACTTAAGAAGGCAGTTGCTAAGTAGTAATTTCGTAATAGCTCTAGAGGTTATATTATATAGTAGCAGGTTATCGATTAAGAATTAGGAAATTTCGTATTTAGGGGGGAAGGTATCGAGTACTAATTTCGTTCCGAGGTAAGTACTAGGTACGTTGAAAAACGCTTAAATCTAGAGAGCTAGCGAATATTAGCCTAGAACCTGAGTATATAGCTGCCTATTAGATTAGAATTTCGTACTTTAGGGGGCTAATTATATAGTAAATCGGAGTAAATTTTATATATTAGCCTCTATAGTAGCTACTTAGGTCGGGTTTAGTCGCTTAAATTAAGGCTGCCGGTGGATTTTCGTAGTTAATATAAGAAAACTATAGTAAATTTCGTACTTTAAAATCTAAAAATTTAGGCCCTAAAAGATAGTACGGGGAGCTATCGGACTCCGTACCTCTAATGCTAGCGGAGCTATAACTAATATAGCTATATATATCTAATGTTCCCTTATAATGTGATCTATATAGAGGCTATATTTCTATAAATTTAGGTTTTCGCTATTAGAATTTAAGTATATTAGTTAATAATATAGAGTTAGTAGGATGAAATATTAAGTATAAAAGCCGAGTTAAGTACGAAAAACCCCCTAAAAATAGCGGGGTTTATATATATTTAGTAAGTAGCGCTCCTTTAGGATAATATAGGATAAAAAAAGTACTAGAAATATCTAGTTAAGTGCGAAAAAATTTAAAATTTGCAGCTCTATCTATAGCTATATATTTCTAAGGTTTTCTATACTATGCTGTATATAAAGGCTAATATACTACCTTATATAAAGTTAAGGTCGCTTCGGATATATATAAAAACTCCCTCCTCGGTATAGTCGATTACCTAGGGTAGCTCCCTATCTATATGCGGGAAACCTACGATAGTCCGCCTGTTATCTAGAATATATAAGGGACTATTTAAAAGTATTAGTTCTACTGCCGGCTCCTTATTATCTCCTAGTTTAGCTTCGAGCAGTATTATAACTGTAAATAGTCGATATATTTTATTAACTTTATCGTTATATATAAAGATGCTATCTATATAACTAACTGTAGATAGTGTTCTGTTATCGTTTAGTAATTATAAATATTTACCGACTTTAAAGAAGTAACGCCGACGGTAGTTCCTAGTATATAAGCCCGGTTAATAGGTAACCCGTATGATATTTAGAAAGGATATTAAGAAATACTTACAGGGTTCGCTATAATATCTTCCTCGCCTATTATAGCTTCTCTAAAGAAAATATAACGGTTTTTTTCCCGTAGTCCTTTTTAAGCGCGCTAGTAAAGAGTTCTATAAATCGAGAGTTATAATCTTATTTCTTTAGGCTCTCGATCCCGAGAAGCGAGTCCCCTTTAGCGGTAAGATCCTTTAACGGGATATAACTTATTACTCGTAGTTCTAGATATTGCTAATTAGCTATAATATCTACTATTAAGACGTTAAGGTCGAGGTCGTTATCGAGTATACCGCTGAAGGTATCTAGATGCTTTAATATATTAGGATATTTAGCCCGGATCTCTTTAATAGCCTCTACTAATCCTTTATAGGCTGCTCGGTTGTTAAAGCTCCCTGTAAATATAAATCTAAGAGACTATTTAATTTAATCTCGTTCGACTAAGCTCGACGATAAGTTAATTATATTTATAGATTAGGCGAATAGTTTGAAGTCTTTATAAATGAACTTTATATTAGCTATAAGTATCCCGTAAGGAAGAATTTTTAAGCTTATATATACTTCTATTTAGTATACTATATAGAGGTAAGATATATCGTTCCGAACTCTTAGCGATCTTGAATAATGTAAATCCCTTGATATATATTCGGTAATATAGTCTTATATAAGAAGTTTACCGCTTTATCCCCCCCTAGAGTGATTTATATAGGCCTCTATAACTTCCGAGAGAAAACCGATACTGCCCGGATCGAGCTGCTAGCTGATAAAGGAGCTAGTACGGGTAGATATTTAACTTAACTAGAAGAACTCGGAATTAAATCCGATAAAGCCGTTATATTATAAGTAACCGGATTTGCTATAAAAATTAGTAATATAGGACGAGAAATTAGTTTAGATACCGAAGAAGTATCTATAAATAGCGGGGGAGGGGGAGCTTAATATAATCGAGCTAGGCGGGTTCGTTATCGGGTATTAGGCCCCGACTAGTTCCTACTTAGAGTCTCCTATAGTATAGTAGCTACGATTGCCGTATCTGCTGCTATAATAGTTCTTATCTCGACGACCTTCTTTTTTACTTTAGAGTCCGAAGTTCTATTTATTTAATCTTCGGCTAGCGTAATAGCGAGGAACTAAATACCTTTACGACCCTTAATAATAATTTCCTAGAGATTTAATAAATCTTCTGCTAAGTTTCGACGATTACCGAGGTATATAACTAACTATATAAACTACTATAGGGCAGTAATAACCTATTTAGCCGGATTAAGTTAGTTATAAGCAGGAATATATCCCTATTCGAGATACTTAACGGCGTTACTTTAGATAGTATAGCGGAGAGTTAGTCGGAGATATTTATCTTTAAGCTAGCCGAAAAGGATAAGAAATAGGACGATAGCTCCGCGTTAATACTCTTATATTCTCTAGCCTTATATACTGCCCTTTAGACTAGAGAGTTGAGGCTAACTAGGGGGTATTTAGAATATCTTATACTAAGTATATAGTTCTTTAAGGTTGCTCTCGGTTATAAAGTTCGTCGAAAAAATTATTTCGTATAAGTCGGCTACTAGGCCTTAGTACTTTAAATAAGGAACGTTAATAGGTCGGGCTCGGATAAGATCGAGGCTAAGGAATAATCGGAGAATCGCTTAACGGAGTTTAATATTATCGGAGATCCTTTATTCTCGAGCTATAATATCTTTATCCTTTTTAATAATTTTCTTATCGAACTCGCGGAACTTATTTATAAGGATCGGATATATCCTCGTATTAATAAATATATTGTAATATAAGTTATCCCGCTTATTAATATAGATAAGGCAGTATCTATAAGGGCGGTTTGCACTATATGCCTTAATAAGCGATATCTTATCTTAGGAGGGTATATCTCTAGTAATATATACGACGAACGGATAGACGATATAAGCGACGTTATAGAGTACTATTTTTACGCCTTTCTCTATATCCGTAAGATATAAAAGCTTATTAATAATATCCGAAAAAGTTAACGTATATAGACTAAGAGTAAGTATAAGTGCGGTATCTTTACGAGTACGGAGATATTATAGTAAAAAAAGGGGATATAAGTAAACCCCTAACTCTAACCGGCGTATAATTCTGAAGAGTCCGAATTCGTTATAGTAAAAGTTTAATAGTAGAGAAAGAATATTCGGTTTAATGAATTTTTCGATAAAGAACTTGCGTTTATACTATAATATCTTAAGCTTAGCTCGAAGGGGCGATTTCTTACTTACTAGGAAAAAGATCTCTCGTTCCTCGTAGTAGGCGTATCGGATGAAAAATAGGTATTTAATATTACTCGGATTATAGTCCTCGTCGAAAGTATAGTCTATAAAGATACCCTTAATTTCTCCGATAACCTAAGTTAGATTAAGCTCGATATTATTACTATATACTAGGATAAGTTCCTCTATACCCGGTAGTATAATAAAGTTCCGTATCCTCTTAGTATTCTCGAACTTATTAATATCGAGGAAACGCCGCTTTTCGAGTTTTTTAATAATTATTAACGGCTGCTTAATTCTGCTATAATACTAGTCTTCTCTTAACTATATAACCCGGCTAAGATATAGTTTTTCGTATATCCTATTTACGCGCCGATACTTCCCGTCGGCGTAAGCCTATTTAACGATATCCGATAGAAGGATAGGGCTCCTATATCGATTAACGTTATATTATCTATATCCCGTCCGCGCCGACTCGCTATACTACCTTACTTTTTAAAGCTTATTAGCTTTACTATCGATAAGCCGAGCTCTACCCCTATATATATATTTCTATATTTTTTCCGACGATAGTAGCGTTTAGAGGATCGATAGTATATCGTATATAACTATTTCTCCTTCGCCTTTTACTTATAATATTATTTTAGATAGATCGAGCTATAGTATTCGCTTATATATTTTAGGGACGGGAAGTTAAGCTTTTAAGCGGCGAAGTAGTATATCTTTCCTTAGAGGTAATAAATTAAATTAACCGATTAAAGTAGCTAATTTAATTACCTTTAGAAGATATATATATATCGGATATAATATATTATTTTCTTAGACGAAGAGGGCTATAGTAAGCTTAAAGGGAGATATACTATATACTTTCTCGGTATCTTCTTTACTTAGATTATAGAAGCCGTCCGTATTATCTTATTTAAGGAGATTATTATTCTCTAGGGGCAGGTTTTCGTTAATACTATTACTATCGATAGAGGGATTCTCGAATCTATGTTCGGGTTAGTAATTAGAGAGGTTAGGGCTTATTTTCGAATTTAGTTATTCTTAGTTTATATTAGTCGTTAATAGAGGAACCTTGAAAAAGTATACCTATATTATCCTAGTCGGAATATAAACTATAGATCGATAGCGGACTACTAACTAAGGTATTATCGCGGGTAGCGTTAAACGTAGCTCTTTATTCTATTAGAGGAGCTTATTAATCGTCGGACTACGCCCCTTTTCGTACTTAATCTAGATTATTAGGGGTAGGATATACTGCTACTAGAGCTAGCGGAGTAGTTAGAGAGTTAACTATAATATGCCGGGTATTATAACTTAGGATACTTTATTAATTAGGAATAGCTATAGTAGGATCTAACTCGGGTATAAAACTATCGTTACCGCTATTAAAAGTCGTGATATAATTATATTCGGCTATCGTATAGCTTATCTTCTACCTCTTAGACCTATAGGTCCGTTCCTTAAGCTCGTCGGGCGTAAGTAATAGGACGTCGAGATCCTAATCTCTAGCCGCGGAGAAAAGTGCTCTAGTAAAGTTATCCGCTATTCTAAGTTAAAAGTATCGACGAAACTAGATATATATATCTTAGACTTAGTAGAAGGGGCGCTATTATAGATATCGCGAGCGTTAGAGGCGGTATAGGCGGGTGCTTTAGCCTATAGTATCGTATAAATATCTAGGGCCGAACCGACCTAGTAAATATAGGGTATAATAGCGGGGTCCCGTTTATTATATATATCGATTAGCAGGAGCTACCTAGTAGGGCTGATATAAGCCTATAGGGGGTATATTATTAGTGCTTACCCTTTTACCCCTCTAGATCCCCTAATCTTAATACTAACTTCCGTTATAAAATACCTAGGATATATCTTCTATTAATTATATTAACTCCTAGGTCCTAGTTAAGGATAACTATATCCCTATCGTTATATATTCTATTACTATAGCTAGGCTATTTCTATTCTATACTATAAGTATACAAATAGTAATATCTTATACGATGGATATATCTATAGTCGATCCTGCGTTATAGCTTAATAAGGACGTTATTCTAAATACTTAGGATAGCGGCTCCGGGGGTAACCCTAACTCTTATAGCTTAGGATTAGCGAGAATTATTAAGGAGTCTAGCTAGAATATCCCTAATATAAATAAGGAAGATCTGATTAAGCGGCTACGGGTATATATTTCCTAAGTAACCCCGATACTTATAACTAGTAGCGAGGAGCTTAATTCTAACTTCTTTATTTTTTTCGTATAGGGATTCTTAGCGGATCTAGATAACGTTAAGTCCTAAGACGGTTAAGTTGCTTAGGATAGGCTTATAATTAAAAAAGCTAAGCGGGTATACTCGAAAGCGCTCTTAAAAGAGATCTTAATAGCTATCTTAATTAGGCGATAAGAATAGCTGTATTATATCCGATACTGCTACCTTATAGAATTAAATTACGAAGTAGCTTTAAAGATAGTAGATATAATCTTCGGCGATATTAGTAGATTATCTTCCGGCGTTATTATAAACTACTACTTATCGAGGACGAAGAAGAATACGTTTAATTAGTAGTACTAGGTTATTAATAGATTAATCGTATATTACTTATAAATCTACTCGAATATCTATCCCGATTAACCTTCGATAGGGCTATATTCGAGCTATTATTAGGGAGAAGGATAAGGGTAAGGATAAGCCTACCTTCGCCCCCGAGATAGATCCCGGACGCTTATTATACTTCTTCGAGTCTAACTTCGATATTAAGGAATTTATACGAATTTTCTCCTTTATAAGCAGGTTAGCGAGCTTAATTAAGTCCCTTAAGCGTATAAAGAACTAGTATAAGGGTAAGTATATATAGCCTACTATTATAGGCTAGCCTTTGGCTGAGCCTTTGAGGTTGATAACGTAGGTTAGGGTTAGCTAGCGATAAATAGAATACCCGTAGTATATCTAGTCATCTTATATACTTAGCTTTCTTAGGCATTCTCTCTCCTTCTCTTATAGTTCGAATAATACTTCCTTACAGGCACCTACCAGATCACTAACCGTAGGCCAGCCCCTTATATTTATTCGAACTCCTTTTTCGAACTAAGCCCCTTCGAAATCGAAGCCTCTTTATTCAAAATAGAGTCTACTCGCTAGGTCCTTCCTGCCCCCGAGCCGCTCGTACGCTGCGAGGACCTTCAAGCCTAGCTCGTTTCTATAAGGGCTAAATTCGCTATAGATAAGTACGTTATAGGAACGAACTAAGCTTAGTTCTTCTATACGTATAATCGCCTCTCCGGTCCCTTCTAATCGTCGTTTCTCCCGTATATCTCGAGAATTTAAAACTTCGATAATTAACTAGCAGCCTTCCTCGAGTTTATTTCCGATAACCTAGGTAAACCTTACTAATAACGCAAAGCCGCACTCCGCTTAATTACTATACGCTAGGGCGCGGAGAGGATAAGTATATACCTTAACTAATAGGAGCAGACCTTATTCGAGGCTAAGGCCGAGGGTTAGCCCGATAATTATAAAATTATCCTTCTTACTTCCGGTCTAGTACGTAAGGCCCGAGAGCGTCTCGAGAAGGAGATATAGTTACCTACTTATTCCGGTTTTACTTCCTAATTATGCTTCTTTAACGGAGTATTCTCGAACCTCGAATATACCGTTACGATAACCTCCCTTACACCCTCCCCAGATCCGATACAGATCGATACCGCGAAGATTGCGCAGCGTAAGTGCTTTTCCTATAGCAGTACGAATTACCTATAGCGCGATTGCCTACGGAGGAGAAGGTCCGGCGGGCTAAATATATCCTCTATAACTATAGTAGGGCACGATGATAAAAATTCTAATAGGGAGTTTAATTTTAAGTAAGGGATTTAATTAAGTTTATATAGGGAGGGTTATATATATAGGTAGGGACGGACCGACGACAGACCGGTAGCGCGCCGGTGCCGGACCGGCACTAAGCACCTCCGGTCGAGGTCCGCCCTTATCTAATTAGCTAGATAGGTCGGTTAAGTAGCCGGTTAAGTAGATACTCCTAACCCTCGGCATTGCGTAGTTAGTCGAAACGTTATCCCTTAGGCGATCCCTAAGAAGAGAGGGAGGTATATATCCGCCCGGGATCTAAGACGAGGTTTATTCCTCGCTAGTACGGGTTTTACAGTATAACGAAGGACTAAAGGTCTTAGATAAGACCGGTCTACGATAATCTAAGTACTAGAGACTAGGTATCGTCCCTGTTAGCCCCTTATAGCGGCGACGAGGTTACGAGATTATACGAAATCGTACTACCGTCCCTTCCGTTTAAGTAGAGCGGAGGGATATATTATAGGTTAGCCTTTAGCTAAGCCTTTAAGGTTGATAACGTGGGTTAGGGTTAGCCAGCGATGAACAGAATGCCCGTAGTATATCTAGTCATCTTGTGTACTTAGCTTTCTTAGGTATTCTCTCTCCTTCTCTTATAGTTCGAATGATACTTCCTTACAGGCACCTACTAGATCACCAACTGTAGGCCAGCCCCTTACACCTACTACGAAAACCGATCTTAAAAATCTAATATTATCTATATATAGTAGTCTATATCGAGATATATCGTTATATTAAGTTATATATTAATTTTCTTAATATAAATACTAATATCTATAAAATCCCTGTATACGATCCTAATAGTAGAGAGGCGCTCTTTAATACGATAAAGACGATTAGTAGCGCTAAGAAGTATCGTAATTATAAGGTAAGCTAGAATAATATCGTTCGTAAGGAGGCTAGTATTTAGGCTGCGGCTGTAAGGGAATAGGCTAAGATCTACGATAATATGGATAAGGATACAGCCTCCTATACTCCGCGGTTTAATCCGGATGAGGAGTAGGTAATAACTGATTAATATTAATATATATATAATAGAGCGTTAGACTTATACTATAGCTATAATGAATTAGGGCTATATACTATACCTAAGTACGAAATATAGCTTAGTATAAGGTTTTGGCCGCTAAGTATAAAATTCGGATTAAGTACGAAATTTCTATTACTATAAGATAGCTAGTATATATATTTATATCCTAGTTAGATTTATATATAATGAATATATATAATAAAGTATATTACCGTACTTAGCTATTATAATACCCCGAGATATAAGAATCCGGTATTAGTCCGGTTATATTAGCGATATATTTTAGTATCTAGACTATAATAGAGACCTATAATATATATAGATACTAGGATTAGGGAATCGTAAGTACGAAAATATAATCGGTTACTACTTATTAAGTACGAAAATAATATCTTTTTACCCCGGCTAGGCCCTAGCTTAGTAGTAAGGTTATATCTAATACTATTAGCCTAGGAGTCTCGAGCTATATTTCTAGTATACGATATATTAATAAAGCTACCCGATAGAGTAGATAGTAATATAGTATCCTCTACAGATAGCTTTACTAATAAGAAGTTAGTAAAGTAAAGTCTTAGAATTTATATTATTTATTCTACCCGCGTTTATTTATAGTAAGCTCGCCCTCCGGTACTATCGAATAAACTCGGAAGGGGTAACTCCCCCGGGACTTACTTTTATAGCGCCGGCTCCGGTATTAATTTAAAGTTAATACCGTTAAAACTTCTAGTTCGACTTCTTTAACCTACTACCTCCTTATCCTTATTACTTTTAATTTATACTTAAGCCTTAAAGCTTTCTATTACTCCTTATCCTCTAATATTCTTAGCTTCTAATATTTTTTCTAAGCTCTATAATATAGCTAATATACCCGCCTAGCTATCCGCTACTTACAATAGCTTTAACTAAAAATACTAATAAGACCGATAAGACTAGTAAGGTTAGTAAGACTGCTAAGCTTAATAACTTATAAGTTATAAAGAAGAAGGACCCGCCTATAGCTATAGCGAATAAGATAAAGCGGACCGGCTCGAAGTACCGCTCGAAAACTAATCCTTATTATAACTCCTTCCGAAAGGTGCTAATTAACTAGATACATAATAACTACCCCGATAAAGCTCGAGAGTAAGATACTTAGCCTAGCGTCGCGAAAAAGAGAAGGGAAATTAAGAATACGGACGCGGAGCCTAATATAATATAATATCTAGGATAGCTAGACGGCTTATAAAACTAGAACAAGTAGGGAGTACTTAATAGCTTAATAAAGAGGTACTAGTAGAAGTTCTGCGAGAAGCCGGAGAACGAAAAGATAATCGCTTTATAGAGGGTATTTACTCGGGATATTAGAACGAGCGTCGGATTCTACAAGTTTCGCCCTAGCTTTAATAAGGATAATAATATTCCTACAGGATCCCGCCTTTATCCTCTAGTTATATTCCCTTCTTAGAAAGAGTATAATTACTTAATTAACCCGCCCGAAGATTTAAATAAGAAATATTAGGGGCTATAGGGTAAGAAGAATATTATTAAATCGGATACTAAGAAGAGTAGTAAAAAGGATTTAACTTAGCTAAAGATATAGGATAAGGAGGATAAGGATAAGGATAAAGATAAGGAGTCCTATAATTATAAGGCGGACTCGGATATTATAACTAAAGAAGACGAAAATAAAACCTACTATTATAAGACGGTCGATATATAAGAACGTCTAGCCGCAGTATATACCCGTCGCGCTACTTATAAGGAGCTTAATACTTATAAGAATAATAATACTAGCACGAAGGATTATATTAGTATAAAGAACGATACTAGTAAGTAGGATAATATTAGTAAGTAGGATAATTCTAGTAAGCAGGATAATTCTAGTAAATAGGATAATTCTAGCAAGATAAACGATACTAGTACGAAGGACGTTAATAAGAAGAACGATATTAGTAAGAAGAACGATACTAGTAAGAAGAACGATACTAGTAAGCAGGATAATTCTAGTAAGATGAACGATACTAATACGAAGGACGTTAATAAGAAGAACGATACTAGTAAAAAGAACGATGCTAGTAAGTAGGATAATACTAGTAAGATGAACGATACTAGTACGAAGGACATTAGTAAGAAGAACGATATTAGTAAGTAGGATAATACTAGTAAGATAAACGATATTAGTAAGAAGGACGTTAGTAAGAAGAATAATACTAATAAGAAGGACGTTAGTAAGAAGGATGTTAGTAAGAAGAACGATACTAGTAAGAAGAAGGCCGTTAGTAAGAAGAACGGTACTAGTAAGAAGAATAGTACCAGTAAGAATATTTTTAATAACGAGTTTATTTAAGGCTATATTCTTTTCGATTATTACAGAGGGCTATAAGATAAAAGCTAGCTCGGGTTTATTAGTTTAAAGTTTAACGTTTACGGGTATAGGATATTCGGCGTTTTCTTAGGTAGGGACTTCGGGTTTTTTTCTATAAGAACGGAGGAGCTCTAACCTCGGGAGTACCGGGTATTATATACTACGATAGGTTCTTTACTCTTTTTATAACTAGGTTAAAGCTGAGAATATACTCTTATAGCTCTTATAGCTAGGCCGGAGTAGCCTCTAAATAATATATTACGATATATTATTTCTTTTATTACTTAATTAGATTAAAGCGAGTATTTTCTTAAGCGATAATATAACTCTAAGAGATATTTAGAATCTATAGGTATTATATTATCTATAGATTTAGATTTAGGAGTTAACCTTAAGAGTTATATATTACGATAGATTCTTCTTTTTCTTACTTAAGGCTATTCTAAATAAATAATAGACTTTACCTTCTAAAGTTATTATATATCTACTTTAAATATATTATTTCCTCTTAGCTCTAGTAATATATAATATTAAGTGATTCCGCTGCTTACTCTTAGTAAAGGTAGATACGGGGTAATAGTATTATCGTATTAATATTTAGCTAATAGATAGTGACCCCGGGGAACCTCTATATATTGATATTCCCCCTTAACCCGGGGACCTATAAGTACGAAAAAGATATCTATACTTTACACTATATTATCGATTATCGCTTAAGCTAATAATAATAGGAAAATAGACTTATAAACGATATTATATAGAAGTATATATATCTTAGCTGCTTAACCCTATATAAAGCTAGGTATTCTAATATTATTATCGTCTATCTATCCTAAAGCTCTTACTACTATACGAAGTCTATAACTTAACGTAGCACTTATTATAAACCTTATAGCTATATTAATATACTTTAGACTATATAACTTACTACTATATATATTTACTAAGATTATTATAACTACTATTCCTTTACTAAGATTATTATTATATCTACGAAAATATCTACTAGTAGAGATATCCTTATAGTAGAGTCGGATATTATTACCAGTAAGCTTCTTAATTAGTATAAACCCCCCCTAGACTCTAAAAAATACTTTACCTATTAATAGACTTATGCTTTTAGCGGCTACTAGCGCTGCAGATTATTTCCTATAATAGCTAAGTACTTACTATAGCGAAGTTACTAAGATTATTATATCGGATTAGATTAAAAGGGGCCCTTAACAGTAGATAGTTTCCGCGTATATTAGATAATTATTTCTTAACGGTAATAGCTTTAACTTAGTAAGAGTATCTATTATAATAGATATATTTAAGACTAAAGGGTTAATATAGCTATTATAGAACTATTACCCTACTAATAAAATGATATTTTTATTAAGATAATCTCGTAAAGTAGTCTATTATAATATAAATAGTAGATATAGTAGGTGTATAGGTGCCGTTCCTGCTTCTAGTAATCTAGGGTTATATATTACTCGTATTGATATAGTCTGTTTAGGCTGTAAGACCGATAGATTGCTACTAATAACGATATAAATATAATATTCTAATATATAGCATAGGGTCTTTGTTATATTAGGGTTAATTGAGGGCTACGGAGTTCACTGTGATTATTTACTGAGAGTATAACTAGTTATTTGGTTGGAAGATCTTCTATTATATTTGCGAAGGTTACTATGATACCCTTCTCAACCCACTAGTGCGCGGTATGGACGTGAAAGCCCGATACGAAGTCCCCACACGCCCGGGCGACAGAGCCATAGGTACCTGCATTGACACGTGCAGCTAGCTGTTGGTAACGTCAATACACCATTAATAGATACGAGGATTTCCAGGGCGTCGGACAAGGATGAATTGGTACTGGGGCCCACCAGCGGGCCAAACGCGGGCTATGCATGGGACCTGTTGTTTATATCAAACGAGGCGTGATGGCCAACACTTCATGCGCACACCTCAAGAGCCCATACATTGAGGTATCAGCCCACCCCTACTGTACTTTATCTCAACGACTCTGTCAAGAAACATCGACTTCGATTGTCCGTGGCTGTTTTACCCAGAACATCAGCGCGCTCCCCCCAGTGCCCTCTACTAGAAAGAAAGGTGCATCTCACTGGAACATCCGAGGTCTACATACATCGTCGTCAATTTCTCGACGAATCTCAACATAGCTCAATCTACCTCCAATCCAACCGCCATAATGTCCTCAACTTCTGCAGTCAGTGCCACTTCTGCGGCATCGACGGCCGCCGCAACCTCCACCGCATGCACGGGCAGCCTGGTCTACGACATCCCCGTACAAGACGCCTCCTGCGCCATCCCCTTCGGAGGGAACCATACCGACATCATGTCTCAATGCTGCGGCTCGGCTGACGTCGTCAGTTACGACAACAATTGCGGGCTGTACTGTCTCGCGATCGACCAGTCCGTCAGCGATATCACTAGTTGCTTGTTTGACAATGGTGCGAGCTATACCGATGTCTTTTGTCGGGGGACGGGAAATGCTACAGCCAGTGCGACAGCGAGTGATACCTTGGCTACCGGGGCAAGTGTTGTTGCCAGTGGCAGCGGATCATCTGCCAGCAAAACCGGCGACAGCACCAGCTCGAGCTCTTCCACCTCCAGCTCCACTGCGAACGCCGCCCCCGGAGTTGTGCCCTTGAGTGGCTTCAGCGCAACTGGATTCGCCATCACGGGTCTGCTGTTCTCGTCGGCTGTACTCGGGGCCCTTCAACTCTGATATCACCGCTGGGTGGGTTACGTATGCCATGCTGGCTGGACACCATCTTATATGGATACCTTTTCTGGGGAGCACCACAGGTAGATGACGAGCTCCATACCAGAGAAGCATGGAAAACTCTACAACTCACCGCTTACAGTGCGGTATGGCCTTTGGATATCTAGATGGGGAAATATCTGGGAGGGCTAGGATTAATCGGAATAATGGTCGCTTTCATCAGCTAACTATGTTCAACACAACATCATGTAAATATTCTATAGCGTTCTGTGTTTGTTATCCAGTCCAATGATCAAGGACACAATACCGTTGACCATATATTGGAGACCACACACTGCAGATAGGAAGTTTCCTGACAACCTTGGAGGCCTGCCACTTATTTCATTATCATGTACCCAAGCTCTCGAGTAAGTACATACAAGTATTTGTGTGAGTACCTACTCAAGTAGGTATGTACTGAGTACTGGTCGAAATCGGAGCGAGGCCCAGTATCGCCCGGAGCATGAGTCTGGCTTCCGGAGCAACTTGGCCGGAGGAGAAGGGAGGGGGCGGGTCCGGCTGGGCGGATCCGGGGCCCCGCAAACCGGTGCAGGCGGGGTTGGGTCTTCTATACGATAGTCATGCTGTGGAAGAACGTTTGACAGGTCACATCCATCGCATCGGGATACCAAGTAGGTATCATATCATTTGATTCCTTGCATATATGTAGGTCTTCCTTAGACCACACACCTCCCGAAACAAGTGAGACAAAATGTCTCGGGCAGACAACGACATCAACGGCCGCTTGGCCCTCGTGACCGGAGCTTCAGGCGGGTCAGTCTCTTGCTTCGTCTCGCCGCATGCCGCTGGCCTCACGTCATGTGCTGACACCCTCACAGTATCGGTGGCGCCTGTGCCCGCGACTTGTTCAAGAATGGGGCAAGCCTGGCCCTGACCTACTCCAAGAACAAAGCCTCCATAGACACCCTCGTTGGCGAGCTCCAAACACTGCCGCAGTGGCCCAGCGCCAAGGTCACTACGCACCAGGCAGACATGGCCTCGGCGGACGACATCCAGCGCCTCTTTGAGGAGATACAATCCCAGCATGGCCAGCCCGGCCCAGACATCTTGGTCAGCAACGCCGGCTATGGGAAACGCATCCCCAACATCCTAGACATACCCATAGACGAGTTCGACTACACCCTCACGGTGAACCTGCGGGCCAGTTTCATCCTGTGTAAGCTCTGTGTGCCCCACATGCAGCAGCAGAAATGGGGCAGGATTATCTTCATTGGTAGTCTGGCAGCGTATGGGGGCGGTATCAACGGGTGCCATTACGCCGCGTCCAAGGCCGGATTGCAGGGCATGATGAGGAACCTGTCTCGAAAACTAGCTGGCGATGGGATCACGGTGAATGATATTGCACCCGCCATGATTGGAGATACGGGATTGATTCCCGACGAGAAGACGGTTGAGGGGACGCAGGGCGATGTGAAGAATATCCCCGTTGGGCGGCTAGGCACGCCCCAGGAGGTGGCTAATATGGTCACCATGTGTGCTAGGACAGGATACCTGGTGAGTGTTTCCGAGGGCCTTCATAATCCTTTTCCCGGATACCGACAGAAGAACCAGGGACGCCCTTTTTATGTGTCTTGTCTGGATATAGCTGACTTCTTGAAACGCAGACTGGACAGAGCATGTTGCTAAGTGGCGGGCTGATCTGATGGAGTGGTGTGCAACAAAGCGCTGTGGGAAGATCATGGTATGGCAGTGTACAAGCAAAGGCCGTCCGTCTCTCCTAAAGACTTGGACAGGACGATACTTCTCCATGAAGACTACGAAGAACCAAGTCACAACCACCAGGCAACAACAAGTAGTGCTCCCGAAAGTAGCCCTCAACCATCCCATCAGATACGACCTTGGGAGAAGCAACAGGTGTAAGTGCTAGGTTTTTAAGAACATTTCAATGTTGAGTACGATCTTCGTGAGACTCATTGCCCTTCACACATTCCTCAGGGCTCTCAATCTACGAAATAGGTGGCAGTGTCAACACGTCTGCGGGCGTGTGTCTACTCAAGTAAGTACTAAGTACTTAAGTAATTACTTAAGTAAGTATGTAATTTCACATGTTTGTAGATGCGATCCATTTAGCACAGCACCTGGGTATGACACTATCAACGCCGACTTGCTCATCTCGCTCCCGCTCAGTGATGCAAGTAAATCCTGTAGTCTACCTAGGTGCTTATACCGGGAACAGCTCGTTTATTCTCGATGTCGGTCATTGACTCGTCTTCAGTGTTGATGTGGCTTCCACTCGTGGCTATGCTGATCAACGTTGAGCACGTCACTCTGGGGTGCGAAGGAGCACTGTGAGGAAGGAGGAAGTGGCCCGTGGACATGTAAAGATATTCGACTTCTCTTTCCATGAAACAAGCGAGTGGCATTTCACCAAAGGGATGTACGAATCCATTCGTTCTTCTTGTCAGGCTTGATTTTAGGTACATATACTAAGTACTTAAGGAGTCTTTCGTGGTAACAGTGTTTTCATACCAATCAATCATCATCAGCATCACATCGACATAGCATCCCAACGTCCAACATCAGACATTGAAAGGACGACTCCCAGGTACGGCACTGGGTTACAGATCCACAAGTACTTATAAATTGAAAGAACCGACATCCATAATGTCGGCTTCAAAGAAACCAGCCGTCAAAATGGGCACCCACAACTGGACGCCATCCACAGCCGAAGCCTTCAACACAAGCACTTCCCACCGTCCAACCCCCCATGTCGAGATGCTCCTCCCCCTCGGCTCCCTATCCCTTCACACCTACGACAACACTGCGTCTTTCAATAAACAGCAGGACGAAATCCTACCCAAATTGTTTCTCGACGTAATGGCCGTGCGCGAGGAGGTACATGTGAGGGAGCTAGGTCAACCTCTTCGAGACCAATTTGATTCAAATAGAGACGGGGTTTCGGTACATTGGGTGGTCTACATCACTGACTGGGTGGACAGTTCGAGCCCGCTGGTTGATTTTCAACCAGAAATGGGGCCAATGGTGGCGGACCTTGGAGGAGATGCGAGGCCTAAGCGTGTTGGGAGGCTATATAAACAGATGCCCGTAGGGTGCGTGAGGCTGCGGCCTGTGTGGGCTGAGGTAGGTCTGGAGACGGACAGATGATAATGATACCCATCGCAGTTGCGAGTGGTACTGCAAACCCTCCCAAGACACACTTCCTATACCGAGCCAGAAGGCTGATTCAGCAATTACCAACAGCCAGCCGAAGACCTAACGCGCAACCCTCCGTACACCCAAGTCCGGGTCGACCAACACCACTTCGTCCTGTCCCCGACCACGGTGATTCAGAAATACCGCGGCAGGAAATGGGCAGAAAATGCCCTCGTCAACGCCGTCATCGAATACCTATCCTACCCAAACGTCGCAGAATCCTACCACGAGTACTCCCACGTCCTCCGCGAGCGTGAGATCAACGATCTCTTCAAGCCGTTAGGCCCCCACAAGACGGCATACACCTGGCCTTCCCCAGCTCGCAAGACGCGTTATCCATCTTGGCATCTCAGGCTGCAAAACAGGAACCCGAGTTTGGGGGGTTGCTATACGTGCTGTCCGACAGGACGAGGAAGCAGTTCTGGCATGGCGCCGCGGGGTTCAAGGCTGATAAGCCTGCTGCGGTCTGGAAGGAGTTCCCGTTCGTGGGGATGTACCGGTGGATCAAGAACGATCCTGTAAAGCGAGCTGCTCTGGAAAGGGCGAGGTTGAAAGGGAGGGAGAGGGCTAGGGCAAGGGCAAGGGCAAAGGCAAAGGCAAAGTCGGCTCATGTGGCGGGGGGAAACAAGAGGACGCATGATGAGGTGGAGGAGGAGGATGCTGAGATAGACGAGGGTCGCTCGGAGATGGAGGAGGACGCTGGAGACCTGGAGGAGGACCATTGATATATGGTGGCAGAAGGAGTAGGAGCTGTCCAAAGATGCCGATAAAACAAGGACAAAGCTCGGTAGGGAGACGGATGACTTGAGGTCTGGTTCAGGTGATGCATATTGGGTCTTAAGGTGTCGTCTGGTATGTATATCGGCGGGCCATCGTCTGGAATGGTGGGTAGCGTCTCGGCCTACCTAGGACATGGCCATCATTTGTGCAATGGGCATACATGGGCGATCATTGTGCTCATCGGGCGCTCAGGGGTAGGTGCCCATCTTCGGAATAAGACCCCTATTCAGACACACAGCGTTTACAGCCTATCACACAAGTCAAGCGTTGAAAGCCGGACACGCACGTCATACACTTGGTTATGTTTTTGATGTGGATTTCCTCTGTCCTATGTGACAGCAATGCCATGGAAAGACCCCTGAACGCGCAAATGCAACCGTGAGACGAAGCGACCGGAGGACTCTTTGTTGTCCCCCGGGTTTCCAAATTCCTCAATGTGACCCAACCGAGAAATTCCATTTTTTCATGACCATGCCCTACGGAACTAGAGGACAATGTGTGCTGCCGAAACAAGCATGCCGAAAGTATAGCTGCTTGACATGCTCCAGCCAATCCACACAAAACCAAACCGACCAACCCAGAACTCCTCCACGGGTATAAAGCGTTTATCGGTTGGACTTGGCGACACGCTCCAGCTCGTCCTTCTTCTTGATGGCGTACGAGTTGCTGCTGCCCTTGGCGGCGTTGATCAGCTCCTCAGCCAGGCATTCGGCAATGGACTTGACGTTGCGGAAAGATGCCTCGCGGGCGCCAGTGGTCAGGAGGGCAATAGCCTGGTTGACACGGCGGAGAGGGGAGACATCGACGGCCTGTCGACGGACGGTACCGGCGGAACCGATCCTGGTGGAATCCTCACGGGGACCGCAGTTGACGATGGCATCAACGGCGATCTGGATGGGGTTCTGGTCGGTCATAAGGTGGACCTGCGAAAGAACAGAAATTGTCAGTCGATCATTCCTAATGGGAATACTGTGGATCATGCGCAATCACCCAATGTTGGATGAGCAGTAGACTTACAATCTCGAAAGCGTGGGCAACGATGCGGACAGCCATGAGCTTCTTTCCGTTGTTGCGACCGTGGGCCATCAGAGAGTTGGTGAGACGCTCAATGATGGGGCAGTTGGCCTTGCGGAAACGCTTGACGGCGTAGCGGCCAGCGGAGTGAGGCAGGTAGACGGGGTTGCGGATCTGGATGTAGTCGCTGCAAATTGAAAGGCGTGTTAGCCATCATGCGTCTGTCTTCATGTGTCTGCAGTGCAATAAGCCTTGTTCCAATGTCCCCGTCTTGATGTCGGCAGAAAATCCAGGCCCCAGGCTACAGTTCCCCCAAGTCGACTTCTGCTGTCCCTCTTCCATCAGCGCAGACTCTTGCGCTTTGCTTGGTGCCTCCTCTAGTTCGCTGAGATTTTCCATTATGCGTCCATCAAGACAGGGCGTATCGTAACGGCTGTAAATAGCAAAACTGTGGAAGCACAATGGGCGTCCTTACGTCAGGGAGATGTCGCGGATCTCGACATCCTCGTAGGACCACTTGTTGAACAGCTTGACGCTGCCAATCTCGCTGACGACGTCCTTGGGCAGGACCTGGTAGCCAGAGGCGGCCTCGACCTCGATCTCTCCGTTGTCAGACATGGTGGGCAATTCGATCGACGAGACTGGCGGGTAGGTGTCGTCGGTTAGTCGGTCGGAGAGGAATCTCGTTTGGGTGGGTAGGTGGTTGTCGAGGTTGGTGGGAAGGGGCTTTTTTTCGTGGAGAGGGTGTCGGTTGGTGGAGCGATTGGGCCGGAGCTGGAAAATTTGGTGGTGCGCCACATCATTGGCTGCACACAACAACCAGCCACAACCCCACCTGCCCAGGTGACCATTAGGGCTTGAGCTGTGGCCGTGCTCTCCCACCCCCCAAACCCCGTATTTGGTCTGTGCGCTCGGGACACAGCAAACCTGGCGACCTGACTTTTTTACGACTCCGACCTCTTCATCTATCACCACCGAACCCGACCCATCTCAACTAAGAAATCAGTCAAGATGGCCCCCGCGAACACCGGCGCGAAGAAGCAGAAGAAGAAGTGGTCCAAGGGAAAGGGTACGTCAAACCTTTGTCGCATCCGATATGTCTGGTGATCATGTGGCGGTGGTGGCATCTTAATGCATTTGTTGCAAAGACGGCGACGACACTCGATGCTACCGCTTGACGCCGCCGCCCGCCACTGATTTCCACGTCACGTCGGTGAAACTTCGTCTGCAATATCTCAATATTGTGGATGGATGGATTTATCTTGAATCTCTCGCTGACGCTTCATTCTCGAATGCAGTCAAGGACAAGGCCCAGCACGCCGTCATCCTCGACAAGGCCACTTCTGACAAGCTCAACAAGGACGTCCAGTCCTACCGTCTTGTCACCGTCGCCACCCTTGTCGACAGACTCAAGATCAACGGCTCCCTGGCCCGCCGATGCCTGAAGGACCTTGAGGAGAGGGGCCAGATCCGCCCTGTTGTCACCCACAGCAAGATGCAGATCTACAGTGAGTATTGATTCCTGGAAACAATGGGAGAACCCACGGAAGCAAGCAAAAAGAACTCACGCTAACGTCCCCTCTTCTATTAAAGCCCGTGCTCTTGGTGCCGCCGAGTAAATGCTCCCAACCTTTGTCTTCCGCATCATATCATGATTCTTGAGTTCATGGCGCCGGATCGGATTCGCGAGTGATGGATGACGACGTATGAGCGCATCCGTCACAGGGCAGGGTACAAGCACGAAGCAATTTTCAGGCTGGGAGTTGAATCGGTTTCGGTCTTTGGTCATGGGCTGGAAGTTCGCCCGGAGGGATACCCTACATACACTTGATGGGTGTTGGCACAAAACGGGTCGGAAGTGCTCTGAGCCCCAAAAACAATGGAAAGGCATTGAAGTACAAGACCAGGAGCCTTTGATAGACAAGCGTTGGCATGTGACATATTCTGGATCGTGACATGGAAGTGCCAAGGGTCCTTCGGCAGGTAGACGAGCCAAACCAAACTCGCCTTGCCGTCGGTTGCCAACTTTGCCTCGGCCTGGACCTGAAGGCATCAAAGTAATGCATTGCACTTCACACCTAGATTACTTCGTCGGTACAGTGCAGGCTCCGCAGTGAAATCAGACGCCTTCTTCAATGTCTTCACTAGCAGGTGTAGACGGAGATACTGTCGGTGCCTGCCTGCCTTATGGGCTTTAAACGAAGTCTAGACTTCTTATAGTAGCACCCTCGGCATGGATTGCATCCTGTCGATTGTCACTGCATTTCCTGCCGTCGCTCTTGTACGATCAAAGCCGGTGGATAGATTCGCCAGGTCTACCTAGGTAGTATGTACATGCGTGCTTCAGGTCGAGCATCTTGAATGTCCACTACCAATAATAATATGCTGACGCAGATCTCTTCCGTCATCTCGGCTTAGCACTCGGGAGAGCTGACCGCCAGCAGGTCCGGCAAGCCCATGGCCAAAAAAGGTGGGCATAAATTCGTATGTACCCCCTTGAAACAAAATCCCTCGATGACCGCAAAAAATTGCCGAAGTTGTGGTAGTGGCTATCCGGGGCTACCTAGGTATCCTGCCCAGCCTTTCCGCTACTCTAAATATCTAGGTACCTTGATACCTACAGTACCTAGCAGCCGAGGTACTTACATAGCTCCAGCAGGTACTGACTGAGTATTGTTCCGGCTGACAGCTGCAATGCTCTCGTGATCTTTGCATGCCTGGATACAGATCTCAGATATCCGAAATTGTTGACCATGACCAATGACATAAGGGGTGGATCCTAGCCCTTCTGGCCTTTCTTTGATCCCGCAGAACTCAAGTCCGTTCGAGTCTGGGGTTGCTTTGCTGACGAGCAACCCCAGGTGAAGCATGATTGGCCGGCACGAGAACTTTTCGGCTCAGTCTAATCCGTACTAGGACTGCCCAGGTGGTTATCAGGGCGGCATCAACCCTACATATCCGTACTACGCAGTAGGTACTTAGGTGGTTCATACATACATGCGGATCCGTACCGCCACGGTGTCAAGGTGTCCACGCTGTTTGGTATCTGTGGCTGTCTGCCGCCTTCCAAGATTTTTCCAAGGTTCTCGTACAGGATAGTGCCGTGCGAGTTGGTAGAGGAGCTGGGTACATTCTGGGCACCTCTTCTGGGGCTCATGTGCCTGCCTGTATTGCCCAAGTACACTTGAGCAGTAGAAGCACCCAAGGAGGTCAACTGGTAGCTATATCAGTGCTACCACAGCGTGAACCTTCCAACTTACAGTAGACGATATTCCTACCTAGGTATACCTTGGTAGCTAGGTACGGATCCGTACTTACTTATAGGTACGTGTCTGGGCAGCCGGGTAGAACCTGCGGTTTTTCCAATGTTGCGAGGTCGGGCTGGGACACGCACTGACCACATTGGGGCCCCTTCTCGTTTAGCGCCGGAAGCCGGGAAGAATCGCTATGCTTCAGTGGCTTACTGGAACAGCACTGGATGTCAACTGGGCCACACTGACCGTTGACCCGCTTTTTCCAAATTTTCGCACCTGCCACCTCTTGGTTGCGATTTATTTTCCTCGCAAAACCTCCCCTTCTTTTATCCTGACCCGACTCCAGGAATTTATCATTCCTTTCTTTCCATCCCCATCTCCACTCTATCATCAAAGACTTCAGCATCTTTGATACAGACATTCAAGATGTCGCCCAACGAAAATGTCAAGGTCCTGGGCATGCCCGTAAGTACTCCAATCCACCCAATTCCACTCAATGCCCTCTGCTTGACAATACCTCTCTTTGTGCACTGCTTTGCACCTTGACGTGGAGCGGAATTCCCTCAACCCACGACTTCGCCATTGACACAGCCCTTGTCGACCCATCCACATGATGGACAACAATCGCCCTACCCCAATCGACATCTCAATGACCTTTCGGTTGGGTACTGGGCATTGTTTGTGGCTTATCTTTGGGGAGAATCTTGACTTTCGAGCTCTGCGGATGCACCAGTGTTTTGAAGCTTGATAGATAGCTGACCTTGTTCTTTTCACAGCCCTTCGTGGCCGACTTCCTGAGTACGTTTGACCCTCGACAAAAGTGCCAACCCTCGCGCCTGCCACGTAACAATTCGTCATCACGCGGGGCACTCAGACTGCCATATGTCTGAGTGGTAGCTGATGGACTGGGTTGCGATGATGGCTTCAGCCACTGCCTTTGTGCTCCAAGACCAAAGAAGCTGACAACCTATCATAGTGGGTGGTGTCTCCGCCGCCGTCTCGAAGACTGCTGCCGCTCCCATTGAGCGTATCAAGCTTCTCATCCAGAACCAGGTATGTGACCCTTGCTATTCTCCCTATTTTCCTTAACAAAGCTTGTCGCAATGTCCGCGCCCGCCTTACGTCGGTGAGCTGCCCATCACTGGACATACCAAACCTGCACGCGATCTGGCCTAGCCTTCGCTTGCGCCTTGTTTGACATCCTGGTGGGGGGGGGGGGACATCGCGTCAGCTTGTGTTTTTTTCTTCTTTCTTCCCCAGCCACCTATACTGATTCCCTTGCTAACAATACCGCTTTACAGGATGAGATGATGAAGCAGGGTCGTCTCTCCCACAAGTACAACGGTATCGCCGACTGCTTCAAGCGTACCGCCGGTGACGAGGGTGTCATGTCCCTGTGGCGTGGAAACACCGCCAACGTCATCCGTTACTTCCCTACCCAGGCCTTGAACTTCGCTTTCCGCGACAAGTTCAAGAAGATGTTCAACTTCAAGAAGGACGTCGATGGATACTGGAAGTGGATGGCCGGTAACCTGGCCTCCGGTGGTGCTGCTGGTGCCACCTCCCTCGCCTTCGTCTACTCTCTTGACTACGCTCGTACCCGTCTCGCCAACGACGCCAAGTCCTCCAAGGGCACTGGTGAGCGTCAGTTCAACGGACTCGTGGATGTCTACCGCAAGACCCTCGCCTCTGACGGTATTGCCGGTCTCTACCGTGGCTTCGGTCCCTCCGTTGCCGGTATCATCGTCTACCGTGGTCTCTACTTCGGTCTGTATGACTCTATCAAGCCCGTTCTCCTCGTCGGTACCCTCGCCAACAACTTCCTCGCCTCTTTCGCTCTGGGTTGGTGCGTCACCACCGGTGCCGGTATCGCCTCTTACCCTCTTGACACCGTCCGTCGGCGTATGATGATGACCTCCGGTCAGGCCGTCAAGTACTCTTCCTCCCTGGATGCCTTCAAGCAGATTGTCGCTAAGGAGGGTGTCAAGTCCCTCTTCAAGGGTGCTGGTGCCAACATTCTCCGTGGTGTCGCCGGTGCTGGTGTCCTGTCGATCTACGATCAGCTCCAGCTTCTCCTCTTCGGAAAGGCCTTCAAGGGCGGCTCTTAAGCGCTCACCTCAAGCTTCCAGCGCTTTAGACCCCAGCCTCTGTACAGAACTCGCAATCATGCAACAGTCGGAGGATTAAAGGGTGTCGACAACGACAATCTGGTGTGGTCTCGGCTTGGATGGAATTGACTGGATTGAGTCAAATACAAAAAGGGTCGAGATGAGATAGATGTGGTGGAGAGGAGGCTGTGTCCACGATCAGCTGCTCCCATGCGGCTTCGAGGATGCTGGCCTCGTCGCGGTTTGGGTTTCTGAGCATGCCTGGAGTTAGTGATCACTCGTCTGGGTGGCTTTTGGACCCTCCGTTGTAATTTACGAACGTTTCACCGAATTCCCGTCTTGTGTGTTCCGTGTGCCGTGGTTGGTTTTAGGTGCGCACATGCTTTGGTTGTGAGACGTTCGTTTGGCCATATGGCCCTACTTCAACTGCATACGACAATAGAGTTCCTTCGCCTACCTGCATTTGTCTGTATTGCCTAAAGGCCACTCTCTCCTTGTGATCAATATTCTATATGTCCATACCTAGGTAACCTTCAGTCGCCCTTGTGCTTCACCGTCTTTGTAGAACCTACCTAGGTACCTAGGTACCCACTTGCCTCAATCCCACCAACAGCTGATCTATGACAACCAAGCATGGGTAAAGTTTGGTGTTGCCTGGGCATGGCTGGAAAATGCTGCTCTAGTTCTCAGGGAGCTCGGTCAATCGTGACATTCTGGATATGAACGATAGCGGGTGGGGCCCTCCAGTCCTCTATTCAAATTTTAACAGGCTCTTTTCAAAGAAGTCTAGAATTGATCATCTCTAGAAATGGAAACACAGCAATGGCTACCCTAGGATATGAGTTTGCAGCCTGCTCTTGCTTAAACCACTTAGGCTGCCGCTCTGAAATCCAGTCTCTATGTGACACCCGCTGTAAGTATCATCAAATGTGCGACCTCTCCATATTGATTCTTACCTGATGGGAGTGCTGGATACTAGCAACATTCCACTTTGCTCCAAGGGTAGGTGAATCTTGTACTGGAAGTCGACATGATCTGGCAACAACATTTATCTGGGAACCGTAACTATACCTACTTCATATATCAAGCTACGTTAGCCCCAAACCTTTACTAGGTAATTGGAACACTTGCCCTGAAAGTCATGATTCCTTCCTGTTTATGGTGTAGTTCAAGGAACTCTATTGTCCAATGAGGGGGAATTGATGGTAGCCAGCGATTTCTTGAGTACAAAGGTTATTCTGGAATTATACAGAGAACATTGTTCTGGAGCCCAGTGTGCTTCAGCACTGAGAATGAAGCCAGACCGGTGGCACTGTGCAGTAGAAGAACGAGTAGTGGCCATTTTGTCAGATTTAAAAACATATCTGTAGAAACAGCAAGGAAACTAGTTGTTAAATATCATTCGCGGTTCAAAGGAGAGAATTCTTCACTTTAGAAACTGCAACTGCAATTTTCAATTCAAACAGAAGTACCAGGAAGCAGCCAACGCATCCTACTGACGGCCACATCCGCCTCACATCTCTCAATACAAGCAGACTGATACACCATATCTAATAATCACTGTTTCCGGTAGTCATCCCTTGCTGAACCAAGCAGGTGCCAGGATTTATACCCCATCCGCCGGCATCAGACGGCCGCTGCGTGGCACCAGCCTTGCAGTCGGCATAACCAACGGCAACATTCCATCCCCATTGCGTAAATTGCTGTCCCGACCTGATGGACTTAATAGAACCGCCACCAACTCCGGCGACGTCTGCTGAATAGCAGCAATGCTTGTTAATATATGCAGCAGCATCGGCGACGTCCCCGCCATTAACGGTGAGTTCAAAACCATTGTCCTATTCCAAGAGAATATCAACCAGATTAGCGACTGTTGTTCTTGTACCTCTTACTCAAGGCCGTTATGTAAACAAGGAAGAGGAGGGACTGGGGGAGGGCGAGGATAATCCTGAACATAACTTACGTTGCAGACGTACACACCACTCGTGTTATGGCAGGCCACGCGGTAGCATCCATGGGCACCAATAGAATACTGCTTGCCCTTGTTGTCGCCGCCCAACGACTGGATGAGAGAGTTCGCATCGTTGCTATCGGCGTTCGCAAATAGCCCACAATAATGCTCTCCAACGAAGTTGTTGCTGCGGACATCCAAGTTCAGCAAATCGGACCCTTCATTTGCAGAAGTAGGAACGCCCGCCACGAGGGCGGAGACGTTGAGAAGGATAGATGTGGCAAGAAAGTTCTTCATCGTTTCGATGGCAAATAATGTCGTTCCAAGGTGAAAATGACTCTTGATGTACAAGATGGACAATACTAAAAGAGCCCGGACACAATATTAAGAAGGTACATACCAGTATTAATATATATGACAGGCTTCATTGGAACTGGGTGCGATGATGAAGAGTCAAAGCTGCCCCAGGGTGGTGGTGAAAGGCACGGCCTAACAACAAGTAATGTTCAATGGCTGTCTACAAAGACAAGCCGTCCAGAACTGGTCAGCCCACTGAACGTTGTCCCAGACGGCACGTTTCTAGCCCGTGCCATTTTCCAGCAACCCAAGTTAGTTATGAATTGCCTTTGAATTGCGGCTGGTATTGATTTTATAAGAGTTCTATAGAGAAAGGAATGGGTGATAGAAGAAAGACATGCTGGCTGGGCTTTTCAGAAAGCTGAAGACATCCAAGGCTGCCGAGGTGACCCAACATCAGCTCTCAGAATCAATCAACCGGGACGATCGATAGGATACCTGTGGTACTAAAATATTATGCCATAATCGCACTCAGGAGGCCTCTTAACACACTGGTTAATATGATCTTATGGCCGGAGCCAGAGGATTGGTGATGTGGCCGCTATCTGCCACGCAATCATATCTCCTTTATCTCAGCAGTGCTATGTCCCAGCAATGATTCGAAGCCTCCACGGATAGTGGTAAATGCAGAACTAGGTGGTCTGACGGACTGGCTTTCTGGTCACTGAAACTTCAAGCATGTGAGAAGACTTGTCCCAAGCCTACATGAGTGGGGAGATCCAGGAGTCACAGATGCATCGGGATATAGGTAGGATCCCCCCCCCCCTGGTACTCTGATGACACATAAGAGTGCTTCCAGGTGGCCACAGCCACTTCTGCATCGTAAAAGAGCTCCTATATGTGTGGTACAAACCGGAACGGATACATGTTTGCATCTGACGAAGATGACAAGCAACGCTTACCTTTATTCCCATAATCCCAAGCCTGGAACTGGACTTACTAGATCAATAGCAGCAGCAGCGTTACTAAGACCGGTCCATTATACTGGTTCGAGTGAGATTCCCTGATGATATAGTGGCTAAGGTCTGGATGATGCAGGCACCTGGGTGAGGACATCTGGACGATGTGAGGTTCCCGTATCCTCACTAATATCAGCCTAGCAACCTTCTAATCGTCTTGGGCGATTTCCATGCTGTACAGTTCTCCGATACCTAGAGTATAATACCCAGGGACCCAGAGTTCGGGGATCAGCAAGGAGGCATAAGAGGAAGAAAGAAGTAAAAGGAGAGGACCAAAGAGCAAGAGCATAGGACGTACCTGAGTAAGAAAAGGGGGTTAGGGTTGGAGAGTGTGACGGGGCCAGAATAAGATGTGGTCCAAGCTTCCCGTATCTGGCGCTAGTCCCCAAGCAGTTCGGCTAAAGCGGCTCCGCTGTCTTACTAAGTACCTACTCATCTCATCTGGGTCTTTTCTTCTCATCAAGACCGGACGGATCTCATATTACCCAGGGGCTCATCGCCTGAGATCAATTGTCGAACTCCCCTGATCTGTATTCTGGACGGTTCTTGAAGCCCTATACTCAGCATGAACTGCAAGCCCTTGCAACCTGAAAAAAGACAGACGCCTGCTGAGCCGGAGAAAGACTTCACTTCACTTCACCATGCCTGAACGAAGACCTTGGCTGGAGATATGACATTGCGAGATAGACCACACGTGAAAGATGTCGGCTGAACGGTCAAATAGCAACACGCCGCTGGGGGCCAACAACCACAACCCCCAGCAGCATGCCTCCTTCCTTAGGTCTGGACCCTCCATCCAGCCCGTCCCCAAGATCCCTCGCATCCTCCCTCACGAGCGCGTCTTCCCCATCCAGATCGGCACCGAGCTGTTTAAACTCTCAGGAGCTTCCCTCTCATCAGATGGTATGTCGTCCATCTGCCTTGATCATCTCTAGGTTATCCCGCTAATCCGATCAGCACCCTCCTACTTCTCCCAGTACTTCCTCTGTCAGATGAGCCGGGCCGAGGAATCAGGCCAGGACATCAACAGTGCCACGAAGACACTTTACATTGACCGGGACCCGGCCACCTTCAAGGACATATGCCTCCACCTGCAGGGCTACCACGTGCGACCGCGCGATGGCACCCACTTTGTGCGCCTCTTCGCCGACGCCCAGTTCTACTCCCTCCCCCGGCTCATCTCCCAGCTCCACGATGAGTCCATCTTCACCTCCATCGGCCACCGGGAGTTCCAGGTTCCGCGTGAGGTCTTCTCCGACCCGGGGAACAGCCCCAACTACTTCAGCTTGGGCTTCGCCATCTTCTTTGGCGACCAGGGCGAGGAGGTATTCCCGGGCCTGGAACGCGAGGAGCTCATCCGGCCCCCGCCTATCATGCCCCCTTCCGTGCCCAACCGCTCCGCTGAGACCTTTGACGAGATCCTGCGCCTGTTGAGGGGATACCCGGTGGACATCCGGTCCGAGGCGCACAGGGCGGCCCTGCTGCAGGACTGTCGGTATTTCCACCTCAAGGGCCTGGAGCAGCGGCTGATCCCGCATAGTATCACTTATAACCAGATCCGGCGCAAGGACGAGATCGTGTTGAGACTGGAGGATGTATTGAAGAGTGGTGTTGGCGTGCTGCCGGAGAGGGTGGACATTGCGGCCAGGGAGGGGGACAGCCATGCCGGGTGGGTCACGTACGCGCGGCCCTTCGTCGACAGCCGACCCGCCGAGCTGGTCCTGGAGATTGGCGGCGAGTGTATGCGCTTGCACTTCGACAAGGACGGCAGTGCTGGGGTAAGAGTAGGAAGAGGAGGAAGAGGGCTTCTTACCAGGCTTGAGTTCCTCAACGAGGCCAGGACGAGGGTGACGAAACTCTTCGAGGTCATTGCGAGCAAGCTCAATCTGCCCCCCACAACACAACCACTCGGCCTGCTTATGGCCTCAGGGGGAGCTCGCAGCCAGCCCGCAACGCCGGGGACCACCCCGCTGAGCGATGATCTGGTCAAGTGTGTCATAGAACCGGAGACGTCCATCACGCTCGACGGGCAAAGATATACAGGCCACCTGCCAGCCGATCCGGGGAACGACGACTACGAGACTAATGGGGCTTTTTCAACCCCGTCAAGTGCGGGTCCAGCAAGTATCGGATCGCCAACCACCCTGACAGCGGGTCTATCCTTGAACCCGCCGCGAAAGCGCAGACGTGTGGCCAACGGATGTGTTGCGGACAGCGTGGAAGGTGACGATAGTGGAATGCCGAATGAGGGCTTCTGGCTTATCCGTACGGGACAATGGAGATTACGGATACAAGGCTCCAAGAGCGGCAAGGCCGCAGTTGAGTGCGCACTCGTTGCTGTCAAGCTGGATGCCCTGAGCGGCGAGCATGCAAGAAATGAGGCTAGAGGGTTCCTGAGGGGCTGATGAGAGCTGCTTGTGCGTAGCTGGTTTTTGGCGCGATGAACTATGATGCATGTGGGATTCAGCCTCTACAGACGTGCTCTTCGAAGAGTGTGGGTTGGCTCAGCAGAATACACTCACGGGGTGGGTTACCGCCCCATCTCGAGATATAAGATAGTCCTCGAACTGACTATGCCCCTTCACCGACGACTCTGGGCTCCACGGCGCTGTGCTCAGTTCTGCGCGTTATCGACTTTTGGACGGGTTGGCCAAGTCACAAATTGGCACCAATGATTACCAAGGGAGTTAGGATGAGATAGAAGCTAGACCAGGCCAGCTCTGAATTATACTTGATACTTTGCCATCCCCGATTCCCTAGCTTTAGACACGAAGAATAATACAAAATGTACACTACCCACACAGCCTCGCTACCGATACCGACCAGAGTCCCAACACCCTATCACCGCCTGGTCATATCTCCCTATCCAACGCCGTGGAAATGCAGATAGACGGCTAGGGCATAACCAGAAGAACACAATAACCAAGCAGACTTGCTGCTTGATGGACAGCCGTGCCCAAAACAGTTGCACGCCAAAACAAAGGGAGCCAAAGCCCACCCTCCAGATCGACACTCTCCATGACTATGATCCAATTCTCCTCTTCCGCCCCACCGGCGCACTCAAATCCCTTCTGTCCCCCCTTCCTTTCATCAAACCCTTATGAGGCGTCACCGTTCCCGAATTGCCGCTCTTGGCGCGCCCTCGCCGCTCACGGATCTTTGCCAAAGCCTCCTCTCTCGTCATCGTTGGTGTGAGGGCAGGATTGTTCACATCCCAAGTAGGCATCTCGAGCTCGGGGGCGGTGTGGCTACGGGTAGGAGTCTTCTGGAGGGCCAGAAGTTTCTTCGCCATTGAAGGCTCCATCGTCTCCTCGCGCAGAGGCACAGTGGTGGTCTTCGTGTAGAAGGATGCTGCGGTGTGTGGACGGGAGTTGAATGATGTTTTGAGCGAGCTGCTCTCCTGATTAAGCTCAATATTGGGATCTTGACGGCCGAGGGGAATGCGGCTGCGAGGCTGTTGGATCTCTGGCCATGCGTTGTTCGACGCAGCAATTTTCTCGGCTTGTAGGGCGATCGGGCCTGGTGTTGTCGGGATGGCCGGAGGGCTGATACCCATATGCTGCGCCTGTTGATATGGCGCATTCAAAAGCGAGACAAGGGATGCCCTTTCCTGTCCCAGAAGCGCGAAAGAAGGGGGCTCGACCGAAGGTGTTCGCGAATACCGCTCAGGCACTACCCCATGCCCCACAGGCGCAGGCGCATCCTTCATTGGACTGTCACCGCCCTCGTCTTTTTCCTGCTGCACCTCTCGCGCCTCCTCCTCCTTGGCCCTCTCCAATGCCTCAGCCTCCTCCATGCTCACGGTGCGGAATGTGCCAAGATCCGGCAGGAATATTGTCGCCCTTCTGGCCTCCCGTTCCTTGGGTGGGATCTTGTTCGTCTTCTTTGTTGACTGGGGCACGGCATGAGCATTGAATTCGTGCGTTGGTGGGAGTGTTGCTTTCTCACTAAGAATCATGCGGTCCGACGGGTCCGCGAGGGGGGCGAGCTCACGCTTCTGGCGTTTCGGACTCAGCATGCCTACCATGCTGGACCGTGGTCGCTTCTTCATGCAGCTGCATGCGCGCAGGCTGCATTCGGCCTCGAGATATTCAACTTGATCGGCAGCGCGGTCGGCGCGCTGTTTCTCCCACTGCCACATGCGGGTGAGCTCATCGATCTCGGCCTCGCTAGCGGCCGAGGACTTAATGTCGAGAAGAGACAGAGACACGGCACGCGAACCGTTCGTCTTCCTGGGGCTCGCGAATTCATCATCGTCATCCCCGTTACCAGCTGGCAGGGGAAGCCTCCCCTCGGCGGCAATCCTCGCAACATCTTCCTCTGTCTTAGCGAGGCTCTTGAAGGCATCGCGCTCTTGCTCAACCGTCTTGAGTTTCTCCAGAGCCTGTTCGAGCTCGGAGCGGTTCTTGTCGAGCTGCTCCTGGAGGCCGACGAGATTGTACCTCGCCTGAAATGCCTCCTGCTCACGGTTGAGGCTGCGCTCCTTCTCGCGCTCGAGGGTGTCTTGGGCAGATTTCTGGGAGGCGCGAGCGGACTTAAGCTCTTCCTGTAGTTTGACGATAGTGGACTGGGACTTGAATGCCTCTTTGCGCGTACGACGAATCTCCTTCTCCCAGAGGGCCTGGGTGTGGGCATGCGTCTCCTTTGCGCGGCCGTATTGCTCCTGTCGCATGGCAGTGGTCAGCAAGCGCACCGGGGTCTCACAGATGAGATATAGTTACCATGACCGTCTCCAACCTCTCGCCAACCCTTCTCTCCCTATCCCTCCCCTCATCGAGCTGCTTTCTCAGCGAGCGCGCCTCATCCTTATACTTCCGCATTTCTGCCTCGGCCTCCTCGCGGCCCAGCATGGCGCGTTTGAGGGCAGCATCTGCTGTCTTGCGTTCGAGGTGTTTGCCCTGGGATGCGAGGGTATTGAACTGGTTGATCTTATCACTGACAGAACTGTCGCGACTGTGGGTGCTGCGTGTAGGCGAGACAAGAGTGTGAATTGAGTGTCGTTTCTCCGAGCCGGGCTGCTGTTGCTGCTGTGGGGTGTTCAAACGGTCTGATGATACAGGATCGAAGGGCGCCATAGTGTCTCCAGGTCCTATAGAGGATCGCTTAGGTGTGGTGGGTATGCTTGGTGTGGTCGGTAGCGGCGTTGACGAGCCGTCGCGAGTAGACGGTCGCTCCATTGCGTGTCGTTTGATAGCAAAGAACTATGAATCAGATGGCTCGAACGGCGCCAAGAGGTCGTCGTCGACGTGGGGTAGACAACAAAACAACCGAGTTAAGCAGAGCCAGAAGAATATGGCTAGATCATATCATGCGATCGGGGTTTGGCAGCAAAGCAAAACAACTCTTGTGTCGTAAGATGTAACCGATGAGTGTTGACTGTACTGTACGGAGTACGGATAGCAAAGATAAGAAAGGGGCGGGAAGGAGAATGCGACTTGTAATCGTGTGTTGTGTTGTGTTGTGTTGTGAAGCGATGCGATGCGATGCGATGACGAGGCAAACAAAGGTTTGGATTGGAAATTGTGGTGTTGAAGTGCATGCGGGAATCCACAGTCGCAACATTGAAATGCAGTTGGGGGGGGGCGTGTTGACCCCTGCGGGCTTGGTTGCCGTGGTGATGAGGACCTAGATAAGCTCGGATTGTTAAGTGGTAGGTGCATGGCGGGGACATCTCTCTGGGGGGGGGTTGGTTCTGTGAACGAATTTAAGGGTTGGGGTTATGTCCCTGTCAAATGAGATGTGTTTCATGTGGCCTGTCATTGGTGCTTTTAGATAGGTACTTAGGTACTTCGCAACGGACTTAAGTACCAGTCCGGGCAGGGTACCTAAGTACTTCCAAGGCCACTTAAAGCAAGTAGGTACTACCGTAAAGTATATCAACTAGAGCACTGTCACTACTACGTATCCATTCCAATGCTCTTTCCTTCCTCTATTATTATACAATATATACCAAATCACTACACCTCACTGCTTACATTTGCACAACCACGACACAACAATGGCAGACTCGGATTCGAAATCTGGCGTTCGACGGCGGAAGCCTACACCCGAGGAAGAATCTGGTGCTCAACCGGATGCTGAGGTGAAGACAGACAAGAAGAAGAAGTCCAAGAAGAGAGGAACTCGCGATGACGCCACAGAATACGGAAACCCCTGGGTAGATGTCCTGCGCGTCCTCTCCTTCCTGCTGCTCGTGTCCTGTGGACTGAGCTACCTAGTCTCGGGAGGAGAGTCCTTCTTCTGGACCATGAAGGTCCCGCCAAAGTATCTGCGCATGGAAACTTGGAGGAGCATGCTCGTACGCACTCGACACCTTCCTCACAACCACATCCCTAAGCATCATGCGCTGGAATATCTTGGTCTATTCTGTAGCTGGCGCAGTGACTGACAACGGCTCCGGTGAACAGAACGGACCGAAATACTTGACCCTGGAGGAACTCGCCCAGTTCGACGGTACCGACCCCACCAAGCCCATCTACCTCGCCATCAACGGCTCCATCTACGACGTAACCCCCGGTGCTCGCATGTACGGCCCCGGCGGTAGCTACCACTTCTTCGCCGGCGCAGACGCTAGCCGCGGATTTGTCACCGGCTGTTTCGCCGAGGACCGCACTCCAGACATGCGTGGCGTCGAGGAAATGCATATGCCCCTAGACGATCCCGAAGTCGACAGCCACTGGACCAGAGCCGAGCTGAAGACGCTGAGGGAGCAGGAGAGGAGGCTTGCCAAGAAGAAGGCACATGATGCACTGAAGCACTGGGTCGACTTCTTTGGGAATAGCAAGAAGTACAACTTTGTTGGTTTTGTGAAGTTGGAGGATGGCTGGCTGGAGAAGCAGCCCAAGAGGGACTTGTGCGAGCAGGCCAAGAAGGGCAGAAAGCCGAGGAAGATCCCGGAGGACAAAATTTAATGCCGTTGTGTTAAGGTGGCTGTTCTGTATTGCGGGCGACAAAAGTAGATGTCACATATCTAGTTCGATGGAATGCACGTGTCAATAGCAACACAGGTAGCGCGCAGACAGTTGTGCATCCGTTGTGTCGTCCAATGAGCCCGGACGCTCAACCCTGGATACTGCAGGGGCGGACAAGACTGGTAGAATTCTTGACCACTATCTGACAGTACACTGCTCGGAGTTTCTCCGCATCATGTGGCTGTGGCATGTTGTCGAAAGTTTCTGATCCAGTGACACCAGACGGGATGAGATAAGACAGGCCACACTGTTCGAGTCTGCCATCCAGCATTTCGATCCATTTCTCAGTCGAAGCAGTGCGACTCGGTCGGTATTGACGGTGGCCCAGCCATCGCACCATCGCCTTCCGCGCACAGAAACCTCGATCTCGGCAGTGTTCCGGAGCCTCTGGCTCTCTTCCCTTTGAAACCGATTGGGGGTTTTTGTTTTTGGGGGGGGGGGGGGGGTTCGTAGTAGAACGTTATCTGCAGGCTCGACCCTTTCAGACACAGGTTGTTACTACACGGGCTCGTTGATGATTGAGAGCACACGCATATACCAAGCATCCTGCATATGTTACACAGAGCCAGCCGACGTGACGTCCGCAATGCCTGGTGGAGAATGTCAGTAGAATTCGAGGGCTGATATGCCCCGATTCGACAGCGTGATTGACAAACACCGAAGCGAAACCTCCCTGGTCCAGACCCTAGATGTTGATGCCTCCCTTGTGCGCCCGTCAACGTTGGCAGTCGCTGAAGCGGACCGCGAGTTTCTTCACGGTAGGAAAGCATCTGAGCCGGGATTAATTGCGCCGCACATAGACGGGCTGTGCAGTGCTCCGATGGCACAGGACTAAATTCTGATGTTGTAAACAGGCCGTCCCACGGCGTTGTTGTCGATTCGTCCGCATATACGTTTCAGAGATCGAAAAGAAGCTGCGGCGCAATCTTCTCTAGATCCTCGACCTTAGGAAAGCATGGAATATGTCAGATCTCCGGGTCATCAATATCAACTTGCTGTACTCACCTCCAAAAACCCGCCGCTCCTCTCAGCCGCCGCCCGCGCGATGGCCTCCTTGACAAAGATGTCCATATACTTCGCAACAGAATTGTTCGCATCCTTGGTAATCCTAGTTCCGTCCTTTTCGAAGAACTCGTGCAGGATACGCGTTAGCAGTTCAGGCGGTATTGTCTTCTCCGGTTCTCCATCGTCATCATCATCGCCAGCTTCCTCCATGGGCTCGTCACTGTTGTCATCGTCGTCATTGTCGTCACGACTTCGAGGCTCGGGAGAATTGCTGAGCTGGACTGGTTCCTTGCCTTTTGCGACCGCGCTCGACTTCTTGCTGGCTGTTGTAGACGATGCTGTGGTCTTGTTCTTGGAACCAGCAGGACGTCCGCGTGGGGCGCTGGGAATGGATGATTTGGGTGGCATGGTGTCGTAATGGGCGGGGCCTGGATGATGGCCGGCCAATATATGACTTGAGGAGAATAGGGACTGAAGAAGCGCGGGATGCGCAAGTCGATTCGCCTGCGTGTGGATGATTAGAGAATGCGGCACTGCGAGCTGGGTGTTAGACGCGTCTTGGGAGACGCGACTCCGGAACATTCAACGAGATGTCGTCAGGACCTTGACAACCCCCCCCCTCTCGCAAAAATCCAGAACCCCTAGGTATATCTCAGAACCCTGATATAAACCCTGCTGATGTAGGGGTATGCCAAACCACCCCCCCCCAAAAAAAAACACCACAGCCCCTTCGCTCCCTTTACCTTTCCCCCTGGGAAGGTTGACACCAAGGATCCCATCAAGGAATATTGTTCGAACTCCAGCACGCATAAATTAGCTCATATATCTTGAAACTAGAATCCTGTCTGCATCTCTGGGCTTCCCATGCGTGTCCATCAATCCTAAAGAAACATCGCGTTCCGCGTTCTCACTGTCGTCCTCATAAACTCTACCACTTCAATGTTCGGCAGGTTCCTCTGGGTGCAAGACTTATTGCTGGCGTGTTTGATTAATGCTTAAATGTTAACATTCTCATCATCTGATATTCGATTCGTGTCACTCATAGTACAGGAAGCTGCTGACAGGCCACCCATTGACATCTGTATACTCCGAGAGTTCTGTTGTGCCGTGCAACACCTCATATGCCTCCATCATTGAGGTTCCATTGCCCTTCAACAAAGCAGCAACATGCTCACCAACCTCCCGCCCCTCAAACCACGCCCCATGCAAGAATCCATAGTACTGCGCCGAATTGTGCTCTCCAGAGAACCACAGGGCCCCGATATTAGCCCTCAGATTCTGGTGCCTCTCCAGCGTCATGCCCACCGGCCAGTTGCTATAGCTTCCGTGCGTCCACGCCTCTGACGTCCAACGGGGGTACATAAAGTCGATGGGCTCAGGAACATCCACGTCGGGGAACATCTTGCGCAGGACCTCCAGCCCTTCGGCCTTGGTCTGCTCATCACTCTGCTTCTCGATCCGGTGGGACTCATCATCCACTACGGTGACGAAGATGATGTTACTTCCTGGAAGGAACCCTTCTGTTGACAAGGACTGCCACATCGGGTAATATCCCCTCGTGTGTGGGTCTGCATACAGGAAGTACTGCGTATCTTCTGGCCAGAACGTCGTGTTGAACTGATAGAAGATCTTGGTGTACGTGGCCATCTGGAACTGCTCGATAGCCTCGCGTTTCCACCGCGGTAGCTCGGGCACGAACTCGACGACATCGTTTTGAAGGACGCCGAGGGAGAAAGTGCAGATTACTTGTTCGGCAGAGACGCACTCGCCGTTGGACATGTGAACCGTGGCTTCCGAATCGGAGTAGTCAATGCTGGAGACGGTGGTGTTTAGGTGTAAACGTGGGTCGTCATTCGACAGGTCCAGAAATGTCGAGGCCTCACCGACCAGCCAAGCATTGAATCCCCGCTGATCAAAGGCGTAGTTGTTGTCCTCGCCGAACTGGTTGAATGTGAGGTTTTCACCTGTGACGCCAAAGACAAAGCCGCTCTTGTCCGGTGAGTAAGCTGCCGACGAATCCCATTCCCACCATTCCACCGCGGCTTTCTTCATGTCCTGCTTGGGCTTCCACCCTGCAAGACTTAGCCCGGCCCGCGTTGAGGTGTCTTGTAGGTTCTCTGTCAATAGCTTTCCCGCGTCCGCCGCAGCGGTGTCATAAGCATTCTCATACTCATCAATGAGGTTCAAATAGTCGACCGCCCCAGTCTCATCATATGTCAAGACCGAGTCATAGTCCGAGTAAGTGTTGGTAATGTTCCATTTCTTAGCGAATGACCAGATGGGGTTCTCCGGGGCGCTGGGATCCTCCGCTCCTAGGCCTTGAATCCAGTTTGCGCCCAGCTCGACGATGTATGGCGTGCCATCCGGCTTTGTGCCGAAGGTGGTGTGAGCCATTCTCCCCCCGATGTAGTCATTCCGCTCAATGATGAGGAAGTCTGCGACTGAAGCGTTGGAGAGGGCCTGCGCAGCGGTTATCCCGGCCACACCAGCTCCCAGGATGGCTACACGTGTCTGGCGACACGTCGATATGGTTTCATTGCCAGTGCGCCGCCATAATGACGGTGCAGCCAGGACAACAGACGAGGACACCGTCCATACAAGAGCGTAAGCCAGTGCGGAGGAGCGCATTGTGATCAATACGGCCGGTCTTGAGCTCCTGAAATTCAACCGATTTTGGGAAGATGAGGAAGTTGTTCTGCAGTGAACATTTTATATTCCCCACAGATAAAGCAAACATTGAGACATATTCCTTCTAAGGTTGTATTATACAGTCGCAGTGGGTTAGGCCAGTATTTGCGGTGGTCGCTATTGGCCCACCCTCAAGGCCCATAATTGCCCATCTGCTTCTTCTATACCTGGTATTATGATGTTTGTCAACAGTCGAAAGCTAGATGGGGCTCCTAGGTACATGAGTAACCTATTCCGATCTTTGAATACGATTTGCCACGCGGCTTACGATTTACTTTTGGCGAGAATGGCGGCGCTGACAAAGGGCCCAGGGGTTGGTAATTCAACTCGTAGTGTCTCAGCAGATGAACCCATACGAGCTTCATTCAACGCCCCCTGACAATGGTCCCGGGTTCCGTTCCTCTTCGTAAGGGCATAACTGTGGCTAGCATAGGAATATGCCTAATGATTTCAACAAGGGACATTTCTTCTTCTCAATCAAGGAGTAATTAATTGAAGCACGTCATCTGCCCAGGCTCCATATGTAATCCAAGAAAATGCTTGTGGCTGTCTTCTTCTGACCCTCCTCCAGAGCAGCAATTGTCTTCATGTGTCCCTCAAGCCGACCAGAGTAGCCTAAAGCTATCCGTAGCCATCATGATTGGCACGACGTATAAGGCTAATAACGCCCATTGACCACTGCTATTCTGCGACCCTGTGCTACATTCAAAAGGATGAGTCCGCCCCGGTGCCACTCGTAGCATAAGCGATCTTGAACACCCATGCGTACTCATCCGCATCCTTCACATCGTCACTGATCGTCAATATTAACTTGCCATTAGACAACTCACTTGGAACTACAGTGCCGGACAAATTGCCGCCAACCACAGTAACCTCGTCGCCCTCTAGATAAGGCACAGGCGAGCTCAGGACCAATGTATCATTCGGTGCGTAAAGTGTGGTGATGTAGAAGGCGTCTAAGGTCTGTGTGAAGCGAAATGCCAGTCCCTCCTCTGGGGTGATGGACCAGTATGTTGTGTTGAATATTGCTTCGGCGTGGGATTTGATCCATGCGCCTGCTGCACGGAGATTGCGCTGCTCGATGTCGATGATGGTTCCTACGAAGGAGCACCGGTCAGTATTCGCCCAGTTCCACCTTCTTAACCAGCGTGATTGCGGCTCAATCTTACCGTTGGCGGTCGGCCCGACGTCCAGCAGGAAATTCCCATTCTTACTGATGATATCCATCAAGTCTTTCACGATGCCCTGGGGTGTCAAGTAGTCTTCGTCCGGGGTAGCCCGATTGTAACCGTAACTGTATGGATCCATCCCCAGACTTGTCTCCCATTTCCTGGCTTGCACAGCAGCATACCTGGCATACTCAGGCGTGTCGAAGTCACCAGGAAGCCCGCAACGGTTGTTGATTAGCACTTGTCTCCCTTCTTCCGCATTTTTATTGAAAAACTCTGCAGCAAACTCGGCCGTTGCATTTGGACCGCCAACATCACACCATACCATCTCGGATCCCAGGGCTGCCAGGGCAAGCATCTCCGGGAGCATCTTGTCTTGGATGTAATCGTCCACCTGCACATATCCCGTATACGGTTCCGTTACATTGGTATACGGGTTTGTGGCGTTGCCACCAGGCCATTGTTCGAAGCCAATCGCGGCGTAGTCTGGATGGAACCACTCGGGAAGACTGTAGTACGTCGCCCTATGGAGTTGTGGTTGATACTCCGCCGCAGCATCAAACAGCTCAGCCAGCAGGTCCCGTTTGGGCGGTAAAGCCACACTTGTGCGCAGGCTGACGTTGGCTGGTAGGTCGTAGAGGGCGTACCCATCATGATGCTTGGAAACCTGGACGAAGTAAGTCGCGCCAGCGTCGGCAAATAGGTCGACCCAGTCCTTTGGATTGAATGCCGATGCAGTAAAATTGGCGATGAAGTCGTCGTAGACGACGTCCGCGCCGTATTTCTCGAGGTGGTACTCATAAGTTCGAGCGGATGTGTCGGGCCCCCGGTTCATATTCCACCAGTACCATTCCGCGTACGTCTCGTTGTCGCCTGAGTTGCCCCAGCCGGGCACGGCGTAAACACCCCAGTCTTATCAGTCCACACATCAGTCTGTGTTTAGTGCGTAAGTCTCAAGTGGTCCACTGTCAAGACTACTTACGGATGAAGATGCCATATTTCGCATTATTGTACCATGGAGGAGATTCGTGCGTGTATATACTTTCATAGGTCGGTTCATATGTCTGTATACCGTATGTGGCGCTGAAGGTGTAGTTGAGGAACACACCTGATCCGGTGATGATCAAAGTAGCCGTTCCATTCGAGCCTTCTGCGACGCCATCGGCGTTAACGACGCCAATTAGTACGCGTGCTTGGTCTCCTGGCCGTAGTCGTCTGATATATCCCGGTTGCACAGTGGTCACTCCGTCAGCTTCGATTGTCAAGGTCACGCTCTGGTTGGCGAGAACCCATTCCGTGCCAACGTTGTTGATGATGGCCTCGAATATCTGAGTCTTATTTGTGCCCTCGAACCAAGTATTCGTGCTTCTAGCAAGCTGCACGCCTAGACTAAGGCCCTCGCCAGGTGCCGGAAGCATAGACACCGCAAAAATATGCAGCCTAGTATCCTCAGGGCTATCCAGTGTTCCGGAGTCCCCGCTGGTAACATTCGGGAGCTGCAAGCCCGTCAGATTCTGGGTGCTGTCGAGCCATGTCACCATGCGGAATATCGACGACCGGTTGTAGTCGATACCCTCATTGGTGAGGTAGTAGGGGAAGATAAAGTCTCCACCATAGGAAGAGTGAAAGGCCCAGTAAGGATCAACTAGCACCGCGCCGCTCGTAGTACTCTCATCTGCATATGTAGCGTTGATGTAGCCCTTGGCAATGGCATGATGCGCCGCAGCGAGCATGTGTACGCTTACATATCGACCTCGTGGAATATCTAGCGCCTGTCCTTCCGCAATGACATTATCGCTGCCATTGTTGACTTGGTACTGGGGGAAGCTGAAGTCCACGCCGCCGTACGTGAAGTTTTCGGCTGGGAGGTACTGTGCTGGGTAACCTGATCCCAAGCCGTCGAAGTTGGCATCGTTGGGGACCATGGCGAAGGCTCTGTTGTTCCGGAGGCTGGAGATATCAACGGGTAAACTGGCGATGCTTCCGGATACGCCGGGACTGTTCCTCTGGTTCACGATGAGACCCATGTCCTGTCCAACAGCCGTACGGAAGGCTGCGACGGCTAGTAGGATGGGTAGTCTGCCTCTCATCGTGCGTTGTGATCTGTGTTGTTGGACTGGATTGCTCCTTGTACTGACTGTGGTTGGAAAAGTTATGACGACCACTGCAACATGTAATCCAGAAATAACATTGAAGCACCTCACTCTATTTATCCTCTGCACGGAGTCCATAAATCATCGACAGCCGCATTCTGACGACCACATGGACTCGACTAAGCCCTCGGGGCAATATCTCCATTTGTGTTGCCAAACAGTTGCATCGTTCCAGGCGATCTTTGTAGCTTCTCCTCGGTAGCATTGGTTGCTCGATATCCTTTTTGGCTCGCCTAAGCTGCCCAGGTGGTAAACTTGGAACCATGCTGTCGCCATGATGTAGATGCGGGGAAGTCGAACTATATCAGTTGATACCAAATTGTCAATTGTGACATCTGAATGATCTTCGCGGGGTTTGCAGGAGGAGATGCAGAAGCCTCGGAGGAAGATGTTCCTTCTTGCATACCTACTTAGTAGGGTACCAAGACTGCTGTGACAGTTGCACTACATGGGTTGATGGTACCTGAGTACATATCTGTGTAAGTAAAAATTGAGAAATAAGTTCTTTGATTTTGCATCTGGTGAGTGGATGATGACACATAGAGTTGCTTCAGATTGAATTGAGATAAAACTCATAACGGAGTCAGGCAAAGCAAAGGAAGGTACTGTACTTATGTACGTGACTTTTTGAGGATCTCGGAAACCCTTCATTGTGAGCCACCTCATCTCCAGCTTTCTGTGACCACACAACACCAAAGTTAGCATCCAGATGTTGCTACTGAAGCCAAAAAAAAATATCCTACTTGCCCAGGCACAACCTGATCAAACCAACAGCATAACAGTTTCTTATCGGCGGGTTGCAGATTCGGTTGTTTCCGCAAGCGTGGCGTCTTCCTTGTTGGTACCCTTATCACTGCGATTCATTGTGTGAACATATGATTTCTCTTCATCACTGGCTCCCGCGGTAGCTCGTGCCCTGCTTGCGTCTCCCATACTAACAAAAAGCGGGCTGTGGATGCTCTCGCGGACACCCTGAGTAATACCGATCTTGCCCTCGAAGATGTGATCGACCTGCTCTAGGTGGAGACCCTTGGTTTCTGGGTAGAAGAAATACACCAACGGGATGAACGAGAAATTGAAGATGGCCCACATCAGGTAGTATTGCCAGCCGATATTGGAGGGCCATGGGTGTCACTGTTGCGGAGATGCCATTGACTGAGGGCAGATATTAGTATACTCATCTGACTCAAAAGGCGCTCAATGAGATTAGAGTACTTACAAAGCCAATTTGAGCAAGACGCCAGGGATGCTCCCATGGTCCGCATCTTCAACGAGTTGATCTCGGGAGGGTAAAGCCAGGACACATTGAGGAAGCTGAGGGCAAAGGCAGCATAGTAAAGGAAGTACATGGCGATTATCAGGGCGACACCGCCAGTACCAGGGATATTGAAACCGACGCAAAGCATAACATTGACTAGGGCAAGGGCTGCTGCGCCCCATATCATGGCAGGGCGTCGTCCCACTTTGTCAATAAACCAGATGGGCAGAAGACTAACGATCAAGTAGAAGCAAGAGCCGCAGCCAGCGACGATGCGGGCAAGTTTCTGTGTCAGTTCTCCTCAAGAATGACGGGCAGGTAGTAGCCAACGGTGTTGATACCGGACATCTGATGCATATAAAGCGTCCCCACGCCAAGCATCATTCGGCGGAAATTTTGCTGGCCGCCATTGCGGAATATGTCATGGAAGGAGGCACCTTTTCCCTTCTCGAGAGCCTCTTCGACCTCAGTGCGCATCTCAACCACGCGGTCGTCGTCCTCGGTTGTGTCGAGTAGTCGGGCAAAGACGTGTTCGGCCTCGTGCATGGACTTGTGGGATGCGAGCCATCGAGGGGATTCAACCAGAAAGGGGCCGATGATGAGCAGGTAGATGGCAAAAACAATTTGCAAGGTGATAGGGAATATCCACTGGAAGTTTCCTGTAGCGTGGCTCGTCCCGAAGGATACCCAGTTAGACAGAACGAAGCCGACAATGATGTTGGCCGCCTCGATAGTAATCATCGCTCCACGGTTGTGCGCTTGTGATACTTCTGCTTGCCATGTTGGCACCACAGCTGTCATCATCCCAACGTCGAGCCCCGTGAAAATGCGGGCAATGATTAAATGGATGACAGCCTTTGCGCAGACTTGGAGGATGGATCCGACAATAACTATCCACGCACCAAAATAGATGGACTTCTTACGGCCCAGTCTCTCGCCCCAGATGAATGCCATGACAGACCCAATCAAACAGTCCGCATCATAGAGGCCGACGATCAAGCCTTGATCCTTTGAATTTGGGTGATTGAACTGTTGGACGAACGCGGGTGAGGTGATGACTGTGCCCATCACTCCTTGGTCATCTGATGGATCAATCAGTGAGGAAGCCTCGAACATCAAAGGCATGAAAGCAGTATACTTACACCCGAAGAGCAAAAAGCCCATCGCGCAGGCCGTAGTGATGCCGAGCCTTAGTGATCTTCCACGAAGCTCCTTCATACTGACGATGACGAGCACGCCGTTTCAACGACGAGACACAAGCTTTGAAACAAACAAAGCCCTTTATGGAAAGACAAGAAATATAAATTCATAGCCGTAGAAAGCCAAACCTATGGATAGTCTTGCTCCGAGACGAAGATTTGGGTGAGGATGTTTCAAGGCAAAATCTATGACGAAGACCATGAATAATTCCAATTGTCGACCCGACAGAGAAGATGTACACTAGTAAGAGGCAACGTTGACGCCAACCTACATGTGGTAGTGCTTTAGCCAGGCCACGATTGGGAACCTCCTTTCTCCTCCTAGAGTGCAACGTGGTGCGGAGGCGTACACATACCTAAGTATGCGTCTCTGAGCCATGACTATGATTCGTCCTTTTGTGGTTCGTAAAAGCATCCGGTGGTCCATTTCGCTCTGGTGATCACGTCTGGTCAGGCCAGATGACTCTCAGGTGGAGGCTCTGTATCACTTCAATGTTATGGGACATTTAATATTGGACGCGAAATCAGGTGTGATCTGGGGCAGATTGCGGGGAGGAAGGCATCATTGTGTGGATGGAACCGGTAGAAGTGACGATACATCGAGATGGATGATAATGCCACCAAACAGGTGTGTCGACCACGCTACTACCTTGATTGCCCTCATACTTGAGGAATAGCCGTCTGTCAATATCACCCAGCGTTTCGACCTGATGTCATCAGGATTTGGGGAGGGTTATGTTGTGTCCCTTTCGTACCGATATGAGGTGTTTAGGCCAATGATTCTAGATTACTGTTAGTCCCAGGTATACTCTCCAACGTTGCGGGAAGTGAGCTCAACTGTTCACTCAACTTTGAATTTGTTGATATACATCCCACCCCACACAACATTGACGTCGGAGATTTGAGGCTGGCTGACCAGATCGGAGGCCAGGTGCTGAGTGACACGTGACAAGTGGCTGACACCGCGGTGATGAGACGCCATTCTTTTGGACAGAGATCATCAACCGGAAACAATATCCCCCGACGACATGCAAGTTTTCATGTCACATCTCGCAGGACGCATTGCAAATATCCCGAGTCTCTGCTGTCCTGATGCCACTCGCAACTACCTCCACTGCTGCCCCGGAGACATTCGGGCAGTCGTGCAGACGAACCTGCCACCCATCGTCTAGGATGTTCATGCGCCAGACTTCTTTTGCTGGTTCAATCCAGCGTTCTGCAAGAAGAGAGATGCCTCCGTAACACAGCCATCATCTCATACTCGACTAAACCGCAATTCTCAGGAACCTCGACTGAACAAAAGCCAGGGATATCCTGCAAGCGCTCGGCAAAAGTGTCCCAGTCTGCCTTGGGGCCTAGCCATACTATGATTCTCAAAGGGCTGTCATCCTTCCTTGTGGCTTCCAGATACCGCTGAATCAAAACGGGCTCGCGCGGGTACACGAAAATCAGGGCGCTGGCTTCCCTTCCCCTCGGTGAGACCTCGAATGTACCCCTGACCGTGGTGTGGTGCTCTTCGGAGAGGTATCGATTCACAGGGCGGGCCTCCTCGGCCGTGCGAACCTCTACACCTTCGATGGCGAGGCTACATCCTGGAAGAGACGACCAGAGTGACTGCATGTGGGCTTCTAGAAGGCCGCTGCCGCTGCCGACTGACAGAACGAGGTTTTTTTGTTGTCCGCCTGGCGTGCTGCAGGCTGAAGTGAGGATATCTGTCAGGGTGCTGATGAGGCGGGTGGAGATGCTGAGACAAAAGTCCGGATAGCGACCGGGTGCATCGTCGATATGGGGGAGATCCATGAGGCGTAACGACAACAATTGAATAGAGTACCGTCTCAACGACTTGGGCGGCGTCGTCTAGAAGGGAATACATGAAGTACCGATATACCAAAGGCTTTTTCGCCAACAAGGGGGGGGTGTCAGGGTCTAGGGTTTGACCAACCCGGAAATCATGGGGAAACTTTAACCGTTGAACATTGAATCAACTCCCCGAGCTATTAGTCACCAATCAAACCACGCCCAAAGAGGCGCTGGGGCCCACTCTAGCTGCTGCCGCCCGTCCGCTGAGGTGGCTTCAATGTTCTTGTGTCTTTTCTTGCAACTTGTAGCAAAAAAGTTCCAGAGCTGCAACAACTTTGTCTGTCTTTCCACCACTGGCATCTGCTCCCTACCTTGACCCTTCTTTAGTTCCTCCCTTTCCCTCCGGATATATTCCTCCCCGTCTCTGGTATTATCACTCAAAATGGCCGGCCTCAGCCCCCAAGTGTACGTTTGATCTTTCCTTTCTATCCGTGCGCGCAAATTGTTTGGCGAACCCGTTTGCGCCTGCGACAGTGCTCACGACAAAACTGACTGGTTATGCTCGTGATGTAGGACCAACATCGTCATCATACTTGGTATGATGCAAGTGGCCAAGAAGGTCCCCTTCGAGGACCCCAACGTGCTCAACGCCGTCCGGGGTCTCTACCTTCTCAGCAACCTGATTATCATGGGCATCTACGCCTACATCAAGCTGCAGATCGACAAGAAGAAGGGTGCGCTCCCTTTCCATATATCCCAGGTATCATTCTGCAGCGGCTGACATCCGATCCTTTGTTATAGACATGACCACCCTTAAGTACGTCGAGCCCGCCCCCATGGGTTCTACCGAGGAGGGCAAGCTTGTCACCACCACGATCCACGCCTACGACTTGGCCCAGCTCAAGCAGGCGTTCAGGTCGCAGCTCATGGGCATGGCCATGATGACCTTCATGCACCTGTACATGAAATACACCAACCCGCTGCTGATCCAGAGCATCATTCCCCTCAAGTCCGCCTTCGAGTCCAACCTGTTCAAGATCCACGTCCTGGGCCATCCCGCATCTGGCGACCTCAAGAGGCCCTTCAAGGCTGCAGCTGGCTTCATGTCTGGTATGCAGGGTGCCCCCGAGAGCGATAAGAAGGCTATCGAGGCTGCCGAGCGTGCCGGACGGGGTGGTGCCAAGGAAGAGTAATGCTGAAAATGATGTGGTGGTAATTGGGAGAGCTCGTGCTTATAGCAGGCTTACGGCTTTACGTGCGCGTCTAGGGAAAGGATAACAGGGGGACCAAGGAGCTCATTGAGATGCGTTGGGCGGCACTGTTTTGGGGGCAGTTCCAAGGCGAGTTGGGATGGCAGCATCTAACATCATACAAGGCACAACCCAACGTCAGATAAGTTGGGGTGGGAGTTTTGTGGACCAGATGTCTAAAGTTTATTTCTGAGAAGGGAATAGATCATAGACGAGCTTCCTGACAATTTCCATCTCGTTTCACTCCCAACAAGCCGAACATACTAACATATTGTGTCCTTTTGCCACTCTTTGTCACTTGCTGATATCTTCTGCCGACTCGGCCGCGGTTGCCTGCCGGGCGGATCTAACCGTATTTGTCAACTTACAGGCGTCATCGAACTGACCGGTTGATCCTCAGTGGGAACAAACAAGCACACCAACTGCTGACCACTGCGATAGCAACAGCGACGACGAGACTCCAAGGCCTATCACTGTCCCTTGCCATACTCCCGTCACTGATAGACTCGTCTACCCCATCTCCTACTTCCCCATCTCTTACTCTGCGATAACCCATGGGGCGCCCCTCCACCCCACCTCCACGGGCTCAGGCCTCGGTGCAACGCTCCAACGTCTCGCCGCCCACTCCAGAAGTAATGCGCAAATTGGTACGTGCAGTGCTGCATGCAGCTCTTTTATGCCGATGCATCTTTACGCCGACGCCACCTTCTGACCAATCCGCCCACCAACACAGGAAGAATCCCGCCTCCGCTCCAAAGACCTCCGCTCCCAGAAAGAAGCCGCCGCCCGCGCATCCGGCATCGAGCCCACCATATCGAAATCGTCCTCCGGCTTCATCGACACCGAGGACGTTCATGTCGTGAACAGCGCCTCTGGCGCACGACCCCGCAAGCGGCCCTACGACTCCTTCACGCAGTCACACATACCCGAGACCAACCGCGATGCGCGGTCACCGGCCAAGAAGGATGGCTCTACTATCACCACTGCTGAGAACTTGCGCCCGGCGAGCAAGAAGTTCGCCAAGTTCGTCGACTACAACTTCAGTGCCATGACCGATACCAAGGGCGGCTTCTTGAGCGCCGAGGATGATCCTTGGAACAAGAGCATGTCTGGTCCTGCTCAGGGTGGTGGTAATCCAGACGAGGAGCAGAGGCCCAAGCACATGACGGCTGCGGAGTGGGAGCGGCTACAACTGCTACGGAAACTGCAGCGCCAGAAGGCAGGGCCGTTTGAGCCAGGCTTGAGTGCCATTGCGGATAAAGAGGAGCGCAAGAAGTGCCGGGAATGCGGGAACTTGGAGATTGACTGGGTGTGGGAGGAGGTCTTCGCCTGTTGCGTGTGTAATGCCTGCAAGGAGAAGTATCCGGAGAAGTATTCACTGTTGACCAAGACCGAGTGCCGGGAGGATTATTTGATCACGGACCGTCAGTCTCCTCGTGCGCCTGAGCATCTACTTCTGACCATTGCCACTAACCAAATTTTGATACAGCCGAGCTTCGAGATAAAGACCTCCTCCCCCATCTGTCGCGGCCCAACCCACACAAATCCCACTGGCACGACATGATGCTCTTCCTGCGCTACCAGGTCGAGGAGTACGCCTTCAAGACGAAATGGGGCTCGGCCGAGGCCCTCGATGCCGAATTTGAGCGCCGCGAGACGAACAAGAAGAAACGGAAGGAGGAAAAGTTCCGCGAGAAGCTGCTAGACCTCAAGAAGAAGACGAGGACAGATGCGTACCGGCGTGGGGCGGGGAGTAGTCTGAGCGGTGGTGCGGCCAAGTTTGGGCAGGATCTGGGGACCAGTAAGGGGAAGCATGTGCATGAGTGGGGCCGGGCGATACAGAATGAGGAGGGGATGAGTGTCAAGACTTGTGTGAGTTGTGGTATGGAGGTTGAAGAGTTGGAGTTCTGATGGGTGGGCCCTGAAGACCAGCACTATTGTCCTCATACATACTACGGTATCTGAACTGGCTCCCCACGCCCTCGTGACGCCCACGCGGACAGAGTTGGTTTGGGATTTAGCAGCTCGTTACGTTAGGTCACAGCACTGTACCTGTATGTTGTGGTCAACTCGGTAATAACTTCCATCCTCTCAAGCATTACCTATTTACCTAGGTACCTAGGTACATAGGTAGTTGAGTAGGTAACTTAGGCTGCCACAGGTTGTACCGGTCCGTAAAACAAGATAATTTTGGGAGTCATATGTAGACCTGGAGTGTGGAGTCCCTGGTCGCATCAGAGATATGTACCTAGGTACGTACTCGAATATTTCTGCGGTATTTAGTACCTGAGTTCACAGTATCCACGTCGTATCTCCTAGAGGGAACAAGGGTTAGGGGAGGCAAGGGGGCGGGGGTGTACAGCTTCGTGCACGGATCACGCACGCGTGCTTGCTCAGGGGTTGGTCTGTTTGCCTGTACGGAGTATTTCCCGTACGCCCACTCTTGATTGGCGAAATGACGGACCTTAGCACGCCCTAGGCATACCAACATTGAATGTCAACTTGCCAGCCCAGGCGGAGCTCCACAGTTGCCGTCCAGACTGGTGCTGGCGGCAAACGTGCCTTGTAGACTGGTCACAGCAGCAGCCAGCAGCCGAGAGCAGCAACAACAGCAGCGGCCAACTGTAATCAACCCAGACTGCAGCAGCGCAGCAAGCTTGAAAACTTCTGCCCAGCAGGAGTCGAATCCAAACATCCAGTCTAGGATTGCAACCCTGTTGCCATTGCCACGACGCAACGAAGTACGTACACGACCGAGGCTCTCTATCCACGCGACGGGCCACATCCCACCTTCACGTCCACATCCACCTCCACCTCCGCCTTCAACCAGAACCAAAGCCAAAACGAGCTGCGTGTCTCGACTGGCCGTACCTGCATATCGTCATACTGCGATCGCAAGCCACGAAGCTGTCAACGGCATTTCTTGCATGCTGGCTGCTCGACCTCCCGACTTCCTTCTGCAGACATCTATTTAACAAGTTGCCAATGCGGATGCGGATGCGATTGCGACTACAGACAAAATCATCCCTCTGGAAGTGAGGAAGAGGAGGGCAGTGGGCACACTACAAACCCAACAACTCCAAACCGTACCCTCCTCTTTCCCCTCCCCTGGCAGGCGCAGTATAATCATCTGTCAGGTAATCATTGATACCCTCGGGTTCCCGTTGGTCATTCGACCAAGCACCGTCATCGCATGAACCTGCCTTCCTATCTTCTCGGCAACGGGAACAATAACTACAGAGGAACAAGGGGTGCAACAGGCGCACCGATTCTCAGCCCTAGTCGAACAGCGCCATACATGGCCGGCGCAATGAATCAAGGAGGCCAGGGCGGTGGTCCTGGAGGCATGAATCATCATGTCAACGGGTCCAGCTCCCAACCCCAAGCCACTGAGTACACCCTCCAGGGCGTCATGCGCTTCCTCCAGACTGAATGGCATCGTCACGAGCGTGACCGAAACGCCTGGGAGATCGAAAAGCAGGAGATGAAGGGTCGGATAGCAAACCTGGAGGGCGCTGGAAGGCGCGCCGACGCCACACAGAAGGCCCTGAAGAAATATGTTGCTATTCTCGAGGCTAAGGTCAAGGAGCAGTCCGCACAACTGAAGGCTGCAGCTGGCGGGGAGAAGGTAGAGGAGCCAGCCAAGACCAAGAAGCTAGACCGGGAGGCTTTGATACAGGCGAAGCTGCATTGTAAGTCTGCCATTACGCGCTGCGCCGTGCCCCGGCCCTTTCAGCACTGACACTGTTGTGGACAGCATCATCCGAGAAGACCCCAGGCGCCTCACAGGACCTCGGTGTGGATTTGGAGCGGATAGACGACGACGAGTCGCAACGATCAGAACTCAAGAATTTCCTCGATCAGTGCCAAGCCGAGTTCACCTACCTCATGATCACGCCGGCCAACCCTATGCCTCCTCGAGAGTCGCCACCGCTGCCCATGATTGAAGATCTCAGAGAAGGAGAGGGCTATGGGATGAGCAGCAGCCAGCAGCCGATGGACCCGCTATATCGTCGGGCTCAAGATAACCTGCGCGAGGTTCTGGGAAGGCAGCAGCCACCTGCAAGCAACCATGCGCAGCTAATGCAACAGCAACCGGCTGGCCAGATGCCCATGAAAAGTCCTGACATACAGCAGCCTCAACCAGCCGCGGTGGCTCAGCCTATGATGAGAACAGCCGATAGCCAACCGGGCTTTGGAACTGTGGACTGGCCTGGATCGATGTCGGTCTCCAGCCGGATGGTTGATGATGTGCCTCCAGAACAGAACCACGGCGCCAAGCCTTTTGTTCAAGCGGAGAGGGGTGGGTTTGATGGTCAAAAACAGGACGCTGGTGACGCCGACGCCTGGGACTTCAACGAAAGCTCATTCCCAGACCCTGCCTCTCAACCTCAGCCACCTGCCTCTAATCGCCCTGATACCGATGTGTTTCCCACGGCGGAGAATTTGCCCAAGTCACCAGGTCGTGGACCTCTGGCGCACCGCAGGAAGAGCTCTCTTTCAAAACGGAGGAGCACTGAGCAGGAGATGTCTCTGAATGCGTTGGCACAAAGGACCGAGAGCGGCAACTTCAAGCTTCGATTTGGTCTGCGTGGCCACCTGAACACTGTGCGCTCTGTCATATTCTCGGGCGGCGGCAGTCCTGGTGAGCCTGAGATCTGTACTGCGGGTGACGATGGTCTTATCAAGCGATTCCATATTCCACGGACTGCCCCACCCAGCTACAACAACGCAGCTTCAGCCGTCTCAGACTTGGATGTTCAAGCTGACTTTACCCACCGTGGCCACAATGGCGCTGTTCTTTGCCTGGCGTCATGGTCGCCATCACCCAACTTCTCAACAGGTGGAAGAGCACAAGGGGATGGGTGGATCTTTTCAGGCGGTCAGGATTCCTCCATCCGAGTATGGGAGCGTGGACGGGTGGATCCCAAGGCAACACTCGATGGCCACACTGATGCCGTCTGGACCCTGTGTGTACTGCCTGCGACGCTTGGCGCAGTATTTGGACAGCAGAATCCATATGGCACACCAGATCGGATACTGCTCGCCTCCGGTGCTGCAGACGGCACAGTCCGCGTATGGGCGTTGAGCCAGCCACCTCAAATGACCAGCCCACAGCCACCAGCCGCCTCCGCAGGTCGAAGAAGCACAGGTGGCCGCGTCCGAGGCAATAGTATGAGCTCCGGATCTGCCTTCCCCAGCAGTCCCCAGCCAACCATGGCAACAAACAGTCCCTTCAACCATACTCTGGTGCATACCATTCCCCGTCCCAACTCGACCGCATCTCCAACCTGCATTACTGCATTGAGTGCCTCGGCGGAGACTTTTGTCGTCAGCTACTCCGATGCCGCCATTATTGTGTATGATACCCGGACGGGAGAGGAGATAGGCAGCATGGCGAGCTTAGAGACATACGACGGTACGCCGGGCACAAGCGTCAACTCTGTTGTGGCGACGACGGTGGGGCTTGAACAGAACCAGCACCAAACAGGTCACAGTGGGCTGGGTCTGAACGAAGAAGACTCTGGTGCTGGTCCTACGGGTGGTGGACGGCAGATGGCGGGCAGTGGTGTTGAAGGTGTCATCATTTCTGGCCATGAAGACCGCTTTGTGAGGTTCTTTGATGCCAATAGCGGTAAGTCCAGCCCCCAGTGTGGATCAGCCCTTCTTTCCGTCTTCGATCGTCATATTGATAGCGATACTACAACAGGCCAGTGCACCTACAACATGCTCGCCCACCCGGCCGCCATCTCTTCGTTGTCACTCTCTCCTGACGGGCGCGAACTCATTTCGGCAGGTCATGACGCCTCTCTCCGCTTCTGGTCCCTTGAAAAGCGAAGCTGTACACAGGAGATCACTTCCCACCGCATCATGCGCGGCGAGGGAGTTTGTGCTGTGGTTTGGAGCCAAGATGGCAGATGGGTTGTGAGTGGTGGCGGTGATGGCGTAGTCAAGGTGTTTGCTAGGTAGGATCTAGCGGAACCTGGAGAGCTGGATGAACCACTCGCCTCGTCGCCGCCACCTACCCCACCGAGGCATGCCACGAGGGAGGGCGGTAGTCATATGGGATCGAGACGCTTCACGATAGGCTGTGAGGGGCTAGGAATAACCCAAACCATCCTGTAGAGGTTATGTATTCATGAGAAGAGCTACTATGACAGCCCGCTCGCCACTGGGTGGTGTTCAGACGTTCTAGATGGCAAGGATCGCATGGCCAGCGATTCTGGCAGCCTTCGCTTGAAGTGTTGTAGCCAACAGAACCATCAGAGAATCACAGGGGAAGAGACATGGGCTGTGGTAGGGTTTGAGGACGGGAGGGGACTTCAAGTATATGGCGGAAGTGTACATGTATAGGATGGAAGGAAAGCTCTCCTGAGAGCATAATCACTTCACTTGGTAGAAGCATACCTCCATCTGGCGGAAGATGGTAAGGTCCAAAGGGATGAATGAAGACTTCTTTCTGCTTCTCAGGCTGCGCGAGACGGTGTGTCGCCAACGTGGTGTGAATGACCTTGGACATTGCGCCCTGGCCTCTGATGCGGACAAGGGATGGAGTGGGTGGCGATCTCATCGTCCTGTAGCAGCTCACCTGTTGCTTGGTGCGCCCACTCCACGAAGCCCTACCTTCCACGTGCGAATGATTCGATCACACTCGAGCTGCAGTGGCACGGCTGGCTGATATCATTTTGTGTATGCACAGGTGGTCGGCCCGATCGCGGCTACCATACCCGAGTCCGGCACCGCTTGCTCGTGATGAACCTCTGAGACTTATAGGGAACCATTCTGTCCATTCCGGTTCCTCGACTCCTGATCAACAACGGCAACTGCACTCTTGCGTCTAATCTGTTACATCCCAAGACATGAACGCAACTAGCTTGTCAGGGCTCTTGGACAACTTCCCGCTCGATATCTTGGGTCAACAACATCGCATCAACAGACTGTACACGCAGATAACACTCTGTTTCCCAGTCCCCGAAGACTGTTCAGATCTGCAAACAAGAATCGATGGAATCGTTAGAACTCTATCGCAAGGCCTTGTGCAGCTATCCACCGCTTTGCCGTGGATCGCCGGCAGGGTCGTAAGAGAGTACGATGACTTCAAGATCAAGCCCTCGGTACCACCCAACTACTACTCCCGTATCAGAATAATCTACCTGGATATCATTCCTGGCTTTCCAGCATGGGAAGACCTCAGCCACAAGTCGTTTCCATTCAGCTTATTGGATGAAGACATAATTGCGCCCTGCAAGACAATGGTCCCTGGAGGCGAGGAGCTTCCGGTGCTGCTCGTCCAGGCCAACTTTATTCAGGGTGGACTGCTTCTGACGATCAACGCACAGCATGGCTGTATGGATATGAGAGGCCAGGGGCAGGTATTGTGTTTGCTTGCCAAGGCGTGTCGAGGGGAAAAGTTTACAGCGGAGGAAGCTGAGGTGGGCAATATGCAGAGGGTGAATCGCATTCCTCTCCTCGGGGAAGACTTAGCCGACTGCAAGGCTACTGCGGGAGAGGACTCTCGGCGAGACAAAGCTGAGCCAACGCAGGTTTCATCCGGATCAAGCTCAGCCTCGCCCGTCTCACAGCCTCTCCCAGTCTGGACGTACCTCGCCTTCCCATCTAGCTCCCTCTCCAGCCTGAAATCACTAGCCACAAAGACACTCCCCGCAGACACGTTCGTCTCTACAGACGACATCCTGACAGCGTTCATCTGGAAGGCCATAAGCCGCACGCGACAGACCCGTCTACAACAACAGCAAGGCTACATCTCACCATCGACGACAATCACGCGCAACGTCGACGTCCGACGCTACTTTGGCCTCCCGTCGACATACCCCGGCCTAGTGACAACAGCAACATCGCACACATGCACCCTAGATGAGTTGGTTTCCAGCCAAGACCTAGGCTCCATCGCCTCCAGCCTGCGGGCGGCGCTGAATCAAAACTCGCTCGTACATAACACACGGGCCCAAGCCACGGCTATTAGCCGGGATCGCAATACAGCTGGGAAACAAAGTATCGCCGCTACGAGCAACCCCGGCCTTGATGTCAGGGTAAGCAGCTGGGCTAAGGAGGATTTCTACAGCCTGGACTTTGGGCCGTTGCTTGGTAAACCAGAATGTGTGAGGCGGCCGAGGTTCGTTGACGGTGCTAGGGAGGGTTTGGTATATTTCCTACCAAAAGACAGGGACGGGGATATCGTTGTAGGAGTTTGTTTGCGGGGCGAAGACCTGGAGTGTTTCAAAGAGGATGGGGAGATTAAGCTGTGGTCTCGGTGGATTGGCTGATGGCGCAGTGGTGAGACGCGTATCTGCTAGTTCTCCATCCATATATATACCTAAGTAGTCAGCTCTCACAATTATCCAATGGACACTTATAGCTATAATATGGTGTTCACGAGATATCCAGCAACTGCTATATCGGGAGAGGTAGCTGGTTGTGTTAGTGAAAAGGTACACAAGATACCAATCGAGGACAGCATATTGATAATTAGCAAGCCGGGAGAAATATAGTGATAACAACTGGAGATTGATGGAGTCCTATGTCTGGCTAGAGGCGTTACTTTCATGAGTGACATCAATTGTTCGTGTACAAATTGACCTGGATATAACTCAGGTGCTGCTTTATATGTGAAAATATAATCATTGGCAAAGTCACCACCCCCCCCCCCCAAACAAAAAGCCATACCATATAGTCTGAGAAATTTCACACCGTGAGGCAGATCATCTGAAATAATGAAGTACCAATGCTTAGACAAGAACAGGCCATCCAGTCGACCAGCTAATCTTGTTGAATCCCAATAAATAATCCCCGTCACCAAGACCAACCGTAGTATCAGCTGTCATAAATATAGTCAGCATATGATATTGAAGTTTCTCTCACCAAAACTGTGGCTTCACCACGGATAAGGGTCAAGGGAGGTCATGAACATACCATAGTGATAGTATAACACGGCACCATCATACGCAGTATCAACCAAAACACCCTGTCCACCGGGTCCATACACAGTCCCATGGCTCTCCAGAACTTTCGTGCCCCCGGTTCCGATGCAACTCGCCCCAGTAGCATCAACATACGGCCCACTGACACTGCTACTCCGGCAGACCCGGATGGAGTACTCCTCTCCGGCGGCGGGTTTATCGGTATCGTAGCCGCAGCAGATACCCGAGCTGAAGAAGAGGTAGTAGTACGGGCTGCGGTAGTACATGAAGCTCCCCTCCAGGGCGTGGTCGCCCGAGCTGTTGTATGCGATTTGGTAGCTAGAGGAGGCAGCAGACTTTGGCGGGTCGTTCATTGGAGCTTGGTAGACTTTTTGTTCATGGCAGAGTCAGTAAGGGCACGTCCAATCTATAATAGTAGAGGGTCGCCGCCAGTAAAGCCAGGCTGTCTCGGAAATATAACACCCCCATGAATTCACGCTCTACTTACTATCGCCCCAGAAACTGCCAAAGTTCATGTAGTAGCTCCCATCCGCCGTCTCAATAAGCGATGGATCAATCGCGTTATACGGCTTCGACGAAGTACTCGCAATCCCCGTCGAGCCGTGGTCCGTCCAGGAGCCGTAATCCATCGTCGAGGAAGTAGCATATCCGATGGCTGAGGACTGCGAGCCGAAAGAACTAACGGCATAGTAAAGATAGTACGTGCTATCAACGAGTTGAACATGTGGAGCCTAATGACGGCGTATCAGCGATGGATATTCCTCAAAACATCTGCTAAACAGAGAAGGGAGAGTGAAAGATGCCTACATACCCAAAGATCGGTGTTTCCAGTGAGATCAATGGAGCTTCCCGAAGGCAATGCCGACCCTAGATATGTCCAAGGTCCTGTAAGTGCACTCGCCGTCGAGATACCAATCTCACTCCCCGTGTTGAAGCGGAAATATGTCCCATCCGACCTCTTGACGATCGACGGATCATGGGCCCAGCAGTTTCCACTACATGTTATCGGGTCCGGGTAGGCTTGGACAAGAGAAGGGACGGTGGCAAGACCCAGGAGGAAGGCGGCGGCGCGCCCAGCAGTTATTTGACCAAGAAGCATCTTAGCGACGGGAAATTGATGTTGCTAAGCGTCGTCTAGTTGTCCAGATGTCAACGCCCTGGGGAAAGGATCGACGACAACCATAAGTATATGTATGCTGATTTTCCCTCCATCTTGGAAACTGCCTGGGATCTATTTGTCATGGATCATCCCACACCATCGACTTCGCGAGGGTAATTTCACTACAGGGTATTTGTTTTGCGCAAAAAATAAGAGCCGTCTGGCGCCACCGCCGGATTGGTGGGATTTGAACTTCAAATGGCGTCCCACAGGGCCGGGAAAAGCCCAAGAATCACGGAGTGCCTTTCCCCAGTCAGATCTTAGGGTGTCGCTCGATGTGGAGATACTAGTGGCACATGATACCAAATCGACGGAAGAAAGGTGTAGGTATGGTCAAGGCGTCTTATCCAGGTGAGCAAAGCTTCCACAAGTAGGAGGTGTCGAGTCTAACCCTAGGCAAACAGAGTGAAGGGGCGTCGAAGTGCCGGTGATAGTAACCTCCCGTATGTACCCCACAAGTGCTCAACTCGGTGACGTTCCGTGCTATGATTACGGATGCTTTCTTGTGTTGTTACCGAGCCTCTTAAGCCGGAAAACAGTTGACTCAGTATTGCAAGGGTGCTGGCAGGCTCATTGGGCACATGCGGAAGAGAATCCGTGGGACGGGGGGGGGGGGGCGGTTGACTACCGGCTGCCTTTACCAACCTTGGAACATACATACGTACAGTCTTTGAAACGCGCCAATGAAACATAATTGACGACACAAAATCGCGCTTGCACCTTACTAGGGCTATAATATAATTAGAAGGCATTTGCCAAGTGGAAGGGGTCTCACGGGGTGAAACAATCCGGGACTGGTGGGAAAAAAAGACGTTCACATATGAAGTATCTAGGAGGATTACCAACAATTTATAATAGGAAGATGTGTAGATGGAAGGACGGACACTCACAAAACTTCGGACATCAACGGAGTGAATTGTAAAGTGTTCAGATAATCGATTCAACCAAGTTGGAATTGCCATCAAGATCACCTTCGTGCAGCCTCATCTTGGACACCGGCTCGCTGCTCTATTCCATATAGTTTGATCCTGCCTTTCATGGAATTTATGCGAGCAGTAGCTGCTACCAAGCCAGTCCACAGAATTATTCCCACAAATTTCAGAGCCCGATAGCCACCTTCCCTGTTGAGCTACGATAAAATGGCAGCAGTTTGAGTCCTCCCGAGTGGCTTACCGAAGTTGTGAATAGTTTCTCATTAAGTTGTCGCCCTTCCACCGCCAACGCCGACATAGCCTCCTCCCCGCCGGCCATTTTCGAAAATGCCCAGCTCCGCGAGCAGCGCGCAAGCAGCCACGATCTTGAAACTCTGCATACTTTCGTTCCTGCTTCCCCTCTGATCAGAATTCTCCTCACAACCCGCATGCACACAAGCCAGACATAAGTGGAGATTGTCGAATCTAGTCTGGTACCCCGTGGGCTCGGAATCGGGACGGACACGCCGCATCTGGCTCGTGATCCACGTCGAGATGCGGTCGAACTCGGCTCTGAGCTTCTTTGAACTATCTCGCTGCCGGGAGTTCTGCACACCCGACTTGTTAAGGATATTACCGATGAAAGCTTCCAGCTCCATGAGAGGCTTGGTCGGGTGCACGGAATACTTGGCCATGGCTTCGAATATGGCAACTTCGTACCAGCCACGGATCTCGCGTCCTGTCTCAAGGTGGCTTGCCCACCCGCTAGGATCGTCGACGATGGCCTCGTAGCGGGGACGGATAAGATCGATGAGTCCATCCCAGAAGGACCTCAGTGGCCGCACTTTGGATTTGACGTCCTCGTGCCAGATTTTCTGCTCGTTGATCGCGCGGTAAAGGCGACCTAGCAGCTTGTCGGATCGGTAGTAAACGTGTCGAGGACCGGAATATTGGTCCTCTTCCTCATCCGAAGCAGGCTCAAGAACGTAATCGTTGAGCTCGATGGCATACTTATCAACAATGCGGGTTTCCGTTCCTGGGGCGAGGCTGTCGCGCAATGATAGAGTCAGTGAGCAGAATTTGGCCAAAACAGAGGTTCAAAGAGGAGAACAAGAGGGATGTAAAGGACTCACAAGTCAGGTCGGTGCTTGTTCGCCCTGGGAAGCTCTTTCAGGTCAACTCCATGTCCTGTCTTTGAGAAATCCACTGCTGTAGAATGTAGGTTTGCCAATTTCAAGCAGTCTGGGTGCCCTGTGCCTTCTTCCCTCTGGTCGGCCATAATCATATGCCGCGTCGCAATGACTCCGAGATAATCCAACTTCATGAAATCGACGAAGAATTCGGCCATATCCTCCCTGGTCACGTTGCGACCCAGATCCTTAGGTTCCACGCGAGGGTAGTCTGCTGCCTCAGACTTCCGTATGGGCCATGCTCCTTCGTCCCAGATGATATTGAATATATCCCCATCAAGGTCACCTCCGGACAACTGGGATGGAAGATCACGCACTCCATGGCGGCTAAAGACTATGACGTTGTAATGATCTCGCAAAGGATGGCCTTGAGGTGGGACGATGTTACGGGCTGTTTGGATATCTCCAGGGTGTAAAGCTGGGGATCGCGTTACAAGAAGCTGTCTTCCCGACTTGGGAGGGGGTTCGAATCGACTGTTCATGGTGTCGTATGTGACGTAGACTTCATGCTCTTCCAGGAACCCAGTCTCATCCATGATTCCAAACAATGTGATTCCCTGCCGAATGGGGATGCGAGCTTTGTGTTTCAGAAGGCGCAACTCTCGCAGGACCATGGCTTCCACTACGGAGCGAAGAAAGCTGTCCTCACGATAGTCAATTCCAATATCTCCGAGCTGTACAAAGAAACGATGCAGTCGGATTCCTTCACCGACGTTTTGATGTTTCAAAAAGTTGGCCACGCTGTATGTGTCGGAAGCGATGGCCCGCAGCCTCGCCAATTCGATGTCCTGCATCTGGAAGAACCAGCTATGGTTGCAGCCCATGTCCTCCATGATCTTCACCATTTGGCGGTTAAGAACGAGAAGGATGGGTTTCGTTGCCATATCGCAAATCTCAAGATTCGGTTTGTCGTTGCTCTCGAATTTCTTCATGGACGGTCTGATACAGACCACAGCACCAGAAAGGGTGCTATCAAGGGCAAGCATTCCTTTAGAGCCTCGGAAACGAACTTGAAAAGCGGTCGGTGCGGCTTTCTTCTGCGGGAGAATTTCCCAGATTCGATGTACCACTTCCCACGAGAGTGTACCCACACCGTCGCTGAAGACTCGACCCTGGTGTTTCACATCTTTGATCTCGAGAACGGTGATATCGAGTTCATCCAGTGGTAGATAAAACGGCGTCTCCGAAAAGGCCTGGCCGATACGTGCTGCATACCTTGCAGGTGAACGGATCCCATTGAAATCGCCCAAATCTCCGATGATGGTGAAATAGGATTGGAGGATTCCACTGTCGTCGAGGAATGGGGCTGAGAACTGAATGTTCAAGTTAGATGTGTTCTCCTCTTGCAGTCTTGTTATCAGAAGAGAAAAAAAAACCAAAACCTGAACGTACCCATACTGAGTGTGAACGCAAGGATGAATGCGACCATCCGAGAAAGGAGTATTGTCGACCAGCGATTTTGATGCCGTCACGGAAGATGCCCTTGAATCTGCTATAAACCTTCTCGTTGCTTATACTTGGGTTGAAGAACAGGTCTTCGCCACTCTCGTCACAGAACTGTACTCGGATAAAGTTCTCGTGATGATTTGGGAACTTGCGGAGAATGCGGTTGTTCGCTTCCAACTCTGGACCATGCAATGTAATCCTGGTGGGCGTAACGGTGACTCTGTGGATAAGTGCGAGGCTCTGGTTTGCTGTTACAAGTGCTTCACGGAACACTTCGCCACCGCTCATCTTGTCTTCGGTCTCTCCTAGATACTGGATGATAGATTTGACCTCGAACAAGGATGGATCCTCATGCGGCATTGGCCAGGGAGTATCCGTAAGTTTCTTCAGGGCGTCGATAGAGATTGGACGCCTTCCGGCGACTCTTCGCATCTCTGAAACACGTCGAAGCTCTTTTGCTAAAGCCAACACGATGCCCGGATGAAAGTAAGCGTTCCACGCCAACGCTTGCAGTTGGAACAGAATGCCAAAAGGCAGATGGTCACCTAGGGCATAGCCCGAAAGCTCCCTCATCAGAGCAGTCATGGCCTGGCGAGAGCTTCCGAGGTGCAAAGGTGCTGATCGTTGAGTGATCAGGTCATATCGAACAAGATTTAGCATGTCGTGATTCTTGAGAGACAAGATCCGCCGTTGGAGGTCATCGCCAGAGAACCGGAGCTGGTAAACTAGACATTGGCCGATGACCTTAGCATGCTGATCATCGAGGCTGCATAGACGTGTTCGTGTTGGCCCTGATTGGGCGCCCGCAGAGAGGTTCAGCTCGAGGAAGAGTGTCTCGAGAGAACTGAGATCCTCGAAAAAAGACGGCTGCTCTGAGAGAGTGAGGGTGAGGGTGTGCTCAAAGCTATAGACGAACCCCACCACAGTCTCGAGGGGAATTTTGACAATGCGCTTGCTTTCAAGTTTGATGAGCAGGGTGCGCTTGGTAAACTTTGCGGTGCCGCCGTCCTGGAACTCAACCTCTGGGAGGTAGACGAGGTCCTCGTTCAAGAAGGCAGTGTGCCCACAACTCAGTGATGCCACGTGGAAAACTTCAGGGCCTCCCTCACGCTCGACTCGGTAGGTTGGGTTCACCTTCTCTTCGGCAGCATGTCGCAGACCTCTCAATGTGATGGGATCTGGCTTCTTCGGAGGGGCATTGGGGATGCCGCGTTCTCTGCTGATAGAGCAGAAGATGTCGCACCCAAACATTTGAAGCCTGGCTTTGCGCTGGGGGCGCCTACCGCCCCCGTTTCTCATGAAGGGATTGAAGAGGGTTTCTTCGCCATGTTTCTTCAGGAAGGACTGGCCGTGCACGGCGTCAAGGAAGGTGATGTTGGCCCACTTGCATCCCCGAGGTTTATCACAGCTGAAAGCATGTCCTGAGATGTTCAGCTTGGCCATGACTGGCTCAAGCCGCTTCTTCAACGCCTTCTCGGGGAGATGCTGAGGCCAGCCGTGTGTGTGGACCTCCATGTCGCCGGACGAGGTTAGAGGTTCCAAAAGCGATCAAAAGGATGTCGAGGGCCCGGGGTATGTTCATGTGCCTGATAGACTGTAATACTGAAGCAGACGCGTTAGAGAAGTAGGGAAGACTATTCTCACACAACCTTGGAACAAACTTGGGGAGCCTCCCTCCGCTCCGTGCGGAAGGCTGCACGAAATCTGAAGGACTTCCAGTCAGCCCGTTGGAGGGGGGCGGTAATGTTATGGATTGAAGTCAAGATCGGATATCTCAAGTAACACAACCGGTGCAATCGTGAGACTGGAATTGAGCCGGCCTTGGAAGGTATTGCAAATTGTAGAAGGGGAGAGATGGAGGTTCAAACAGAAGGAGGTTCAAGAACAAGGAGGGGGTGCCCAGATGTCGGGCCTCTTGCATATGCATGGTTTTATCGGCGGTTACATATGTACGTACCGAAGTAAGTACCTAAGTACTGCACTTTAATTACCACTCGGCTGTTAGCTGCTACCTGCCGCCTGGGCAACTGCAGACTGCCAGCTGCCAGAGAAAACTTTGGAAGGGGGAGCAAGTGGTTTATACCCAAACAGAGATCGGCGGTCCCAACTCAGAGACGGGCTGACAGGGCAATATGTTCATATTGAACAAGTACGTACCTGGTACCGCCAGTGAGTAAGTGCACTATCTACGTACGGCTTTTATATATATATATATATACACTAAGTTTTGATAGATATACGAAGCCTTACAAACTTGTGAATGTTGCTATGAAGGCATGCTATAAAGTTGCAAAAGTATGCTCTACTCTAGACATCTGGACGTTCCTGCTTGACATGATATGATCCAACATATGTATCATCGTCCTATCAAGCAGTACTCTCCCCTGAGAACCATTTACGAAGACTATTGGCATTGGAAAGCATTGATTGGCAGTGGCAAGAATCTATCAACTGCGGTACAAGAGTTTTGAGAAGGAAGCAATATCTACTAGCATGTAGTTTGATATCCTTTCACTCGCCATTTATGTTAAGATACGGGTTCACAGTCAAGGTCCACAAGATTACATGCCTGGTGATTACTGATTATGTCTTAGCTGTACTGGTCTCGAAAAGCCAGGAGCGTGACGAGCCAGGCGCCGCGACATTTTCATAACACCGCGCGCAGTAGTACTCCGGCTGTCTGTGCTGGCGGTACAGGTGTTGTTTGACGTCTTCGATCCGATTGAGGGTATACTTCAGACACTTTTGATGCTTGTGTGGAGCAAACTTCTGAAAAGGGCAAGCAAGCGCCCTGTTCGACCCCTTCTCACATGCAGTCTCGCCAGGATTGCTCCTTGATACCCGCCTTTTCTCCTAACTAATCACTTACTCCTGGCTATCAGCAGAGACACTGTCCAGAGATGTCTTTCTTGATAGACATGTTGGTCGGCTGGCTGTCGTCATGATAGCCGGTTCCCGTTGGCCAAGCACCAAGCCCATTGCTTTTGAATCCCAAGTGGAGTGACAAATGAACCGACTCCCCTAATTCATTATGTCCATCGCCGTCCATAAAGCTGAGACCCCCGCTCGAACTCCCCTCATTAAAAGAAGCGTGGACAAAAGCCGCGTTACCAGAAAAGTCGGCCATTTGCGAGATATGTTCTTCTTGGTAGTCATTCTGATTGTTGCAAATGGCAGCAATCCGAAGGACCCGGGATTGGGCGGCGTCCCGAAAACGTTGTAATGCTTGTAGATCTTGCATCACAGTCATGGCCCTATCGTCCAAGTTTATGGTTCCGGATGGCAGCTCACTACCCCTGCGTAGGGAAGAGTCTCGTATGTCCCCCTTTTCCCTGCATCATGGTATAGCGTAGCTCGGACTGGTGCAGTGGGATCCGGATTTGGATGGAGATCAGGGAACTGGATCTCCCCGGGCTGAATAGTGTCGTATCTGATGTCCAGTAATTCCGGGGCCATTGTTGGAGAGGACAGTGACGGATCAACTTAGGACTGAACCTCAAGCTGATCTAGAGTTGAGGCGCTCTCATTGAATATAGTGAAATGCTGTGCCCGAATCATAGGTTTCCACTCCAGCAGCCTATGTCCGTGGAAGGACTGAAGAACTCAAGGAGAATAGCACATCGTCAAGATATTTATTTTGGAGAAGAGAGTATAGTACATAAGTAAGTAGGAAGTTGCAAAAGAGGACAACGACCCCCCCCCCCCAAAAAAAGATACTCTATGCGTACTATACTTCATTATTCACCACCACACTAGCCAGCTAGAAGGGCCCATTCATCAAAGTCGAGCTTCGGATGAATCTGGTATACCTCTTACGAGTCTGGTCAGAGATTTCTTCCGTGGCAGCCTCATAGTCCTGTCGTTTATTCACAAAGTACATACCAGGACCATAGACTTAGTCTGACATTAAGAGCCAATCCGTGTTGTCGTGTCACGGCTGATAGTCGTTAGGGCGGGTACTAGGAGTACACCCCAGGTGTTGTGCCCGACATGATAATCCAGGGCATACCCGCCCTAGAAGTCCCAAAGCCCGAATACTCATTCAAACTGACCATATAAACGAGTCTACACCCCGAGGCCAATGAATTATTGATTTCATATTCATCTAGTCATGAGAAAATGCTGTGGCAGTCTCAAGGTCGTTGATATCTGCCTAGCCGGATGTCAGGTCATATACAAGTGAACTTTGATAGCTTCGTCCTTGGCACCTGGCGATATGGAAGCGATGACATGCATGTGTTCCTTATTATAGAAAGCATGCCATTCATTCCTTCCTTCGGCTTTGCCAGGATGAAGGCTTGGGAGGCCCCAATCGAATCAGCCCAAACCGCAAAGTAATCAGAAAGTAGAGTTGACATAGATATTATGGTCCGCCTATATGAGCTGGGGAATATGTAGTATAAAGCCCATTTCACTATTCAGTTTGATAAGGCTTCAAAGTAATATATATTGCGTGACGTGGACGAGCATAATGAACCTGTGAAACATATCTAAAGTCTCAAACATTTGCTTTACTTCAATGTTGACTCCATGCCACCTGCTCAACCTTCAGAGTAACCCATACGCTTCGTAGCCTACGATGGTCCGTGTTGATACCCTTCCAGTGCACATACATTATCCATTTGAGTACATACCCAGGTACTCCTCGTTTTGCGTGAGCCGTGGCAATATTTGAAGTTTCCTTCTCACTTTCTCTCGATGCTCGTCGGACATTTACTGAGGGGTTTTCGAATTAATCCAATCCGTTCCTTCCCTTTGTCTTTTGTCCTTCCTCATTCTCCTTGCTTTTCGTCTATAGGGCAACATTCAACACGTGTTCCTTTTCTCCACCGCGTAGCTCTGGTAGTTTTTTTGGTTCGCATTTCTTGGTATTGTCGGGTTGTCTTGGCTAAACCTTATCAAATTCAAACTTGAGCACAACTAAGGCACTACCTACTGCTGTCACGAGTCATCCCAGGTTTCCCACTCGGTCAAGAGATAATTTTCGAGCATTCTCGCCCTGACCGTCTAGCAATTTGCACACCCAGCGTTTGGAACCAGCGCCTTCCTCTATCCAGCCTGCCAGCTGGCAACAACGGAAAAGCAGACTGACATAAAGCGGTGCACCTCCATTCGGCATGGCAGACAGAGACAGTACTACGCCGCCTCCCTCCGCAGCAATCTATAAGCCCTTCTTGTTACCCATATACGATGCCTTCGTACTGGGCTTCTCCAACGCCTTTGCGTGGTGTTGCAGCACCAAAAATGTGCTGCTCCCGTTCTACCGCGAGCATCTCACCAACAGCAAGAACCACCTCGATGTGGGCGTCGGCACTGGATACTATCCTCTGAGAAGTCTGGATCTACTCCGCGAGGACACAAGAATCGTCCTCATGGACATCACACCTCACACTCTGAATTTGGTGGCAAGCCGGTTGGAGAACGATGCAGGGCTCCAACAGGTTGAGTCTGTCTTTCACGACGCCACGAAGCCCTGGGACCGGCCAGCACACCTGGCCAAGTTCGACTCGATTTCGTTCTTCTACGTCTTCCACTGCATGTCCGGTTCTTCGATCAAGGAAAAGGCGAATGCTGTCTGCGGTAGCCTTAAGCACCATCTGGACCCAGAGAACGGTGTTTTCTATGGTGCGACGATTCTGGGAGTTGAGGCAAAGCACAACTTTCTGGGAAGCATTCTTATGAAACTCTATAATCGAAAAGGGATTTTTGGAAATCTGAACGACAAAGAGTCTGATTTAGGGGATGCGCTCAAGGGGCACTTTCAGGAGGTTGACGTTACACGAGAAGGCAAGGTTGCATTATTCAAGGCAAAGAAGCCAATCCTTCGAAAGCGTTAAAGGCGGACAGATGGGAAAGTGGCAATGGGTTGGTCTTCGCAACGGAAACTTTTCATGTCTACATTGTGAAGTGTGATACCGACAGAGACAAACAAGACTATCCAAGATGCTGTGGCCCAGGAGTTTCTTCTTCAGCTCCCTGGCCATCATCTCTATGGGCTCATCACGGTTATCATCAACGTCGAATCAAATTATGAAGTCCTAATTCGACAGGCATTCCACCCGAAGGTCTCGCGAGGAAGCTGCTGGTTGAGGATGCGCTCGACAGACACTCTTGAGAGGTTGAGGTTATACGGAGGATCATTCTGGAAGGGCACGCTCTGTGGTCTCCCCCCGCCCCTCGCGGGGAGCTTACCCGGGGCCATTGTCTGATTCCTAGCACTTGAGCCGCCAGAATACAGACACATGTGCAAGCCATGACCAGTCTTTATCACTCACCTTTAGCACTGTACTCTAGCAGCTGCTTCCAGTTTTGGTCGGCAATGAGGGATCGTTCCAAGTTTTCCGTATACCATCTGAAAAATAAAGAAAATCTTACGGGTTTTCACGGAAGCCTGCAACGGACTTTCGTTCAAAGTCAGCACGAGACGATTAGTAAGAGGCCGGCTACGATCCCTAAGTATGGCTGAGGTGATCAAGAAACTGCAGGTACCTTTCCATTCTGCTCTTGAAGAGAGATTCTTTATTCTTCATTCCTTTGTCCTTTTTTCTTCTCTGGTGTTCTAAATGGCAGTGTCCGGGGCCAATCCAAATAGTCCGCCTCTCGTTTCTTGCCCATTTCTCACCCTGCAAGCCGCTCTCACATGCAATCATAGACATGGATTCTGCGGTATGAAGTGTTCTAGCCGGTTACTTAGCATTACAGTAGCTACTTAAGTATCCAGGTGTATGCGTTGAGAATTTAGTCGAGATAGGTGCATCTCTAGAGCGGTGCGAGACTACCTGGCTGGTACGGTACTAAACCTAGACAGGGAAGGGTCTTGTAATCAACCTCTCGGTGGTAATAACCTGGAACATTTGACTTTGGCAGTACCGTAGGGCAATCGTTTAGTTATTCATTGTGCCTAAACTTAGAAATGGCGGTGACAGTCAGTGGCTTGGCCCATTGACGCATCCCCGCAACCAACTGACACGCGTCGGCATGACGGGGGAGAGAAACCCATTTGAAAACATCAATCCCATTGTTCCTAACTTCACACATCTCCATCGATATTGACCTCCATCGCAAAGACCAATAAATATATACTATGAATATCACTACAGAGGGCCAATTCAAGCTCCTCACAGCAGTCAACATCTTCTCCTTATTTATATTCTCGGCGGTCCTCTCTGCCCTCCTGACATGGCTCCGGGCTCCCCGATACCCAAAGGACATCCCATGGGTTGGCACCGGGAAAGGTCTTCTCTCCAAGTTAAAGGATATGAGGGTCTGGCTACAGAGCGGCTACAATGAATATAGCAAGAACGGCGAGGCCTTTATAATCCCCGGTCTATTAGGCACAAGTCCTGAAGTGGTGATACCCCGATCGCAAATAGGTTGGATGCTGGAACAGCCAGATCATGTCATCTCAACAGCCGCTGCTCACTACGATGTCCTCAATGGGGAGTATAGCTTTGTGCATAAGACGATCCTAAAGGATCCCTATCACGAACACGTGGTTCATCGCTCGCTGCCGAGACAGGTGGGGGCGCTCATCCCGGAGATTGAGGAACAGGTCCGGGTATGCGTGGATGACATCTACGGGACGGATGAGACTGAGTGGAAAAAGGTCAACATATGGGGCTGCCTCATGAAGCTGATACCCAGGCTGACCAACCAGATGCTCGTGGGAAAGCCGTTGTGCGATAATCAAGAGTATATCGACAACATAATCAACTTCACCTTGGACGTTACCCGGAATTTGATGATATTCCCCATGGTGCCAACCATCGCCAAACCCATTGTTGGCCCAATGGTTGGCCTGATTTCCAAATGGCACTACCACAAGACTGCAAAGCACAGCTTGCCCCTGATCAAGCAGCGTTTGCACGACATGCAACGCAAGGAAGCCGGGGATGTGGCGTACAAAGACTGGGAGCTACCTAATGACTACCTGTCATGGGGTATCACAACCGCACAGGCGGAGGGACGCATGGATGAACTGGATCCCGTTCGCATTTCGCAAAGATTGATGCCACTTAACTTCGCTGCAATCCACACGACATCCATTACCTTCCTTCATGTCTTCCTCGATATCCTTGGCTACGACAAGGAGCAGAATATCATCGACTCGCTGCGTGAAGAGGTCAATAACGAGCTGAACAAGGAGCCCGCAGGACAATGGAACAAAACCAAACTTGCAAGTCTTCACCGGATGGACAGTGTTATTCGTGAGAGCATGCGGGTGAATGCCATTTCACAGACGATGCTGATGAGGAAGGTCATTGCACCGGGTGGCGTAACGAACGAGAATACTGGACAACATTTCCCGCAAGGAACACTGTTTTCCTGTCCGATTTGGTGTACCCAACGTGATAAGGATATCTTCGGCGACGGGGCAGATCTATACGATGCCTTCCGTTACTCTCGCCAAAGAGAAGAGTATGAAAGGAAGAAGGATGATGAGAAGAAACCTCAAGATGGACTGAAGGTTGCGAAGATGGGGATGGTGACCACGAGTCCCGAAAACTATGGCTTTGGCCATGGTAGACATGCATGGTGAGTGCCCACTTCGATTAAAATGTCAACATACTCGACATGGTCAACATTGCTGACTCTGCCATTGTCTTGACAGCCCAGGGCGCTTCTTCGTCGCACATGTGATGAAGATGATAATTGCGTATCTTCTTTTCAATTATGATATGAAGACTCTCGACAAGAGGCCTGATCGGAAATGCATAGGCAAAAATATAATCCCACCCACCGATGCGACAATGGAGATCAAGCGAAAGACAAGCACGATGACATTCTAGGGGATACCTGTTTCTGAATCAAGGCTACACTCATTGCCATTAAAGTTTTTACCGGGAGCTTCCCTAGTGGAACACGAATGTACTTATCTAGTAGGTAGACGGAATATAGGTGCCCGCAAAGGTTGTAACTGGGCAGGATTGATCAAGATATAGTTCAGTGACAACAGCTTTGGAGTGACTTAGACCCTCAGATCGCGCCTTCCATCTGGTGGAAAGGAGATTACAAAATAATCTCAACATGTCGTTGAGTGGATAAGCAGAAGTGCTTGCTTCCCTCATAAATTCCTTCACAAACAATGCCTGAATACCCCCTCATCCCGAGAACTTGGACACTCGCTCGCCAACATTACCATCGGCACTCTATTTGCTACTGATCAGTCGACCATCTGACCAGTCATCTGAAAAGGAAAAGAAAAAAACAGGAAAATTTTGAAGGGCTAGATATGAGGGCCATGTGCATCACAACCTTCCTCATCGGAGCCGCCGTCCGCCACATTGCCGCCAACTTCACCTCAGGCTGCAGCGTGTGGTACATCCACGAACGGGAAATTCTGACCACCGTATGCCAGACCTGGAATCCGGACAAAGGCAAGGTCCTCACGAACTTCAATCTCAACAATTGCATTGGTGTAGATCCTGTATCCAATGCCATGGTCTGGAAGGACGGGTAAGCAGAACGCACACTCCCCCGCTACACACACATGTTACAGTCGCAACACACTTTTCTCTCCCTGTCGAATCCAATCCGAGATGATGTGGGTGAACCATGCAGTCAGTGTTCAATGACGACTGATTGGGTTTCTTCGAGCGGTAGCGGTAATGCATTCAACACCCACTGCGGTAACTGTGGCTTGCAGGATAACTCTGAGCTCGTCATGGAGTGTGACTGCATCGACCCACAGACGGGTGGTACTACTACTTCTTCCGTCAATCTCGGTGGGTTACAACAACACCCTTTCAATGGTAGTTACTGACGTCTATTAGATGATAGAATAGTTAACCAGAATGACGGCTCCTTGATTTGCCTCTGATTTGGCTTCGGTACATACTGGGACTTTATCCTACAATGACGAGGCTTAGGTCGATCTCAGGAACGCTAAGTCAGCCTGAAGCAAACATGTACTGGACGAGAGTACTGTTAGTATCTTGAGAGGTATAATTTAGAGAACCAAAATAAGCCCAGGACGGACTGAAGTATTGGTAGCTTATGCGCGTGTAGAGGCAAAATGTTGAACACAATCAATAGCTGGCAGCTGCTATGAGGTGCGTACCAAGCCCGCATGGCAGCTGCTAATGCAACCACATACTTTAGGACACTGATGACTTCAGGAGGTATGGACTCGTTGGTTACAGCCATCACTGCATCAATATCCTGCCTGACGGCCACCGTGAGATGCATTACTTGTGACTTGGGATCTACTATTCAAAAAAGAATGCTGGCCTTCAAGACATCAGAATTTTGGCACTACATCTATCATATTCGAAAAGAAACTGCCGAAACTAATAAGTAAAACCTATGGAGCCCAACACCTCAACAGCCAAACACGTTACCAGTTATCACCAGGAAACGACATCACGCGCAAAATATATCAACAGCCATGCAATCCGCCGCCCTACAAGAATTAAGGAGGCCACAAGCCACAGGCCTACTCTGAGGCTGGGTATCTCCCCTCTGGCCTCTTTAATCCCTACTATAACACCGTTCAGCATCAAGGTGGATCTCAGAACGACCAATACGGCGCATGTGGACCAGCATACCCTGGACCAGTACAATCCAGCAGTCCCGAGCCATGACCTCCCTCGGCAGTGGTTCCCCAAAACCTATGCGCCGCCTGCGTACATACTTAGGTAAGTATCCACTCGGCCATTATCTGAATCCTGGGACACGGTCGTCTTGACCCTTCAGTTCCGGGTTTCTCAATCCCCCGGCCGAGAGAAATAATTCATATGCAGTGAATTCTGGGGGAAATGGGAGTCCAGGCCATACGCCAGATCGATGACTTGCATCTGAAGGAGTGTCAGGCTGAACGGGGGAGGAAGAAATGCTGCGCAGACTGTGGAAACCGTCCGGCATTCACGTAGCTTCTTTGCTGATAATTCTAGAAACTTTAGCTACCAGTCAACAGTCTTTCAAGATGACTTCGTAATTGTATAAATATCATTTGACACTTTTTAATACTTTCCCACTTCGTAGAATGAGATGACTTAAAACTCATACTAGTTATCAGATCGCCCACCCCGGGGCAGGTGGTACTTCCCTGTGTCCACCCTGGCGAGCCTCCATGTTCTGCTACAAGCCTGGTTCTTGCTATTGCACAGGTTGTGACAGCCCCCCGAAGGAGGCCAAATCCTGCACGTGCTGAATAGGTTCCGGACCTTAAGCTTATCGAGCACTCGGATCCCCCACCGCTGGCAAATATCGCTGACGTCCCTCCAGATGTCATGTTGTCAGCTTGCGGCGGGGGTTCACATGTGCAGTCTCTGACACTTGCCTCAATATAACCTCAAGCTCCAGATGTCTGGCGTAATTAAGTCTGGAGGCCAGCATGTAGTAATATAGTGGTGCGAGGTTATCTCATACCCAAGAGATACTACACAATATTTGAGAGGTCCCACCCAGCATGATAATTGGAAAATGCCTACATTCTTTGTACTTTCAAATAACAATAGGTGCATGTCGGGCGGTGTGTTTGCACATGTGGGCGACTGTCCTCCCCCCCCCCCTAAATCCGTGCCGTCGCGTGACCGCAGGCTGCAACCAGGCCGGCCCATAATTATGCTGAATTTAGTTCGACTGCGGCGACTCTCACGACCTGTCTGTTACGCCTATGTCGCCGCACTCAGAGACTTATCTCTCTGGTCATCTCCAATCATCTCCTTCCTTGCAAGCCTCCTCTGCTTTTCTCATCAGGGCACAACAAGTCGCGGTACATGCACGTCACAACTGCATCTCAATAAACACAAGTTAGCCTTCTATCAAGGGCTGTTGCGCGTATTTTTTTCACGTCGCCGACCAGTCTCCTCCGTTCTGCTTCGAACCCAGACAAGCATGTCTACACAGCCGTCCAAGGACCACGACTGCCAGCCTGAGCCAGAACTGCCACAATGGGCTAAAGATCTATATGAGCGACTCGTCAACCCGCCTCAATACCGGCCCTGGTCTCCCCCTGAGGACCCCGATAAGCCAAGTCTCCCTTACCTCCCTGGCTTCACTGCAAGCATCCATCGACATTGCGTTGCTGGAACAGAACCAAGACCTCATCTCTCGGAAGAACACCTCAAGCCTATGACTCAGAGCGAGTTAGTGGTTACATGCCCTGCTACTGAGCCTTCATCTCCGGCTACTTCCGTTACAGAGACAGCTCAAATAATTATAACCGCGCCCATCACTGTTGGGGCGGTACGAGGCCCCCAGATTGTTGCATGTACAGTTACACCAAGCTGGACCTCGAAACTCTTTCAGGCCGCTGCCAAGATTTACGACCCTTTGTATTATAATCCCATAAGGGATCTCGGTCACTATCCCCGAGATTGTGTACACAATGCGGATGAGGACTATAGGACTGAAGCCGCCGCTTACAAGCACCTGCAAAACTCCGGGCAGAGCGGTACTTTTGCACCCGAGTACTACGATTCTTGGACCTTCGCACTCCCTATTACTATCAATGGGAAACCTTAAACGAGGAATGTCAGAATGATATTGATTGAGTTACTCAATGGGACCAGTATTCAGGCTACGCGTATCCAGAACAACCCGAAGAAGAGTATGGGTACGGATTCGTTCCACTATCCTGAAGAGTATCGAATGGAAATACTTGCTCGCGCTATGGACGGCTATGTCAGGCAGCTTAAGACAGGTCTTGTCCAGGGAGATTTCGCAGGACGTAACGTTATGCTTATTCCCAAGAGCGAGGGCGATCCGCAGGGAGAAAGGGTGTGTGGCTTGGCTATACCGCGTATTGTTCTCATCGATTATGATATAGCGAGGATCAGAGCTCCAGCCCCGGAGCAGGCAGACCTCCCGGCTAACCCAGCCGAAGTGTTATGGGGCGAGGATCTTTGGCATGATTTCCCCGGCTGGGTGCCTAATGAGTGGCAAGATGTGGAGTTCCAGCAAGATTGGCTGTTGCACAGGTTTTATAGCAACCATAGTCGACACATCTACTATCACTTTTTAGAGTACTTCTCTGAGCAGCTGATGAATAGGCGCTTAGATCGATCATGTACTGGCTACAGCAGGGACTACTATCCTTTGGGTGAGTGGTCAAGGCGCAGGCAGCAGGTGTGGCCTTGACAAAGGGCATCACGTGCACCACGTCCCTTGACGGCCACCCTGGATTAATATTTACATAAGTAGGCTCAGGCTGGCCACCACATTTGGAAATTCGGACGGAAGATACACACGCGCAACTACAATATGTTTGATTACACCATCATCTCGTACTGATACCTAACTGGTCTCCGACAGATGAGCCGATACACGTATCTACCGGCACATCGACTGGATATATTCCCGGTTCAGTGGACGTTGATGGTAAGCGTGATAAAACGGGCAAGGAAAGGGTGTGGAATATGACATCTGGAAGGGCATTATGAAGGCGAGGCGAGCTTTCTTGGATGGTTTCCTACTCTTTACGATGAGATATCGCCTACCATAGTATATCGCATAGCACTTACAGAGAGGCCCGGGGGCTCCAGTAATTTATAGTCTAATTTCCAATCGTCGACATCACAGCCACGGAAACCCCCCCCCCCTTTTTTTTTCCTTTTTTTTCTTTTCTTAGAATGGGTTGCAATTAACTTCTCATCTTGAATCCTTTCAGCTATAGCCGGCACCTTGACCTACTTGCTACCCCCTCTCCTCGTAACTAATTGTTGCCGACTTTGTCAAGGGCTAACTACTAAGTACTCAAACAACTCCTTCATATCCCCACTCCCTTGTCTCTTATACCGAACGGTATCATCTCCTATTGCATTCAACACCTTAAAGACTTTCAGTGAAACCAACAACCCGCCCACCTGCCGATAGTCTTTGACCACCTTCTCTCCCCTTCTTCTCAACACATTCGCCAGGCCATGCATGCAATATCACTCAATTCAAAGCGATCTAATTGTCATCCTTCATCCGTCGTCTCGCCGTACATTTTCCGTTCACCAAGAGTGACATCGGTGTCCAAGTGGTTCTTCCTCATTAATTCGGTAGCCATTCTGAAGTAGTCAGACCCTCCTCACATCCTCCAGTTCCCGTCATCCAGGCCGTCCGCGTAAGAGGCTGCCCTGATTACGCACCTGCCAGTTCCTCAACAGATGCAACTCAAGGGTAGCATGCTCAGCCTCCCTTCACTCCGTTCCATGCAATAAAAAAAAACCAAGGAAATGGAAAAAAAAAACCCAAAACCCAAAAACCCAGTCCATTGTTGACAGCAACTGACAACTGCGGCACTCGCCAGATGGGGCACGGACGACCAAACAGTGAGCCGTACCAAACATTGCCCACGGCGTCCCCGAACACTGAATCAAAAGCCGATAAAGCCACGCGCCATCTAAATTGTCGTCTTCGTTCGTTTCTCTTTTCAGATATCGTCGGAATGGATAAATCGCAACAGCGAGCGATGACCATATAGGCCACTCCAGCTTCAGCCACTGTCCCCTGTCCACTATCGCTTGTGAGTCCAGTTTCGATATGACGGCAGGGAGAGATATCCATTATAAACGGTAAACGAATGTGATAAATATGATACAGTCCAAAAGAATTGATCGTGTTGTGATCGATAAAGATATTCAGACAGGGGCTGTTATCCATGTTTCTCGTCTGATGGGCAACCCCCACCTTGGATGATAATAATGATACAAGGACCACGGAACGGGATCCAAAACACCAAACTTTTAAGGCTCGAAAACGAGAGCCTTGGACGGAATTCATCGATCAACACCGGTTCGGCGTTTAACCGCAAGGCTATTCCAGGTTGAGCATCAGAGCAATTGGGAAGCTAGCGGCGCTTCATCGTGTAGAAGATTAGATTGCTCGCTGGTGCCAAGGGTCTTTTCTTTTTGCTGTCCATTCCTGTGAGTAGAAGGATCTAGAGGCCATCTAGACGTGTCGTCGTAACAAGGCGTAACGGGTCGTTGGGGCATGGTTGATGTTGGCCCATCTCTGCCGGGTATGTTTCTAGAAAAGTGGCTGGAACGAGATGAAACCTGGGGTATCCAACTCATGATCCTGTCAAGTCGGTTCAGCCATGCCCCCTGAATGCTGAGTCGTACGGCATAAAATGGTCGCCCATGTAAAGTCTCTGTTGTGAGGTCCGTGGAATTCCCGATCAACCTCGAATATCCCCACTTGTATCTCTGTCCTCTGGTTGGGAGACGTCCAGTCGTCAGGTCGTGGAGGGCGGCGTCATATAGAATATAGCTCTCCGCTAGGCGCCAGGGTCCTCAGTCGTGACCATATACCGTATTCTGGTAGCATCAAATCGCCGGACAGGGTTCCTGGCTAGTGATACGAAGGGGGGGGGGGGAAACTGGAAACCCGGAAACTCGTCAACCAGACTTGTGGCAAAACCTCAATCGCAGATGAAAAAATAGAGCGGAAAGTAACGATGCGCCTTGAGACCACGAAATGATGCTTGCTAGCGGACGAAGCAACGGTCTTCCAATGACCATCTGAGTCCAATCTCAGTTCTGTTCGAACAACCTCGAGACTAGTGGGAGTAAAGGCTGCTGCCGGCACCGCTGCTATGAAAGTTGTCGGATGAGTCTGCACGAGACCTAGTCAGCAAGTCTGATTAAAAATCTTGGGACGTCAGGTTGGACGCACCACTGCCTCTCTGGGCATGTCCATTCACACGACGACCATTGAAGCCGGCGTTCTCCCATCCGCTCTCGGGTCCCCGGGGCTGCCGCTCTGGCGCATTGCGAGCACTGAGACCGTTCACTCCAGGACGCTGGCTGCCAATAGCACCAGGGTTGTCTCGACGGCTTGACTCGTATGGGCCATCGGCCACGCTCAAAGAGCTCAGGTTGTTGGTGACGCCCGAGAGGCTCAGGTCGGAGGCACGGTGGTTTACAGTGCTTCCAGGGGTTGTGGGAGTGGTTGCCAATCCTCCGAAGGCGCTCGAAAGATCCGGTCGCGATGACAGACCGTGCTCGTTTAGGCGCAGGGAAGAGCTAGGGTAAGCCGACTCTCGCGGGCTCGGCGTCCTCGCCTGCAGGTTGGGCACGGGTCTTCCCAGCTCGGCCATGCTCCTGATAGTTCGCAGGTTCGCGACGCTGTTCAGACCCTCAGGGCTGCTGTCAGGCACCTCGAGTGCCGGGTTGCCGTGGCGACCGATGGTCCCATAGCCGTTGGTGCCTTGTGCCCGCTGTTCGCCGAAATCAATAGTCGCGGCGCGCGCCAGACTCTTGCTGTTGGCTGGGTACTGGATCTGGTCCACAGCAGTTACCGGCGTGTGGCTCTGGTTAACGGTCAGCTCGGGGGGTCCCATGTTGTCTTTCCACACCACAGCGCATCGGTTATCACCGGCGCCATATGATGCATGGTATAAGCCCATGTTGTGGGCCAAGATGTGGATGACGCGGCGCTCCTCGGGGGCGGCTGAGGCGTCAAAGATCAGGTAGTCAGTGCTGTTCGCGTCTTCCTTGTATGTCCTAAGCTTGATGTAGTTGTTCAGCGTCGTGGGATCATTCAAGTCGTAGTCACCTGCGGAGACAACATTGTCAGCTCTGGCATGGTGAAAGAGGTTTATGGGAAGCATACGACTCGGGGAAGCCCGGGACTGAGGGGCATCGTTCGACTGTGTCATCAGAGACTGAAGCGAACTCTGATGATGGAGGGTAGGCAAGGGCCTGTGCTGTTCCTCCAACTGGCCACGCTTTTGGCGCTTTTCCCGCTCTATACGCTCCCGTTCATGCTCTGGCAGCATCTTCTTGTACTCGACACGGAGCTTGCGCCCCTGGACGTCCAGCTGGTTCATCCTCTCAATCACCTGTCTCGTCTCATCGGCACTCGAAAAGTTGGCAAAAGCCAGACCACGGAAGACGCCATTGTCGAAATGGTAGTTGAAAGCGTAGGGCTGGGGCAGGTTCATCTCCATCATGATGGCCTGAAGGACCTCCTTGCGCACATTGAACGGGATGTTCTTAATCACAATTGCGGTGGGTATCAGATCATCCTTCTTGTCGTGTTGAGACTGTCGCACATCGGGAAACATGGCCTGGTGAGGCTGACCCCGGAGCTGATCGATGCCATTCATCATCTGGCCGTAAGGAACACCTGCCAGGCCCTGTGGGGTATACACAGGCTGAGCGGGATTCTGAAGGCCCATTCCAGGATGGCTCGTGGGATCAGGTTGTTGCATCCAGTACTGTTGGGGGTGAGGGTCAGTGACAAATCGGAGATGCGACAGCGGAGAACGGCCTGAACTGACGTCTGGGATGCCTGGTCTTCTGTTGGCGGACCGGGCTCTAACATCAGGTAATGGGCCATTCACAGTAGCTGAGCCGCCGTTGTTGTAATTCCAAGCTGACTGGTTGCCTGCCATGTACTCCCCGGGCATACCAGAAACGGTCGGAGGCACGCGGGTAATGCTATCAAGAATGCCGTACCGGTCCATCATTGGATACATGTTGTTTGGGTTCTGCTGGTTGATAGGATCCATCTGCGGCTGCTGTTGCTGCTGCTGTTGCTGCTGTTGCTGCTGCCTCTGGCTGGGTTGACGAGTCACACCCATGTTAGAGGGCAGTGTACCGTAGCCATTCCTCGTAGATGTAGGGGACCGATTACCCATGCCGCCAGTGTAAGAGCCGTACGCGGTGAACGCGTCCGTTTGTTGAGGCTGATTCATTATGTTCATGTGTGTAAGAACGGAGCGCAAAGCTCGTATTGGGTGTCGCACGGAAAGGAGAGTGGGAAAGACAGCTTGCCTGAAAGGCGAATGAGGCAAGCTGTTTGCTGTATCAGACGGAGCAGCGGAATGTTCCCCAGAAGTCGGATAGAGAGAGTCGAGCAGGAGACGAGGTATCGAGGCACGATGCGACAGGGCGAAGTGAGCTGCAGCTGGGGAGGGGAGTAAGAGGTTAGATGGAGGAACAAAACTGGAGTCGAGCGGGATGTGCGGTTTTCTATGGAACAACGGGAGAAGAAGGCGAGAGAAGGGGACAGGGGGGGAAGGAGACAAGAGACGAATAATGGAAGGGCAGGAGTAGTACTCACCGAGAAAGAGGTTGCGGTGATGGGGGAATGGAGGAAATCTCCTTGGGTGGAGAGGGGCCAGGGAGCGATGGTCCCCTTTATTATTTGATATGGTCCCCTGAGGCGGTCAATGAGGCGAGGCGAGAGGGGAGGCGAGACAACACAAGACAAGAAGCCAGATGGAGGCAGTAAGCCCAGCAGAGTTTGTAATGTAATGAATGGCCTTCTGTATGATATCGGAGGACTCGTCTTCTGGTCTCGGTATGGTTGTTTTTTTGGGGCGGAGGGGGGAGGAAGGGCCGCGTTGGACGCTCAACTTGTCGGGCAGTCGATATTCGATATTCGATATTTTGTACCGGATCAGATATGTATTTGGGTTTTACTCGTTTTGAACAGCTGCACCACAGGGCCAACGGCAGCCAGGAAAAACTATGGGTCTGAAAATATTGGCGGGTAGGTTTGACTGGCTGAAGACTGGGTCCGCCGCAGTGGGTTGAGGTTAGACCCGACACCAAAACGCAATGGTGGCAGTGCGCGTGGTCAAACTGAAAGGGAGCTTTATTAGCAATTGATGGCTAGGAAGAGCCAGCGCAAGGTCAGGCAGGCTAAAATAAAATAAGAAAAAACACGAATAATGGTCTTGCGTGTCTTGAAGAAACGGCGTCTTTTGATGGCTGGTTCGTTTCTCGGGAGGGTTGAAAGCTCTGAGAGCAGGTGGGTTAGGGAAAGTAGGAAAAGGAGGAGGAGAGGGAGAAGAAGAAGAAGAAGAAGAAGAAGAGAGTTAACAATCAAGATAATCCCAATATAGGTAGATACTTTAGGTGGTTGAAGATAGCTCCCAAAGTCCAAGGTAGTGTGAGTTGGCAGGTGGAGGATGGCAGACAGCACGAGATATGCGTACGTGCGTACAGGTTTGCAGGTGAAGTGAAGAACTGGACTGGTTGTATGGACTGATTGATTACTTAGTAACTGACCTTGGTTGACCTGACTGAGGCCAATGTGGAATCTGAAAGACGACCACCTCCAAAATGTGGTGCAGTTACCTAGGTTGGTACTTACCGTGTACCTAGGTACTTAGGTAGGTACCTTAGGTAGCTGGCAACGCAACGTGTAGGTAGGTCACCACTGAGGGGGTTGTGCTGGGCAGCTTAGGGCTACCTAGGGCAGCCCAGGCAAACGTTCAGGCGGTCGGTCCAGCGGGAAGGTTTCCCACAGCAGTACGGTGAGTAGTACTTGCCCCTGTTAGCCGCCAACAGTCGTGAATCACAAGTCTGCCAAACTTGATATGGACCAACCTACTGACTGCCTGTCTGCTTGGGGAATGGGAACTAAAGTCCACACTTTTGATCCCGTGTTTCTTGCTTCTTCGAAAGGGAGAGGGTTTTTTTGGTGTTTTTTTTTATAGAAACTCAAGGCTAGGTCGCCAGGTCGCCATAGGTTACTATGCATGTATTAGTGACCTCGGGGGTCGGCATGTCAGATTGGAGATCCGAGTGATGTAGATCGGGTGACTTGTGCTACTTGTTACGAGGTGTAGCAGGCGAAAAGCTTAACACAGTCCTCCCCTGGCGGAGCAGACTACTACTCTCCAGGGCTGCTAGGGGCTCCAGGGCTCCAGGGCTTCCAGAAGGAAAGACTGGGAACATCGGCAGTGGAGGGCCGCCCCTAAATCGGCCCTAAAAATCAGGGACGACTGCCACAGATTACAGAGGACGGTGTGGGGATGGAGCCAGCCGCTAATAACTGACACGGACCCGACACTAATGCCACACGCACTGACGGAGCCTCGAGGACAGATTATCTTCACCGAAAGAGGTTTGGCCATGGGCAACTGCTGTCTCAATGCAATCTGACTGGACGGTAGGAAGCAGCAGTACGTAGCTAAGTAGAGTTAGATGCTGGACATCTGCATACAGATGCTGGGTACTAAGTATGCAGATACTGTGCACAGGTCGGTCTCTCTCTCCCTCTAACTGACACATCCAGTACTATTATCTCTACCTAAGTACTTAAGTAGGTAGGTGTGTATACCTACCAAGTAGGTATTCTACATACCTAGGTAGCTACCTACATAGCTACGTACAGTACTTAGGTAGGTAGGTCTTTTTACCCATTGTAGGTATCCGGCACAGGCTGAGGCCAAGCCGTTGCGGGCCTGGTAATAACAGATGGAATATAATTGCGGCTCCCACACGGAGCGGCCTCTCCGAATCATCTCGGCCGACCAGCCGATCCAAGGGACGCGCCAATTGGACTATCGATCTGTTCCCTACTCCACGATGATTAGGATTGCATACCTACTTAGTAGATCCCTAGATACGTGTGTGGTAAACTGCTATATTTTCAATGCCTACTACATGCAATGTAATCACCTTCGCACGGACCAAGCAGATCTCGACCCCCCGGGTCTGCTCAGCACTATCTGCGTTCCTGCAACGTACCAGGGCTGCCCTGCCTGTGAGAGCTGCGCTTTGCCGTCATGGTGTTTCGACCTCGGGAGACAAACTGCACAAGCTTTGTGAAGGCTTGTCCCGACATTTACGTTGACTACTGGCCACTTACATACCTACATGCTAAGTAGGTATTGTATATGTCATCTTGGTAGGATGGTCAGGGAACGTCGGGACAGCGCGCCGCCGCCAAGCCAACACCACATACATATGTGTGCAACTGACCAAGTGCGGCGTATCACAACCAACGAGGTCTCAACTTGCAGCTGGGGAGGTCCCCCAGCAACAAGACGGGTCTGAGTGGCTATCGCTATCAAATCAAAGGCTGTTGACGACTATGTACTACCAGACGAGATCTGTTGGCACAGCCTGGCAATGCCTGACAAGACATCTGGAAGCAATCCTGAAAGAAGCAGGTATCCATCCACCGTTGCAACGCCAGGAATAGCACCGTACCGTTACCATCGCGATGGGCACCCGCGGGCCAAGTCGCTACTCATCCCTCTCCTTCTCGAACAATTCTTCGTCCACTCCTTTGCTTTCCTCGCGGATTCTTCCACCGGCCCCTTTCAGCCTCTTTTCGCTTAGGCACGTGGCAAGGTAGCATCAACATTTCGGCCACCACGTCCAGGTTCGGCCATCCTCCACCCCTGGCGTCATTCTTTTTGCGACACCCGTCAACTGGACACCAGCAGCCAACTTTGAAAATGTCAAATTGGCACCAATTTCGCGATCCAGACTTGATGGGTTTGGACGAGTCCAGCGAGCAGAGCAACGTAAGGATGATGAGTGATGGAATAGAGTGCTCACGATCAACCCCCAGAATACTACTAATCTACATACTTCGTCCGATTCCGGCGCGATAATGCCGTTAAGTTGCAGATCATGGCCCCCCCTTCTTTGATGAAACCTACCCTTTTCTTTGTTTCCCCTTTGGGGCACAATCGAGCTTTCTGGCGGATGTTCCGAGGGGGCTCGCTTCGAAATAGGCGAGATGACGGGCAGCAGTTCCAGTACATACCGGATGGAGTCATAAAAGAGTGCTGACACCTGGACATGACACGATCCCAGCCCTGTCGGAAAGATGGGAAGAAGGGGAGGGGGAGGGGGAGGGGGAGGATATCCATGGATGTACCCAAATCTCGGAAATAATTGATAACCCCGTGAGTGAGAGGCCGAGGCAGATCTATGGATCCCCTCCCCGTCCAAACCCTTCTGGAAGCAACCTTCTGGAAGCCTGACAGTTGTTGTTCTGTCGCAGCACTAGGATAACAAGGGATAATTGGCGCATATCCGCGTTGTCATGTGACGGACCAGCGAAGCGTTGAACCACACCACAACAACAAGAGCACACAGCGCGCGGCAAGGCTTTGGGATTAGCCGGTCATGCTTCCGTCTCGATGTCGCCGATTTCGACCCTCGTGGGAAAGGACAGGCCTGGAGCTTGGGCCGTATCTCCAGATTGTTGAGGGGGGTGGGGGGTCAAATGGATCTCTCCCTACCAAGGAAACTCACAATTTCCGTTTATGACAGCTATGTTCGCTCCGGGACCTTCACCTCCAACGTCCTGAGACTTATGGGGAGCTCGGGCCAGCAGTTCTAGAAGGGTTCTTCTGTCGATTAACGTGCATACTTACTTAGTACAGATTTAAGCATGTACCAACGCCCTTTCTTCCAGATCGACAGTGTTTGCCGTAATAACTGGCGACATGACCAACTACAAAAAGCCCTTCATGTTCGCACGAGAAGGAGGCATCCATCGTAATGACAAATAAGACCAGAACGAGAGACTGAGTGGACACATGGCGAGTACCGTCACCAAGGGCAACTCCGAACCCCCATCTCCTAAAAAGGAGTCGTGATAGTGTCAGTTCCATAGGCTGGGTAGTGCATTGCGGTGTCGACGACCTACTCCCCTCAGGTGACTACTGTTTCGGAACTGACGTCGGGTCCATTAGGAGGCTCTGCGGGTGATGATCCCGGAAATATCACGCTCGAAGGCCGGCATTGGTGGACCCGTTTTTGATGGCCTCGACCTCGGGAACCTTTCCGCTATGAGTCCAAGTAGGTAAGGACACAGAGTCCCTGTATTTGTTGGGCATTACTCCTTGTCATCTTGCCATGCAGTATGTTTTCATCCTCGTTCAGGACTCATTCCTCTCGGAGGCTCTTGAGTCCCCCCGGAGGTCCCTGGCAAGCTATCACTCGCTACTTTGCACATGTGAGGCATTAACCGGGAAAAGTGAGAACTACTTTGATCTACTCGACCTTAAGTCTCTTTCTCGCTATCAATCAAGCCATTGCAAGGAGCCATGCCCAAGGCGAAGAAGGCGACCTCGATGTCGATGTCAACTCCTACTTCATGCTGTTGGCCTAGATACTTACATGCTGTCGCTCTCACACACCAACACTGCCACCCATCCCTTTGCAATGTATAGCAGCGTTAACCACATGACTTCTTCTCCAGCCTCATCAAGACTATCAAGCACTCCCCGGGAGACTATCACGGCGAGGGAAAGATCTACCACGATGACCATGGCACAAAAGTCAAATATCGCAGACCTCAAAGTCTTGAGTGGACGGAGGAGATGAGTCAAGTCTTGCTCGACACAAACTATCAAGGCAAGTCGTAGGAAACACTGAAACAAGGCTGGGGCTCTCACAGCGCAGTGTGTCCAGGAGGCTGTGTATCTTGCAGCTACATACTTAAGTACCAATATGGCGATGTGGCACAGGACACAGGATTGCGTGGACAGAGGTGGGTGAGGCCTTGATGAAGGGTTTCCTCCAAGGAAAGCCGCAAACGGAACTTTCAAGGGAGCTGAGTATCTCGAAATCATCTGTTTTGGCGCAGGGTCCACAAAATGCAGGTGCAGCCTGCAGGGGAAACTGAAGGGGCAGAAACAATGCTACATACTGTCAACGCAACCACAATCGACTGACAGCTGGAACATCCGGGAGCCTTACCATTTCCACCGTTTCTCCGATCTGGCCTGGCGTTGGATACTGCTTTGGGACCGAAAATGGAGAGACGAAGGATTTGCAACGAAGCCAGTTATGACCTTGGGATGGGGTCAGTGATCGAAGAACAAGGACAAGCCAACCTGCGCTGTAACCTGGAAGGGCTAGGAAACGCCCACGTCCAAGCCCTGGAGACCAGCCTAAAAGGCGTGCTGCCAAAGTTGAGGTCCGGTGGAAACAAAGCATCATAGATCAGTTGTTAAGGGGGAGTGGAGTGGTAGGTTTCATGGTTCGTTGGAATACCAGCTGTCCTCGAGTTGTGGGAGGATGTTACAGAGAAGCATTGTAGATGCCCGGGTAGGATGCCACACTGCTAAGGAGCACCGATTTTTGATACAAAATCACACTGACAGCAACTGCCAAGATCGAGCCAGAACCATCCCAGCTCTGGTACGTTCGAAGAAGTCTCGCGTTCTTTCAAGCCAGAGCCGACATGCCTTCCGGGGCCCTTTGTTCATCGTCGCCACTTCCACGACGTATCACACCGGCGCACGAAGCACGTTGGTGACCTTCCATTCCTTCTCGAAGCTTTGACGCACGAACAGAATAAAGAAATCACGGCACGGGCCCGAGATCAACTCTATAATTGGGCCTGTGTCTTGGTTTGTGAGGGCAAGGTGAACTCGGTACCGGCTCTACGGGTCGTTCAAGATAGACGAGTCTACCCAAGGCTTTGTTGTGTGTAACGGCACAGCTTGATGCTCACTTTTATCAATACGGATGGATCGACGTGTTGTTCCTAGGTGGTTGATATATTGGTCCTGTCTGCCTACGTCCGTGAACCACAAGGGCTTCTCTCATTCGCTTTGACCTTCTCTTATCTTTCCTGGTTTTCATTTGGCTGTCATAAAACTTTTACTGTATATTCTTTACCTTATCTCTCATTTGGTGTGACTTGTCAAGTACTTTCAGCGACGCGACATCCAGGATCCCGTCCTGTTCTGACACCCACATTAAGCAATCTTCACGAGCAGTCACTCACAAGCGTTTCGAGGACTCACTCGCAGAGCAACCAGTCACCATTTCGCTGGACAACCCCCGGAATTCTTTCTCGATCATCAGTATCAGCGCCGTCATTTTCGACTTCAGCAACCAATCCAAGGGAAAAAGCCAAGACCGCGTAACCCAAAACAGCCCAAAGCAAGATGCCCTCCCTCATCATCTTCCCCCCCGCCTCATCACCTACAGCATCGATATCAGCAAAACCACCACTACATGAAAGCTACAAACACCTGCCTACCACAAAACTCCCCTCCCCTACCGACCTCTCACGACCCTCCGCTCCGCCCCACCGGCAAATCCCTGCCCCTGGCTATGGAGATGCCACTCCTGTATGACAATCTACCGCCTGGCCGTGACCAGACGCTGTCTTGAATGCGACCACCAATTCTGCCTCGGCCTTCCCGCAGCCTCCTCATCGTCACAAAGGGGCCAACCAAAGGCCAAGAAGCGCAAGCGCAACCGCGGCGGCCCATGTATGGCCGAGTTCGACTACGCAGGCTGGTCGCTCTACAACTCGTGGCGACGCACCGTCCTCCTCAACCCGGTGCCTTTCACATTATCAGAGAATCAGAACAACAGCAACAACAATAAGATGAAGAAGGATCACCAAGACTGGGGGGATGAATACGCAGCAAAGACAGCAGAGTGTGACAACGTCCACACCGACAGCATCAGGCCGCAAGAACCCTTCAACGACCGCCGAGATGGCCTCTTTGTGAGAAAAAGGCACAACTGCTGGCTGCACTGCGATTTTCCCTCGGAGTGTCACCATGCAATCTATAAGGCGCAGGAGGAGGGGCGGCCGATCCTTGCGGTGGCAGAGGCACTTGATGCTCTGAGTGCTGCTGTCGCGCTGGGGGATGAGGAGGCGGCTAGGCGTGGTAGTGTCGGAAGACTTGAAAAAAGAGCGAAGCCGACGGTGGATACGAAACTTCAGCTTTCACAAGTGAAGGAGAATGTGGACGAGGTTGGCATGTTGGGTAATGATACTGACGATAAGGAGAACGTATCACCGTGTTCGCCTGAGCCGCCGAAGGACTTGATGTGCGAGCGGGAAGTTTCTCCCATCACGCCTTTTGGAAAAGATGGGCAATCCACAGCGTACAGTACCAAGGACGTGGACTTCAAGATGCGGACAGATACCGATCCCAACAGTCCTTCCGTCAAAGCCACATCTCTGGAATTCGAAGTCTACGTCGAGGACACCACCACTCATCTCACGGTGGAGCAATACCACGATGACGAACTCGACGGGCTTAGCGCCGAGCCCTGCGACAAAACACAGGAGGTAGCAGAGACAGGTGGGCAAAGTCTCACAGTCGACGACCTAGAGAGCGCGTACAGCGAGAAGGCATGGTTCACAACAACTGGAGAAGGTGAACTACCTGATGGTGACTCCTCACCCCACAAGGGCCCAGAGCGGCACTGTAGGAGAGATAGGATGCTTGCGCTGCTCGGGCGGCGGAATGCTATTGCTGATATCACCATCCCTAGCGATAGCATGATCAACCAAGGGACTACCAGTCGAATGTTCAAAACCCAGCGCCAGGAAAAGGGGCAACCTATTGAGGGTAGTGAGGACTGGGAGTCATGGTCCGACTCCTCCTCTTCCTCATCCTCTTCTGTGTCATCATTGTTGAGTAGCAGCAGTGGCGACGGCGTGGGAGAGGATTTAGTTGTTGTCAACTTGGACGGCGACAGCCCCATGCCTGAAGCTTTGTCTCCTATAAATGGAGAGGATGCGGACTCGATGTTATCGCCGGTAATGCCGGTCAAAGAGGACGGGAAGGATGATGAGCCAGATCTCATGACATTACTGAGGATGAGGAATTCATTCATGAGGGGCGATGATTGACGGTGACGGATTGGTTTTGGCATATATCACATAACGAGCTTTCTTCTTTTCTCCCGCGTACAGAGTCTTGTATTCCCCTTTCTCGGGCACGGTTTTATACTAGCTGCATTGAAGCGAGAACCCCAAAAGACCTCAGCATTTGCTCCCATTACCGTAGAGATGAGTTCTGCTCAATTGCCTCTCTACCATCTTTGGTCCCCCATTTTCCATCCCCAGTAACGCACTAAGACGAACAACATCGGAATGGAAAGGAAAAGTATGTTGTTGTTACACGTCGCCCCACACACAGTCTGCGCGGCCCAGAGGCTCGCCCTCGTGTCTTGAGATGCCCAGTGCGTCACCGTCTAGTACCCAGAAACCGAGCTCTTTTGCCGGAGTAGAGGTGCGCCCTCGTCAAGCGAGCCGAGTGTAACGCCTAGTCACAGTGCCCCAGCGCGTGCGCGCGTGAATAATTTGTGTTGAAGCAGTCGAAAAGTAGTAGTCGTCAAAAATCATCGAGCCAAATCTGATCCTGTAAAATAGTGGCTCGTTTACACCTCCTGGGCCTTGGCCTTCTTCTTCTGCTCGACCTTGAGCAGCAAGGCGCGGTTGATGTGTGGCAGCACACCACCAAAGGCGATAGTGGCACGGATCAAGGTGTCGAGCTCTTCGTCGCCACGGATGGCGAGCTGCAGGTGGCGAGGTGTGATACGCTTGACCTTGAGGTCCTTGGCGGCATTCTGCAGGGGGGGGGGGAGTCGCATCAGTAAAAGAAGGCCCGGGACGTTGATCTGTCGGCCTCAGGAACGAGAATGCTGTGAGATATGGAAGGAATTGTGTGAGATATGACTTACGCCTGCGAGCTCGAGGACTTCGGCAGTCAGGTACTCGAGAACAGCAGTAACGTAGACAGCAGCCTTGGCGCCGACACGCATCTTGTTCTGGGTGTTTGCCTTGAGGAAACGCTTGACACGACCGCAGGGGAACTAGAGGCGGGTTTCAGTCAGCAATCATAACGCGATCCAGAAGATGAGTCAAGGTGGCATGAGCAGGTTAATTCCATCTGCGCGCGCGATCGGGCGCAGGTCGAGTGCGGGGCCCAGTTCCATCAGATGGTTGTCAAGAGAACTTGAAGATCGGGAATCGGATGGCATGCAGTGTTGATTTTGATACGCGCATCGCGATTGCGGCCGTATTGTGTTTGTTCGCGATGTTTTTCTCTTTTTGGGAGTCGTTTTTCTCTGTTTTTTTCCCTCGTGGAAATATAAGGTCGATAAGTTCGGCGGAAACCCGCGGAAAACGCGTCAGTTGGTAGGCATCGGGTCGTGATATATGGTGTCCAAGATGTAGGAGCAGGCACGCATGGATGGAATTGAGGGCGCTGATGGCACTGCAGAACGGAAGGTGCAGATGCGAATGGGTGCTTCGCGGTTCGATGCAAGTCAATTCTTACCTGAAGACCAGCGCGAGCAGAGTGGCTTTGTTGTTTCTTGGGACCCTCAGCAGCGGCCGACGTCTTCCCGCCAGAGCTCTTTCCGCCCGCAGACTTTCCCTTGCCTCCGGCCATGTTTGTATTGATTATGGGTTATGGATGATGGCGAGTGATGGATGGTCGGGCGAAATAATACTGCTGGTGCGTGTTGGTGATTGGAAGGTTTGATGTTGATGTTGGACGTTGAATCAAATAGAAGCTGTGGTGGGGACGTGAAAGTTGGGGTTGAGGACGAAGGATGGAGTCGAAGTTTTTTGGCTGAGCGGGTTGGCTGATTTGCTTGTTGATGGGCGGGTTTTGATGGACAGAACAGATGGGGGTTTGAGTCGCGGTTGGGTTGCGCAGTTGCTGCGTGCGGTGCAGTGCAGTGCAGTGTAGTGCGGTATGGTGCAGTGCAGTGCAGCGTAGTGCAGTGGTGCAGTTGGCCCGTGTCGGTCGGTTCGTCGGTTTTTGGGGGGGGTCGATTTGGAGGGGAGGAAGGGATGGCCGGGTTCGAGTTTTGCTTAGGGACGGCTGAGAGAGGGCGTGTGAAAATGGAGGGAGGCTGTAACACAAACTGGAAGGTTCGAGCAGCTGATTGACTGACTGACTGACTGACAGGTAGCCAGATAGCCAAACAAATCTTCCTTGGAAGCTGCTCGCTCCCCAAGCCAGCAAGCAGCGCGCTTGTTTTCCTCTTTCCCGTCTTCTGTTTTTCTGTTCCTGCTGCTTCATGGTCCGTGCCAGTGTGGTGAGGGAGCTACGGCGGACCCACTCAAGCCAAGCGTGCAGTTGTCCATGTGTGTCTGTGTGTGTTTGTATGTGTGTGTGGTGTGTGGCCATCAAGGCAAAGGGGAATGAATGGAATGGGACGAACAGTGGACAGCACTGCCCCGGCTGGAATGCTTGAAAACAGAATAGACCAAAAGAGCGGCATCTGAACTCTTTGGTGCTATCTGTTTTGACGGCTGGAACGGGGAAGAAAGAGAGGTTGAACATACCATACTCACCGTGTCTCTGCGGTCATCCGCCTGCCAGCAGCAGCAGCCCTGATGTCAACGACATGCCAGGCTGTGGTCGGCCGCATCAGCGTCTGGGAAGGTAAAAAGACGTCAGGTAGACTTCTTGAATGGCCCTTGAGGCCTTCCAGGTGGACTGGCACAGTCTCACGCCATAGTTGTGGGTTTGGCAGTGGCCGTCATGTTGTTCGGCTGGTCAAGTACAGCAGCTTCTCAGGAATGCTTCAAAATCGCCTACCAGCGACCAGGCTGAGGGAACTGTGGCGCATCATATGGGTGGCTCGCATATGTGGCTTGTAAGATACCCATGTACCTGATTACCCCAGGTAGGCAGGTAGGCACGGCGTGAGTGCCAAGGCACCTGGCCCAAGCTCCCGCCCGACCTGCAGCAGATATGCTGACTGATATGCAAGATGCATCGAGAGAGGCCCAAGCTCCCTAAAATCCATTTTCCAGTCGACTTTCAATTGTATCTTATCCTCTCGTGGTATCTTATCTTGGGGCTATCTACATGTCATGATGCCGTACCATATGCACCATCTGGAGTAGCTGCGGTTGCTGATTGCCGCTTGTAGGGTATCCCAAAATCGTGGCAGTGGCTGGTTGTCTCCAGATGTCTTATCGCCATACCCACCCTGGGGCAACCATCAGAGTCTCATTTTCATCTCCCTCAAGCCCAGCTTGGAGATGGATCAGTTTGCGTAGAAATGGAACCTAGGCCCAAAAAGAGTACCCAGAGGACTAGTGACGTGTCTGAGTGGACGCCAGCCTAGGGACATAATAAGCTGTCCTGTGTTATATAGCCTTGATCTAAACCACCTGGACAAATCTCATCTAACACCGACAGCCCAACAGCCCGGGCCACACCCGAACTCGTGCAGGCGCATTAACTCTTCACACCCCCCCTATTGTCACAGTCGAGATAGGAAAGTGTCGCGGGGATGTCCGCTCAATGCACTGAGGCCACGTCCACATGACCAGCACCATTAGGATCGGGCCCGTGATCCGGTCCCAGGTGGAGATTCCCGGTACGTGGTGTTTCGTCCAGTCGTACCTGCAGAGGAATACTATGTTCCCCATGATGTTGAGCAGCCGGAAAAGCATGTTGAGACCGATAAAGGCTATGGTGGCCTGTGTCGCTTGGGATGCGTTGGTGCCATCCTTGAACCTCTTTGAGACGGAGTAGACAGGAGCAACCTGTTGGCAGTGTTAGCTAGGTGTAAGCAGAGCGTTTTTGGCGCCTGTTTGATGGAAATAAGACGTAGCCAAGGGCAGACCAAGGACATCTGGAGGCACTCACCCATAGCCCAAGAATGATCAGCTCAATCAGCAGATCCCTGAGGTAGAACCGGACCCTGATCGGTTGGATTCCAATAAGGAAGACACCAAGCCACATCATCAAAAATGCCATGATGGTCGGCACAAGCACCATCTTATCTCGTCTAAAGTAATGCCAGCACAGCGCCGGGGCCACGATGCCAATAAACAAATGAAACCAACGCACGAAGAAGAAGGCCAGCTTCCCCAGGAAGTACTTCTTATAACATATCTTATGAAATTGTCGGTACTCCACCGACCCGCTGGTCCCCGTCACCGGCCACCCGCACCACCGACAAATGCAATACTCGACGGAGTTGCTCAACATTACCGTCCGCCCAAGCCTGAACGTCCCGTCGCGGGCCTTCACCGTGCAACTTACACAGCGTGACGACAAAGGGTATCCAGGATCCAGGGGCGTGGTGCAAAGGCGTGTGGCGCCCTTGGGGCAGAACCTCATACACACTTTGCAGTGGCGGGTCAGGATGGCGCGGAAGGCGTCGCGACCCCATATGCTCTGAATGAGCTGTGGTGTGACGAAGTTATACCAGTACTTGCAGGTGCGGCGCAGGTGTAGAATGTCTCCGAAGTCGAGGCACTGCAGGATCACCACGTGTAGTTCAGGCGGAATATTCATCAAATTTCTGGGCTCGTGTGAGCTTGGAAGCCCCTTGGTGCCTGGAAATTGCGCTTTAGCCGACCCAAGAACATCCCAATCGGAACGAGTTGAAGACAGGGGCTCGGCAATGGAGGTGATGGTCTTGCGGAGACCTTTTGATAGGCCCATATATACACGGCCTGGCGATAAGAGATGGCTCAGCGGGAGGGCATCTGCGGTGTTCCCGGTCGTCGGTGAAGCCACCCTGTTAGGGTCCATGTTGAAGCCAGTACTGGTGCCGATGCTTGGCAAGATGGCATCAAGATTCTGGTCCCAAATTCTCAATCAATATGGCGGCGTGGTTGAAGTAGGGATGTTGCGCTCATAAAGCCGGACCAAGCTGGATGGAACAGCGTTCGTCAAGACTGCAAACGCCACCGAACTGAATGCCTGGAGACTTGTGCTCCAATGTACTGTAGCAAGATATATAGCAAAGAATAGAAAGCAATCATCATTCACGAACTGGAAAGTTACTGAAGAATGGCCTGGGCACTTAGGCACCTAAGCAGTCGACATGGAGTACAGGTAAGGTTGAGTTCCAAGGTTTGTGGTGAGGTCAGGCCAATGTCACCACGATGGAGGGAAGGCGCCTGGGTGGTAATGATCACACCTGAGCTCAGGCGCATTTGGAGCAAGCTGGCAGGCTGGAAAGCCTGAAGTGGATAAAGTGACAGGCCATCAGCCACGCAGGCAGGCAGGTAGACAGATGGCGGGGTAATCATTACACCTTGACAGAGCTGCCCTGGGAGCTGACTACAGTTGGGTGCGGCATGTACCTACTAAATCAAGTACGTACCTTAGTAATTGCTGAGGTAGGTGCCTGCCTCAAGTACCTAAGTACCTAAGTATCTACTAAGTAGGTAAACAGTAGATATACCGTAAGCCTTACTCAAGGAACGAATGTCCTCTCGATTAATCGAAAATTCCAGAAAAGAAAAGAATGCATGCAGTTATTTACTGCAGTGCATTTGCTCCACCTGCGACCCGACCCGGCCCCATACAATCGGTACTATATGAGCGGGTTGATGACGCCCCAGAAACTTTATACCGGTATAGTATGGTCTTGTCCTATTTATAACCTGGTTATATCGAGCTAGCTTGGGGGGGGGGAGGGCTCTTAACATGGTAAGTCAATATCAAGGGAGTCGTATTTTTCCTTCCACGGAACTATCAAGTGATTACATGTACATACCTAGGGGGGGCCCCCCTAAGTATTTAGTAACTATCTAGGAAGCCAGAGAACCGCAAGAGTGTCCATATGTAGTTCAGATGGCTTGAGGGACTATGACATGGTGAATCTGTTCATTGAATATGACTACCTAAGTAGCTACCCGAGTATCCATCATTAAACCGTATTGGCTATCCAAAAACAACTACTTCGCATCGCAGGCGCCACAAACATACCCGCAATTATCACCACACCGACCCATACAGTAATAACCACTGCAGTTGCCACCCCGACAGTAACTTTGTTGGCATTTGGTGCTGCACGAATTACACGAGCGACACGAGTTGCACGAGTCCTGAGGCTGAACACCAGAAGAAGCCGCTTTCTTGTGCATGTCGGATTCGCATGAGCCGCAGACATCCACGCACTCACGCCTGCACTTACCAAGACAATGGGTGTTGCAGGTGTCAGCGTTACAGTCATCGACACATTCGTTCCTATATTTCATATAAATGCCGCTGCAGGAGTCAGAGCAAGAGTCTTCAGGCGGCACGATACCTGAAGAGCTTCTATCCACGGCCCGGCACTTCAGACAGGCAGTGCTGCAGTCGGTCCCGCACTCGACGCATGTCTTGCAATCTTGCAGGGGATCTTCGATTGGGGCTTTGTGGTATCCGTCACGGCCCATTTTCGATCCGAAGCGTTGACGCACGCAGTGCTCGCAGAGACATATTCGGTACGGTGTGCCGAACCGCTCGTGGAATAGGGCCTCACCATTATGGCCTGACATCTTCAGGGTCTCGTAATCAAGGCTGTCATTGTGGTTCACGAACCGGCCCTTGGTCCGTTGACGGGAATAGGCTGCATATGACTTCGGCCAGAGTTGGTGGGTATGCCTAGGATTTTGTTTGGTCAGTGGCACTTAAATCATTAAAAAAAAGTATCATAACTTGCTTCCCGACGATCCCGAGACTTACCAGACAAGGTCTATGTCCTGGGTTGGAGCGATTCCTACCCCTGGATTCTCAGCGATGAGAGTGAAGAACTTTTCATAACGATCAATTGCATTTTCGAGAATATTGTCAGCAAACCGGCTCTTCAGGTAATTGGCATTATACATGCTGTAAGAAAATTTCAGCTGACGCTGGATGGCTGCCACCATATCAAAATCGCATGCATGCGCTTGAGATAAGTCTTGCTTTTGGATAATGTTGTTATTGTCTTCCAGTGAGGCTAAGTAATTTGCTGTATCTTCGGGGTTGGATTCCAGCTCCAGCATCTATATGAATCGTGAAGATTAGAAGTTGAAACTTCAGGACTCAGGTAAAAGGGGACTCGGACTTACCACCTGCTGCCAGTCTATACCTTTCCCACGAAGCCTACCCTGAAGTACCTGATTCGCATAACGCATGTAATCCGTAGGGTTCAGCATGAACGAGTGCCAAACCATCAGAATATCTAGAGAGGGAACTGGGATAGTCTGCCCGGAAGTGTCAACGTTCTCGGACCAGTTCAGGAATTTAGCGGCAGCAGTTTCACAAAATTGCTTCCAAGCTTGGCCCTCTGGCAATCCCTTCTTCTGGCCCGAGTTATCAACCGTCATCTTCAGTCGGACTATGGAATCAAGGAGCTGGATATGTGCTGCGCATTCGAACTTGCTGGGCAGGCGAGTAGTAGAAAGACTGCATTCAGGTCGCACTTGAGGTGTTGATGAGCTGAATGGCTTCGTTTGCGGCGTCTCCATCTGCACCAGAGAAAGCATATTATCGTTGATTGTGGTGGTCATGTTATTAAAGAGTTTTCTTCTTGAGGGTTGCGTCAGAATATTCTTAGCTCTTTGTGGGTTGATTCTTAAGTGTTGTTGGAGAGAATTCTCCTAGTATTCGAGCTGAGCCTCTAGCAGACCACGCTTTTATATTTCGTAGCCAGTTCAGAGTGACTAAGAGAAGCTCGGTGTCTAACTACAAGTCCAACACGGATGCATCCAACTTTACAGTGATAGAGAGGTTCCTCCGTCACGGCGTATTCAGATTCGGCTTCAATGGAAAAGTAATTATGTAGCAAACATGGGATGGGATGGTAGCCTCTACTTTCGTGGGTGATTCGCTCCGGGCTCTGATTATGTGATGGAGTTGGGTGGAAGTTGCAAGTGTATGAAACATAGGTGTCAGCATCAATTTTTTGCCATTTCCTACTTCATTCACAAGTAGAACAGAATATTCACATGAGATGGCTGGTATTTCCCACGCATATAGCCTGTTGTTCCATGGCCAGACAGTGCTTATGCACGTGCACATGCAACACAAGCGTCTTGGGCTAATGCTTGGGAAGATCCACTGCTTGGATAGTATCTTATACATCACACTCACCTATGAGGTAAAAGGAGAAGGAGAGAAGTTTTTAGTGCAGAGGCTTATATTCGTCAGCAACCTTATATACAAGTTCTGAGTGTGCCCAGATTGACAAGATACAGCCCCCCAAGTATGTTTAATTATATACAATTGCAACCACCACCCGATTAAAAACAACTATTAGCCACTCGCTATCATCCCCAACTCAAGGTGAAGTCCGAAGAAATCAACAGATTTAGTACATGTCGAAGGTGGTAGGGCCGGTGTAGCTCTGCTGGGTGCTGGCACCGGTGGTGGAGAAAGTCAGGTCGGTGGCAGGGATGGTGTAGGAAGCAGTCTCGTTGGTGAGGCGGGAGACGGGCGAGCTGATCTGGAACAGAAGGCTCCCGTCGGCGTTCTTGTTGATGGCCCAGGTGCGGGATGACTGCTCGCAAGTGCCCTCGGGGACGGTGGGCAAGCTGCCATCGCTGCCGGTCACCATCTTGGAGCACTTGATACCGTTGATATCCATGCTCTGCGGCCTGATGCAAGAGAAGGAGTAGCTGCCAAGAAATTGTTATTAGCCATGTTGTCTCGATAAGTTTCACGTGTTAGAAACATGGGTAGGGGAGTAACTTACAGGCACTGGCCGCTGTGGGGAATGCAAGAAGCAGAGAAGTCGCTGACCGTGAACGTGGGAACGGCAGAGACGGCCATGGCACTGGCGAGGGCGAGGAAGGTGGCGGACAACTGCATCTTGAAGGGTTGGTTGGGTTGGTTGGTTAAGTGGTGGTTGGTGGTATTGAGTGGTTGTTGAGTGGTCGAGTGGTTGATGAGAGTGGTGATGATGGCAAAAACGAAGCAGAAGGTAAGGGAAGGAATGATGCAGGTATTTATATCTATGATGATGCCACCCATTCCCATCTGGTTGCTCTCCCGTTGGATACAAAATCATGGTATGGACAGACAACCCTTCGATGCTAACAAGAAAGGAAGTGATAGACAACCATGGATCCACAATGGCAAACACGGACTACTATGCAACAATGCGGCAACAACGTTGTCAAATCGTTGGGTACAATGGGCTCGGTAGCCCCGAATCGTCCTGCGCCAGGGCCTGGCCCTCGAAAGAATCAAAGAAAGGGGGTCCTCGAATACGAACGGTGGGATGATCCTGACCCAAACCATGCACGACTGGTCATGCTTGTTAGTAACCTTAAAAAGCGCCTGGAATATCCCGTCACGTTTCGGCTGTTGAACAAGCGGCCTGGGCTGACATCATTCGCTGGATACAATCCCTTCCCCAGGTCAGCAGGTGGCCAGGCCCACATCCATCGAGAGAGGGTCCGCACGGAGTTTATACTGCACATGATGTGGGTAGTATCGTCGTCGTATTCATAGCCACCTCCCTGCTCGAAGACCGGCCGCCTGCAGGAGGGTGTTCCCTTCGTTGGATCGCAGGCCAGCTTGGGCCAGCTCCTCCCAATGCCAGTACGTACATAATACTGTCTGTGTATGGCTTCAGGTGGCCTTTGCTACGTACAAAGGGTATACGTATACATAGTTGTCCATGCCAGGGCATTGGCCACAGTCTACACGGAGTAACAGTCTACATGATAGACTATAATCTTATCCTCACTGGAACGCAGTTAATGACATTAAAGCAGGTCAGTAGTGTGATTTACCGGTGAATCTACATATAGGCTGCTAGGTCAATTTTCCCTCACCAAAGATTGTAAAGGAGGAACAGATTGAGGACCCACGGTAGTTTTGATGGTGACAAGACTGACGTCGTTCCTGTTGATACAGGCCTTTTTTTCTTCTGCTTTTTTTCTTTTGGTTTGAGTAGCTTGCCCAGCAATTCGGTACGAGAACACCAGTTGACGACATGCCTGACTTCCCTTCCCGAGTAATCTATCTGTCTATGTAGCAATTCATATCATTATTTCCTCTGAAGCTGTACGAGGCATCTGAACACCTCGCCAATGCGATGGAATGTTCGAGCATCGAACCGCCAAGGCATCCATGCTTGCGGCAGCCCTCTCTAACATCGACAAGTCACGACCATCCCCTTTAACTCGTGGATCTGAACATTACGTACTCATTTTATGGCCTCATCGACTCTCATCTGTACTTTATGCCTAAACGACTTGACTTGTCTGGGTTCGGATTGGATTAGGATCCGATTCAGCCCCCAAAGTGCAAATGTTGATTTGGCGCGGTTGCCACAGGCACTTTCTCGTATTAATCATGAGGTCAACTACTTGCTTGGCTTGGCAGAGGAAGTAACGTAACTGGTTCAGGCTGGTCCATGACATACCACATCCTGGTGTACGTCGATGGAGCCAAGCCATCAGTCGTATGCTCCCGAGGACCCTACATACATACATGTACTGTAGGTATATGGAGCAGTGTGGAGACCTGAGGAACTGCCGGTGAACCAGTCTGAAAGTTTACAGCTGCCCACTCGGGAGGCCAATTTTCGCCTAGCTCCTCGGCACTCAGTGCAAAAATGGAGTCATGGACAGTGCACTTGTGTTTAGATCGCTCTGATCTGTTCTTGGATCATCAAGAGAACATGACGCTGTGATGTGCCGTCAATCCGGTGATCCGGGGTACGTATTCTGATTAGGTACATATGTAGTATGTACCACATCCTGACCACAAGGCGGCGTCAAAATTTACTTCTTGACTCAGCCTCACCCAGATGTGGGTAGGCATAGCTGATCATGAATACTTAGGTAGGTGGATGGCCTTTGGGGACTCGGCAGCCGTGCGTTGCTCTGGCGGTCCCGTTCGCTTGGGCAGAGCGGTGTTTTAACTTTCTCTCTGGTGGGCAGTCGGTCAAAGGTCAAAAGGGGTTCGATTTTCGTACGGCGTACGCGAAAATGTAGAGCAGTAAAGGCCCCAGTGTTAAGCGATGGAATAGCGCTTGAGTACCCTAAGTAAGTACTTAGGTGGCTGTGGAATTTTGCTGTACCACTCAAAGGGCATATCAAAGAAGAGGGAGTGAAGCTGAGTGTAATATCAAACCGAAACTTCCCGAGGCTTGGAAGGAGCATTGAATCCATCCCGGTCAATGAATGCGTAGATCAAGAAATTCTACAGGTTCCTTTACTCCTTGTACCTCATCTTCCCATTGTGACCCATACCGTTAAACAATCAAAAAACCCCAATATGTTTCGCGGCAATTATCCTACCCTAGGGTATAGAGAGATGTCATTTTACTCATGAGAACACTATCCACACCGTTGGAGCGGCACAGGAGCATATGGATTGGAGTGAAGCTGTCGTCGTCACCCATCATCCACATTTTGGGTCCGACCTACGGTACAACAGCACAAGCTGTGTCTTCCTCTCCGATACCCAAGAGCTACATATGCCAAACAATGACCCAATGCGCTGTTCAGGAGCTCCAAACATTGGGAGTCGAGAGACCGGTCGACAAATCCAAATGTCGCAGCTCTGTACTCTGACATGACGTGTTCGATGTTGGGAAGGAATCGACAATTATGTTCCTTCTATTCTTGACTAATTCATTCTATGTTCTATTTTGACCTTTCAAAAACAGGAACTAGCAGTTGTTACATGGAACTCAGATCTGTCAGAGATCGTGGGCGACCTTTGAGTCCTTGACCCTAGAAGCTTCCGGTAATTATACGGACGAGGGCACGAGGGCGTTGCGGCTCAGAAGAGGCATATACCAACCCCAGGCTGAGGGCTGAAGGCTTCAATATGATGATACACTGATTTCTTGACAACTTGTAGTGTCCTCCACCCTCAACGAGCGGCGAACTGCTCTCCGCCCTTGTCCTCCCCAGCTTCGGCCTCAATCTCGACAACCAACGTGTCTTCGTCGTGCTCCATCTCAAAGCCCTTGAACTTCCTGGACGGCAGCCCGGCCACGAACATATGGTCGAGCTCCTCAAAGGTCCTGTCCTTCGTCTCTGGTAGGCAGAAAAAGCAGTACAGCGCACACAAGCCACCGACGCCAGCAAAAAGGAAGCCAATCTTGCCGCCCAGCGCCGCCTGGTCCTCGTTGACGAGGTAGGGCACCACAAGTGCGAGCGCAATGGCAGTCACCTGGTACATCACCGTCGCCAACCCGATGTTCATGCCACGCAGACGAGCTGACGACACTTCGGACAGGAGCACGAAGCAGTAAGGCCCAACCGTAACGTCGTACACAAGGTTGCAGGCCACGACCAATGCGCCCTGCCCCCAAGATGATGGTGATGTACCCATTCCAGTCCCAGGGCGGGGGATAAAGTCCAATATGCCAATGAGGCCCTGGAGGGCAGCCAGGATGGCACAACCCCAGATATAGGCGCTCCGGCGGCCCAGGAACTGCAGAAACCACCAGGCGACGCAGGCTCCCAAGAACCCGATGGCGTTGACACCGATGTTCATGCTGAAGGCGTTGTCGGCGCTCAGGCCAGCCAGCTCAAAGAAGTATACGGCGAAGTCGTGGAACACGACGGCACCGACGAGGGCCTGGATCGCGTAGGCCATGACGCATATGGTAAGGCGGCGCCGGTCCGCACCGCGGAAGCACTCGAGCATGCTGGGCTTTGCTCCATTTTTGGCCTCGCCCTCGTGGCGGAGTGTTTCGCGGACGAAGGCGAGCTTGAAGGTCGGGTCGACATCCCGGGTGGTGAGTTGCTTGATGGCGCGCTCGGCGGCCTTGTATTCGCCGCGCTTGCAGAGCCAGAAGGGCGGGTCGGGCAGAGATGGAGTGATTGTAAAGAGGAGCATGAGTACGGGTAGGGGCCACTGGCTCGCGATAGGAAACTTGTATCCCCATTCTGAGTCGATGTCGTTGGCAATCTTAAGGACGCCTGAGCCCATGAGCTGACCTGCCACGAGCAGAGCGTTGATGGCGGAGGCGGCGAAGCCACGTAGGACGAGCGGGCATACCTCGCTCACGTAGGCGGTGGCACACACGGCGAAGAAGGAGATGACACAGCCGTTGAGGAGGAGGCCGATGACGAGCTGGAGGGGATGGCGGGAGAAGAACTGGATGAAGACGAAGCCAATGGACAGCGCGGAGCAGAGTGCAATGACACGTCGGAGGCCAAGGCGGTCGTACGCGATGCCGGCACAGAAAGCCCCCACGAGGGAGCCGATCTTGGGGGCATAGTTGAACGCACCGAGCCAATGTGCTTGTATGATAAATTCGTCATCGAAGGCAACGCCAAAGTTCCTCTTGAAGGGTTCTATGCCGACGAGCGCGCCGACGACCTGCCCATCGAGACCCTGACACACCGTAGCGAGGTTGACAAGAAGCGCCCACAAAACGGCTGGGTAGTGAAGCTTAAAGGCCGCCCAGAAGGTCAGCGCGTGTTCCTTTCGGGTGTACTGGGCAGCCTTGTCAGCGTCAGACCCCGACACATGCAGCAGATCCTCGTCGGATGAGGTGTAGCTTGGTATATCTATTAGTGATGGCGCCTTCGAATTGTTGGGCACGGTAATGATCCCGGCTGGGGTCACGGTCCCATCTGCGGCTGCAGTTGTGGTTATGGTACCCATGCTGCCGATTGTAGAAAAGGGGACGCTGTCGAGGATCTTGGTGAAGGATACAAGGTCCACGGGTAGGTGAGTTCCAGATGTCTGCTTCCAAGGTTGCTTTGCTACCGGAAGTTTGGTCTTGTCTTGTTTTAAGAGAGACTGGGAATATTCTTCCTCGCATACTGATCCGCCCTCAGTCCCATCATCGCACGGGTACGAGTCCATTCTCTTGGGCCGTTTTGTGTATAGTCTTCGAAAACAGGTCTGTGCCATTGATTTCTCACCAATTCCTCCCCTGCAGACAGCAGGAAGTTTTCCACTACCTCGCGCCGTCTGATGCTGAAACCCCTGGCCCAAACCCGAACTATGCGTGACACATATTCCAATGACAGGTCCAAGACCGAGTCCAGTATCTCTGGCTCACGCTCTAGTCCGCGTCGTCGAATATTTCCATACCCTGCTCGGGCAGAAAGATACTAGGTCGAAAGACCGAGGAACACTGCCATCGCACAGACTAACACTTGTTGGCGGAAGTATCCCGGAAACGACTAGGACAGAAGCACGGTCCTGGATCGATCTTCTTCCCAATTGCCATATTTCTCCATCTATTGAGCCCTTGGTGGCATGTCCCTTCGTGATCAAATTGTGGTGCCAATCATTGATTGACGCTTCCAAGGTGGCAAGCCATACTCGCACACCATAGAAGGTCCAGAGCATGCCGCACAGTAGAAATGAGCAGACCCAGAAGGAAGGTGGATTTCCACAACCAGCCCCTTCGTCCATCAGCAGTGATAAGGCTAGGCCTGTCCTCGCGCAATGCCCTCAAGTGCTGGGTGTGTAGCTAGATGCTCCTTGGAAGCTATTGCTGTCGTTCAGAGGCAAGTGTCAGCTGGCCACTATCTCAAATGTCTCCCTATTTGACCTGCGATGAAACGAGAAGAGGAATGGAAACTTGGGCCTGACGGCTTGTGCCGCCCATGTCACCCTTGCCCAAGAATGTTTTCCATTTCAGGAATAGTTCGGCTGCGTGTCAGATTCAGGTGGCTTGCATTGTGCTTGGGCTGTCCTTGATTTAGCCTCCGGGGCCACTATTATTATCTCCGAAAAGTTTAAGTCAACGTCGTCCGGACTCCCTTTATGATGCCGGAAGGGTCATCAAAGCTTCTTCAGTGTTGATGGCCGAGAGAGGTGAAGGATTCACGTCGAGCATGACCCGCTTATTGCTTCCGTTTAGATTTGCTGAGCATGTTCTCAGAAGATGATGTAGTCCCTAGTATATGTATATCTGACTCAATGCCATATGTCCAAGTACTTAGGAAAGGTTCTCGATTCGGGATGCGTCAAAGATACATACTGGGGTGGGTGGTGAAGTCAGAAAAGAATACAAGAAGACTTTTGGTATGGTGTCCAATGTCGGGCTGGAAGTGTTGGAGCTGACGACAAAGACCTGCCATCTGCCACGGATATTTCGCTTCAGATCCCCCGCAACATTGTAGCCCGCTGGAGACACTGTGCTTGAGAAGTAAATGTGAGAGAATGTCTGCAACAAGAGATAATCAACCAGGTCGAGTCCGAGAACGCTGAAAAATCTCTAGCTTAGGTCACGAAACTTGAGATATGATCTGTACAGTTTGCGTACTTTTGCTAAGGGATACAGTGTAGGAGACAATTTGAAGATTCCGGAAAGGCTTATTTTGAGCAATGGACTCGAGTGTGTATATACCTGGATCATGTCTCAACCCAGATCATTTTACCCGTCCGGAATTCCGAAGTGAGTCTGAAGTGCTTGTAAACCTAACTGGATCCCAGGACATTGGAGTATATCTAGTATGGGTCTTTGCAAGCTGTGAAAGTTATAAGCCCATGAGTGAATAACTACTAGGCAACAGAAGAGAAAGTCATTTCGGAGTCTCACATCTAACATTGACAGTCAAAATCGTTTCGATGGCATAGTGACTTGACCTCGGATGGTAGACCGGATCACTGGAAAAGTGATTTGAGTGTTCGGAAGCAGAGAGTTGGGATTAAACCACCATTAGGGAGGGCCAAACACAAATATTAACAGCCCCCTACCTCTAAGTATCCCCCCCCCCCCGCTTCCTTCTATGAAGGCATAGCTTCTTTGACAAGTAAGAAGACTCAATGAATTGAAAACACTAATCACCAGCCACCAAAATTCACTAGTAGCCTAACAGCCTCTGTATCAAGGTGAACAGAGTGAATGATCTGTAAGTTGTATCCAAGTTGTAGATACCTGGGTCTTCATCTTCTACCAACAGTCACACTCACTACCTTCAGATGTCCGGAATCTCAAATATAAACCCCTGACAAATCCAAGAATTCTATCGTCGGAAGTCATAGTCTCTGGTCAAAACTTTCAAACCCCCTCTCCATTGCCAACAAGCAACCAACTACACAAAATTCGTTCAACACAGAGATCAAACGGTTTCTATCTGCTTTCCAAACAGTTCGCTCAATCAAGCACCACGAGATACCACCCCTTATTACTCCAAGATGACTCTTCCAAAGGATAAACAGCAGTACAAGCATCGCCCCGCCACGGTCGTCTACCAGCGGATGACCCCCCAGCTGATGCTCGCCTACCGCATCTTCAGCCCTGGCCTCGCGAACGAAGAGGGCCTCGACCAGCTCAACAAGCAGATGAATAGAATCATCAACGACGTCTACGTCGACCACGAGGTAGTTGTCGAGAACGGAAAGAAGATGCGCAAGGGCGTTGGCATCCTAGAGGACATCAAGAGGCAGATGAAGGTCACGGGCAAGCAGATCAACGAGGCGTACGACGCGTATAAGGCGGAGATCGAGAGGATGATCGAGGAGGATCGAGCCTACCTGGCGGCGAAGGCGTGCGGAGAGGTGGCCGAGGGAAACAACCAGAGCGCGGGAAAGAAGCGAAAGTCTTCAAACAGCAGCTCGAGCTCCACCTCGGCCAAACGCGTACAGCGCAAGACTCCCAGCAGTCCCGTCGAGGCCCCAAGTGCGAAGAGCAAGTCCCCGAGCGACGTAGGCACCGACGGCGCCGCCGATGATGATGGCAACAACAACAACGAAGATGAGCAGGTCGATGCAGAGGACGAGGACGAATTCGAGAATGAGCTCTACGAAGTCCCCGCCGACCGCTGGATGACCAAGGCCCAAGCCCTCGCCAAGCTCTCCAACGGGCTGCGGCGCGTCGAGGCCATGCACAGCACGCTCGACATAATCCACGACTTTTACAAGACCCAGATGGTCCCGCGGCACGAGATCACCGAGACCTTCCAGTCGGCCTTCTCGTACATGACGCGCCTGCGCGCGCACGTGCAGGAGATCGCGGAGGTCGTCGAGGGCCACGACGGCGAGGTGCGCGAGCGCGGCGAGATCCACATCTGGGAGGACGACCGCACGGCCGTGACCGTGCTTGTGCCGCAGCTGATCCCCAAGGCCGACGAGATCCCCCTGCGCGTGGCCGCCATGGAGGGGCTCATGGAGGAGGTCTCTGCCATCGCGGACGAGCTCGCCAAGGCGGCGGACGAGCCGACGAGGAAGAGGTTCCGGGCCAAGCTGGCGGAGCTTGTGAAGCAGGCCCATACGCCTGTCCCGCCGCCTTACTGGGAGAAGAGTGGTCGCCGGCGTATAAGGGGGGAGGGGACGAGGGCCCCTGGTGCTAAGTCTCGTGCTCGACACATGAACCCTACCAAGAAGCCACAGGAGTCGTCATTGGGCGAAGGCAGGAACAAGCGCGCAAAGGCCATGGAGGTCATCATTATTGATGATGACTAGAGCCTGGTGAGGAGGAATGCTTGCCAGCAACCCACACACTGCTGATAGGCAGCAGACTCACAGTACACAGGTACTCTCTGAGGTGAAGGGAGGGGCAGGGGTTTAGGGATTGATGAGCTGTGAGAGATGGAACGTTGAGACAAGATTAGAATTAGTTCGACTGACAGAAGTCTGTTGGGGGAGGGAACAATTGCCTGTCGCTTGTCAACGAGCACAATCCCATCCCACGTAGCTAGGTGATGAAAATGACACCCTCACCTGATGACCAGCCCTCCTGGAGCTATTTTTCCGGACTCCGTGACCTATCTAGCAATATCTTCTGCGTGGTTTTTGTCTTGCTTTTCAGGAAGGATGACGAAATGACAATGGATTGCCTAGCCACCACCAACGGCCCATACCAGGAATGGGCCCTCCTCCATACGGTTCCTGCTGGTCAACATTCGGCGGAGTCACGACTTGAAGCACTGGAAAATTGCGAAAGTCGAGACACCCCTCACCCTCCGCAGATGCTGACTGCAAGTCTTCTAGTGTCTCACGAGGCGTCCTCCACGGGATAGAATCCACAACCGCTGGAGGTGTTGTTGGTGGGTCCACTGGTGCCCCAACGGACAACACCAAGGGAGTAATAACCCCCTCTGCTGGTGCCATGGGCTGGTGTTCCTCGGATCCGATCGGTGTCATCCGTGGGGTAGAACCAGCACTTTCGACAGTGGCCTGTCTAGAGTTTCTGCTACTCACATCCGGGTTATCATGGTTGTCTGGCGTCGAAGTCGAGCCCCGCGGTGTTCCCTGTTTATGGGATTGTGTCTGGGCAACCGGCTGATCGGTCACTAAGGAAGGCGGGTCTGGTTGGTGTGTGGCTGTCTCCATTTGATTCACCCCTAATGCTTTCCTTTCAACAGATTCCTGCTGGACGACTTGTTGAGTACTGGCTAACGAAGGTGGGTTTAGATGACTTGTCGGCAGTTCTGCCGTCTCTCCAACCGGCTCGTTCATCGGCGACCTATCCTGAGGAGCAAATCATGAGGATCCATCTTAGAGCCCAGGAAGGTAGTGATATGTTAATGAGGCACTTACGTTCCATAAGCATCCCAGCCGCTCTGTCGGTGCTCATTAGTGCCGCTTCCGCTACCATCATTTCCATCACCCCTACCTCCCCCTGGCGAATCTGCTTCCCCATTGCCTCCAGCCTCTGATGGCCTTCCCTGCCGTCCAGCTGGACCATCGCGGTAAGATCCATTAGGGTGCGCAAAGAAGTTGCCCTGGAACTCAAATCCGCCCCCGGGACCGAAAGGGTGGCCACCGCCTGGTCGATGACGACCAACAGAGGGATTTCCCGAGCCCAGATCCCAGTGAAGAGAAAGCTCGATGTTGGTTGTGCCGTCCAACAACATGCTCCTCAGCTGGTCAGCATTGCGTGGTTGACGGCTGGAGCCTCGTGCGCTCAGTTGACGGTGAGATCCCTCGGGGGCGAGCAGCCTCTGAACGAGCTCGACGTTCTCAAGCGGGCAAGAGATGACAAACTGGGGCTGGTCGACACGGGTGTGGTCCGTGATGACGAACGAGACGGCGGTGTCGTGAAGCAGGCTGCGAGGGACGGGAGGGAAGAAGACGTCGTCAGCGGCCGAAGAGGATGTTAAGGGGTGGACGTCAGATCCAAGCATCCAGGGGCAGTGCTTCACATGGGAGACGAGTTGGTTGAAGGGCCGCATGATGAAGCGTGGGCTGCGGGGGGAGAAGTCGTCGTAGGCCATGGTTCCGAGGCGGATTGAGCTCGACCGGAAGCCACCTTGGGGGCCTGTATCGATGCCAACCTTCTTCTTGCGATCCGAGTGGTGTTGTTGAGAAGTAGTGGAGAAATCGTGTCGTCGGGAGGACGGACTGTTTGTTCTGCTTTCCAGATGGTCGAAAGTCTGGCCTTGAGAGACTCTGAGCTCTCTGGACTCTCGAGATTTCGCCGTCGATCTTGGTTCAGATGATTTGCAACCCCAGAAGGAAGGGCGACGCTTCTTATGGCCGTGGTCGCTGCCACTGCCAGGCATGTTGACTCAGATCATACTTTGATCTGGGCAAGATAAGTACACAAGGAAAATGAGGTGTCCCAATACTTGATATAGACATTCGAAATCGAGCAGCCCTGAGCAGGCTGTTATGGCCAAAGTCAAAGGATGCCGCTTGGCTTCTTTACCCAGGCAAACAGAGAGCAGAAGAAACAAGCTGTGTGGCAAACCCCGATGGAGAGAAACACTGATATCTGAAGGGGAAATAAAGCACACTGAAAGCATTGAATTCTTGGATATATATATTGATGGGTGATATTCCTTTTACCAGAAACTTGGTGTTCCAAAAAGCCAGAGATATCTGGAGACATAGTTCGAGCAGGTCGTCGTCTCTTTGATGAAGTGGTTGACTGGTGACTGCCTGTGACCCCTCCATACAATATGTACACCCACACTTGATATGCCTTTTGGTCTTTCACCCTGGCACTTGCTAAAGGTTTGTTGTACCGAGTTGTGTTCGGTTGAAGGCAACATGTATTGTATGTCCTGTTCTGATGTACAATTATTCATAGTCAAGTAGGTAAGTACTAGGGTTTGCCCCCCCGCTACACGCGAGGGAGGTGAATTTTAACCTTAACTATAACCGCGACCTTTAAACCTAACCACCTTTCCACCCGTATTCTCTACCTTCTACAGGCCGTTTCGTATAATTAGACCGCAGAAATCGATATAAGCGATATCAAATAACCCATTTTCGTTATTTCCGCCTGTAAAAATAGCCTATAACGGCCTTAAAACCGACCTCGAGGGCGCCTACCCTAATACGCTAGCCCTAACTATACCTACCCTAACTACGCTAGCTATAAAGGCCGTACCCGCTACTATACCCGTTACCGTACCCGCTACCGTGCCCGCTACCGTACCCGTTACTATACCCGCTACTACGCCCGGAAAGATTATAGAGGCTATATAGACCGTTAAGGCTACTATAGCTATAAAGGCCGGAGAGACCGGAAAGATTATATAAACTATAGAGACTGCTTAGAATATAGAGACTATAGAAGATACTACTCCTATAGTCGCAGACTCGGCTTCGCCTAGTAATAGCTTTAACGGCCCTATAGATAAGATAAGTATTAGTTTTAATACGGTCCGCGAGCATATAAAAGGAAAGCTTACTAAGGCTATAGAAACGATACTCGATTAGCTTATAAGTACTATATATATATATATATAGCCTATAAGATACTAATAGCCGTATAGGACTTATAGGACTATATAATACGCGCCGGTAGAACTATTAACTAGGACCGGCTTATTAATATAGAGGCCGTTCTTATTTAGATTATAAGCTCGCTATAGTTTCCGGAGTATAGCTATTATATTAAGAAGCTTAGCCCGTTTAAGGGCTATTATATAGCTGCTAATATAACTAACGGATTCTATAGAAACTACTACTATAACTTAAAGGGCACCCGCTATAACCTATATAGAGCTATACCTACGAAAAAGAAGAGAGGCTATAACTGTAATATCTTAAAGGAGCCGGAGGAACTATAATAAGCGGAGATATCTACCCGTCCTAGCCGCTATTATAAGGATACCTAGCCCGAGGAGAGCGCGCAGCCTATAAAGAGGCAGAGAAAGAAGAAGAATTATAATATAAACGCTATAGGTAGCCCTACTATAGCTATATAGCTACGCTATAACGACTTCTCGGCTATAGATCTTAATATAGAGCGCTTCGATACTATAGAGGATATAAGTTATAGCCGTATATAGTAGCAGCCCTATATATTCACGCCCTTTAACCCGTTTATATAGCCTACTATACTTATAACCGGCCTAGCTTTCCGTAATCTAGGAACCCGTTCTTTACCGGCTTATATTACCTTTATAATTACGCCTTCGCCTACTTATACCCGTAGCTCTATCTCTATACCGGCCCCTATAGCTATATATACGCCCGCTCCTATAACTCTAGTATATATAAGTAGAAATAGTATTAATATTATAGTTCCTAGTAATATAGGTATAGCGGAGGCCCGTAGGATAGCTAGAATACTATATAATATTACGGATATAGTAAAGGTAATAGTAGACCCGGAGCTATAATAAGCAAATAGACCCGTAGGTAATAGATAGCCGAGAAATATATTATTTACTATATAATATTATACTATCCTACCTAGAATTCCTTATAACTAATACTTCCGGGTAAATAACGTTTATTATACGGGTACCCTCGCCTAGCTATAGGATATATAAACCTCGAATATCCGTAATACGGGATATTACTATATAGAACTAGCCGTAAGAGAAGACTAGTAACTATAGATTAACCCTTATATATATAAAGGACTAGCCCTATAACTTATTAATCGTTATTATAAAGTAGAGACGGACCGGAAACTATATGCGGGAGATAATAAAGGCGAAGTCCTCTAGTAATATAGTAAGTTTAATCCGGGGGATATACCGGATATCGCCCGTAAAGTTACCTATTAGAATCCGAACCTTTAAGTAGTTCCTCTTTATATATAATACGATTATACGGGTACTGTTATATAACCCCTACTACGTATCTAAGTTCCGTATTAGAATTATAGGAACTCTAAACTTTAAATCTAACCGGATAGGTATAATAAAGGGAAACTCTACAGACTATAAGAACTTAAGCGAGAGCCTACTAATAGGGATATCCTTAGGGCTATCTATAATTATAGTTATAGCTAAGGAGGCTATAATCTCTCCGGGAAAGTAGCGGAGGGTTATATAATTTAGCTTTATAACCGCAGTATTTATACCGGTAAGGATATAGCGGTCTATAAAGATAGCCGGGTCTAGGAAAGCACTTATAAGCAGCTAGTTAAGGTAGACTATAGAGAAGAAGTCCGTAATAGAGGTATATATAGAGATTATAGGATATAACTCGATTAGCCCGCTTATTTCCGGATTATAAGATATATCCTATAACTACTAGATAAAGCTATAATTCTCCTCGTTAAACCCTTATACCCGTATATTCTCTATTAGGCACCGAACCCGGATAGTAGCCTAAATATATAACCGTAAGAGGGCTGCCTATACGATCTATACCCGTATACCCTTTCGAATAATAAGTAGGATCTATATAAAGTCCCCGCCGAAAGCTATAGGAATCCCGCTAAAGAGGGAATTAACCTTAAGTATATCCCGTAATATGCAGTCTACCGCTTTAAAGTAGTACTTATTCTATATAGGAACCTTGTCCTAGATAATAAGAGAGGTAGCCTATAGTAGGGCTATAAGCTTAGTATTCTTATTAATATTATAGGTTAACGACTCGTATATAGTTAACGGGATCTTAAAGCGGGAATAGGCTATATAGCCGTTAAAAAAGAGTAGTACTATAATACTAGAGGAGGCTATATAGAGGATAACCCGTCCCTAAGCCCGGAGGTAAGCTATAAGAGCTCTATAGAGAAAGGTCTTACCCGTTCTACCGGGCCCCTAGATAAAGAAATAGGCCTCCTGCGGTATAGTATCGATTATAATTATAATCTCGTAGAAAACGGCCGACTGCCCCTTATTAAACTAGTTAGAAGCGGTATTATAGATTAGCTGCTGCGCGTCCGTATTATAAGCGAGCTTATACTCTAGCTGCGGGTTTACCTCGATAGATTCCTAGCTGTATATTATAGGCTAGCCTTTAGCTGAGCCTTTGAGGTTAATAACGTGGGTTAGGGTTAGCTAGCGATAAACAGAATACCTGTAGTATATCTAGTTATCTTATATACTTAGCTTTCTTAGGTATTCTCTCTCCTTCTCTTATAGTTCGAATAATACTTCCTTATAGGCACCTACTAGATTATCTAACCGTAGGCTAGCCCCTTATATTTATTCGAACTCCTTTTTCGAACTAGGCCCCTTCGAAATCGAAGCTACTTTATTAGTTTAAGATAGAATCTACTCGCTAGGTCCTTCCTGCCCCCGAGCCGCTCGTACGCCGTAAGGACCTTTAAGCCTAGCTCGTTTCTATAAAGGCTAAATTTATTATAGATAGGTATATTATAGGAACGAACTAAGCTTAGTTCTTCTATACGTATAATCGCCTCTCCGGTCCCTTCTAATTATCGTTCCTCCTATATATCTCGAGAATTTAAAACTTCGATAACTAACTAGCGGCCTTCCTCGAGTTTATTTCCGATAACCTAAGTAAACCTTACTAATAACGTAAAGCCGTACTCCGCTTAATTACTATACGCTAGAGCGCGGAGAGGATAGGTATATACCTTAACCGGTAGGAGTAGACCTTATTCGAGGCTAAGACCGAGGATTAGCCCGATAATTATAAAATTATCCTTCTTACTTCCGGTTTAGTATATAAGGCCCGAGAGTATCTCGAGAAGGAGATATAATTACCTACTTATTCCGGTTTTACTTCCTAATTACGCCTTTATAACGGAGTATTCTCGAACCTCGAATATACCGTCCCGATAACCTCCCTCGCCCCTTCCCTAAACCCGATATAGATCGATACTGCGCAGATTGCGTAGCGAAGGTGCTTTTCCTATAGTAGTACGAATTACCTATAGCGCGATTACCCTCGGAGGAAGAGGTCCGGCAGGCCGAGAGGGCTAAATGTATCCTCTATAACTATAGTAGGGTATAATAAAAATTCTAAAGGGGAGTTTAATTTTAAATAAAGGATTTTTAGATTTAAGTTTATATAGGGAGGGTTATATATATAGGTAGGGACGGACCGACGACGGACCGGTAGCGCGCTGGTACCGGACTAGCACTAAGCACCTCCGATCGAGGTCCGCCCTTATCTAATTAGCTAGATAGGTCGGTTAAGTAAACGGTTAAGTTAATCCTCCTAGCCTAGGGTAGCCGGTTAAGTAAATACTCCTAACCCTCGGTATTACGTAGTTAGTCGAAACGTTATCCCTTAGGCGATCCCTAAGAAGAGAAGGAGGTATATATCCGCCCGGGATCTAAGACGAGGTTTATTCCTCGCTAGTACGGGTTTTACGGTATAACGAAGGACTAGAGGTCTTAGATAAAACCGGTCTACGATAATCTAGGTACTAGAGATTAGGCATTATCCCTATTAGCCCCTTATAGTAGCGACGAGGCTGTAAGATTATACGAAATCGCACTACCGTCCCTTCCGTTTAGGTAGAGCGGAGGGATATATTATAGGCTAGCCTTTAGCTAAGCCTTTAAGGTTAATAATATAGGTTAGGGTTAGCCAGCGATAAACAGAATGCCCGTAGTATATCTAGTTATCTTATATACTTAGCTTTCTTAAGCATTCTCTCTCCTTCTCTTATAGTTCGAATAATACTTCCTTACAGGCACCTACCAGATTATCCAACCGTAGGCCAGCCCCTTACACTATACTGCGGCTCTAGAAGCCCGAAGTTCGTAAGCTCCTTATCGGACTCGCGGAGCTATTACTATATAAGGAAGAGGCTATAATCGAGATATAATTCCTCTAGTTTAGGCGGGATATCAGCCCGGTTACAGATCCGGTGCGCTAGATCGTTATAGAGAGAAGCTATAAACTTCTGCTATAGCCTAGCGTAGTCCGAGATATTACTATATAGGAGTACGATAACGAAGAAGCGCTATAAAGAGAACCCGGTCTACTAGGCTATAGCCTCTTCGAAATAGGATATTTAACGGCTATCGTAATCTAATAACCCTATAGCTAGATAGGCAGCCCTATAAATAGGGTAAAGAATACCTTAGATAGTACGGATATACTCGAATAACTACAGTCCGTGAATATTATAGAGGAGGAAGCGTAAGAAGTATAGCTCGCCCGTAACAGGCAGTATATAATATATACGGCCGACTATAATACCGCGCTACCAGGGTTACTACTCCCTCTGCTACGCTTTCTATATATATAAACGGGGGAAATCGATATATAATAAGTACCGCCCTTCCTTATAATCCTTATTATAATTAAAAAAAGCTATTAACTAGGACCTACTGCGCTCCGTAATAATAATAACGGCCTAAGAAGAGGCATCCTCTTAAAAGTATATAGCCTATTAGCCCTCGAGGTAGATAGGCAAACGGGTTACGGGCGGGAACTCCTTATAAACCGGGTACTTAAACAGGTATATAATAGCTTCTATAGGGCTTACATACCGTCCTTACAGATATATTTCGATCTTATTAAGGGCGTTACTATTCCGTAATATAACTATAGCCTTATCTATTCCCTTATATATATACTTATAGATATACTTAATAGCCTTTACAGTTATACAGATCTCTATATTAATATATATTTAGTATTTCCGGTATAGGTACGGGCTATATAGTATAACCTAGTAGTTATCTAGCTCGACCTCCTAATTATTTACCTTCTTCTTTATAACCTAGCCGTTATTATAGCGCCTATAAAGAGGATATCCGTCCTCCGGTATAACTATATTATCCGTAAACTCCTTTAGAAACTTCTTACTATAGGTAGGGGGCCGCTTAACCCCGGGAAGGACTATATATAGACTTTTCGGGTTAGCTATACTATAGATACTATAGACTATAGAAGTCTCGATAATAGCCCGTAATACGCCGTCTAGGTCCTCCTCTAGTATAGGCAGCTCTATACGGATTATACGGTCGATATTATCCGGAAGCTTATAAAGTACGGCTGCCTTATAGGTAAGAAAGAGCAGGATATACTTATAAGGCAGGCCGTATTTCTAGAACTCGATAGTCTAGACGATACCTATAAAGTTACTAAACAGCCTATCCCGCAGCTCTTTAATAAGTATATTATACTTCAGCTAGAATATATAGCCGACGATATTAAGATAGTCTAAAGTAGTCTCGTTTAGGCCGAGTTTATATAGGATTTCCGGCTACTTCGGGTTTATAGTTACTATAATAAAGAAGATAGGATTTCTAAGTGCCCGTATAATAGTAATAAAGTCCTAATAGCACTAGCTAATAAACCGTTATCCGCTAATATATATTATAGGTAGGATAATACAGGTGCTAATCTATACTATATCGCCGTTACCCTACTATAGCTAGTCCGTAATACTATTATATAAGTTAGTACGGAGGTTTACCTAATAGCCTTATAACTATAATAGCTTTATCTAGTCTATTATAACTTAAAGGTCGACTAATAGTTATTAAAATAGCCATCGAAAGGAGAATAGTACTTATAGGTTTACTAACTGTAGGTAGAAGATATAGCGGCTATACTCCCGTAAGCTTATCCGGTTAAACTTATAGCCTATATTCCGCAGATCCCGGACCTTTATACCCTAGTACTACCCGCGGTTACTATATAGTAGGATAAGCGGGTATATAAGGGGAAGATATATAGGATAAGACGGCTAGATTCTATAGAGTACTAAAACTACCGTACCGTCCGTACACCGCTCTATAAGAATAAAGTCGCGAAAGCTAGCGGCTATATACTCGTGCGAGATAATAATAGCTACCTCGTTGGCCGTAGGAAGGTTCGATCGTCTCTAATTAGCCCCTTCTTCTAGCATTAAACGTATCTACGGGTTTAAAGCTATATAGGCTAGGCTTATAGTTTATTAAAACCGTTCCCTTATAATAAAGTAGATATTAATAAACGGGTTTTCGTTTTCGTATAAATATCCCGTAATACGGGTAAGGATATCCTAATCTAAGCTATCGGTAAGTATAAAGCGTATAGTAGAAGTATCGTTAGGGTTATAGAAGTAAAGCTATACCTATTACGGCTTATAACCTAGCGCCTCCTATAACGGGCCGGATCGGTAATATAAAGCCCTATAGATTTAGAAATTAACTAGCCCGCTTCCTATAATACCGCGGTTAATCTAATTATAGTCGATAGATATAAAAGTATATAAATTATTATACCGGCGCAGGTCCTTATAGAAGGCTATACCGTAGGGGCTTACTTCTCGAAGCAGGTCCTATATAAAGGGGGCGATCGGCCGGAAGGCGTCTATATGCATATCGCCTTATATATAGCACTTCTCGAATTTTAAGTTTATAGCTATAGATTACTATATAACTATTAATACTATAAACTATAATAGATAGTTTTACAGGTAAAATATATAGAAAGCCTCTTATCCAGCTAGTATAAAGCGCTATAATACTTATACTCTACTATTATTAATCCTAAATTAAGTATAAGAACGCTCTCTATACTATTTATAGGTATCTAACTATAAGGTTTCCCCGGCTCTAGTATACGAATAGCTATAATAGCCGGTTATCGAGACCGTATTATATGCATATTACCGGAGATTTCTCCTAGGGGCTACCTATTACAGGTATTACTATAGGGTATATAAGTAGTATAAGGAGCACCGTTATATCGTAATCGAAAAGCTATAATACTATAAAACTTCCTATAACGGTAATAGAAGCTAGTTTAAGAAGACCGGGCGGGATAGTTTACTCGAGGCGGTATAATACTTAGTTACTACAGGTATATAATACTATAGGTAAGATAAAGGTTATAGGAATATAAAAACCGTAAAAACGTTACGTAAATTTAGGTATATACGCGTATATAGGGATATATTATTTATAGGGGTTCACGTTATATATAGCGGTATATATAACCGGTTCACATTATATGCAGTAGAGAGATATAAATAAAAGGTCTTAATAGCTAATGTGTATAGTCTGTTAGTATAGAGCCGTTTTACGGGCTAAATTCCTTATCGGCTATTAAATTGTTAGTGTACGGATGTTTTACGGGCGAAATCTGCTATCCTGGGAACCGCTAAATGAGATAGAGCTCGCGTATATAAAGGAATGAAGTAGGTGTTGAAAAGAGCAGTTGAGCGGGTTGACGTTCCGATGCCGGATAAAACTGCCCCCCAATTTGTCTCTTCCGGTTCGTACTGCCGAACCCCGCGTTCCCGCCCGGCCTAGCTGCTGTGGGGCCTGTGGCTTTTGCATCAACGATGGGACATCGCTCCGTCGTCATCTGCGGCGCACTTGGGCTTGTGGGACGACAAGGACGACAAGCTTCCCCAGGCGGCACAAAGTGTGTGGAGTTCCCAAAGGGGAAGGGGACGTCAGATGGTCGCAATGGCCTACTGTGCCGTCTTCAATTCCCGTCGTCCTGTTCAGTATCTGCCCAAGCCCAAGCCCAAGCCCATGCCATCGCCATCGCCATCGCCATCGAGACCACCCATCGTGCACCTATCCAGCTCATGTTCCAAACCTGACTGAACCAACTCACCCTGACTTAGTTCGACACTATTGAAAAGATCGAATCCAACTGTCCATGATGGCTTCCAACCCGGGAATCCTCTACGTTACCATGCAGCCCAAACCCGGGCTGTCACTGCCCCAGTTCCACGAATGGTACAACAACGAGCATGGTCCTACTCGCCTGCGTCTCCCCCAGATCTTTGCCAACGGCCTCCGCTACGAAGCAACAGACTCCCAAGAGCCGACCTTCCTGGCCATGTACGACGTTACATCCATGAGCCAACTCGAGACTCCGACCTACACCTCACTCCGCGAGAACAGAAGCCCCAGGGAGGCAGAGACGATCGGCCAGGTCGACGTCAAGCGCTTCTTCTACGACCTTGTATCCGAGCGGAAGTCCCCCGGATTCACGCCAGCCGAGGAGCTCACGGACAACAAAGCTGAGGGCCTGGTCCTGATTGCTGTTGAGAATTCCGTCACTGCGCTGGAGGGGGCTGAACAGGCACTATACAAGTGGTACGAGGAGGAGCATATCCCCATGCTGTCCAAGGTACAGGGCTGGCTGCGGACGCGCATCTTCAGGACGTCCATCAGTCTCGACAAGGATGCCCCGCTCAAATACCTCATATTGCATGAGTACGCCAAGGAGAACGGACTGGGCGGGCCTGAGTACCAGGCTGCGCTGAGTACCAAATGGAGGGATGACATCTTCGACAAGGTCATTGCCAACAAGCACAGACGGGCATATTCTCTGTTCTACGTGTTCGGACCGGCACCACGGGACTTAAGCTCGCTAGCAAAGCTGCGGGAAGACCAGGCCTTTGTGTCGGCAGACGCCAGGACGAGAACAGACCCTCACCATGGCAAGCCTGTCCTAACATCCTACGTCACAACCAAGGACAGCCTCGCCATCCCGTACCGCCTGGAGGGAAATCCCGACCCCAAGGCCCCGACCATTGCCTTTGTCAACTCTCTTCTGACTTCTTTGCACATGTGGGACTACTTCGTGGACATCTTGAAATCGGCTCGGCCTGAGTTCCGCATACTGCGATACGACGTCCGGGGAAGGCACGCAGTTCCAGAGCCGCCCGTCCCAGCAACTCTAGATATGCTATCCGACGACCTTGCCACGCTCCTCTCGGCCCTTCGTATTGACAAACTGCATGCCTTGATCGGCGTCAGCCAGGGCGGTGCCACCACTCTCAAGTTCTCTCTCAAGTACCCCAGCAAGCTTGACCGCTTTATAGCCTGTGATTTCAACGTCTCAAGCTCCGAAGCCAACACCCAAGCCTGGAAGGACCGTATCGCGGTTGCAGAGTCCATCAGCGAGGACGGTACCCCTGGTATCAAGAAGCTGGCCGGCGTCACGGTCGAGCGGTGGTTCCATCCGCACACTATGACCAACAAGAAAGACACTGTAAGCTGGATGACCGAGATGGTAGCAGATAATGACATCCAGGGGTTTAGGTATGGATGTCAGGCGCTATGGGACTACAACATGCGCGAGCAGATGAAGGGTTGCAGCGTCCCGGGTCTGTTGGTCGTTGGTGATGGTGATGGGAAGGGCGCACTGGTCAAGGCTATGGATGGGTTCAAGAGCCAAGTCGGGGACAGCGGACTGGAGTTGAAGGTTGTTCCTGAGGCGGGGCATCTGCCCATGTGCGAGAGCCCCGAGGCGTTCTGGGAAGCTATCAAAGGGTTTCTGTAACCCATCCTAAAACAGTCCAAGAAGAGTCTAAATATCATTCGGGTTGCTGCCCTAATCTAGTCGAGAGTCATGACCACCAAACCGCCCTGTTTCCTGCGTGCTAAAGCTTAAGTAAGTCACCAACTGGGAATCTCAGGCGCTTTTTAGCCACTAAGTACTAAGTACCCAGATAGGTTTCCCTATCGTTTAATAGCATTCGAGACCCTACTGACGACCCTCAACGTCTGAACATGAAAGGCTTTCCAGATGCGCAGGTGTGTTGTCTGTGTATCTCCACCCATCGTTTGTTTTCGATTTGCCGTCATTCAACTCGGATTTGCGCCGCCGCATCTTCCCAGATTTACCACCGATCCACCTGCTTTGAACCGACTTGTTCTACCGACTTCGAGCCAGTTTCACACCCCTCCAGCTCATATTTCTGTGATGTTCTGGCTTGCCGGCCGACATAGAGACAGCATCTATGGCTTCGCACTGATACCTCTCTTGTATCTCTTCTCGAGCATCTAGCCAGTTCAAGCAGCAGTCATTCGTTCAGCGCCTCACATCCTGGCTCCTCCAAGCCTTCATCCACGCCCTCAGCCTCCTGCCAGATACACACTACGCGATAATACACGTTCATTGATCCCCACTCCCTCAAACCTTGCCAACCCCCACATCATGCTGGAACACTACGTCCAACACGCCAGAAACCTCCCTCTTGAACTACGCGGAGGTTTCATACTCTCCCTACGACAGGACATCGTGGAATTGGAACCGTTGCTATGGCAGCCACAGGCCCCACAGGACCGTAGGTGTCTCTTCAACGTTATTGAGACCTCGCGCCTCGCACTCGAAGCCTTGGGTTACGACGTCTTGCCTGGATATAGCCCAGACCCTGACTATGAGGATGACCCTCCTGCGTATTCTTCCTTCGTTCGTCTACCGGTGAGTACTTTATCGCCTGTAAAGTCGATCATTATGACTTGTTAAAGCCTTTGCTGTTTCTTATATCTCTTAATCTGCTGACAATGTCGATTGCTTCATGCTAGAGTTATGTTGACTCCGTCAAAGCCAATACATGTAATGAATCCCGACTGCCGAGGAAGTTAATTCGAAAGGCGGCGATAAGAGCTCGTCGGTATCTGGGGTCGCTTTTATCGTCCATTACTTACCGACCATCGAGGACTGGATCAATGACTCACGAACCGGCATGACACCATCAAAGCTATGAAGGACCTCGCCGCCAATAAAGGCGGATTCTTGAACAGCAAAGGGAGGGTTCGGTCGAAGAGGATGACAGATGATGCTGCTATCCCAGAGAAGACCTTTGCTTGTTCAGATGGTGATGTTGAATCAGGAGTGCGAGGAATCGGCATCACTAGAGGTCACCTGGGCATCCAGGTAGCTCTAACAGTGATATACCCAATAAGAGGTTTGCATAACTCCAATGCTATGTACCTACCAAGTATTGGGTATTTAAGTACTAAAACAGGTCCGATCTCGAAGACCTGGATACCAGGGTAGCAACTGATTGGATCGGTAAAGCAGGTATCTGAGGCTCAGACTGCCTGAATATAGCATAGTAACACCAAGTTCACTCCGCTGTATAGATGAGACACATACTCTGGGCTACGACCGATAAGTCCGCATTGTGGCTTACATTCCATACTTGAGACGAAGTCGTGACCTTGACAGTGGCATGTTGTGGAACCCAGCTGTGATATCAAGCTTTCTGTGATCTTGACCTTTGCAAGGGACAACTAGCCCCTACTATCTATGCCCAGGAATAACTACGGCCCCCTCAAGGATGATCCAGAATATTGCCTTTGTCAAAATGAGTTTGGCTTTTGATCTTCTCTGTCCTGTCGATGTACCTCTCCCGCACTTATCTAATGATCACTTCGGACTACTGGTCATATTAGTGAAGTCTTTGTGCAAGAACTTTTGAAGACTGGAACACATATCATTACAACTGTAACTCGTCGCTGAGTCCATGGGCTCTCTGCTCCAGGGAGTCAAGCGCATCCAGGCCGACTATAATGATCAGGGCTCGCTAGTCACCGCTATTCAGTCTGGACCACGACTCCCTTGGCGGGAGTGGCTAGAGTCCAGTTGCTGGTTAACGAGCTGCATTTGCTCATGTAGATATTTCCGCACTGTTGATTTTGTCTCAGGTATTTATAGAGCTACATGCGATGTTGTATCGGGAGGGAGTGAGCATCCATTCCGTTGTGATTGTTGTTGTTGGAAAAGAACATGTAGAGCTGACCTCACTCAGGCAGTTAAAGGGTAGATCGCAACCCAGCTCCTCACCCGCAAGGGCTTGTCGATAATTAGAACCCGTTCGTCAGCCCTTTTGGCACTCATATCCCTTTCTCTTTTACGACTGACCACCTTGGACCTCACCATCGGAAGGCACCTTGCCTCAAGCCTGACGAGCAGCCAGCAGGTTTTCAGCCCTTTCCCCTAACAAATTCCAACCTCTATGCCGCAGCGTCTGCTTCCTTGCCGCAGCACTTCTTGTACTTGCGACTAGATCCACAGTAGCACTTCGCGTTGCGGGAGATGGGTGCGAAACCGAAGCTGGCCGTTACCTGGCCCGGAAGCTGGCCCGTCATCTGCCTCATTAGGTCTGCAGCCTCCTGCTTCAACAGCTTGTCGCATGCGCTGTCACCGCAACAGGCCACCGTCATGATAATAACAAAAGGGTCCTCGGTTTTGTGGAGATACTGGATTCTCTACTTAGTCACTCGTTCATCTTATTTGGTCTGCATTGTATAGGCAATGAGGTAGGGGGGTTCACCCGCGTTGAGCACATACCGACATGGGTGTCGCAACAATTGTAGTAGTTTTTCGACTGCAGTCTTTGGCCGAGCACTTGTCTTCGCAGGCCTGAAGGGCAACCTCGGCGTGCTGAAGGACGATGGGTCGCAGCACCGTCGTGAACATCTCCGGCATGGCAGGGTTGGCCAGGGCGGCCTGGCCGATCAGGGACGAGGGAATGTCATGTTTGAATTCGAGCTGCCTCTTCTCGCAGAGGAACTGGAAACGGGCTGGTTTGGTCGTCATGATGGGGCTGGGGTTTGAATGATTGACTGTATGGATATGTAGGAAGAACCTTGGAAAGAGTGAATGGGTTCTCACACAGCGTAAAAGACAGAAAGGGTTGATGAGGATCAGCGGCGACTCGAACTCAAGGGCAGTGATGAGGTGTACTTTATGTGTTAACCCCTAAGAAGCGCGTTTGTTTGCACTAATCCCCCGTTGGCCAGCGACTCGCATTTATACGCAGTACGGACGAAGATGATTTTAGGTTTCACTTCCGAGACAGGTGTCCCCAAGGAGCCCCCTGTTAAGACCCCTGCGCTAGGAAAAGGGGCTGGTCACGTGGCTACCGCAGCATTGAACTCCCAGCAGCCCTTTCTCTTTTATTGACAGCGAGACCACAACAAACGTTCCAAAACACGGTAGAGAGTTCTAGTCTCTAGGACTTTATACAAAATTTGTTTCTGCGAATATGCTTAATGCCATATAAAGCATCCTAGGGCCATACAGCCATAGTCAACTGAGCAACTCTACTTCTACTATGCTATGTGCTTCGTATGGAAAGTGGGTATCACGTAAGGCTACTAGAAGCTATACAAAACCGTGGGTTTCTCTATAGATCCCGCATTGAATGATAATTGGTTGATCCTTGGGAACATGACTGAACACTGCCCCTTGACCTTGGTTAGTTTGCACAACTCAATCCATCAACCACCCCCGGCTGGCATATATATCGACTTCGGATTCGCGTAACCAGACTAGAGCAGGAGTAAGTCAACACAGCATATGGCAATTGTCGGCGAGAGCGGGTACTTAACGATGATATGATTGCGTGCTTGGAATGGGATCCGAGATGTATGCAAGGGTTTATACTGTGGATGTGTACTTGTGCTCCGCATGCTGGCACAGATCTAACTGTGCAATGGCTGCGATTGTATCGTATAGATAAGTCGGTTCTTATGGGAGGGCTGACAGTTTGCACTTCGTGGCAACAAGATGCAAAAGGCATATCACGGACAGTGGAGAGTTTGGGACACACTGTGGCAACTGTAGGTCGGTGTTGTAATATTCATAAGTCATTTGATCTTTTCTGAGAGGATTTGGTGGCCTTTTATAGACAGTAATGTTACATATGTATGCTGTCCCATTACTACTCGAAAAACAAATCAACAAACTCCGTAAAATCCCCACCTATATTTCATCTAGCCTGCGGACAGTTTTTGATATGTTCCAGATGTCCAAGATCATACCAAGCCTGTTCCACTGGTTAAACTCAAAAGAATGGTAGTATCCTATTACGCCCGAGTGTTGCTTCGTGTATCGTTTCGTCACATTCGTCATCTTTTTCTGATGTTTTTCATTCTCATAATCCGACATTCATAACTTCATAAACCATCTCACCTACCTAGCCTTCTGCTGTTCCATATAAGCCTGTGCCGCCTTGGTCAGGAATGGTACAGCCTCCTTCTTGATCACAGGCACCGCATGCGCCATGAACAACTGACCCGCCTGTTTGGGCCATTTCTTGCCCTTCTTGTCTCGCCTGACATCGCCTCCTGATCCACTGCCACCGCTGCCCGCCGGGCGGCCGTAGGAATCGTCAGAGTACCGGCTCTTCCTGGGATTGCCATGGTTCATGGACGCGGCTCTGCGGGGCGGCTTGGCCTGACCGTAAGCATCGCCGTACGGATCATCTTGATAGCCTGAGCGTGTCTGTGGTGGCAGGGACTGACGATTACGAGGACGGTGCTGGACGCGATCGTAGGGGTCGACATCGTCGTAGTCATCCCGAGGCAGCTGTGATCGATGTCTGCCTCGCTGGCTCGGCGGAGAATAGCCACCATCTCCACGCCCGGGTTTGTCATCGTGCTTCTTGCCGTGTCGGCTGCGACGAGGTGGCTCGTCCGCGACGCCGTAACCTCCCTGATCATACCCTGTTCCCTTGGCGGGGGCGTCATCGTAGCCAGTGCCGTAGTAGTCCTTCTCACGTCTTCGCGAGTGCTTGCTGGGTTTCTCCTCCGGAACGGCTTGAGTTGCGATATTCGATGCTTTGTATGGAGTCTGATCTCCCATTGGCGGACGGGGCATCTCGGCTACACTTGGAGGGTACTCATATCCCGTGCTCCTTCGATCCCGCGCCCGGCTTCGTGATGGGGGATCCGTTGTGTAGCCGGACCGAGGATCGTCCTCGTAGTACTGCTTCGGTGCCCTGTGTTTCTTCGAAGATCGGTGGCGAGCAGAGGTCTCGTAGTCATCCTCAGGCCACCCCGACTTCGACGCATGGGGTGAGTCATTTTGGGAAGCTGCCGCCTCTGCCTCTCTCGCCGCCCTGTGCGGACTATAGCTTTTGGCCCGTCGCATGTTCTGTGCCTCACCGGTTTCCCACGTGCCTCTCTTGTCACGGAAATGCCTGTGCCTGTCACTCGTCTTTGACTCCAAGTCATGCCGTGATGTCTTTCCCGGATGTGACGATCCGTACGCATCACGAGAGCTCTTTGCATGGTGATGATCTTCATCGTCTGATGCAACAAGGTTTACTCCGGCATGAGCCTTTCGACGGGAAGACCTGGGCTCATCGGTGTCGGCGTGTATAGATTTGCGACGGTGGCGGTCGCGTGGAGATGGTTGCTCTTGAGCCAGCGGTTCTTCATAAATGGCTCGTGACGAGCGCGGCGCCGCTCGTTCATAGTCATCGTCGTAGTGGTAGGCCGGACGTGAACCGGGGACATCCCTAGTCCGGCGTCCTCGTCCGTCGTCGTACGCCCACATCTTGAAAGATTCCAGGTGAGAATGGCTTGGTAAATCAATGTGTCTCTTTCCAGTACAGGAATACGACAAGGTGGACAAGAATAAAGGGTGGCAGTATGGGTTTAGATGTCGTTACTGAAAGCAGCAAAGACGAGTTGTGGTGGGAAAAAAGTGTGGGAGGGCGGCTGTCAAAAAGTTGCAGGGAAAGGCTTATTTAGGTGACGTTGAGGAATGGGGGATCGGCAGGTGAGACAGAATCCCAACCTCTTGGATCGCAGCTGCTGGTGTGGCGTCCAACTGCAGAGTGTATTTGTGTAGATCAACGAGATCCACGGGTGGCAAAGTCAGATGGCGGAGGCTTTGGGTCGTTCTCGGTCTGCAACAATAGCTGTAACGGAACAGGGTGCAGACTAGCCCCCTCAAACACGACCGGATCTTGCAGAAATAGTGGCTGCGTGGGGTTGCAGTAGGGTAGGCAGAGCTGTTTAGGAATCGTTGGCTGTCTGCCCAAGAGGAGAGGCAAACCAGAAGGGGAAAATGTGATATAAAAGTGCCCGAAGTGAACGAGCTAAGGAAAAAGTATCCGGTGTGAGTGGATTTGCCGGATCTTGGTGAATCAAGGAAGATGCAAGTCTGCAGAGGGAGGGAAGAAAGTAGCACCACAGCAGAACCATGGAAGTGCAAATATTATAATAAGCGAAAAGACATCTGGACAAGCCCTAGCTACCGAAGATCAGGCCTCATCATCAATGAAGAGGTGACACATGTTCTTGTCCTGCTTCAACGTCATATGTGGACAACTTCAGTATAGTCACGAACTCTAAGGAGACGGTGTGATATGATGCACATACCTAGGCAATGGTTCCTCTGGTTATGATGTCGCTTGCTGCTGAGATGAGCATGACATCCGGCAGAAGCAGGGGGGCAAGATGATCTGGGGCATATGACGTCGTCTCGCAGCTGCTTCTACCATGTCTGCATGATGAGCGACGGTGAGGAGGGCCAGGAGGGGCCTGTCAGCCTGTCTGCCAGGTCTGGATGGTCTGGAGGGTGGATCAGGAGGAGTACGTGTATAAAACAGCTTACTTGCATTTACAGTAACATCGTGTGACAAAACGGCCTACGCTAGTCCATCCACTGCATATGCCGCCTCCGTTTTTCCCTTTTGGGTACTGGAACATTGAACAGAACAACACAATCTATTGCTGCAGACAAACTTGTTCATTAATGTTTGGTTCCTGGGTGCTGCAAGGCCTATGTAACAACATATCGCAGGACTATCGAGTTAGCTTTTTGATCTCAAGGCAGAATTGGATATTTATTTCGACTCGGCCACGACATACTTTGTTCCCCATTTATTATCCGCGGAAGATAATTCCGTCGTCATGGGAACCCTGCCTGGTGTAATGCGGCAGCTGATATTAGCTTTTGTGTCAGGAAGCTGTCAACTGGTATCCACGACGATGACAGCGCTATCTGTTTAGAAAACCATCCGCCATCTTGGAAAGAGGCCCCTGGCAGGCACACAGAAGACAATGCCAAGTAGGTAGGCAACCCGAACAAGGGCAGTATATACATTGCTCGACATGCATTGCAGTATGGAGCATAGTTCCCTGCTGTCTAGGTGGCATCGATAACGGCTCCCTCCAAGCAGGCACTTTCCAGTCTTTACATAATCCAGGCAATCACGGAACATGGCGATTCCGTCCACAACCGCAATCACGACACTGCCCTTCCGTGTGACCACCATGGGGTGTTCAGAGTCACACCATGCCAATGCAAAAGACAAGGAAATGTCCCAGGCATATCTCGTCATGCGACGCGGTGTCGAGGTTGACGTTGCAGATCCAGCCTCCGTGTTGCATGTACACGAGCCAGGAAGCATACGTGCCCACAATAGCCTTTAGATCCTTGACTGTTTCCATCAGCCGCCCTGGTCGTTGATCCAAACACCTTGGCAGGGAGAACCTAGATAGAAGCGCCAGTATTCGTCCCTTTAGCAGAAAGGGCCACCACCCAGGCAAGCTGGCATTGATTGGGGACATAGAGGCTCACAACAGCCATGTCTAGTATTCGAAGGCGACTTGCATCTTCCATGAGATTCTGCATGGTACCATATTCAAGTAAGGCTCATATGTAACTCTTCGCTTGAAGCCACTGCGCTCGAACATTGGGACTGCATCTACGGGGCGACTCACCCATCTCGGTAGCATCATGGGTTGCGAATACTCACGCTTCTGGATCAGAGACCCAAGTGTGACGTTCCAAGAAGTATCACACTTAGCGGGAAATACTATGAGTTTATCGTCACCAGGATTGATGAAAGGCTGGCCAACGACTGAAGTAGGGCTCACACCGATGATTGCCTCACCAAGCTTGAACGGTCCCGGCATTATCCTTGTGAGCATTCTTGCCAGCTGCCGACCAGGTCTGTCGCGATGGCCAACAGGCTCTGGCGTTCAAACCAGACCAGGAAATCAACGCTGGCAATCTTGAAGTCAAAACACAGCTTCCGGGCGACTTTCCCGGTTCTGGTTGCAAAAGCCGCAACGGATACATTCTCAGGGCGCAAAAGACAAAGTCACCTTCATCATGCGCGGTTCTAGCCTTCATGGTCTCCTCATCATCGATTGCTTTCAATATGCCTGATCGTGGCACCTGGGTTACGGGACTAGCGATATCGATACCATAGTCGTCACTTGCATCATGTTGGGTCCGACGCATGAGAGCCATTGGCTTCATATCTGTTCACACATACAACTCAGGACCGACAGCTCCATTTTCAAATTTGACTATTGCTTACCATGGGAAAATAGGTTTCAGAAGTAGACCTGCGTAGACATAATACCGGTATAAAGCCCTGAGAACACCATACTAACTATCAGTCCCAGTCAGGTACAAGACGACACACCTGGGTACTTAAGCAACCATGATTATTCCCGGCTTCATATGTTGCATTGTATGTGGCTATGCGAAAGTAAATTCTACTCGTGATGATGAGTAGAGCACTGCATATTTGGGTAGCACCGCAGGAAGACTCTGCCTGCCAGTTCGTGGGTGTGGCTGGCCTGGAGTTCAAAAGAGATGAGGGGGTTCATGCCTCATCTCATCTACACTCTGGATATTTGGCTTTCTTCATCTATCCCGCACCAGTTTATAGATGCCAACATGGCTTGGCTGTTGCCTAACGCGATTGTCGTCCTATATCTCGGAAGTGTGCTATATGCATTGGGTGTGGCAATATGCCGTCTTTATTTTTCGGACCTGGCTCATTTTCCCGGACCAATACTGGCTGCTGTCACATACTGGTACGAATTTTACTATGACGCATGGCCACATCAAGGTCAATATGAGTGGAAGATACGAGATCTTCATGCAAAATACGGTGAGCTCTTTCAACCATGACTGAAATGTAAAGAACCGGGCTGATCGTGGAAACGCATCTTGGGCCAGGTGCATTTGTCAGAATCAACCCAGATGAAGTGCATTGCAACGAGCCCGCGTTCTTTAACGAACTCTATGTGAGCTCCACGAAGCGCCGTACAGATAAGACACTATGGCAAACTAGACAGTCGTAAGTACTCTTTCCAAAACTGCGGCCCAGTTTCAGACCAGCTTACGGGACACCCACCCCATGTTGTAGGTGGTCGCGGAACTCAACGTTCAGGACGCTGCAGCATGACCTCCACCGACAAAGAAGAAGCCGGCTAAGCCCCTTCTTCTCAAAAGCATCCATTCGAGGCATCGAGCCCCTGATCGCCAAAAAGGTCAACAGGTTGTGCTCTAGACTTGAACAGACGAGCGGCTCAGGTGCGGTCATCTCACTCACCCATGCCTTCGTCGCTTTGACCCTGGACATCATCTCACGACTGTGCTTCGGCTACTCGTATGAATTTTTGGAGCTCGGTGCATATGCAAAGTTATGGCATCAGGCAATAGACTCCATGGACCGCTCGCAACATATCATCCGGCAGTTCCCTTGGGTCTTCTACATCGTGGGCTCTCTTGCTCGGTATACTCATCCTGGATGCAGCATAGTGGCCAACAAGAAGCGCCAAGAGGGCATGTTCAAACAGGTTCAGATTATTCTGGACCGACGTGCGAGGGGCGAGAAGCCACCCAACGACGCATTTACTGTGTTCGACGCCATCCTTGATTCGGATATGGCTTCCGAAGAAAAAAGTAAGTACCGGCTCGCAGAAGAGGCTCAGGTTTTGACCGGCGCGGGGTCCCTGACCACGGCAAACGCTCTGGGGACTATTATATACCACCTTCTGTCGAACCAAAACTGTCTTTCTCTCCTTGTGGCAGAGGTCAAAAACGCCCTCCCTGAAACAACGACGACGCCAACACTGGCAGAAGTGGAGAAGCTGCCATACCTGACAGCCATCATATACGAAGGCCTCCGTTTGAGCATAGGTATCGCGCATCGGCTATCCCGGGTTTCACCAGACGTGTCGTACACATACCACGACGTCACAATCCCACGTGGTGTGGCCGTGGGAATGACCGCATCGGATATTCTCGAAAATCCAACCATATTCCCTGAACCTGATAAGTTCGTCCCAGGGCGGTGGTTACCTCTCGAATCGCCCGAAGTCCGTCAACGGTATCAATGGCTTCAGACGGTATTTGGCGGCGGCACTCGGGTTTGTATGGGTATGAATCTTGCTTGGGCGGAACTCTATTTGACCATTTCTTGTGTAATACGTCGTTTCGGGGAACGGATGGAACTGTTTGAGGTGGAATTCGAGCGCGATGTGAAAATCACTGTTGACGGATTCAATGCCCTTCCCAGCAAGGAGTCTAAAGGGGTCAGTGTGGTTATTTCCTAGCAAAATGTCACAGATACGGGATGCAGAGGGATGCGCTACCTCTTGATATGGATCCTTCAGTTAGGAGAGGACTATGGTAAATATGAATACTTGAAAGGCTCACACTCGCTCGTCGAGTTCGTACCCTTCCTTCGCACAGCTCATACCCAGGGTCAACTCGGGGAGGTTCCGTGTAACTACAACTCTGAATGTGATTGTGAATGTGACATGACGGTATTTGCGAAAAGCATAACCCGATACCCTTTCTGGCAGGTGCCCCGTTTAGGGACCCGCTAGCGGGCCTTAGGGTATCAGCTAAGTTCTACACGAGCGGGGCGCTACCTAAACTTACCTATAACTATACTCGCCTAATACTATTATACTATTTAGCCTACTATATCTAGCCCCTAACCTTAGCCTCGTCGCTATCGTGAGAACCTATTAATCTGTTAGTAAGCTGCGCGGTTATACGCCCTAGCGTACTTACTATAGTAGTAGCAGCCCCCCCAGCGCGTGCTCTAGTTCGCTGGAAATACCGTACGAAGTGTTATCAACTATAGGTATATTCTATATAGAAATTCTATATATAGGCCTACGAATCGTCTATACCGGCGGAGGTCCGGCTAAGGGTATCGCTATACTTTGAGTAGTAGTAGTAGCCGAGAAGATGCCGTAATAGCTATAAGACTATTCTATAGCAGAAAGGTGCGATAGCACACTAAAGGACCTCCTAGCAGACTCTTCCGAGTTATCTAGTACGCCCTATATATACTACTGCAGAGTATTATCGCCCTGCTAGGGTAGCGCCTCGAATAAAGCTATCGCGATCTGCTACCGTAGCCTTTTCGGCGCTATAAGCGTAACTGCGCCTAGGTCCCTAGCCCGTTTAGCCGGGGCTATAGAGCTTGATAGCTATAGCGTACCGCCTGGCTTAGGCTGTAAACTCTACGCAGAGAAAGCAGGCGTAGCTAGACGTAAGAACTAGCCCTGCCGCTACGGTATTATAGGGCTTATAGGTGTATATAGTCGCGTGGGAGGGGGCATCATAGGTAAGGGTATCGCAGTAAGCGTACTCGCAGAGGGAGGTTATCTCGTAGGAGGTTATCTCGCAGGCCCGGCCGAGGGAGATAGGGATATCGTCTGTGAAAACAGTTTATTAGTGTTTACTACTTAATAAACTTTGAAGTTATACTTACCCGCACCGAGGCCGTAGGAATAAGCGTGCCTAATTAAAGATCTTGAGGCACGATCGTCGGCCTTACTAGCTATTCTCGTATAACGCGCTATAGGTTCGTGGCCTCGAGGACGGACCGGCTATCTAGGTTAGTTGCTAACTATAGTAAAAACTCGCCCCTATCTGTAAGTATCTCGGATAACTCGGCTGTAGTAAACTATGCAGCCTCGAGCTATTTAACCCTCTCTATCTAGATCTCTCTAGCTATAGCGCGGTTATTTTAGGTCTTCCGTATAAGTTCGAGGTAGCGCCTAATAAAGCTATCGTCAGTTTATACGCACTACTAAAAATCTCGTAGCTACGAGTTTTACTTACCTCCGTTCCTACTACGCGAGCTCTGCGTTGCCCTGGGTATACCCTACGAGAGGGTCGTTAAAAGTGCGGTAATAGACGAGCTAGCCGTCCTGCGCGAAAGGCGTGCAGACCTGCTCGAACTATACTCGAGAAATTCTCTCGCCCTTAAAAAGGTGCTTCCGCTATATATAGGCGTAGATAAAGCGCTATCTCCGCTAAAAGCGATAAGGGTATTTAAAGTGATATACGTCGGTATCGTAGTAGAGTGCCTCGTCTGCATAGTAGTCTTCTTTCGCCTTAAAAACCTACTCTATTTAGAGTTATTATAGGCTTCTAGGTAGGGCGCTAAAGTAGTTAGAATACTCGCAGAAGTTAAGGAGCTTACCTACCCTTACCTTAGCCGCTACCCCCTCGGCTTTTTTATACTACTGCGTATATACGCAGAAGACGCGTTAGATAGTTTCTAAGAAGGTGAACTTATTTATCTCACCCTTAAACCTATCTCTCTTTAAATAGCTGTGGAAGCCTTCTAAAGGAGATGTAGTCGATACCTGTAAGAGAATAGGTATATAAAATCTGCTGCGAAAAAACATATTAGCTAATAAAACTCACAGAGTATACCGGGGGCAGCCTAACTTACCTCGCCTACGATACCTACCTCGCATTTTCACCCTCTAATAGCTTCTTTCTAAGGTATGCTTTCTACGCTACGAGCCTATTAGGAATAGCCTTAACGGCCTTCTTACTATATAGCTAGCACTCTTCCTTATTAATAGCGTTATATATAGCTCGCCGTAGCTATTTCCGCGCGAGACTAAGCGCTCTGCTAGGTAAGCGCCTCTCGATCACCCTCGTCTAGTGCTTTTAGCAGAGTAAAGAGATAACCTATTTACCCTAATTATAGCGCGAGAAATCACGAAAGCCCTTCTATTCAGCACTCGAATCGTCGTTTATTACCCATTACGGCTCCTAGCCTAGTACGAGCCGTTTTATAGCTGCTAGGCAGTCTTCGATTAATTACGCGTACTAGCTCTACGTAAGAAAGAAGGCGCCCTACCTCTACGAGCCGTAATCGTTACGAATTTAAACGGTAAAGAGGTACTAGCCTAAGCGGTTAGTTTTATATAAGCTATTAAATAGCATAAGACGGCCGTGCCTCTCGAGTATTATACTAGGTGCCGCGGTCTTTTCAGGCTTAGGCGGTAGAAATACTAGGCCGTATAAGATCTCCTGCTTTTTCCCGTGCTTACGATTACTCGAGTTAATCTCCTTAAAGGGAAGTTTCTCCTCGCGCAACTAGCTACGGGCTTTATTACGCCTATATATAGTGAGTTTCACTCCTCTTTAAGTTAATAGCGGCTAACTTACTATGCCTGCTAGCCTGCGTACCGTTTTAACTACCTCTGCCGCATAAGGCTATTACTAATTCTCGCCTCCTTTACCTCCCTCTTTTAACGGATCGATTTCTCCTAGTTACGAAAGACAGCAGAATTAATAGGCTTCGCGTCGCTCATACTATATAATTTTGCCCGCTGCTGCAACTCGGTATCCTTCTTCTATATATTGTTTACCTGGGTCTTATCTAGGCCGTAGCCCCTCTCGAGGTATTTCTTAATAGCAGCCGCGAGGCTATTCGAGTAATGCGCGGCATTGCAGTATACTAGATTATAGTCGCTACTATAGGTATCGTAGTATTTTATAAAAACCTAATACGCGGTTAATAATCCGGTTTTTACAGGTAGTATTATATACTTACGGATTCCAGGTCCTTACTTAACTTTCCATCTACTACTCGGAATATCTTAGTTACAGTTATACTCGCGTAGTAGACCGCGCAGCTATTACCTATCTTAGCTACGATACCCTCGCCCTATAACTTCGTCTTCTAATTATTAAATTTATAGTACTAGTAGTTAATAACGAAAGGGTAGTTAGGCGTAGGCGGCCTAGAGTAGTCGCCGGTATTACTCGATCCTCGCTTTAACTATATATTAGAGAGAAACTCCTATAAAAGTAGGTACTGCTTCGGATCGACCTCTACTATATCGGTTTCCCTATACCCGAAGCCGGCGTACCGTTAACGCTATTCAGGCACTATATCGGCATCGTAGGGGAGATACTACCTAAGTTAGGTAGGATGCAGTACCGCAGTATAGATAGATATACTAATAGAGAATAAGGCATATACAAAACACTATATATATAGACGGTTATAAGGGTAGTGAGGGTTCACGAGAATAACGATTATAGGCTACGAATTCCTCTGCCCTAGGCCCTGCTTAGCCTTACGTGAATAAATATTAAGCGCGTTAACGCGTAAGGCATATATAGCACAGACTATCGCGATAGCTATATTATCCCGATTCGGAAGTCCTTAGCCTCGCTGCCCTTATTACCTTTATTACCTTATGGGCGTAATATTCGATTTTAGTGGTGTGGGTGGGCCGGAACCTATAGGTCCCGCTCGGCGAGCTCGGTACTACTAAATTTTATGGGGGGTAGGGCTTAAAGACTGGGGCCGCTGTCCGTTTACACCGGTTGTGCTTTTCCCAAATACCTGACATGACCAAGGCAATGCACATGCATCGTCCACACCATGGCGCCCATATATATTTATATGATAGGCTGTCGGGGTAGTCCAAGGTAGCACCAGCTGCGGCCACATGCTCGGATGAAGAATACCGGCTTGATTATCACTCAAGCCCACACCACTCTCAAAGCTGAGGGCCGTGAGTACCCTAGGGTAATCGATCGAAGCTCGGCGTGAAACTCCCCTCCCTCTGGAAACTGAGAATCTTTTGATTCTTATTTTCTTCACTTCCTAGTGTGTGAGTTATTTGCAATAAATGTCAAATATGGAGAAGGCTGCTAGAGTACATGTGGCAGACCCCCCTGAACGGGACTTCTCGGCCACGGTAATCCAGTACAACAAAGTGAGTAGTACTGCCGCAAGATAAGGATTTCACTACTTGACCATTATTGACGATTCCTAGGGAGTAGATGAGGCAATCGATTTGGTTGCTGGTCATGCCGAAGACGCACCCTTGAATCCCAGCGACGCTCGGAGGATACGGAACAAGGTTGACTGGGTCATTCTGCCCTTGTTATTTGCTCTATTCACCGGTCAGTAATTGAAGGTGTCAGTGTGTTAATCTATTGCTGATAGCAACTCTCCAGTTCAATTTGTGGACAAGTAGGCCGGACCACTACAGCTCATTCTCTCGGAAATTCGTAAACTGACAGCTAAGCAGATCAACGATCGGTGCCTCAGCCGTTCTTGGCCTTATAGAAGACAGTCATCTCACTGCAGATCAGTTCAACACTATAGGATCATCTTTCTATATAGGTTTGTGATCCTGGATATGCCTACTGTTATTATGGACATTCTGAGACATACCAGGTTATGTTATATTCTCTTATCCACACTCGTTGGCGCTGCAGAGGTTTCCGGTTGGTAAGTATCTGTCGGCAAACATTATTCTGTGGGCATTGCTCATGGGTCTTCACTGTGTCTGCAAGAGCTTTGGCGGGCTGTGTACGTTTCGACTCCATTCCTTGAATGCGTATTTGCAAGCCCAAATCTGACATGTCTTGCAGTCGTCACTCGCCTCCTTCTGGGTGCCTCTGAAGGCTGTGTTACCAATGGCATCATGATCATCCTCCCCATGTTCTACACTCGCAGAGAGATAGGCCAACGCCTAGGATGGACCATCCAATGCAATGGACTCGGCATTATCGTCTCAAGCTTTCTTGCCTTTGGGGCGGCTCATTTGCAGTCTGGCGCAAATATTGCCCGATGGCAACTTTTGATGCTTATATGTTCCGCATTGGCGCTTGCTGTTGGGGTTTGGTTCCTCCTTCTGTTCCCTGATAGCCCTATAAGAGCACAGTTCCTCACTGAGGACGAAAAGATAAAGGCGGTGCAACGCATCCGAGCGAACCAAACTGGGACTGACACCAAATTATGGAAACGTGAGCAGTTGATCGAGGCGGTGAAGGACGTCAAGACTTGGCTCTTTTTCTTGTTTGCCACGATATCGTGAGTGCTCCATCAGTTACCACCTGGGTATTGGTCTTGCAGGTACACTTACAAGCTTTCTATAGGAATCTGCAGAACGGTCTTGGCACCCAATATGCTCTCATTATCCAGTCATTCGGCTTCAGCAGCGTCGAAACGACCGCATTGAATGTACCAGCTGGTGCGGCCCAAATCGTTGCAGTCACGCTGTCAACGATTATCTTGCGAAGCTTCCCTGTATGATGTCTCTTTCGTCCATTGCAAAGCATTGATGGCAAAGCCACTGATTTATAACCCTCAGAACTCTCGATGCTGGATTGCAATGCTCTTCTTCGTACCCTCAGTCCTTGCCGTGTGCCTATTCTTGGCCCTTCCCTGGAGTAATTCCGCCGGCCTGCTATGTGCCTACTACATTCTTAACTTTGGTGGAGCTCCATCATGGGCCATTGTCGCTGGATGGGTAGCAGTCACCACATCTGGTCACACCAAGGTACATACACCTGCCAGATGTGATTACACAGTACCAACCAGGATTCCTCACTGACAGTGTCCTCAGAAACTCGCTGTTAATGCCATCTTTCTCGTCGGGTACGCGTTGGGCCAGACGCTCTGTACGCAATTTTGGAGAGCAGAATACAAGCCTAGGAACTATGTTCCTTGGGGCATTGTCATGGTCAGCTTCCCCTTCGCCTCAAAGCTCGCCCAGCCAGTAGCAGCTACTTAATATCAGTATTCAGGGATCTTATGTTGGAGACTACATCCTCCTATTTGCAATTCGCCACGTCATGAGCCAAGAAAATAAGAAGCGGGATGCCTTCCAAGAGGAGGTGGGAGGGAATGACATTGCTTTCGTGGATCGGCTCGATGCCAGTGGCCACATTGTTCGCCAAAGAGTGGACAAGGCAATGCTGGACATGACGGATCGAGAGAACCTGGCCTTTCGTTACGCTCTCTGATGCTTGGAACTAGCAAATAATTCTCGATATCAAGTCCATGCATCATTGGTGTGTGTCCAGTGTTATATCGTGAGACAGTCCTGGAGGTCACACGTTGACTTCAGTGCAACGGGACCACATAGAAAGAAAGCAAGACTTGTCCAGGACCATAGTCTTGCAAATACATAGCAGTATCCGTCCTGTAGCAAACGCAACACGGAGACGATAGTCTATTAAATTTTTATTTCGGACATTAATGACGGTACGTTGTTCCGTCTTCTTGCAGAGCGGCTGATGGGTTTACATGCATCCATCTAGACCCTGTAACCTAACCAGAACATCACCTGAGTGGAGGCTTTCCTGATATGCAGAGCCAGGGGTGTCATCAAGAAGGATCTCTCTAGAATACTTGGAGCAATAATAAGCCCACACCAACCCCAATATCAAGTGCACCAGCTATGTAGAGAGTGACCTACCCATTTAGGAAATATCCGCTAGATACTCGTCTTATCACCGCAGTGCGCCGGCCACTTTGCTGTGCTGACTGTACCGGCAAGATAAGCGACGACAACTGTTCTTCCGCCATCTGTATAATTATAATCATCGTATGTAGGAGTGAAGATTCCTCAATTGCTTGATTCTCGTTGATTTTCACTCCAGTTTGACCTACCGCCGAAAATGTTGTTGTTACCGGGACTCGCCTTCTCTCTTGCAGGCCTCAGCCAAGCCCGCGAAATCGTATTTCCGCCAGTCGCCGGGATAGATCGCGTATCAGGCCAAGCACCGATAAAGTTTGATATAAGTGAAGGGGCTGACGACGATGATATCGACCTAACCACAGATGCCATGGGCGGGCTGACCTCCTTTGGCCACCTTCCCTATGTTCCCTGCTTCGCGGCCAAGACGGACGAGGAGACTGCCAAGTACGACATCGCTGTTTTAGGAGCACCTTTTGACACGGCGACATCTTATAGACCTGGGGCGCGGTTCGGTCCTCATGGGATCAGAGATGGCTCAAGGAGAATACGAGGGCCTCACTCTTGGAACATTTATTCGGGGCGTAACTCATTCGAGGAGTGGGCGAAGATTGTTGATTGTGGCGATGCTCCCTTGACTTTTGTGGACAACACGATGGCTCTGAAGCAACTTGGTAAGGCTCATAAGGTAAACGGTCCAACCTGTGCCCCGTCAACATGGACGTGGTGGTTGATATGTTCCAGATCATATCGGGCCGGACAGCCAACAATGCAAGCATCTCTGAGACGCCTCGAATTCTAATGCTGGGCGGTGATCACACCATTACATTGGCAGCCCTTCGTTCAACGATCAACCATTGGGGAGTGGTGAATGTGATCCACTTTGACTCTCACATTGATACGTGGAACCCCCATGCTGTCAATGGAGGAGTCACAGAGTATGCGTCCGTCAACCACGGCACATTCCTCCACATTGCCCACGAGGAGGGCCTGATCTCCAATGGCTCTTCAATCCACGCCGGTATTCGGGCACCACTGGGCACGCAGCAGCGAGATCTGGAAAACGACTCCCAGTGCGGCTTCGAGATCATCACCGCACGAGATATTGACGAGTTTGGGGCAAAAGGGATCATCAAGAAGCTTAGGGAAAGAGTCGGTGGTGGCAATGTTTACATCACGGTGGACATTGATGTGCTGGATCCGGTGAGTAACGACAACCTTCCCTCTCCTGACAAAGGATACGTTTGCTGACTTGTGTCACTTCCCCAGGCGTTCGCCCCTGCCACCGGCACGGCCGAACCTGGTGGATGGACCACTCGTGAATTGCTGACCGTTCTGGATGGCTTGGTTGGACTCAATGTCATTGGAGCAGACGTCGTAGAAGTTGCTCCGGCTTACGACAACACCGGCGAGACGACGTGCCTGGCTGCCGCAGAAGTAGGCAGGAGTCTGATTGGGCTGATGGTCGCCCAACCAGTCGTTCCTCAGAAAGCATCCTAGCAGCTGTCAGAATCCGAGCGCAAGAGGCAAGCCTTTGGTACCCCGAAATAACCCTAAGCCCTGGAGTGTTGTTACGCCAAACGGCGCTTGGTATGTACATTTTAGATTATAGAATATGTACAACATCAAATGATGTGAGTCTATCACCCACAGCCAATCGACGCGACACGATCTACTTCGAAGGTAGATACTCAGCATCAACCCAATCCGCATAGTCCTCCCCCAAGATGAAGCCGATATCCAGAGGTGAGTTCCTCTGGCTTGAGTAGCTAGCCCTGGCAGTGGTATCAGACCCAGCACCATAATTTTCGTACTCCTCAAACGTGACATTATCCGTCTGCGGCGCATCATCCGACCAGATCGACCAGCCAGTCTCGTTAATGCTGCTCGCCAGGCTGCAACGCTGGAAAGTGACACGCGCATAGCTTCTCCATGGCCGGCCCAGGTAGACACTACCGTCCGCGACGTCGGCGCCCTCTGCGGTCGTAACCTCCGAGTCCGTGATCACGTACCAGCTGACATCGGAGCTGTTGGTCCTCCCGGAAGCGGTCACCCACCCGTAGCCGTTGCTGGCGATGGTGGAGTTGGTGATCCAGGCGCGCGCGTGTTCGCCGAAGATGAAGTCTGTCATTCCCTCGATGTAGCTGTTGGCATAGAACTGGTTTCCAATCTCGGCCAGAAGAGTGTCCTGGGAGCCGTATAAGCCGACACCGTAGTAACCCTGGCTGGTGTTGTATGCGGAGAGGGCGATCGCTTGGGCGCCCTCACCCCACAGGTTGCGAATATTGAGATTGTACACCGCGGTATTGGGTGACTCGTTGATCAAGGGGGCAGTGTGCTCGTCATCCACGGCGACGAGGAGAGATGAGTTGTATTGCAGCGTGACGGTGTTGTCGACATAGCTGGTATAATCGGCTGTCTCGCCATAGATGGTAACCTTGGCAGCTTTGGGTGGGAGATAGACTTGCTCCGTGTAAGTGCCGCTATAGACAAAGATAGTGGTAGGGGTGGTGGAGGTGTTGGATATGGAGTTAACAGCTCCAGAGATCTAATGTATATTATGAGATGAGAATCTTTGAGGAAAGGAAGTTTTGTATTCGGCTCACCGTTGAGAAGTCACATCCTCCCGTTGCACACACAGTGATGCTGCCGGCTGGCGGGGTGAGTCGCGCGACACTGCTGACGCTGCTGATGCTGATACCCATCTTGACTTGATTGAAAGGAATGACGAAGGTCGGCGAGAGAGAGTAGCAATAAGCGACCTTGCCCTGTGAATCTCATGAATTAGGAGCCGCCATGCCATATGTATAACATCTGAGTACTAAGACTCCACCCTGGACTGTCACATCGTGAAATGAGATGACCAGGATTATGTGGACACGTCTGGGGATGTTTCGAGCCTTGTCGATATCTAAGTGTACACTAGTTTCACCTCGGTAAAGACTCCGATGCATAAACAACTTTCCCGAACCCAAATAGACGGGACGAAGAGAGGAAAAGGGGGATGTTTCCGAAGTCGAGAATTCCACGTCCAGCCGCAAGCTGCGTATGTAGCCTCGACGATCCAGCGGCGCGTCTCGGCCCCGAGGACTCCACCAGGCCCCCCGTCCCATATTTTAAATGACTAGTGTTTGTTTGACTGGTGATGAGTAAGGTGTGTGAATGATTCCTAAACTGTCTAGGTATTGCAATGATGTTGAAGGCAGCTGGGGAGTGATTCCACACATTGAACCAGCCATGTTTCAGGTCAGAGCCCTCAGTCATTAACGGCCCGAGAGAGCCACTTGAGGATCTCCCGTCTGGGGTCCCCTAGCGGAGTGGTGATCTGAAGCCCCTGATAAGCGGCCAGCGGCGTCCACCTCCCGGCCTGGATATCTTCCTTCGCCCGCCCAGGCCTCCTCGCGACGAGCGAGATCGCCTCCACGAAGTGATCTTCCCTCACGATCCACTCTAATCCTCTGCTCAAACTGCTCTCGATTGCATTTCGGTACAGCTATCATCCGGGCGATCAATGATCGGCTTGAACGAATGGTCGACTGTGAAGAAAAATGCAGCATCGGGGAGCGACCACTCATAGTCTGACTCTGTGTTGGCTGTGGTCTCCACCGGTATACTCATCCAACCGCGGTGTCGAATGATCCCTGGCAGAGTCACAATGACCAGTGTAATGCACCACCACTTGACGAAGCTCCTCCACATAGTCCTAGGACACTTCCTGGCGCGGACTAACTCCTAATAGGCCAAAGTTCTGCTGTTGCGTCGCGACAGAAAACCAATGTTCAAAGCTAGTGTCTGCCCACCGCTTTCGTCTCCAAAGTCCATAGATCTCGATCCCACCTCGTAGAGCTGTTCGTACAGCCTCCTGGCTACCTTGTCGAACCAGCTCGTTCGGCGCCCTTCGATGACCTGCCATGACGCCCCGGGCGCCTGGACACGAGCACGTGCATCTGGAAGGTCGAACTAGGGAAGTCAGGGTCCTGGGGCTTAGAAAGGAAGGACATCATGACCAGGGTGTTGTCAGGGCCATGGCTAGGCCTCGCTGATGGCCCTCAATGCAGGCCGTGCTGCCTTGGCGGCGTCGGTGAAGCCCAAGTCATCCGGGAAGAACACAAAGATAGATTCATTGCCAGTAAGGGAGTGTGTTTTAAAGTTCGTACCCAGGTGGTGATGCGTGCTTGATGCGCTTGCCTGACGAGTTGAATGAGAAGGGGGGGCGTGATCAAGCTGAACGGAGATCACTTCATGGTAGTGCTCGTGAACTGATTTGTATGCGGCGAGTTAGTTCCTGACTCACTTGGCGGGACGGTTGGGCCTTGGTATGAACAAATTTGTCCGGAGAAGATGATGACAGCTGCAGATGATGCTTCGAAGCCAACATGCGACCCTAGAACAAGAGTAGCTGCACGAATCAGGTGAGAAGATATCACACAACGATGACTTCACAATGGGCACTATTTTCCACAAATCAAAGTGCCGATGCGCCGTAGCTTTGGGGAGACGCGCTGTGTCCAGGACGGATCGTCGAAGGCTTGTCAGAGCTGGATTGTCTTGATTGGGACCTCTCAGCGCATATCCCAAGACTGCTGCAGCTGCAGGCCCCTGGCTCCCGGCTTTTCTCGCGCATATCCCTTGCCTGGTTTCGTCCAGTTCCCGTCGAGCAAAGTAGCATGTTAATCTCAAGGCCAGTGACGAGAGGGAGTTCAAAATAGGTCAGCTCTTGTCTGATAGTGAGGAGTTAAGTCGCAACCGTTTACTCAAAGGGCAGTGACACAGAACTGCTAGGGAACAAACGAGATGTTATCAGGGTCCGTCTCCATCGTCGATGTTGAAGTTAGAATGTCAGGACTGAAACATGGCACAACGCGTCAAGCGCGTAAGACTGGAAGTGGAAGTCTGCAACAATTACGGGTCTCCATTGAGTCGATTGGCAAAAGACCCCTAATGGCCCGTGCGTCATGCCTGCCGACTCGGCGAGGCATTCCAAAATGTTCCCAAATTCCAACCAACAACTCGACCAACTCTGGCCATTCAGCACAGCCAAGATGCAGCCCACGAGGATATTACTAAAGCGATCGGTGTGGAAAGGCAAGTATACCACTACTGCCCCCTCCTCTCCATCCCGTTTTCTTATGCTAACGCGACAACCACCTTACAGGGCCACACATCGTGCCGTATGTTACTGATTCCACCTCAACCCATTCTGATTCCGAACACACGACTCCTCCCAAGGCAATACGTGATAATGGAGGGGAAATGCTCACACAGGGCTGATTATTTGACACAGGCTGCCGCTCGTCCGTCCCCAGGAGGGCAAATACGTCCCACCCATCCGCACGCAGGCCCGATCCGCGACGATCCTGCCCAGCTTTGTGGGCCTGACGTTTGAGATATACAATGGCAAGGTGTACAACCCTGTAACCATCATGGAGGATATGGTTGGACATAAGCTGGGAGAGTTCTCACCGTATGTATAGTCAAGCCGTTCCACGGAAGACGGACTGTCGGTTGGGGGGAAGGGGTTGGATAGGAGAAGTGATCACTGACTGACCTCTCTGTTTCAGTACGCGAAAGCCGTTTATCTACGACAAGAAATAATAGCGGCCACCAGTACTTGGCCGGAGACGATTATGAGAACCCGGGGCGATGAGTGGATGACATTGCTGCCGCAGGGCAGGGCTGGGCAGGGCAGCGAAGCTGGACCTGGAGAGAGATACTCAATGAAAGAAGGTTCGCAGGTGTGGTGATTGGCCTGTCAAATGGGACATGAAGGAGCAATAGCCTACACAGGAAGGCGGAACACCTTCGTCAGTCCCTTGTTTACTGGCAAAGCTCAGTCGCATATTGACTGAGGGTTCTAAGGAATCCTGGGGGAAAGGCGCACAACAGGCTGGAGATGAAACATTAGCAATATTGTGTAAGAACAGACGAGTAGCAAAGACAAAGACGTATTTGCACCAGCTGTGATCAAAGCGACGACGTCCTTAATATGTCGATTGGTATCTTTGTGGCGGTGACTATTTCTCTGAGGCGATGTGTGCTGCCCGGTCTCCGTGATTGTTAAATCAGTGCTCCTCTGCCGAACGCCTGATCCTGTTCCGTCCTGTGAACGCCATATAAAAAACGATGCCTCGAGAATTCCCTGATGGTCATCCACGTCCCTTCCAATCTTTCCCCGATGAAGGTTCAGCGCTGAGAGGGTATGGCGTTGCATGGCGTTGCATAGCATAATGATTACGCCACACCCAGCCTTTCCACCCCTTACCGATAAAACTCACTCCTCTTGACATTAACCCCAAACTCCCCAACAGCCATTCCCAGGTCCTCCATAGTCAACACCGTCCGGTTCTGACTCCCACCCTGCCCACCACCACCAAACCCAGGCCTCTGGATCCCAAGGAGGTTCTGCCCGGCCTGCCCGGCCGCCCCCTTAGAGCCCCCGCCGCCTCCCGCCGCCGGGGCAGCACCGCCAGCGCCCGCGGCGCCGCCGGGTGCCTGGCCAGGGATGGGGTAGCCCGCAGCGGCGCCGAGGTTGCCCATCGGGTTGTTCGCGGCCGACGAGTTGGACGCTCTTATGCGGCTGTACTGGTAGGCGTCGGCCGCGATGTCCGCGACGAACTTCTGGGTGGCCAGGGCGAGGAGCTTGGCGAGGCGGGGGTCGGTCTGCGGCGGTGGGGGGAGGCCGGCCTTGGTCATGTAGTAGTTTGTTACGCCGTCGGGGATCTGTGGTTTCCACCGTGTTAGCTATGTTGTTCACCAGAATGCATACAGCCCTCTGTGGAGAGCAAAATGGTGTGACATTTGGGGAGAGGCTAGGAGATACGGGTGAGCCGATGTCTTTGCAAATACGTACGATGGGCGCGTAGTCGTCAATCTTGGCCAGGAACTCCTTCAGCGAGGTGTCCTTGCGCGTGGGTAGGCGTGGGTCGACAAGAGGCGCGTAGCCTGTCTCTTCCTCGGCAGGTTGCGCATTTGGTGGCGCCTCTGGCTGCTCGGAAGGTTCTTGGGGTGGTTGCGACGCCATCTTTGCAGGTGTTGATGGGCTTGTCGTGATGTCGAACTTGATGTGAGTTTGGATGCTTGTGACAATGGCGGCTTGGAGTTTCGAGATGGTTGTAATTGCCGGCCGAGAGTTGCTTACGTAATGTGGTCCGGTACCCTTCAACGGTGCACCATACAAGTCAGGGACATTTTGATTGCAAGTCAAGTACGGAGTTAAGTCGTAGGAGCATTGGACAACGGCTTTACCATTACCTACTTGCACTGCACAACTCTGGAACGGGAAGTACTTGGGATTTTTTCGTCAACATTAATATTTCGTAGCTACGTGGATATGTCTCTCTAAGCAAAGCTCGACCAGACTAAGCATGCCCAACACACCAATTACACCCCCCTGAGCCGGGTCTTCTCAGCAACTTCCATCATGAAGTTGTATATCATGATGCAGGTATGCCCGAGTCCGACTCAGTCCTCTTCTTTAGGGAGCCAACAGGTAATCGAGCCTGCAGATTTTGCCAGGTATTGGGGATGCATCATCCAAGCATTCAAGGATGCGGCCCGATACAGACTTGTTTTCAAGCTGATCACGCCCCCGGCCCCTGGCTCGTTCAACGTCTCCGACTTCTCGTAGGCGGCGCGATAGGTTCAAACGCATCATCGTCATCCTCCTCGATCTCGTCATCACTAATCTCAAGAGTCTTCTGGGTCTGTGCGACGCGCTGGGTGCCAGATGGCCGCTGCGACTGCGCGAAATTGAGCGTCGTCTGCTTTGCTTGCTTCGCAGCCCTCGGGGCGGGCGTTTTGGAAGCCGCAGCCTTCGTAGTGCGAGTCGCCCGCTTAGGTGGTGGTGGTGCAGGAGGGTCTTCCTCCTCATCATCCATCAATACATCCTCAGACATGGCATCATCCTGCGCCTCCTCTCCCACCTCTTCGTCGCTGTCGACGACGAAGCCCGATTTTCTCTTGGGCCGGGCTCGTGTAGCGGGTGCCTTCTTGGCAGCCGGCGCCTTCTTTGCTGGGGCTTTCTTCGCCGCCGCACCCCGCTTGCCCTTTGGAGGCTCAGGCACTAGTGAATCGTCAACTTGTGAGACAAACATGCCGTCCTCCATTTCGACGTCCTCGTCACTAGCGCTACGTCGACTGCGGCCGTTCGCCTTCACTGTCTGTGCTGAAGACACTGTCTCAAAATGAGAATCGTCATTCCCCCACGTACCTCCCACATCCGAGTCGTAATCTTCTGGGCGAGGCTTTTTCCGTCTTGTGGTTGTGATAGGGCCACCGCCATTCTTCGCCCAACGCTGCTCCGCCGCTTCCCTCCATGACTCTACCGCTTGGTCCACGTCGAATTCAGGTTCCTCTTCCAGTTTAAGAATCGACGCAAGCGATTTTGTCAAGGCCTCGTTCACAAACTCCTCCATCGCTCCGCCGCCACCCTTCTCAACAAACTGCACCAGGGTGTCCACGAATTGGTTCTTAGGTAGCACCTGCAGCGAGCTCTGCTCGAGGAACTCTTGAACCAGAACCTCGACTTTGATAACGTCGTTGTTTTCCATGGCCTCCATGATCCGATCGGGAAGTGCTGCGTCGCTTTTCTCGTTTCCTAATCCCCTTTAGCCAAGCCCGTACCCTCTCATGGCGGAACAGCAGCAGTGACTCACTCTTGGTAGTCTTCTTCCGGTAGAAGGACACGACGTCATTCACATTGGCTACCTTGCCCACAAAGCGGTTCGAGAAGCGCTGCGGATTCTCGACGTCAAAGTTTCCGCCCTCTGCTGCGGAGTACTCCACCTTGAGACGGACAAGGGGCAATGGCCGGTCCTCCATGTCGATTTGATCTTCGGGTGTATCCTGCACCTCGAGCCATTCGTTGTTGGCTTCCTCAATCATCTCTTCCACAACGTTCACTAGCTCTTTTGTGACCTTTTGGCGGTTCTCCTTAACATTTTGGAGCTTTTTGAACTGTGGCAACTGCTGCAGCACGATCTCCTTCGTGACAAGCGGGCGTACGGTCTTGAGGGGGATGGGGTCGCATTTGAACTCCTTGCCAGTGATACTGAGGATGGCGACTTGCTTCTTCACGGACTCGGCAGGGATGAGGGACGTCGCAACAGACGACCCAGGTTGTAAAACGTGGAATCCTGTCTGTGGGTTCTTTATTGGCTCGATCCTGCATTCATGCTCATGGCCCCAGACAACAAGATCCATCCAGTCGGGAAGGACGTTTTCCGGTAGGTATGACGTTGCTGTATGAGCGTGGTGATTTTGGTGTACCGTCAGGAGGTTGAAGAAGTCTCCAGCCTGTGTTGTCGGTCTGAAGAAGGTGACATGATGATCCCGAAATGTGCGGAACATGCGCTCGTCTCGCACGTTACTGAGCCCATACAACGAAAGCTTCGTCCTACCCTTTTGGAGTAGAACCGGTTTGACCTGAATGTTGTCCATCTCAGGGACACGTCCAAAGTAGTTCACCAGGCCGGCGACTTGTAGAAGGTCGAGTGTGCAGAAGTGGCCATCGCCGCCGGGATCGTCGTGATTTCCATGGATAGAGAAGACAGGTATGGAGATGTTCATATCGGGGTCTTCGTAGTTGACATGGGGGAACGCGCCTTCGAAGACTTCGTTCGCATCGGAGAGGAACTCGAGCTCACAAGGCTTCATGCCCATACAGTTCTTCCGAAGAGATCGCATGACCTGGTACATGGCCTTGCGAGAGGGGCTGCTGTCGTGGAAGAGATCACCGCCGAGGAGTACCATATCAACCTATCTTCAGTCAGACAAAGCCGTGGACTTGGAATGCCATGTTAAGGCCTTACATCTTGTGTCCTCGCCAAGTTCATGATCTCATCGAAGGTCTTCCAACTATCATCCTTCCTGATTGGGTCGCGTTCCTCGTATCCAACATGGTTATCCGTTGCTACGAGGATGCGAATAGTATCATCCCCTGGACATAAATCGAGGTCAGCAGATTCTCTGGGCTGGGGCTGGGGACTGGCAAGTCTACGGACCTGCAGTATTGGCCGCCGCCATCTTGACCAAGCTAGCGGACTCTCCTACTATCAGAAAGTGTCTAAGAGTAAAGAGAAGCACGATGTATGCATTTGCCGGTCAGTTCATAGAGAAAGGTTGAAAAGAGATTGGCGTATCATCAAACAGAACTTCCAAGAAGCATCAAAGAGGATATCGTCGGTTAAAGTGGTACGCGTTGAAATAGAGTGGGGATTTAGGCAGGCGCGTCAACTTGAAAGGAGCTTGGGCCACAAAACACGAACTCACATGCTCTTGCTGCTCCTGCTGCGCCACATGGCTCGAGCACACCTTCCCAGTCAGTCAGCACCGCCATATCACCACACTGCCACACCACTTGCATGATGGCTTCCAGGCCTCCCTCAGAACTGCTGGGGTGCTCTATTTCACTCCTGGTAAGTCGTTGGCATTTCCTCTTTTCTTCACGTTCTGCTCTTTGTGATCTTACTGGGGTTTTACATGAGATAACCTCATCATTCCATAATCCGCACCAAATAAACGAGGACGGCTACAGCCTCGAGGGGAAATCCAGCCTGGTTCTGCTGGACCCACCTAACACTTTCATCCCCTTACGCCGATGGAAAATTGGAAGGGCATCACATCAGGCTTGACATCTGAACTCTTGTGACAGATGCAATGTCTCCATCTCATAATATTCCCGGAAACGAGACCTGCGATCGCCATATTGAATCAGCGAGGCGCAAGGCGTCATCTGCTTGAAGGCAATGGACTGAACCTTGGGATTGAATCATTCCAGCACCCTCCACACGCTCACGGGGTCTGGAATTTGGGATACCAAACGTTAAGAGAAATACGGGATATTGACTATCATATTGCACGCAGCCGACACGTTTCGCCTCATGGATCGGTCCGGGGAGCCAATTACCTTTGAGCCCGACCCGGGTGTCGACCTTGATGAAGACATGGTCGAGGATGTCATGGAGCTGGGAGACTACGAGGCCGAGGTGATTGACGAGGATGATGACGAGCACGATGATGAAGATGACCCAATCGCTCCCTTCGACCCCTACTCCCTAGGCCTGAAGGAGATCAACAATCTCGCCCGCTGCCGCGTCAGTACCTTCAAGCCCGGCAACGGCGTCAAGGAGCTACTCGATGACGATCTGAACCAGTACTGGCAGTAAGTCTGCCTCATATGTACACCTATCCATCCTTTACCTCTACACCGGTTGACATCCCCCCAAAGGTCCGATGGCGTACAGCCCCACCTCCTCACCATGAAATTCACCCGTCAAGTCGAGATCCGCGCCCTGCGCTTCTTCGTAGACTACACCCAGGATGAGTCCTACACACCCACCAAGATCCTATGGTACGCCGGCACCAGCGAGCACAACCTCATCCAGTTCGCCACCTCGACCCTAGTCTCCCCCAGCGGCTGGCAGGAGGTCGGCATCACGGGGTCGGGCGGCGGCGACGACGGCAACAGCCTCTGCTGTTTCGTGGTGCAAATGCACGTCATGGAGAACCACCAGAACGGCAAGGACACGCACATCCGCGGCGTCAAGGTGTATGGCTTCGACGACCAGCTCCGTGCAGCTGGGGCCACGGGCCGGAGGGACGATGAGATTGCATTTAGGGTGGACGAGAGCAAAGGTGCGGACGAGGCGGAGAAGCAGTTGCTGGAGGAATTGAGGCGGAGGGATTTCGAGAGGAGGTTTGAGCCAGGCAATGCGAGTGGCACTGCGTCGACGCTGGATTTTATGGAGGATCCGGTTCTCCGTTGAGCGCTCGAGTACAGAACGGGTTGGCATCCGCGTCCTTGTTCCTAGGGGTGGATGGCATTGGTATCTAGGTGGTTTCAGGTTGATACCCAGAACTTAACAGCAGCACGAGAGCATTCATCCTTGGGCTACAGCAATATTGCTCTACCAATCGGTCAAACTAATGGCGGAATTAGCAGAAGAAGTGGCCGAGTGCCTATATTCCATTCTGCTTAAAAGCGATAACTTCTACAGCATGTCTCAGGCACCACCAAGATTTGATACAGATAATGTGTTTAGGTTTTGACTACGTGCGTTAGACTCGTCGTAAAGAGCGGTCTTTCGAACTGATCCACGTCCCTATAATCGCCAGTCATCATGATTTCTCTCTTCCAAATCTCTTGAGCGGATTATCTTCTGCGTAAACAAATCACCACTCATCTCACCCGGTACAGTGTGTCTACTTTCTGCGAAATTACTGCCTGGTTGTCAGTAATATTGCCAGCCGTGCCCTCATGGTGGTACTCCCACAGCGGCGTCTGGAATTCCAAGGCTGTGCGCGTGTCTGCGCCCGGGACGACATACGAGCATGGAGTGAAATAAATGTTTGAACATTAGAGATTATGGTTCTTACCCACATGTACATGGACAACTGGGTAGGCACGGCTTGCAGAACCGAACCTTAAAAGACACGAGTTGCGGCGCCGTATTTGGTTGCACTCCGGAGTTGCTCCGGCTGCCAAGCTCCGGCCCCGCCCGGCAATGATAAGACAGGCCATCCACGACTCCAAACATGCTGGGGGTGGCACATATGATGCAATGCATTGCTTTCAATCCTCCCCAAGCCAAGATCAGAGCACTACATCCTCTACCTCTGCACTACCTCCACGACCTCCAGTTAGAACAATGCCTCCCGAAGCTGGAGAGGACGCAGCCATGCTTCTCCCGCGCCTCCAGTCCGCCCTCAAACAATTCCAGTCATCCGGGAAAGCCTTCCAGCTCCTCGGCACCTCGACAGCTCCCCGAAGATGCGGAACATTGATCATCCTCGACTCGTCCTTCAACCCGCCCTCACTTGCCCACATGCAGATGGCAACGTCGGCTCTACAAGATATACGGAGACAAGGCCAGGGGAATGGGGAGGGGAAGGGGGCGGGGTTGAAGGATGACTGCAGGCTGCTATTGCTGCTGGCAGTGAACAACGCCGACAAGGCACCCAAACCGGCTGCTTTCGAGCACAGGTTGTTGATGATGCACAAGTTCGCGGGCGATGTTCAAAAGGCCTGGAGAGGTACTACAAGGACAACAGAGCAGGAAGACGACAGCGATCTCCCTGTCGACATAGGCCTGACAGCCCATCCCTTCTTCCACGAGAAATCCGCCGCCATCGCGGCATCGCCCGAGTATTCCTTCTCCTCCCCAGCGAACCCTGCCTCATCATCCGAGCCACACACCGAACAGGTCGTGCTCGCTGGCTTCGACACCCTCATCCGAATCTTCAACCCGAAGTACTACCAGCCTCCCGTCCCCGAGACCGCGGTCGACGCTCCTACCGCAGACAAGAAGACACCCATGCAGATTGCGCTCGACCCATTCTTCGCCCGCGCGCGACTACGGATTACGATGCGCACCGACGATGATTGGGGCAGCAAGGAGGATCAGCAGCAGTACGTGGAGAGGCTGGTCGATGGGGATGAGCTGGACAAGGTCGGTGGGAGGAGGGAATGGGCAAGACGGGTCGAGATGGTACAAGGTATGATGGGATCGAAGGAGGAGGCAGTTGTGAGCAGTACGTTGGCCAGGGAGGCTGTCAAGGCGAGGAACTGGGCGAGGCTGAGAAAATTGGTGCCAGAGGGCGTGGCCGATCTGATTGAGAGAGGTGAGGTATCATGGTAGACGGGGCAGTAGCCCAACAACAGGCTATACATGTGCTGTTAGTACCTGTAGATGGCCGCTTCGTGGTGAGGCGAATCCGCAGGCACAGGCAATGGTGGTCATGAAAAATGTGGCAAGCTGGACAGCTTCCAAGTCCACGCGCAAATCGTGTGTAAGTGGGTGGGTGTGGACTATTGGGACCGCAGTGCACGACTCAGCTCAAGAATCCTACGTTGAGACCGTTGGGCGACACCACATCGAGCCAACGCGACATTGAGTAGCAGCGTTGATGGATATCTGTACGATGTGCAAATATTGAAACAGGAACTTCACAAGAACGGCTTGGCTGCGCAGATGCGAAAATACGGATGGTGATGAAGAATGCCATGGGTTCACAGTAACATGCTGATGATGACAAGACCACAGGTATGGGAATCTCATGCAGACCATTACAAGGGCTACGGAGACGAAGTGAATATTCTTCTCTGCAACATGAGCAAGCCCATGATGTGCAATGAAAAAGAAAGAAGCCGCCAGTCAGACGTCCATCGACTGCCACCCTGCCAAAGCGCCCGAAGGCAAGACCTCTGGAAAATCAGGGTAGAGATCATCACCACTCTCTATACAGCTTGAACCCCCAAAGAGGGAACCAGCCGCCACCTTTGCAGGCAGATCGAGAGTAAAAATGGTGTTTCACTCTAGGGCAGTCGAGGATTTGTAGTCATCAACCTGGGTGGGATCTGTAGCTATGTTGGGAAACATAGAAGAAGGGACAAAACCTATAGAAATGATTCTCTAGAGTATTATCGCTTAAGGAAGAAAGGAAAGAAACAAAACTCAAAAGGCGGGAGGAGTGGCAGGTATATATACTTTGGGGATAGGGGCCCGTGCGCCCAGCCCGCGGTGCTCGGTCCACGTGTCTGGCACCTGGTGGCCGTGGTGGCCGCCTTCTGGATGTGGTTAGCGTTTTGCCATTCTGCCGAAACTTGTTTGCGTGCGCAGACTCTGTCAATCCTGTTCCCACTCAACAAAAACTCTGCTGCAGTCCAGACCACGACGGGTGCTCCACGCCGTCGACCATGGCCTAAACCTGCCTAAACACTCCCAATTCTCTGTGTCAGTTCTGTGTCAATCAGACCCGTCCATGACCTTATGCGATCCTCTTATTTGTTCGTGACTTTGATCAGCCTTCTTTGGCCTTGGCACTGCAAAGAAATGGCGCGCAGACGCTGTTCGCTGCTGCATTCTTTGACCGTCGCCCTCACGTTTACTGGCTGGACCACCTTCACCCTCCTCCACTCCACGACGGTCGATGCCCGAGTTGCAAACGTCTCATTGGTGACAATGCCTAATCCTGTGGGTCTCGACCAGGACTTTTTTCCCGGGCAATTATTCGCAGACGCAGACTGCCAGACAGCCAATCTGCCATGCCATTGCAGCGCACCCAGCCAGCCCGCCCGTCCATGCGGCACCACCCCACCATATGAAACGCCCCAGACACCCCAGCAACAACGAGAACAATAAGGTCCGGTGGTGTAGTTGGTTATCACGTCAGTCTAACACACATCATCTCTACGGTGCTTCGTCATGAGGCATCAATAAGGAGACGTGTGAGCACACTGAAGGTCTGCGGTTCGAACCCGTGCCAGATCATCTTCGTTCTATTTTGCCTTTTTGTTGTCTCTGCCATGGCTCACAGACAACTCAAATCCTTCTGCTGGTTTTCCAAGGGAACATCAAGCAGCAACATGGTATCTATGGTGGGGACAGGAAGGACCCCATGATTCGCTGGGAGCTCTCTCTCATATGCTTCTTTTGACGGGACGCCATGCTTTATCCTTCCTCCATTCTTGACGTCCACTTCGAGGCAGTCTCTCATTTTGTCATCTGGTATGGGCGGACGTCGTCATCGTCAAGCCTACGAGTGTATCGGCTGCTCGGTGCTCGCTCCTACGTTCGTCATGTCTCGTTCCATTTTACATCTCGAGTTCTTATTTGTTGATCTGCAAGTTCCCGATGATCTCTGGTCTCTCAGTATTCACCTGGATCTTGCCTCGATGTCAAAGCTTCGTCTCGTTCAAGCTCGCATAAGCAAGAGCCTTTAGTCGTGGCTCTCCGGTTATCAAAAGCTTGGGCATTCTTAGCATTTTGTCCGTCCGAGTCAAGCGGCCAGGATCCTCACGGCCACAACAAGGAGCAAGCATTTGACCTTTCGGTGCGTGCACACAGGTCGCCAGGCCTATGTAGTGACTCTGAGGTAATATGGGTGGCTGTTTTGGGCGCATCCTGGTGCTGGACGTGCTTGCGTGTTGATAGCGTTCCTCAAGGGCTGGTTGTTGGTTGGCCTTCTGCCTTCCGGGTCTGGACATATGATAACTATCGTCTCTTGCTTGGGACATCACTGCCGGTTATTTTAAACCCGATGTGTTGATCGCACGGTCACAAAGCCATTCAACCCATCTACTGATGCAGTGGCCGGGGTTATTGCCCATGCCGCTATCGTCATGCCTGCGGCTGCTATAAGAGTAGGCCCTGCAAGCCCTTTTCAACAAAAATGAAAAATTATCGGTGTCTTCCCTATACCCGTGGGGACCTGATTTTATGTCCGTCATGCGTTCCGTTACTCTAGACGACTTGTTATAGCACTCAAAGTTCACAACACAATTTCTATCGTTCACGTATTGTGCGCGGCCCACCTGGAGTCGAGGGGTGCTCTCGCTCTTGGTCATTACCAACACCAGCTCAATATAATTGATTCATGCTTCTTGGTTAATATCCGGATATGTTTGCTCTGACTGGCCTCAGCCCTTTGCCATCAGGAAGTAAGTAACCTGTCTCTTTTTCTTACTCTTCATATGACCTCCCGGGCAAGGCAGCCTTCCAAAACTTGGCATCAAGGTGCTGGAGCTACGTGACATGGCAGGTCAGATAGGCTCAGGCCGTCCCTCGCGATGGCGTGCGTGGTCTTGGTTGTCACAGGGCTTAAACTCTGCCATCTCGCTCGTTCCTTGGCCATCACAACCCCAACAGACCTCGAGCACAGGGTAATTGTTATTCAGACCAGTGCCTGCACAAGTAGTGCAGGTGTTTCCATGAAGTTGGTATCCGTTCGACCCACCACCATGGCAAGCCTCGCATGCTGGCTTTGATCGCTTGAATCCATGGCAGACGGGACAGACCACCGTGACGCTAATCAGTCCAGGAGGTTGGTCGCTACGGTTTCCGCATTTGGTGCAAAAGTAGACAGCCATGGTTGCGGCTTATCAGTGTTCGTAAAAGGAAGGTATGGTAGGTATAGCGATGGCGTTGTCTCTGGTGACCGTCTGAGATGGGGAGGATTGATGATCTCGGTTCTCTGTTTATGTGAGAAAGGAGCTAGACAGGTGGATTGTCAAATATAAGGCAGTAGCAATACCTCTTATAAGTCTGTGTTTCTCAAAGCTCAAACGTGTAGGTGGATTTGTGTTGTTGCTGCCGCAGGATTGCTCTTGTACTGTTCGCAGATAGTGAAGGACTGTTCTCCCTGTGTTGTAAGGAGATTGAGAGAAGACGTGAAGCCGAGGATTGGTAGACCGGCGGTATATATTCTTATTGCTGATACTGACTACCCTGAGTTCTATGACGGTATTTATTTGTGAATGGATAGTCTGGTATTTCGTCCTTATGCCTCAGAGCAGCAATTTAGTAACCCCGAGTGGTCTTATTCAGCTAGTTATTCATCTTTCAAGGCACCAATAGCAACTGATATTTACGGGCCACGCTGAATCATATGAAAGTTTCGATAGCATCAGTATGTACCTATACTCATATTGGTGATGATAAAGGCTTGGTTTGTAGTTGATAAATGTATGTTGTGGTTCGAAAATAAACCTGGCTAACCTTGGACTCATACTGACCCGGGGAGTTATCCCTTAGTGCTGAATTACATGGTATGCTCTTCTTACATCTCTTCCTTTTGTAAAATTAGTTTGGGGCGATTAACTTTTAAGGCATCTTCAATCAAGTTATCTAGTAAAAATGTATTAGAAACGAATGATGACCCAAGAGGCCAGCCAGAATTGCCTCTAATAAAGTCAGTCCCGTCCCTACTAGTCGATACTCACCTCATACCTAGATATCACAGCAAATTTGCATAAAGACAAGACAGACAGGTCCATAAACAATGTATCTTTCCCAAAAAAACCAAAATTGCATTCAACGATCCAGGTAACCTTCAGGCAGGTAACCCTCTGAAAATGGAAATCAAGGTACCACAGTGAAGTGTGTATATCAGACGATCAGACATGCTAAGGGGAAGGCTGCTCCTGGTTATAGTATTGGTGTACTTGGTTGTCGCATAGAGTGTACGCTTCGATGCTGCTGTTACCAGTGCCGGCACACCCCCAGCATGTCGTGAACAGTTGATCGTTCTGCAGGCCACTGCCCTCACAGGTGTCACACAAAAGGGTCATATCTTGAGCGTCTCGGCGACTTCCACCGCAATCCTTGCACGCCGGCTTCTGTAGCCTATCCCCAGCACAGATTGGGCAAGTCATGGTGAGAGGAACCAGTCCGGGTGCCATATCGCTGGGCTTGCCACATGTCGCACAAAGTCCCACGGCCATGGTTGCGATTGTGCAGTATGTTTTAGGATTTTGTTGCTCTGGTGATGACTTGAGTACGGCAATCTGTCTGGAAATTATGCTGGTGAGACTTGATTATCTCGATAACTTCTGATCATGAAAACGGTGGGGGCCGGTTGGGGTGTCAGAAACAAGAGAGTTATTAATACTTACAATAAACCTGTGCTTTTCAAGGTTAAGGCTTGATCGCGAGAGTGGCTTCGTAACTTCGTATTAATGCTGCCGCAGATAATCTCTAATGCCGTTCATAAACTGTGTTCTTTTCTGTGTATAAAAATAAGATTGAGAGGAGATGCGAAGACGGAGGATAGTATATCGGCGGTTTATAATAGTATCGCCAAACCTCGTCACTAGCTACAAAGTTACATGTGTCGATGATTGACATGATCTTTCGCCCTTCAGTGCCAGAGGATTACATGGACCTAAGTATGTATTTTCGTGCAGTCACATACGTGTCTCACGGAGCATTGGACAATATCTCAAGCCCTGGAGCTCACAATCCAGGATACTGTAATACGAACGAGAAGTCCAGTCACACGCCGCAGGGCCAGTGACTATATAGGCACAACAGTAATAATCAAGTTTGTTCAGTGTCAAAACCATGCTATGCTGTGATTGTAGTCAACTGCTCTTTATTACTCATATGCGTAGACCTATCTATGTACTTATATCGTTCTCCTTTTGACCCGCAAGCTTAAATTTGATATTAAAGGCTGCATAGTGATACATCTCACAACCGCGGGACCAGATATATCCTTGGAACACGGGCATTTGGTATGGTGTTTCAACGTGATAAAATTAGGAAACCTACAATCCACAACTCCAGCTGAAACCGTAGGGTAAGACAAAATCAGATGTGACAAAATGAATACGTTTGCCACAACAAATTTGTGCTAATCATAGAGGTCGCCTCAAATCAAGAACGGTCAGATTTCTAGCAGCTCTTCGGGGTCAGTGTCCGAATCACTGTTCAACTTATTTGGTCGATGATGACTCCTATCACTGATCTCGAGGACTTTGGGCCATGAAGGCTTCGCTGGATCACCACCAAGACGTACTGTGGCGCAGTACCAGGGGCCATGAACTTGCTTCACCTGTAGACATTCGTCCATCGTATCATGGTACAGAGGTGTCACGCTTTTCGCGTTCTGTAGACCAAATTTGAAGTCAGCATTCTTGTATGGGCCGTCTGGTAGGGCCGGAGCGCTCGAGAGAAGATCCAGTAGACCGGCCAAGTCAGGGGGGCTGCCCGGGGTCATGGGAGGATTAGCAATCTCGTAGAGTTTGGCCATGACCTGTCTCACGATATCCGGCTCAGCCTCCATACATCCCTTCTTGATCTTCCCCAGCGGACATGCCAAGAGTGCTCGTACGTGTGAGTGAAGCGACTGCACGTCATGCTCGTAGGGCTGGAACCCCTCTTCGAAAAGCGTCTGAACTTGTGCGTCCCAAAGCCTGAAGCCCCCTTCATCATCGGCTTGAATAGCTCGCCCAAAGTCACCGATGTAGAAGTCTGGGAGTTCGCTGTCACCTGCCCAGTTGAGGAGGATGTTAGTGGAATGCATGTCCCTGTGGAGCACAGCCGGCTTCGCGTACATGAACTGAAGCGCCGAGGCGACTTGGTGGACCAGACGCAGGATCAGCGATCGAGGGACCGTAAGCCCTCGCTTGCTGCAGCCGATGCGAAAGTCGTCGAGGTGACCTCCATTCATGTATGGCATCCAAGCCACTCGGTGCCATCTCTGCGGATGTTCAGCCTGCTCCTGGCGGGCCGGAACATCAGTCCCTGAGAATAGGCGAATGATATTGGGCTGCGAATTTGTCTCTCGAGCTCTCTCCTGTAGCTTTGTCAGTATGTTCTGTTCAACATCTTCTTTTTCCTTCTCCGATGGTCTGAGTCGTTTCACACTCACCTTGCGAACACGCAATTCTCCCGAATGTAGATGCCACATCAGCTGCGCGTAAGACTGATCACCATTACCTAAATTCCTCACGAATAGATACTGGTCATCTCCGTCAGCGAACAGATGAGCATACTTGACCGTGTTCTGCGAACTCATTTTACACGGCTCACAATACGTACGTGGGTATGATTGTAGCAAGTGATGGTGATGCTCAAGGTCACTTTCAAGTTGATGGAGGGGAAGACGAATTTGAGAATCTCCTTGGCTGCTGTTGCATTCAGATATATATATATACGAAAATGCCTAAAGGCGTAATTTGAGGCTCCAACAGAACCATTGTCATTCAGCATTGTGAGCACATGACAAAGAAGAGCAGTCTCGAACTAAGGTTTGTGTTTGGAGAAACGCAACACAATCCACATTTGCATAGTCTTAGTAGACCGACAAAGGCTGCCAAAGGGGGCACAGATTCAGCCAAAGAAGCAACATAGTCTGCTTCGTTCGAGAGGACTTGCCCATTAACGTGGAGCAACAATGCTTGTGTGTATGGACTAAGCGTGAGGGATAAACCTCTATTCAAGTTTCAGCCCAGACTTTCGAAGTAGGGCGAAGACTTATCTCTTAAATTCGGGTTTTCTTTTATCTTTTTTTGGGGGGGGGGGGGGCGCGCAAATACGGGGTGCCAGTGTCTGCAGAATACTTTGCCCTATATAAAGAAGCGATTCCACAAGAACACCATGGGGCAGCAGCACCTTAGTCACGTCCTGGAGAAGGGTAGGTGTAGGAAAGATCACACAGGTTCATTTTAGGGAAGAGAAGCTTGGGAGGGGGTCCAAAGAGAGATCGGAAAGACTGTTATCGTACGGAATACGTTGATTGCTTGACCCAAGACCCAATGCAACTATCTTCGAGTCTATACTCTACCCACCCCTCTTTATTTTCTTGGTTCCTGCTGACAATCACAATAGCGGATAGGGAACCCACAGCGTTTGCAGGTATCGTCTAGGTCGATGCCAACTCTTAGGGACATGTTGATTATTTGGTTTACTGATATCATGATTCCGGTCGATTGCTCTTACTTAGTTGATAGATTCAGGTTTATAGTGCAGGAGGAGTTAGAGGAAATACGTTATAGATCAGCCCCTTTATACCTCCTAATTGCCTCTGTTGATACATGTAGTCAGGGTAACGTTGTTGTCACACTGCACCTGCAGATAGAATCACATTTGAGCAGTTACCCACTCACCCAACGTACTTAAAGACAAACATAGCTGACAGTACATCTTTAAAATAATAGATTCCACATTGCTAGAGGTGCAGTCATGTATATCTAGGTACTCTACATATGGTTTGATCTCACTGCTTGCTCAGGTGTCATCAGAATCCAGCCTACATATATAAAATTACGTTCACTTCTTAATGTGAGTGTTTACTGAGATACGTTTACCCATCTTTTTACTTCAAGAATCTTCCCAGTCAGTCTAAGTCTGAAGGATGTCAGTGAGATCAATAGCTTAGCAAATAGTCCACCGAGCATATATTTCACGCATACCTAAGTAATTAACTTGAGACACATGTACCAACCCCCGGGCCCCAGAGTTGACAGAGATACATACAACAACTGGACTTTCCCGACGGGAAGTCCAAGAGCAAACCGGGCGATAGACGGTTGCCTTCGCACCTGTGCTTCCTGAAAGTGTCAAATTCGACGTCAGACTCAAGAGGTACGAATGCGGTATGGTATATTCCTGCGGGTGGCTGCCTGCCCTCCTTTAGCCCACTGCCCTGGTGGAAGATGCCGTATTACACGCAACGGAACATGATCAACGGGTCCGCGCAGGTCAGTAGCCAATGATTTCCAAGGCATCACTGTTTGAGACCCGTAACAGTGGGCACAACATTAGGCAACAGGATCCTGTGACCGTGTGACTCAGACACCGCTCTGTAAATCAGAATATATAAACCCCTTCACCTCTTCGCCCTTTCTCCCTCTTTTTCCTTTTCCTTTCCTTAGCTCTCTTTGCCGATTGGCTTAGATCAAGTGTAGTATCTGTTCTTTTCAGTTTAATCTCTGAAAGTGCTCTACGGAGTACCAACAAGATTATTATTTTTGGCTCTGACAGGTTGACAGTCCTCTGGGCAGGCTCATGGCTGTCTTCCTACTGTGTCCTCGGTACCCCACTACCTCCGAGTGACGCGACCTCTGATTTCTGCTTTCATTGTGATCCCAGGCTTGCCTGGGACATGACGAAGGGAGCTCTGGTCTCATGAAGTTTGATCCTAGCAATCAACTTGTTGCCGGACGGACTGCTCATCATAGGGTTGTTGTACCGCGTCCACGGGCGACTCCTGTAGCGAAGGAGATGTCCCTGCTTGAGCATCAGTCTGGTAAACCGAGCACTCACTCATGCTATCCACGACATCATCAGCCGCAGACCCCAAGCAACACCTGTAGGTACTACATATAGTGTAGCCGCCGGTATTGCTCAGTTTTAAGTGACTGCAAACATTGGTAGTCAAACACCCCTCCCGTCCTGTCACTACAACTCAGCGGGTGCGGAGCAGTTATCGCATGCCTCCTTTCGAAAAAGGGGTTTATGCCCAGGTCTGGACCAAGGCTTTTCAGGATGCAAATGCCGGTGGTTACAGGCCCAGGAGAGCAACGGGACGCACTTCGAACGACCCACGCGGGTCCTGGCTGACCCAGTCAACCGCTCCCTCCCAATTCATGCTGCTCCTGTCTGCCGACATCTGGGCGAACGAACGCCTCGTCCTCGTCTACGTGGGATACGTTGATGAGACCGTTCCTCGGCCTGCTCGCCAGGCAACACAGCACGCCTGGGCTCGAGCCCGGGGGCCGTGAGCATGTCCCGGGAGGTGCTCAGCGTGTAAGCCGGCAGCTGCCCGGGGGGCACTTCTGTACCAAATCCCCTCCTGTTGCACGTCGAGTCGACGAGGCCTGTTGGCTTGTTTCTGATTTTCCTGTCGCACATGAATCACCCTTCGTGAACGAACGAGCCTCGTAGGCAGCACTGAAGGACGCCAATGTTGTACAGTGACACCCTTGGTCAGGAAACAGTCGCCTGAAAGCCTTGCGCGCCTCGTTGTCCCGCTTGATAACGTCGCATCTCGGTGAAGGTCGGAACGAGGCACCTGGGCGTAGGTGTAGAAACTTCCCGAGAAGATGACGGGTCTTTGTTGTATATAGAGACGTTGACGGGCCTCCAGTCGGTAAAGAAGGCGGACGGCCAACGCTGAATCAACCAAGACATCATTCCTGCCCCAATGCACGGGACGACTATACATAGTTGGTGATTGAAAGGATCACCAATAAAGATCACCAACGAATAGGAAAGAAAACAAATGGATATCCGTGCGCTATCTTATCCCCGCCAATATTTTCAGAAGTCGTGTCATGTAGATACGTATTGAAAGTAAAGGAAAGTCAAGTTAGACTAACACCATTTCGACAGACCGAAAAAAACAAGCATCAGCCAGTCCGCCAGCCTAGTCCACCCTAGCTAGCCAGATCAGAAACAACATCTCAGAATACTACTCCACTCGTACTCCGTCCTATCGTTTTGAAGGTTTCCCTGCTCGTCCCGGACGAGACCCAACCACCGCTGTCTGCATTCCAGACATCGAATCGCTTCTCCGCATCCATGGCATCGATGCCCACACCGTAGCCACTGAAGTAATATCCTATTACAACAACCAGATATGACAACAGCAGGATACTGCCCTTGAAGTAGTTGCTCTTCCCCTCACCGTACATGTAGCTCAGCAGGAAGACACAAAGTATGACTGTGACCATATCCCACTGCGGGAACAAGAGACTGAAAGTGTACCTGGCTGTCTCAAGGGGATCGGGTATCTCCATGGGATATATGGCAGAGAACAGGACAAGGGCCGGGATTTGTAGGAGACACACTTGGAGTGCGTACGCGGAGCCTATTTCCATAGAGAGGGCGATATTGCCGTTCATAGCGAATGAAATGGCATTCTGTTCAGACAAATGCGGTCAGTAAATCTGATGCAATATTTTCGTTGGGCTGGTGGGACTGGTGGTAGCAGGACAGGAGATCAGGGGTAGATATTGACGTTTTCTCAGCAACCACATAAAGTGTCTGAGTGAGCTGGGTAATAACGCATAATGCTCATCATTTTGGAGGTCACACCATGACAGGAAGAGGGGATTTGCACTTACCAAAAACTCCGTAGTGTTCGGGACCAGCGCAAAGAGGGTGATCCCCAAGAACTTCTCGTCAATCGCGAAGCCCTCCAGGACCACATCCACGGTGTCGACAAGAATCTCAGCAATGATCGCATACAGCACCGTCGCGCCCATCAAGATGACAGCAGACTTCAGCCTACTCCAGTTCGGCGCATCGTGCCCCCCCTCCCCTGCAGCTTGACCACCACCGATCTGAGCCTCGGCTCCAAGGGGATCGTCATGGGAGGGTAATGTCGTAGTGCGGATCGGCGTCGGCCGGTGGGTGTTTGTCGATGCTTCCCATCCAGAAGAATGGGCATGCGCAAGATGAGGGGCCGTCGAAGAGGTGCCTTTGACAATGTGGTTCCGAGCGTCCCTAGCAGCAGCTGCTGCCGCCGTGGTGGCAATTTCGGCAATCTGGTGCACGAGCTCGCTATTTTCCGTATCCGAAAAGCCGGGGATGTGCATCGCCGAACCAATCGTGCCATTTTTAGGAGGCGGAATGTGCGGTGTCGTGGTCGCGGCGCCATTACCTGTCGTGGAACCGCTGGGCTGCAGACCGACCTGCCTAAGAGTCTGACCCAGTGTACGCTTGTAAATATGGCTCTCGCGGATATCTGCACCGGTGGACTCGGCCAGTGATGAGTAGCCACCGCGGGGTGCCGACTGCCCGCTCATGGGGTGTTGACGTTGATCCTCGTGCTTCTTCTCATCCTGCTCAGTGTTCCAGATCACGGCGGCATGGGTGCGTAGCGTGAACCAGAGGCCGATGGCATAGCTCAAGAACAAGAGCAGAGCTGCCATGTAGCAGTATGGGCGAACGGCCTCGATATAGAAGCGCTCGTCTAGCGCGGGGGTCTGACTGAAGTAACAGCGGCGGCAATCCCGAATCCCACCACCTGGGTTTGGATGGCCCGGGCTTGCACAGTCGACACAGTTGAGCTCGTGAGAGCCGTAGATCTGGTAGAACAGAGTGGGGCCAAAGGCGCCGATGACCGCGAACAGCAGCATGGTTGAGGTGACGCCGGCAGAGCGGGCATTGAATCGTTGTGTCTTGCGCTTGATGGCTCCAAAACACATTGACAATCCAGGAAGAAACAAGATACCTGCAAAGATGGAACCGACAATACTACCCTCTACCAGGGCGCCCTTGCCGTCCTTCAGCGCGACGCAGTACAAGAAGACCTCGACAATCGTGGAGAAGAAAGCGTTGATAGCAGCACCCAGCCCCATTGAAGATTGCGCAGAGATAGAAGCGACAGCTTGACCGATAAAGTATGCCAGCGGGATGATGGAGAACAGGCCGGCAACGAATAGGAAGGCGGAGGAAGTGATGAAGTTGTCAATGTGGAGCATCCCTTCCAGCACCGCCCAGTCGAAGATGACGAACAACACTACGGCCATGAGGTTGATCAGGAATATGTTGGTGCCGTCGACCGTGTACTTCCAGTACTTTAGCCCCACAGCTCGATACGTGCAAACGATGATCGAAGAGTGAGGGGCAGCGGGAATGCGAGCATGCGAGATATCGGACTCGAACGACAAGGCCAAAGGATGCCGGCGCAGTTGGTCAAAGAGAAGCAGCGTAACCTTCCCCATAGGTATCCAGAAGACCAGTAACCAGCAGATAGTCGAGACAATGAATAGCGACGGTGTGATCAGGACGTAAAAGAACAGGAAGAATATGACACGACCGATATTCCACTGGCCACGTCCAAACAGTCGTCTCTTCATCCGCGGTAAGTCGTCGTCGCTGTTGCTATCGTGATCACCACGGCCTCGTCCGAGCAGGCTGTCGGTCTCGCTGGGCTCCGAGTCGATGCTTCGTCTCGACCTGCCGATGATGGAGCGGCCCCGCTCGGGTCCAAAGAACAGCCTACCGTACTCCAGGTCACCACTCTGCCATTGCTCGTACTCGCTTATGCTCCTCCCCTCCCCTTGGTCTTCGTCGATATACGCCTCTTGTTGCTCAAGTCGGATAAACTTGCCAAAGGGGTAGAAGAGGTAGCCAGCCAGCCCCCAAAGCACACGTCCGTACTCACCTGCGCTGGGGGCTGCGGCGAAGAGGAAGCAGGTCAGGGCACCAGCGAAGGCGATCAGAGCCATCCACCAACCAAAGCATACCGTCCAAACAATGTTAAAAGACAGTAGCCAGCTGCTGACTCTCCCGCCTGGTGAACTGTGGATGTCCCCCTCGGCATTTTGCTGCACCGACCGATTTTTCTTGTAGAGAGCAGGCTTCCACAGCCTTATACCGAAGGGATGTGTCTCATTGATAGCCTGCTGGCGGTCCTTGAGGGTGAAGCTCTCGGCATCACTGAGATCACCATCATCTTCGACAGGTGTCTCCTCGTCCAGTTCGTCCACTGGCTGTGCGGCAACTTCTATAGCCTCGGGGGGTGGGGGTATGTCTTCCTGCTCCTCTGTGATGGTGGGGGTCCGAGGTGCTATTTCCTCGCTGTTCTCTCCCACATCGCGACTCGACTGTATCCTGCTCAGGTTTGGTGGATTGAGGTTCCGTCTCCGCACGGTGGAATAGTTTTGGTGGCGCCCAACCTGATCCGCCTCAATCTCGTCGAGAGCATCGTCGACGGAGAAAACCTCTCCGCGATAGGGCGCTTGGGTGTTGGAGGAAGCCCGCCGCGTCATTGGCGGTTTGCGTGGCTTGACCTTACCGCGGTCGCTTGTGGGAGCCGGCACCGGCGAACGGGAAGACTGCGAACCAGAAGTGCCGAGTCGCTGGTGATGTCGTTCGTGCGAGGCTACGTGCTCGAGATATTGTGACGAGGACGCGGTGCCAGGAGATGGGCTAACGGTGCCTGCTCAGGGAAGAAGGCAAGTTAGCTGCTGTCGCTCTGTAGTAGCACAAGCCTCGAGATATTCGACCGCCAGAGCAGATGAGATGGAAGCTTGGGAGATATGCGAGGTTGACGGAGTCGTCATTTGGGCGACAGGCAACACATACCATAGGCTGAGGCATCTGGCCGCCTTCGCACCGTATCTGTAGACTGGTAGCTTTCTGAGAAGTCATCATCGTCGCGACCGGTGATGGACTCGTATCTGCTTGCGCTTCGTGCGTCCGAGACAGAAGGCCCAACGGAGGAGCGACGCGACGCTTGACTGGCGTCGTCCGGTGGCTGTTGGTTTGGGGGATCCATGCTGGAGCAAGCGTGTTGTCGAGAGGTTCGACAAGCTGCACTCGATATACAGCACAGGTCGAGTACTGCTCACTGCACGGTGGATTGGTGGGGGGAGCCAAGTCGCGGGTATGCTCGAACACAAATAACAGCGGGCTGGTGGTTGAGCTGGTACTACAAGTTCGACTGGAGGCGGTGTCGATTTACTCGTACGTACAAAAATAAGACGATAAACAGGGAAACAGCGGCAAGGGACCGAGCCGGAAGTGCTAGCTGCCCAAGGTCTGGGGAAAGGCAAAGGGAACAAGACAAGACGGGTAGGGATCGATGTGGAAGGTGGGAAGCTGGTGTGGGTCGAGCTGATGCTGGAGGCGATGATTTACGCCTGAGAACGGATGGGTATCATAGCAGAGAAGGAGAGAAGCAGAGAAGCGTTGGGTGAAACCACATAGATAGACAACCTTGGAGGACACTTGACAGAACGGAGTAAGTCGGTTGGTAGTAGCTTCGAACAGCCCTGGGCATGGAAACAAGGAGAAGGGGGAGTAGCAGGAGAGAACAAAAATAAAAGGAAGCTGTCGTGGCTCGTGGCACAGTCCAGCTGACGACACTCGACTCGAGGAGGTGGTGTGTACACAGGCGTGCCTACTTAGTAGGTACCTACTTGGTAGAGTAGGAACCTTGGAAGTCCAAGGTTGGTTGGGCAGATGTACAGTACCACACTAGGTTGGGTGGTTGGTTGGTTGGGTGTAAGTGAAGCATAGCGTGGTAAGGCCAAAGAACAGGCGGGTTCCTAAATACCGTAGGTACGCAGTAGCAAGGAAATTGTGCTAAGGTCGTAAGAAGGTTAGCGTTGATAACGTGAGATACGGCTTAGCTCGTTCCCTACCTAATTTAATATAGGAGAAGAGCTTGCTAGTATTATACCTGGAAATCAACCGCACCTAGGCGATAAAGCGACGATCGCTATTCTATTAAAACTACTCGAAATTAAGCCGTTATTTTTAGCGTTTATAGTTATCGCTTTATCGATAGCGCCTGAGTTATCTAAGCCCTTATTAGCTATCCCTGAGGCTATCCCTAAGGCTATCCCTATAGCTATCTCTATAGCTATCTCTATAGCTATCCCTATAGCTACTATACTTTTTCCCGAGCGGAAGAAACGAGGTAGGAAGCTATAAACCTTAATATAGATCGCAGCTAAAGGTATATACGTTGCACTATTAAAAGCAGTATAGTCTCGAAGGTCATATTCTAACTATAAAAAAAAGAAGGTTATCGCCTTCCTTATATACTACTGCGTACCTAACGATCGACTAGCCCCGCTATACCTATAGGGCGACCGCCTATAAGATAGAATGCTTATACTTAACGGCGACTACGAAGCCCTACGACCGTATATATATAAGGAGGCTGCTACGTAGTACGGTATACCTGCGAATATAATCGCGAAGTAGTAAAATAGTAGGGAGAAGATCCTTAGCGGGAAGCTTGCCTAATAGCGCCCGAAATAGCCTTTAATAGAGGGTTAGCTATATAAAGCCTTCTATAATCGTCGTAAGCAGCGGCTAACTATTATAATAGGGTAGTTTAAGCGATCTCTTGCGAGATATTCGCGTAGCAGTACCCTAACTATCCGTATCTCTTCCGATTTAGTATAGGCTAGTAGATAGGCTTCTAACAGCGATAGTATATTATAAGGAGACGCTTTACGCGTATCTCTTAATAGCTACCGGAGTAGAGGGTACCTATAATAAATAAATAGGTGCGGTACTATAAGCGACGTTAGAATATAACTAGGCAGGCCGAGAAGGAATAGCAGAACTTACTATCTAACTCCTAGCTAATAGCTATAAAGCCGCTTAGCCGGTCTAAATACTTATCTATTATAGTATCTCCCCTATAGAGATTTCTAAAGTTTAAGACTATAAATATAGACGAAACTCCGCTACTGTAGGAGTAGGTTAATAAATATACCTACGCTAACGTAGGTAATATAACGGTCGAAGGGAAGGTTAAACGAGGGGGATACTAGAATCGGCAGGCTACGCTATACCTTATACTCGATAGCGAGGGCTACCTGCCCCTGCTAGCGGTAGTAATATTTCGAGGCGCGCTGCCGCCGACGGGCCGCTTATAGGCCGAAGAGATTTATCTCTATTACCCCGGCGTAATTATCGAGTTTAACGAGAAGGCGTAGAATAACGAGGAGTTAATACTTAAATAGATCGACTGTAATATTACCGGCTTTAACGGAGAAACTCAGGAGGAGATACTGCTTATCCTAAACGTTATTAGGTTCTATAAAACTAACTAAATTAAGGTGAGACTAGAGGAAATAGGAGTAGTAATTATAATAATTCCCCCCGGGTTCACTTACTTTCTACAGCTATATAATACGGCGGGGAATAAGGCCTTAAAAAGTCTTCTAGCAGAGGAAGCCGATATATACGTTAAAAGCCGCGAGGTTAACGATAACTTTATTAACTAGTTACCGCGAGAAAGGCGTATAATATATACGTATATTATCGCCCGTACTATAGCGAGGTTATCCCTATATATAATCGCGAAATCGTTCGTAGAAACGGGTATTACGGTACGGCCTGATAGCTCGGAGGATTATTTAATTAATATTAAAGGTATTAGAAGGGAGGAAGTCGACTTTACGGGGTAGGAGACTATAAAGGAGCTTAGCTAGCTATTAGTAAAGGAAGAGGATATTATACCGGAAACGATAGATAACGTATAATAGGTAATAGATTAAGATAAGTCTAGATCTCCTGTAAACAGGTATAGGCAGTTAATAGTTCGAGAACTCTAGCTCCGTTATTATAAACGCGGTTTAAAGATAGCTAGAAATAAGGCAGAAATTATATAGCGGTTAGAGTAGAGGGACCGTGAAATAGCTAAACTAGCTGCTATTAATAAGGACGAGGTAGTAGAGATCGAGGTTTTTAATGCGCTAGAGTATATAAGCGAGGGCGAGAAGGTCGAAGGTTTTAGAGATAAGGTTAGCGATAAAGATAATATTAATTAAATCGAGGTTATAGATAAGGAGGTTGCGAAGATAGCTAAGGGTTTAATTAAGGTAAGAGATAGAATATAGTTATTTCCTTAATTATAAAAACTATTAATAAATTTATATATAGTTGCTACTTATTTAACTTTGCGCACTTTATTTACAGTAAAACGTGACGTTTCGCGATTTTACTAGGCACTATACGTATTCTCTAGCCCTTAAAACTAAACTACTAACCTAACTATTACTAGAATTCTCACGATATATATAAGTAGTAGTAGTTTGCTTAAAGGCGGACGTTATAATTAGGATTTCGGAGTTGACCGCTGCTAAGTTATACTATACCGACTCCGGTAGAAATCCGCCGATTAGCTGCCTAGCCCCGCAGTAGCATAATTTCCTTGCTACTGCGTACCTACGGTATCAGGCCAGTCCGGTCTCAAGTTGCCGAGTTCCAAGGCAGAAGAAAGCTTGAGGAGGGATGATGGATGGAGGATGGAGGACGAGAGGATGGGGAACCCTGAGGTGGGAGCCAACCGTGCTTCTTCCTTCTGTAAATTTAGTGAGATTTGCTGGGGTCATGGCTGTAATATCGAGGAAGATCAGGCGGGTGCACTAAATTTCAGGCGGAATGAACAGGGCTGCTAGGGCCAACTATCTACCTAGGTAATGCTAGTAGGTAGTACCCAGGTACTTACAGTACCCAAGCAGGTAGTCAGTCTGGTACAGCAGATTGACGGCCCCTCCCATCCAGGTCTCCACTGTACCTAGTACCGGGTACTGTAGTGTGAAAGTGTAAACTGGAACGGAGCGAGAGCGACTGGGCCGTTTGGAACGTTGACCATGACGTGTGTGATAGTGTATGATAAGGGATCACAATGCTTACCTGTACCGTACCTAATCCATGAATAGCACAGCATCAGCAACCGTTGGAACGTGAATATATTGCCATGGCCTGCTTGCATTGCACCACATCCCTCTGCACCAACACTGTTTACATACAACAATTCTGTTTCTTTACTTTGTGGTGTTTGTAGTGTAGCAGTTGTGAGTATCTCTTCAGCATATTCAGGTAGATCATACCGACCATGACGCTGTACTCCGTACTCGGTACAACCCTGGCAATACATACCTACCTGGGCATCTACATACTGCAAATCGACCTCTTTTCTCGTGCAACTCCTGTGCCACCATTTGCTGCAACCGCTTTAACCTCTGCAAGTCAAGGGTCCACATCGCGGGTCATCAAGGATCGTCCACTTGTCCATGTGACATCCCCTCCTGCTATTATACCATAGCAGGCATAGCAGCTAGTTATTCAGACATCACCACACCACTAGAATCGCATTGTTGCTCCCGAGGTCGCTATCGTTGCTTTGGTTGCTTCGGCTTTTTAGATGCGACCGGCTTACCGCCAGATCCCGCAGTCTATTTTCTCTGCTTACAAACAAACAATTGCGATCAGTTTAACCTTTTGGACGTCTGAGACATATACACAAGACTACCTATCTATAGGTCTTGTTTGCTAAAGAACTCCGTTCACCGACGATCGGCCGTATAGGTACTTGACGGTGCAGTTGACATCACCTTGCAATGTTCGTTGACCACATGACTGTCAGCCTTGCCATCTCGTCCGTCGGAACTGCTCTGTGGGGTTAGACAGCCTAGGATAAGGTTGAGACGTGATGCATAAGTTTGCCTTCAACCCTGCAACATCACTGACTGGGACTTTTTAGGAGTAGGAACATGACTTCTCGAAATGACAGATTGAGATGGCTCCTTGTAAGACAAACGAGCCTCGTGATGAATCGTCTATTGAGTAAGTGAAGAAGGGGGGGAGCTCTTCGTGACAGATGACACTCAGTATGGCCGTCGAACCTATGCGATGGCCCTAGGCAGAAAGAGTTGGGTATTTACCCCTTAGTATCCTCCGTTTCCAACATTGAAACCGGGTGTACTACGAAATCATTGCCCAAGAAGTTTCTGTTTATATTCGGGACGGTCGCTGGAGGCATCGCAAGATGATCAAAGGGGTGCCGATAAGCTTATCGTCCAGGATGACGTACTCGGCGCTTACATAAGTAGCGTCTCCAGCACGTGAGACTGGGTGTACCTACAGTACGCAGCGGTGGGTAGAGACGACATGGGTGCTCCAGAAGAAGCTCGGGCCACTGGCCATGGTGAACGCGTTGGCCGAGACTGCCTGCGGCAACGCCTTTGGCAGCTCTTCGCCTTCTGTTTGCGCCGTGCCGTCGTAACGACAAACCTCTTCCTACCACGGCATCTCATCAAACACCACAGCATCTCAGCCCAGATCCACGATCCGGTATTATCCTCCCTACCAAGCGAACTTTCTCCATCTCTCCAACCGACCAGCGAAGCAGACGGCAACAGCTCTCCAGCTTCCTCGCCCTCGACGTCAGCTCCAGCTCACCGAGCAGCCACCATCACCATGGCGCTCGACAACTACTACCACAACAAGATCGAGGCTATGAAGCTAGAGATCCTCAAGGGTCAAGCTGTCCTACGCCGCCTCGAAGCCCAGAGGAATGACTACAACTCAAGGGTGCGGCTCCTCCGGGAAGAGCTGGGCCTGCTGCAGCAACCGGGTTCCTACGTCGGTGAGGTCGTCAAGGTCATGAGTACGAAGAAGGTCCTGGTCAAGGTCCACCCAGAGGGCAAATATGGTATGTCCCCCCTCCAGCTCTGGTCTCACCTGCCCAATTGCACACGAAACACCCAGATAGACATGAAGGCGGGGCAACATACTAACGGCAAGCAATGCCACAGTCGTCGATGTCGCAGACTCCGTCGACATCACCAAGCTCACCGTCGGAAAACGAGTCACCCTCCTCTCCGACTCCTATAAACTCGAGAAGATGCTGCCTTCCTCTGTCGACCCGCTCGTCTCCCTCATGATGGTCGAGAAGGTCCCCGACAGCACATATGACATGATTGGTGGTCTGGACCAACAAATCAAGGAAATCAAGGAGGTCATCGAGCTCGGTCTGAAGCACCCAGAACTCTTCGAGTCCCTCGGAATAGCTCAACCCAAAGGTGTGCTTCTTTACGGCCCTCCTGGAACAGGCAAGACGCTCCTGGCAAGAGCCGTGGCGCATCACACCGACTGCAAGTTCATCCGCGTGTCTGGCTCCGAGCTTGTGCAAAAGTACATTGGAGAGGGTTCCCGTATGGTCCGCGAGCTGTTCGTCATGGCCCGTGAGCATGCCCCCTCTATCATCTTTATGGACGAGATCGACAGCATTGGTTCCTCCCGAGTAGAGGGTTCAAGCGGAGGCGACTCGGAGGTGCAGCGGACGATGCTGGAGCTCCTCAATCAGCTCGACGGATTCGAGCCCACCAAGAACATCAAGGTCATCATGGCCACCAATCGACTCGACATTCTCGACCCGGCGCTGCTGCGGCCTGGTCGTATCGACAGGAAGATCGAGTTCCCGCCACCAAGCGTCGAGGCGCGTGCGGACATTTTGCGCATTCATTCACGTAAGATGAACCTGACCAGAGGACTGAATCTGACCAAGATCGCGGAGAAGATGAACGGGTGCTCCGGTGCCGAGCTGAAGGGTGTGTGTACCGAGGCGGGCATGTACGCCCTTCGCGAGAGGAGGGTGCACGTTACGCAAGAAGACTTTGAGCTGGCGACGGCCAAGATTCTGAATAAGCACGACGGCAGCAAAGAGGTCAGTTTGCAGCGCCTGTTCAAGTGATCTTGTTCAGATCGCTGGGGTGGGCAGTGGTGTATGCTTGCCGTTGTGGACTGGCTGGGCAGCACGAGGTCGAAAGGGGTTGAGAAACAGGCGAGCGAACGGGAGGCTCTGGCGGGCCTCGTTCGACGTGTAAAACAGCTCCGAGTAGAGGCGGTAATTGATGAAATGACGAATAGATATGCGCTATTGCTCGGTATCAACGCATCGGCTGACGGCCTCGTAACTATACAAGGTAGCAGTTCAGTTCATGGATTGATACCATGATTTGTGACTGCCCTAGGCATATTGACACCTTAGTCCTTCATGACCTTTGCCAGCTTATAGAGCCACCATTGGCCTAAGTAATAACGGTAACAATACTAATGGTTACCATTTGATCATATGGCATGTCCTTGCTAGAAGATCCGTTTTACTGATGGGTGAGGTTTCTCCGCCACCAGCCAACCACTTCATCCTCTAGGGCTCATAGCTCTTGGCTGCTCGACAAAGTCGACAGCTGACAACCACCGGTCCTTCGATGCCATCCAAACTTACTTATGAACCGGCTGTACGCCTCTCCAAGAATCCGCCTTGCTTCCTTACGCAAAGCGCAGCAATGCGCAGTGAGTCGTGCTTGGCTTGCATCCTGACCCAGCCTATGTCAGCACTGGCTACCTACTTAAGTAGGTACTCAGGTAGCACTGGAAGGATTTTTGTGCGGCCCACGCAGCAACCCGGCATATGGCTCTCATACATCGACCTCATCAGGCCGTGTTGGTCATCTCTACTCGAGTAGGTACCTAAGCATGCAGATGTCCCCCCCCCCCCCGTCCCCGGGAGGCCAATATCTGTGGGGTTTCCAGGTTGGCCAGTCAGGTCGTAGAGCTCAGCTTGTTGGTGGCTGTGGAGCGAGATATGATGACGGGCCTCAAAAGGCCATCTCCTTTCACTGAGAGAGTATTATGGCATTTGAGCCACCCAACCCCCCTCCTTTCACCTCCCCGTTCTTTCCCCCCTCTCTGAAGACTTTGTACTTCTGAAATCTGCCAACTTCACTTCCCTCTCTCGCATGTGTGATCCGGCCAACACATGACCTGCGCGTCGTTTCGCACAACCATGTCTTCTTACGTTTATACGCCTCTGCCGCCGCGGCGCGATGAGCCAGTTGGAAATGGTACGGCCACCGACGCATCTCTCCCGGAGCAGCTGCTCACAAGGCTGCTGACGATCCACGAGGGGGAGTACGACGACGACATCGCAGTCGACCTCGAGGTCGTAGACCTTGGTGAGGGGGCACCGTCGCGTCCAGAGTACGACGCGCTATCGTACGTGTGGGGATCCGAGGAAAAGCCCAGCACCGTGTTTGTCGGCGAGCACGAGTGCACGATCCCCATCACGGAAAACCTCGACGAGGCGCTTCGCCACCTGCGGTACCCAGACCGGCCGAGACATATGTGGATCGACTCCCTCTGCATTGATCAGGGGAACATGGAGGAACGGGGCCGGCAGGTCGCTAACATGAGCCATATATACTGGAACGCACCCCGCGTTGTGGTCTGGCTTGGCCCTGAGGCTGATGATAGTGAATTGGCTCTGGAGACGTTGGAGGACATTGGTTCTCGGATAGAGGTCGAATGGAAGCTGGCCCGCATAACCGGCGTCACTGAGCTTGACGACGAGCAATGGGGCGAGAACGTGACTTACCTGCCCCTGAGCGGAGAGCAGGCCACGGCTATTCTGGAGCTTATGAAGCGGTCCTGGTTTGAGCGTATCTGGATTCGGCAGGAGGTGTTCAGGGCAAGTGAGGAGAGCCTGGTGGTTTGCGGCACGAAGGCAGTGGCCTGGGCGACCTTTCGGCGGGGGATGTATTGCTGCGTCCACCACCGGACTCCCTTTGCCCTCAGCTTGGAGCAGGATGATGAATGGCAAGCCAGGAACAATATCGTAAACTATGTCATTTATCCGAACGGGTATTCGCTGCTGTTCTTGCGTAGCGAGACGTTCGGCTCCTTGTGTTCCGATCCTCGAGATCGCATCTACGCGCTCCTGGGACTGCTTGGCAACAGCACGAGGGCTCTTGGTATCGTACCTGACTACTCAAAGACGGCATCAGAGACGTATCGAGATATTGTGTTGCGACACATCGAGATCTGGGAAAACATCAACCTCCTGCGGTGTTGTGGGCGCGACGACGCGGAAGCACCGTCATCCAGTGTGGCCAGCACTTCGGTGCCGACCTGGGTGCCAGACTGGTCCGTACCTAAAACTATGGATCTACCTCTGAGACTTTACAGGTTATTCTGTCCTTTCAGAGCCCACACGGAATATCTTGGAGACAATGTGCTTCGAGCCGCAGGCGTGTCAAATGGCACAGTCCAGGACTTCATCGACCTCCAGCTGGAAGAGTCCACCAACGAGGACATCGCCGCTTCGATTCGAGAAATCGTGCCATCTGATGCCGCCGACAGAGCTTATCCTGGAGGTGGCAACCTATGGGATGCCTACCGCATCACCCTGTGTGGCGAGTACTTCATTGACCGTACGGAGCCTCCCTACTACGATACATCCAGAACAGATATCACATCTTTGAGTAGACAGGACAGCGAGGACGCCATGACGAGCATCATGACCACTGGAGAACCCCCCAACAACAATTACTGTAATTTGATTGACGAGTGGGACCTCACTCTCAAGCTCTTTACCACTCGGGAGGGCTACATCGGCTGGGGCCCGAAGACGATGAGCAAAGGGGACCAGATTGTCAACTTTCTAGGCTGCGACCTGCCTATAGTGATCCGCAAGTCCTCAGACTTGGACAGAAGCTCTTTCGAGGTCATAGGGCCTTGTTACCTCCATGGCTTCATGTGGGGCGAGGCATTTTTGGGCCCGTTGCCGGACTATCTACGTCCGGTGCGCTACATTGGCAAGTCATCCATGCCCCGATTTCACGACTCCAGGACTGGTGACGTTCTTTTGGAGGATCCCCGCCTCAGCAAATTGCCTGTTGACCTCGATGAATTCCGAAGTGCGAAGGAGAAAGGCTTCTTGCAGTACCTCGATATCAGGCCGGAATTATGGCGATCCTTTGGCGTTGAGGTTGTCGATTTTGATCTCGTCTAGTAAGGGTCGAACAGGTTGGTGATGACTTCTGCGCCACTCATGTACGTGCAGACATAATAGCAAAGAACAAAGGAAGGAGGGTAAAACAGGAAGGGACAAAAAAAAAGAAGATAACCACACAGGCAAACGTTACAAACGGCGCACCCTGCAGACATACAAAACCAGTAGGCCTCTTGCATGCCAGCCCGGTATGAAGATCTGCGCATATAGTGCAGGAGGCCTACCGAGATAGACTGAGACCTTCATATGGACACTCCCCGTATATGGATGGATGCGCTACAACACAGCAGCGGCGGCAGTATTTTACCTAGATCGAGTCCGTTTGAAACACAGGAGAATACCAAATAGTACTAGAAATATGAGGCAACGATTGCGCGTGACCTGGAACAATCCATTGATAATGAAGACGACGATGATACATCATCATTCGAGCGCTGTGTACAAAGCTGCTTTAAAAAAATCGTACTGTTCTTGTGCCGTTTTCTGACCCCTTTCAGCCGTAGGCCGTATGCCATCCTTTCCCATATCCATGATACCGAATACGCCTTGCAAACACCAAACTTCCCCTTATATGTGTAGATAAACAACCAAGTGATGATGATCTTGCCATGACCCTTGATGATGTTTGTTTGAATCCGACCGAACCCCCCAAGACGTGCGAAGTGCTTGCCCGAAACAACCATACCAATACAAGTGGTTATGCCTCTTCCTCGTGACTGAACCACTCTTCCAAACCAAGACCCATACCCAGGTAATAGTCATCCTCCCCAGCCTATGGCGTATCATACTCATAGCACCGCCCAGCAGGCAATTAGTTAATCCGAGTCCTTACTTCGAACTGTATTGACTAACATGTGCCACCGTGCCGCTGCGTCCCCTTGCTCTCATCGCAGCCGTCCCACCGGCACCGGTTCCCGGCGCACCGATGGCAGATCCCGCCGGGCCACCACACTCCTGGAGCCGCCAGACCCACTCAGTGACCGTCTCGTAGCACAGGACAAACTGCCTTAGAGTCTGCACCATCGACAGCCGCTGTCCGCGGAAGTCGCTAACCGTCGACGTAATAAGGTCGATGGTATCGTCGTCGATCCACGAGGTATCCAGGAATGTATCATCCTCATCATCGGAGGATATGGAGCGCGCAGGTGAGGGTGAGGCCATCTTGACATCCGGGAAGGCGGGAGACTTCGGTGCAACGGTACCGGGGCTGATAGCGTCGTCAAAAGGATCATACTTCTCCTCCCCACGGCGCACACTGCCCTGTCCAAAGGATAGACCGGCCATGGTGACATCACCATCCGTGTCAGGCTGGCGCTGAGGAGGGGGCTGCAGCTTGTGGCCACGGACCTTCTTCTCGATGTTGGCGTTTGCCCGTTTGATATTCCGCATCCTCTGGCGCTTGAGCATATCTATCACGCTGTCGACGGTACAGAACGTGCCAGTCCGGCCGCAACCGGCAGAACAGTGCACGAGCATCGGACGGGCTGCTTGATCGGATTCAGGCTCTTCCCACCACGCGAGAGGCATGCCGCTTTGGGCGCGAGTACGCTTCTTTGGACTAGATGTCGATGCACTACCCTTGGCCAGCTCTGACTGCCGAGGACTCTGCGCGATGGTACCGGCCACATCCACTGGTAGAGACGCGCGTTGCATAACATTGGCGAGGTCGACAAGGGCAAGAAGATGACTAGGTTGTGCGGGAGTGCCGAAGTCTGGCCATGAAGGGTAGTGCAAGTGCGTAATCTCACGGATGGGAGCAAATGGGTGGGCCGAGTGTGACAAGGCGAACTTCCGAATGATGGCATATGGGGCCTCGCTGTTGCTGGCGTTGTTGGTAGTCGTGTTGGCCTGTGTCTGCTGGGGGCTGTTGCCCAATGTCGTGGTGGTATTTGCCCGCCGCCGACTCAGTTCGGCCGCTGCAGCACCAAACCCAAAGGCATCCTCCTGTTGCTGCGGTCCATTTGCCGCAGTGTTGTTGTACTCGGTGGACTCGGCTGACATGTTCGATTGTGTGTGATGCTTGTCAATGTCAAGGGATACCTTTTTCTCTGATAGGGCTCGGAGCTTGATGGCACCGAATTCCCGGTCTTTCCAGTAGGGGTGGCATTTGAGCTGTCCACCCTCGGATTCTGCCGTGAGCATCACAATGACGCGAACGTCCTGATCCCAAATAACAGACCAAAAGTCCTGTAAGGGGATTCATTAGCTAAACCGCATTCGTAGTCAATAGGCGAGTAGGAAGAGACTGTATCTTACCTCAAAAGTCGCCGGTAGAGGACCCTGACTGGCGATATATCTTTTGTGGCTTCTAGATGCCTTGACGTGGCTGGCGTTGACATAGTCGCAGGTTCCTTCAGGCTTTCCTTCTAATCTTACTCGAGCGTGTTCGAACGGTAGAATATCCTTGTAACGGTTCTTGCCGCCCTTCTCGATTCCACTGAGCTGTACCTTGCCGGCAGCTTCACGATCCGCACCCACAGCCGTGCCAGGGTTCAAGTAAGAATAAGCACCCTTCATTCTTGACTGCTCTGCCAGCTCGATGTTCAGGAACTTGTCGCTGACCTTCTTGCCATGGTCGGCAGAGTCTGCAGCTTCGCGTAACCACCGTGGCAGTGCTTCCACGTCGGTTCCTGGAGGCACTTTGACGTCCATCTGCCCGACGCCATCGACCAGATCCTGGTTCTGGCGGATATTTGCAAAGAATGGATTTGCGGCATTGGTAGTAGCAGGAAGCATCACACCACCGATGACCGGGGCAACACTGGGTCTTCCCGAGCCGTTACCCTGGTTTGCAGCACCAGGAAGCGTTAGCGTTGGCCGGCCGGATTTGGGCTCTGCTGTATAACCATGGTCGATGAGGGCGGGGTAGGCTGCCGAGAAGGCATTGAAGCCACCTCGCAGGATTGAACATTGGCCAGTGTAGCCCTCGTTAGTAAACTTCTTGATAGTGTTCATGGCCGAGACAGCATCGCGCTTCTCGGAAGAGAAGGCGTCGTACACAATAAGATGCTTCGTCTCCCGCCACCGTGCAAAAGCCTCCTGATCAGCATCGATCTGAAAGGTTTGCTGCAGCTTCTGCAGGTTGAAGGTGGCACGCTTGAGTAGCGTGGTAGGTATGCATAGGTTCAAAGCCCCCTTGATACGGGACTGTGCATATTGTGGGGATACGCGCAGGTCGAGTACCAAAACTTGGTCCTTTGCAGGGCAGTCAAGCAGTTCCTTCAACTGCGTAGGCGAGACCATGCTGGGCCCAGATGGCTCTGTCACCTCAGGCAGGGTACCGGCACGAGCCTTTGCGAAGTGCTCTGGGCCTGGCGATGGCGGTTCAGCCTTGCCATGCATCAACGACAGCCTTGGATGACGGTCGTCTACTTTTGACAATCCAGTCATCTTACCGAAGGGAGAGTCAAAGTGCGAAGGCGACTCATATCTTGCCCCGTTCAAAAAACTGGGAGGGTTCACGCTTGCATCTGAGCTCCGTTTCGAGTCGGCAGAGATATAAGCCGAGTCGTGAGTGTTGATACTCGCGTTGTCCACGTCCATCCTCTCTGGAGTGGCCCTGGGGACCTCAGCAGCCAAACTGCTCGAGCGAGCAATTACGGGAGTGGAGGCTATCTCGTTCCCAAGGGTATGCCACCTTCCCACACGAGGCCTCGCTATTGCCGCGCCGGATCCGAGCGCGAAAGGCGCTGTACTGGAGAAGTTAGAGGACCCCAAACTAAAGGATGATCTGCCCATGTTCGCATCTGCTTGGCGTTTGAAGGCCTCGAAATCGGGGTTAGCATCGAGGGCCACCTGCTTCGGTATCGCCGCGCCGAAACTCTTCACGGATGATGTGGAAGGGCTCGATCGATCTTGGGGTATAGCTCCCGACTCGTGTGCATCGACAGACTCGACGTGTAGGCCGAAGTAATTTGGCGACGGTGTTCTCACTTCCTGAGCACTTGCTTGAGCGACAGGGGTCGAGAGGTGACGTCCAGGTGCGCCAACAGAGGGGGCAGGTTTTGGCGCACAAGAGTTGCCGAGGGAAAGTGTGCCGCGGGGAGAGGCCATAGGTGATGAGGATGTTGCTGTGGTTTTGGAGTGGCCGTTGGACTGTGAACGTGTGTGCGAGACACCGCTGGCGGGAAATGTGTGAGACTTGGAGATGGTGGGAGGTGGCAACCTTGAGGTCTTCATGTTGTAGTATACTGTTGGGGTGCCGCGGTCGTTGGTGCTTCTTGGTTCCGGCGGCGACATTATTCTAAATCTTGGGATGGCTCTTCTCTGGGAGATGGCGCAGACTTGTAGGAGTGGGTTGGTTCTCGATCGAGGTTTCCTGCCACGTCTCGCGGGGTCATGGCCGTCGTGTTTGCGAATGGACTTCATGAGGACGCCATTGTTCACACGAATTCTATCACAGGTTTTTTGTCGTCTCGGTGATGTATCGTGGTGTGTTGTTGTTGGTTGCTTGGGTTGGGAGGAGGAGAAGGAGTGCTGTGGTATTGTGTGTGTGTGTGTGTGTGTGTGGTAGGGATGGATCTATACTTGTTCTAGTAGGGCGGATCGAGGTATTCTTGGGTTCAATGATGGATGGAGATGGTCTCGAAGTTATTCATGTGTGTGTGTGTGCGCTAGTTCGGGTCAAGATGTCGAAAAAGGACTGAAGTGTGGTTTGAAATGGAAAGGGGAATTCCACAGTATACAGACAGTAAAGCAAAGTAGCAAGAAGTAGTAGTAGGGGATCAGGAGGTGTGTTAAGGTTGAGTAAAATGGGATTGACGTCTGGCTGGTCGGCATGGGAATTTTCGGGGAGAGGAGGGGGGAGTACCCAAATACAAATTACAAGGTACCTACCAGTAACACTGAGTACTGTTCAGGTACACAAGTACCCTGACATGCCGGACACAGTACCCTGGCAGGTGCTGCGGGGGAGCCCTGGGACTTGACGTTTACAGCCGGCAGGCCTGCAAACCTGGCAGACATAAGGCAAGATGCCACTAGACCCCCTGCAAGGCGAGGTATCGATGACCAGCAAGGTACATGGTACACTGTGAAACAAGGGGGGTCTCTAGACAGTCATTTGCAATGCCAAGCCAGAGAGGTCGTCACTCCGTCCATGTACGGATTTACTTCAAGGCTTAGACTGGGGCGGATAGATACGGAGTGGCTATAGGGTGATAGGGTGGTAGGGTGATAGGACAGCAGATGCCTAACGAGCCAAGGGTAGCAAGACACAGCGTCATCGAATCGAACATGAAAAGTAGGGGTCCAGCAGGTGAAGGAGGCACAAGGTTGCGGATGAGATGAGATGGATCAGGATAGTCCAGTCTATGGTGGTCTGGTCCCCTTGGCCTTCTGCTTTGGGCACGTTAGGGTCAACTTGCCTATAACTCCCGAAGTAAGAAAGAGGGGTCTGAAAAGGGTCCGTTCTCCTTGCTAAATTGTCACAGTCGATGAGGTAGAGTCTACGGATCCGTAGATGTCCTAGTGATGCGATGCGGCTCCAGAGTTCGAGCGTGTGGTTGGGCAAGGTGCAGCAAAATCACAGACCGACCTATATGCACTTACTGTACGCTGTCTTGAGTGTTGAAGAAGGGAAGTCAATTGCTGAGGAGCCAACGAAGTACTAGATTTGACACACAAATAAGCCTGCAAAAGTTCCAATGTAGAGAGCAGAGCAGGACAGAACATGCATGGGAAGACATAAGCAGGACAGGGACTGAGGTGCCAGGTGCTCGGTGCCCTGCTACTCCTCACAATGGTCGAGGGATACGGAGCAGCAACCAACATCAAGGCGGCAATGATCAACACTGCTTCCACCATGTACTACCACGCAATCGAGACGATCAGTGTACACAGTAGAAGCGCATTTGAGAGTATCCTCAACATTGTTTCTAGTACCTCGCTCGAACCGCTGATTCCAGGTGGTACGTAAACAATCGTCGTTAGTCTTGGACACCACCATACCTGCATACCAAAGTACTGTATCGAGGGAGAGCTTGAGTGATCAGATATCAGATTGTATGTGGTGTGTAATTGTGGCATGCGGTGTGTCTCCTGTGCATTTGCAAGATGTCATGTCGTCCGACTGTCGGTCATAAAAAAGTAATGGCTCTTGGTCTTTCGAGCCCTGTTGATGCATAGGTGCGCACGCGCTTCTCTACACTCCATTTTCTGTAACTTTTCCCGCCTCGTGCCTTGTCCTCCGACTGCTCGGGTCCGGTCCCTGTCGTCACCGTCGTCATTATGGGTGTACTGTGACGGAACTGGGCGGTGCTGTACGCACCATCTGTACAAATGGATCTACTGATATAGATCTAGGAACGCTCCGACTGAGCCATGGGCTGCAGGCGCTCACCGTCAGCCGCAAACCGACAGTCAAGAATCGTATGTTTTCTGTCGAGGTTTCTCGGCCTGCGTGGTGCCTGTTCACGAGATACTAAGTGAGTGAGATGAAGTTCTGTACAGTACTTAAGTAAGTACTTGGTATGAAGACCATGGATGGACCTTACCCAGACCGGGCCAAAAGAGAAAGAGGGGTCTATACGGATAGTTGCGACTCACAACATACCTACTGACACAGTACATGATGCACCTGGACTTGATACCTTTGGTAGTCTGGAAATATCATGTGGCGTACCAATGACGACATAGGGCAAATCCCGACTCCAGCCAACCCGGACCCGTGCCTGCTTCGTCAAAACTCAAAACCACTTAGCGTCGCGTGCAGGCCAATAAAGATACTAGGTCTCTCCTAGACGTCACCCTATTCTCAGGGTCCACTGTTAGTGCAGCACCGATAAGCGAGGTGGTTCGACTATCCGACGCCCCCACCCATTTTCTAAAACCTCATCGTCGTCATTGGTGGGGCGGGTAGAATTTCTAGAACCAATTTGCCCAGCCTCGCCGGATTGTTGCAGTCCACTGTTGATCTTGACCAAAAGCCTCATTATTGCCAAAAGCGCGGTACCACATTAGATTGCATTCTCGAAACGAACTGCACTCTTAACTGAAACGACAGGCGACACTTCGTATTATTTTTATTATTGTCGGCGTCGGCGTTGATTCTCATTTAGAATTACGTGGTTTTCGGTTTTCAATGCGAACTTCGTATAGGGCTTCTGAACAGGACACAACCATCACAGGAGAGTCATCACAGAGGTTGGTTCGCCATCAATACTCAGTACGCCACCGTACTGTACGTACATAGGTATACAGACAAGGTACCGTAGTGACCACCTCACCATTCGCCAGCTCATCCACCTGAGACTGGACAGTCTGACAGTTTTTTCAATTTGGGGTCTTCACCGAAAGACAACGGCCTGCCGATCACAGAGCCTGAAAACGGTCCGTCCCCAAGTGATTGTCAAGATCATCATCACCAATCCGGTGTTCGTCTTTCAGCCATCGCTTGGCACCTGCACTGCAGACTTGCCCTGCTTGCTTCTCATCGAGCTACCTATTATTATGTGTACGGGGACATTTCCTAATTCATGCTTCGTGCAGTTTTTGTTGTTGTGCACACACTTGGACGATTTTCCTATTACATATTCCCCAACACCGTGGCAGACTCAACGTCTGTTCCCCTCCCCCCCTGAAGAGATCGATTCAACCCCGGATGCCAAGAGCTAAAACCTGCAAGGGCAAGCAAGACAGAAGCTTGTGAAGGTGTTCAGTAATGATCGCACACAGTTTCAGATCCTGTTCTCCAGAGACGACTCCCGAGTGCCGGCTAGTGGGGATACTCAACTAGTAAACCATGTACGGATTCGTACTCGAGCTGTTGACAGGCCTGACAGCCTGACAGCCTGGCAGGCCGTAACCAAGTTTGCGAAGTAGAAAAACCAAAACCCTCCCTGCTGGGTTGCTGGGTAGCTGGGTTCCAGGTATTCTGCCTGGGTGGTCCACCAGGAAGTTGACCGTCACCATGGCCTTGGGCTGTCTTACCGCTCCTCACGTGGCGGGTCTCGCATATAGTTCATGCTTTTGGCCCTGAACCCGAGTCTTCGGGCCTCTGGATTGTTCCCGGAAGTGGTTACCTTCGACTGCCCACAAAGGAAGCCACGATGCAGACAAAGGACGAACAGTTTCAGGGTCCAGTTTTCGACTTCTTCATCAGCTGATTACACGAGTCCCCTTGGTCCCCGACAGGCACACACATACATAGTGCACACACGAGCAGCTCTAGTCATCTACACTAGTCACTCGTTCGCTAGGTACACCTTGAGACGCCCCTGCGACCCTCCTTTTTCTCAGCTTCAGCTATACTGTGGTACCCAGGTACAGTCAGGTACAGTACCTAGTTACTTTACCCTCTCTGAACTCAGAAATCAGAAAACTGCCGTGGTACCCAAGTACCTACACGCATCCGGGCTCTTCTCACCCCTACCTCGGCGCTGCACCGACACGGCGTAAGCAAATGTTGGCAATCGTCATCCCGTCTGCTCTCCACATCAACGGTCTGGAAGGGTCGAATGGGGGGATTGTGACGACATCTTACTGCTTGTCACGTCGCACGGCGGCTTCGTTCTCCACGGATACTCATTGTCAATCTATTCTGAGTACGGTACATCCATAGTACCAGCAGACATGCCATCCCGATCGTCACAGCAGATTGTTGAAGCAAACACCATGACAAGTCCTTTGCCATCGTGTGGAAACTTCCGTGCGAAGCAAAGGAAGGCTGCACTGATCAAGTCATTGCTCTCAAGATAGAATCATCAATCAGGGACATCCCGAACTTGATCTTCGAATCTTTCCTTGGGCGCCTCTCACTATGTACAGCGACGAGAGCACGAGTTGGGAACTGGGAATGAGAGAGGGGTCTCTGGCTTTTTCGAAACATGGGAATTTTCAATTTCCCATTAATCCTGGATATACTATGTCCCGCGGCCCGCGGGGTACTGGGGCACTCCCCAAACGCAGCGCGCGCGCGCACACACACACACACACACACACACACACACACACACAACACACATGTATACACTCACCAGTTGACACACACACAGGGTCCTGGCGGTGCCCGCCCTCGTGATGGACGACTCAGGGCCAGTGGATTGGCGGGAATTCGCGTTGCGCGCTTCAGCAACCAAAAGTGCCGATCCCGTCCCATCCATTCGGCCAAACTGGGCCTCAAGGAAATCAGGGTCCAAGGGGACCTTTCCATCCGGTGCGGCAGGCCTGTCACCTGTCAGAAACGGGGGCGCCTTTTGTTCCCCCTTGGCTGAATCTAGACCTACGCTGCTTGACACATAGTGTAGGATGATTTCTTCCTTCAAAGCGCCTTTTTTATGGTGTGGATGGGCGGGTGCGGTTGTGGCTGGCTGGCAGGCCCGGATCCCAAGCCTCGTTCAGACCGTGAGTCAGCACCAATTTTCACCGCCTCACGACGATTTATATTTGTGAAAAGGGTCTGGGTGGGATGCATGTCCTTGGTGTCGTGTGGGCGCTTGTCGAGACTCAACGCGGATTGATGCCACGACTCCTGACCATCCCGACTTCTCTAGACTATAGCGCCGGGATATCCGAGGTGCTATAGTTCACACGTGTAGTACAAAGACATGTATATCACGTATGTATTTCAACTGTCCGAATTCGTGCCCGGATCCTGTTTAGGAATCGGGACAGCGGGGTTTACAAGCCTTTAAGGCCATCCAGCCTCGCTTCCGGGATGTTGGGAGGAGTCGCGGACGACATGGGGTTGATTGCAGATGTCCAGGATGCCATATTGATTCCGCACCAATGAGACCACGATAAATTGAAAGGGAAGAGAAAAGGAAGCACCAAGGGTCTCCAAAGCAAAGCTAAGATTATCGACTACATCCCCATTATGCAGCCGGGGTTATTTTCGTTCTATGTGGTCCAGCACTCTTAAGCGTAATGGGTGTCTCTCGTCCGTCTTTCATACAGTACGGAACTAGGCGGCACACACCCTAAGATTGTTAATTACTTACACTTAAGCAAGTACACGAGGCAGACACCGGTCTAATCTGTACTATGTGTCTATTATGTACATGGCGGCCGGGTCCCGGATTCGAACCCGCCGGGCCTCCACCGTTGACCCACCCGGGCCGAAATGATAACAAGAAGGGGAGAAGAAAAATTGAAGAAGAAGCTGCAAAAAAAAAAAAAAAGAAACACCGGTCTGCACTAACAACGGAGTCTTATTGTACTTGCCGTGTACAATCGCCAACGACGATCGGCACAGAGAGGGCTTCCAATTAGTCTAATACACCAGACGGAGCTACCTAGGCCGGGGTATCAAGTCGCCAACGGCCACGATGTCCAGCCCAACAGGTACCAGGCTCTCGAGGGAAGAGAATAGGCGGAAAGCCCTGGCGGGTGTGCAAGCCATCTTCGACCGGTAGGTACTTTCCAGATGTATCCTCTTCTTGACCTTCAACCCTAGTGCTGGACCCCCCCCCCCAATAATATCCCTATAAGTCACATATGCATATGAACCCTCACCAATCTACTCCCCCAGCTACAAACTCGTCCAAGCCAACAATGGCCCGGCATTCGACAATGCTACCATGGCAGGGGCCGTCGTACTGGACGCTTCGATAGGACCTCCTTACGATGTGCCCTCACCGCAGCTAGCTTCATACTCCTCGCCATCCCCAGCTCCATCTTCATCACCACTATCGGCAGTTGCCGGGGTCAACGTTGCAGCTGGACCGTCAGCGCCGCCGCCGCCCCCGGACACGGGTATCGTGTCCTCGTGTACGAGTAAACTGTACATAGGCGAGGAGTTTGGCAATTACAATGGCGTGCTGCATGGTGGTGCGGCGGGGGTTATCTTTGATATGCTTACTACTATTGCGCTGGGGCCTATTGCAAGGCCGGGGTTTTGGTCGTGAGTTCTCCCTTTGTCCTTGGTTTGCTCACCTGCCTCGGAATCATCGTGTATGAAAAGAATGTATAGGTGAGGCTGTGGTCTTGTAAGAGCCCGGATGAGCGTGGGAAATAAACAGAGAAAGAAGAGGGAGGCGAGCAAGATGACATATGGGAGAGCCCTCTCATGTTGAAAAAGATTTGGCCGGGCCAGGCTGACCTGTGTATGCTTTCCCCTCCTTGCGCAGGTTCCTTGGAGGTGTGACAAGAACGCTGAACCTCAGCTACCTCAAGGCTGTGCCCATTGGTAAGGCCAATATTCTTCATACCCCCCACCATGCCGCCTTCATTGGGTTCGCGTGCATCTGCGCGGGCATATCGTGTGTCTGGGCTACGGGATGTCCTGTCTTCGGCCCCATCGGGAACAGAACCTATGGATCCTCACCCGGCCCAGGCCCATCCAGCTCTTTCCCCCCTCCTAACACCACCCGGCTGACAGTACCTTGCCTCGCAGGAACGACTGTGATTGTCCATGCGTACGTGTATCAGGTTGGCAAGCGGATGGCGTACATCAAAGGGTGGGTGACGAGCGAGGATGGGAAGACCATCTATGCAGTCTGCGACCATCACAAGATTCACTTGCCTACGTTGAAGGAGCACTTGGAACTAAGGGTGCCATGGGATGACCTGTGGGATGAAGATGGAAAGGAAAGGCCGAAGTCGACACTGAATGCGAAACTGTAGAATACGGAACGTGCATTCCTCTGTAGTGGACGAGACACTTCTTTCAACATGATGAGCCACCGTAGGGGCATAACAACTACTACTGCCTGTCTGAACACAGTACACGTAGTGTAATGGCTTGCCATGTCTGCTATGTGTCCCTTGAAAGCGCCGAGAGCCCTAGACCTGTTTCAAGGCCAGATTCCTGTGGTCCTTCATCCTCCTTGTGAGCTCTTGTTTGCCATGTCATAGCGGATTCTTTTCTTTCGTGGCTGGCCGCATGTGGTCGCATCTTGGTTGTTTGGTACAGTATTGATGGAAATACAGGGATATCATGTATTGTAAAGTGGTTAGCCTTCCTGGACTCCCTGGCCGGGCTCGAGAACGCCTGCCAACCAAGCAAGTGAGGCACAAGAAGCCCGGTCCGTTGCTGACATGTAGAGGGGGACTAGGCGACTATATGCCCTCCCCATACGCCAGTCCATTTTTGCTTTTCCAAAAGATTGGCCCCTTACCGCCATGGCTTGTGGGCCCCTTGATATTGATATTACAGCCGAATATAGACATCTAAGCAGTCGATCCTCCACTCCCTCTTCCCCAACAGACTCCGCAACCACTCCATCCCTATGCCTGTCCACTCCTTCCTCGTCTGCGACGCCTGCCCGGCCACAGCGCCCATCACGGCATTGGCCGTAGCGTTGACGGCATCCTTGGCGACAAGATAGGTTGCGTTTGCCGTGGCGGTTATGTTCTCCACGCTCAGCACCGAGCCATCACCACTATAGCCATCGTCGACGCCGGTTATCGATGTTGTGCCGTCGGTGAAGTAAGACACGCCGGGGCGCGGCTGGAACCAGTTGCTGCTGAAGTCGAAGAAACAGCGGTCGGACCAGTTGCAAGAGGTCATGAACAGGATGAGGAGGAGAAAGGAGCAGTAGACGCAGGGCCGGTTGAGGAAGTAGGTGCACACGAAGAAGAGGAAAATGAAGGCGGGCGAGGCGTTGGTCGGGATGAAGAGGAGGGGGAGCCAGCTATAAGATAGGTGTTAGTCGGATCTGCCTGTGGGTAGGTTGGGTATTGGAATGTTTGGGGGGAAGGGGGCGCATTGCTGGGCTTACCTTCGTAAACAAAACATCTTGAGAGGATGGTGCCGGGAAGGGCAATTAAATATCAGGAGAATTGGTTGTTTGTTATATCGAGGATTCAAGAAGCGCTCGTGTCACCACCGTCCAAAACTCGGTGCTCGGAGCATCTCAGGGACAGGCGGAAAGATGGGTAGTGGGATGGCGACGTCGCGCAGTTGGGATCGAAAGGAGAGGGCGAGATTCGGACTCGGACTCGATTGGAGGGAGGGTTTGGTGGCAGAGCCCGTTTGGGAGCGAGCGTATACTCCGTACAGTGAGGGTTAGTGCTCCCGAGAAACAAAGCAAGTAAAGCTAGTTGTAGGGGCCGGCCGAGTAAGGTGGGCGGGTGATGTGATGCGTGATGGAAGCCTTCACAATCTGTAGATACCTACTGAGTAGGTAGGTAGGTAGGTAGGTAGGTAGGTCTGTCTTGGTTCCTGGGGGGCCTGAATCTCCGAGATGAATGAAGGTTGCTAGTCGATGCAAAATGTCAGCAAGGTGCCACTTTGGACTGCAGCTGTGCTGCACCACGGATCTGTACGGCGGCACGTACCTACAACGGTAGAAACGGGGGCTTGGGCCAATGCAAGACGGCGGCAGGGGCCAACAGTTCTTTTTGCATGCCTACCTAGGCAGGCAGGTATCTAGGTACCTACTTAAGTAAGCAGGTAGGTATCGTGTGCCGGTATCTACTGTACTTAAGTACCTAGGTAGATACCTGGGTAGAGCCGAACCGGAGCCGGCAGAAACGTGGGAATGGATGGCTATTAAATGTCTGGTTGGGCTCTGAATGAAACACCCCGCGACTTGCAAATGCAGTCGATGGATACACCAATTCAGTCAATCACCACTTTGAAAATACATAGATACCGATACCAATACTGCATTGGGCCATCTCCAGAGACATCTCCAGCCACTCAATTCATGTTGCGTGGTCTGCGCCTGCAGTGCATGACGCTGTCTTCCTTTCTGCGCATCTGCTGCTGCTAGGTACCAGTGTACTACCTAGTGTACCTACTGCTGCTGCAGGCCAACCCAACAGGAACCGAGCAGACCGCAAACGCGTTGATTACGCCAATAACCATCTGACTTGACGAGCCGACACCTCGTTTAATATTGACCTGGGTTACCTTTCGCAACGGTCGTGTCTACTACCTTTGTCCCATATAACCTTCATTATCATCGTCTTCGCATTTCTCCTCTCCTCTGTTAATTTTCCATCTGGTTCATGGTGGTTACGACCTGATCCGCACCACCTTGAGGTCGCCAACCCCAAGGCTTTTGAGTCCCGTGTAATCTCTCATCCGTACGTATAGTACGTGCGGTGAGACGATTACTGCGTACGGTATGAAACCACCGCCCCCCCCTTCCAAATCTCTACCGTTCTACCGGCATTGACCACCGTTTGACCCCAGCTCCAGCAGCAAGCATCACCACCTGCCTGCCTTTCCACCTCCGGCAAACCAGTCCCAGCTCCACTGTCCACTTTCCCTCTTTCCACTTTTTTTTCTCTTAGGTTTGGTCGACTTTTGAGCCGCAACCCAACATCCCCAAAACCTCAATCGTCGACGACGACCTGCGAACCGCTCTCTTCAATACCCTTTTATCCCCCCTCCCAGCCAAATTCCATCCATAACTGTGTTTGTGGAAGCTGGAACATTCAAGTCAGACAATACTGGAGCTCTTGCCCTTCTCAGCCTCGGTTCACCTCACCTTGGTGCTAGCCACACCTCAAGCCCATCATGGCTAGCTACAGCGGTGGTGGTGGTGGCGGCAGTGGCGACGGGTCGCTCAACTCACTTCTGGCCCAGCTCAAGCGACAGCAATCCCATCATTCTCAAAACTCGCAGCATTCGCAGCATTCGAGCAACAATGAGAATCAGGATCCAGCAGTCGTCCGGTATCAGCAGCACCAGCAGCCGCCAGTGTCCCAATTCAATCCCTACAATGGTCAAGCTCCCTATCAGTATCACCAGCGCCACGATTCACCTGCCGTTGAGGATAATACAATCTACCTGCCTCCTGCAGCTCCGACCCCACCAGCCGGCGGAATGTTCTCGCCCCATCATCCCCCAGGTTTCGCGACCCGGCCCAACGATGGAAACGAGGAACGCACATCGAGCTTGCTGAACATCCTCAAGTTTAGCAGTGGCCAGGGTGGACAGCAGACATCGTCGCAGCCCACTCCACCCCAAGCCCAACAGCCTGACCAGCTCCACCGCGAGTCGCTCATTCGGCATGCTCAGAACCAGCAGGCCAGTATGATACACGCTCCCGCTCCTACTGGCGCTGACCCCACTGGCTTGCTCGCTGCTCTTATGAAGGGCAAGTTTCAGGAAGATGTGGCCAAGCCTGAGCACCCGCTTCAGCAGCAGCCTCAGCAACAGCCGCAACAGCCTGCAGGCAGTTGGAATGCCGCACCGCCACCAGGAAATCCCCAGCAGTATCTGCTCAACTTGCTGAACCGGCCCAAGCCTAGCCAGAATGACGCGCCTACCGACCCTCCCGCCTCAAGCGAAGCCGACCAGTCCATCAACTTCACCCCGCCGACGGCCAGTGAGGCTTCGGTACACGACTTCGCCACTCTCGAGCGAGCCTTGTCTGATGCCACTAGCCGCGGTGGCCCTGCGGTGCCGACTTCCAGCTTCGACTTCCTTCCCAAAGAGTCCGCCTCGCCGCAAATGAAGTTCGAGCCTCCACCTACCCAGGCCCAGTCGAGTCGCGACGGTACGCCCCACATAAAGGCGGACATGTTCAGCTACACCAACCCCTTCGATGAGCTCACTGCGTCGGTGTCCCCAAATACACGGGCTTCCAAGAAGTCGACTCCTGGAGCTGCTGCTTCTCCCCACGCCCAGGGCCAAGCGCCATATCAAATTCTGAAGAAGCCTAGTTCTGCCCAGGGACTTGATCACAAGCGCCTCTCGAGCTCTAGCAGCCACTTGGAGGGTCGCGACTCCGTCCGCCGAAAGATGAACTCGATTTCAAGCCCAAAGGATCAGACAGTTGAACCCCCTTATCCAGTTCCAGAGTCAGTCCATGAGTCAGTCCATGAGCTCGAGGCCAAGAATAAGGAGACCGTCTCTGAGGCGGTTTCTGAGATCGCCGACAAGGCCGACAGAGAGGCACAAGAGGCTATTGCTCGTGCTGAGGATGAACAGGCCCAGGCCAGAATTACGCAGGACCTCAGGGAGATGATGGCAGCTCAAACAGACAAGGAGTTCGAGGCCGCTGCTGCGGTCGCTGCTTCGGACATCAAGTATGAGCTGGACAAGGACGAGAATAGGGCTGTTCTCGAGGATACTCTGCGCCCTGAGATCGCAAGGGCTGTTCGGCACATCGTTGACGATGCTGCTCGTGATCCCGTGGCTGATAGCTGGGAGAGCGCGGAAGCCGAGGATGAAATTGTCGTAATTGAGGAGACCTCAACACCAGTCAAGGTGTTTAATTTCCCCATGAAGCCGTGGATCTCTATCTCGGTTCAGGATGGTGCTACTGATAGCCGCCCCGTCTTCCGCGACGAGGCCATTCTTGACATCGCTCGACTGAAGAAGGAATTCGATCAAATCGATCGGAACCTTGTGGCCGCGACTGAGGCCTACCTTGCCTACGGTATGTCCAAGGCCGGTGGTCTTCGCGTCATCCGACAGGATGATGGCCGCGACGCCAAGCTGTTTGCCGATACCAAGGACCGTATTTTCAACCTCGCCATCTCCTCAACTCCTGCGGATCAAGACACGACTCAGAAGGAGGCTATCATTGGCACAGGGATCAGCGGCACGGTGTACTGGGTCCAGGTCAAAGACGGTGAGAAGGATCACCTCGAGGACGCTCACCTTGAGCAATACGGCTTTGCTCTGCCTCCCAGCAATGCCCAGGAGGGTGGAGACGCCCCAGGTGGCGTTCTGAAGACGCGAGCTCGTGCCTCCACCAACCACCCAGAGTACTTCGCTGTCGGCCGTGGCAAGTCCATCAACATCATTTGGCCTTCCCTCGTCCTGCAGAGAAATCTCATCAAGCCCGGTCATGACCGCATCGTCGACACCGATCGACTTACCAAGGAATGCTCCCTGAAGATCAACACTGGAAAGGCTGGTAAGGACTTCACTTTCAGTCAAGATGATACTGTGGTTGTTTCCCTCGACAAGTCAGGCCGCGTCAAGTTCTGGGATGTGCGTGATCTGACGGCCGCCGATGAGCACTCCGATCCTCGCAACCCGATGCCTGCTCATTCGTCATTGGAGGTGAAAGAGCCTCTGATGACTCTGACCACAACACCAGAAGGAGAGAAGGCCTGGCCTACTTCTGTGTTGCTGTTGGATAAGCTCCGACCGTACCAGAAGCGGACCGCACTGCGCTACATGATTGTGGGTATGAAACAGAACCACACGTTGCAGCTCTGGGATCTGGCCTTGGGAAAGCCCGTCCAGGAATTCAATTTGCCACACAGCAAGGAGTCCGACGCTGTCTGTAGTGTCATGTATCACCCTCCATCCGGCATCATTGTGGTCGGCCACCCCACCCGCAACTCGATTTACTTCCTACATCTTTCGGCACCCAAGTATGCGCTCAAGCACAACTCGTCTCAGGTCGAGTACATCCAGAAGTTGGTGGCTCAAGACCCCTCTATCCCCACTCCTGATTGTACTGCAGTCATCAGCGGTATGAGGGAGTACTCTTTCGCCAACAAGGGTGTTTTGCGAAGTTTGTACCTTCTCCAGAACCCTGCTTCTTCCAGTGAAGGCGTCGAGGCCACCCTGTTCGAACTCTATGCAATGCACTCGAAGGGTGTCGCCTGCCTGTCCATTAAGGCTTCCGAGCTTGGATGGGACGAACACAACAAGGTCATTGACCCTGTTGATGCCGCCCACGCGGGCATGGTCGAGATCACGAAGCTCAAGCCGCCGCCACCTCAACCTCAAAACCAGCCCCTTGAGGAGCCGACACAGCAGCCACAGATCCGCCTCGCTGTGCGCCCCAAGGAGACTGCTTCTGAGACCGCTGCCGAACCATCTGCGCGGAAAGAAATCACCCCGCCTAAGCAGAAAGAGATCAAGGAAGAGGACCCGATCATTCCTGCACCCGTCGAAAAGACCGATAAGAAGGGTCGGAAGAAGAAGGCCGCCGCCGAGAAGGCCGCCGCCGCACAGGCTGCAGCATTGGCCGAACGGGAGCGTGAGGCCGCTTTGACTAACGGCAACACACCCCGAATTGTGGCCACGACGTCTCACGAACCTGCAAAGGCTTCGAAGTCGACTCCGTCTACCCCGCCTGCTAGCTTCTCTCAAGAAGTTGACGGCCGCATCAACGCCATGGAGAAGCGCCTCACGCAGGACTTCGCCCACCGGCTGCAGTCGGAGTTGTCTGGTCTTCGCAGACATCTCGACAATGATTCAAAGGCTCGCGACGAACAGTTCGATGCTAACCAACTTAAGCTGCTTAGTATGGTCTCGGACGTTTTGAACGATAACTGTCAGAGCGTGCTTGCCAAAATCATCGAGGAGGAGATGCAGAAGTCCATCGCGCCCAAGGTCGGTGAAATTGTGTCTCGGACTGTCAGCTCGGAGCTTGGAAACAGGCTCAGCAGCTCGGTTTCTCAATCGGTGCAGAGGGAGGTGCAGAAGGTGCTCCCACATGCGATGGATCAAGCTCTGCGGAAGCCTGAGCTTGTGAAGTCGATGGTTGACAAGATGGTCCACACTCTCTCGGCCAAGATTGATGAGCAGCTATACGCGCTCCTCGACGACAGGATCATTCCGCGGTTCACCAAGCTTGCTACCGAGGCTGCATCCGCCTGCGGTAAGGAGATTCTGGTGAATGTCAACAACCAATTCAACGCTATTGAACAAGTTCGCCTGAAGGACATGCAGAAGTTCGAGCAGCTCGTTGGGTTGAGTACCAACATGTCAGAGACTCTGAATACCATGGTCGCTGCCCAGACACGCTTCCAGGAGGAAATCCTGCAGCTCCAAACTCAACTTGTTCAGCAGGCCCAGCGTAGGATATCACCACCGCAGCAATCAGTTCCAGGACGACAGATCGGTCAAGGTAGCCAGGGACCAGGCAATGGCGCATACCACCACAGCCCATCGCACAGCCAATCTCAAGCCTTGCAGCATGTGGCCCAGGCAGTCGTGCCTCAGCAACAGTATGGGAGTCCTCAGGCTGTGAGCCAACAGTTCCCCAATCCAGCTGCCGCGACGATGGCCTCTCCTACCCAACAGCAATGGGCTGGAGGCCCGAACTCGATGGTTTCACCAGCACAACAGCACCAGCAGTATCCTGCACAGCCTTTGAACCCAAGCATTCTTTCTCTGCAGCAGTCTCAGCAGTTTGGCAGTCCTGCCAGTCAGCCATCGAGCCATCTCGCGAGTCACATCTCAAGCCAGCAACAATTACCCCAGCAGCCGGCCCCACAGTCGCAGCAGCTTGCGCACTCGCAGCTTTCCAGCTCACAGGTGTCCGAACCACAAGTCGTCTTCCAGCCCACGACCAAAGATAATCGTGACCGTCTGGACATCGAGCAAGCCTGCGAGCGTGTGCGGAACTACATGGGCCAAGGCAAGTTCGATGATGCGGTCATGACCTGGATTCAGGACTCGCGCAACGAGGAAGAGGTCTTCGCCGAAGTGCTAGCCAAGTACGATGCCAGTTTCATCGCCAACCTCAACCCACTCCTTCTCTTGACCGTCGCTGCGACAGTGACAGCCAACCTGGAAAACCCTCAGCTCCTGCATATCAAGCTTGGCTGGACAGAGATGGTTCTTTTGACCTTCTTCGAGGCTCTTCCAAGGATTGTGAGTCTTACCCCACCCTCATCAAACCCTACATCGACCTTTTCCTACGTTGAAACGGCTTCCGCTGACTATGATGCCTACACACAGGAGGGACAAGTCCGCGAGATCACACCCAAGGTCATGTCATTGCTGAAGGGACGCCTAGAGCATGTCTTCCTGCGTCTCAACAGCACAGTTCCTAACGACCCCGCGCTAAAGAACATCTCCATAATGACCAACCTTACGCAGCGCATTACGGACAGTATGCGCCATGGTGCTGCGGGTGGAATGCCGGGCACGTCTTACTAGGGGCAAGAAGGGAGGTCTTCCGATGGTCGTGCTCGGGAGATTTTTGCGAGGTTGGTGAGGATCGAGGAGAGGCGATGGCAAGTGCCAGTAATAGAGGGCACTGTTGGGGTAGACGACGATGGGTGGAAGGTTGCAAAGACCCCAGATGGGTAGTACATAACCAACTGTACAAGGGGACAGGAACCAAAACACATATTTACGGGTGGAGAAAGATATTCGGGGTCATAGGGCGATGGAGAGTTCCACATTTCCTTCCCTTTCAGTTCTCATCACGACTGGTGGATACCCTTCACGAGGTCTACGGCCAGGGTTGGAGGTACGTCTGGACATACCGGACATGGTTTAGGGAAAAACGGTACATACTTGGAAGCGATTCTCAAAAATGACCGGGAAGGATGGCATGACGCATATCACAAGCGCTGATCGGTGTATGACTTTGGGATGGACCGGGTCATGGGGCAAGCCTGGCCCTCCTCAAGTCTTTGGCGAGCGAGCGAGGCGTGTTTGGTAATCTGTAGATTAGGAGTAATTCATAGGGAAAGCCCGGCGTTGGCATTGCTACTGCGACTTGTGTATTGATTCTGTGACTTGTTCCTTTGACGACATCAGGACTTTGTGTGCGTAATGTGGGGCGAGGTGATTGATTCCGGTGATTCGGTCATGAGTCTCAGGACCTCGAGAGCCTATTCTCGAGGTTGCCAGAGCTGCTTTTGAGCTTTGTCAAAATATTGGTATACCTCGTTGCATGACATACGCTCAGTGGTAGTCACTGCAACCCCAAACCCTACGGCATTCCCATCGGATCTGCAGTAGAGGCTGCTTACGCGCAGGGGCTGCTTGCCCGGGGAGATACGCCGATTGGAGTACGGATCCGTACCTCGAATCAAGCCGGGAGATCTCACCACGTGCCCGACGATCTTCTCCGTCCAGAAGATCCAGAAGATCCTATTACCGGACGGCATCGTAACAGTCTGGTGACGGGATACGATCAGTTTCTCATGTGTCCTTCCTGAGGAGATCTGCCATGACATGGCACTGGCTCCCTTGCTAGCCTGGTGCATGCTGAGGACCTCTTCGGCAGCCGACCGGAAGCTGGACGCCATCTGAGAAGCGTGGGCAGGGGTTATAGACTTGTCGAGCGGTATTTTACAATGAGGCGTCCCGGATACGACACCGTGGGAAGAAATCCAGCCGGTATGCAAGCACTTCCAGGTCCATATCTACATGTCGTGATGCAATGCCGGACGCGCTACCTAATACCGTATTGTTTCCCTGACCCCGCAACGCATTTATCAATAACTATCGTGAACTCACAAGCACCAGGCCACACTGCCTTAGGCGTTTCTCCCCCATAGAAGACTAGCACATGGTCATCTCCGTTGCAAATGATGGTGTGCAAGAACACATGCTGCATTCCGACGTTGCTGTTGGTCTCAAAGTTGAACATAGACTGTAAAGCATCTGCTGGCAATAATCACCTGCTCACCAGCAATCACCTGCTTAATGCGTGGTTTTCGTTATTTCAGCTGCATTCGCCCCTTTCCCGTCCAGATGGTGTTCCATATTGCCGCCCTACTTACCGCGTATGCATCATAATCAGCCATCTTGCAGACCTGATTGATCTACAGCAGCCTACTGTCAATCAATCCCCCTATGCCATCCCCACAAGTGTCCTAGTACTTGGTATACATAGTCTTATGACCCTGGTCCCTGAGAATCCACATCTTTAAACTGGAGCCTACCTAAGTACTGATTCCAAAAGTATGGTAGCTGCGAGATGTTCAGGAGACCTGTATTGAATGGACTCAGAAGCGACACAGCACCATTCGTGGAAACAGCCCTTGGGAACAAATAGAACTATAGTACATAAGCTCGTCAGCTTTATCATATAGTGTAACCCGTGGACTTTAAACCATGATCATACCTTCTCTTAAGGGCATTTCCCTTGAAAATGTTTGCCCCTAAGAGCCATTCTCCTAGAACGTTTCAGGGGCTACCAAGACAGAAGGTATCTCCGGGTTCCCTAAGTGCCTCCTTCGGGCGATGAGGGATTCAGGAGCTGTAGGGAAAACCTGCCTGGTTTTTGGATACATACCTACTATGGTACCTTGGTCCGATTTCGCGCCCTGCGCAAGTGGCTTGGGTTACCCGGCCTCTGGCTGCAACATTGGTCCATTCCAGCCACAGCAGATCGAGAGCCAAGCAAGTAGGCACGTTGTATGGCGGAATGACAGCCAGGGAGTCAGAACCCATGCTTCTTCAGGTATGGGATAGAGGCATAGTGACCACGCGATGGCCAATCTCTTGATCAGGATGGATGCATGGTGGTATTACTTCCTCATGGTGTGCTCGGCATCCTTCAAGGGCCTGGTCAGTCAAGCAAGGGATGACCAGTCCGTTGATATAATAGTGCGCCATGATGGCGTTACTTGCTAGGCGTACTCGCATGCTCGCATGGTGGAATTATTCTTGTTCCCTCCTGAGTCTTCCATAGTTATCATGTCGCTCAGTCTTGCTGCCATACTCGCAGCTGCAAGTATTGGTGTCGCTGCCGTCGATTTGACGCCGTATGCACTCCCTGATGTAAGTACTCCTACTAAACAGAATCAAGCGAGGGATGAATACAGTTAACTGAAAAATAACAAGACTGGAGACGCGGATGGAGGAAATACGTTTCCCGGCGTCACCTGGCCTCTGGGAATAGTCAAGCTAGGCCCAGACCTGTACGATGGTTCCGACAGCTACTCGGGCTACGACATCGACGGCAATTTCACTGGCTTCTCCATGCTACATGAGAGCGGAACAGGAGGCGCTCCGAAGTATGGCGTCGTCTCTCAGATGCCCGTGATAGGCAGCATTACCAACCCACTGGAGGACCATAATGACACGAGGGCTGCACCCGATAAGACTGAAGTTGGCTACTACCAGTCGTTCCTTGGATCCGGCATCACTGTCGAGCTAGCTGGGACTGAGAGGGCGGGATACTATCGGTATACTTTCCCAGACACTGACCAGGTCAAGAATGTGATTATCGATGCGTCCCATGTGCTCTCCAGTTACCGCGGACAGGGGCTCCAGCAGGCCTATCTGGGCGGGAACATCGAAATCCTTGGTGAGGATGGCCACTACGAGGGATATGGGTCCTACAACAATGGATGGAATCGGGCACCAAAGTGGACGGTCTACTTCTGCGGCTACTTCGATAAAGCTCCTTCTGCGTATGAGACGTTTCTGGGCATCGGAAACACTAACGCGACACTGAACCAGTATCCTGCAGGAGATAGTGTGACCTCGACTTCCCGGCTGGGAGTTGTATACACTTTCGATGACCTGGTCGTGGCCTCAAGAGTGGGTGTGTCCTTCATCTCGACGGAACAGGCTTGTCAGAATGTCAACACGCAAATTCCAGCCGGGACTGCTTTGGACACACTTAAGGAACAGACCAAGGAAGCATGGAACGACCAGGTCTTATCCAAAGTGACGACTACAGATACAAGCAGCTTGACTAATTTGCAGCTTCTGTACTCTTCGTTGTATCATATGAGTATCATCCCTACTAACAAGACAGGTGAAAATCCTCTATGGGTATCCTCGGAGCCGTATTACGATGACATCTTCACGCTCTGGGATTTGGTATGCTTGGCGATTTCCCTGTACGTGGGACATTGAGAGGTAGCTGACTTGCTAGTTCCGATGTGGCACCGCCCTCTTCCACATCATCCAGCCCACTGCCTACGAGGAGTACATCCGCTCGCTCATAGACATCTGGAGGAACGAAGGGTACATGCCAGATGCGCGGTCATCATTCTGGAATGGAGCCACCCAAGGCGGGTCGAACTGCGATAACGTCCTGGCGGATGCCTATGTCAAGGGCGTGGAGGGAGAAATCGACTGGGAGGATGGATACTCCGCCATGCTCAAGAATGCGGAAGTGACGCCTCCCAACAATGATGACCCCCGTGACATGACTGGTTCGACCAAAGAAGGCCGTGGCGCTCTGCCTGACTGGCTCGAATATGGCTTCATCACGCCGTCGTTCGGTCGATCTGTTAGCCGCGCTGTTGAATATTCGGTTAATGACTTCGCCGTGTATACGGTAGGCAGCGGACTGGGCTACGACGACGCCACCACCTACCTCAATCGAAGCCATAACTGGAGAAACCACTGGAACCCTGATTTAGAGTCCCTAGGATTCTCGGGCTTCGTTGTCCCACGAAATTTGACAGGTTTCATTGCACAAGACGCTTTGTCATGCGGTGGATGCTACTGGAGTGACTACTGTGAGTAGTTAAAGAGATACATATCTGATGAGAAGCACAGAAAAGAATCAGTGACTAACATGACAACAGATTACGAAGCTTTACCCTGGGAATACTCCTTCAATGCCCACCACGACATTGATACCCTCATCTCATACTGCGGCGGGGAAGAGACATTCACCCAACGCCTTATCATGATGTTCACCCCCGGCGCATACTCCTCAGGCTCCTTCGACGGGATGATCTTCAACCCGGGCAACGAAGTGTCCTTTACGACACCATACCTCTTCAACTTTGTCAACCGCCAGGACCTGGCCGTCTACTATACACGCAAGTTCGCCAAGGCGTACTACGCACCCACACCCACCGGGCTACCAGGGAACTCAGACGCCGGCGCCATGGAGACCTGGGTCCTTTGGGTTATATTGGGGTTGTATCCTATGACGGGTCAAACAACATTTCTAATTGGGAGTCCGTGGTTCTCTGACCTTTCTATCAACTTGGGTCACGGAAAAACACTGGAGATAACGACAACGGGAGGTACAGAGACCGAATACTACGTGCAAAGCTTGAAGGTGAATGGAAAAGCGTGGCACAAGTCGTGGCTGACATGGTCGGATGTCTTCGAGAATGGCGGGACGATGGACTTCGTCTTGGGTCCCAATCCTTCAAACTGGACTACTGGCCCTCCACCTCCGAGTCCTGGGACAGAGACAGCGACCCAACGACGGTGACTATATTTGTGATCTTTCAAATTGTATTCATTGGAATACTGGGGACGGTTTCCCCTTACTGGCTGGTCCAGTATCAGTGGAATTGTTTGTTTCCGCGACCGACCTCGTACGCGTCATCAGATCCCAAAACATTAGGGATCTCAACCACGCGTCCGGATGGTATTGGTACAGGAAGGATTTTAGGTAGCAGAGCATCTGCATGCATATATGAGTCCACTTGATGGCTCTTCTTATTTGTTGTGATTAACCCAAGGCCCCCTCTCTACCCCAAGAAGGACAGCCCCCCCCCCCTCGAACAGCAAAATTGTAGGAGGATATTCATGGATATACTACGATTTGTCGCCTGGAAAAACTGGATCTTCTCGCACATTCAGCCTGGTAATCTTGCTAACTATGCAACGCTGGGGAAAATGGAAAATAGAAAGAAGAGGCGAACTAAGTTCCCCGGTATTACTTCCCGGAGTCCACAGGTGATATAAGATTTGCCTGAGATCCGGTAAACAGTTTATCTCCTGAGGTCACGCCTCGAACCTAGGCTTCTGATATTTTCAAATTATCAATGAGAGGCAAGAAGCCCACTATCATAAGAAAGTGTCCTAAGCGGAAAGGGTTCAGGATGATCTTCGCATGGCTGGCGTCAACCGTCAACAGACAACTGATTTTCGTCCATCAAGGATATCAAGCACCATGCAGTATTAATACAGAAGTCATGAAGACAAAGAGCGATGTTGAGAACGAAGTGTATAAGAAATGAGTGAATAGAAGAGAATCATCCATAAGCCTGATCGAGCCAAGAACAGCCTCTTGGGAGCTGGTATCATCAAACAGAAGGATCGGGTGCATCTTTTAACCCTCTAACAGAATGATACGGGCTTTAGGAGAAAGAGCATTTACCATCTTTCAAGCCAACTTGAGAATACATACATCTTTGAAAACGGAATTGTTTTCACGTCAATCAGTATATTTGGCTTATTCAGTTCTCATCCCACCCCGCCGTGTTGAGTCCAGAGCCTTGAGTGGCAAGCCTCCGCTATACATGAACACCTTTCCGTCTCTTGATTCTAGCGTCCTCTTCTTTGGTTTGGCACATCATTCATCCTCATTCCACCGTCGTTTTCTTTATTCGCAATCTTACTGCTTCCCCCACAGCAGCAGGCATACTTAAAGAACATACAAGGGCAGCAGCAGATCCAACCCCAGAACTGAGAGCAGCAGCCCATTGTACGGGGCCTTTGAAATATTCAGCAAGGTGAGACTAGTCATTAAGTGGGAGCCACACTTTGATTGGCAAAAGATAACTTACTACTTGAGATGGTATATGGCCTCTTGAGATGGCTTGAGGTTTCTTCTTCTCCTGGCTACCGGATTTGTGACTCCCCGAGGGTCCTTTATACTGAAAGAGTGTTAGGCGTCTAGGGAATCAGTGCCACACTCCACATCTTAGCATGCGCCATTGTCGTCTACATATAAATGTTTGCAATTCAATATTGGATATGCCGTCCTGTATCAACCGACTGGTGACCTTATGGGAATCGTAATACGGTACAACTCAAGAAAGGGGCCATTCTTCCATATACCTGTACAGATTACACTGAGTGGCTACCCGGCCCTGATTGGGATTGATGACACCCAAACTTCGTACGACAAGAACGTCCCACGCAAACATGCAGTGTGCCTTGAAAAGGTGCGACTAGTACCTGCGAGAATATATACACAAGATCGAAACACATGATAAAAGAGGACGAAGCGGAAGTATAGTAGTACTAAAAAGGGGAGGTAAGCAAGCTTGCGTCTAACAGAGCAAGAAGAAAATCATCCCGTGAGTTTTCCATCCAATGATGCGCAAGGGCTGTGGGATATCAGGAAGTTTAATCATCGAAAGCGAGGAGCAGTTGGAAAAACAAGTGGGTATAAATTCCCTAATTTACCCCCATACACTAGCCATATCAACACTCTAAAAGTACACACGTAGAACCCCGAACTCCATCATCCTCCCGACTTCAGTGATCTGAGGTCCGGGTCCGCAATGCTGTTCCGCCATTGCCATCAGGCATTCATGACAGTGCCAACGGATCAAAAGCACCGCAACTTATGGCCAGCCACGTTTCCGTATCACCGGGAGAGTAGTCATGACAGCCCTGGTAAGGCGAATACGCCTGATCAGTCCCGTCCTCATCGCAGGTGTCCGTACGGTAAGCCGTGCATGTGCCACCCTTGACCTGCCACGACTGCGGCTGAGTTAGGGGGCTGGAACTGCAGTCACTATAACCCGAGCTGTCCTCCTGATACCAACGGCACATCACATCCGCATTGATATCCGTGCTGAGGTCGTTGTGGAGGACGATGCACTGCTCCGATGGGGTCTCGATATTGTGGCCCTCGAGTGACATGTATGAGCCGCTGCAACCTTTGTCGCTGTATATGGCAATCGCCCACCATGAAGTACTGGTTGGTGTAGGTTCAGCGACAAATGTGGAGGTTGTCGGAGACATAGTGGCCATCGTAGTGCTGTCAATCTCTGTGGTTCCCACTGTCAGCGTAAAGGAGGCAGAAATAAGCGATCGCGAAGTAGTCGTGGTGATGCTGCTGGGGGTCTCCGTGGTCCCCACTGTCAGCGTGAAAGACGCAGAAATAAGGGATCGCGAAGTAGACGAGGTGATGCTGCTGGAGGGAGACGATTTCATGGTGAATGTCTCATCTGGGCTTTGCGTTGAGCCTGCTGGAGTCTCGAATCCACTCCATGTGCTCGGCATATATGTAGGCTCATCAGAGAAGAACGCGGTGCCAGTCGTCGCGCTAGCCGGGGCCACCGCACACGAGCCGCCGTCTTCGCGTGCCTTCAGGTACGGGAAGCCTTGTACAGCTCTGCACCTCTGGTCTCCAAACGCCATGTTGTATGCTACCTTGACCTCGGCTGGAACCGCGTAGGGGAAGGGCCTGCCATTCAGGTTCCTGAGAGCCTGGTTGATGATTTGCTCGTGGGGAAGACGCTCTGGACTTCTGGTCAGCTTACTAAACCTTTGACTGTCACGACAAATTCAGGGGAGAACTACCGTAGGCGTATGTGCCCGCCAGCATTTGCTTCATGCGTTTGCCGATACTTGTCGAACCCCCCGCAGCAAATGGGTTTCCACCCGCCGGCCAGGGGTAACCGAGGAAATACGCTGCAAGTCCGGCCTAGAATGGGAGACGTCCAATGTTAGCTCATGAGGACTACAGGGATGGGAGGGCGTGATCATCTTCCGAAGCACTTACCACCTGAGCAGAAGAGACACTCGTGCCATCAACAACCTGGGCCCCCATTTCTCCCCAGTTTGCCTGGCATATTTCCACCTGGGCGGCTTGGGCATACACGGAGACGACGGCATCAGAAGCCGGTTGCCCAGGCCTTGCGCCAGACGGGTTGCTGTATTCCCAGAGGGACCCATCAGCGTAGGTACCACCGACCGCGATGACGGGGCTGTCGTCGTTCACGAGTGCCCGAGGGAGATTATCTGCCATATAGGCGTCCGCCATCCCCGTCTGCGGGTTGTATCCTCCGTTGCCCGCTGAACACACGATTGTCACTCCCCTCGCATCGAGCTTGTCTTGCCACTCGGACCAGATTGATTCCAACTCGTCAGTATTGTCCAGACCTGATGAACTTGTTAGTCGACATGCCTTCACAACTCGAGATGTTGACTTTACTTACTGATGCTAAGGTTGATGACACTCTTGGCAGGGTCCGCGATGCCTTGCTCGAATGCGTCCCATATCGTCTCCATAGCATCGTCCAGTGCCTCTGCAGTGATTTTCATCGGGAGCTTCTGCATCATGGAGTGATTGACTATGTAGTTCGACACCTTGATCAGGTAGAGATTCGCATCAGCCGCGACGCCAAATATTCGACCACCTGCAGCGCAAGCAGTCGCCGTGCCGTGGCCATTGGTATAAAAGTCGTCATTGATACTCTCAACATTGATTGTCCAGCCTTCGGCGACTTGCTGCCTTGTCAATTGCGGGATAGCAAATTCGTTTGGCACGACATAGGTCCTGACTTGTCGGTTGCCGGCGGCCAGTTCCTACAAGGTATATTGTCAGTACTCATCCTGTTTAGGGTGACGAGAAGACTTAGTCTGCTGCAAGTGTGCTACGTACCACATGGGTCAAGTAGAATCCTGAATCGATGATGAAGATCCATGATCCAGCGCCACCTGTGGATGCTGTGTTAGTCTTCTCTCGTCAAGGAGAGTGTTGCATAACAATTTATATCGGAGGGATTGCTTACGAGGACCGCGATAGGTATACCGATCAAAAGAGTTGATATCCTGGCCCTTTTGCTGTGACAGGGACTTGAGATAATTGCCAGCACCTCCATGCAGCACGAGAGTATCCGAGCCAACTGGAGTGGGATAGTCCAGAGCTTCTATCTTGGCCTGATGGGGCTTTTCATCGGAAGATGTGATGTTGCTGCTGCCTTGTGGGATGACCAGGTCATAACCCTGATCGGTCACGGTGTTGCCATCCCATGCCTTCTTGTAACTCCAACGTACAAAAGGCATCGTCGAGGGCAGTTGCGCTTGCATCGGATTGAGATCCACCACGTAGCCATTTGGCAAGCTTGTATCGTAAGATGTGGTGGACAATTCCCAGCCACCACCCCCAAGAGCATGCTCCAACCCCTTGAGAGAGGCTTCACTTGTCCCGATCTTTGTATATATGGCGTATCGAGGCAGGTAATCATCTTCGTCATCTTCATCGGGTTCCTCCTCCTCAGGGTTTTCGAGATTTTCCACTTCCCATTTCGTAGAACATAGGCGCCAGGCTTGTGTCCAACCCTCGATGATCGTCCCAGAACTTGTGATCCACCTGGTGTACTGCTGGTGGAGATCTGTGATGACAGTGGTAAGGACTGCCTCGATGACTCGTTCAATGACATTCGTGTTAGCGACGTTCTGTATAGACTGGAGAGTATTCACACCGGCATGTAGACTGGTATGTTTTGTCAAGGTTCTCCAGATGCGGCTGTCTTGACCCTGAGGAGTGTTGGTAAAGCATGCGAGTCCCTGAAATGCTTCGTCGACTTGGTCGATCCAAACAGAGACCGGTGTTGTGACGCTTTGGGAATAACCGTGAATTTCCCTGAAAAACTCGATGACGAAGTCAATATCTTTCTGGATAACACTCAGATCTTCTTGTACCATGTTGAAGTAGTAGCTTGCTGCGTGCTTGAAGGCTTTTTGGGCAGCGCAACCAACGGCAGAGACTCCCATGTCCGCCTCGTTCGAGACCGCATTTTTGACAGCTGCCAGAGCGTTTGCGATTGCTGTCAAGTTCTTGTTGATTTCATCGGGTGCTGCTCTGGATGCAAGGCGTGAGCCCGAAGTATCGTCGCAGTTTATTATGCCAGCGTTCGACTTCCATTTAGGGTAACGTATTGCGAAACATATGCTGATTCCATTGACAATGACATTCTTGCATCCAGTCTCCGGAAGGTCGTCTGGCAGTCTGAAGATTTCGCCAGTGGAAAGCGTGACGCTGTCACAAGTCAAGTTGAATTGGGTCCCGTCGCTGCGCCACAGTGTCTGGGGTGGATCAGTACAAGGCGGAAGATAGTATTTCACGTTGTCGACATGAGCCCTATGCACCGGAACTATGACTGGTGCGGTTGGTCTCAGGGTACTTGAAGGAACGGATGACCAATCAGATGAACTCATCGGCGGCGTTGTTAATGTAGTGGTAGTAACAGCCCAGCTAGGGGAAGCCGAGTCTGTGATTGAGTCTGAAGACGTGCCACTGGCTGGCGTGAAGGACGCCCAATCGGTGACTTCAGTGGAATATGGGGTCATAGATGACCGAGAGATTGTAGATGCCTTGGCCGAGGTTGAAGCTGTCGGAGTGATCCTGGTCATCTTTGTGCTAGACACAGCACTGCTAGTGAACAAAGTCGAGGTCGAATAGCTGCTATAAGTAGTCGTGCCTGTAGAGGAAAGAGTCCACGATAAGAGGCCCGAGCTTGACGATCTTTCTGGCACTGTCCTAGAATGAGAAGGCGATGCTGTGGTGACTGGAATTGAGGTGAAAAGCACCGAGCTTGATAGATAGCTGCTCGTAACGCTATAACTAGTGCTCAGGAAGGAAGACGTGGTGCCTGAAGGCAGAGACGGAACTGCTTGACTTGCATTCAGCAATGTACTAGAACTCATGAGATCGCTGGAGGAAATTCTCGCGGTGGGATTCATCGTAGAGTTAGACACAGAAGTTCCTAAAGATACCGAGGACCTCAGCGTTGCTGAAGATGGATTGAACACTCTAGTGGAGTTGGGAGCAGAGTATATCGAGGCCTGACTCGAAGTCGAAAAAGCTGTAGACCTAGTTAGGTTGGTGAAAGACTTCACAGTGCTGGTCAAGCATGTAGAAGAACTCGCGATAGATAGGGACGAGGCTGAAGTACTGTTTTCCTGTCCAGAAGAACTCGCAACATAGCTCGAAGCTGGTACCACGGTTGTGCTAGAGGTCCCGCATCGAATGACGGTGTCCACCTGTATAACTTCGAACATCTCCGTTGCTGTGGCAGTCGCCTTGATGGAAGACATGGTTGATAGAGGGGTGTAGGTTCCCAAAGGTTCATCTTGGGTGAAAGTGAGCCCATCGATTATATCTGTGACCTGAGTCCAGGACGTGGTGTAGGGCGGCACAATGTCAGTGAGGATTCTACCGATGAAGGTACTAGTAGATGTAGCGAAGAATGTTGAGCAATTCATCTGCCAAGTCATTTCTATAATATTCTCGTATTAGCTTTCCTATTTCGCCTGACTGTTTGGCTAGGGGAAACTTACTTGCGAGCGCTCCTCCCTGTGTGATAAGGAGGAGAAGTGCCAGAAGATACTTTAGGCACAACATCGTTGGTTTGAAGGATACCTACACAAGCTGTATGCTGTCGAACCCTGGGAATAGTCGTAAATACTGAGGAATAAGGATCCTTTAGTATTGAATAAGTCCAATAGGCATGTCGAGTTCCAGAAGGACTGTGATGGTGGGGACGGTGGGAATCAAAGCCAATTGGAAAAGTCAGGTCGAACTTGTTTGTAGTTCATAAGTATCTGGCGAGGCTGAGATATACCCACTTATTCTATTCCATTTATTAAAGCGTAGAAGATAGGACGAGGCCTATGGTCTGTTCAGAAAGAAAGACTGTAAATCACGTTACCCAAGACACTATTGCTGGCCATAGGGGGTGGACATCTCTGATAATTAGGGCAACCATTTGCTGTAAGGCTAGCATACGCGCTTTTAGCACAGACATCAAACAGAGATCATATGGATGCATGCAGAAGAGTTCATAGGCCTCAGAATTTGTGCGATCCTTAAACAACAAGCTCAACCTGACCCTTTGACTATAAGCCACTGCATGATCCAGTATATCCTTCAACTCCTCGCGGCTACTTGTTATAACACAGTGTCATGAAGCGGGAGCGGATGTATATAAGATGTATTAGCTCTGATTATGAGTATCTACAGCTCTTACAGGGTGGTATTATCGATACTGAGCCCTTTAGGTCCACAGCATACGCCTGGGTCCAGTGGTGATGCTATATATAACATATATAGTCTCTAGTATCATATTACTTGAGGTACAAGAGACACAAATACCAATCTAACTATACAGCACCCGAGTGGAATCACATTGCTTCATCTATAAGATCCATAGCGCGATAATTTACTTTGGGTCTTTGGGTCTCGCTTTCTAGGGCCCCCTTTCCAAACATCGAGCTTTAGGGGTGAGGCTGGATACTAAGTTTGGAATGACAGTCTGCAAATTGAGAACTGAATTTTCAACTTCTGTGATTTTGTTCTTGGTTTCATCTTCCAGAAAAAGCTTGATCATCGTGGAGGGAGGAATGGCGTCCCTGGATCTTTCAGGTTCTCAGCTCCAGATATATGTTGTCTGCATCTGTCCACAAGCAGCAGAAGACTGCAGCCACCCATATTGATCTTCTAGCCTTTAGTGTCTGGATCTGAGAGAGCTCAGAGGTTCATGTACATCATGCACCACTTCAATACGGAACAAATAGAGTCTTGTTATTATCATCACATGCCACAGTAAGGGCTTGGTCATGCCTTGCCATCCAGAAGTACTGGCTTCGACAACCCGTCCCCTCTTTTCAACTGCCCACACACTGCACACCACACGCTGGCTGCTCACCCATGAAATAGTTAGTCGACACACCACCCAAAAACAACAAAAAAGAAATGAGGCGATCATCGCCGAGAATTAAGCTCATATTCACTTCGCGAGACTGTCATCTCATGCCTCCATACTGACAAGCCCAAGCCAATCGCCCGCCACAAAAAAAAGGAGGAGGCATCACCACCCACCCTTCAACTACCGATCACATTGCCTGCACCACCACACCCCGGGACCACAACACATCGCACCACCAATAAAAAATGAAATTGGCGATTATCGCCGGGAATTGAGCCCGACGTGGGGGTCGAACCCACAACCTTGAGATTGATTAGAATCGTGAGATACTAAGAGTCTCACGCTCTACCGATTGAGCTAGCCGGGCATCTTGAAGACGCCTATTGGTGTTGTTTTGTGGTTCAAAAGCCTTACCTATATGTGGACTGCCGAAAACTCTGCATTGCTGTGGGTCGAGCTGACTCATAAAAACCCCATTAGTCCAACGACATGGCACATCTGGGGTATGCTTCGAGTACTGAGATGGAATGAGTCGTGTGGTGTCAGTGGATCCTAATTCACCTTCTTCCACACGGGCGAAGGGGTCATTATGCGGCAATCACTGTGTCGAGGGCAATTGTGCCGTTATAATCAGAACGTTCGAGCTTAGTGTAGATACCCAAGGACATATAACACCCTGTTACCTTTCAACGGAGGGGCATTCGATAAGTAGATGGATATTCACTAGGTAAGCGCTGGGCTATCTAGACCATGGAGACGGCCAGAAAAGGTGAGATAATCATACGAAGTCCAGGTTTCCAATCTAGCAAATATTCCACAGCATTACCAAGTGATATGCCACAGTAGTTCGGAGAGTAGGAGGGAAACTTTACAAGTATAGCATCGATAGTTCCTGAAGTCGTTCTGTCGTGTCGGGTGCATCTGCGGGTGCGTCTTTGCCTGGGACACGTTCAACATCTGCCCTACTACGCGAAGAGCACCGTCGTTCAGAACTTCCTCTGTTGTTGTTCTTGTTCTTGAAAGATGGCAAGCCCTCAATAAACCTGACGGTAATACCTGGACTACATAAACCTCATCGAAATGCCATTCCATCCTCTAAATTGCCTGAGGTATAGCCACGTCACGACTCAGTGCCGTGCTGATTTATCCTATCTCTTTATACACAAATCTATTCCCAGTGGAAGGTCAGTCTTCCATCTCTTGAGTGTTCATCCCTGCGATGCCGTTTCGGACGATTCTCCCTCCTTCTCTTTCTCCGTCTCCTTCTTCTCTGTAGTCGTCTGCTTCTGCCACATCGCATGATAGGACCCGCCTTGCATGAGCAGCTCGGAATGTGTTCCCCTCTCGACAATTTTACCCTTATGGAGAACCACAATCTGATCAGAGTTGGTGATGGTGGAAAGACGATGCCTACACCATGATTGACAAAATGATTAGCATTATGTACTAGGATCGAAAGGATGGTCTGTCGTTATATCATTATGAGTGCCTGGAAAACTTACGCAATTGTAATGGTGGTCCGTCCAGCGGTCACTCTCTCCAGGGCATCCTGGATTAGCCTCTCTGTATGGGAGTCCAAAGATGCAGTGGCTTCATCCAGAAGTAAGATGCGCGCGTCCTTGAGAATCGCTCGTGCAATGGCAATCTGCGGGAGGAACATTTATCAGTCATACAGCAACAAACAAACAGTCCCAGTGGATGCGGCTATCATACCCGTTGGCGTTCGCCTCCAGACAGCTTCAAGCCACGCTCTCCAACTTTGGTTTCATACTGGTCCGGGAATGCAAGAATGCGGTCATGGATGTTGGCGGCCTTGCATGCCTCATAGACATCATCCTGCGTGGCATTAGGGTTGGCGTAAAGCAGATTGTACATGATTGTCGCATTGAAGAGCACGGTATCCTGCGGCACCACACCGATGTTTCTGCGGAAACTGTCGAGCTTCAGGTCTCGAATGTCGTGTCCATCGACAGTAACGGAGCCCTCATCAACATCGTAGAAGCGGAAGAGCAGCTTCAGGCAAGTGGACTTGCCGCTTCCGGATTCTCCCACGATGGCGGTCTTGGTGCCGGGCGCGACAGTGAAGCTGACGCCATCGATGGCGGGATCTTTGGTCTTGCCCTGGTATGAGAACCTGACGTCGTTAAAACACACCTCACCCCGGGGTGTTGGCAAATTAATCGCATCGGGTTTCTCTACGACACCTGATGTCTCCTTGAACTGTTTTGGGTTAGCAGCGACCGACTTCAGAACTCAGCATGAGAGACTCACCAGATCAAGCATTCGTTCCGCTTCTATCAAATTATTCTGAAGCATCGTATAATACGTGCCAAAAAAGTTGAGAGGGGCCTGAAGTTGTGTGAAATAGAGTATCAGAGTAACAAACTCGCCGACTCCCTGCTGGCCAATCGAGATTTTGTATGCAGAGACAGCAACCAGCAGGGCGGTCCCCAGAGAGAATATCGAGCTCTGCGTGAGGTTCAGTGCGTTCAAGGACCAGAGAACAAGACGCTCTGCTTTCTGATAGATCTTGACATGGGCGTTGAATCGGTCTGTTTCGGGACCGACAGCACAGTTGTGCTGCACCGTCTCATAAGCCATTATAGCATCTGTCTTGACGGCGTCCATCTCCCTGTTTTTAGTCGCCATATCTCTCCTCTGCTTGGCACGGTACTTTGCCATATAGATAGTCAGGAAGATGTAGGACCACATGATGAAGAAGACGATGATGGTGTAGAAGGCGTCGTACTCGATGAAGAAGTAGACACCAGCGACGAAAATATCAAAAATCATGGGGAAGACTTGGAATAGAAAATTTTCCAAGAACGTGTTCATGGCAGCACCGCGGCTCAGTGCGCTTGTGACCTCACCGGTCCTCTTGCTCAAGTGGAACTCGAGGGAGAGACCGAGAACATGTTCGAACGCAGCGCAGGAGAGGCGCCGGAACAAGGACTGCGCCACAGGTATCCAAAGCACAGATCGTGCAGCACCGATGGCGCCCTGGTTGCCTTGAAGAGCTCGGTAGATGACGTATAGTGCGATCTCCTTGTACGGTATTTTGCCGTATCCCAACGAGTCAACGAGAATACCAAGCTGGACTGGGACCATGATATTCAAGATGCGCTGCAAGACCAGAAGGATCATACAGAGGACCACGATAGCCTGGTAGAGAGGAGAGTCTTTGGGCCTGGATCCAGTGCCAATCAGTATCAGAACGAGTGCATAGAATGTGAGTCAAAGGGAGATTGCTCATACCAGAGATAGGGGAAGAGGACCCTAAAACCTGCAAAGTAGTCCAGCCAGCCAGTATTTTGGACGCCAGGAGGTTTTCCAGATGCAGGCTTGATGGGTGGATGGTGCGCATGCGCGCCATGGGCAGGGACAGCACCGTACTCAGGAGTTGGCCCCTGGCCATTCTCCAAAAGGGACTGACGCTCTTCTGGGGTCGAGATCGGTACAGAAGACCTCAATTTGAACTCTCTGACAACAACAAAAGCGATCATGGCCCCAAGAGTCACGATCCTGGCAAGACCCAGGCCACACAAGCTCTCGAGGAGATCGTTTTCTATCCCAATGGCGTTCTTCTTGGCTGTGAATACGGCCGCAATGACAATTTCCATGAGCACGGCCGTGATCCAGGCATGGCAGTGCGAGTACGTGGGCGACCATGGACCATCAGGATTTGGCAGGAGGCCAGCGAGAAAATAGAGTAGAACACCAACGTAAGATGCCTATAAGCTGGCATTAGCCTATGGTGTTGCCAGGAGGGTCTATGGATTAGTGGTGGAGGTATGTGAGGTGCCTAGCATACCAGAAAGGCGCTGAATGGAAAGTTAACCCGGGCGTCCTCGTCGTGACCGCCTACAGCGTCGCGCACCACAAGCACGATAGTGGCAACCTGAGTGAGAATTAGCAGTGATGTTCCGTTGATTCGTCGGGTGGGAAGGATGTACACACGAGTAAAAGTGACAGAATCAGCTGGAAGAACCAAACCAGCCTCGCGTATAGCCACCGAATGCTCTCTGCCTTCTTCTCGTCAATCGCGCCGTCCTGGCGCAGCTTTCCATGGCGGTCGCGGTAGTACTGAATGGACTGGGACAAAAGCAATGTTGTAAAGAGCGCACAAGGATAGAAGTAGAAGGCGACCTGCAACCCCTGCTGAACTCCGGCCATTGTGTCTGATACCGAAAAGCACCAGGTCGTGTCTTATCGTTGGCGAGGACGAACGGTGAGACGGGTTGGACGTTGTCGGCCTGCAAATTCTCCGGACTGGCCGATGATTGTTCGTTCATTCAAGCTTGCGCACAAGCCACTTTGACGGAGCCACACCACAACAACGCACCCCCACCACCTCCCCCCCAGGTTGAAGTCGATCACATACCCTAACCCTTTCAACGTCAGCCCCCCCCCACATCTGATGGAGCCTGCAAACATGTGCCGGCAAATCGATCTGGTTGCGGTAATCAGAGGCGATCAAGACTGTAACGTTGCTAATCTCTATGCCGACTTCACACGTCAATAAATACATAATGTGAATTTGGGAACCGTGTCCCCTGTGCCGCGGTAGCGAACATGGGCGCATTGTCGACATGGCGACCTCTTCCACACGCATCGCCAGACTGCTCGGCCTGGCAATTCCTCTGCTACCGGCCATCTTGGGACAAGAATCTCAGCAACAGGTGCTGTCATACCCGCATCCGACGACAGAATGGATCCAGGGCTTTGGCGCTGATGCTACTGCATTGGGCAAGGATGCCTTCATCAGTGCTGTTGTTTCGAACATGACCATTGAGGATCTTGTCTTACAGCTTCACCTGACATTCGGCGACGACATTGCGGGCAGCCACTCCAACGAAGAACTTTACGACTTCACGATGAGGTTCAGCCCCGACTCGCCCGTAGGCATCGTCCATGACTGGTACTCGCTCAACACGACCTACTACAACCAAATCCAGCAGCTCACCCTCGATAAGGCGCGCCTCAAGGTGCCTCTGATGCACTTCGGCGAATGCCTTCATGGAGTAGGATCCTTCAAGCAGTCCATGTTCCCCCAGAGCCTGGGATTATCCGCAACTTGGGACACGGACCTAGTCTACCGCGTTGGACGAGCCATCGGGACCGAGGCCAGGTCCATTGGAATCCACGCTTGTTTCTCACCTGTCCTTGATATTGGACAGGATCCGAGATGGGGGAGGATGCAGGAGGCTTGGGGGGAGGACAAGGTTCTGACATCTCATATGGGAGTTGCCCACTGCTCTGGCCTCTCAAAGAATGGCTCCTGGTCCGACCCTGACGCTGTAGTGCCGGTGGTGAAGCACTTTGCTGCTCACGGGTCTCCCCAAGCTGGACGAAATGCAGCGCCTTTCATGGGCCACGGGAACCGCCAAGTCTTCCAGGATCTTCTGACCCCGTTCAGAGCCGTGGTGCAGCTCGGCGGGGCACGCGGTGTGATGATGGCTTACAACGAGTTCGATGATATACCTGCTCACGTCAACCCCAAACTGTACAAAGCGCTCGACGACATGGGATTCGACGGCTTCGTCATCGCCGATGACACCGGAATTAACGAGCTATACAGTGTACACCAGGTTGCAGACTCGCCCGCGGATGCCATTAAGCAATGGTATAATGCGGGTGGCATGGTCCAATTCTACGACTGGCCACTTGAACTTCTACTCAACGTGAGTGATGCAGTTGACAATTCCCGTGTATTCCGAAGCTCATTAGACTTGCATGTGTAGGCTACCATAGGCCTCGTTGCGAATGGCTCACTTGAACTGTCAACTTTACAGTCACACGTCCAGGCACTTTTGGCTGTCAAATGGGATCTGGGCCTATTCAGCAACCCATTTGTCTCACCCGGAATTGACCCTGTCCAGATCATCATGGATAACAAACACCTGACGCTGGAAGCTGCTCAAAAGAGTATCGTTCTACTAGAGAACAGGAATTCAACCTTGCCCCTGAAGCCCTCCGAACAGAACATCTCAAAGATCGCCCTCGTTGGACCGTTTACTGACGTCCTGAATTACGGCGACTACTCCGGCCAATGGGGCGAGTATCCAGCCGGCAGCGCCAACACAATCCGCCAGGCGATGCTGGACTATAGCAACGACCCGGATGCTCCTTTCGAGTTGGTCTCCAGTTGGGGAGCCAACACCTGGGAATACAACGCACAGCATGTTATTCCGCCGTACCTCCTCTCGGCACCTGATGGGACACCTGGTGGCTTGCAGGTTACATACTACGCAGAAACTAACTTCACTGATCCGCGGCTCACGAAGCTGGAGACACCTGCCCTGGACTGGGGCATCTATCCTCCTCCCGGCTTGCCATCGACCAACTTCAGTGCAATATGGGAGGGCACTCTGGCTTCTCCGGTCGATGTCGATGTAGACGGCTGGATCGGTGTCGCCGTCGGCGCAAACACAACAACCAAATTGTACATCAACGGCGAGCTCATTACGTCTTGGGGGTTCCCCCTGACAAAGGGGAATAATATCCTCGGTAATATTCAGCAATTTGACTACATCCAGACGAATAGCACCTCGCCACCGGAGGGGGCATCGCCATTTACCTTCACAAAGGACGAGATATACGATATCCGCATCGAATACCAGGCTTTTGACTTGTACAGAAAGATCGAGAACGTTGTATCTCTAAACTCGCAGCTCCTCCTGTTCTGGAACCTTGTCAGCAGCGACACATCCAACGACGCCGTCACACAGGCCGTCTCTATCGCCGGAACCGCCGACATCATCGTACTCGCCGTCGGCGCAGCATGGAACAGCGACGGGGAGAGCGCCGATCGGGCCACGTTGGGCCTTTCTCCCAGCCAAGACTCACTGGCGAAAGCTATCTATCAACTTGGCAAGCCTGTCATCCTTGTTCTACAGGGAGGACGGCCGTTTGCAATTCCGGAATATTACAGCCAGAGCGCGGCAGTATTGAGTGCATGGTTTCCTGGCCAGAGCGGCGGACAGGCAATCGCTGATGTATTGTTTGGAAAGGTAGACCCCGGTGGCAGGCTACCTATAAGCGTGCCGAAGCATGTGGGTCAAGTGCCAATCTACTATAACTATAAGAATCTTGGAAGGAAGATCAAGTACCTCGACGTCGACTCTCTGCCGGCTTATCCTTTTGGATACGGCTTGTCGTACACTAAGTTTGGTGTCTCGGGCTTCGTGGTGAGCGGTATAAAAGCTTTCACTGAAAACGACACCGAAGATGCGGTGAAACGACTTGAGGACGGCACTTTCCATACTGGGGATTTCATCACCTTCTCAGTCAGCGTCAGGAACAACGGTGACGTGGAAGGGAGCTACGTCGCGCAGGTGTATCTCCTCGGACGCGTCTCTAGCATTGTACAGCCGGTGAAGCAGCTAGTCGCCTTTCAGAGGGTATACTTGGGTGCTGGCGAAGAGGTGGTTGTGAACATGGACCTTGATGTCGACAGGTATTTGACCATTATCAACAGGTGGGACGAGTGGGAGCTGGAAAAGGGAGAATACACCTTCGCCCTGCTCGAGCACGGTGGAGATTCGGCTGACACGGGGATGAACATCACGATGACCTGTGTGTGAAGCGTGCTATTTGTTTCTTCCACATTTCTCCTTTCTTGAAAAACCAGGAGTTGTGGCAGATCGAGCCTGTGACTGTCTACCTAAGTAGACATGATTGCTCATCCCTGCTTTGCCCGGCTGTCCAGACTGACCCGAGTGAACCTTTCCCAACAGACCGGATGCCATTATTGCGAGTTGAGCCGATCCATTCCACGCATCGGAAAAAGGTCGTTGAGTCCTGATATCAGGAGATGTGGTTATGTATACTTGGAGGACATCGTGGTCCGCTTACAGCAATGGACATATGCGATGGTGATAGTTGTAGTCAAAAGCAGCGAGGATTCCCCTAAGTTGAGTCACTGTTGCCATGACTACTAGAACATGGAGGATCTGGTGAGATGAGCCGAAGAGGTCGAATTTTCCGGTGCTGGAGAACTCCGGGAATCCGGTCTGGGTTCGATCAGCACCGATCCACAACGAGAGTATAACGGTTATGACCTAGAATGCAAGACTCCTGGTATCTTACTTACCGCATACCCTAGGGTATACAAGGGCACCAAGACACAGGAAGCCACCTTCGATAAGGTAGTATGGCATTCCAGATTATTTGAGCATCTGGGAGAAACCAAATAGATAGATACCGTGGGCAAGCGGTATGAGACCAGACATGCCGGTTCCAAACAAAGTAAAGAAGTAGCCTCTCTAATTAGGGTATCAAGCAGGTGCTAACATTCAAGGCATTCACCTGTGTTCCGTGCTGCATCCCGAGGTCCTGTCGCTCTAATAACATTGAATAGCATACCTAAATACCCCTTCGTCCCTCCCTAATATAAATATTGTAAGTATTACTTATACACAAATCTTCATGAATCCAAAAGTCTGACTGTTCCATAAAGATTGGGCCCAATAACACATGAAGGCAGCTTGGTTGTCACCAGTTGACGGGACCGACATCTGGATTTCTTGGCCCACGTATATGTATCCAGGTAAATCTTGGAAGCGCACTTCTTCAAAGACACAGAAATACTCCCAGTAAGTACTTTCAGGGTCCAGAACGATATATACTATCCTGGTTGCAAATAGTGCAAAGGTGAACTAAGGAAATCAGATCACCTCTGTGGGCAAGCAAGTAGAGAAGTGAAGTAGTCGGAAAGACATCTGGAAATCCCGAGAATTCCTCGAAGAAAGGGAACAGATGGTGTCCCTGCTATTGTATAGAGAAATCATTGGAATGCCTTGGGCATTACTCAATCCACCAGATATCAAGAACCCTACAATGCAATAACCATCGATCAAGTATCGTTTTTGCTAGCCTACTGTTCGAATATTGGAGGTCATGGAGCCTGAGGGGGCACAGCCCAGCCTGGGATTAGCAGAACTTCAAGAGAGATAAGAAATAGTATAATGGACTTCATTCCCTAGTCAGTACCATCATACATATCCCGACTACAACAGTATAATTACCATTGCATAGTTACCTACTACGTAGGTATATCGCAGTGTAGTGAAACTTACGACTAGGGTTAGGGTAAATATCCCGAAGAGGGTAGGTACATGGGGATTAAAGGTACCTTAAGTGATCTCTCCGTATCAAGTTACTGTGTCCCACAATCGTCCCCGGCATATAGTGTGTATGAGCCAACGAACCTCAGTCTCTCTAAATTTCACTTGGATTCACGGGCATGATATCCCATTGGTTGCTAGCATGCACAGCGTTTGATTTGTCGAGGGCGGGTGTGCGGCGTAAACGAATATGTACTTGAGTACGGAAGTTGGTAGTGTCCAAGTCGACGGATCCGTCAGTTGGCCTTGGCTCTGTCTCCACCGAAACCAAGTGCAAGCCAAGCATAATTCGAAAAACTTTGCACTGCATATGTAGTTGGTCCCTTATGGTCTCTGCGATCGACACCGGTCTTGCTTAGCAAGCCGATAGAGGAGTTGCACGTAAATAAGAACTCAAGCGGCTGCTTATCAAGTTCGGCCCCGAGTGGTACACTCTTCAGTATTCAACATTGAACAACATCACACCTGTCTCAAGTACTCATCAGCAGTTCAGATCTCAACAGCACTTCATCAATCTCACCTCAGATACTTCTGATCAGCATGACTTATTCTGTCCTCATCTTCACGTACCGTAAGCCCGGTACTACACCGGAGCAGTTTCGCGCGCATTATGAGAGCTCACATGTGCCTCTGGTCAAGGAGATAGTCGGAAAGTACGTCCAACATTTCGTTCAGGGTCTTTATCTTTTCCCTGTCTCCGTCGCTGCCTCTTCTCATGGTCATGCAGTGTTACCGACCACACTGAAAAGCGCGAAAGCGCCCCTCTGGACACCAGCTAACGTCAAACCCCCAGGCATTTCCCCCTCAGCCACACACGGCGGTACATCCACCGCACGGTGGGCAAGGCGGAGGGCACCGAGCGCAATGCCAAAAGCCCGGCATCCGTCCTCATGGGCACCCAGGCGGACTTCGAATACGACGCCATGGCTGAGCTGACCTTCCCCGACGTCGGTGCGTTCCAGACTTTCTTCGGCATCGCTCAGCAGCCCGAGAACGCCGCGCGGATTGCTGCCGACGAGGAAAAGTTCCTCGATCGCTCCAAAAGTCAGTGTCCCTCTTTTTCTTTTCTTGTGCCCTCGTTGAAGGCTGGCATACTCGTCCAAACGTGTTGGGGAATAGCAGCCTAGCAATATGGCTGCTGATCGAGCATCGGAGTTGCTGGTGACGTGTTCATGCATAAGCTGCGCTGCAGGACGCCTCTTGTGTCAAGAAGGCAATTGCGACAGCCAAATTGGTCAGTCTCGTTTCCCTCGACCTAGAGATTGCTGACTGGGAATGCAGCCTCTGCTGTTATTGTGGGAGAGACGTTGGTTGCTACGAAGTGAAGGGACAGAGGTTGAGTGCATCGAGGAAGGTGCTGAGTGCTCACTTGTGGAAGAGCAGGTGCTATGAAAGTACCAGGAGTGTGGGTTCTTTGTTACCTACCTAGTAGGTACCTAGGTAGTCTTAAGAGTAGAGAGATACCGTTGACTCTAGCGGCTTGATTACTTAGTAGAGATATCTTGATTCCAGATTCTTGCAGAGTTAGATCGACTGTCACCAAAGCATGATTCATAAGTCTACTGCCCGCCCAAATGTATTGTCTTCCTGTAAATAATTACCTATCCGCCGTTCTTCAACTCTCAGAGGAGGAAGGAGAGAATATTTGGAAGGCATTGGGTGTAGATTTTACCTAAATAGGTACTTAGTATCTATTATGCAGTTTCCTCTGTAGCCTCCCAGTGTCAGTAGCACCTGTTGCCATAATCGAAATTCATTGCGGTGAGTACTGTGTCAAGAGACTGTAGGTCAATATAGTTACAGGAGCAGCAGAATCTCAGGCCTCACAAGTAGGCGAAACCAACGTGTTTTGCTTTTTCTTTTGAATAGACGTGATGGTCAGCATTTGGTTTTTCAGCAAGTCGTAACGGATCGCCCACTTGCTTGTCCGAACATTGAGCAATTTAGTGTTCTTCTAGACGACAGTTAGGATGCTTGATAAGTTAGGATGCTTGGTCAACGATCTTTACTTAGTGTTCCACAGATTATTGTTTCCTATAGTCATACTAAGAAAGCATAAGTGTATATGCTAGAGCCTGGAGCTACCTAGGTACCCTAAGCATTCCCCTTGGTCCCTTTTGCCTTTAGCAATCAGGCACAGTTGTATTGACAACCATCTCCAATATCAACAACATATACGCAGATTACATACCTCCCTCCTAAATTTGTCGACATATGTCACGTCGATCAGGTTCTACAGAGAAAGCGCGAAGATCAGAGTGGAAAGGGGATTTGAGGTATTCCCTCGCTCCCAGTGTATAATGACTCATATGTGCTAAATGTAAGCATATAAGTACTTGGCATGTACCCTAGGATATCTATCAAGTGATGAAGAATTGTCAGATGTATCTTACGTGACCCAGAACAGATGGACCCTACTTAGGTGGTCAAGTCCTTGCTCGAAATGCCTGGCATGTCATACTAATGCCATATCAAAATAATCCCCGATCCAGCCGTCAGATAGACACCAACCTTTTCTTAGCTAGTATATCTGTAAGCATTACACCTAGGTCCATGGTACAGGACAGCGATTTAAGTACCCTGTAGTCAGATACGAGATATTCGGCTACACCGAGACATTCTCCGTCAGGGAGGATTAAATTAGCGACTTTGTACAAATGCCTGCTTAGAAATACAGTTCCGGGCATACATCACACAAGGGTCAAGGTGGGAGTGTTCAGAATGGCCTATTCGTGAAGGTCTAGGGACCTGGACTAGGTTCTCTGCGTAGATCACTGCATCGTTAATGTGAGAGGAGTTTTTAGCAGCCCTAAGGAGCACCAAGATACCAGTGACTGGATGGATGTTACACTACATCAGGATACTGCATGATCCCGACGACCCGGCCGTTGAGGAGCACAAGAAACCGTTGACAAATCTGGACCTCAATACGAGAACTCAGCCATGAACATCACGCAATATTGTTGGGCGAGAAATATTCGTGCATATCGGGCTTGGCCCGGCCGCCAGCGGCCTGGATCAAGATTCCTTTTATGAATCATTAAACGTGGGAGCCTCCGGGTAGATCGGTATGCACGACATCTAGACCGGCCTCCAGGTAGGGGTCTTAATCTAATTTCCACCAATCTTACGCTCCAAGAGTGCGAGGATAGAGCCAATATGCAGGCCTGATCCAGTTACCAGGCTCGCTAAGCATACCGTGCCTGAGTGATGATACCCTGGTGAACACGACCAGAAATTCTATGCATACTCTGGTTTCCGACGCAAGCAATAGACGTGAATAGGCGAGGGAAGTCTGCTGAGGATACCACTTAAGCGGCTTCACCGGTGTAAGCAAAATCCTAAGCGAGCAAAATATTTGAAGAAGTCTCCCGACACCAGCATAAGACTGACGCTGGCGAACACATTTGGAGAACTCGGTGAAGTCCGTTGCCTGATACCATGGCTAGGACTTCCGTAAGACAACGCCGTCACGCATCCTTCGGTATTGTGTAGAATGGTGCTGCTATATAAGGGCGACTTCCGCTATCTTCTCAGCATATAAGCCTCAAACCACCAACAATTCTCAACACCGATCATAGTCAAGCAAGCTTACTAAGTGCATAGTCGCCAACAACATTGACTTAACCAAAATGCGTTTCTCAGCCATTCAACTCTTCACTACCTTCCTCACCCTAACCGCTCGTGCCCTCGCCACACTCACAGGCCCGTTCTACCTCACCGTGGTCCCAGAAGATGGCTCGGACACCTACCCGGTGACGATAGCCACCGTCTCCCGTGGAGCACAGATCCTATCCTCTGCCCTCGAATACGACCAGGAGTTCACATTCAATACGTAAGTGGCTTCCTCTCCATGAACTTACGAGCTTCTTCCACATGCCAGAACAATAGGATGACTGACCCATTCCTTCTTCAACACACAGCACATCCAACCGCATCTTCAAATACGACTCAACGACTCTCGGCAACGGACCACTCACTGCGGGCTCTGTGGTGCTGTTCAACAGCCCTTCGGGCACCGATGGCTCGGCTCTGGAGCAAGTCATAATAGATGGAAACACCTTCCTCGTCAAAAGCGGCATGGAAGATGATGGTATCTATGCATGGGCAAGCTCACCAACCACCACGGGGCTGGCAGTTGAAATCGACTACGAGGGGCCAGGCTCTACTAATGCCAATGCTGCTCTGATGCTAGATATCGTGTCTTCTTGATGTGATTGTAATATTTCAACATTGTAAATATTGTTGTGGACAAAAGTGTAACGGACTGTTGGGGGGCCTTGTGGCTGTTGCTAGGAGTTATACAGGATCATCTAATTACACCAACTAAAATTAGCAAAAAATTACCAGACTCTGAGACCCTGCTTAGCATCTGGATATTGTACTAACTACTTTATTATCGACTTCGAAGAAGAACCTGTAGATCCTGACCATGATCTGTACGAAGACTCCAGATGTCTCAAAGGTTTTGTCCATGGATAGAATCCTGTCAGGCTAGACCTGAAGCAATACTATCACACAGTCGGTGTGTAAGTCTTTCCGTTTCCCTGATATTCATGTTAATCGGGTAACAACATTGAACATAGCCGGCCGGCCCTGGAGAGGCTGGCCCTGATATAGCTACTGAGGTCTCTCTGTTGTCTTGATATATGACCTATCGAGCCTACCTGAAACCCCATAACATTATTATGCACATTCCTATAGGTTTCACATTTTTTTTATCCCTTGCACACATTGTGTCCGTAAACTGCCCCGGAGGTTCAAGAGGTGATTCTCACCTAGGCAGCGTCTAGGTCTGGATCACAGCCCCCAACCCCCCAAAGAGAGACTAGATCTCCCGGACAAATTATCAGATTACAGTGTTGGGGAAGCGTAGTATATCTGGATATCTATGTAGTTAAGTATTGATTCGTGATAAATCTGAACAAATACTCGAATTCATGAATGTCCCAAGCATGCCAATGGTTACGCCCTAACGGTTGAACATAGGAATATATAAGGGTTAGGGTCCTCACATCAATAGTTTGCTATACAAGATGTTTGTATTGTCATGTTGCACACATGCAACCAGTATAACACGGCAGTCGGTCTCTATATGCAGGTATCCTCTGTCAGTCACTCGCGCAACGATCCGGTGGTGACTGTGACACCGACAACTAACGACAGCCCGCCCTTTGATGGGAGCCATTCCGGCCCCGGAACGAGCTCGCTCGGGTATGGTATATACGTGATACTGGTCAAGATGAGGTCTCTGCAGGTGTATACAAAGTCATCAGCGCCCGATCGGAGGAGCAGACAGCTGGCTGTAACCTTAACAAGTAGGGAAACGGAGGTCTAGCCATCTTGGTCCCTTTCATTGGACCTGCTGGCATGATGATGAACCAACCGCTTAGACCCGATTTAGGCATGTGGGTCACCTCTCGTCTGTTTACTGGTGATCGTGAATCCAGAAGAAAGCGAGGGCAAATCCTACCCTAAGGTAGTGCTTAGTGCATCTGAGTGAAGCCCGTCCGGGCAGATGCTAGTACTATCCGAGTTGGTGTCGTAGAAAGTAGTCGACTCATGGCTGGCTATCAAGGCTTGGATTCCTTCGAAGTGATTTGGAAACTTCCCCTGATTACTTGGACTTCGAATGTCTCTGCAATACCTCGGTGCCTTCCTTTCGACTTGGTATCAAACAGCCACCCAGGGATTTGTTCACATGCCCAACATTGACAACTTTCAGGTGCTATACTTTGCTTCCATCCGATGAAGGCCATTCGCAGCTGCCTTGTTCGATGTTGTCTTGATGATAAACTTAGTTCCTTCCCATTGAGCATTTTAGCGAGTACATGCACGTTCACTGTGTGTCACGACCACCTGGGACCAGCCAGCAGCACAGCAGAGCAGACACAACCAGCATTCACTGAAACGCGTATAGCATTTCTTAGCACAGGCTCTAATCCATAGAACCTGCATTTCACTGTCGACTGGGAGGAGACTGTCTCAGATAGGACGCCCATGACTACCTGACTGCTCTCAACAGCTTAGATCTGGTGCTCTACCTCTTAACTTCTGCACATGTGCAATTCACCCCACATCCTACCACTTTCCCTACATCGTGTCTCAAAATAGGGCCACACAGCTTTCGAAAATGGTTCTCAAAGTCGGAATCGTCGGGGCAGGAGCTTCTGGCCTTGTCACATTGAAATACCTCCTTGAGGCCCACAAGTTCTTCCCAGGCGTCAACATCGAGGCCCATCTGTTTGAGAGGGGGGATGACCTTGGGGGCGTCTTCAAGAACCAGGTTTACGAGGACGCAGAGGTGAGTATTGGACCCCCTCCACTGGGGTCTCACGTCATCAGCTGAAATGAGACTGACACCGCTGTCACCTCCAGCTGGTCTCGTCCAAGTATCTGACGGCCTTTTCCGACTTCCGGATCCCTGAGTACGAGCCAGACTTTGTTACACCGCAGAGATACGTCGAGTACCTGAAGGCATATGCCACAAGATTTGACTTATGGGATGGTATTCACTTCTCAACAACTGTGGCATCCATAAGCCCTAGCTCGGACGGCCAGCATGTCTTGAAGCTCGTGGACTTGCAGGGCCAACATGTCTCAACATACCCGTGTGACGCCGTTGCGGTGTGTAGTGGTCTGAACCAGGCCCCCTTTATTCCTGACATCGCAGGCCTCACTGTCCCTTTACAGACTAGTGACAGGAAGGGAAACGGACATCATACCTTCAATGAGAAGTCGGAGAATATCTCCATTCACCCCACTATCGAGGCGATCCATTCAGTCAACTTCAAGTCGCGCTCCCAATTCGGCTGCGATACGACCGTTTTCGTCATGGGTGCCGGCGAAACGGCCATGGACGTCGCCCACCTCGCCATAACCTCACCTACAGAACGGGTCATTCTGTGCCACCGCGACGGCTTCATCCACGCACCCAAGATCGTACCCCAACCATTTCGCGCCGGTGGGCGGAGCGGAGGCCCAGACCCCAGCCGTCCCAATAAACCGTTGGACTGTGCCGTTGCCTCGTTGTTCGATACGGCCTATCTCCCATCCATCATCCAGCGCAGCCCATTGCCGTGGGCCGTCTATGATGCTTTTATCAAGGACATGGCGTGGGTTATCTCGGGCACGAGGGCAGGTTTTGATCAGTGGGTCGGTGGTGTGAGCTGGGAGAGGTTCCATGCTGATTCGCTTCTCATATGTAAGAGTGACCGAGCCATGAGTTACATCTCAGAGCAATATCGCAGCCAATCGACTATCAACAAGTGGCGGACTTGGCTGTTGAACATGGAGCTGAAGCCGACTGGGGGAAAGAAAATTGAATTGGCACCCTGGCCGTTGCATGTTGATGAAAGTGGCGTGGTCCACTTCGAAAAGAACAACCGTCCAGAATCGGTCAAGATGGTGGGAGAGGAGAAGATCAAGCCGGATATTGTTGTATTTGCAACAGGGTATAAGCAGTCATTCCCGTTTTTGCCCGCCAATGCCAGCGTCAACTACCCGTCTCTGAACGACTCGACGACCCGGGGCATCTACCGCGACATCGAAGACGGCATAGCTTATATTGGTTTTATACGGCCTGCATTTGGTAACTTCGCACCCCCCAGATCCCTCCTTATGTATTTAGCCAGATCTGTTCAGTAACACAATGAGTCTAGGTGCCATCCCACCTGTCGCCGAGGTTCAAGCCCAACACTGGATCTACCACCTCCTCGCCTGCCCAAAATTCCGCCACCTTCACTCCCCAACTTTCAAGCCTCTAGGCCGCTCCCCCAATGCCGTCGATCCATATGAGCTCGACTATAAGCTGAAGTGTCGCGATAAAGACCACAACTACCAATTCACAAAGCGTGCGGTGGACCAAGAAAGTTACATCTATCAACTAGCCCTGGATATGGGCTCAGCCCCTACCTGGACCTACGTTCTCAAGGAATTCGGGAGGGAGGTTTTCTTCACTTGGGCAATGGGACCTAATTTCCCTACTAAATTCCGCCTGGTGGGTCCTTGGTCGAACGAGAAATGTAAGGAGGTGGCGACAGGGTTGATGAGTAGGGACGGTGAGCTGGGCGTGGTAGTGAGACGGACCGGTGGCGGTGTTTTCTTCTTTACCTATACGATAATACCTTTGATCCTGTTTGCTCCTATTAGTGTTCTGATAAATACTCTATCTTGGCTGAAGAGTAGTATTAGATAGTATAGCCCAGCGTATCTTTGCCCGGTTGTGACCGCAAACTTCCCCGGGTGTGTACAACAGGAGACGTAAAAGTGTGATATGTGGACCGAGAGACTGCGAAACAAATCTTACTGGCTCTTGTTTTATGAACCTGTTTAGGTCTATGAACAATAAATATCGACATCATTAAACCCTAACCGACGCTGGAGGTTAAGCCACGGTTCGAGGGTTGGTGCCAGAGGACCCACAGAGATGCTAGAGAAGTAGTATGTATATTTGGAAAGCCTGCACAGCCATTGATCAGGCATCACCAGAGACAATGCAGATATCCGTAGGCCAAATGTAACGTTCGCCGGTGAATTCGGACTGTCTCGGTGTAGGTTAAGAATCCGCAATCCGTATTGCTACTCTAGAGCAGGTTCTTGGGAATGCCGAAACCCTAATCTTGCTTCTCAAGTGTGGCCGGGGTAGATATCCACTGGAACATAGAGAGGCAAGAGAGGCGGGCGAAGGGGTGATCATCCCATATCCTCCCCGAGCATACCCACTTGGCAGCCCTACCCTACTGTGTAAGTTTGACAGTCTCAACGGTATGTCACTGTTTTGTCACAGGCGTCATCCACTGTCACAGTCTGATTCCCCGCCAGGCCCGCCTCAATATGTCCTAGATGATCTTCGCCCAGAGCACTGCTATTGGATTATAGACGCCGGGGTTTCAGATACTAAACTTGAACCATACCGACAGGTGGTGAGGCCCACCATAGTGCATTTGGAGCAAGATATATGATTGGAGTACAACAAGCCAAGGCTTTCAGTAAGCTACCTATATATAGAGATTAACTCTTATGTCCCCCGGATGATTCGAGGAAGCAGTTTCTATGCCAAGCTAGTTAGGTACGTAGGTGGGAACATAATTGGGGCGGTGGAACCTGCCTATGCACAACTACCGGGCGATCTGTCATAGCAGGTATCAATGTTGAACGTACCAGCGTCCACGGGTCACCAGGAATTCTTCACTATTCACGGCCCCGGGGGAGTATTAAGAAACCATTGAGAGCCACGAAGAGTATTCGAGACGCTAGAAGCTGGGGATAGCAGGCACAGGGTGCTGTTGATAAACATCAGCCAGAAACTAAACTAAGCTGTGACAAGTCTTTGAACATCAACCTTCGTAACCCGGACCCTTGCGATTGATTGCATATGCAGTGGCAAGGGCGCTACGGGTTCGTGCATGCGAGACGGTGTCGGCATTGGCGTTGCGGCCAGCCAAGGCGGCCGAGTACTAATAGTTATAGATTGTATGGTGGCTGCGAGACCGCAGGTGCCAACGAAGTACTCACCACGCCCCTGAGTGCACCGGCCAAATATGATGTGTCACACGGGTTATCGGACGCTCCAAAGTCCGGGTGTCAGTTGTGCGGTCGAAGACGGAGTTGTTGACTGTTGATGAAAGACCGAAGACATGTCGGATACGTAACCCGTCGCCGAACCTGACCCAGACGGAGGCGAAGGCTCGGTTCATGTCCTGGAAACACTCGATAGTGCCTGCTCATAGCGTATTGATGTAGTGCTCGAGTATGTCCTTTATGTAGACGACACTATGCCTGGCTGCATAAAAGGCCAAGCTCCCCTCCGCACGATTAGTCTTCTTCATCCAAGCATCTGATCAAAATAGTTTCCTGCGAGCTATAACAAACATGAATATGGCCAATTTGTCGCAGAGTAGCATAGGCGCCATCACTTGGGCGCTTGGAGCTGTGAGATATCCCCCTTTCCCCTTCCCCGAATGATCGAAAGTAAATCCTTCTGTTGCAGATCACTGGCTGATCCAGTCATAGATAATCGGAGCTATCGCTCTAAGATGCTTCTACAACCTGTTCCTCCACCCACTACGAAAATTCCCGGGGCCTATCAGCCATCGTGCCCTCGGATTGCCGAGAGCGGTCTCTCATCTCCGAGGCAAATGGATCCGAGGCCTCCTGCCCCTGGCAGAGAAGTACGGGCCCGTCGTGCGCATCTCACCCAATGAGCTCGTCTTCACCCACCCGGACGCGTGGAAGGACATCTACGGCCACCGCAACGGTGCAATCGTGAAGGGTCAGGAGTTCGAGAAGCATGAGCTCTTCTACCAGAACACTGGGATACCGCCTTCAATTCTGACAGAGAAGAGACACAACCACGCGCTTCTCCGACGACAACTCAGCCATGGCTTCAGTGAGAAGAGCATGCGGGAACAGGAGCCAATCATCAAGCAGTACATCGACCTGCTCATGAAGCGACTTAGGGAGCAATGTTCACTCACTTCCGGGGGAGAGGACGAGAAGGAGAGGACTTTTCAGTCCAAGGCGGTTTTCGATATGCGCCACTGGTACACCTACACCACATTTGACCTGATTGGCGACTTGGCCTTTGGCGAGCCGTTTGGCTGTCTTGAAAAGGGCGAGAAGGATATACGCGTCAGGTCTATCGAGAAAGGCCTTGAAAGCCAAAATTTAGGATTGGCTATGAGGTCGATGGGACTACAGCAATTCGTCTCGCTGTTGGCCAAGAGCACGGCTCACTTGCAGAAACACCTCATGGGACAGATGGCTGAGACCCTCAAGCGGAGGATGTCCTTGACCGTGGAGAGGCCGGACTTTATTGAGGGATTGTTGAAGAAGCAAAAGGACTGGGTAGGTCAAGTTGCCCTCCTGCTCCTTGGCAGGTAACGCAGCAGTCTCGTGCTAACCTCCTCAGGACCTCTCCTTTGAGCATCTAACAGCAAATGCTGTCATATTGGTTATCGCTGGCTCAGAGACGACGGCAACACTACTCTCGGGTGCCACTTATCTGCTTCTCAGTAACCCCGAGTGCCTGAAGAAGGTCACGCAAGAAGTGCGGTCTGCTTTCGAGACGGAAGACGACATCACTTTCTCGTCTGTCCAAAATCTCCCTTACAGTAAGTCTGCCCACTCGGCGATTCACTATGCCATCTCGAATCTCCTCATTGCTCTCCAGGCCACGATGAGAACCTGCCCCCACACTGACGCCTAATTCTAGTGCTCGCCTGCCTAAAGGAGGCCATGCGATGCTATCCGCCAGTACCAGGTACATTGCCTCGTGTTGTACCCAAAGGAGGTGCACAAATCGCCGGCTACTTCGTACCCGAAGGTGCCGTTGTCAGCATCGCAAATTATCCGATGTACTACAACAGCCGAAACTTTACGGACCCATTCAGCTTCAAGCCTGAGCGATTCCTCGAGCCGGAGAAGTTCCCGAGGGACAGGATTGATGCGGTCCAGCCATTCAGTGCTGGACCTAGGGATTGCATAGGGAAGAAGTGGGTTTTGCCCCCCTCCTGAACTCCGCGCCTTCGCGACTCCTACACGCTGATGTCGAAGACTGACCGCCTCATAGTCTTGCCTACTCCGAGATGCGAACGATTCTTGCCCGTCTGATCTTCAACTTTGACCTGGAGCTCGCGGAACCAGAGAAAGACTGGATGAGCCAGAAAATACCTTCCCTGTGGGCGAAGCCTGCGCTCAATGTGTACTTGACGCCAGTGAGTCGTCGCCAGTAACCTGGTCCAGGGTTTGGAATTTGAGAGATCTCTGCACATGGGACTTGGTCTGGTGAGAGGCTGTGGGCCTATTATGGTGGGAGGGTGAGATTCGAATGTCGGTGGGATGGGGTCTTGTATGACAGCGGGGAGAGATTGTAATCATTGCATTTTGCTTTCTCGTTTTTTTTTTCCTTCCATAGACCGGGAGGGGGCCACGTGAAGAGTATACCTAGGTAGTTAGAATGGCATTATACTTTGGCCCAACAATCATGCAATCTGCTCAATCATAGCGGCTGGGAATTTAGCCTCCCGACTTCCCAGTGGTCGAAACAAGGTTTGGATGCAAAATCCGGTCTTAATGATTACGCCCCCGACTCATCCAACTGCAGCAGGCTTACCTGCAGGCCCAAGGGGGTCCCCGCCGATCCCCGGCTTGCTATCTGAGGGGATGGATTCTTCTGCCGAACTATAAAGACCGTACAAACCGTGTCTGATGATCAGAGCACCTCATTCATCGAACATAAGGGCCACGATAAATATGCGAGCTCGGGCTTTCACGGATGTCGCGCTGGGTGATGCTGACACGAGGGACACCCCGACCGAGTCAGCCGGATGGGGATGGACAATCCCGGGCCTCATCGGTCTTCTGGGTGCTGGCTTGGCCGGCTGGTTCACTTATAGCCAGACTGCGTCTCCTAATATCAGCCTGAACGACTATGCTGCGAGAACCGAGGCGATCCTACGGACAACTCCCCTTATCGATGGCCACAACGACCTCCCGTTCCTGCTGCGGCTGGAGCTTCACAATCAGATATACGACAACAAAACATTCCAGTTCCGGGACAGTAAGCCGTGACAGTTGTCCCCCAGATGAGAGACGGCAAGGCTAATATCTATTTAAAGCCCTCGCAAGCCATACTGACCTAGCTCGCATGAAAGAGGGCCAGGTGGGCGGTCAGTTCTGGTCCGTCTTCATTGAGTGTGACAACCTCAAAGGCCTGAACGACCCAACCCACGCCGTGCGGGACACACTCGAGCAGATCGACGTGGCTAGGCGACTCGTTGCGGAGACTGAAGAACTCGAATTCTGCGACACCTCAGCTTGTGCACGAAAAGCCTTCAAGCGTGGCAAAGTGCCTTCTATGCTCGGCGCGGAAGGTCTGCACCAGACCGGCTCCTCCATAGCAGTGATCCGCCAGCTGTACGACCTTGGCGTGCGGTACATCACCGTTACGCACAACTGCGACAATCCGTATGCCACGGCTGCTTCGACGGTGACAGAGACAGGTGAGGATGGCGGGCTGACGAAGTTTGGTGCAGCGGCCATCAATGAGATGAATCGGCTGGGTATGATGGTTGATCTGGCCCATGTGTCCCACCAGACCATGCGTGATGTTCTTGATATCACCCAATCCCCGGTTATATTCAGCCACACTACTTGCTATGAGCTTGCAAAGACGTACCGCAACGTGCCGGATGATGTGATTGCTCGGCTGGCGGACAACGGCGGAGTTCTCATGGTCATGTTCGTAAGGCAGTTCCTGGACATCGAGAACCCCGACGAGGCGAATATCGAGACGGTGGTTGATCACATCATGCATGTCGTCGAGGTGGCCGGCTGGGACCATGTTGGCATCGGTGGTGACTTCGACGGTACGACAGCAATAGCAAATGGCATAAACTCCGTGGCGGATTACCCGAAGCTCATACAAGCGGTCATGACACGGGGTGCGACGGATGAGCAGATACGAAAATTGGTTGGCGAGAACATTTTGAGGTAAGTCTAGTCCACGAGTGTTACTGGGGATTGGGGGTCATGTCATCCCTCAACTCGAACCGTTACTGATATTAATAACGATCGAAAGGGTCTGGAAGCAGAATGAGGAGATTGCAGTGAAACTTGCAGCCGAGATAAAGCCAGTGGAGGAAGTCTGGGAGGGTAGAACGTGGTTCAGCGCATGGAACCACCTCGTGCCGATGATGATCCCCGGAAACACGAACCGGAATTACTGAGAACCAATATGAGTCCAATATGCTATTGCAATCAAGGGTGTTTTTCATTTTTTTATATTGGGTAGCTAGGCCTAGACTGCGATTACTCAGGGCAAGCGAGGTTCGATTTTGGATATTACTTTGGATTGACTGTATCAAGGAAGGGAAACAAAACCAAGCCGTCGATGTATTTAGGACTTTGCATCACCACATGTGAAACCTCGGTCCCTTCCACAGCTCCATTACCTTCTATGGCAATGTGTCATCCAACTACAGTCCAATTATCGTACTTTTGAATGCCTGCATGATATCTCTGCCCTTCCCAGTGCTCATTTTCAAGCCCCTGAGGTCTTGGTCACACCGTCATACTGGTCTCCCTCGGTACCCACCAACCACTCGCCTGACACATGGTCCTCTAGAATAGAATGCTCAAGGGCGCAGGGAAGGGACCGGTCATACCAAAGACCACGCCCAGAACGCTTGCAGCACTCGAACCTGATGCGGTGCTACTAGCCGCTGATCTAGTGGCACTGCCTGGAGTACTTTCGTTGGTGGAGGACGTGGTAACAGCCTTGATACCAGACTCAGTCACCGAGAAGGCTTGTGCCTGGGATATGATCCCTGAGTTCGAAACCCTGTTCCCGATGAATCTAATCTGATAGTTATCACCGACGGGCGTAAGGAAGTTCGAGAAGGTGTGTCGGTGATCCCGGGCTGATCATTGGAAGAGTTGTTCAATGTTGGGAGAGCCGGGGACGATCTCGAAGGAAACGGCGTCGGTTTCGACAGATATTCAGATGATGGCGTTCATTTCGTGAAAACGTATCATTTGTCGCCTTGCTCAGGCGGGGTGATGCTGATGCCCGCTACAGTGTGTGTCGATCATAATCGGGTGGATCTCAGGTCCCTTTTGAGCCCCTAAACTATTGCAGCAGCGGGGTGTTGTGCAGAGGGCTATTCACAAAACAAAAACAAGAAGAAAAAAGTCAGATGGAGCCGTGTAAGCTGGATATTATAATCCTGTTAAGAAAGGTTGATGATTACCAACCCCCATGTTTTTTCTTTTCTTGTTTTTCTTTTCTTTTTCCCCCTTGTGTCTCTCAAGCTCTACCATTCTAGAATCTCAACCCCCCGAATGCTCAACGAACAAGACAAACACGGCTGCATATGTCACGTACAGTCAGGGGAGACCGATCTAGCTTAGGGTACCTATGTAATACGACAGATCTTATGCTATTGATATTATAAGGGACATACAGACACATCTTTGTGGTAAAGAAGGGCACTGACGATGGCATATGTTGATTGCTATACGATGTCTCTAACACTTCCTGTTTCAATGAACCTTCGCCTGATGTTGATGCTGATGCCGTGAGTGTCTTACAACTCAGTCAAGTAATGGAACTGCTTGTCTTTTTTATCCCCGTTTACGATCTAGTGGATCAAAGCCGAGGATCGCTGGATATCGTCCAATTTTGTCAACATGTTACGGTATGTACTGTACGGACGAGTACCCTACATATATAAGATATGTGGGGCGGATTGTTTATTTGATTCATGTTGAAAACTGAGTGGGGGGCTCACCTCGGCTGCTCGGCCGACAATAGAGAGTGACGTATAAAGACCAGCACGCACAAACAACCACCTGAAACCGGCCTCGTAGCCTCTTCCCCCACGGCCAAATATACCGCTTCTTGCCATTCGAGCCATCACATCAGGGGCACCTGCATCCCCAATGGACGACTACGATTTCATAATCATTGGAGCTGGTGCATCCGGCATCAACGCCGCTCATAAAGTGCAGGTGGAGTTCCCGGGCGCCCGATACACCGTGCTCGAGGCAAGAGACACCGTCGGTGGCACATGGAACTTTTTCAAGTACCCAGGCCTTCGGTCAGATTCATACCTTACAAGTTTTGGATTCAGATGGCGGCCATGGAGTGAGGAGAGGGAAATTGCAGAAGGTCCTAGGATTCAGACATATCTCGAGGACTCGGTTGCATATGCAGGAATCGACAAGCACATCCGCTTTAAGCACAAGGTCGTCGGCGCTCACTGGTCATCTGACGAGAACAAGTGGACGGTGGAGGCTGATGTGAACGGGGGTGAAGCCAAGAAGACGCTCAGGGGCACCTTCGTCCTCGCATGCAGTGGCTACTATGACTACGAAACACCACTCCAAGCGGAAATACCTGGAATATCAAACTTCAAGGGTACGGTAGTCCACCCACAATTCTGGCCAGACGAGCTCGACTACTCTGGCAAGCGTGTCGTTATCATCGGATCTGGCGCAACAACAGTCACGTTATTGCCAGTCATAGCAAAGACGGCGGCCAAAGTCACGATGCTGCAACGAAGCCCAAGCTACGTTATGCCTCTTACGTCCTCGCCCGGTCACATCTTCGCGGTGCGAAGGTTCCTGCCCAAAAGAATAGCTGACTCGATTAACTTCTGGAAGGACATACTCCTGCAAACCCTCCTCAGGATCTTCTGCTTTTCCTTCCCCAACTTTGCACGCAGGATGTTCATCAAGGCCATGGCAAGAGAGCTCGAGGGCTCAGGGATCCCTGTGGACCCGCACTTCACGCCTCGATACTACCCCTGGAGCCAGCGGCTCTGCGTATGTCCGGACGGCGACTTCTACCAGACTCTTCGTGGCGGGAATTGTGACGTCGTAACGGACCACATCGATACTGTCTTCGACTCCGGCATCAGGACACAATCCGGGAAGACCATCGACGCCGACAGCATCGTCACGGCGACAGGACTGCGCATCCTGATCCTCGGAGGTATAGACTGTACCGTCGACGGGCAGCGATTCAACATGGCTGAAAAATTTGCCTGGAGAAACTTCATGCTCGAGGGCGTCCCGAACTTGGCCATGGTTATCGGCTACACAGGCATGTCCTGGACTCTGGGCAGCGATGCCTGTCTGCGCCTGCTCATGCGTGTTATTCACCACATGAAGAAGACTGGCGCAGTGGCAGTCAGGCCTGTGGTGCAGGATCGAGAGGCCTTGAAAGCTGAACCTCTTATTAGCATGGAATCGACATACTTTTTGGTTGCCCGAGACAGGCTACCGAGAAAGGGTGGTGTTGACCCTTGGGAAGAGCGGAGAGGCTATATATCCGAGATCATGATGGCGAGCTTTGGGAGGATTGGATCTATCACGAAGGGATTGACATTTACAATGGGCCCGGATAAAGGACAAGGCAACCGTCATATGGATGGAAATGCCAAGTCTCAAACAAATGGCCACGCGAAGGCTGACTAGCCTTAGTTCGGAGAAGAGGCCTCTCATCAGGATCAAGTCCTTGTTCCTGCTTCGGGACGCAAGTGCACGCAAAAAAAAGTAACCAAAATGTAAATGAGTTCTATTTTGACCCTGGGGTTTCCGGAAATGGACAATCCTTTTACACCAGTTGATTTGTAGGGCTTTGGCTGCATTGTCTTTCATCGAGCCCGGGCCTAGCTCAGGCTTCTTGTACTTCCCATGCCCTTCACAACTCCTTTGTCCCATTTGCCTGCAGGCCTGTATAAACTGTTTCCTGAATCGGCTCAAGTCAACCTGGGATCTCTAAATAACCTACTACATATAATTGAAACTGGTAACCATGGTCGACCTCGCAGCATTCGAGTATAAGCAGAAGTGTGAGCAGGACAGGTTCGAGTGTTACAGATGGGGTAGACCATGGAGCGAAGCAGACAGACAAGATGAAATTGCTTCGAGAGCAGTACCACATATAGCCCCGGAAAACGAGTTCAGTATCCTGCGATCAGGCCTGTTACAGCTATTGAGGAACCAATTCAGGCAAACTGGCGTTCAGACTTACCGAGCAAGACCTACCGGCCTGGCTGCGTTCGGAGATCTGGAAGCAGACGAGAAGAGGCAGAATGTGCGAGAGCTTGAACGACTCATGTGGCGATTCCGAGGGCGCTTGTTCTTCTCGCGCTGCCTGGGCTGGGGAGGGCAGTCGTTTGCCAGTCTGTGGACGTGGCAGAACGCTGCAGGACGTCGACGCCGTGCCGTCCTAAAGAATGCTATAGGGGCTGGGCGGCTAAGGAGATCTAATCAGGATACTATCGACGACGAAAGAGGCCTCCTTCGAGTAAGTTGATCGCCTTCAACCGTTGCCAACATACCCCAAGGTTCCAGTCATATGTTCAAGTGTCGCTCATGGTCCACACAGCTGTTAGCTCGAGCCAGGCATATTATCCAACGATTCAACGTTGCCAATTTGCTTGGTGCCCAAGAAACAGGTAACATCGATGACCAGCGTGGGATTCTCTGGCTGGAATGGGCGAAGAAGGGAGACCTTGACGGCATCTTGTCGGCGGCTGGCACGGCCGTGAACGGGAGGAATCGACCCAGACGGGCTGCGAACACAGATCATCTCCCTCCAGAAGTGGTTTGGCAAATATTCGACTGCTGTAAGACTTCACACAGGAAAGACCCATGATATTTGTCGTTGCTAACGTTGCTTGTCGTCAAGTGGTCAAGGCCTGTATCTCTATGGCATACCCGCCTCGACTGCAGGCTGGTCCCAACCAAGACAGCCAGTTTGTTGAAGACGGTCCCCCACTGCCAGAAGCCGTCCCACCTGCAGCAGATTCAGGCAGAAACCAACATGATATCGTCCACCTCGATATTGATCCAAACAATGTCTTCGTTGCAGGGTACGACGGTGACCATCGTGACGCTCCAGTCTTCAAGGTGACTACCCTTTTCCGTCGGTTGCGAGGAAATCGCGAAACACATTCTGATGCTATATGTATAGATAGCAGACTTCGGAGCGTCAGATACAGTCAGCGGCACACGGGTTGATGACACGCTTCCATTCTACGATACAACCCAGAAATGGATATGGGACACGAGATCCAAAGGCAAACAGGGCTACTTCTTGCCTGTAAGTTTTCAAGTGCTTGAGCATGTACAGTGGGGCTGGGGCCACAGCTATGGATCAGCCCTCAACATTATCAAGACGGTACTAACATATTCTTGTCTCGAAATAGGAGCAATTTACCTCGGCTTGGGACCGGGTCAACCTATACAGTGACCCGTTCACGGATGGGATAACCAGAGTGGGCAATACAGCTGATGTTGCGGCTAACTACGGAGCATGGTCCAACATCTGGCAAATAGGGCTGGTATGTTACCAATCCTTACTTTGAGCTCACTGGATGCTTTCTTTGTACGTTGCTCTGTGGCATACCTCGAGCTAATATTGTTCACATAGATAGTTTGGAGCTGCATGACACTCCTGGAACCCGATGAACCTCCTGTACCAAAGCCGATGCCTGGCCGGGCAGGGGCCGATGTGGCGATGCAATGGACCTACGGCGCTGATATCATGGGAAGGGAATATGTTGATCGTTATGGACGACAAATGTGTGAGATGGTCGCTACGTGTATGATGCACAGGCCCATCGACCGCCCGGCGTTGAGTCAGCTCCAGACAGACTTGGACAGAATCAGACCCGCGGTCTTCTCACAGAGGGCACGCACGTGGGTGGGACGGTATATGCGTGACGCTCCTCCGGTAGCAGATAGGCTCGTCGACTTTGACTATGCGTTGCGATATAGGCAAGGCCGTGGTGTTGTCAATCCACTTATGTGGTTTGAACCCAGACGACGCGGCGTTCCGAGGGAGCGTTTTGATCCATTCACATAGACTAGAAGACCCTGATCCTGACTTCACAGGCCATTAATTATGATTAAAAACTTGAGAGCTATATTTCCATTGCACTTGTATCGTGGCTTCGCCACAGATAAACGCTCGGGCAAGGGCAAGGAAATACTTTCTTGACCCTATGACGTCGAGAGCAAGGCTTATGGCTTTCAACTTCAGACCACATTTCGAGGCAGCCGGTGCCCGTAACAGGCTATTCTGGTTGTATTTCAGGAATGCGTACGACAACTCAAGGCTGCTTGCTCGCGGCTAAATCATGCTGATCGCCTTCGTCCCCGACCTTGAATCCCTGCCTGGTTCTAGCCTCGCTCTTGCTTGTTATACTCGCATTAGGCCCTGCGCCTGGGTTTCTCTGCAGAACACCCCTATGGTCCCGCGACTCCATGTTTGCTCCTATGTCACGGTCTGCTGGCTCTTGTCGCAACTGAGCCTCATCGATCAAATTTCTGGACTGTGGCGTCAGCTGGCCATCTCTGGAAGCTCGCTTCATGTACGAATATGTCGACCAGAAGAACCTGAGAGGGTTATACATACTGCGCTTGACCGTGCTGGTGCGTATCGAGTGGCCTTTGGTCTCTGAGCGCACCTCCAGTGAAATTGTTTGTTGGTCCGGTCCCAGACATTATTCCTGAAAATATTGATTCGTGAGTCTGGAACAAAAGAGGAGGTAACAATAGTGATCGGGGAGTTTTATCACTTTCAAGTGGTGAGCTATGGCTTCTTGAAGGACAACGCGAGAGTGATATAATTATGGAACATCCCCTGTGCCTCACATGACACCACACAATGAGTTCATACGGTACGTCATGAGGTGATTATTTGTAGATGATCTGCGACCCGAACCCTTTTCACATATCTTCCTCCGTGTTTTGTTTCTCGTCAGAAGACGCACCAGGCCCCTTGACCATGCGCGCCCTGAACTTGTAGTATTCCCCACCGGTCATGACGGGATACTTCATCGGGTTCACCTCACTGACACAAGTCGGCACCGGCTCCAACAGCTTCTGTCTGTTGAATCCAAAGAAGAATGGTGCAGAGTACCTTTCCTTCCCGCTCTTGTTGATCACACGATGGACTGTGGAAACAAAGAAGTCGTTGGTCTGTCTCATGAAGCAGTCGGCTATGTTCACGACGAACGCTCCGGGGATCGGCTCGGCTTTGACCCAGTTGCCACTCTTGCTCAAGACCTCCAGCCCACCGGCCGAGTCCTGTGTGACGATCGTGAAGCACTCGACATCAGTATGGGCGCCGATGCCGTTTTGCTCGTCGACGGAGTGTTCCTGTTCAGGATAGTGGAGTATTCGCATGCCTGCCTCGGGCCGACGGATGTACTCGTCGAAGTAGTCCTCGGGGAGGTGGAGGGCAAGGGCGAATATCCGCGTCAGCCGGCGTGCCAGACGAAGAAGTTGTGTGTGGTACGCGTATAAACCCTCACGGAAACCCGGGGTGTCTGAAGGCCAGAGACTTGGTGATGGCTCACTCTCGTCAGTTGCTTCAGGGTCTTCCTTGGGGTCATACGGCCAGTTGAAGGCCTCACTCAGATCTTGATGTTTCCATCCGTTCCTATTGTAGGCTTCCATGGGGTGGTAGCCCGCGTACTCGTTCGGGAGCAGTCCTGTCCATACTTCCATCTTCTTCTCCTCGGACAGGGCGAAGAACCGTTTTGCCTGTTCAAAGCACTCTGTAGCATACTTTTCGTCTATGCCCTATGCATTTATTTAGCAATACTCCTCTTTCAAGCATCTTGAGTCACAACATTGTTGAAATTCTTACATGGTTCAGCAAATAAAAGAACCCAATTGTTCTGGAAGCCTGTCGGATCTCTTCGGCTACGGCCTGACGATCCTCCAACCGCTCACTCCATATTCTTGACGCATCGATGACAGGGATCTTCTCCAGGTTGGTTGAAACATTGGAATTGAAGGTGAAGACCTGTCCGTTGTGCAGCTTGACAGTTCTAGGCCCAGTCTCGGACTTGGAGAGCGTAGTGGTTTGGGACATCTTGTTATATGCTGCTTGACTGCTGAATTGGCCAAGTTTTGTTCTTGCGCTCGCGGCCAGCTTGCTGAGTAGTATAACTCACTATTGTCTCCAGTCGTTGACAACATGTTCCACTCTAGAATAGCACATCCGGTTTCGAGGCCGGCACAGAATGCAGATAGAGTGCAACATGCCAGGTTCAACACCGGACACCGGCATCTTATCAATCGGTGGCATCCGCCCACTCTCGAGAGCTTTCGCGGTGCTGCAGGGCCGGGTACAAGTGGATTGATCCCACCCCTCCGTTGGAGCAACACATGCATGGCATCTAGACTCTTATCATTGCCGCTACTGTTCTTCGACCCTTAGCCTTTAACTTGTGGATACTATGATAGCAATGATCTCAACTGGTGGGCCATGTCTGACCTACATAGGCATGTGATCACCTGAGCAGGTCTTGTATGTCGGTGTCTGTTTATCCTCTGTTCTTTGGGTGTTCCCCAAAGTGACTTGTCTGTTCTACCCATCACTGACGGACGACAATCCTGGGAAGCTCCGTCTAGGCCAAACACAACACCAAAGTATCCAGAGAGTCACCTGCTATGGAGCCCAAGACATCTTTCACTCGACGCTTCCTGCACCGGCTCGAAGTCAAGCAAGACACCGACGCCGATGTGGGCATATATCTGAATAAGGATAATCGGCCATTGCCACCATCGCGTCGTACCTATGGCCCTTGGGAATTTGTAGGTCTGTGGCTGGTCACTGGGTCCTTCAATGTTGGAGGATGGACCGTTGGCTCGTCAGTCATTTCTCTTGGGCTGAACGTCTGGGTAAGTCCCCGAAGAAATACATAAGCCTGTCCAAAACGAAGCGACTTTCTGATCGCAATGATAGGAAGCGATGCTCGCAATAATTGTCGCCAATGTCTTCATGGGTTTTGTCTGCGTCCTCGGAGGGCACTGCGGTGCTAATTGGCATATCGGCTTTCCTATATGGATGAAGCAAAATTGGGGGATCCGAGGATATCTCTTCCCCATGGTGAGCCTATATCAAACCCAAGAATAAGGGCAACTCTGACTTTGTGTTGCAGACTATCCGTGTGTTCCTCTCCTTCGTGTGGACATCAACGAACACGTGGTACGGCGGGCAGTGCCTCAAAGTCCTCCTGACTTGCATCTGGCCCTCTTTCCTCAGCCTTGACACCGAACTCGCTTCGGGCACCATGACTGTCGCTGACTTCGTCGCCTTCATCTTGTACATCCTCCTCTGTTTACCCTTGATGTGGTTCAGCCCCGAGCACTACCGCAAGCCGTTCCTCATCGCCTCAACGACCGTCGCAACGACAGTCTTCGTCCTCCTCATTTGGTCCACCGTCCGCGCCCACGGCGGCGGCGCCCTTCTCGCCAACGTCAGCGGCGTGTCCGGTGTCACTCCCGCAAAGGGTGGTGCCCTGGGCTGGGCCTTCGTCGCAGCAGTAACGTCCAACATCGGCAACATGGCCACGCACATGTGGAGCCAGAGCGACTACACGCGATACGCAAGACGCCCAGGCGATCAGGTCCTCGCGCAGATCATCATGGTCCCCCTCGGCGCCATTGTGGTTGCGTGCATCGGCATCGTCTGCACGTCCTGCGCCGCGACGCTCTATCCTACCGAGACGAAACTGATGTGGCAGCCGTATGTCTTCCTCAACGCCATACGGGAGCACGAGGGGACCCACGGTGCACGGGCGGGGGTGGCCTTTGCGAGCATCGCGTTCATGTTCTCGCAGTTTGGCATGGTGGTTGCGTCAAACTCAGTCGTCGCCGGTATAGACCTGGCGGCCATCCTCCCGCGCTGGTTCACTGTGCGTCGTGGTGGCTACTTCACAATTTTGTTCGCCTTTATCATGCAGCCATGGTCGCTTCTCAACAGCGCTACCAGCTTCTTGACTGTCGTCGGCAGTCTGAGCGTCTTCCTGGGCCCGTTGATGGGGATCATGTTCGCGGACTACTTCCTCATCCGGAAGACCACGGTCCAGCTCACAGCCTTATTTGGTAACTCCTCTACGAGCATTTACTGGTATACCAAGGGTTGGAATTGGCGCGCGGCTGTTGCCTGGCCTATAGGTGTCTGGATGTTGATGCCGGGTCTGGTACAAAGGGCTGTGGCTTCGGGTGACATCTGGCCGGGGTGGACGAGGTTGTATCAGTTGGCTTGGTTCTTGGGTTGTATAGTCTCGGGCCTTGTTTACCTTGCTTTGGACTACTTCTGGCCGATTCAGGACAGACTTGCGGTGGACGGGGAGGATTACTTTGCCACGTTTGGTGAGCCTACTGTGGTCCGGGGCCTCAGCCCTCATGATGAGAGCAGCTCGACGACATCAGCCTCGCCGGTCGGTGAGAAGACCGTTACCGGGGAGAAGATCCAAGAGGTTTAACATAGGCATGAGCTGGTTGCTCCCTTATTAAATGAGTAGAAGTAATTCCCAACAGTCAGTTCATCTCCTTATTTTCGAGAATGACAGTCTCTGACCGTGACTCAATGAGGGACGCAACATAGGAGGGATAAGAATCTGGCCCACTCAATAATTACCGTGATTCTTCTACCAGTCTCAGACCTCAACGTCAATCGGTGCAGTAGTGTGGCCATCAAAGGCGTTAGAGCTTGCGAAATAGTTTGCCGTCTATATCGTCTATGAAGTTTTCAGGTGCCTATATGGCAAGTCTTCAATTTGAGAACGTCTTGCTGCTTATCCTTTTGTCTGGGAGGGTGGTGGGGCCGAAGACGCCTGAGAGTATCACAACGGACTTATATCAGGACCAGTCTCACCAGCAATAATCTCAAGGCATGCCTCGGGCCCCCAAAACAACCTTATACCTCCTCCTTGACTGTCTTTGTTCCAGGAAGCACACCCCCTGCATCACCCCCGACCTTCCGCGCCCTCCGACTCTGCTCCTCCACGCGCCTGGCCATCTCTTCTTTCCTCTCTTGTATCGCGGTGCAAAACCTCGATCCAGCACGTATCTTTTCACCCTTCCATATAAACACTAACGGGATGGCACACATGATACAACTCAGTCCGGCGAGCAAACTCGATGCGCCGGCGATGCCGAGACGGTCGTACATCGGGGTACAGGCAAACGGCAGGACGGTGGCAAGGAGGGAGCGGGAGCATGATGCTGCAGCGTTAGCCGATGCGGCGAAGATCTCGTAGGCATCGGTGAGGTAGTTGAGCTGTATGGAGAGAAGAAGTAAGCCAGTCGGTCAGCCAGTGAAATGGATGTAATGCCAAATCGATCACTCAATTATATGCAACATGTGTGAAGCCAGGGTGGGTGACATACCAACGCCATAAAAATCAACTGAAACCCCATCCCGAAGGGGATCCCACTCAACATAGGCACCCAAAATGGTATACCCTCCCTGCTCGTCCATCCAAGCCAGAACAAACTCACAACAAATAGCGGTCCACCAAGGCACGCCAGCGGCAACCGTCTATATTCCTCCTTTCGTGTCCATGCCTTCCCCTCATCCTGTGCCTTCTGCAGGTAAGCGTCCCACCCAAAGAACACCGGCAGGGCAAGCAGTGCACCCGCGCCGATGGCCAGGAATACCAAACCCTCCACGCCGCGGGACAGTCCGTAAAGACCCACATAGATAATGGAGAAGGCCTGGAACGTCATGTAGAAAATAGCATAGCACAGCGCCAGATATGCACATGTTGCGCTGACAATCAGCTCAAAGAATAGCATACGAATCGGCCTAGTCAGAACGCGGACGACCAGTTGATGCAAATCCACCTTCTCGAGCTCGTGCGGCGCAACGACGTTGGCCTTAGGGTTTTCACGGCGGAGACGTCGGGCCCGGCGAAGAAGGAGAATCGGGCCGTATGTTTCGGGGAGGAAAGCCAGAGGGACCATGGAGACGCCTGCATAGATTAGAGCAATCCAAAATGCCCATCGCCAGCCGATCGTTGGGGGACAAAAGCCTGAAATGATGGGAGCCACGACAGGCCCGAAAACAGTGGACTACACGTGACCTGTCAACGAAAGCTCTCGAGAGGGGCAAGGAAACTTCGCAGAGAACTGACCGCCATGAACGCCGCCATAGCCCGGCCTCTCGTCCGGTGTTCCCCGTAAATGTCGGCCATGATACCAGCCACAATGGCTATAGGAGCACTGGCGAATACACCGACAAAAAATCTGAAGATGAGAAAGGCGGGCCAGTTGGGTGCTAGGGCACATGCCATTGTCCATATACAAAACATCATGAAAGTTCCAATGACGCTTGGCCGGCGACCAAATTGTTCTGTTACGGGGGCCCAGATAATTGGACCTCGAGGAAGTCAGGATCATGAATTGTAAGAATGAAGGGCTTGGTGCGTAGTTCTCACCGAAAATATAGCCTAGAGCTTGGTTAGTAGGACAAGTATAGGGCGACATAGATCGGCTCCTACACTTACCAACGAGAAATATGGAGATGGGCAACACTGCTTGAGTTTGAGATGTGACGTCCCACTCCTTGGTAATGTAGGGTATAGCATTGCTAGGTAGCGCACTTCCTATTGTCGAATTCAAAACCGTGGTCACGGTCGTGAAAGCAACGAAGGCTTTCTTTACCTTACTCCAGTTATAGGGATTTTCAGGGTCATTGGGCAGCCATGTCACGAGAGTCCCTTCATCATCACTTGATAAGACAGATCCTGGGCCATCGTCGACGACGACATTGTTGTCTGCCCGTTCCTCACGGTACCTGGATGTTGCATCTTCGTCGTCGATGTCGCTGACCAGACGGTGCAAACGGCTTTCACCACCTTCAAAAGTGTTACCACTACTGTTACAGAGAAGCCATGTACGTAAGGATAGTGACGGCCAGGTACTCACGGCTGGATTGAGGCCGAAGTTTCGGTCCGGTTGCGTCGGAGGTTTTAGTCACGGCCATCAAAAGAAATGTGCGGGATACATAAGAAGGGGAAGAATTGTCTTTACAGAACGTTCCCTCCTATGTCGATGTAGGACGATGGTACAAAGTCTTAGATGTTAGATATGATCTGGAAGCGGAGTCACAGTCGTTGGGTCGGGTGTCAGGGCCGTGAGAACCTTGGAACATGAAAGTATGAGATGGCAAGCAGCGTCGAAGACGGTCGAGAAAGAGTACCTAGGTAAGTATTATACACATGGACGATTGATGATACCCGCCGTTTTTCGGCGATTGATCAGCACGTTAGCAGGCCGTGTTGTGCACAGAGGTGAAGTGTGACCAATGTAATCCCGTTATTACCGGACGAAGAAGCAGACGGAGTCAAGCTCATTGGATAGATCGTTGATGTTAGGGACTAAGAGACACCCTAGTCTGTCACGCTGTCGACATGTTTGCGAGTTGCCGCCATACCCCGGCCCTGCGCATTTGAGCGTGAATGACTGAGTTTTGGAAGTTGAGTGTCGGTGTGCCGCATTCCTTGGGGCCGGAGCCCACTTTGGCTCCCACAGATCACACCCATTCTGGTTCGTCGATCCTTCTTCGATGCGGGAGACGGGCCCTCCACGCCCGCGATGCCGTATGTAGTATGGCTGGTGAAGAGGATGTGAACGGGGGTCCATCTATACCCTAGCTACGGTCTCGAGCTCGCGGGGGGCTTAAGGGCGAGATCCTGTGAGGGTAACACCTTGCGGCAGTTGGACACCGCATCGCACCAGTGCTGCATGTAGTTCGGCTGACCAGCTGCATCATTGACCACTTGGGAGAAATCCGTTCGATTAAAGTGGGTAACGCCCAAACAATTCATCCATGCCCGCTGAGTGATCCTGCACAGACTTTGGGGTACTCCATAGATGATATCGGCTGGATTATGTCTCGAGGTTGATACTGCGGCCGAATCGTGCGTAGAGCTCGACCTTCAGCTGTGTCATCTCTTCTCGTGCCGTGCTGAGCTTTTCTTCCAGTTGTGAGACTTCCTCATCAATCTTTGTTGTAGATTCCTCGAGCATTTCCTGTGCTTGTGACACCGTCACATGGAAGAACGAGTCGCCGATCTTGTATCTGTTGTGAAGAAGCACATTAGTCTCAGAACACGTCGATACGAGCTGCGGTGTGATACTGACGGTATCTTGTCATCCTCGTCTGCGAGCTCCAGTTCCATCGTGATGTCGTCTAGCTCCTCCTTCTCCTTCTGTTGTGGCCGTCAGTCCATGTGTCCATGTGTTCCTCAGACCAACCGGTGTTGGGTCGATGGATCCGTCGCGCACGCACATTCTTGATCTTCAGGCCCTCCTCATATTTGAGCTCCCGTTGGTGTAGCCGGCTGAACCTGTTGATCTTGTCTTGATCTTCTTTCCTGACCTCGACCTCGTCGCCTACGGCCTGCTCGTCTTCTTTCGTGAGCTAAATGAAGTGGTGGTTAGTCGGTGGGATGGAGACGACACAAGGGGAGAAAGGGGGCCAGTCAGTGCTTACCATGCGTCTCTGCATCTTGACAGCGGAATGAGATAGATGCGAATTGCGAGTCCAACAGAGATGGGCTGAATCAGACGGTAGAGTTGAGGGCGTTGATGCTCTTTGCTGTCCCAGAGTCGAAGTCGTCCAAGCTCCAATCTCCCAGCTCGTCCAAACGTTTGATCAAGCTTCTGGAGAATTCCGGGGCGGCAAGGCGGGGACGGTGCGAAGAGTTAGTGTAGTACATGTACACGGTATGGGAACACTGTGCATTGATCCATTCCCCGTCCCGCCATGACGTTGTGCCTGCCGATTCGACCGTTGAAACGTCCATGTCCATGTCCATGTCAACAATCCAACCTCGGCAGGGACTTGAACTACTCGGGCGAGCTTCGTTCACCTGGAACAGCATCCATCCATCCATCATCTCGATATCTCACAACACACAAGATGGCGCCTGGACAGAAGATGTATCCACGGGCGACCGTGAAGAAGATCGCCAAGGCGCACTCCAACTGCAACGTCAGCAAGAACGTCGATGTCATGGTGAGCAATCTGCCCTGCCTTCCGCGACGCGTCGTCGCAACCAGAACACGCGCTGAGCTGACCTTGTCCGCCCACCACACAGATGTTCCTCGACTACGTCCTCTTCATGCAAACGTGCGCGAACCATCCGGGATAAACACAGCCCAACATAAACATGCTGATCTGGTACCTAGAGTTATGAAAGAGGCGGCAATCGAGTCTAAACAAGGGAGCGAGAGAGGTGTCACGGCTAGGAGTGTCAAGAAAGTCACTGGGGTAAGGCAACAACTCCGCTGATCCACCGAAGTTGGGGTTGGTAATTCTGACTAGCTTTGCCCACTACAGGATGCCCTCGCAAAATTCAAAGGCTGAAGAGTCACCGGCGAGCACTGATCATTTACAAGAGGAGTGGCAGCATAGCTCGAAGAGGCGTTGGCCGTGTGCTACTCGGCGGGATGGACTTGAAGGCAAGCACCAGGAAGGTCCCACCACCCTGCGCCGTGCCGCGGGAGATATTGTTGCTGGCATCTGGCATCTGGTATCTGGCATCTTTTTGGGACGAGAGCATGTGCGAGTGAGGATAGGAGAGCCATTCCTCAGACTCCAACGGAGCTGTACACATCACGAGACTACGAGTCGCGTGCGCATTGTAGCCAACAGAGCTGGAAGCCGAGATTCAACATACTATCTAGTTAATCCCAAGAGACTTTCAGTCCAGAGACATTACAGTCAAGTTTCCTACAAGCTGCATATTGACCCAGGTATTAAGCTGTCCCTCAGAGCGTATTTACCGTCCTACATAACGTCCCGTGGTCAAAAACGGCAGTACCGGTACATAGTCCGTTTCTGAGCTCCAGAGTGGATACACTGGTTACAAGTGCTCCAAGTCCAGGGTTGGCACAGTCCACCCATTTAGGTCCAGTTGTACCTGCCACGGTAATTAGGGCGGGCAGGTACCTAGCTACCTAGGCAGGTACTGTAGCAGTAGCTCCTCGCCTGGCATCCAAAATTTCCACTCTTCAGCCCAATTGCTCCAAGGTAAAGCTTCCAACAGCTCTGTCATTCCCACAACGAACAACGAACCCACCCACCTAGAGAAATAGAAACCAGCAACAACTTCATTCCCAACCACATCGCACCTAAGGAAGCTTCCTTCTGCCCTACCACCTTACATTTCGTCTGGAGATCCCCTCCATAAACATATTCTACTGTCGCAAATATTCGAGCAGCCTGCCACGCGCAAGTGCAAACGAAACCACATCGTGAATCTGATTGCATCACCAGACCTGTCGTCGACCACCCACCATTTTTCCTTTTGTTGATCCTTCGACCTCGAGCCCTACTATTCCTCTCTCCCCGAGCACTCCGATACATCGAAAATGGCCGCCTCGTCAGTCCAGAACCCTCTGACTCAGTCCGAGTCCAAGTCTTCCAAGAAGAAGAAGGCCAAGGCTGCGGCCGAGCAAACCGAGTCTCCCGCCCAGGCTGCCACTCCTGAGCTGGCTGGCTCTGTCTCTGGAAACAACGATGTTTCCGACAATGCCTACGTCAGGGAGCTGAAGAAGTTAGTAGCTATTCCCCGTTTAATTCCAAGTGTCGACTTGGTGGCTGACCAACCCCGCTCTGCAGGGGCATTCGCAACACCAACAAGAAGATCGTAAGCGCCCAGTCTCCCTGCTCGCAGATTCCCTAACAAACTGTCTAACCCACGACTCCAGGCCAATGCTTCCAAGACCCAAGCCCTGATCGACGAGCACCAAGGCAAATCCCCCGAGGAGCTCGTTGCCGCTAAGATCATCAACGCCGACCAGAAGAAGCAAGTCGACAACCTGAACAAGTTGAAGGCCGAGGTCGCTCGGTACGAGGAGCAGCTCGTCCAATTCCAGAAGGTCGACGACGAGTACCGCGCCAAGTTGGCTTCCGTCAAGGCCGACATTGAGAAGAGTTTGTCTGAGAAATACGAGCAGGAGAAGGCCGACGCTGTCGCTGAGATCAAGGACAAGGCTGAGGCCGACGCCAAGAAGTCGTTACACGATGGATTCTTGGTTCTCTCCCAGTTCCTCCGTCTTGCCGCTCACCGACGTGCTGAGGCCCCTGGATCCGAGGATGATGAGGACATGGCCCTCGAGGGCATCCTGCTGAGTGTCTACGGCGGTGATGAGCTCGCAGTTGCTGCCATGCTGAAGCTGTACGAAGGCACTGATGATAAGACCACTGGTGTGGATGGAGCCGCTCTGCAGACCACCTGTAAGTTTTGCGACAACATCTCGGGAGCTACTAGACACTGACACATCACAGTCGCGACCGTCAAAGCCTCCGCTGCCGCACACTCTGCTCCTCTGTACGAGTTAGCGGCGGAGGCCGAGACCGCCCCTGCCGAGACCGCCCCTGCCGAGGCCGCCGACCTTGTTCAGACTGACCCTACCATTGCCAACGCTGGCTTGACCGAGATCGATGCTGGTACCGACACTGCCTTGACGGCCGCCTTGACGAATGGCCACTCCGAGGAGAACCATGCAGAGGCCTCCATACCCAATGCAGACCTTGGTGACAGCGCTGCCAATGCCGCCGCCGAGAACCAATGGGACTCGGGTAACGACTTGGCTGCTTCGCAGGAGTGGGTCGACGTTAAGGTGCCTATCGAGTCTCCTCAGACCGAAACTGCCCCCAGTGCGCCCACTGCTACTATCACTACCACCACTCCTTCCTGGGCTGATGACCACCCCGTACCCTCTCCGTCTGAGGTACGTCAAAGCGCCGAACACCCTGATATCACAAGTCATGCTGACCAATCCAAGACACAGGCTGCTACCCCCACCCCTGCTGCTGCTGATCCCAACGATGGCTTCCAGTCGGTTCAGCGTCGTGGTGGTAACAACCGCGATAGTGGATTCCGTGGACACCGAGGTCGTGGCCGTGGTGGTCTAGGACGCGGCGATGGTTACCGAGGCCGTGGACGCGGTGGTCCACGAGGGGGTGCGCGGGGCGGCCCCCGCCGCGATGCTGCTGAGGCGTCGTCATAGAGGACGCGCCAATATCGCCCAAGACGCAATCAACTGCGGCGGAGGGGAATGGGTATGGACTCAGGCTCTCAGACAGGCCGTCGCCTGACTCGCCACCGTACCCGTGTACAACATCTGCATCAACAACCGGATTCATTATGGCGTACCGAGCGTGCTGTTCACGAAGCCACACTGATAAGAAACTCTGCGGCCAACACATTCACTCTACCCTCTCCGATTGGCTTCGTCGAGATTGGGGATACTGACTGGCCGTTTTCCAAAATGTGCCAGGAGGGGTGGTAGGCATTATGGCGTCTGGCTACATACCTTTCAGTCTTAGGTTAGGTAGTCCAGGTGTAGTTTACGGGCAATGATTAATGAAAGAAGAAGAAAAGAAAAAAAGGAAGACACACGGTCTGGTCTGGGAATGGCCTGGTTTCCTCTCGGTTTGGAGGGTACTGCTGTGACATACATGGATGGACATGGGATTGGACCCTTTTTCTCTTTTGTGGCGCCTTGTCGCGGTAACTTGGTCAAGGAGGGTCAATGGTCAATGTTCGGTCGTCAATACCCGGTTGGTTTTTGATTTTGTATGGAAACAGAAGAAAAGTGCATAGCCTTTTGCGAAGCATGCGTTGCATGATGATATCCCTCCGTTATGGTTGGTGGTCAAGGCATGTCATGTGGCTGGTTGGCGGGGCGCGCGTGAGAACCCAATATGAGAAACGAGCATTCTACCCATCAACATTTCTGCCACTGCTACCTTGTGTTTCTTTTCTTGGCCATACATAGTGTAGTCTTCCCAACATCAGGCACCATTTTGGCCATTCTTGAGCTTCACGTAATATCATATTCGTGCATCTTGTCTTGGCCGACAGTCTCGACCCAGTCCACGGGTCACCGTTAGGTCATTGCTGTGTATACGGCTCTGGTATTGCCATCTATCTACCTGGACCCCGTGACAACACGGTTCTATGCGTGCCTTCTGTTACTTTTGGGAAATTGGATCCGTATATGGCTTCAGGTGTGCCGGGCTGGCGCAGCAACTATTCAACCATTACAATGGATACCTACATAGTAAAATTCATGCCATATTTTCGTGCTTTGCATTATGGGTATCTCCGTCCTAATGGGCAACCGCGTACATCAAGTAACCTGATCACCTCCTCTCCTTTACCACCAAGAAGATATATATACAATTGCATTACCCATACCATCCCGACCTTCACCAACTGCAGCCTTCCAAGTTCCACCAGGGCATGTTGGACAGCTAACAGGTTAGCCTGAGTCTGCCCTTCTCTTGTATCTCGTGATTCCGTTTTACCTCCGGGGAGGCGGGTTCGTTCCATAGCCCGAGGATTGGCGGTCGAAGTCGTTCAGGCGACGCTGCATGTTTTGACGTTGTTGTTCAGGGCTCGGTGCCGGACCCTGTTGGTACTGCCTCTCTCCAATGGAGCTGGTGTCATAGATATAGGGTTGGAGCATGCCGCTGACCTTCGAGTTCCTGGTTCATGTCAATATCCAGACAGTAGCAATACTCGGAAGTAGAGGGGATGCACCGAGCTCACCTCTTAGAACCATGAGTGCTACCCGATCCGCTTGGTTGGCTCATTTTATCAGTTGGTAGTTCGGGCTTGTCAAGTGGCTGCTGCTGGAACAAAATTGCCGTTTTTATTGCGTGTATAGTGGCGTTGATACTGTTATTTGGTGCGCAACCAAAGTGTGTGATAATATGTGTTTGTCGTCCCCGAATCTGTGGCAGCAAAGGTCCACTGCCATGCTGACCTTATATATATGGATTTTCTCATGGTGTTCTGGGGATCTTGTTGTTGTGCGGATGTTTGAGAATTAGAAAAGTTTTGAATTGATACTATACTGAACTTCTTCATGCCTGTCTGGAGTTAATACAGAACTGAATGAAATAACCCTGTATGTACGTGCTGGTGTAGTTCAGGAACACATCCATGCTGGTTTTTAGTGGCTTACAGCTCCTTCTCTTCTGATTTGTAGATGGATGGGACTAGGGACACACACTGCAGTTTATCCATCAATATTGCAAGTAGATGAATGGCTCGCTTCGAGGACGTCTGGGGGGCTGGGGGGCGAGGGGGCTCAACGATTTGTTCCATAAAACGGTGCCAAGAACCCTACCTACCTACCTAAGTACTTAGTACCTACCAAGGTATGTAAGTAGATATGTTTACTTATTTCTCATTGCCGTGCGTACATGTATGGGAAGCAGGAACAAGCCGAAGTCCTCACCCACTCCTCCAATGCGGAAAACAGTGCTCGACACTCTGCTCATGTGCTCGAAAGAAGGTCTCTTTCTCTTTGACAATGCGTTCCCTGGCGAGGTGTGAGTCTGGCTCATACATGGAACACTGACTTACATATATATACAAATCCTGAGTGGGCTCTGGCTCCTTATAACACTTGAACATCTCTTCTTTCTAATTGTCTATTCCAGGCCATGCGGCACATGGTGCTCAGAACAGCCCGGGCGCCTTCCTCCTGATCCAAAGTTGAAAACCAAAGCAGGGCGTTCCTCCATGCCCCGATACAGGCTGGATTTCATACAGAGAATATTTCATACAGAACAGTATGAATGTGCATCCAAGGCAGGCTGGCTGTGCCGGTGTTGTGGGTGTGATACATGCAGCTGACTGCAGAATCACAGCGATTCTGAGCAGTTATTGGACCACTAAATCCACCCAAGTACAGATATATGGTTTATTTCGGTGTACACAATAATTAGCCCCCCTTCTCTGGCCCCAAGCATTGCCCTGGCAGGGCCAGGATTGTGTGTGGACGCCTGTCCGGGCAATACTGACGTGGCATGCGGCTCTGCGACTGTGGAACAGGCTTATGTACTCCAGGGCTGCTCAGCCTTCAATGGATTTACTTTCCATCTTTTGGTCAAGCTCTGTATTTTCTATCTTGTTCATTCTATGGGCTTCAATCGTTCTGGGTGTGTTTCATACTCACCACACTTCATTCATCTGATTGACTTGATGCCTATTTGTTCACCGAAGGCACCTGAGAAACATCGTATCTGTTACAGTCAGAAGCTTCCAGCTGAATTCATAGTCATGGAGCACGACTTCTCATCTACCAACCTGGGGGATAAAGAGGGGCCATGGCCCCCGCCATCGGTCTACGGGTCAGATTGTGAGACCGAAGACGTAGGGGAGCACACATGCATTCCATCGTCACTGTGTTTCTCTGAAAAGGACTCTGAAATCTTAAGAGGATTTCACTTGAACGCCATGATATCACCCATATCTTCAAGGTCCAGTACAATTGCAACTTCCATTTCTACTAGCTCCTCAGACTCCTCAATCGATGACGGCGCACCTTCTATCCCTCCAACGAGGTTTCCATGGATTCGTGCAAATACCTGGCCACAACCCGCGTCACGGTCAACTCGCGACATCAGTGTCCCACCCGTGTCGAGTGACGGATATTTAACGTCTCGCTGTCCACTCAGAATGCTATTCACTCCTCAGGTTCAAGGTGCTCTGGGTACAGGTGGGAGCTCGGCTACCTCATCTAGTAACGTCGGGAGGCAACCAGACTCTCGAGAACAGTCATCCTCAGGCACCTCTGGGGGCGTGCTCGCTTCAACATTTTCTGTGGGGGGTCCGTTGCCCGATTCAATTCCGTCGACGATGAACACACCACGATTTGGTCTTTCCGAAGATTCAGCAGTCTTCTCGGGTGCTGCAGAACCACGAGGGGATTGCGGACTGGTGCCAGGGTACACGGTGGGGATGGAGCAACATCATGCCGACCAGAAATCCAGCACCTGTGAAGGGGCTCGACATTTGGAAAAATTTCATGGCTTATGGCAGAAAGAATCTCCGGGATCTTGCAAGGTTCGATCCAGCCAAGCAATTCGACCTTTGCGTCCTCTGTGTAAGGACTCCAAGCCCCGAGCAGGAGCCATGTCACGGCGCCCGGCGAGCAATATGGACCACCAAGGATACTGGACCGAGTCCAGGCGATGTGAAGATAACGAAACCATGAATACCACCGACGAGGGTCTTCAGAAATACGAATCGAAACTTGGCAGCCATTCTGCAACCACCTGTGTTGCCGAGTCGAAGGTATCAAAGGGCTTTACTTCCCCCAGCGTATCTAGAGAGCCTGTGCAGCCGAATTTCGGAAGGGTCCAACCTGGAATGGCTGCAGGAAGTCGGTGAGTGTGCGATTACCTTTCCCCCGTGATCGTATCTAACCCATATACTGTACAGATCGCCGTCGAGGCCCGGTAGCCCGAATGGCAGTCTCAGCTCGCGAGATGAAGATCTCAAACTAAGCGAGGAGAGTGATGAAGCTGCCTATCAAACTTTGGTGGAAAATATCAAAAGCCTCGTCATCGACTCTCCCTGTGTTGACGACCTCAAAGATCGCGGAGTCCCGCTGGAGTCATACACCCATTTGTTCCTTGAACAAGTCTGCAACCACAAGGACTCGAGCTTCCAGCGCCATACCTCTCCTTTGCCTATCCGTACCCTTCCAATACGAGTCTGCAATCCTGGTGCCAACAAAGCTAAGTCACAAGCACCGAGAGGAGTTGGTCGCGGAGGCAATGACGGCAACAATAAAAGGAAGAACGGCGCAAATAACGGCGCTGGGCGTGGAGGCAGAGACAAAGAAAACAACGAGTCCTACGATGACGCGGGCGACGGCTCCGAAGACGATAGTGAGCAGCCCAAAAGACAGAAAACAGGTGATGAACACGACGGAGACTACATTTGCCCATTCAGGAAGCACAACACATTGCGTTTCAACGTGAGAACACACCCGCACTGCGCTCTAAGTTCATTCAAGAGCCTCGCATTGCTCAAGTAAGTTTCTCAGCAGCCCGAGAAACCCGAATTGGTATTGTATAACTAACTTCATACAGGCGGCATATCAAGAATTTCCATAGACGCAGTGACAGCGAGTCACATCGCTGCCATAGGTGTAGATGCTCTTTTCCGGATGAAGAAACCCTGGTCAATCATCAGAGAGATGACGAACGCTGCGAAGTTGCTCCTGATCCCGATGTCTACGAGGACCCCGAGGATGGCATCAGCACATCAGTCATGCAGAAGCTGGCAGGGAGAGCTCAAGGCACAAAGATAAGCTCATGGGAGGCTATTTGGAGGCTTCTTTTTCCACAGGACGAGTATGTTCCGGGGTTAGGTCTGTTACCTTTCAATGTTTATGTCTGACACCCTCACTCCTTGCCGTGAATGAGATGGTCCTCATGCTAACTAGGCCTAGAGAAATATGAACCGCCGGTTGAACTCGACGAAGTAGAAGACAAGTTTCGTGACAAGGAGTTCTTAACCAGCTTCCTCGAAAACAAAAGTTCAGTCTGGTACGGCAAAGCCTCAGTCGGGGGACATGGCTTTACGTACATTCTTGAAGTAGCCGACCATTGCCGCAGACGTCTGGCTCACGAAGAGTCTCCGACAAGGAACAAGCTCGGCAAGAAGTTCTTGAAGATGGTGGAAGAGGTTCTTGATCCCGGCCATGGCCAACCTCCATATCAACAGGAGGACTACGTGGTTGGTCTTGATCTACCATTGCAGCGCCATCCCAGTCCCACCTTCTCGAATCAGTTCACGGAATATGCAGCGCAAGGCCTCTACCATACCAATGGGCAAGCATCTTCTGCGGCAAATCAAGACATGACGATGTTTTCCACTAATCCTAATGCTCCACAATTCCCGCCACCGCTCGTTCGTCTCATGGGTAACGCGTATCCGACTCAGAACGACGCCTTGTCACAACACCAGAATTTCAATAACTCGAGCGAATTTTCCGACTCTGCATACCAGAGCATACCGCCTACCCAGGGATCAGGTTCCGGACAGCCGGGACAAGCCCATATAAGCAGTCAGGATGAGTGTCCTGTCAATCCACAGACCGCGTTTGATCTGCGTGAGTCTGACTTCAATTATTTGGGCTTCTGTCAGGATGGGCTCACGAGCGTGGAGGACTTCAATCAGTCCGCTGAGATGAACTGGCCCCACGGTGGATCACACGGTGCACATTAGAGCCTCGTCGCTCATGGGAATATGGTCTGGGTTATGTGAGTGTCCAACTGCAGGCTCTTTGCTGGTATTTGCCATATATCTGGGGTTCACCACACTTTTGGCAATACTTTTCATATTCATTCATTTTTCTCGGATTTTCAGCGCAATTGTGGACTTTATCCTTTTCAGTAGTATTGGAAATTACAAAACAAATATTCTCTCAGAGCTACTCTGATGCCTACAATACAAATCAAGGAGCCTACCAAGGTCATAAGGCAAGAGACCTAGGCGAGAGGGGCTGTGCAATATTGACGTTGGCAGAGGGAGGCTAAAGGATTGGAGTGGCTGTAACACAGATGAATGTAACTATGCCATCTGATTTCTCTTTGCTGCGGGTTTCCGTCCTCTTATGTCGTCGGCATTCTTACCTGCCAATGTGTTCATGAGATCTCTCGGTTATCGACTGCCATGACTGACTTGGCAGTCGTTGAGATCGGAGAGGAAACCCTGAGCCACAAAGGCATGTAAGATGATTGGCTGCACAATTCCCCAGCACCCGTCGGCGGCGGTGTTGCTAGCCCTGGAGTCCCAATTTTCGGGGGATGCTACGTTGCCGGGATGTGATAAAGTACCTCGAGCTTGGCATGCAATGGGGATATGGCTATCTTGAGTAGGTACTTAAGTACGTCCTGCGAGTCGTCCGCCGGGGAGGAGACAACGGGGTGATAAACGGCCTTATGCCTAGAGGGCATGCTTCTAGTGTAGACACAAGCAGCCAGTCTATATCACGATAGGCGCTGCAGTCTCATGAATGAGTTTATGATCTTTATTTACTGCCTTAGATCTGTGAATTCTTATGGTAATCCCTTCTTCAGTCTACCCTGGACTCCCAAACAAACCGATGCACCTGAACACCAGAGAACAAAATGATCCCCAAACCCATCACCGTCCCACAAGTCTATCGCCAGAAAGTCTAGAACGTCATATGATATAAAACCTCCCTTCACCATTACAGGTCACTCCTTGGGGGCCACTTCACCCGCTTCTCGGCGCGGACGTACAGGTTCGTCGGCCGGATCAGCTGGAACATGGGGTCGTAGTCGACGGCGCCCTCGGTGGCCATGGTGAACTCGTAGCGCCAGACCAGCTTGACGAGGAAGATGCGGACCTCCTGCAGGGCAAAGTTGAAGCCGATGCAGCCGCGGGGCCCGGTGGCGAAGGGGATGTACGAGTTGGCGGGCTTGTTCTTGACGCGCTCCGAGTCCCAGCGGTCCGGGTCGAAGTCGGCCGGGTTGCCCCAGATCTTGGGGTTGTTGTGGATGTGGTGCAGCGCCGGGATGACGATGGCGTCCTTGGGCAGCTTGTACCCGCCGGGCAGGATCAGGTCGCACTTGGCCGTGCGGGCCGGCTGGTACGACGGGTTGTGGCGCCTCTGCGTCTCCTTGACGTAGTGGTCGAGGAAGTCCAGCTCCATGGTGAAGTCGGCCGTGACCTCCATGCCGTCGTGGAAGCCGTGGTCGACGAGCTCCTGGAGCAGGCGGTCCTGCATGCCCGGGTAGACGGTGAGGCCGTACAGGAGCCACGACAGCAGAGAGCTGGTGGTGGTGAAGCCGGCGCCGGTGGCGACGACGAGGGGCTCCAGGATGCGGTCCTTGGGGATCTTGTTGCCCTTGCTGTCCGTGGCGCGGAGGACGTAGTCGACCATGTTCTCCGCCTTGAGCGCGGCCTCCTGCAGGTCCAGGTCCTCGATGCCCCTCGACGCCTGGCCGATGACCTCGTCGATCATGACCCTCATGCGCGTCTTGGCGGCCTCGAGCCTGCGGGGGTCGCCGAATGGAAGGTGGGCGTACCAGCTGCCCATGGAGGTGATCTTCTTGTTCAGCTCCAGGGACTCGGCCATACGGATGACCATCTCGTGGGGTGGGGCGTCCACGGAGGTGAAATGGTGGAAGTCCATGCCCAGGATGAGCTTGCCGACAGCCTGCGAGCCGAGCTTCAGCATGTACGAGTAGACGTTCCATGCCTCGTCGCGGTCGGCAAGCTCGTCAAACACCTTGAAGGCGTCCTCGACGGTCTTGTTCATGGTTGGGGCGTAGTGACGGACGGCCTTGGGCCCGAAGAAAGGGGGCAGGAACTTGTGAGTGACCTTCCACTCCTCGGTGTCGGTATCACCAAGGAAAACACCGGCCTCCAGGTTCTTGATGGGGTGTAGGGGGTGGCCCGGGATGATGTTCTTGGTGAAGAAGTCGGACTCAGAGAACACGATGCCGGCAAGGGCAGGGTCGTTGGTCAGATATGTGGTGCTGCCCATGTTGTTGGTCTTGAACAGCGGCCCATACTTCTCGAATAGTCGCTGGTGGTTGCCAAGATGGTCAGGGTAGATCTCAAAGTAGTTGCCTACGTATGGTAGGCCTTTTGGCCCCTGAACCTCACGGACTGCCCGGCCATCGATGGTGATAGCGACAGGGCCCTCTGCGTTAAGCACATCTGCGACCGTGCTGAATGCCTCACGGTCATTGACAAAGCCGACGCCTGTTACAAAAGTCAGTATTTCGTAATTTTTTTTGAATAAAGAAACAGGAACTTGAGAGCTGGATTTACGAACCCTTGGAGTCGACAATGGCGAAATGAGAAGAAATAAGATTCCTAAGCTCTTGTTCATCTAGTGATGAAGGAACCTCGATGTCTCGTGCTGTGGAGACATCCTCCCCAGAGAGGTAGAACTGTTTTGTAATTGATTCCGGCCTCATATTGCGGATGTTTGAACTGTGCTGTTCCAAATGCCTTGATGTTGGGTGTCTGAACAAATTCTCCTGAGTAGTAGATAAAGGAAGACTGCAACCTAAAAAAAAATGCAAGTCTTGGATGGTGACGAGTAAAGTTGTCTGGTGTTTAATATTTGGTATGTATTGCAAGGACGGCATGGGGTCACGGACGTTGGGCCCGGTGATATTTAAGGCGATTCACACAACAGCATCTCAGGGGGTTCGGAAACCTTGGAACTGGCAGCAAACCGTTATCAAACCGAGGGTCAGCATTCTGCTTGTGCAGATATCGTCTCCATCGTCCCCAGGCCGCCACATAGAGTTATCGGTAGCATGAACCAGACATCCACTTGCCGAGGTGCAAACGAACTGGCCTCTCAGAGGACTTGGAATGCCCGACACAGCCTTGAAAGCATAATGATGCAAGACTACCGCGCTGCCTCGTGGCTTCTTCGGTCAGCGCGACGGCGAGATTTTTTTTAGTGGAGTTGTTGATCCCTGAGCTCTGGACTCGCTGGACTTGCTTGACCGGCAGTGTCCAGCAGGGCCATGTGGCTAGTGCTTGGCCACCTGTGGTCGATCTATCAGACATGCCTCGGCTCGACGGGGTCTGGAGACGAAATAATGTCCGAGGCATTATTGAACCGGGCCTTTATGCCGTCAGGGGACCCCAGTGTTGACTTGTATGCCCTATACTAGAAGTGTTCTGGCTTGTCTGGCATATCTTGTATCTTGTTGTTACCGTTGTTATTACCGTCAGCAACGACCGTTGAGACCAAATCGGCTGCCAAGATGGCGCGAATGCAACGCCGGGGCCGTTGTAGAACTTCTTCGCGTCCTTCCAAGGCCCTGATAGCGATGATACGGGGCCATCGACCTAGCGTTGGCTCCGGGGGGCTTGAAGTTAAAAGTTCCGGATCCTCCCGGCGCCTCGGCAGCCCATGCTAACGTAGCATCAGGTAGCATTGTGCTTCCTCGAAAGAGCCTCGGCGACCCACTCAAAGGAGCCAAGAAGCTGATCCCTGAAGAAGTTTTTGAGGGTCCGCGCCAGCTTGTCGTGTCCGAGCAATGAGAGACCCCCAGAAAGTCATCAATGTCGGCCGTGGTTTATATACGGACCAGTCGCCCGTGCCCATCATGACGGCCGTCACTATATACATCCATTGCCCCTGAAAAGTACAATATCTTCTCCCCAAGACGAACATCAGTCTCACCATACCATACCATACATACCCCTTCGACATTCTCGTTGTGTCTCTTTGTGTGTCTCTGTATATCTAATCATCTGTCTGTAATATCACAAGACCATGAGCGCCGAAACAGAATACTCGGCCAAGGACGTCGCCGCCCACAAGGGGAAGGCCGATGCCTGGATGGTGATCAATGGCGATGGTAAGCAACATATTATATTCCCTTTGCGACAATGAAAACAAGGGTCATTCTGACCAGACGCGCCGCACACAGTCTACGACCTCACCAACTACGTGGAGGAGCACCCCGGTGGCTCCGACATCCTGATCGAAGCTGCCGGAACCGACGCAAGCGACGCTTTCGAGAACGCCGGCCACAGCGAGGACGCCTTCGAGATCATGGCTAAATTCAAGGTCGGCAAGCTCAAGGGAGCTGGCAGGGCATCGGCAGCAAAGCCTGTCCGTGTAACACTTCAGACGCAGGTCCCAAGCAAGAAGATCAGCAGCGCGCCAACAAAGGTTGGCGGTGCGGTCGTGTCGCTCGGTGCTCTGGCTGGAGCCATCGTTGGGCTCCAGAAGATGGACCTCACAGCCCTGTTGAACGTCCTCAAGATCAAGCACATTGGCGGCTCAAGAAGCGCATCAGAAGGGCTCGGATTCGCCGAGGGTTTCGCGATCGCATCGGCCCTGGCCATCCTGGCCGGCGGCATCGCCCTGAAGAAGTTCTCAGCGCTGCTCGACGCGGAGGCTGGCGCGCTTCACCACGCACCCCACAAGAAGATCCCCAGAGTCGCAAAGGCAGACCCACTGTCGCAGCGGGGGTTCCTGGATCCACTGAACTTCCACCCTCTGCCCTTGATCGAGAAGGAGGTCATCGCGCCCAACGTGTTCAGGCTGGTGTTTGAGCTGCCCACGCCAGACACCGTGCTCGGCCTGCCCATCGGCCAGCACGTGTCCATCAAGGCGACCGTCGACGGCGCCTCGGTGCAGCGCTCGTACACGCCCGTGTCCAACAACTCGGACAAGGGCGTCCTCGAGCTCGTCATCAAGGCGTACCCCGACGGTCTCCTGACGGGCAAGTACCTTGCCCACCTCTCCATCGGCGACGAGGTCCTCTTCCGCGGCCCCAAGGGCGCCATGAGGTACAGGCGGGGCCTGTGCAAGAAGATCGGCATGCTGGCCGGCGGCACAGGCATCACGCCCATGTTCCAGGTGATCCGCGCCATCTGCGAGGACGAGCGGGACACCACCGAGGTCAGCCTCATCTTTGCCAACCGGAGCGAGGAGGACATCCTCCTGCGGGAGCAGCTGGAGACGTATGCCAGGCGGTACCCCAACAACCTCAAGATCTACTACCTCCTGGACAACCCTCCCGAGAACTGGGCGTACGGCAAGGGCCACGTGACCAAGGAGCTCATGGCGGAGAAGTTCCCTGGTGCTAAGGAGGAGGACTGCAAGGTTATGCTGTGTGGACCTCCTGGCATGACGAACGCGGCGAAGAAGGCGCTGGTGGAACTTGGATACGAGAAGCCAGGATCGGCGTCCAAGATCACGGACCAGGTCTTCGTGTTCTAATTCTGATACTTTGGGGTAACTCACGACTCGTGAGTGGAGTGAGTGAGTTGTTGTTGATGGATGACGATGAGCAGTGTGTCCAAGCGTCTTCGATAAAACTTTTTTGGCTGGGGACACCAGACTGGGATGGGCGTCAAGGCGAATCATTGGCTTCCGGGTTAGGGTCGTTGGGCGGGGGGGTGCTTTACCAGATTTAGGGGCCGGTGTTCTTCCCATTTGCTAATTATGCAACGCAAGTGCATAAACACCGCTAGAGAGCATTTGTCTATAGAGTGGCGTTTGTCATGATAGAATGGAAGTTGATAAAGCATTAATGAAGCATGCTATAGAATCGCCAGGCACTTAGGTCCTCGATAGACGACGCCCTTGGCCCAGTCTACGAATCCATATACTGTATTATCTGGGCAGGGCATCCGTTCTTCTACATGTACATACTTCCAAGGTAGCAAGTATAGCGAACGAGGCATAGACTGCACATACATACATATTCCAGTACATACAAGGTCTTGTAAACTTATTCTTTTGCTTGTGAGATTACTCAAATATCTGCTTAAGCTTGAATATATGCAGCTGTCTTCATACCCCTGTGTAGATTGCCTCGCACAGTGGGTACATATAAATAGCATCACACATCGGCCGATTGATAGTGTGTGTATATCACATAGGTATTGTATTATATCGTCAAGCAGTAAATTCTACACATAACGCTAAGTATAGGGGTGTGCTTGGTACATAAGTAGGCAAGATGCCGAACTTCCGTCAACCCCCCCCCCCCACTCCCCCACTCTTTTCAATCTGGGTCTGAGGTCAGGGTTACGCCAGGTAGGAGGCCCCCTTTTGTTCCCCAGATTCTGAAACTACACCAAAATTGTTCATGCACGATCACATGGATTATTACGTGCGTTCTCTACCAAGATTTCTATAATTACATGTTGCTTGAATAAGGTGCATTACTGGGATATGTTCACTGTAGTTGTATGTATATATGGGTGTGTGAGAAAGATAGGGATATTCTCTCTCAAATATTCTCGTCTGCCATACATACACTAAGGGTAATGTTGAATTATTGTACACAAGTTGCTCTCGAGTGGATTGTGTACACCGCCTGCGCTATGTACTTTTGATGCCGAGTCGTCCAGAAAGGTTCGATTGAGACAGTATTCTTGATTCGTATTGTTTAGAGTTCTTATACCCATCACATACATCCGGAAACCACCAGACAGATTTGGGCAGGATATGATCTTCTCAATTGTCACATGTCCACAGTAAACTTTTGGCTCCAAGGTTGATATTCATGACGAGATCTCACTTAGGCTCTGGACAGACCCGCATCGATGCGTCGTGCCAACTCTGGGCTGACGCGCTCGAACATTTCTGCATATCCGAGAAGGTTAGCGAACTGGCCTCAAGGATCACATCCGCAACAGAAGGGGAAAGAAGGGAGAATCAGGATCCAAGATGGGCCCGACTTCACAGAGACTTACTCAGACTGCCTTTCTGCACCACAGGCACCGCCCCGCCAAGGTGGGCCACAACGTTGGCCACGAAGTTGTCCTGCGCGCCGGGCTGTTTCGCAAGAACCTTCTCCCAGAACTCCCGGGGCTGTACAAAGTCCTCATCCGTCACCTCCGAAGTATACGTTGACACGACACCATTGACCCACTCGTTATGCTTACCGGTGCCTCCGGAGACGTACGACGAGTCATTGGCGCCGTAGGACGTGGGCTTGGTGGGGGTGCGTTTCAGCGCAGAGCCGACGTAGTTGGGGTCGGCGCCGTAGTTCTCATTGGCGTTCATGAAGCCATCGCGCTGGAACGGGCTGTACACGGGGCAGACGGGGCGGTTGCAGGGGAGCTGTTGGTAGTTCACCCCCAGCCTGTAGCGGGCTGCGTCGGGGTAGGCGAACATTCTTGCCTGTAGCACTGTGAGGGAATCACATGTTAGCAGGCAGTAACAGGATGGCTGTGACACAGCATGCCAACAGGACTATGTCACGATTTAGGTGGGTTCACGTACTTGGATCTGCAGATGGGGCGATACCCGGAACCATCGTGGAAGGAGAGAAGGATGCTTGCTCAATATCGGTGAAGTAGTTCCGAGCCTTTCAACAGGAAAGGTGAAAAAGTCAGCACTGCGTGATCGTCGCATCATTCAGGGACGGTGAGTGTACAACTCACATTCTTGTTGAGGGTAAGTTTGCCGACGGGGACCAGTGGATAGTCGGCATGAGGCCAAACTTTGGTGATGTCGAAGATGTTCCAGCGGTAACTTTCTGCCTCTTCTGGTGTCATGACTTGGAAAGAAAGGTTCCACGAGGGGAAATTGCCAGCCTCAATCTCTCCGGTGAGGTCGGCGGCATGGCTGTCCGGGCTTTCACCAGCACTCTTGCCAGCCTCGGCGTTTGTGAAGGTGTCAGTGCCCTGGTTGGAAATGAAATGCATTTTGACATATACGAAGCTGCCATCCTCCTTGGCGAGCTTGTATGTGTGGCCGCTGAAGCCGTGGATGTGGCGCGCCGACTTGGGCGTCCCTCGGTCAGAGAAGAGGTGCATCAGTGCGTGTATACTCTCCTGGTTGTTGTTATGGAAGCTGTTAATGTCGTCAGTTTGGCTGATGAAGTTAGGAGGTGTTTGCAGATTGGCTTTGTGTGCTTACTCCCAGTACTAGAGGGTGGTTAGCATGGGTCCTGCGTTGATTTTTCTCTGGGGACTTCACGTACCATTGATGGATCAGACATATTGGTAGCAGGATTCCTCTTATGAGACCGGTTGACGCTGGGGAATTTGATAGGATCTCTTACGAAAAAGACAGGCTGGGTCCAGGATTAATATGATGACACTCAGTTCCAATTCGACAACACGCTACTCACAGTGTTGTTCAGCACCAGGTCCTGATTGCCCTCTTCCGTGAACAACTTGATGGCGAATCCTCGAAAGTCTCGAAGAGTGTCGGCGGAACCCGCTCCAGGGGCAACCGTGGATATCCTTACGAGGGCCTTGCACTTCTTGCCTATGCCGTTGAGGAAGTCTGCGGAAGTCAAATGTGAGACATCGTGGGTGACTTCGAACTCGCCCCAAGCGCCAACGGCGTGAGCGTGCACGACTCGATCGGGAATCCTCTCGCGGTTGAAATGGGCAAGTGTCTCGATGAGTTGTGTGTCCTGCAGTAGCATGAGCCCCTTGACAGGGTTACCATCACTGAACCTCTGATGTGTGCTGGGGTTGTGGTAAGGGGCGCCTGCAATCTTCTGTCAATTCAAAGGTCTATTGGTTGTGGTCTTGGAAGCATCTGATGCTGAGATGCCTGCGTACCTTCGGCCAGTGTGTAATAGTTTTGGGTATTAGTTGATGCCATATTGCCTCTAAAATGTGTCAAATACTGTTGCAGTACTTAATATTGAACTGTCTTGAGGTATCAGGCTTGAGTTGTTGTGGTGAATGATGATTGGGTGGAGGATGTATAGTATACTTGAATATGTGTATGATAGTTGACTGCCTGAGTCTTGATTGGAACCAAACTTTCAACGGCTGTGCTTTTATATACTTACAAACTAGTATTCTCATATTCGTACTGAGTCCCAGGTTCATGACCCTTGCAAACCAACTTCTTCATGCTAACTTTGCTGATTGTAAGGCTTCTCGGCAACACATCTGCCAGACCCTGGTGTGTACGTGCCAACTTTGAACACTGCTTAGTCTATTGCACACTAGTATAGTCTCATTACTTCGATCTTCAGCCCTAGAGTCTCCGAATTACCAACCATAGACACAAAAGAAAACTTGCAAAGGGGAGCCCATGACGGTGGTAACCTGTAATATTGATGGCTGCACGGTCGGGATATGGTGCAGGCGTTCACATTACCTACACCGTTAAGCTAGAGCAACCAACGTCATCCACGGAGAAGCTAGGTTGACATCTCGGCTTAGCGGTACCGAATTTGCACCTGCTAGAGAAAGGCTTGTGGATGTTCTTCGGAATGTGTGTGTTAGACAAACCAATGGCGATAGTTCGGCATTTGTTGCCTCTGTCCTGTCGGATCTATGCGTTCGTGCTCTAGTTGCTTACTCAGTTATCTGTCGACAGTATGGGTTACAGTGAGGAAGTACAAGGTGGAAGTTGTCGATCGCTATGGAACACTCCGTCTACCCAGTCGACACCTAAGTATGTCGTAACTTGGCGGTCATCGATTCTGAGATCATATAAAAAACCTGCCAAGAAATCATCAATTTCATAGTAGAGAAGTCGGCCACACCCACCACGCATTTTTGGACAGATAATATTTATAGGACAATTATCTACATACCTGCTTCTCTCTCTGCCTTTCTACAATTCTGCATCAAACTTCTCCTACTACCACTTTATCACCCAATCCCTGAGACACCAGAAATCTTTCAATATGCCCTCAATCATCGAAGCACCCAAGAACTTCGACTTCATTGTCGTGGGAGGTAAGATCAACCTGTGCTCATCCAAGTCTCCAGACGATAGCTAACCCTTTGGATTTAGGTGGCACATCAGGTTGTGTTGTGGCTGGACGTCTTGCAGAAAACCCCAAGGTCAACGTACTTGTCATCGAAGCAGGTATTGGAAACCCTGAGGATATCGATGCAATCACTACCCCAGCTCGTGCCTTTGAGCTTCGGGGAAGCAAATATGACTGGCAATACAAGACTGGCTTGATCGATCGCGACGAGTACACTCGTATCGAGAAGCCTAACACCCGTGGCAAGGTCCTCGGAGGAAGCAGTTGTCTTAACTACTACACTTGGCTCCCCGGTAGTGCCGCCACCTTCAATGAATGGGGTGAGTTTGGAGGAGATGAATGGACTTGGGACAATGTTAAGGAGTACCTCTACAAGGTAAGTTGCTGCCACTCCATGCTCAGGTTTTTTTTTTTCGCCTGGTCAAATGCTGATCAGTATGGATCGTTAGCCGGCTACCTACAAAGACGACGGTGGTAACCACCGACCCGAGTTGAAGTATATTGGCAAGGATGGACCTATTCCCGTCGCTCACTCCGACCTCATTCCCGAACTGAAGCCATTCCGTGACTCGCTTGAGGAGGCGTGGGTTAGCAAGGGTGAGAACCTGACTGATGAGGTCCACAACGGTACTATGCGAGGCCTGTGGAAGAATATCAACTCCATCTACGACGGCAAGCGATCTTCCAGCTGGATGTACCTGAAGGGCAAGGACAACGTTGCTGTTTTGGGTAAGACTCAGTCCAAGAAGCTCATCATCGAGGATGGAAAGGCAGCTGGCGTTGAGGTCATTGGCCCTGACGGCGAGACCTACTCCTTCCGTGCCAACCACGAGGTTGTCGTGTCCCAGGGTGTCTTTGAGTCGCCCAAGCTGCTCATGCTTTCCGGTATTGGGCCTAAAGAAACCCTCAATAAGTTCGGCATCACTCCCGTCGTTACTTCTGAGCATGTTGGTCAGAACCTTCTCGACCACCCCATCATGCCCCACGTCTTCAGGCTAAAGGACGGTTACGGCCTCGATGGTCACCTCCTGCGCCCCGGCGCAGCCAAGGACGCCGCAGTATCAGCCTACGCAAACAAGAACAAGGGCCCGTACACCAGCGGCCTGCTGGAGGTCGTCGGTCTTCCCCGCATCGACTCATGGCTCGAGAAGGATGTCGAGTACATGGCAGCAAAGAAGGCTAACGGCGGTGTCGACCCCTTCGGCCCCGGTGGCCAGCCTCACTTCGAGATCGACTTCGTCCCGATGTTCTCCGATGCTTTCCAGTGGCATATTCCCTGCCCTGCTGAGGGCGACTGGCTCACGGTGATCGTGGACTTGCTCCGCCCCCAGTCTAAGGCTGGTGTGGTGACACTCAACTCCACGGACCCGCTTGAGCAGTCCAATGTCAACCTCAACTTCTTCTCTGACCGCCTCGACCTTGTTGCCCTGCGCCAGGGAGTCCGTTTCGTCGATGACATCTTGATGAACGGTGATGGTATGAAGGACATTCTCGGCGAGGATTATCCTTGGCCAATGCCCAGGCACTCCGACGAGGCTATGGAGACGATGATCAAGGAGCGATCTCAGACTGGATTCCACCCTTGTGGATCTTTGCGCTTGGGCAAGAGCATCGAGCATGGAGTTGTGGACAGCAAGCTCAAGGTGTTTGGCATTGACAACCTTCGTGTCATCGATGCTTCGGTTATTCCTGTCATCCCCGACTGCCGTATTCAGAACTCGGTGTACATGATTGGAGAGAAGGGGGCCGACATGATCAAGGCTGCCCACCCAGAATTGTATGCTTAATTTGGGACAAGATATTTTGACACATTGACGGAGTAAGGAAGAGATGGGGCATTGGATAAACTTGGTTGAAAGCCATCCTTTTAGGGACGTTTAGTTTGGAGTATGAGCGCTGCATCCTGCTTTCTTAATGCTGGGTAAATATAGTTTTCTTAAGATTTACATACGAGGCATATTCACTATCATCATTTGAATCTAAGTACATGACACCAATGGGATGCTAATAACCAGCAATATTAATACATGGTTCGCTGATTGTTTGCTGCCAGAGACGTTCTTGGTTTCGATCATAATTCCAGCCATGGATTCTGGTAGAACCTATCACTACGTTCATGTGACTGTAAAGCATGGTAAAAGATCAAGGTTAAATATAGACATTCAGGGACAAACCTTTCCGGGTTGCTCTCAGGGTGTGAGTGACACAGGCGTCGTACGACTGAGCGTTTGTACGGCTAGTCACTGATTGTGGTTCCTTCTCGTTCAAGGAAGCCTCGGTATTTGTTCAAGTCACAGTCTAAGGCATTTTCAACATATTAAAGAGGCTCTCTACGAACTGGTGGAACTACCCATCCATTGGCAGTACCTTCCTCGTCAACATCACACAAGAACTTGCTCCTTCGTATCGACTGGCCCCGAGTAAACCCTTGATATATCTAGCACGTGCGCCACATTCACCTTTTGCTTGCATTCTTGCTTCCATATCTACAGAAAACAATCTTCTGGGAGAGTTTGTGCTCGCTTGGGCTGTTGGTATCCACTTACAGAAGCTGGCCTAAGCAGATGAGCCCCAGCTGAAGACATCACTTGACAATTACTCCCAAACTTACTTGCACTTCTTCCACTTTTCCACTTTCCCAGGCCCTAATTCTCTCAAAAAGACTTACCGTAACAGTTCCCACTGTCGCCATGGTATCTATCTGGTGGCTTGTGGCCACTCTTGCTGTCGTCTGCTCAGCTTACAACTCCGGACTCACAAATCACCTCAACGACTTGGGCACGCGCAATTCTTCTGGTGTTTACACGCTTTTCGATTCGTACAACTACACCAACTTTTTCAACAAGTTTGGCTTCTTCGAGGTTCGGGCTCAATTTTGTCTACAGCTTTTGATTGCAATACTGACACAAGCTTAGAGCATCATCGGCACTGATGATTACCACGATGTTGACCTAACAAATGGTTTCGTTCTCTACCAGAATCAATCTGAGGCCCAGAGACTCGGGCTTGTCCAGACTGTGGGAGACGTCTCGAAAATCAAGGTCGACGCAGACACGGTGATCACGGATCCCACTGGCTACGGAAGGAAGAGTGTAAGGCTTCAGAGTATCGCGGAATACAATCACGGCCTCTTCATCGCCGATTTCGCGCACCTTCCTAAGCCTGTTTGTGGAAGCTGGCCAGCTTTGTAAGCAACAACAATTCGTGCTCCTTTATAGGGCTTTGAAGTTCATAACTTGATGCAAATGCTGACTATGTGTACGAAGCTGGTTGACCGGACCTGACTGGCCGACGACAGGAGAAAGTGAGTAATATCGCAATGATACCATATGATAATGGAAACAAGCTGACAGTCGGACTAGTCGACATCTACGAGCAGTGGAACATCTACAGTTTCAACCGACAGTCCCTGCATACGACGTACAACTCTACCGTGGGCAACTGCACCTACAACACATTCAGCAAGCTGGGGTTGGACGACTACGGCATGGCAAACCACATGTATACCCACGTATGCGACATACACGCGAGCGACAACGTCGGATGCAGCACCTGGGACTACGAAGGCCCTTTCGGGTCTGCCGATGGCGGCGTGTATGCCATGGAGTGGACGAGCGCATACATCAGGATGTGGACGTGGCATCCTCACCAGGTGCCCGCTGACGTGATTCAGGGACGACCGGACCCGTCTACCTGGGGAATGCCGGGACTTCTTGCTAGTAGTTCACTGTGCAACATCGACAAGGCCTTCAAGAACCATTCGATCATTCTCAATATTGATCTCTGCGGGGACACGGCTGGCACGGAGTGGGCGGTCGAGTGCGCTGAGAAGACGGGTTATAACACTTGTTCGAAATACGTTGCTGAAAACCCGAGGGACTTTGAAGAGCTATGGTTTGGAGTGAGGTCTATCTCGGTCTATACTTTCCAGGAGGACTAGCTAGTGGCCGAAGATGGAAGGGTCGAGTGATGCACTGAAGGTGTATCAGATCGGCTGCTTCTGCTTGGCTCGTAGTGGCATTTTTGGGGATCCTACACAGGACTAGGAAGATTCGTTGAGTCTAATACAAGGCTTGTCGGGCTCGCATAGCATGAGTGTGGCTTCGTTTTCACCAGCCAATTCGGGCTCACGAGTGATGAAATACCCATCCCCATAGCCCTAGCCTCCTAGGTGATTGCAAACTGACCATCGTACTGACAACGGTTTGCCATCACCGATTCGAGGCAACACTTCAGGGTAGAAGAACTCACGGACCATGGGGCTGAATGCCTTGCTTTCGGATCAATTCTGTTAGTCTTATAGACAGCGTTATTCGTCAACTTGATAGCCTACCCTCAGCCCTACTTTCAGACTAGGCCCGAGAGCCTTATAAAGGCCACTACCTAGTACATAGGGCCGTATGCCCCTTATATCGCCTACATTAAGGTGGCTTTCGCCCTTGCCTTATAGACAGACTTACACTTCTTCATAACCGAGAAATCCACTTCTTCATAACCGAGAATTACACTCAATAATATTATACTCATTTATTGTCTCCATATTCACGTGACCTTCGTACAAATTCATTTATGGAGAACACTCCGCGCCTCGCCTCACTATCTGAGTAAGTCATACATATATGCGTTTCGATTCTTTCAAACTTGTCAAAGTCACAACGGAGCCAAGACAGCTCGTCCAGGGATACGATACACATGTGCCTCTTAACACGTTTACCCATGTCGTGTTAATATAGCGCCTAACTATGCTTGGGCGCGTCAGTCTTCGAGGGGGGGCCCTTGGGTACAGCCGTGGTGTTCGAAGATGACCCAACGGGCTGAGCGTTTCTCGAGCTGCTTTCCGTCCGGGTCGATTCCGCTGTGCGGTATGTACTTGTTGTTCCTGTGGTACTATTGCTGCTCGTTCGTGCCAACGGGAGTGACTGTACAGCATTCGTCTGTTGTCGTACATTACCAATACTAGCAGCGTTGGCTGCTCTTTGTGCCAACGGCTGTGTCTGTCCGGTAGGTGGTCGAGGTGAATTGTCACTGGTTCTCATACTAGCATCGTTACGCATTCTGTGTACCAACGACGCTGTTGATGATCCGGCGTTTGTCGTAGGTCCTTCAATGTTACCGCCTGTCACGCCACGACTGCTGTTCACGCTGTGGCCGACACCTGTTGTTGACGGACTCGCGGCAATACTCGATGTTCCTCTTGGTGTTCCAGCCGCAGGAGTGACCGAGACATGATCTGGAGGGTTGTTGTTGGAAGCTACAGGCCGTGAAGTGTCGAATGGTCTCTGTTGTGTTCCGGATGAGCGACTTGCCTGGACCACGGCTTGGGCCATCTTCTTCAGTGTGTCTCCTTGCGGCTGCTTCTTCCCAAAAACAACCACTCCGTTCGGATATTTGCTTAACATCTCTTTGAACTGACCCCTGCGAATAAGTGTGGCACCTTTCACTGGTTTGTCCTCCTTATCCAGGGGTATTCTTTTGATGAGCTGGACGGGAAAGCAACTTGGTCGGACCTTGTCGAGATGTGCTCCGGGCCCACAGGTTGTGTCCCTGAAAGGCTTCACAGGGCTGTCCCAGCATAATTCCCGAGCTAGCCTGACCTCTTCCTCGTCGTTGTCATAAGTTCCCTGCCATTTGTCGACAAGTCTGTCAAGAGCGGCTATGCCGACGGCGAGATAGTTCTGGCCCTCGGGGAGCGTTTGGAAATGACAACAGCAGGACCCTTCGCGCGGCTGTAGAACTTCCCCAAACTTATTGCCGAAGAGAAACACTGCCTGTAATTCCCTTGCAAGGTCAAGCCAGCCCGAATCCTTGATCTTTGTGCTGTGTACCTGAGCCCCTATCTCATCGACAAGGTCGTAGAAGTCCCACCCCTTCATATTAGAACCCGATCCCAACTTTGCCTCCAATTTCGCTTTGATGGCCCCCGAGAGACCATTGTATGCGTCCAGGGTGGCCTGGACTTCGATCATTTTCCACAAAGCTGCATAGATCCCGTCCAAAACGTGGCCCAGGTTGACTCGCGTTTTCTTGGTCTTGGCCTTCTTTGTCTCCTTACCAGCTTGGCCTTCACCTGTTTCCTGCTCAAGCTCCTCAGTGATCTCCTTGGATTCCCACCAGAGAGGCAAGCCAGTGTTATCTTCGTCATCGAGCACTTTGTATGCAGATTGGGGCCCCATGCTGTCAATGTGATTCAGCGATGAGAAATCAAAATCTTCCGTCCTGCTGTCCTTCTTGAGGCGTGCGCGGAGTAGATGCAGCGCCGCAGAGGCGCCGTCTATCAGCCAACCACGATGAAAGGCCACGTCCCAGAATATAAAGTAGTGTCTATAGATGGCGCGAAGAAGCTCGTGGCGCGACATTGGAGTGGTCTGGGCAGTGTTAGGTACCTTCTCCGCTGTCACTGTTACGGCTGCGCTGATGACCTGGGGAAATCTGGCGGTGATGGACACTGATGGGATAACAAATTGGAAATCGCCGACTTTTTGCAGGCGTGAAGAACGGATGCCGTAGCTGATATAAGAGGTCCCTGGATGAAGACAGAGTACTTGAAGTTAGCCTGTGGCAGAGAATATTGGTTGGAGTGATGATTGTATCAAAGGGCGATCATGGTGTGAGGTTGAGAAGAAGGGGTGGTCAAATATTGGAATAGCGGAATGAAACTCTCCTTGGTGCAGCACAGAAGTTGACTGGGATGCCTCCTGGCCTCAGCGGCCTGGCCGTTCAGGGTGCGTTCAGGCGGCATTTAGGCGGCCACTTGGTCACGCCTAGGCGACTAGCTGTTGGGGAGTGGGGAGGGGGCGGCGTGGGAGATGGGGGCCACTGTTGGTTGTGTGTGTGTGTGTGTGCTATTAATATTGAACGTACCTGCAAGGAACTTTGCATCCCCGCTCCATCCAATGAAATGGCGTGATCTCTCCGGCTGAAGAACTTTCTTCTGGTCGTCACCAACACCCAGGTGAAACTTGGTCGGTGCCAGTTGGTCCAATTTTGGAACTTCCGAGTAGTGCCAGTAGAAGAGACTCCCCTGCTCGCAACCTATAGCAACGAGCACGCTCGACCCAACAAGGCTCGCCCCTCGCGTCTCACACAGACCTTTTGGGCTATCTTTGGCCATACACAGGTCTAGCAGTACGGACAGGCTAGCCTCGAGCCCAGAACTTCTCCCCGAGGTGTTGCATGGCCTTCGAGGGATCGAGTAACCACTCGCGACAAAGGCCAAGCCCACCATGGCCTTCCAACATTGGCCTTCTTTCGCGAGCAACTGCCTCTTGTCGTGCTTCTGTTTCTGATCCGGGGTGAAGAGCACATTAAAACTACCTTTTCTAGTAGTCGAAATATGTGGTCTGATATAATGTGTTTGCGCACCGGGTGTAGTTCCTGACCCCTCAAGAGCTGCAATCTGGGCCTCGCCTCCGACACAAACTATCCAGGAAATCTGCTCGACCACATCCACGATAATATCATCTATCGCTTCGATGGTAAGAGTCAACTGGTTACTCTGTATCTGGATTTTGACAAGAGTCTTGTTTGGGAGCACTGTTATTGAAGTACATAAAATAGTCAGCAAGGGCAAGGCTTTGAAGGGGCCGGGGGTGTAAGGTGCAGGGCCGATGATCATCTCACTTTTGGCGACTCCTTGCTTGTTATTCTCGTCCAAGGCCTCTCGTATAAACTGGAGCACTAAAGTGCCAGTGGCTCCCCAGCTCTTCCGGACGTACTCTCCAGCAGGAAGCGCCAGCGCATCAACATCACCCGAGCCGGCGGATGTAAATCTGATGTCGCTTGACAGTTTCTTGTTCAGCTCTGTCATGGGCACCGCAGGGTATTGAAGCTTCAGGTACTTGAGCAGCTCCGTCTTGAACGTGAACTCAGCAATATATACTTTGAGCGCCCCGTCATCACTCGTTCGTTTGATCTTGCCGTTTTTAGACAACCCAGGCACAATCCGGCTCTTGAGCTCGGCCATGTTCTTGCTTGGTCCAAGGCTGAGCTCCCTGTCGACGCTTGTAAGAAGCCACTTGAATGCATCACATTTGTCCCAATCAACGGTTTTCTGGGGCTGTAGCAGTTGCTGCTTGGTCTGGCGTAACTTGTCGAGTTCCTGGATGCGTCTCGTGATCAGGCTGGTGGTTGAACAGCTGTTAGTTCAAAGGGAGTCCTGGGGCACTTAAAAAAACAAAACCATAATGGAATTGGATGAAAGGGATCTTGAAGGGTTTCTCGAAACTCACGGTGCTTGTTGGCAAATTGTTAAAGTGTCCTTGTGGCTCTCTTGTTGGGATTGCTGCCAACGCCTGCGGGCAAACTGATTCAAGAGACCTGGCAAACTCTTTAAGAGGTCCGGAACTTGCGCTCTCATGTCTGCATTTTGACTGAGACTGTCTATCTTATGCCAAATTCTGTATGCAATATCTCGTCCTTGGTCATTGATCGTCGGCGCTCTATCAGGCTGACTAGTCATTATACGCTGGGCCTGGTCAACAAGAGAACTTCGCGCAATGTCAAGGACGATATAACCGAGAAATCAAATATAAGAAAAGGATAGGAAGGGAAAATTACGAAACAAATTACTTGCTGGGAAAGAAAACAAGAGCACAAAGAGCAAAAATAAAGCCGAAGGAGGTAGGAAATGAAGGTAGATATTTCGCGAACAGAATAAATCGCCAGTTCGGCCAGGAGCCGACCACAGCCAACATACACCTGTTGGGTGTTCAACGAGACCGGGCCACAACGTTTTGGACCAAGAATACTGGCCCTTTTTCACGGAATTTCTAACAGAAGAAACGATGAGTGCTGACTTGAGACACTGCGCTTCAGTTGCGCGCCGCACGCGGTGGTCGTCATGCTCGGCCACCCAAGAATAACACTGTACACAAAACCGGCCAGGCTTCACGTAGGCCATATGCAGGTAACTGGTCGTATGTTTCCAAGAGACCTTAGGATACTGGCCGCGATATTGGGCTGGTCATCGAAACGCCCCTTTCCCCTCCGCAAGACCAACCAGGGGCTGCATGTGTAGTCATTTCGAGATGGTTGCTCCTCAACCTCAACACACACACACAGGTCTTCCTGTCCGCTGAGTTCCCCGCTTGCAACTTCTATTTGGTGGAAATATTACTTCACTGAATTATTATTCGATATAAAAAAATCTGAGCAACACAACAAGATTGCTGCCTCATGATCCCACACTTATCTCTCACAACCTCCCATCCTCAAGATTGAACTACGCTGGGATAGAGGCTCCCAACTCGGCCCAAAGATCGCATCGCGCCCCCCTACCCCCTTCCCATAGCATCCCATCCGCCACCTTGAAGTTTGCAGCATCATTAGTCTCCGTCACATTCAAGTCGAGCAACGCATACGTCCCATCACCAGAGCCGCTGACAGGCCCGGTCCCCTGGCCCCAGGGCTGCCAGTACTCGCTCTGCGCAGCCGAGATGTTATCAGCCGTGATATAGGAAACCTTCACCTGGTCCAGATACCCCGAGGCGAGCGTGGGGTCGCCCTTGACGACCATGGAGCCCCAGATCCCCTGGAACGCGGCGCGGAACGCTGCATCCTCGCTCGAGCCCACCTCGTACACCGGCGGCTGCTGCAGAGGCCCGAGGTCCGTCACATGAAACGCGTTGGGCGGGGAGAACTGGTACCGCCAGGCCTTCTTCCCCTCGGCGTTCGCGTTGATGGCGGGTGAGTAGGCCGCTGCGAGCCAGTACGCTGGGCAGACTATGGTGACCTCCGCGTAGAGGTTGTCGGTTGCTTGCTGCCAGCCGGCGGCAGCCTTGCTCATCTCTGTTGCGTACGGTGCGTCTATGCCGTCGGTGTCGAACAAGCCCGATAGTGGTCCCGAGAGTCCCAGTGGGTATGTTACTGACCAGTCGGAGTCGATGGCATAGACGTCCATAATTGCGGCCAAGTCTGTGTCGGACAGGAGAGGATAGTTGTAGCTGATGAAGTCTGTGAAGTTCGCCTCACTGGTGATATTCTGGTGGACGAATTCGTAGCCCTCGTTCGCGTTCTGCCCGATGACCAAGGATTGCCCGTTCACCTTTCCGCTCAGCAGCTGGACTGTCGGTCGGTTCTGCACGAAGGTGCCGTCCGTGACAGGAACGAACGCCCACTGTCCAAACAATGCCCGCACGCTGACTTGGGCACTCGCATTCTGCAATGTGTTTGAGTCTACACTCGAGAGACATTCGAACGTTTCTGCAGAGCTAGAGACGTCTTCGCCATCAGAGCAGCCTGCGAAGTCCGCAAGCATGTTATAATACTTTGTTGGCCATGCGCCGTCATAATCCCTGGCACAGGTAATGTCAGTGGTATAGCTCTCAATGTAGTCAGGCCATCCAGGATATCTCACCATTGTTGAGGGATATAAGGACTACTGACAACTCCATTCTGCCATAGCCTTGTTCCGTCAGTGCCACCATAGGCCATGGCCTGCAGTGCTATCGAGCCGCCTCCAGCTGACTCTCCGGCTATCGTGACGTTGTTTGGATCGCCACCAAAAGATGAGATGTACTTTTGAACCCATTCAAGGGCATGGTATTGGTCATATAGCCCAGCGTTGGCGATACCATACTCGGATATAGCGGTAGAAGAGGCGAATCCAAAGGCACCAAGGCGATATTGAAGTATCACAAACATGAACCCATCATCCATGAGCTCTGACATGTATGTGAAGTCATATTGGGAAGCTGAGCCGGTTCCGTAGCCGCCACCATCTGGAAGTTGTTTGATCAGTAGTTGTCTTGTTTGAGAAAGGGGGCTTGACCTACGGATATAGACCATGACTGGTAGCAAGTCATCAGCACTGGCTGGGGTATATATGTTGAGGAACAGACAGTCTTCATCCCCAGAGTAAGTTGCGTTGGTGATCGTGGGGATACTGATCCGATATAATAATGTGAGCCCGCCATGTTCACAATGAAGTATGAGGTCTCTGAAAGCGTACTAAGGGCCAATAGAGGCAATAGATTGTGGACACTGAGGAGGATCAGTGATGGCCTTGAAGATGTCTGTTGAAGTACCAGAGGGCCACTCTGGAACCTGCCATCTCGTGGGAGGAGCGGCGTAGCGGACGCTTGTTTTAATTTAGTTATGCCGTGTTTAGTTGGCGGGTGTCGCTTCATCTGGGTTGACTTACCCTTTCCAGATATTGAAGCCGGATGTGATGTCCTCGTACCCTATGTAGGTGCCGTAGTCAAGTGTCACATTGAGGCCAAGTCCCAGACAGGCGGCTCCTTGGGCGGACAACAGTAATAACCACAAATTATTGGCCGCCATGATGGATCATATGTGTTCAATAGATTATGATTTATCAGTAATACATTAAGAACCACTAATCGCTTTATAGCCAACTTCACGGCATAGTTATTGGGGCCGGTGAAGATGTGCGGCGATCTATATATACATATTCACACACACAGTGATACTAAAGTTGATGTCGGCGGCGATGTCAGATAGATCTCACCGCCGGTGATGACTTACAGACGCCGACGAGCATCGTCGCTTGCGTCCGTCTTACCCACTTGTTTTTCCGTGTGGTTGTGAGCATCACGAATCGGGAAGCATCCGCCGCCCGAAGAAGTTGTAACCTTAAGCACGACATGCATATGATCTGGATTCTACTGTGAAGGCTTACTCCGCTCCAATGACCCTTACGGCGGGTATACCCTCCCGAGTCTGCTTCAGGGTGAGTAATCTGGCCTCGAACGATCAAGACTCTGAATTTATCCGCCTAAGTATCGGCAGAAATATCCTCTTCCATCCCGCGGGAACCGCCACTCCCCTCATAGTCATGTAAGTTGCAGTAGGCGCTTGACTCCAGCACTAAGCTCTAGTATACAACCGTCGTGTTTTTGTATTATTATTGACGGCAGACTGACCTATAGAGCTTCGCCAAGCAAATAGTACATGTGCGGTTTATGGTTGATTCTGGCACGTGTGGACGCCTCGAAGCTTACGAGCCCCTGGGAGTTCGGCTGTCATTCACCCCTCCACCTGAATAGGTCTCATCCTTCGACCTCACCATGTACTCTTCAGCAATCCTTTGCTTGCGTCTGCGCTTGAAAATATCAGCAATGCCTCTAGACGGGCCTGCTTGGTGATTGCCGTTGTGGAAGAACACTCGCGAGTGTGGTACGAATAATAGGGGGGGGGGTTAGAGATTTCCCTACCGGCCAATCACCATCCTGCCATGTTTGAGTCTGTTGTGGTCTCCCGGCTACAGAGCTTGCGTAATTCATGTATGAACAAGACTCTACAAATGGATTATATGCGGGTGCGGGTAGCGGCATCAAGACGTTGATGCAAGGGAAGGCCTCGGCTGCAACGACGGGGTTACCCTCATTCTGGGAGCACATATCAATGGTGATACCAAGGCCGCGGAGCCGCGTTGGATCTAGGGCTCCCCAGCCGAGAAGAGCCTCAAGTCCGCTTACGTTTCTGTAGATCGGAGGTTGTGTGTCCTTTTCGCCGACTTGGGAGGGCTAGGCGTGAAGACAAGGTTGTATCACGGCATCAGTGGCGCCTCTGGGTGGCTTGGTATTGGACTTTGACGTGGCCGTACATGCGGGTCGCCTGCTTCACATTGCATGATGTATGGGCACTCCTTGGGACTATTGTCAGATACTCTGACAAAATAAAAGGCAAGATCTAGGGTAGTAGTATAAAATACGAGGACTACGGAGGAGACCACCCCGGCCCGGAGCATTGACCGCCGGCCTTACACATATCATGTCTCCCTGTCAGAGCCCACACTGCGATTGACAGCCCGCACTACGACGCAAAGGCTCATCGAGAGGGGGTGCATCTAGAAGCTTGTTCGAGGGCAGTCCAGAACCTGTTGTTGTCTTCAGACAGTCACTTGGGACTCCACTCTTTTCCGGTGGCAGCCGTTGAGCCATCCAGACATACCTAGGTAAGTACTCAGATATACAGTAACCGGAATGGTTTGATTCTCTGATTCGATCATGTTACTATTGCTGGCTAGGACCCCCGTGGAATTGTCCATACTACCTTCCGATTCACACCGAATGTCCACATGGGGATGTTGTAGTGTAGAGCTCAAACGGAAATCATTTCGCAGGACACCAGTAGGGCCCTACTGTACCTAGGTAGTTGCAGCGGGAAAACAACTTGACGGGGGGGGGGGGATATGGATGACACAGATGACTTCGGCAACGCGGAAAGATAATTAACCCACGAGTCTTCGTACAAATCTATTGTTCTTTGTCTACCCTAGGGTAAGTACTATCATCACAACACGCGTCGCGTCCCCTCCTCCCCTCTTGCTGATACGGCCGTCTTGTGTCCTCCAACTCGCCGACTAAGCCACCAGGTAAACGATCATATATCTAGAAATTTTCAGAGGTACGCGTATGGTGGCATACATACATAATGCAAGAAGTGCTCAATCGGCAGTGATAATTACTTACGCAAGATGAAAATGCGCGTGATCATCGGAGAAGGAAAACAAAGAAAAAAGATATACTCGCTTACGTGCTGATTAGGGAATCTGCGGAGATATCTACCTGATGACCATTGGGTATTCGCCTGTTCGTCCCAGTGTCACTGGTAGGTAGTAGGTAAGACACTCATTACTTGCACGGATGGAAAGGCTATGTAATCTCTGTCTTTGGAAAAGCTTGATAATTGGAAATCGGCGTCGATGTCGTCTCGCAACGTGCCATGGGATCCTGGGCATGGTTCTGGAGTGGCGCCTATGGCTTATTCCCGGGCTGTATTCGTCGACCTGAGACATGTGTGTGGCAAATACCATAAGGTCAGTACATCCTACAAACCAATATAGACCCTTGTCCATGCATATGTAAGTGCAGGTGGCAAATGGTCTTATATCTAAGCATCTCCATCGTGGTTCCAACCCGGCATATCGCCGAGGTCCTTGGCCGGTGCAGTCCGTGTAGACTTCCTCGCATCACCAGACCCTGGCCGCCATTTCCACGCTTCGGCCAGGTCAGGGGCCAACGTTCCCTCTATCAGCTCGACAATGTGCTTTCCAATATTTGGCAGATTTTTGAATGAGTGTCTGTAGACGCGTAAGTGGAGTACCTCATGGATGGTTGATCGAGGACGACTCACCCGCTATCACCCGTGGCAAGTATGAAGTTCTTCCACTGCGGGTGCTCGCATATAAGCAACGCTGAGTCTGCTGTGTCCGTGCACCAGCATAGGGATCGATTGAATAGCTCCTTATCCTCGAAGCGCGGGAGGTATGTTGAGATGGCCTTGCGAACAGTCACCTCCGATGCGTCCGGATACGTGTCTGTGGGGTGTTTGGCGTGTGATCGGGGAACAGAGATCTGCTTTGGCTCCGAAGCACCATAGGGCTGGTGTAGCTTATACCTGGTGTATCCGGGGAACTCGTCGCAGACCTTGATGACCCCATGTTCATCAGGCTCGAAGAAGAAACCAATGTCACCATGGTAGACTACGGGGACCCCTTTGTATTCTTCGACTTCTTCCGGGGTCAACTGCATGTGTGCATATACCCAGGCCTGGTCATGGCAGTTAGTTTGGTTTCTCTCTGGTCAGTTCCAGGACTCATCAACTTACTTTTGAGCAACACTGGTCCTCGAGATCTACCAATGCTGGGCTCCAAGCTCCTGCGGCGAGGACAACCTTGTCACCGAGGTATCGTGTCCCGTCTTCTGTCTCGACACCGACGCAAGTTGTGCCATCGTCACTAAAGAGTGGGCGTTTGAAAGACCCAGCACTGTTGAGGGGGGAGAAGGGTCAGCGGTCGAGTCTCCTCCTGATATAACAATCCGGCCAGGATCATGCAAGGTCTGCCTCACCCTCCAAAACCAAACTTGACACCTTGGCCTTGACAAAATTCCCCTATGGCATTAATCGCTTTCCCGGCAGCCAACCAACCCCCATCGGCACTGTATATTGCTTTCCAACCCTGTCGTGGTCTTTCAATCAGTGACTGCGGGCTTACAACTCGAAGGGAATGGTCTACTCTGAAGCAAGCAGTGGAGATCTCACCTTGATATTCTCCCGTGGCAAAAGCGGTACTTTTGCCAGTATGTCGTCTTCAGTCTCTAGCCACTCATGGGTGTCGCCTACCCCCGCGTCAACGAGTTCCTGATATTCGCGTTTGAGTGAGGCCACGCTCTTCTCTGATACCTCACAGTCCAGCTAGAGGTGGTCCTGACTGTCAGTTTGTTTCAGACTGCTCCTACTTGAGGAATCGAGAGTCGAGAATTATCTGACTTACCCTGCCGGTGCTGTGGAAGAACGGCTTGAATAGCTCATCGTTCCTCCACATTTCCCGGGCCTCCATGCTCAGCTGTAGCGTGGCTTTGTCCCCGACGCGGATCCCCATGATCTTGTTCAGGTCATTTCCAGCAGACTGAGCCGAGGGGAATTTGTAGGTGTCCAGAACCGTGATGTTCGAGGGGGTGTATCCGGATCGTACGAGATGCAGGGCTGTCGAGGAGCCAAAGGTGCCCCCTCCCCCGACGACGATGACCTTCGTCGTTGCACGAGAAGTGCCCATGGTGCCAGGGTCTTCTTGACTTGGCGCTACTGTTTGCTGCGTGCTGCTTGCTGCCTAGGGTTTTTTGAAAAGAGGAGGCTCTGTCTTTCCGATTGTCTACTTATTAGCTGCACATAAGCAGCCTTTGACGTTGGGGGTTTCAAGCTGTTATCCCTCACGTGTTCGTACGTGGTATGATGGACACGAACGCGGATCAACTCCCCCGCGTGTTCCTTCGCTTCGACCTTCCCAGTGCCACAATCCCGGGATCCGTGGTCGGTCCGGCCCGGAGATACACGCGCCAAGCAGCCGGAAATATGGGGTCTTGCCGACGTCTTATCACGATCAAACACACATGCAAACTGCTGCAATTCGTCAGATCTGTTGTTCCCGCTAATATGCCAGGAGTTATGGAAGGTTATGGCCATGGAAACTAAATCCAGCGTTCCGCTTTTATCTTGCGTTGGTGCGAAGGAGACAGGACTCCAACCCGTTTGTGTCTCTCTTTCTCTCTCAGCCCTGGCTCGTACCCCGGGTTCAATTTTCCCCGCCCACATGTACAGGTGAACACTGCGGAAAGCATTCCAGATGCCCCAGGCCATGATCGACGACATCAGGATCCACAGATAAGCAAAGCATACATACATATGTATGTAGGTACCTACGGCAGAGTGCCTACTGTGTAATGCTGTGTGACCATTAAATACCCAGACTTGTCAGGCCATTGATATTTAGGCAAGACTTTTCCAGACGAGACATGCCCCAGGGTGGTCAAGAGTCGTATGAGTAGCTGCAAAATTCCCACGGCCTTCCTCTGACCACCTCTCTCTCGGCCAGTTGCCTATCTTATTACCACGTGGGCCTTGATCCGCCATGTCTAAAGCCGACACTGCTTCGCATACAGTCGGGGATGGATCATCTCAGGAAAAGGGGCCATCCCCGGTTGTCGTTGGCAGTGTCGTTGATGAGAGCCCCGGGCTGGTCGACATGGACGCGTACAAACGCCAGGTTCCACTGTGGAAGAGGGTCTGGCAGCACAGTCTGACGCAGATGCTGCTCTTGAGTGTCCAGGCTTTCTGTGGTCCAGCGATGGATGATGCCATCTCAGGTAAGTGGCAGTCCCCGTGAGTTTAATGCAAACCCATCTCTGCAAGTTGTCTCCGCAAGTTGTTGACCCTCTGTTCTTAGGCCTGGGTGGTGGTGGTCTGGCAACACCGCAGACATCCAACACTGCGTAAGTCCATCTTCACCCCTAGTTTTGTACATATACGAGATTACTATCGCCTACGGAAAGAGGTGGACAGAAGACTCGTGCTAAACAAGTATAATATCATGTAGTACCGCGATCAGTTACACTATGCTCGCCGTCATCTGCGCGTTCGGTGGGCCTCTAGTCAACAAAATCGGCGTCAAATGGTCCCTAGTCATTGGGGCCGCGACCTTTCCCATTCGAGGAGCTTCATACTACGTCAACAGCAAGTATGGAAACCAGTGGGTGAGTCTTGAGAAGTCCCAAACAGACCTTATGACACAGTCTGCAGTCCCTCTAACAAATGGACTCCCTAGTTTCTTATTTTTGGCAGTTTTCTCAGTGGCACTGGTACTGGCTTCTGGTATGTCGCCGAAGCTGGCTCGATCCTGTCTCTAGCACCGTCAGGAGTCCGTGGGAAATACTTGGCTCTCTGGATTGTGTCCCGTAATCTTGGGCAGCTCGTCGGTGGTGGAATTAAGTGAGTAATTCAACACATGCCCAAATCCTCCCCCCAAAGCCTGGGGGAGGGCAAGGTTTCTCTTGCTGACCGCAATACTCCACCAAAGTTTGGCAAAGAACCATGTAAAAGGTGTCGAGGGCGGCGTCACGCCAGACACATACATTGCCTTCGTGATCATCGAGTGCCTGGCGTAAGTGTACAGATCGTTGCAAATATACTATTACGGACGGCCTTCGAAGTACTAAAATACTCTCTTGACAGACTACCCTTCGCCTTCCTCATTACGCCTTTGGAAAGAGTTGTCCGGTCAGACGGTACACGCATTGTCATATCGGAGTCCCTCAGCACAATACAGGAGCTCAAGAAAATCCGCTTCACCATGACTTCAAAACTCATCCTACTCTCGGGCCTTTGGGCATTCTGGTCTTTCTTCTACAGGTAGGCTGTCCCTCCGATCTGAGGCCTCTTTCCGATATGGGCTGACTGACAATTGATGCAGTGGTACCTGGTCCACATATCTGGCTGACTACTTTTCCGTCCGCTCCCGGGCACTTTCTTCCTTGATCTCACCTTTCTTCTGCATGTCAGTAACACCCTAATCTCTCCTATCTTCTTGGATGCATAGCCATGAGCGTCATGCTGACACTCAGCTATCCTTAGCGTGGGCTGTTTCGGTCTCGGATTCATCCTAGATATCAAGGGCCTAAGCCAGCGAAGGAGGGCCCAGCTTGGTCTCTACACCGTAGTCCTCTTGAACCTTGGCGTCTATATCTGGTCTATCGTCATGCAAGTCAAGTTCAACGCCCACGATCCGGGCGCTATCGACTGGGACGACTCGCTATATCCATCGGCTTTCCTTCCCTACTTCTTCGTCCAGACCACGGGCCCACTTTCCCAGTCCTATATGTACTGGCTCATCTCTTCCTTTGCTACGGATGCTCAATGTGAGTGACATTCGACTGAAATTGACTTGGGTCTGGCAAGAGCAGGTGCTGACTATAATATATAGCCAACGTTCGCAACGGAGCTGCGTTTCGGTATGTGAATCTCGACCTCCTTAGCATGTAAGGAGCCAAGAAACCATTATTAAGTGCTAATAACGTGTCATAGATGCATTGAAGCAGTTGGCCAAGCAGTCTCCTACGGCGTGAACACCAACGCTAACACGAGCACCCTCGTCGGGTTGTACGTCGACCACTCTCCCCTTTATTTCCAATTGAAGTTTACTTGATATCGGAATTTGCTGACAAAATCCATTGTAGCTGCATTACCTTTGCCCTCATGGCAGCAGCACTTGGCCCGATGATAGTCTTGACCAACAACACTCCAGACCGCATTCCAGCCGACTTGATTGCAGAGGAGCAGGAAAAAGCCATCGAGAGCAAGAAGATCAATGGGAACTTCGCAGAAGGTATCTAGATAGCTGATCTACCTCCAAATGGCTTGACGGGGATGACTGGCCACATCCACAAACAACATACTTGTACATGAATGCACCCGTCAGATGGTTGAGGCCAGTGGCCACAGAACCGCCGCAGCTGAAGTCCATGATCCAGCTACCGGAGGTCACATACAATTTAATGGGAATACTTGCCACCTTTGTAAAGTTTGGGACTGTTATTTGAGTACGCCACAACTAGGCATCGAGGTTCTCACGCAAAACTCTTCAACCCTCCCATCCCATCCCCGAGTGTAATCATTTCACGGCAACGTAGGGCCTTGCAAACATCATAGCCGTATACTTAAGTACTTGAGTGTGAAAGCAGTGAAGCTTTTCGAAAAATGATCTGCAAGCACAGAGCAACGATTTCCTAGATGTCTCAAACCATTCATATGCCACCTAAGCAGGTCCGGAAACATTTGACGACCGCCCAATACGGTAGCCGTAACCCCCCCATTTACCCCAGGCAGCCATCTCATTATTCAAGTTTCCCATCCCGCCACATCCTATGGCCATACCGAGGATGCGGTAGCCAAGCAGGCAAGACCCCTCACGAAACGGGTGGTCCACATCGAGCTCGAAGCTGATGTTGTACCCGGTGTATGTGCCGTCGCTGGCCCGTGGGTGCGCGGAGCCGTTGAAACGGTGTGTGACCTCCACATGTGTAACAGGCTGCTTCGGGAGTTTGTCCATCTCATGGCAGAACTTAACAGCGGTGTGTTCAAAGAACATGCTCGGCACTCCGCTTGAGGTGGAGTTGTCGCATTGCACGTTTGGGGGTGGTAGCTATCACCGCGTCAGTGCTGAGGTATCAAGGGTGTGCGTGGAACATAGATGGTATCTGGTGACGAACACTCTGGAGGCTGGCTCCGACCATGCTTGCTGCCACAATAGGGCTAAGCATTAACTTGAGGAGTTTCATGATAGCGTTTGTATTGAGACTGGCTGGATTATATTGGGGTCTGGATGGGCTTGCCCAGGTGCAGAAGAAGTGGGCAGGCAGGTTCGGCCGTCAAGGGTCACTTATTACGGGGTATATGAGGTTTTAATTCTAGGCCAGTACGCTCGGATCCTCTGTCAAAGTTCAATTTGAACGAGGAGCGAGAGGAGTATGTGTAGATACCTGTCAAAGCTTTCTGGACTAGGTATATATATGGGGATAGAACAGACGAGGTACGCCTACCGCTCCAGTGAGGGACTTTAGCTAAGTAAATTTAGTGCTGATGAACGAGCAGTTTGGCGAGGAGCTTATCTATAGTTGCAACATGGATTCTAAACCGTCTTTGCCTGGACGAAAGACTCAAGCTTCATTGTTCGTCCGTGTCATTGTCCACCACCGCTAATCAACAGTCGCTAAGATATCTACAAAGCTTTATCGGTGTCAACAACTCTGCGTATATCCGGCCCCAGACTTTTCTCTCCATAGGTCAAGGCTCGGAAGAAAATATTAATAGTATTGTTATTCCCTTACTCCAGCGACAGCCACACCTTCTGGAGCGCCTGTCATACCACTTGGGCCAGTGCATGTGATCCAGAGAATATCTGTGACTTTGTACTTTTCTTACCATGTAAAAGGAGCAGGCAGTCCACATACTTATAGTTTATGTCGTATACAAGTCTCGGCGGTCACCGTTCGCGTGGAGGAGTCACAAGCACGGGCCGGCTCTATTATATGTACGGTGCTACTATTTGCACTATAGACAGCGTTAAATGGTTTATTAGCGGTCCGTTACACAGACTAAGTCTATCTATTTGACCAGCTATAGCCAAATCGGCTCAAAGCGTGAATAAGTCCGAGTTACTGCAGACAGACATCTTCAATGTACATATACCAACGGCAACTTGTGAGCCATGGATCCCCATATAGGTAAAGATTGTATACCTGAGTACGCATGCATCACTCTATTTGGGATACCACTTCAAGTGGGGAACGCCTTTCTGTTCTTGTGCAAGCCAAAATCTGAAATAGGGCTTCATTAAACATGCTATAGTGCCGTGGTGATATGGTCAGGCGATTAAGGCAGGTAGTACATCGTGTTCTTCTCTGTGTGATCGAGTCTACCTTTCACCGCCAGCCTGCCGAGACACTCACTGCCAATAAATATACGCATATGAGGGCTACACTAGAAGTAAATAACACTCAATATCGCGCAGGGCTTGGTGAGTGAGTAACATAATATGCCGTTGGGCATCATCATCAACAATAATTCCATATCTGCTATGCTGTATGCACCCTCAACAGCTGATTGCTTCCTGGAGGGAAAGGCCCGCTCCTCGAGGCTCTTCTACACTCATAAGTGATGACGAGTGCTCCGTTCTGCAGCTGTGCACATGTGCATCTTGTACATCCTTCCTCGGGCCTTATCTCAGTCACACTGCGACGATGGCATCGGCTGTATACACGCATGCAATACTTCCTCCGGTTCCTTATTGGACACTTCACCTTGGACTCTCAATATTGGTGTTTGCTTGAAACCTATGACACAAGCTATTCACAAGTGGCACTGGACCACTGGACCACTGGACCACTGGACCACTGGTATCCAGCAGCGTGGTAGGGTGTCCTGACGAGGGAGTCTCGAAAATCAAGACAAAAGACTCCCAGTATCTGGCATTTACTCGGAGCTTGTGGGATCTTCGACACGCTTTCTTTGACTTATACCTCATGCGATACTTCGTGTTCTTCCTCACAGCTGTGCTGGCCAGATCCCTTCCTTGCCTCTACTCATCAGACCATAACATCCTTTGACTATTTGCACCTCAGATACTGTCTTGTATCTTCAGCTTGTATTTTCAACATGGACCAGGATGACACCGCACTCCATGCTTCCTGGAAAGCCCGCAACTGTCTCAGCCTGGGCGAGTACGCTAGATCCTGGTCGCTCACCGGGGCTGCCAACACGCAAGTGCTCTTCCACCGTGTCTTTATGTGGACTATTATTCTTGTGCGAATAGTGCAGACGATCCTCATCATCGCGTACAATACCTTCGTCTCGAGGGTCTCGAGCATCGTATTCGGAACTCTCTTCGGCATCCTGTCCTTCCTTTTCGTCTTTTGGTGTCTGACCATGATCGACCGGGCGCAAGGACGACGCAAAATCTGGGGGCTGGCAATCGTACGTAGGTTGTTGTTTGGGCCCTGTTCTGTTGTGTTGTGCCTCGTCACCAGACCATATCATTCAATTCCTTCGGTAGCCATCTCTTGACTAACCATAGTATCTGGCCCACTCAATAGTCACGCCTCCACCTGGACCTCTTTATCGCGTCCTGCGCCATTACCCACCTGATCCTCTTAATAGGTTTCTGGACGTTCCTTGGCTACATGACATTCAACGTGGCCTGGTTCAGTCTTTGGGCTTCCATCGCTCTGTACGGTTTCATCTGCACCAAGCCACCGAGGGGGGTCTAGATGTTGTCAGTCCATGAAGATTCGATATGGCTGAAGAGATGGGGCTGCGATATGTTGATTGCGTATGTACTAGGATATGGAAATTCTACTATTCAAGTATTGGGGACAGTGCTGGTCAATAAATAGGCTGTTGCTATCGAGCCGCCCACCACTTGCGGGGAGGCTTTTGGAACATCTGAAGTGGCAGGATGCGGTATCGCTGTTTCATCACCGGATTTATGTTCCTGGCGTTCAATTCGACATGGAAGGCATGGATATGTCCCGTTGAAGAGTTTGATCGAGACGTGTGATATCTTTTCCGACGCGGTGGGTGAGTTGATGTGTTGTTGCCTGTGTCGTTCACTTGGGGTCCCAACTTCCAAGCGCAGAGCGGGAATGGTCTGCTCTTTCATATGCCGAGCCACTTGATGAGACCGGATCTATATGGACAGCTGAGACTCACAGAGCTTTTCCCAATGTGTAATGTGTAGACATAGTCGCTTGGAAACGCGATCCGGCCAACACAGGACTTAGACGCCGAACGCTATATGGGGCCTACATAGGATTGAGTCGAACGTTGCGAGAGTCACGAGAACGCTGAAATGTATCCCCACTGCGGCTCACGGCCCAAGTGTGACAAATTGAAGGAGATGGTGTCGCCAAATTAGGTGGCAATGGCCTATCCATATGTTGCAACAACCCACACCGATGCCTGCGTGATTGTTGTTGGGTATGTCCACAGAATGAGGCTCTCTGGGTGCCATCCCGTCAACAAGTGCTGTGAAGGCTTACCATCTCTTCCATGGATACGTTTGTGGTCGTTCTCACCTGCAAGCTGGTCGGACAGGCACATTCCCATAGCCCGAAGGATGAGATACAGAGAGGCTTCTTTCCTCAGCAACTTAATCCAAGTAGTATAATATAGAGGAGAATGGCTGGTATTGTTGCGTGATAGCACGTATGGTCTGTGCTACCTAGCGAGGAAGCCTGGCACCCACCTGGTCAAGCAGTGGGAATAGTTTCATAATGAAAAGACAACAATGCAATTCACCGAGACCATGGTAGCAGCCTAATCATGGGCCTGAGCCTTCCAGCAATACCCCAGACATGGATGACTTAGACGACAAGCACTATGCCGCACTCACGAAGCACAAGCCATTTGTGTGCTCCGTTATAGCGGATGGTCATATTGCTCACAGTATCACATGCTCTTCATCACTCGATGAAGCCAAACCTTCCGAGGTAGAACGAGAAGCTGGTCGGAAGACGGGTGCCTACCTGCACAGAGTCTGGCCTCGTCCCGCGGGCTGCGGTAAGGGGGCGAAAAAGTTGCCGTGTTTGCGAGCTTCGGTACTGCAGCCACCTTGCCCCGGACGACGATTGATGGAATAACGGAGAAAAAGAATGCCCCTTTTAAGGTTTCTGCGATGCGAAGCCGAAAAGGTTTTCCGATCTGTGAAGGGCGGTGTCGAGCTAGAATCAGACCACTCAGGCCTAACCCATCACCTAAATGATTTCTGTGCTCTCTGTCCCGAGTCTCCCACGTCCAAGACAGACAGCTCAAGATCATTCAGCTATTTCAGAATTTACCGCAGACTTTGTACAACAGAAACTCTCCTGTTGTGCGATACATTCCGACCGATTCGTGCCTACTGGAACGACGCACAAGGACCGATGAGACGTGTGATGTGTACCGTGCCAGTGAGCAGCTTTCGAGACAGTGACCGATAAGCAGGCCGCTTGTATCTGAGCGTCGTTGTCTGAAGTTGGCGACATCCAGGAAATCCGTTCCAAAAGGGCTCAGTCCGGAAGAACGCATGTAAATAGGCATTCCCGTCATAGGCCCGGGAGTTCTGGGGAGGCAATCGGCAAATTACGCATTGTTGACGATATCCTGTGCTGACCGGTGTGCTCATTACTGGAAGGCTTGCAGAAAGAAAAATGCAAGTCAAACATGTTGGGGGCGTCTGTCCCTCTGCTTCATGCATCCATACCAGCTGAAAGCTCTCGCCAGTGGAAGGCTGTGATGGAAGGGCAGATGGTTTACCACGGCCTCAGGAAACGTGACTGGAAAGGCGCCAAGCGAACTGGGGCCCTTCCGGCTCTTTTTGTATGCCGCAGTAGCCCTGAAGAGCAGTATACCACCTGCCGGATGCTTGTTAGACCCCTGTGATGGATTGCATATGTACGTGTAGGCGGCCGTCAGCCCTGAACGCAACAGCCCAGTCGGTGGCCAAGCCTCATTTTGACCACTTAGAGCGCGTATTTGATCGCTCAAATCGACAACAGGGCCTTGATCATCTTGATCGCCCGCGTATGTAAAATCGCATCGAGGGATGCGAGATGTCGCAAACGATCGAGATAGGTTTTGCGGACCAAAGGGATAGGGCATCTAGGCATGCAGGCATGCAACAAGGGGTGCAAGCCCATTCATTGATCGTACGGATCCGTATGTTATTCGTAGACTGTGATCAGTTACGGATCTGCTGCATACCTAGGGCAGCAGGCGTTGTGCTGATTGTTTGGGACGGTCCAGATCCGAGGAGGGCCAAGAGAGTCAGTCCATGAAGACATTTTTAGATAGCACTCTGCTCTTTCAGACAGTTGGTGTCGACGCCATGTCGCCATTTAGCTCTTGGGGCCAGATGTAGAGGGAAGTCTTCGTGGATCCTGCAAGCAGGTGACTGTCGAATTTTTTCTTGTTCTCTTCTGTGTCGACAATCTTCAGCATGTGAAAGTCGGTGGAGTGGGGCGTTATTCTGAGCCCGGCGACACCGGTGAGTGTCTCTCTGCACAATGGTGAGATGAATTTCTCTGCAGCCGCCCATGCACAATATCAGATCACGGCACCGTATAGGATTCTCCAGTGATAGAAGAATGTCAATATTGATTTCTGTCGCTCACATGTGAAAGGAGCAAGAGGCTCGGATATGTTTTGCCGACAAGTGTCGATGTTGCTGCTACACGGGGTTTGCCAGGTAGGTATGTATAAGTTGTGGTGAAGTCAAGCCACTCCTGGGGGCATTTCTGCAAAGGTGGCGTGGTGTCGCGTCAAATGGCAGTGATTAGGTGGGAAAAGTCCTCGGGCAGAAGAACAAAAATGGTTACAGCTTTTTAGGCTGTGATATAACTGACTAGCTGGAGGAAGGGTTGCTTCCGTCTTCCAATGTTTCCAGTGAGCGGCAGACACAGTCATGTCGTCATCCCCCAGAGAGCAGTTATTCCATCCACTTACGGATACTCTGATGGGCCTCCAGAGGACTACCTAGGTATCTACTTACCGGTAGGCTGCTAGGTCAGTACTTCCATATCTGAGTACATTTGCATGGTACCTCATGTTGTAGATAGGCACCGTCACACAGCGTTAGGGTCGAACCTGGGTATTCATGGATATAACGGCTGTTGGTCGATACAAGGCAGAAGCAGCAAAGGGCCATCACCAATTGGCTCCTTCTTCGTATCATGGCTGCAGCTGTGAGACGAAGCAAGAAAATACTTGACCTAGTACATGTATCAATTGATTGACCAGGTGGGTGCCACCGAAAATGCACACTACAGTAAAGATATGGCAGGCTTCAAGGCTTCTCGTTTCTCAAATTTCAGCCGCTTTCGTCTTTCACATGCTTTTTAACAGGGCGTTGATAAACAGGGTTTGTGGGCAGGGCAGGGTGCCTCCCCTGTCCACTGCCGTCAGGGCTCCACCGTTCTGTAAGCCACTCCCAGTCCAGACGCCCCACGGATGTGGATGTACATATTTAGTACCCACGACAGCTTCAGACAGCTTCAGATAGCTTGCTACACTGCCAGACTGCACGTAGGTAGAACGCAACCAGCCGACAGAAGGCCATTATAAGGGATAGTTTCTGTTGCCTACTTCACCAGAGGTCAGTTGTGAGAAGAGATCCAGCCGATTGAGATAGGAAGCTGGAGTTTTGACCATACGCAAGGTACAGGCTACGTGGGGTAGGTGGTGGTAGGTAGAGCTATGTGAGGTACCTGCTCAGGTACTTCTACACACAGGTACGTCCAACTACGATGACCATCAATTGACGCCTTCCACACATTCCTCCCTGTCATCACATGCCAAATGATGGCTTTCCTTATCAGAGAGCAGCCCACCTCGAAGCTGCCAGTGCGTGGCGTCAGTCCACCCACTCGTCCACCCACTCGTCCACTCGCCCACTCACTCGATACAAACTGGACGGGGCACCTCTTTCGCTTTTTTTTATTCCCACAAATCCTCTTCCTCCTTCTTTCCCGTCTTATCTCTACCACTTTCCAAGTTTTCCTCATTGCATCACCACCCACACCACATCCACATCCACATCACTTTTCGTCTCAACACATCGTCGCCTACCTTCTTGCTCTGATACCACCCCTCTTCATCATCCGAGTCAGCAAGCCTCAGCATCAGCATCAACATCAGCTCTGCTCCTCCACATTCTACAGGTCACAGATCATACACAAGATCTTCCACATCCTGCGTCTTACTTCACTAGCACAATGTCGACTCCCCAAGTCAACGGCAACACGCCAAGGTCTTCATTCCTGAAGGTAAGCTTGCCCCTACCTCACTCATGCCATTGGCCTTTGGCTTTTGGCTATGACTGTTCATCGGTGTCCCGTCCTAAGCTGGGATCCTTTGCTGCGATCACACGAAAAGCAACGATAGCGAGACTTTTCTTTCTCTTTCTCAACCCATCATCAATACTAACTGTCATGACAGCACTTGACCGACTACCCCGTTGTCCACGACAGTGTTGAGACCTTCAAGTCGAACCCCTATGGTGCAAAGTCTATCCAGCTCGGCGACTCTGCATACCAAACCTTCGCCGCTCCCGTTCTTCCCTACCTCTACAAGCCTTACCAATATGTCGAGCCCTACGTGAAGAAGGCGGATGATTTTGGAAACAAGGCACTGGCCAAGGTGGACGAGCGGTTCCCCGTCGTCAGAAAGCCCACAAACGAGATCTACACCAATGCAAAGGATATTGTCCTCTTCCCACTGCACAAGGGCTTCGAGGGCAAAGACCATGTCCTGAACGTCTACTCTAGCGAGTACAAGAAGGCCAACGGCGATAACGGAACCGGCTTCGGCCTGATTCCCACTGGCAAGGCCGCAGTTGCGACTGCCCTGGTCATCACGGGCGAGACTGTCAGGCTCATTGGCGACTTCCTGAGTGCGAAGAAAGAACAGACAAGCAACGCTGTGGACAACAAGGTCAACAACTAGAGGGTGTCGACCTATCCCACAGGCTAGAGTACAAGGGAGAGTAGCCCTTCATCCTGCTACACAAAACCGAGAGTCCTATACCCGTTTACTTCGGAGTTCAAGGTCGGGCGTCACATCGGCAACTTTGACGCATGCCTATCACCGGCTACTTCGAGATCGACGATCGACAAGATCGGCGATTCAACTGTTGAAGGGTCCAAACTGCCACCTTACATGATTGAGACACTTCAAACTAAACATTCAATGGGAAGAAATTGCCAAAGTCTCTTTGAGGCTGGTCATGGCATCCAGCTCGGCCGAGGATGCGGGCGTCAGGGCGAGTTATTGAGGGTGAGCTCCCAATGCTGTTGGGCATGATGATATCCTGGTTTTGTGTTTGGCATTATGTTTTTGTTTCTCTGCTGCTGTTTGTCTTAGCATCAACAAGACCACAGCAAATTTGTATTCTCTTTTCTACGTAACACGGACGCAATGACCACTTGAATTCAGCAACTTGGGCACAGGAAACGCTACTCAGCACTTCAATATTGTCTTGTTTTATCTTGTCTTGGTATTTATGAGCGATGTCATTTCGAAGGGTGTAGCAGTAATGGAAAGATGATGGGCCTCGTATGAAAATAATAGCAATTAGATATTTCATCTGGTATTCCACATTCTCGTTCTATACGTGTATCAGACCGCCTATTTCTTCCGTTGCTTTGTACTGATTCACAACCTCGTTTTCAGTCAGTCAATGTTGATGGCCCTGAGAGTCTTACACCGATGTTTATGAGGGCCAGGGAAGACAAGGGGTCGGGAGGGAAACCAAAGGCAGGCAGGAGGAGGCCAGAGCACGGGAGAGACTGCCATCCGAAAGACAGCAAATATAGAAAATTATGGGAGGAATAATGATGGACGAGGGAGAGCGGAGGATGGATTCTGGCAGAAGGCTGAAGACAACTGAGGGGCAACAGCGTTTGGGACCAAAGGTCTGTGCCAGATGAGGTCTGGCGAGCAACCGAGAGGCGACTACAGGCGGAGGGCAACAGGTAGGTACCACGGACAGCGTGGCCACAGCACTTCCGATATATTGTATGGCCTATCTACCCAGGTAGCTATTTGAACTCGTGCAGCCCCCGGGGAGGTTTCTGTGGCAAAGACTTGGAACGGGGACGACGCATGCCTGTGGTGTCAAGTTAGATGGAGTACATCAATGATGTGTTGGCCTTGGGTTCATAACTACAGTCTGAAAGCTGCGGACTAGCTGGAAGTTCTTTCGCGCCCAGTTGACCTGTACGACGAAGTATCATTGCTGAGAGAAAGTCCCAGTCATGGAAGATTCAAGGGCGTTCCAATCGACATGATCCAAGTTGCCAGGTGGTTTCGCTCCCATAGCTGCAGCCGATGCTCTAGCCATCAGGCCAGTCAGTGTACTGGCCATCTCTTTCCTCGGAACCCACCTTGTCGACGTTCCGCCTTTGCGACAGTCTTCCCAGGTCCGCGTCAGAGTAGGGTCATGATATCTCATCTCCATCATCAAGGCGGATGCTACCTAGCACCTGCCACCGACAAAGACAAGGCGGTCTGGTGTCCCTCCCTATTTCAGTAAGGAAAGCCTTGTGTATATTCACATGAGCGTCTGGTGTATCTGGAATGGCCCTCAAGTGCTAACACTGAGGAACGAAACTTGCTGTTTGTGATGACCATCAACCACCTGGCCGATACCTGATAGCATCTGATGAAAAGCTTCCAGATGTCGCTACATATGTAATCTTACATGTAGAATCATCAGGATCTCTGATCAGGCAACTCTTCCTGGCAGCGCCCATCCCCCGTCCTGGAACTACTTCTCGGTATGGGAAGCACGTAATTGATATCTTTATGGCTCAACTACTTGGCAAGTAGGCACCTGCACTCAAGAAGGTCTATCTAGCAGCAAGTTGACTACGACAAACTTGTAAACGCCCCGCCGAGTCCCACGCAAGACAACATCCCTCGCTCGGTCCACCTACTCACTTATGACAATCCTGTTTTGCTATTACCGCTTATAAATCGATATTGAGGACCCGGTAATAGGCGCCGACTTCTCACTGTTTCATCATGCCACGCCCCGGCCTGAACGACTAAGATGCACAATACATACCTGAACTCCCCGAGATGTCTGATAGGTAGCGTGGCAGATGAGAGACGACAATCCCTCAACGGGACGGACCGCGGTAGCCGGTACCACTCGCCGGACACACGGGGTTGCTTGGTGACATTTGCAGTTTCATCAATGGGGCATCGAGCCTCGTGGCTCGGATGAGTAGCCCATTACACGCCCGTCACCGGCGTGGGCAACCCTGCCAACTCTGGCCAGACCAGCCAGACGCACCTATCCTCTGCTGCTCAGACGGACTCGTGCTCGCAACGATAAGGAGATACGCCCCAGTCTCTTGGCCGCACATAGGACCAAACGCCTAGCAAGACACTAGAGCCAGAGCGATGCAGCCCAAGATCCCGACCCACCAGTTCTAGGCATCTCCAGGACGGACCCCGTGAGCACTTGCTGCTGCAGTCCTATCTCACGCATACCCTGGGAAAACCTTGACGGCCGAATGAGCCCCGCGGTGCAGCTGTCTTGCAGATCGCCTATATGTCGAATCAAATAAGGTTGGGGATTCTCAGAGCAACGACATATATGTACTATACTGTAGGCTTCTCCCCCTGCACGCCAAGTCCTCCTCCAGCATCCTTTACTATGTACATCGTGCCTAACCTTGCAGCACATCCTCCCGCCGTTATTATCGGCAAGATCGACAGGGGAAAATACAACATCTTCAACAGATATCTGATGTTTCTGCGCCTGTTCTGGCAGTGCTCGCCAGACAAGAGGTAGGAATACCGCGCTTCGCCCCTACCCCCTCTCTCAGCGTGATCATCTGAGGTATATCATTGATCCATTACCGTCTTATCTATGTACACCACCACCTCTTCCTGTTGATCCCGGCACTTGTTAGCCAGGACGACGTGGGAAGGCAGCCGAATAGGAGAGCTGCTGCATGACAAGGGGGCCCACGAAGGGACCCAGGGGACAAGGGGACAAGGGCCCAATTTCCGCCCGTCGGACGGCCGCATGGCCTGGCCAGGTTTGGGAAGTCATGTCCGTTCTTTGTGTGATGTGTGATGAGAGGGTGGGGGGGGGGCGGTCAGTGTGTTGCTTCTGGTTGCCAGTTGAGTGTGCTGCGTAGAGCAGAGTGTACGCTCGTTCGTTCGTTCACCCGTCCGTCCACCCTCCGTACAACTCATCGTGATCATGACAATGGTGCTCTCCTCTCATCCGTTTGTCTGCCGAGGAGTAGATAGTGTTGATAGCACGGGCAATCTCATTGGAGTCAAGCGGAGCTAACAATGTCGGTGTGTAGGTGCTCTCATGGCGACACAAGTCTCTGCGTTTGACACATTCGGGGGCGGAGGGGGCCATATAAAGAAGCTTCTTCTTTAGCTCTGCCAATGGTGTATTCACTCAGAGGAAAACGGGTTGGGGTCTTCTTGTCTAGAAGTCTTCATGCCACCGTTTCCGTACGGTACGGATAGCCCAGGTTGGATACTGTGCCTGTGCGGATCCGTGCTGGAGATCAATGCAGCTGTGGCTTTCCGGGGCACAACCACGTTGGTCTCGGGCGTTTGCCCCGAAAAAGAGCATCATTGTTGACGAAGTATGGACGATAAGGGTTGTCAAACGTGTGATAGCGAGGTGGCATGGCTGAAAACGTGGCCTGTGGAACTCTCTTTGCACACTACGCTGTCCTGGTGCATCGACACGGATCCGTACACTACACTAGGTTGGCCTGGCTGGCCGGAAATGATGGTGTTTTGAAATTTGGGACTCGGAGACATATTTGACAGCAGTATTGTTGGTTGAAGTTGACAGCAAGGTTCCCCTCTGCTGCCCATCCATGTACATATGATGGCGCTGTCAAAGTTCCTGGGCAGCGTGATGTTCGGGTCCACGGGTACCTGCGGAGATTGCTTGCACCAGTGCCACCACTAAGCGGACTGCCCGTCACAGCACAGAAGGGCCGCCTTGGACTTTGAACGAACAGAAGGTTTGCTAGTATACACTGCTAGAAGCGATGGTCTAGACCTACCAATCACTCAGTCACTTAGACAATGCATTACATTCGTGATCGATCATGAGGCTGGTGAGTCTGAGGCTTGTACTGGTTTTTCCTGGAGTTCTTGCTGGAGAGTCGGTCGACTGCAGCATTGCATATGTACGATCTCCCGGCCGAGTCATCCTGGGGTTGCTGGTGGAGTTGAAGCGATGGTACTCATGTGTCTCCACATATTCGTATTATGTAGAACGGACGGGTTGCCTCTGCAAGCCAAATACTGTGCAAGATCGTTCTTAGCCAGGATATACAACCCTTGCTGCATCAATTCGAGGAGGACCGTGCATCGAGATCAAAGACAGGTATGTTCAGTTTCAAGACAAGCGTCCACAGTGAGTGACTGTGTGTACACTCGTTTGTTTGTTTGCTTGCTTGTTTATTTATTTGTTTGTCGGGGGAGAGTCGTGCCGGACCTTCTGTATTCGTTTGGACAAGGAGATGTCTCTTGGCTACATTGGCTTCATAGGGAGAAAGATACAGGAGATGAGGAGCATGCTGAATCCCGCCGACCAGCAATGGTCACCAGCTGTTGCCGTGAACTACGCCGGCAAGGTGTTGTTGGCGGGGAGCCGGGAATCATATTGATTGTTTCTGATCCATCATGGCGTAAAGTCAAAGCGCACAGCCTCGGCAAGCAAAGCGGTGATGACACCGGCATCGACGGCACGCTGCTCGAAGTCCTGCTTGACCTGGCTCTCCGTCTGGAATCCGGGGTATATATATATACATATATATATCGAATGGTGATGAAAGGGGCGAGGAGCGTGCGCGATACGAAATTCTTCCATTTTGAGAACACAGATGCTTGAAATGTGTGAAGGATCATAAGCCCAGACAATAGTTACCTAGGCAGCTAGGTAAGCGTGAATTGAGTCGTTTCCGTCCTCCACGAATCTCCAGAGGCCGTGGCACTTGACAGGTCAGATCCGCATGTTTTCGAGGATTGTGCAGCTGGGCAGCTTGACTGCCTGGCTGCCTGGACAGTGCAAGCAGCGTTGACCCCGGGTTCGAGCGCCGCAGTAACTATCCTGGAGATGATGATATCCAGACCATTGCCTAGACTAGAGACGCTAACCACCGTACGGTCCCAGACTTTTCTTCAACATCTCGTCGCCGTTGTGTTTTGTCAATCGAGGAGCCCAGACCGGCCTGACTGGTGTCGACATTCGCGGCGTTTCAGTTCGTTTAAGCTTACCACACACAGTACCACTACCGGTACCAAGATGCGCCATAGTGTCAGATGGCGCTCTTGGTGATCCTTCTGGGGGTTCTAGAAGGTCCAATGTCAGTCATCTCGAAGTGCCACTCGGAGGGATGTGTGTGTGTATGTCTCAGACGATCAGTCATGATTGAAATGACGGTTCGTCGGAGGAGACGAGAGACGAGAAGACGAGAAGACAAAAAGACAAATTTGGCAATTCAGGGGGCATTGCCAACGTTTCCAGAAGATTGATGATCGATCGAGAGGCGAGCTGGCAGCTAGTCGAGCTCTCTCGTCAGGCGTTCTCATGTCTAATTTCAATCTCGCTCAACACGAAACGGTGCCACAACGGCTTCTCTACCACTGGTGCTGGCCCACGGACGCCGTGCATGCTGAGCATGTCGGTCGTTGACTCGTCTGCTCGTCGTTGATGGTGGGGATTGGAGGACGCAGTGGAGCCGCTGGGGGCCCAGTGCAGAAAAAATAAAAAAAATGAGAGAACATGAAAGATCATTTGAAGCTGCAATGGGGACAGGTGAGACATGGGGGCCCCTTGCATGGTGCCAGGGGCAAGAGCGATTGACCCCTGCCGCTTGTCCCCTCTTGGTGTGGTGCAATTAGTACCGTAGACCACCATAGAACGAACTGTATGTACTATGGAATACGTAGGTACCTCCACTACAACAAGTCTACTTCGACTTCCTTCCTTCATCTCATCAACAGACGAACGGCCTTTCCCGGTGCCCCTCGATTGAACGGTTTATTACCATTTCATTGGAAGCCCGTTCAAGGTTTATTCTCAAATGAGTACTTTAGGTACTTAGGTAAGGTAGGTAAGGTAGCCAAGTAGGCACTCCACCCCCGTATGCATGTCACTAAGCAAGTACTCATGTATGTACCCAACTCAAATCGGACCCGTACCTGCCTGACTGCCTTTGCCCAGGGTAGCCAATACGGAACAACGTGACGCACGCTGTGGTTTCTCCGTCGCGGCCCCAAGCGCTCACTCATCACACCAGTTGACCTCAGTCACTCACTCGTGCAGGTATCCATCTTGCTACACTGCACTGCACTGCACTGCACTGCAGTGCAGAAGCAGGATGCTTTACATATATGTACGTACATACATAGGGGTGTGTGGGTTGTACTTACATACAGAAAGAGAGCAGTGGCTAGCTGCATTCTCCCGCACGGATCCGTACCGTTCCGTGAGTGGCCGGAGGTTTTGGACCTCTTGGCCCCTCTCACGAACATAAACAATAGCCATTCACTGTCGAGCAACTGCATCGCTGCCCCCACCTTGAAATGAAAAAGACTGGGCTTTTTCCCAGTGCTCGCAGGGTCCAGCATCAATCTATCTGCAAGGAACACAAATCACCGGCATCAATTGAGGAGGAGCTGGGGAGGGGATGGGGCTTGGAACCAAAAGGTAGGGAACCTTGGTAGGCTGGTAGGGTAACCTTTGCCCCCCATTCAAATCGATTTGGATCCTCCGTTTGGGTGCACAGTGCAGTTGTCGGTCCGTTTCATTTCGATTTTCGATTTAGACCTGACTGACCATGCTTGGGGGCCCCCCTGTTCCACCTCGCAACCTTGGAAGCTTCGTCCCATTGCACACGGTTGTCGTACCTTCCCTCCTATTTACTGCGTATGTCTCCGTTTTGCCTCACCATTTGATTGATCTCGACTCTCACCTTGGCCCTCCTCTTTTGCTCCTCTTCTTTTCTCCTCCTGCTGTCTGGTGCTTTGCCATCCATCCTCGTGGACCCCCTTTCTCGCTCTCTTTCTTTTTTTGGCCTTTTGGTTCGCCAGGCTTCGCTTCTTCGTATCCAATCCTTACCTGCCACCTGCTTGCAAGTGCCAGTAGCCAGTCTGTGTTGTCTCGATACGGCCATCCGGACATCACAGCTCGTTTGCAACTGGGGAACAATCGTCGAAGTGATTAAATCTGTTCCATCTTGGTGGTGTGTGCCGGTTTATTCATTCCCATTGTTCGCAACACGGCCACTTGCTGCCAGCAATTGCCCTTTGAATATCAATAACCTTTGAATTAATACCTCAACAAAACCACGCTGGATCAGCACTGGGCTGCCAATTGACGGTTGAAGCCGCATCACAATCCTTTACCCTTCTCACGTCACATCGGCCTGACCTCACTGCTCGACGCCATCATTGTTTCCAAACGACGGATACTACGATTGGTTATCTCGCCGAGTCCCATCTTCCTCACCTCGTCGACGCCGTCCGAGACTCTCAGCATAGGGATTCTATTAATAAGTAGGCTTCAGCGCTTCAAAAGACATTGATTTGTCTTCATTATCGATACCAGTCTTTCGAATTGGTTTGGAAACACCACCTTGGTTACCGCCAACATGGCTCCCTCGCTCACAGCACACGCCTCCTTCACTCGTCCGAGGACGAGTGACCGCGATGCCCGCCCAGTCACCCGCGACCAGGCCGACAATAATCTCTACATCCCCAGCCGGACATCTTCTTTACACTCGAGAATCACACAGCCGATACCTTCGTCGCTTGCCACCAAGCCACAGCAGCGAACGCCAAAGACTCTTACACATGCGTACATGGTCTGTGGTGTTGGCCGAGAGCCCTCACAATGGGTGAAAGCTCCGCCACCAGCTCAGGGGAAGATCGGTCACATGAAGGGTGCTGTTGGACAATTTTGGCTGCCAGAGATATTGGGTAGTAGCCCAAGGTTGGAGCAGGACAATGAGATTGCTCGCTCTCTGCACGCTGCCATGAGGGTACGTTTTTTCCTAATATATTTGATAACGGGCCAATATTGGTGATGGTTAGACTGACCAAGATTAGGCTTGCTTTCCACACGACGTCGAGATCTGCACCGGCCGCAGCCAGCCTCACTGTGTCCACCATGCTTTTGTCCTACAGCAGGATTCTTCCCACACCCTTTACGGAATCTGCCTGAGGGTTTGGTCGCGAGCCGATGAGAAGAGAGCCGAGACGATTCGGGAGCTGAGGAAGCGGACGGAGCCAGACTTTTATGACAGCGCTGATGAGACATACTGGATCCCTTATTGCTTGTCATTCCTCTCCAGATATCCGCTGTACAACCTGCTGGGCGATTACCTCCGTGGCATGTGGATCCACTGGAACAAGGCCACGAACCTGTTCCATGCCGAGGAAGTCTCTCGGATCTTGAGCTTCCCTGCTCCACGTCTGAATGACTTGGTTCGTATTGACATGAAGGACTACGCACTCTGCTACCAGTTCCCCTCTTCTCCCACTGGCTTCCAGAACTTCGCCATGTGGCCGCTGTTCGCTTGTCTGTCCATCCCCAATATCGTGGGTGTCATCGAGGCAGCAATCTCTCCAACTCGGCGCATCATCTTCGTCAGTCACTATCCTGCTATACTCACCATGGCCGCAGAAACTATCCGCTATTGCGTCCGCGTTTACGAATGGAGCGGCCTGTACGTCCCCGTCGTTCACGCCCGTCACGCAAAGGAGCTTGTGCAGGAACCTGGTCCGTACATCCTCGGTATTACCGCCGAGTGCCGATCGCTTTTCACTGCGCCCAATGACGCTCTTGTTGTCGACCTCGACCGAAACTTCGTCCTCACATCCGATCCCCCAACGGCTCTGACTCCAGGCCAGCGCAACAAATTCATCACTCGACTGACCGAGGCTCTCAATGGAGACGTCACCCCGTCCGGTGTCCCACAGCATCTCCGCTCTGCCTACGGCGGCGGTAAGCTGGTCCCTGCTGGTCAGATCATCGTTATGCGCGGCGAGGTCGAGTCTATCCAGGAGCCTCAGTGGTGGAACCAGGACGCTGTCATGGCTGTTATGGACCATGTCTGCGAGAAGACGGGCCGCAACAGTGGAGTGAAGGCTGTCTTCGGCGGATCTGTGAAGAAGCCGCTGATGACGAAGGTTTCGATGAGACACCTGAACGAGATTGTGCGCGAGCGCAACCAGTACTCTCGCGACGCCCAGGAGGCCTGGCAGGATTTCATCAACCTCAAGGGCCGCATGGACACGGAACTGGCCAAGGTGACCAAGCGGAACAACTACCTCAACGACGAATTGGAGAATTGGAAGCAACAGGTATGTTCCATGACCACTGCGTATGTTAAGTTGCCACATTTGGCAGATACTGATGATCGCTCGCCCCACAGTTTCTCAAGTTCCAGGCCTTCGCCGAGACGCTCACCAAGGAGACTCAGGACCTCAAGACCAAGATCGACGGCCACAAGAGGGAGAACCGCCGTCTTGCCAGTCTTATTGACCAGCAGAAGGATGACGCCGCTCGGATGTCTGTTCGTCTTACCGGAACCGAGAAGCAGCGCGACGATGCCCTCGAGGCTCTTGTCCTTCAACAGGAGATTGCTGAAGAGCTTGAGCGTGAGCGCAAGAGGAACAAGAAGGAGCTCTCTGCTCTGCAGCATACTAACCTGACCATTCTCCGACAGCGTGACGAGGCACGTCGGGTTGTCTTGCACCTGCGCAGCTTGATTGGTGGACAGAGCCACCACATGGAGCACCTCGTCCAGTCGCTCTCTAGCCCCGTCGAGCTGGAGGAAGAGATTGCGAACGGCTTCGTGGAGGCCACTGAGGAGGAGGGCGGAATGGCTCCTGCCGACAAGGAGCGTCTGCTTAAGGCTGTTCGCAACAGCAACCGATTCTCCAAGCATAGCTTTACCGACGTGGCTGATCGTCATCTCAAAGACAAGACGGATGCTATCTCTCACATAATCCGCAACATTGCGGAGCAGTGCCAAGCTGCTGTTGAAGGCCTGCAGCTTGCTGAGGATGCTATGATCGATACCCCGACGGCCAGCCGCCGGAGGAGCAGCAATCTCTCCGGTGTTATGAGCGAAGACGGTCGGTCAACTGCCGCTTCCGACTTTGGCGATGACAACCACAACCGGTCTGGACGGGTTTCAAGCATCCCTCCCACCCCTGACCTGATCCCCAACCGCAGCTCCACCAGCATGTCATTCGCATCGACGACAATGACGACCCCGGAGCGGTCCTCTCAGCAATACGGCATCGGCCATGAGATCCCGACCAAGATTGTCGAGGATGACGAGGAGGAGGAGTACACGGAACGTAGCGACAACGAGATGCCCCAGCCAAGGGGCGTGGTCGGTAAGCACGCCGCTTCCCTGATCCACCGCCCCTCTGGCGCTCGGATAAGTGCGTTGGGAGGGCCGCGGTGAATCGCGGCAAATCAGGGTGCTAATGGAAAAGTTAATGGCAAACGATTCGGGGACCCTGATTTTAAGAAAAGACGCTCGCTGGAAATGCAAGCTGCCTGCGAATGGGCAGAACAAGAAGCAAGGAGGAAAGCGGAAGAAGCGACGCAAAAGAAGAAGAAGAAGCGCGATGCCGACTTCAAGAAGAGACGCTCCTTGGAGCTGTTGGCAGGTTACGACCAGAATGTTCACCTTTGGAGGTGAACGACCGAAACGCAACGAACACATTCCGATACCATGGACGCATGCGAGCGTTTGATCGATCAATTGCCCTTTTATTCATTATCTCGTCTATCATTTATACCTTGGGGCGGGCTAGTCAAAAATGTTTCCCAATTGCTGTGTAATGAGGCGTTGTGGAACTTTGTCGATACGTCCCATATTCCCCACGCCTATCCGACCTGTTGGGTTCACTTCGATTTTCTTGGAATCTCTTCGATGCGTTCTATTTATCTTAAGGACGGATTTTGTGTTTTCTACAGTCAGACAAAGCGATGGCCCCCTCCCCTTCAAAGGGAGACCGACGGTGGCAACTGGCAGTTATTGGTCGAGAGTTATATTGCGACATGACTTGGCTGGCGCCGTACATCGGATGTACGTAGACTTTCTTGGGGGAGTCACGCTTGAGGGAGATGTGTGTGTATGTGTGTGTTCCTTTTTTGTCTTTTTCCTTTCCTAGTATTGATACCTGCAACCCATACACCACTTCCGTTCGCGTCTCTCTCTCTCATAGTTGCTACGTACACTTGGGTGTCATGAATCAAGAAGCATTAGTTCCAAGAATAGCGGTGCACTTCGCACGTCTCCGTGATAAGCCTTGGGCGGATAATACGGCCTAGCAAATAAAACCTGAGACATAGCTTTTGCACTGCCTCGGTGGTTTGCTGTGCCTCTGCCTGCCTCTTTGGCAACTCTCCCTACGGTCTGCTCTGGGTCTGGCAGAAGCCAAATCTCCACTAGAAAGAAGTACATGAAGATGACCAGCCAGCTTTTTATAACATGCTTTTTACTTAGTAAGTACCTGTGTGCATTGTCAGACGCACTAGCCGTTACGCAGACCAGCGTCGTTGGACTGAGAATTCGCGGACCCCGTTTGACCCTTTGCCTCGGAACATTGAATTGCGACCACGATATGATTGGACAAAAGCCATGACAAACCACTGACACATGCTGCGCTAAGCTCCAGATCTTGGCCCCGATGGCATCAATCACCAATGCTGACACGACGTTTACTAAGACACACAACAGTGGGTCCAAAGCGGGCGGTCGTGGACGACTTCGACACCACGATGGACGCAGAATATTCAAGCGGGTTCCAAGGTTCTACCGTGGCGAGGCATCTATAGATCGTTACCTTGTATATAACAAGTCAAAAAATCATATCCACGGCTCTCCATGAGGACTATCTCGATCCTTCTATCCGTCCTTGCTGGAATATTGTCCATCGTATTGTTCAGAGAGCATATCCTCGAGACTACTTCAGCCCTGTACAACAGCTTGAACATAGACCTCTTCGGTTCGAATAACGTAGCCAAGAGTTCATCCCCCGAAGAGCATATACCCGCGGCATCGACCAACATGAGCGTACCCAGAGCGATCCGCAAGGCCTTCTTGGCCGTCGAGCAGGCCGAGGGCGCAGGTGCGAGAGTTAGACGTTCTGTCGGCACACCGCAGCTGAAGAACTTCTCACCATTCTTGATGCTGGACCACTTCAATGTTCAGCCGGGAGCCGGCTTCCCAGACCACCCTCACAGGGGCCAGGAGGTTAGTCCAGTCCAGTCCAGTCCAGTCCAGTCCATTCCCTTCCCTACCTTCCCTTTCCGGTGATAGGAAGCATCGACTAACTTTGATGACTACTGAACAGACCATCACGTACATGCTCTCCGGCGCCTTCGATCACGAGGACTTCGCGGGCAACAAGGGCACCATCCACGCGGGTGACCTACAATTCATGACGGCAGGGCGGGGCATCGTGCACAGCGAGATGCCGGCGCAGAAGACGGACGGGACGCCCAACACGGGGCTGCAGCTGTGGGTGGACCTGCCCAAGCACCTCAAGTCGTGCGAGCCGCGGTACCGGGACCTGCGGGCGGGGGAGATCCCGACGGCCGAGGTGGACGGCGGCAAGGTGCGGGTCAAGGTCATCTCGGGCGAGAGCCACGGGGTGGTGTCGCTGCAGGACCTGGCGTACACGCCCGTGTGGCTGCTCGACGTGACGGTGCGGCCGGGCGGCCGGATCGTGCAGCCCGTGCCCAAGGGGTTCAACACGTTCGTGTACACGCTCGAGGGGACGGTGCTGCTGGGCGGGGAGAGGAGGCCGGTGCCGCAGTACCACAACGTCGTGTTCGAGCTCGAGGGCGACACGGTGGTGGCGGAGAACGACGCGGCCAGCGGGGCGGACGCGCGCTTCGTGGTGGTGGCGGGCCAGGTGCTGGACCAGCCTGTCGTGCAGTACGGGCCGTTCGTGGTGACGAGCAGGGAGGAGGTGATGCAGGCCATGTTTGACTACCAGACTAACTCGAACGGGTTCGAGAGGGCGGACGGGTGGGCCAGTGAGATTGGGAAGTCGATGGCCCGTTGAGGTCATCGGGGGGGGGGGGAAGCATCTGGAGTGTTGGTACTAGGGGGTTGCATCGTTGGAATTAATGGGAGTTGAGGGGTTTGGATCATATCATATGCTTGATTACATGTAATACATATATCTGGGCAGCTATCAGCCACGCGAATTTTATGAAGAATTGGATCTGTTCACCACAATGTGTGCAACAGGCACTCAATATATGGTGTTGTGACTGTTGACATTGGCAAGCTATGAGTCCTTCAGGTAAGCAAGTTTGCGGTTCGCCTGAAAACCACGTGCTCTTCAAAGTAGTAGGTGCACAGGCAAGTAGTAAATTAGTAGAGAAAGTAAGATGGTAGTAGAGCAGCCAGGAATCCAGATATATCTGCAGCCCTGTACATAATCTCAGTAGACATGTATTCTCGTATGCACAATAGAAGCCTTCGATGATGTGGCCCAAACCCGGGAGGATAGACAACAGTAGCAGCCTGGCTTGTCTTCGAAATAAGTTAGGAGTTACCATTGTCTGGGTCACTCACGAATCACACATTCAAGAGATATTAAGAGGCCATGCTCCTCTTCCTTGGGGTTATTGGTATGCCTCATCTATGGTAGCAAGTACCTGGGTACTTAAGTACCTAGGTACGTACACTGGTGTGATGGTTACTATGGCCCGTGCACGTGGCTGTGCATCTGTTCCCTGTGGCACACAAAGGTGGCAGGTGAGGCTCGTTCCGGTAGCAGAGGCTGAATTCTATTTTCACAACATTTCCCCACCAACCACCACTATTTCCCTTCCACCTGTACCGATCCTTCTCTTTCCTACTCCCTCCTTACTGTTTTACCACCACCACCACAACACCACACCACACCACATCACCAAGCACACGCAACACCACCACTCTTCCCTCCCCTCTACCACCATCAGCAGTCTGCTCAGGCATTTGCTGATGCAGTTCTCCTTCCCTTTAATACCCTTTTGCCATCCCAACCACCACCTTCCACGGTCTGGATGAGCTAAGAGCAGCTCCACGTTGCCCACCATGTCTGACTTTCTTGGGTACGTTGCCTCAACTGTCGCCTCAATTGACCAGCTCTGCAGCTGCTAACCATCATCATCATCTCAACAGAGCTCGCATCTCCTTGATATCCAAGAGCGACATTCGGTATGCCACCCTCCCCTCTCTGTCCTTTGACTCTCCTTTACCCCGCCTGCCCCTGCGCCGGAAACCCTCTAGCTCTCTTAAGCTTCAGACAGCTAACCAACCTGCCCCACCAGCTATGTCGGTACTCTCTTTGAGATCAACTCCAACGAGTCCACTGTTTCCCTCGAAAATGTCCGATCACACGGCACCGAGGGTCGGAAAGGCGATCCCTCTGAGGAGGTTTCTGCCTCTGACCAAGTCTACGACTTCATCGTCTTCCGAGGTAGCGATGTGAAGGATCTGCGCATCGAGGAGGGTCCTGCTGCTCCCAAAGAGAACCAGCCTCCACCTATGCCAAACGACCCAGCCATTGTCGGTGTACGTATTTGCCCTTCACACACGGTCGTTCCGACTGCCCCCTCTTCCAGTATGATGAAATATTCTCGGATGTAAACACATTTCTTGTCTGAAAAGCGCAAAAACCCCATGTTGATATTTCCGTTGCCTTCCTTCTGATCTGGATCACCACCCCCACCACTTTATCCACACTTCACGCGAGGCATGACACAAGCTAATGCTCGTGACGTCTAGGCTCGCTCTCACCCTGGACGGGCTCCAGGTGTCAACCAGCCCCAAGGCCCTCCCGGCCCTCCTGGCGCACCTGGTTTCCAAAACCCTAATATGTTCCCTCCATACCCACCTCCTCCGCAAGGCTGGGGCCGACCTGGTCCTCCCGGACCACCCGGACCTGGCGGGTTCCCTATGGGATACCCGCCCCAAGGATGGTTTCCACCCGCTGGTCAGGGCTTCCCGCCTAACGGACCTGGTCCCTGGAACAACTATCCTTTTCCTCCGGGCGTACCAGTCGGTCCACAGGGACCACAAGGACCCCCGGGTATGCCACAACAGCAACAGCAGCAACGGGGCACGCCCGGCATGCCCCCAAATACTATGGGACCTCAGGGAGAGAACAGGCCAGCACCCATTGGTCCCGGTGCGGACAAGCACAACAACAGACAGGCTCCTGTCGAGATGCCGTCAGAGCCCAACGTGCACAGCCAAGCCCCACCTCAACCTGCGACGGCTGCTGCGCCTACCCCTCCCGTCGCGTCCAAGCCATCTGCGGAAGAGGTCAAGGTGACTGCTGCCTACCTGGAAACCCAGAACCCGGGCGCGCCATCTAACGAGGCGAGGCCGATCCCCACAGGCCCCAAGGGTCTGACCAAGATCACCCCTGCTGTGCCGCTTCCTGCTGCCTTGACGGCCAAGGCAGCACAGTCGATGGCTGCTGCCGGTGCCAACCCGAACAACGGCAATGCAAACCCCGCCGCGTCGGCCGCCGCATTGAAGGATGCAACTGAGGCGGCCAAGGCAGCTGTGGCTGTCGCTATGGCCAAGCTTGGGGGCGCATCCGGCTCAGCCGCCCAGCCTGCAAATGGCGTGGACAACCTGACCAGAAAGGTCGATGAGATGAGGATTAACGCAGCACGCGCTGGCACGCAGGCTCATCGCGGACGTGGCCGGGGGGGACCTCGCCATGCCAAGGTCGAAGTGCCTGACTCTGATTATGACTTCGAGGGCGCAAATGCCAAATTCAACAAGGAGGATATGGTCAAGGAGAGGATCGCGGGTTCCCCCATAACCGAGGACCCTCAGGACCTCGACGGCGAAGTCGAGAAGGCAGCGTCGGGGGAGCCGAAGCAGGCTTACAACAAGGTCATCTCCTTCTTCGATAACATCTCCAGCGAAGCGAAGGATCGCAAGGATAACAACGGACATAAGCCCGGTGGCCGAGAGTGGCGCGGCGAGGAGCAACGCCGGAACATGGAGACATTCGGACAAGGCAGCGTTGATGGTGGCTACCGAGGCTACCGTGGACGCGGTAGAGGCCGCGGCGGTATGCGTGGACGGGGTTTCGGCGGCCGTGGTCGCGGTGCCTACCGGGGTGCACGCAATGACGCGCAGCCAATTCCTCAATAGGGAAATGAGCGCAGCCATCCCACTGCGATAGGGTAGAGAGATGTACCTGTCACCAGGACGCATGCGGACGACACCCTTGGGGCTCCTCCAGGCTCGGTGTCGTATATATGCCTTCCCACACCTGACGATACTGACCTACGGGTCCTACGACATGCTTTTTTTTATTCGGACGGCGACAACTCGGTTTCCTTTTCCTGCATCACCTCATGGCACCTCGATGTTCTTCTCATACTTCAGCCGAGGTCCATTGTACACTACGGATTTTATCATAGCGTCGGTTTCGATGGATTTCCGCAACAGGCGCGGGGTGATGCAAGGCGGCTCTGCTTTTAATCTGGAAAGGAAGACATCCTGAAACAACGTTGGCGCAAGGTCAGGCAAAAGGTGCCCGTTCTGGCGTAAGGGAAAGGGCTGGGGGGAGGAGCAGGGAGTGATGATTAATGCTTTATTTTGACGCAAGGGAAAAGGGTAGCACTGTTACAGTCACATTGAATGATTTGGTGGTGAGGCAGGCATGACACATGCAAAACAACTGTTGAGATTGGATTTTGATCTGCGTGGTTTCGTCGATACCTACGAACGAGCCGGGTTGGAGCAAAAGGCCTGACATCTATCTCATTGATGGTGATCAACATAAGCCACGAGAAAAGAAAAAAGCCAACTCGAGTTGTTCTCGAGATTTGAGGCTGGCATGGTACATACAAGCGTCGTCATCATTTCCGCGCCGGACCTATTGCGGTCTGCGAAGCGTGATGCCGAAGCAAGGCAGGAACCTTGTGCCTTTTAATGACAAGTTGCGATACAGCCTCGAAAACCTCGTCCATCTCTTTGTGACACTGGGTTGTGATGTTGAACGGTGAAAATAAGTGTTGGAGGTCAAGGGGCATGACACCTCCTGTTTGGCCTTGAGATATCATCAAGTACTCGTGTATATAGATAGCACTGGCTGCCGCTTGAAGCCAAAGCAACCAACGCGTCGCAAATATGAGTAACTCACAAGCAATGTAACATATGCACAGCCATCCACGGCGGTGTGTGCTTTTGACCATTTTGGGTATCTGATGATGCAAACAAATCGCAATCGCTACAAACACAACGGCGTTGCGCTCGACGGCTATGCAACCCCCTCCATGCATCCTTCCATGTGTCCATCCATCTACGTCAGCAACCCGACAATCTCGTTGATGGCACTGGCCACCAGCTCAGGGTTCTCGGGCTTCAGGCCCGCAAGGTCGACGTCCTCGTCGTCGTCCTCGTCGCCATCCTCGTCGGACCCGTCGCTGTCTGACCCGTACTCGACCAGGCCCAACCCCGATGACTTCCTCTTCCCTGCGGCGGCGGCGGCGGTGGACCTGGTCTCCTCGGGCGGTCCGTCGTGGTCCCCGTCATCGTCGTCGACATCGATATGCATAGCTTCGTGGCCTCCGCGAGCAGACGGCTTGAGAGTGGGGCGCTGCTCCCCTTCTTCTTCTTCTTCTTCTTCCTCCTCGTCACTCGACGTGTCCGGGTCACTACTGCTGGTATCCGCGGGGTCCGCCGCCGCTGCCGCCCTGTCCGGACGCCTCCTCCTCCCCGCCGCCGCCGCCGCCGTCTTGCGGGGGACCTCATCGCCGTCGCTGTTGATCTCGCCCTCCTCGGCGTCCTGTGCCGGGCGCTTGGCACCACCACCACCACCACCCCTCGCCTGCTGCTGCTGGAAGCGCCCGCCACCACGGCCGCCGCGAGCACCGCCCCTACCGCCGCGTTGGTTGTTGTTGGGCCCTCTTATCGGTATCCCGTCTCCGCCATCGTCGCCGCCGGCGGTCATGGCCTGCCGTTTTGCCGGTGGCTGCGACTTGTCGTTCTTCTTGTTGTTGTTGCTGTCGGTCGCCTTGCGCTTGGCGGATTTGTTGTTGTTGTTGTTATTGTTATTATTGCGCCTCGGGCGTTCTCGCCGCTCGGTCGGGCCGAGGATGTAACCCTCTGGCAGGACGGGCGTGGGCGTGGAGGGAGAGGGTGAGTCCGGCGGTGGGAGGACGTAGAAGGTCGGGTACTCCAGTACGGTGCGGCCCTGCAGGGCCGAGGAGAGCGTCTCGGCCGCCGCGACGGGGATGAGCTCCCTGGGCTTCCCGGCGGGCGTCAGGGGCTTGAGGAGGTAGAACCGGTAGCCCCGCCTGGCCTCGACCTCGCCGTCCGGCAGCCACGACGCGGCCGAGGGGCCGCGGTCGAGGCCCCAGGTGCCCGTGTAGGGGTTCTGGGACGGGTACGGCGTCGCGGTGGCCCACGTGGCCGAGGCCCCGTCCTGCATGGCGGTCCGCCTGCCCCCGTCCTCCCTGACCTCCTTGATCAGCACCCTCCTCCTCTTGCGCGCATACGCCGGCTCCTCCTCGTCGTCCTTGTCCTCGTTATCGTCATCCTGTTCCCCCTTGTGCTGCTGGCCCTTGCGGTACCACGCCATCGAGTTGCCCAGGGCCTTGTACAGCGGCACCGATTCGAGCGCCTTGTGCCTTATCCTCGTGTGTGCCGCCTCGCACCCGCCGTCGTAGACCATCCACTCGACGCACCAGTTGATGCTCCTCGACTTCCTGTTCCAGCTCGTCGTGTTCTCCCTCTGCCTCGACATGCCCACGGGCATCTGCACGACCTGTATGCAAGCACCGTCGAGCCGCTGGCGGACCTGGCGCGTGAGGTAACTAGCCCTGGCGGGGACGTTTGAGCCCCCCTCTGGCCCGTCACCACCCCCACCACCACCACTGTGATTCCCGTTGTCTTCATTATCAACATGATCCTCGTCCCCGCCGTCCTCCCCAAACGTCCTCGGCCCGCCCCGGACGGGGTCGAACCGCACGCTGTCGCCGAGCCAGTGCTTCCGGAAGCGCGAGTCGTCCTCCATGGCGCGCACGTCGCGCTCGGTGAACAGCTTCCTGTCCTCGACCAGGTCGCGCTGGTTCCGGGCGCGCTCGCGCTCGATGGCCGAGAGGAAGTTGTAGTCGTGGTCGATGCCCGCGGGCGTCTTGAGCCTGCTGGCCGGCATAAAGGCCGCGGGGTCGCGGCGGCCGGAGCAGTTGGCCCATGACTTGTGCCGCTTTGTGCAGGGGAGCGAGCACGTCTGTGCGCTGCAGCCCGGGCAGACGTACTTGGGGGCGTTGATGTGGCAGATGGTGCAGAGGGTGTTGAGGAGAGGGTCGGCCATTTTCTGTCGTGTTTGATGGTTGGTTTGGCTGTTTGGCTGTTTGTATAGGGTATGGGTGAGACTGATTGAAAGGTTCTTTCGTCTTGGGACGTCCCTGGGAGCTATTGTAGGTGCCTGGTGCCACGTAGGTTGTCCCAATCCCGCGTTACGAGGTCGAGAAAAGTGTTTGGTAGGATCATGTTCGAACAAATTGTAGGTTTTGATTCCAAAAAGTTGTAAGCAATATTTTGGGGGCAGGCACTTTTGCCGTTATCGATAAGGGTCGCTGCCACCCCCTTCCCCCTCCCCCTCCCCCTCCCTTTTTGATAACCCCTGAACACCTAACCCTGACCCCTTGACGATATCCATGGCTCGCTATTCAGCTTTATACACAGTCTTCATACACACTCCATATCAAAACTCACCTGCTCAATAAGGTATATGCTTGGTACAAACCACCTACTCACTCCAGGAGACCTAACCCCGCCATCAAAACTTCCCAGCCTCCTTGGTTACAAACAACCCGGTAGGGACAGCCGGCAACGTAGCAAAGTCAGCAACGCCCTTGGCCTCACCACCACCACCACAGCCATCACCACCACCCTTGGCACCCCGCCCAGGCTGTTCCTCCTGCTTGGGGAGCACCGCCGAGAAAGACGAAGAGGCAGAGGCCGGCTCGGACGCCACGCCGCCAAGGAACCCCTCGCCCACCGACAAGGCCTGCAGCAGCTGCGCCCGCATGGCCACGACCGCGTTCTGCGCCGCCACCCGGTCGCGCACCACCTCCCCGCGCGCGGCCCGGAGGTGGCCCCGAGCCTCGGCCAGCGCCCCGTCCAGCCTCTCGACCTCGCCCCGCAGGCCGGCCATCTTGGCGTCGCGCTGGATGATCTGCATGTCCTTGTCGGCCAGCTGCGCCCGGAGCGCGCCCGTCTGCGCGAGCACGTCGGCGAGCTTGGCCTCCGTGTCCGCCAGTGTGTCTTCCCGGCGCGACGACGCCTCCCTCTCCGCCGTGAGCTGCCCACGGAGCGCCGCCTCGTTGTCGCCCAGCAGCCGCGCCAGCGCTTCCAGGTCGGCGATGGTATCGTTCAGCCTCTCAATGTCGATCTCGAGGGACGATATCCTCGAGTCCTTCTCCCTTATCGTCGCGTCCCTCTCGTCCACCAGCCGGTCTCCCTCCTTGATGATCTCGTCCTGGTGCTGGATCATGGCGTCTTTCTCATGAAGTGACTCGTCCTTCTCACGTATCTCCCGGTCCATGTCTCGCAGCCGCTGGACGGCGTAGTCGAGCACTTCGTCGGCGCCGTCTGGCAGGACCTCACCCGGGGACAGGTATTCCAGCTCCAGCCGTACGGAACGCAGCGTCTCCGTGAGATCCTTGAGCATCGTGAGTTGGCCAGTGGTGTCCTCCTCCTCGTCTGAAAATGACGACGATAGCAGAGAGGACAGCGACATTTGTAAGTCGGCGAGACTTGCCGTCTTGTCGGATAGGTCCTGCATGACAATGTCGAGTTGGAGGCCGAGGTCTAGGTCGTCGCAGCCCTGCTGGTTCTCGGACAGCTTCTCACTCATCTGGGCCTTTTGGGCCTGGACGGTCTGGTTGAGACTGGCTACCTCAGAGCGCAGGGTCCTGAGCTCCTGCTCCATTGTTTCCTTGTCGGGGTCTGCAACGCGGGCCTGCAGAGCAGCATCGCAGGCTGCGATATTTGCACTTATTGCACTGCTATTAGAAAACATGCGATGCCGTTGTTGATGCTCCGTGGCTGGGGAAGATGGCTTTGTCGGGCTGGTGCTCGGTGGTGAAATAAGTCTTGGCCTTGAGATACGTGGCGAGGATGTATCAGAACCCCATGTCCTCGAAGGCTGTTCGGGTGTAGTGTTGCATTGTAGGTCTGCCGCAGTACTGTTGCCGAACTCCTCATCATCGACAGTGACATCCATCATCCCGCTGCCGTCGTCACTGTCATGGTCCCAGAGACCATCGGAAGACATGCCGATCCCCGAGTCGTCGAAATGAGCCGGGCCGAGGCTGGCGGAAGAAGAATGGCTCAGCTCCTCCTTGAGTCTCGCGAGCCGCTTCTCTAATTCCTGGATGCGGCTCGTGTCGCAAGCCTCGGATCCGAAGACTGTCGTGGAGGAATCAAACCCTCGCAGTCGCTCGATCTCAGCGTCCTTGCCGGCCATCTCGTCACGGAGACGCCGCAGCTCCTGCTCAGTCCTTTTCCGGCGGGCCCTCTTCTCAGAGTAGATGGCGTTCATCTCCTCGCTCAGGCCGTTGCGCCGGATTCGTCTTCGGATCCGCCCATCGAGGACCTGCCGCAACGGAAAGATGTGCACCATCTCGCTCTCCTCTGCACCGCGGGCATCAGTGCTACCACGATCATGACGGGGTCGTTTACTAGGGGTCCCATGTGTGCCAGTTGAATGCCTTTGCCTTTTCCTCCTTAAGCCAGGAGGACTCGGCATAGTTCGCACGGGTATGTCGAAATCGAGAACAGTGATCGTACCGTCATCGACGTCGTGTTGGTATTGTGTTGCTGGCCTGGGATCCGAGGCCTGGTCTCTGATGTGCACGCCCTTCGATCTACTCCTCGGCGTCTTCAACGCCGTCCGTGACCTTCGCTGTGATGCCCGTGCAGTGCACTTGGACGAACCAGTCGTCTCGGGGCTCTCATCCCTTCTCTGTTGGCGCCTCGGCGTACGCCGCAACGCAATGGGAAGGTCCACCTCCATCGTAGTATATAGCATTGCTCTATGATGAGATTATTATTGCTGTGCAATGCCCAGGAGGAAAACGAAAGTTGGAAAACAAGATGACGAGCCAAATTTAGCCGGAGAAGTTAAGCTGGTGGCCTTGCTGAAGCCCTGGTGGCCCCACAATTCGCCACTTTATCCTGTCACGACACGACACGACGCGTTGCTTGACGTGCAGGCTCACGGACTCCATTGTGATCTTTGCCCTGTCGTTGCCTAGACACATGCAAATTCGTTTGCACCATATTTTCCAGTATTGGTGGCAAAAGAAATGAAGATACACAGTAGTGTGTTACCAAGAGAGATATCCCAGTAAAGAAAACCCAATCGGGCCTCAGTCTCCGAGTCGAAGTGTACAAGCAAGCGTGAATAGCTACGTCAGGCATCACTTGAGCCTGCTTTGTTTGCAATGTCGTGCCCAATCGAATCCCGGGAAAACGATGTTGAGCGACGGCATAGGCCTGCAGCAGTGCCAACCAGCCTGAAACGTGGCATTCCCTTCTACAAATCATGAGAATAGTAGCATTAGCTGCTGATCTTTTGGGCGAACACCCAACAGCCAGGGCTTTTGAGCATCGGTGATGTTCCTCAAGTGTACCTCAAGCCGACCAGTGTGCTTGCTTTTCAGAGCATGTCCAGAATGTCAGGATCGCCATCGCCGTGTGAATCCGTCTTATGCCTTAGCCTTCAGATCCCGATGAGAGCGATAAGCAGTGATAATCTGCTCGCGGCTGATGGTCCATCGTCTGATAAACACTGTCTTTTTCTGTCTCTTCTGCAACCTATCTTCGAAGGAAGAGGCTGAGGGAAGGCGAGAGCCTTGCCTGGAAGCTGTGTGACTGTTCCTGAAACACAAATAATTACGATCCCTTCGCTTCTCCAGCAATGACAGATTGAATGTGCCGCACAGCGAAATCAGCATCGATCCCGAAGTGCAACAGAGACATACTCACGCGGTCCACAAATCTTGGGTAAGATTGAAGCAAAAATGGCGCATGTGCCAGAGCGACGGCCGGCGAGCATAGCCATCGGGGATTGCTATTGTAGTTCCGGATTCGACAAGGTTGTTCGAGTGTTGCACGGGTTGATACATATTGCCAGACACGATCTTACCGTTACTTGACAGACTTCTGCCACGTCGCGGGCACGCTCTCATGGAAAGGTGCCTAAACAGCACGCACGTCCACGAGGATCCCAACATGTCCAACACAACGTCTGACATGGATTTTGCCCGACTTCAAGGCCCTGTTGGACTTCCTGGCCGATTCCTATGGGTTGTCGGTCTCTGCGCCTCGCTGACATACATTGCATATAGGGCGTTGACTCTGTGAATGATCGTCTGAGGGTACATGAAGCCGAACCCGCCCATCAAGGACAACCGGGCCATGATGCTGTCAACATCATTCGTCCAATATCGGCAGGGACGGAGGTCTGGCAAAGTCCATTGGATCACCAGGCCTCAAAAGAGACATTTTGGCAGTGGCGGAGGCCGAGGCGAGCTAGTTAGAGCAGTAGGCCGTTGAGATACCTCGCAAGGCCGATACCAACATAGCAGCGTCGCCCTCTTGGTCGCACTGTAACTGAGCGCCTGACGGCCCGACTCAGTGGATGATGATGACCGGGATCGGGAGGTGATGGGGATGGTGATAGCGCTATTGTCAAGTCGTCGATGGTTGAGACCCTGAAAGGCAACGATTTCCTGGGTCAAATGATGTTTATATCATGGCTGTGCAGCGAGACATGACGGCTGCCTGGCGTAAAGCATTGGAAGGATTCTAGAAAACCCCACTGGTGATCTCAGTTCCATCGCAGTGCTGACTCAATTTAGGGAGCTCGGCCACCAACCGACGATCACACCAAGAGCCATGTTTATGGGATCGTCAGAGGGCGGATTGAATTGATAGACTCGTGGAAACAAGTGTGGATCTGCGATCAGTACATTAGCAATTCCGCTGTCAACTATGTCATGTCCGTACATGACCCAATGGAAGCACAGCAGCTTCGTCAAAACGTGGAAGTAACGTATTGGCATGGGTTAGAGCAGTGAGGCTGTGTACACGAAGAAGGGATGTCGGCACGCCGTTGATACACCTTTGCTCTGAAAGCAATATGTTAAAAGCCAAGACGGGATTGTCATAACCGCAATTGTAAGGATAAGCCATGACAGGAGAGCGGCATAGATAGGTCAATGTGGCGCTGCTGCGGTACAAACTATGGAGGCAAACCCAAGAGCAATCAAGGATGATGAGATGCCGCGCTTCTTTGTACCAATCGCAGGGCGGACGGAACTGGAGGGAGGAAGACTCGATATTGCTCTGGGAAAGATAACGAAGGTCTGATGAAGATAAAAGATGATCAGATGATGCACGTATCTGTAGTGTACGTATCCGTAGATAGTAGTCCATACCCTTGCTCCCACACGGACGATATTCAATGGTTCGTTTCGGATCTGTCGATTTCAGGTTTGTTTGAAGGGGGAGTCTCAGGGAGGGAGTCAGAGTAAAGGTCTCGATGATAAGAAGTCGTCCGTGTGAAGTCAGTGCACCCCTGCTTGGACCCGAAAGCGCCCCTACCGTTGCTGCCCTTTCAACCCTTTTAGGGCAGTTCAATGCGTGAATGACCCCGCTGAACAAGGATTGTGGGGCCTTTAGGGGTGGGGAAACCCCACAGGAGCTGTCAGCCTTGGAGAAGGGTTGGAGAAGGAGCACCTCGGCGGCAGGGTTGCCCGGCTACCCGGCCTGCGTTTTGGAGGAAGGAAGTCACCTTTCTTCAGTCAGCAGATCAGAAAGGAAGGCACCAAACAGTAGAAAAAGTCAGGAGCTATTTTTTGTATATACACAGTAAGAAAGTGGATGAGGATTATGCGCCACTGATCCATCAGTTTGCAGCACTCAGTAAGTAAGTACCTAGGCAAGTAGGCTAGGTCTACCTAGGTAGGTACTTAAGTACCTAGGTAGGCATGCAGTAAGTATTCTACAGTAGGTACATTCACGGTACATCCTTAGATGGGCAATCAGTATCTACCTTGGTTGGTATACCCCAACTTGGGGTCAATAACCAGGTACCTACTCTAGTACCTGACGTATCTGGTAGCCGTTGTTTGCTCCCCTCATCGCATCACCATATAACACCCTCTCATCATCCCAATTCCAATCTCACTCTCGCTCTCGTTCTCACCATCACTCTCACCATCACCCTCACTCTCCCAAGAGACATCCTGCCATCAAACAGCAACAAACAGCAGCTTATCAGTATCTGGTAAACGGTCAGTGTGAGAAACCCAGTCCATCTACCTACCCATCCCACAGGTAGCAATTAGACTGCCCACAGGAAGACCTCCCCCTGTAATCCTCATACACTACCTAGACAGATACAATATACGTGATACACCATGCCATACATCTTGCCTGCATACTCACATGCCTAAGTGCGTGCTTACTCAGGTGTATCCTGTGCTAACGCCACCTCTAGCCAATTATTGCATCTTGCAATTCAGCCCTGATACAACTCCAATCAATTCAATACCCCCAGGGCCATCTCGCCGCACTTTCCACTCGACCCAACAATTACATCACCATCGCCATCACCATTATCACCACCAACATGGCCGCTCCATCTACCGCGAGCTCTTCCAAGCAGCCTGACATCAGCAGCCAGACTGGCTTCCGTCCCCAGGTCAACATGACCGTCCAGCCGCCTCGCCAGGAGGACCTCCAGCAGAGCTACGCCAGTATTGTTGGCAACGACGCGAGCCCCAAGGGCTGGTACGGTAGCATGAGTATGTTGTGTGCTCGGTCTCACCCGCGATATATGTTGTACTGTGTAAGGACCCTTTAATTGCTAACCAAACATCACCTTCTTTCTCATAGTCAACTCCCTCGGCGCCTGCATGGGAACTCTGGGTGCCATCCCCTGCTGTATCTGTTGCCCCAACCCGTATAAGAACGTTCACCAGGGCAACGTCGGCCTCGTCACCAAGTTTGGCAAGTTCTACAAGGCCGTCGACCCGGGTCTCGTCAAGATCAACCCCCTCTCGGAGCGCATCATCCAGGTCGACGTCAAGATCCAAATCGTTGAGGTCCCCAAGCAGGTCTGCATGACCAAGGACAACGTCAACCTGCACCTCACCAGTGTCATCTACTATCACATCGTCTCGCCCCACAAGGCCGCCTTCGGTATCGCCAACGTCCGCCAGGCCCTCATCGAGCGCACCCAGACTACCCTCCGCCACGTGGTCGGCGCCCGCGTCCTGCAGGACGTCATCGAGCGCCGCGAGGAGCTTGCCCAGAGCATCGGCGAGATCATTGAGGATGTCGCCGCCGGCTGGGGAGTCCAGGTCGAGAGCATGCTCATCAAGGACATCGTTTTCAGCCAGGAGCTCCAGGAGTCGCTGTCGATGGCTGCCCAGAGTAAGCGTATCGGCGAGAGCAAGATCATTGCTGCCAAGGCAGAGGTTCGTCCCACACCCCCTGGTCTCCGTACTACTACCGCCGTGCCAGCCATCTTTCGTTACTGACTTTCCACGCCCAACAAATAGGTCGAGAGCGCAAAGCTCATGCGCCAGGCGGCTGATATCCTCTCATCCGCTCCCGCCATGCAGATCCGTTACCTCGAGGCCATGCAGGCCATGGCCAAGAGCGCCAACAGCAAGGTCATCTTCCTGCCAGCCCAGAACACGGCTACCATGCAGGGCCTGAACACCAGCGTTCCCAACCCCAAGGAGTGGAGCGACGAGCAGGGCGAGGGCAGTGGCAACAACAATGTCCTCGGGGACTTTGGAGGTGATGCCTCTTTCCAACAAGCCATGAATGCCCGAGTGATTGAGAACATCTGAGCGCTGACTTCTAGGCCTCAAAAGGCTGGTCTACGTGATTTTCCAAACCGTTCCCCCTCCCTCCCTCTTTTACCCCCACAACAGGTGGGAGGGGCTTTGGTTATCTTTGTACCATATTTACGACGAGAAATGATTTTGGTTCCAACGGGACAGGCCGTGGAAATTGATACCAGGGTTCCATGAAAGGCCGACGTGGGGAAGGGGCGGCTGTGCTTTACGAAATAGGATACCCAAGAAATCGGTTCGCGAGTTGTTTTTTTACGATAGTTTCTAATAGCTTAATGATGCTACGACATTCGTTGCTTTTCTACTTGTGTCTGGACGGCCTAAAAGTTGATGACTATGTGGTGACATCCTCTACCCCCCGCGCGACTCTCATTCGGGCGGTCTATACAAGAACCCCAAAAGGCAGGGAAAGGAAGGCAGGATAATGAGAGGGCGCCACACACCAGACCGGCTTGCCGTGGTGTCGACATCGCGGTCCGTCCTCGAGGACGACCGTGCAGGTCACTGCCACTACTACTTCGTCACAACAAGTCTCATACATACCACGAGATTCACTCACAGTCGAAACAAGCAGCAGGTCAGAAAGATAAGGTCGCGAAAGCCCGTTTAAGTTTTTGCCATGGCCCAGAATAGCCAAAAGCACCATCACAAAAAAATAATATGTTCATCAGAAGACCGACCGCGCGCTATGCAGACGGATCACAGCTATGGGCTGGTACCAGATAGCCGCCGAACTAGTCCTCAGTTTTCCCTTTCCCCCCTATTCCTCATCCTTGCATCGTCATCTCTTTCCGCCGGAGACCAACCACCCACCCGTCTTTAACCATCCCAAAAGCAGAAAAGTAAACAAGGGGGTATATGAATAAAGCAAATTGCTCTCTCCAACTCGTCTCGCCAACACCACCGCCTCCCTCCCCCCCCTCCCTCCTCCAAGAACAACACGCAGAGGGCGTGAGTGGTGGTGGTGGTGGTGGTGGTGGTGGTGGGGCAGGGGGTTGTGGCATCGTGACGGTTCGCCATTCATTCGTAAAAACAAAACATTATGCCTTCCAGCCCCTTCCTTCCCCTTTCAACCCATATCAAGACCAATAGAACGGTCATACGCCTGGCCTGCTCGTCCGGTGGCAAACCCCTTCCAACCCGGACCATCAACCACCATGCATCTGCAAAAAGAAGTCAAATCATAAATGAAAAAGGGACGAATAGCGACTAGGGAAAATTGAGAAACAAAAAGGTCAAGGAAACATCAAGACGGTTGTGACTGTGCTGTGCTGTGGTAGTGCGATCTTTCGTAGCGCGACGTAGAAAACGTAAAAATTAGGAATTACCCAATCTTGAACAGTGGCGCTGCGTGCCGGAGCAGCCGTGTAAATGGGTATATAGTAGCTCGCAGTGCGATGAGAACAAGACGGCCGGCGCAGGTGGGAAGAAAAAGAAGGAATGTACAGAAGAAGTTGTACAGTCCATGTGCGGTGCGTTGATTGCGCATGTGCGCATGTGTAAAAACGGTCTATGTGTTGTTACCCGGTCCCACTCGACAGCAGCATGTGCGACCCTTTCTCAAGAGAAAATGAACAAGGGTATCAGGGTATTTAATGAGTCGGTTTGAAACTTTTGCAAGAGATGCTGCTTCTTTTTTTTTTGAACGCCCAACCAATGTGAATGAAGCAACCGATTACTGTAGATTCTCGGAATGTTGTCGTATTTCCGCGTCACTGAGAGCACTCATCCAGAGACACCGTTCCGTGATGCCCTCAATCGGCTGGAAATTGTACCTGGTGCTCGCCTCCAACAGCCTAAGCAGGGTTTTGACCACGCCGGCAGCAATCCGGCAACGCTCGAAATTGACAAGTGGCGCTGTCGTCAGACTGCTCGCGATCTCGTTCGGCCGTTGCGCGTTGAAAATGAGGTCGTGGGTGTATATGCCCACGAAGGGGATGCAGCCCATATCGGCAGTGGTTAGTCCTCCGCCTTCCATCTCTGCGCGGAGGGCGTAGAAGTTGCGGGTGGGGCCGATAAGAGCCTCGAGCTCACGCAGAGTGCGCAGGTCGTACGAAGGAACCAGTTTCCACGTCTTCGTAAGGCGACTAATCTCGATGCTCGTCAGCGCAATAGCGATCTGGCTCATTGTGGCGAAATTGCGATAGCGCCTGCAATGTGCCGCGATGTGAATGTACTTGATGATGCAGCGGGCCCGCTCCTCGATATCCTGGGTCAGCACGATTTCGGAGATAGCCCACTTGACGACGATATTGAAGCGGGCAATGACTACTTCCACGCCTCGTGCATCCGTGTCACGCAGGAATTGGACCCAGGATCGGCAGTCGTTGTTCTCGGCATTCTTCCACTGCATCTCGATGAGCTCCTTCCAGTCGATCTCGTCAAGAGCATCCTTCTCGATGAGCGTGAACTGCTGAGCGAGAACTTCCGAGTCAAAGGCGAGGATGAACGGGAGATGTGCGGCGTACTTGCGCTTAGCCTCTTCTTCACGAATGTCGGCTGCATTTCGCAGGGCGTCATTGATACCGTTCGGGTCAAGCGATGGCTTCGAGTTCAATGTCGGCCCAAAATGTCCGAAATTGGGTGTGTACTCAGGTGTTGGCGGCAATGGTTTGTTCGGACCCCATATTTGTGCACTGTGGAGCTCTGGAATGTTTGCCGTCTCAGGAGACATCGATAGTGCTTGTACCATTGTAGTAGGCGGCGAATGCTCGCTTCCCGGTCCGCTCGGCTGCGTTGAGGCCGCATTTTGGTGCGAAGCGACTGTCTGGGCTCTGGTGCGGGTAGTGTTAGATCGCAGCGACGGGAAAACGTCCAAATCATCCTCATCGTCGTCTGCGGGATTGTCTGAGAGTTCTGATGACAACTCATCGTCATCACTGTCGATGTTCAGGAAGGACTGGTGAGAATCTCCAGTATCGCTGCGTTGTCTAGCCGTAGGCATGGTGTCCCCGGGCTTAATCTTCTCTATGCTCTCTGACTTCTTGACGATTTCATATGAGTGGTGCTCATCATTATCGTCCCGTGCATCGAGAGGCGTGACGTCCTCCTCAGGACCCTGGAGGATAGAGCGATCTGTCCATTCCGTCCGGCTTCTCCGGCCGTCGTCGGTCAGCCCGCGTTGGAGCAGAGGTATTGACGAGTACGAGCCATCTGACCCATCTGACAGGAAGGACCCAACCTCATCGCGCAGTGGCTGACCCTTCTCAGAAACACGAAGAAAAGTGGACTGCGTAAGATTGGGCGAGTCTTCAGCAGGCGGGGCAGGAGGTATGACGCCTTCCTCGACGATGTGCTCTTGACGGTGTCTCTTCTTGTCTGCCTTGAAGCCAGAATGGCGTTGCGGCACTGGTGGATTGAGACTGGCATCCGCCTGGATCTTCAGAAGAGCGTTGCTCGGTTCCGTCGACAATCTCAACGCCCTCTTCTCATACTTGCCCTCCAACTTCAGCAGGGCCGACTCGACACCCCCGTCATCGTCATCGTCTGGAATATTTGCAAGCTTCTGCGCCTCAGCTTCGAACGATGGCCGCATAATGGGTTTCGAGGAGTATGTACTAAGGAGCGAGAGCTTTCGCTTCGGTTTCTCCGCGATGACGCCAAGGGAGAAGACCTCTGCTCGAGTACGAGAGTAGTCACTATTAACAACATCCACCAGGGCCATAGAATCTCGAACCATACCCGGAGTCTGGAAGTACGAAGTTCGCAGTGAGTCCGTGTAAGTGGTCAGAGACCCCACAGAGCGCGATTTACGTAGCAACCTGTGTTGAAGATCCCCTACGTGGTCGGCCGCTCTAAGGTCCCCAGCGGGACGTCTCCGAAGTAGTCTCAGTGGTTGAATTATGGGTACCTCGGATGACTGATCCAAGGATGCCCTGTCCGAGTATGTTGTCGCATCGAAGCTTCGGACTGTCGAACGGCCGGCCATGCCACTTTGGAAGGAAGCACACCGTCTAGGACCCAGTGTGCCAATTGACCTCAGCGACCGACTCGAACGATGTCGGCCATGGCCTCGGCCCATGCTAAGAGGTGGACGGCTCGTAGATTGGCGGTATATGTCGGACAACGGGCGTCGACCGTCTACAGATGGCCGTGTCTTGTCCTCCGGTGGTTGAGGGTCTGAACTGCCGGCGAGGGAGCTCAAGTCAGGAACGAATGGTGGCAAAGCATCCACAGACCTGGCCGAATATAACATGTGCTGTCCAAGTAGGTGCGAAGATCTTCTCGGCGTGTCCGTCGTCCTTCCGGGTGGTGTGCTTGGCGGCGTAGGGTCAGCACCCTGTGGCATGAACGATTCCGCAAAAGCCTCGACAGACGGATTGAACGCAGAAAGAGCGCCGGCCATCACATGGAACTCGTTCGGGGGCTTCAGTGTGTCATCGATGATGACTATTGACTTGCTTCCAGTTGTCAGCGCCCCATCACTGAGGGGGCGAGAGTTGCCGCCTTGGGGAGTTCGAAGCAGGCTGTCGAGATGTGCTGCCGAGTAGTCCACGTTCTCCCCGGGTGGTCTGACCGTACTAGGTGTGGATGGTTTGGAACCGGGAAAACCACGTAGAGCTGCTTCAGCCGCAGCATCTTCCCTTATTACCTTTTTGAAGTCTTCCACAGTTCCAGCCCCGAGGAGGTCGATTCGGACAGGCGGTCGCGATGAATTCGTTTTCGGACGGGCCTGCGGAACAATTGCAGTTCCTGGTAACCGGTTCGTCGTCACACCCCGTGGCCCTATGTGCTCGATATTGAAGTTCTCTTGCGTGGGCGACACATCTTGACCCCTGGTGCTCAACGCGCGGCGAACACTGCCGATTAACTTGCGCATGCCTTGCCCAGACATAGCAGAGGCTGTGGCCTTGTTGTGCCTTCGAGATTCATCGGGATATGGTTGGAAGAGAGTCGTCTGACGGCTTCCTCCATACCCTGATGTCGGCGATGCGACCTCAACGAAGGCTTGGGAAGGTGGTAATACGTTGCCTCTCACTAGACTGCCGGCGTAGGGAAGCGAGAGCAAAGTTTCCGTGTTCCTCTGCAGAAGCTCTTCCAATGATATGTTGTGTTCCCTTAAGGAGTCCGACTGGCTGCCACTGCGCTGGTGTGAATGTTGGGCGCGAATTCGCTTGCCAACCAGAGCTCGCGGGGTTGTAGCAACCGGCACTATATTGTTGTAGATAGAGCTCGGGTCCACAGGGTGTGCACCCAAAGGATTAGTCGATCCAGAACTTGAATACTTCGTAGGCCTCGTTGGAAACGAACAAGACACCACGTCCGCACTAGAGATGCTCGTTGGTGATAATTGAGCTTGTTCGGTGGCGTTTTGCTCCTCCACTTGGCTTTCGGGTGTTCCTGGTCGAGACCCCGCCACATGACCTTCCTCACCACCAGCCCGGGCAACATCGCGGAAGAAGCTTGTCTCGCCATCTGGCGCGTTACTCGTGAAAGGTACAAGGACGTTATCCAGCTGTGGAGGGCCGCTGTCCAGATATTGGTGCCAAAACTCGGGATCAAGACTGGGGTTGCGGTACCCAGGGATTCCACCCGGTGCAATAGGCACCTCAGGCGGTAAACTGGCGTCAAATTCTGGTCCATCCCAAAACTGTGCGCAGACACGTCTCCAACACTTCTTGAGCTCAGCCAGAATCTTAAGCTGTACCAGTCGACCCTTTGAGTCCTGCGATATGTCGTTTATCAAGCCATTGAGGAGGTTGCAGAAATCCGTGCGCATCTCGTACTCGCATACGAAGTCTTCGACGAAATAGTTGAGGATCCAATGGCGGAGCGCCACAAAAGTTCTGACACGTACAACCATGCCGACTTCGTCGTCCCTAGCAAGAGCCCACCGCAACCTTGCAAAAAGCATTTTGAGCAAATCCATAGGATTCAAATATGCGCGAAATGTAAGAAAGAAGTCGGACAGGAGCTCGTAGTCAAGAAAAGTAGGTGAGGTGATTTCAGCCACGAGTCGGGGTGGCGTTGCCGCTGTCACAGCTCCTGTGGTAGAGGAATATCTGACAACAGACCGGTCATCAGAGGCCGGTTTGAACGTGAGAGCGTCAAACATTGCAGGTTCAATCGCTATATGAGGCGGCATGTACGTTTGACGCAGCGTTTGATTGGGTGGAGATCCTGCAAGGTTGAGGAGTTGGGATTGTTGGGAGTCTCTGCGACGGCCAAGAGGAAACATGAACGAGCTCGGACTCCTAGATGCTATGGATGAGCGAAACCGCGGTGTCAAGCCACCAGACCGGTCGAGCGGGGTATGAGTGCTCGAGCGGTATTCCTCAGTCGGCGCATAGCTAGAGCCTCGGATGAAGGGCGTTCCTCGGACTGAAAATCGCGGTGTGCCCAACTTCCACGAAGGTATCGAGATCTCGAGGTGAGGCGGGGTTTTGGCATTTATATCCTCGACAGTCTTGGACCTATGCTCATCGCCTGGTTGGGTGACGACAATCTTGAAGGCACCGGGGTCGGACTCTCGAGCCGCGATCGATCCGGGGATGGTCGAGTCTGACACGGCCCGGCGGTGCCCTGCCATGCTCGATCTTCGGTCATCCGACAAAAACGATTGTAGCGGCTGGGTTGTTCGAGTCGCAGGGGCCGGGCTTGGCGTCCACTGGGGGCTGTCGAGTTGAGTGATACCGAGCGCATCTTCCCGCTTCTCCTTGTCGTTCGTCATGGCACTGAAGTTAGATGTCTGTGGCGGTGTCATTGGGAAAATAAAATGGGGTTGTGGATAGCGCTGGTGCGCTGGACGAACGGTAGGTCTATATAATAGAGGCCATGAGTTAGTATCTATCTGGCCGTTATGATATCCTCACAATTCACACCCGGGGCGAACGACAGCTGTTCAGCGTATCGTGTGACGTACCTTAAGTAGATGCGACCATTGTTCCCAACGTTCCCAACCGTGAACTGCCTGCCTTCACGACCAGCTGAGCCTCCATCTGGCACGATGTCCGACCTCTCGGCATCTGAGTTATTCCTCATGCGCCGTGCCGTCGCCTTTTCTTCCTGGCTTTTGCGCTCCAGCACGGGCAGCAGAGACTTCATCTTTGGGCTATGCACAATGCGCGTCGAGAGCTTCCTTGCGGTGGTGGGCACTGCGCTGCGGTCGCTGACGCTCCTCGTCGAGATTAGAGGCCGCCTGGCCATGGTCACTTCTCGGGGAGAAGATCGCGGAGAACCCGTGGGCCTCGTTACATCCTTATTCTTAGGCGCATATTGGTGGGGGCGCTTCGGTGATTGCTGCGCACCCGTCTTGGTGCTCGTGGAGGGTGTTACGCGGGGGCCTTGGAGTGGGAGGAGCGGAGGATCGGTGTCAGACTCCATCTCTTCACTCGTCATCGCCTAGTCGGGCAGACAAGAGTCTGCTGGTGCTCACTGCAGCTACAATTAGAATTAGGCATTGAGGAGAAAGTGTCGAGGTTAATCCTGCTGCCCTGCGTGGCTAGGAGGGGGGAAAGTAGTGGGTTGCGATCTTGATTTGTGGCGTGGCAAGAAGGAGGGTCGATGCAGAAGAGTTTGTTGTTATGGGTGTGGCGCTCTGCGGAAGCGGTGGTGGTGGTGGTGGTGGGGTTAGTAGTGCAGGGGCAAGTTGGGGTAGCAGAGCAAAAGGCCGTGACACATGATAGCAAACCAAACAGGGAGGTTCCAATTGCAGAGCTATACCCAGGAAAGGGAAGATCGAAGTGATGTGACGTGAGGTGCAGGTGCTGGTGGGCACAGTAGAATTGCGACCAGAAACCTGCACAGGATGATGAGATGAGATGAGACGCCGCCTACTTACAGGAACAGGACTCGTGCACAACGCCATAACAACAGTAAGAGACCGCAGCCAAAAAGGTACAATCCAAGCAGCTGCAGGCTGCAGTAACGACACCGATCCAACCCAATCAGTCGTCTTGGTACGGGACCTGAAATGGACACGGGGGGGTTCTGTCCGTTCGTAGTTGACAGTCGTCACTGTCCAAGCCCAAGCCCAAGCCCAAGCCCAAGTCCAAGGCCAGATTCAAGTCCCTCACTCGCTCTTTCGTATCTGCTCGGTGTCGAGAGCGGTCCCAGAGGGCCCCCGGAGGATCCTTGCCGAACGGCGACGGGTTACGGAAACAGAGAAGGAGGGAAAAAAGGAAGGGGAGAGAGAAAAAAAGAAACCAGAAGCCAAGGAGCGATCACCACACGCGAGTTGCAAGGAGACGTCGGGTTGTAGGGGAACCGAGGGCCGCAAAGTCTTGAGGGTCGAACAACAGGAATTCGAAGTCGAAATCGAAGCAAGAGAGGAAGGGACAGGATAATCAACCTTGGAACTTGACTGGAATTATGGATTGACTTGACATCTCTGGAGTCTGGGCCCATGGGCAAGGCGGAGATTGAGGTGGTCTGTGTGCTTTCGGGGGGGAGGGGTGGTTTAGGCGGTTTAGGCTGCCTATGTACCTAGTGTACTAATGTTATAAGTACTGCGTACCTACTATTCAGGCACGTGCCAGGCAGGCACAGTGAACGGCCAGCCCGCCCACGGGTTGTGCGGTAGTACGCAGTACTTATCCCATCCGCTTGTCGCCAAGGCTCTGTCTACTATGTAAGGTGCTCTTCTGTGTCTTCTCTTTTTTCAGCTGTAGAATTGATGGAATGCCCAGAGTCGAATTGAGATTCAGGATAACTGGATCACAGCTCGTTGCTTGGCTTCACACACCTGATGTCCCTTGTAGGGGTACGGATGCATGGAAGCAAGCAATCTGGTGCGCCTAGCCTGCTTAGTAGGTACCTATAGGTACTAAGTAGTTAGTCATATTTCATGGTACGCGGGCCAACGGGTAGATATGCTAAAAACCTGTAGTGTACCTGGCCTGTGGCCGCCGTTTCCTCTGTTGTCCCCGGTTCCCCTGTGGCAGCATGCAGTGTACAGAGTTCCTGCCCCTGGCGATCTCGCATACACAGTACATACATATGTCAAGGCTAGTCATGTCAGTCATGTCAGTCATGTCAATCATGTCAGTCATGCTACGGGCCAACACAATGCATGCAAAACTCGGAATAATACATAGTGTGTGCACTAAATTTGTATTGACCCCGTCGTCGACGAGATTTCAGGCAAGAGGTAGGTACCACTGCGATCCGCACACGGGACTTCCGGTGGGGGGGTCGATTACTCCTGCCCAGGTTGTGACTGGGGGTACCCGCGCGCACGGATGAATCCAATCTAGCGCCTGCAGGTACCTGGATACCTCCTATGTAGGTACTTGAAATACCGTAGCAGCCACCTGGACATTATTACTCCTGTCAGGTTTGCATAGGGAGCTCCAGTGTTCGTCATCTTCTGGGTAATTGGAGAACCAGGTGCCTAGGTACATTAGCTGCTCAGGTAAGTTGCTTTTCTTCTTATTCCCCCTCTCGTATCGTTATCGATGCTGATGGATTTAGTACCTGACATATTCCGACCACATATACAATTAATGTACAGAGGAAGTGGGCAAACCAGTTCTACATACGTATTATTCTATGGAGTGTGCATACTGTGGCAATGTGGTACGCACATCTTGGTGATCTGCACGCCATGACACTTTTCATGCAAACTCGGCCCAGCAAGCTTTATCATTATGGGGGGAAAGTGGGGGTCACAGACCCATGATTTATGTGAGCTTTGACTTCGTCTCAACTTCCCATGAGACGGAATGGCAGGACGGCCCACTCATCATGGCGATCCCAGATGTCTCGAACCGTGACTGACCACCACCATGTTTACTACCAATGCTACCCATACAGGCCATATCGACCAGCCACGCCATAGTGCTGCCCTCACGTGCTGCCCGCCATCCCTTGCGAGCTCAGCTCAGCCCAGGTAGCCTGGTAGCTGGCTCAGCAGGGCAGCTCAGGTTCATCTATCAACGCTGCGTCGAGGTTCGAGCTGCCGCCGGAACCATGTGTCGATTGATTAAAGAATCTTTCCATACTGCTTCTAGATCAATTCGACTGCCAGCTACGCCCCCTTACATACCAAGTATCTACCTAGGTACCTACCTACCTACACTAGTACGTACCTAGGTATGTACATATGTATGTACAGTAGGTACTTTACATAGTATCCTCCTGACAGCCCACTACATATGTAAGTGCCACGGGCATCCTGGGAGGTCTCGATCACCCGCGAACACTAGTGTGTATCCGTACCTAGGTACTTTTCAACTGTATTTTTACACTATCGTCACAGACACGTTTTCAACGGGGAGTAGCGCCTTCTCGACGGGGTTTAGCTTACTACCTGCATTACAACCCCCAAGCCTGCTATCAATCAGGGCCACTTCCGTGGTGGAGGTCGAGAACATCAAGCAGGAAGAGATAGCCACCACCAGTAGGGGCTGTTACGCATCGCGTGCTGCAATCCAGTTGGAAATCTAGCTACAATGCTTGTTTGGAGATCTTGTTGAAATCTTGTTGAACTCTTGTCGGAATCTTGTTGAAAATCTTGTCGGCAATCTTGTTAGGCATAGCAGCTGGCAGCTGCAATGGTTGAATGGTGTATTGAGACGTTTCTGACTACCGTTTTATCACTTAGGTAATGTAGTGTACACCTGGGCAAGTTATCGACATCCCAGGTGCCATCAAGCTTATCTCGCCCGCTTTTGTCGCGGCTATGTAAGTATGTATGCAAAAGGAACATTGCATTACCCGCTGCGGCAGTTGAGCTTCGTCTCAGTATTTGAGTAGCTTTGTAGCTTTCATCCCCAAAGACAGTCCTCCTCACCAAGATGATTGCCGCCCATCGGTTCCTTGCTCGGCTCCCCGCTGCGCTAATCTCCATGATCGCACGTGGTTACGGGGACCCTCGTCTCTAAACCACGCCATTCATCCTGGCTCTTGTGAAACTTTGACGATGGGTGTGGAAAAGGCCCTGCGGCTTTGACTCTCCAAACTCTTGTCTTCCAGGGTGTCTCCAAATCCCAACAACCGTATTGTTCAGGGGCATGTCGAAGCCAAGAACCTGTTTCCACACTCCAAGTCCGTTGTGCCCACGACGGCTCCTTCAATGTTGGGGCCAGGTAGAATAAGACAGTGTCCAGGAGTCACATCTTCACCAGAATGCAATATGAGCATCCAGAAGCAATGTTACATGTATATGCTCAGCACGCCACACGGCCGTTGTCCTTAATCATGACCGCGAGATTATCAACCAGGGCCCTGGTTGGAGTGCTTCCCTCTGGGTACGGGTGGGGACGGCCATGGCCCTCGGCTACAACGTTGATCAATGATGCCACTCAGGACCGATTATTGTTGCCCTGTATCCGTACCCGTTCCGAACGACGATCACACTTGTACATACGGATCCGTACATACATAGATACCTATACGAAAGCTTGCGGAGTGCTCTTCACATTCATCAGATCATCAGATCATCAGATCAATACTCGGCAGGAAGTCAAGGCCCCACAAGATCGTCCACCCTGCAGAGCCAAAGGATCACGTACCTTAGCACATACCTACTTGGCAGCCTTGGTAGGTAGGCTGGTAGGTAGCATTTTACTTACAAGTAGGTACACGGTTGATAACGCGTGGGGAAACTTGGTGGCACTGCATCTCAATTCAGGCACGAGCTGGCTGGCTGTCTGCGCTGCACATGATCTCGACGGCCCGACTTGACGTCGGCAGTACTTAATTGAGTATACACAGTAGGACGGGGCTGACGACAAGCTTTGGTCGTTCACTGGCACCGACGTTCCAAGGTTGGCGCCAAGTCTTCTACCTAATATACGGACCATTCATGGATGATGAGTACATATATATATACCCATGAACCTGGGAGGAATCGATCACGGCTATCGCGCTTGAAGTCTAAATCTAATACTACCCTAGGTAGGTACATATCGGATAATGCTACTGGTACGCAGCTCTCCCGTGCTCCAGGGCTTTGCAATAGACGTGCCCCAGTCCTTTAGATATCCCCAAAGAGGAGGAGGCTTTCATGATGCCTCGTGATAAGCAATGCGCCCAGCGGTGATGAACGCCGGCCCATACTAGATTTGATCAGCAGTGAGATACCAAGCAATCCAAGGATATGCAAGATACTGAGCCACCCGGTGCATCAATGTAGACCAATCAATACCTACATATGTCCTGCAATAGGAGGATCACTGCTCGGCTTGGCAACTCCTTTTCGACAATGGGCCTGCAGCTTGTTCCGGTCAACTGGTATGGATGGAAATCCGTTTCTTCACCACATGGAGTTTTATGCCATCTTCACGAGACCCCGTTTCGGGCCCCGTCTCTCGAGGCATGACCGGGAAACAACCCAAGAAGTGCTCCCTTTCACATCCTCCAGGTTTGTCCAGAATGGTCCAACGCTGTCCAGTGGGAGAAGGTGGGTGGGGGAGGCACGGGATATGTATGTAGGTATGCCCTCGGGCCTCTATCAACCATGGAAGGCGACAGCATGCACGACGCGCGGCGTGTGCTCTAGCAGGCAGTGGTCCTCACCAAGGCACCACCAACTTCGGGGCGAAGCTAGCAATGTTGCCGAGAACATGTTAGCAGAAGCGGAGACAAGCCGTGTTCCCTATCCCAGGACCCTTTACTGGCTATCTACCTAGTGGAAGCTAAGCACTACGTACGCTGGGGTGTCGTTGTCTTCGAAGCTGAATGTGCCATGGCCCTAGGATTTGAGCTACATATACTCAAGTACTTAAGTATGTATCATCCTGACGGGAACGCCCGTCCCCGTGATCCAGCAGGATTTCACCGTCTTGATCGTTAGCAGATCCAAAGATTTTATCATGATAGAGCAGATGGCTTTGTCAGGCTCGCGACTGCTGCCATTATTCTTTTAGCTGCCAGAATATGGTTCTCGCGTTCGTTTCTGAGGACTCAAGACTGGGAGTTGATGTTGTTCCGGCAAGATTCATCCATGGCTTACATGTCTGGTGTACTCAAGTATGTTGATGAAACTTGCATGTCAAGGTTCTTCCCATCAACGAGATGGTAACGACTCCAATACAAGCCCCCTTATCGCCTACTTCGTCAACTTTGCGTATCGAGTCCTCCGGCTACTAATATGGAAGAATGATGAGAACGAATGAGGAGGTCGAGCCTCAAGATATCACGAAAAACAATACTGTATTTGAATCGATATGGACATCTAGAAGTGAGGATTGGGTATGTCACAAGACTTGAGAGGTGATTGTCCTTCTTTCATAACTAAATCACCCTCATTCCTTCCACAGGCCCTCAACAGGCCTCGTGTAAATTCGCATCTTTAGATGTAGCAGAAGTCCATGAACATGATCTACCACTGCCCGCAGGCGCCTCCGGGGCTAAGCATATCATACTTACAAAGTTGGAAACTCACAGTACTTCGGTCCGTGCTCTTTTACTTCCACCTGAACAGCATCTGGACATCTGGGCCTCCCTATTTTCCCTCACTTCGTCCTTAACGCCTTGCATGCCCTCTGATCAAAGCGGCTGTGGTGGCGAGAGAAACATGGTAAACGGAGACCTTTCTGTTTCCTCAAGTGCAGCCAGCCCGAGCCCCATAACATGAACTTGTTCCATGAAATCGGCCAATATATAAGGGTACTACATAGTAGTCCCAAAAAACAAAAGTTAGGCTTGACCCATGCTCCAGGTGGATTGGAACCACGAGACGGCGCCCTGGAGTACATCTAAGACAATCATTCCTATGATGGCAGCATACGTGGTCCGGGCTCAATATATATGAGTCCCGAATGGTCAGACAGGACGACTGTGCTGGTCACTCGAGAGTATGACTCCTGTAAGGGCACCCGAGACACCCGGTGGGACTCCGAGTTGGCTAATGGGTGGCAGTGTCATAGACGATGTAAGCGAGGCCGCTTCTGAGACTGGATCCGATCAATTACCATGAAAGTAAGTTGACGGCTTGCCCGTATTTGACCAATACCTGAAATATCACTTGTGCAATCAGTGGTATACAAGCTGAGGTGCGGTTCTCATTATGGTGACATGTATTTCTATAATGCCAACATGCTATCGACAGTGAGACCACTATCGACAAGTAGTAGCCACTTGTGAAAGGTGATTTGTATGGGCGGTTTAGCAGCCCAACCTCGGACTACAACCTCACGTGTGAGGCAGAGTAACGCCGTAAAGACTCCGCCAATCTTTCAAGCCAACCCGCCCCAGTAGCCATTCTGATCGACATCCATCGTATCGGCACCAGCGGTCTCCTTCTTGACCTTCTCCCTGACCTTCGCCAGCAACTCCTCCAAGGCGCGCTGCTCTTCCTTCTCCTTATCCGTCAAGGTGGCCAGTTTGGCCGCCTCCCTCTTCTTGTCCTTCTTCTCCCTCCGCCTCCTCTTGTCCTCCTCCTTCTCGGCCTTGCCGCTCCAGGCCACATTCCTCTTCCTTGCCTCCATACGTTTCGCAATCGCGGCTGCTACCTCGCCATTCGTGATCGCGGCCTGTCGCTCGGCGATGCCGGCCTGCCGCTTCTTCTCCTTCGCGGCGTCCTTGTACGGGATGGCCTTGACATCTATACCAAGACCTAGCGTACGATCGACCTCTGTGCCCTTGAGCTCCGGCATCCTCGGCAGCTGGACCAGACCGTACTGTTTTGCCAGCTCGTACCAGTCCAGGTCCTTGACCCGGAAGATAGATGATGCCCGGTGCTCGCTGTAGCTTCGCACGAAGCTAGGAAAGGCCCTGAAAGACATGTCGAAGACCTCTCGGTCGTCCATGGCCATTGCCCGGATCTTTGCTGCTGCCTTGTCTGCCTCTTCGTCCGTAACCGTGATCTTAGGCTCCGTCAAGGGTTGGGCGGGCGTCTTCCTGATCTCCAGGAAGGGGATATAATCCTCTTCCCTGCCTGGCTGGAGCATAACCACTGCAAGGCCGCGCCTTCCCGCCCTTCCGGCACGGCCGGCACGGTGTAGGTACGTTTTGGGATCTTGAGGCGGATCCTGGATGACGAGGTCAACCTGGGGAATGTCGAGACCACGAGCTGCCACGTCCGTGCAGAGGAGAACCGTTGGCGACGAGGACGAAAGGAACTGGGTGAAGTTCTTCTCACGGGTTGACGGGTCAAGTTTTCCATGGAGACGCAAAAACGTGAAGCCAGGGGGCATGATGGCCGTCAACACCTTGAAGAAATATTTCACCGAGTCGCATGTATTCAAGAAGACGATCGTCTTTTGTGGCCGAGGGTTGAGTTTCTCCAGTAATTGTCCCATAGCGAGGAACTTGTGGGATGCTTTGAGCACCATATAGTTCATCTGAAGGGAAGCGGGGGTTTTCCTCTCTTCGATGATACCTCCATCCTTCAAGTTCTTCACCGTCACTGCTATCCTTTGGGGGTTTCGTAGTCCGGCCCGGATCAGCTCTGATACAGCCTCGCTCATCGAGGCGCTGAAGAGCCCGGTTCTTCTTTGTTTGGGGAGGTATCCCAGAATGCTGTTCAGCTGTTCCTTGAACCCGAGATCCAACAGACGGTCTGCTTCGTCCAGGACCAAGACCTCCAGGTTCGACGTCTTGACAAGTGGAGACGATAACAACTCAGCCAGGCGGCCGGGGGTTGCTATGAGGATGTTTGGGGATTTCCGGACGAAGAAGGACAGATCGGCTCGTGGTTTTGTCGTGCCGGCTATGAGCAGCTGGGGAACGATGACAGGCTCTGATGTGACAGGTCTCTTGGTCTCGTCATCCTTTAGTGCAGGTAGTATATCGCTTGATGGCTTGTGGAATGGGAGTATCTGGGTTGTGAGAACATCGTAGATCTGTTGCGCCAACTCCCTGGTCGGGCTGATGATGATGCCGGTGACGTTGTGTTGCTTCTTGGACTCGTCTGATCGCAGGATCTTGTCGAGGGCGGGTATCAGGAAGGCCAGTGTCTTTCCGCTGCCCGTTACGGCCTCGACGACAACATCGGTATTCCTCCTGAAGAGGGGTATCGTAGCGGCCTGTACAGGTGTCATGCGAGCCCATCCGTTACTCTTGATGGCGTCGAGGATCCATTCGGCCAAGGGGGGGGTGAGCCCATCCCATGCACGGGGATCCTTCTTGTTTTTGGCTGCGTTCTTCCCCGACATTGTCCGTTGGGTTAGTTGGTGGAGTGGAATCAATCGCTGGTCGTGGGTTCGCCTCGTATCTTGGGCTGACGATGATGATGATGATGTCAACTGCAGGATTGCTGCAGGTTTGTCGTCGTTTCTCCTCGTGGTTCGTGGATGCCGACTTGGAGTGAGACTTGGACGACAAACCAAAAAATAAAATAAAGTTATCTTATCGTGCTATCTTATCGAGGAGACCCTAACCCGGGCACCGGAGTTGCGGCCACAGAGCTACCTGTCTAGTGTACCAGTATACCTAGGTACTTTAGGTACGTATCTGGGCACCTCGGCATACCTATAGGTACAATAGCCTACCCATTCCTTGATTCCAGGGTCGTAATATGCATGTTTCTCAGACATTATAACCTTGTAATACTGGTCGTACATGATGGCAGGATCCCAGATATGAGGTAGACATGACCCAGCAAGTCCTGTCTATCTTGTGAAATTATTATGGCTTGGCTTGTTGGACGTTGCTGGATGCTGAAAGAAGAAGCTTGGAAACTTGTAAAGCTTTGGCCGGTCACATGCCAGTTCATGCTGTCCTTGATCATGGTCGCGTGCACAGGCCACCCACTCACTGTCAGGCTTGTCTGACTTTTTGCCCACAGCGCACACTCACTGCTTTGCCTAGGCTGCCAGGCACTCACTCACCCACTCACCCACTCACCCAGCACTGCCTGACTGCCCAGGGCTCTGATAGTCGATGTCATCCACTTCTCTCTGCCGACCTTCCCTGTTTTGTCTCTGCATTTTTCTTGTCCAACTCATCGGGACGTTTCAAGAGGCCGCCCCCCGTTATTATTATTACCACTGGCATTACTGGCATACTGAGGTACTGGGCAGATAGAGGCCCCTGGGTTCTATATCAGGATTCCGCCCCCCTCCCTCCCTCTCCTCCAGCTTATCTACCTCTCTCCCTCTACTACTACTTTGCAAACATGCGGCGGAGTCACGACTCTTGGCCGCACCAGAAATCCATCTCACGCTGGATCCCATCCAAACAGTAGTGGCTCTGCTCCACCCTTCTCACCACCCCGCCGCCTCTTCCGCCAACCCCCCAGTTACAACTACTGCTACAGCGCGCGAGACGAGGAGAGACAGACATCTCCACTTTAGTCCTGACCGTTGCTGCACCACAACGCTCCTTTGGCCTTTTGTTGCCCTCCTTCACGACGTCCCGCGATTGTTCTTTGGCACCGTCTCCTCTCCCGCCCTTCCGCCCTTCCCATCCGACATCATGCCCTTCCGCACCAAGCCGGCCATCCCGGCCACCCCGCGCGTGGTCTCGCCGAGTCCGACGCCTTCCGAACGCGAGTTATCCCAAGATCCGTCTTCGTCTTCCTACCTTGGCCCCGTGACCAGGTCAGCCGCGAGGAGGAAGCGGCTGGCGACGCCCCAGTGCGTGAAACAAGACCCGATAGACGAGGACGAACACAAGGGCATCGGCAGGTCTAGGCTTAGAAGCAGGAGTCCTCTCGAGACGGGGAGACCCAACGGCTTGATGCCAGTCAAGACCGAGAAAGCCAAAAATGATCAGCCATCGTCAGATGATAAGCCTGACGAGAAAAACGGACACCTGTCACCGGTCTCCGCCCAAGCACCGGGCTGGAGCTGGCGGGACTTCAGCCGGAGCCCAAGCCCGCTAGGCTTGATACCAATCCACAGGCACTGGCGGACCTTTGTCCACAAGCACGAGGTTCCTCGGAAACTATTACATGTCTCGATCGGCTTCCTCGTCACCTGGCTCTACACCTCCGGCACCCAGACCTCGTCCGTCTGCCCATGGTTGATGGGCGCACTGATCCCCATCGCGACCGTCGACTACATCCGTCATGTGAACGAGCCCTTCAACAGGCTCTACGTCAAGCTCCTGGGGGCCTTCATGCGCGAGAGCGAGTTCGTCGGGTGGAACGGCGTCATCTTCTACCTCCTGGGCGCGTGGACAGCCCTGTACTTCTTCCCCAAGGACATCGGCGTCATGGGCGTCCTGCTCTTAAGCTGGTGCGACACCGCTGCTAGTACCTTTGGGAGGTTGTATGGGAAGTACACACCCCGTATCAGAAAGGGCAAGTCTCTCGCCGGCTCCGCGGCCGCGTGCCTCGTGGGCGTCTTGACCGCGTGGGGCTTCTGGGGATGGCTGGCCCCCACCATCGGGCCCATGCCGGGCGACGAGAACTTCATGTTCAAGGGGACCTTGAGTCTCCCGCATGGCCTTGCCAGCGCGGTCGGCCTGACCGATGCTCAGGCCACGCTGTCTGGCGGCCTGGCCCTCGGAGTGATGAGCCTGTGGTCAGGCTTTGCTGCCGCGGCGAGTGAGGTCGTGGACATCTTTGGGTGGGACGACAACCTGACGATTCCCGTCCTGAGTAGTGTAGGAATATGGGGATTTCTGAAGGTCTTTGGCTAGACTATGAAGCGATATCTTTTGGATGGGCTACAGATATGACAAACCCCTCTCTACGACACCGTATCGTTGCGGGACGATGGATGTATCAGTATGGCTTGCTTGGGCAGTGGCTGGTGTTGCGGCGTTTGTGTTCGGATACACGGGATGTCGACACTCGGACAACGCAATAGACTCTTGGGCGGTGTCATTCCGGATCTGATGGTGGCATCTAGACAGGGCGCTAGGAATAATCTATATAGGTCTAAGATAGAAGCAATATCCAAATCCATCTATTATCCTTTAGAGGCCGTCAGAAAGCGGGGACAGATCGAGCACAGCACAGGTGAGCGAGTGGCACAATGTTCGGCGGCGGCGAACCTATCTCCGAAATCTGCCCTTGGCTGTCCCCGGCCGCCTGTGCTGCTGTTATCCGTCTCGGCAGGCCGCATGTGTCGTTGAGACGAACGACTGCTGCATATCGGGAATGTTGCGCCTGCATCCCTGGGCCGGGGGGGGAAGGGAACTGCCCCTTTGGCTTGGAATGCTTGGATGCTTGGGGATATGCGAGCTTCCCTCGTGCGTTCTCTCCTTGGCGCTCGACATGTCGAATCAGCGCTCGGGAGTGGCCTTGATCTGGCCCGCTCCTCGGCAGCACGGGGGCGATATCTCCCGGGTTCTATACAGGAAAGGTAGCTAGCTACACCGGGCGACCGGGCGGCTTGCTGGCTCTGACATGCACAGAAAGAGATAGAGAGAGAGAGAGAGAGCATTGCTAATCCAGACGTCTTCATTTACCGCAAACTACGGTTCTCCCCAGGCACCGAGCAGGAGCGCGGCCCCGGAGGCCCGGTCACATGTTGGGAAGCCAGACCTTGCATACCGTCATGCTGGACGCAACCTGCTGTCAGCCCAGCAAGAAGTTGCCGGGTCGGGCCTATCATAGGCACTGTGGCCCCCCTCGCACAACTTCTTGCTTTCGAGGCCGTTCCTGTGCCCCCGCCGGTTTCCCAGGGCGGCCACGACTAGTCTGTGCCTGGAACCCTTCCTTGGACTGGAGAGGGCGCTCTCTGCCAGTGATACAAATGACGCACAGCTGTCGAGTTACTCAAGGAGCCTGCCCTAGATCTCTCGCGGGTGGGTAGCATTGGGAGCACGTTGGGTGCGAACGTATATATAATCTTCCGCGGGCTAGGCTCGATCTCGACTGGTGCTGCCCTGTTGATCTAGCACACAGCTGGAGGTCTGAGATGCGCACGCCCCCTCCCCCCCCCCACCGCCGCGATGATGATCCGATGGATGATACAGAACAGTCGATCGATCTATAAAGGGTGCCATGATCCCAGATTTCCGGGACAGGAAGGCTGGGCTCCTCGCATATGGGTCAGGTCACAGGTCACAGGTCTGGCTCTACCCCTCCCCCACGGGCAGGAGAACGCGGCTGGTTACACGCAGTGTCCACGGTTATGATAGGACGAGGGGTTGTAAAGACCTTGAGTCGATGCACATCGATTCCTGGTTTGTAGAAGCTGGTGTTGAAGTCCCCTTTGGGTATCAGGCCGAAGCTTCAAAGTAGAGAGGCACTTCCTGATCAGGGATGGTGCTGGACAGACTTGAGGTCCGGGAGAAGCCGTCTGGGTATCTCAATACGATGACGATGGCGGTGACTGCGACTGTGACCTTGCACGACGATCGCCGTCGGTACTGTACGAGGCCGGTCGGGTACTATCTGTCCAACGCGGCAAGTGGTCAACTGGTAGATGAGTCCGCATACTCTGCCGTAAGTCGGAGTGGGATGGGACCATCAAGGGGAGGTTGATTCCAAGACGATGTTTGAGATAGTCAGCAAGGATCCAGCATACGCTCAAACCCGTCTCTGCCTTGGCCCCGTTCTCCTGCACCTTGCATACAAAATTTCATCAGTATCGTGGGGTTCTCCTCACCCGCATCTGCGGGATGACTTGCTGGACCTGGTCAGATTTGCTGGATCCAGGCAGGCAAGTCGAACATGTTCAACAGCCAAGAAAGGGTGGCGACCTTGCGTCTGAGGCGCCTGGGATGTAAAAATTCTATTTAGCACTCTGTGTCCAGCATGCATCACGACGTCGTTAGGGCGGAAGTAACAGGTGGGAGACGTCAAGGCTGCGAGGTTGAGGAGTCAGCCCATATGCAGCAACAGCAACAGCACCGAGAAGAGAGCAAGTAGGGTTCGGATGCGCGGGAGGAACAACAAGGCAGGTAGGTGTGTTTTGGGCTTTTGGGAGTACAGAATTTTCGTTGTAATGATGAAGTATGGTGGGCAAGTTTCATCCTAATTCACGACCGACAACCGCATTGGTCCAGGAACACTATACCAACTTGAGTACTGGTGGGATGCGTGCCTGGGTATGTCTGGGCATATATCTGCTGTGGGTACCTGAGTGCCTGAGTACCTGAGTACAGTACTTAAGTACCTACCTAGGTAGGTAGGTACCTAGGTAGGTAGGTATTCACTTTCAAGGTTGACCTGAGAATTTAAAGTAAGTAATCAATTGAGCATCAAATGACCCTGAAGGGGAAAGAAACCCCACGTCAATTGGTATTTTTCAACCAATCAGATCACCCAAACTTGGCCCTGAATTGACCCGAATCCAGCAGCATTTTCTAGTGCCAACAGGCATTGTTACTCGCTAGAAAATGCCCTCCCCCCAAACATACTAGGGACAAATACCCGCCAGCTCCCCTCCCACCCCCCCAAGGCCAAAAAATAAAAAGGGAATTTTGCCGTTTCCTGTCAGGTTACCTTACCCTACTACTACGCTACCTAGGTAGGCTACGTACCCTAAGTACCGGTAAGGGTGCATTTACCCTAAACAGTTCGTCCATTTTCCTGCTGGGTGGCTTGGAGTTTTACTCCCATTGGAAACGGAAACTGACAACACATCTGCACTGCAAGCATCATCGCACACAGAATGAAGCCCGACTTTGCTGCACTTCTGCCTGACCTGACCTGATTCTGACCTTTGACCGCACTCTGGAGTGACTGATTGATTGATTGATTGAATAGATTGATGATGACGATGACTCTTTCTTGTCATTGCCCGTTTTGACTCTCGGTGTTTCCCCTTCTCTTAGAGAGAGAATGAGTGTATCAAAGACACGATGACGACGAATGGGAAGGCATCACTTAATTTTTCTTAATTTTTTTTTAGCGGAGAACACGCCCTCTGCGCAGTTCAAACGTGGTCTCCCGGAGCTTGTCTGTATCTCTGCATCTCTCTGCATGTCCAACCGAGAATAGTAGAGGTACACTGGGCAAATCACGGAATATCTAGGCTGCTTCACTGGGCCTCGCAACGAAAGGATCGCATACAACACCACACACCCCTTCCCCCTTCAACGCCCGGCCATTGGGTGGGCATGAGCTGGCCGCCTGCTGGTCGGTCTGAGTCTAAGCTTACGACCATGACTATGAGTACCTGTACTTTGGTCGATTAATGGTACCTACTCTTTGCGAAGACAAGGCTCCATGAGAGAGCTTATACTGTCACTACGAGTAACGGATGTAACTCGACGCCCCTGTCCCCCATGTCCCCCGTTGTCCCCCATGTCACTGTCAAGCGATCCAAACGGCAAGGCGTTGTCGTTGAACCTCGGGGCTACCTGTCATTACATGGCTGAAATGTCCTCTTGCATGCATGCATATCGACTTCCCACCTCTAAGCCGGACTCGATGCTAACCCAAGAGAGCACTTGGGAGAAAGAGAGAGAGAGAGCGAGACCCCCCCCCTGTCAACCGACTATTGCCTCCTCGCCCTGCGTTTTCTTTGCATTCCTTGCCAACCAGAACAGAGCCTACTTACTACCTTGTCACACTCCCTCCTCTCTTGATCTCGTTTTCCACCCTTGTCGGTTTGATCATACATACATATGATTCTATTTCTTTTTTTTTTTCCCTTCTGCCGTCTTCGCCGTTGCGCCAGTCAAGCCCCCTTGTTCCCTTTCCTGTGTCTTCGTCTTCCCACTCTTCGATACGCTCACCCCCCCCCTCAACATCTTACTTACCCTTACACATCTCATGTGCCCATTAAACGCTGCAGAGTCCTGCCTTTCGAGGCTCCGGATCTGGCCTCCGTCTTCGCCGATTTTATTTGTCCCCTTCCTTCTTCTTCCCCCATTCTCCTTACGTCCTGCCCTGGTCACTATGCCGTGCTGGTCCAGTCCTGCCAGACCGATCCTTTCCTCCCGGTCCTTTTCCCCCCTCCACCACGGTCACATCCCACCAATACAAGCCCCATGATATTCGCCTCTGTCGGCATATGCATATGTTGCTTCCATCTCTTTCTCCTCTGATCAATCGAACCTTGTCTGCAGGCCAATCCGAAGCTTCCCTTCTCGTCCATCCTCTCCAGGGATCACCCCCATCGCCCATGCCTCTTCTCGTTCCCGTTGGTCCACCTTGGGTGGCGGGAGTGCGGGTAGGAGGCCATCAAACAACCCGTGGGCAGGGATGCTGGCCATCGTCGTCTCCCATCATCATCATGCTATCTTCGTCTGCCTCCCCGAGCGGGGTCTTCATCCCCTCGCTCGACGAATAGTGTTAACATGTCTTATCCCCTAGATCACGGGACTCTGGATTCTTGTCGACAGGGGATGCCGTCGAAAAGGTATAAAAAGGGCGTTCTTTCTCGAGGGACCGCGAAAGTTTTCTTCTCCTTCTTTCTTCCTGATCCAGTCTCCTCAGACAACAACTCTCAGCCATCTCGCAAAACTTCTGCTCAAGTCGACCAAGTCTTACCTCTTCTCCTACACCAAGCCCCAAGCCCCATCACCCATACCCACCCAGGCACACACACCCTCTTGACATAGCCAACGAGTCTTGTCTGCACCCTGATCACCTAGTTTGCAAGAAACCTGTCTTCACAAAACCTTCCACTCCACCCCATCACCACATACAGTCAACATGGCTTCCTACTCGCCAACTCAGTACTACTCCGGCACCCTGCCAATGCCCGTCCCCTCCAAGGGCCAGTACCCGGGCTACTCCCACACCGACAGCACCTACTCGGTCTCTCCCCCGGAGGCAGACCCATCAGTAAGCTCCGGGTCCGGCGGCGTCCCCTCCTACAGCAACTCTGGATACTCGGCGACGGCCAGCTACGCGGGCAGCAGCCAGGAGGACTACGAGTCCGAGCGCTCTGCCAGCGGGGTCGACTTCAACGAGTACATGCAGGAACAGCTCACCCAGTCCTTCGACCCGCTGGGTCTGGACAAGGCCATGGCCACGCAGGCGCAGACGTGAGTGTTTTAGCCCTTTTCCCGCTCCCCCGCCGCCTCCTGCGATCCACAATTATGCGCGCGGTTCAGACGCCGTTCAATGCACAGGAGGGTCTTTGCAAAATGGCGGGCATTCCAGCCCAAATCTTGCAGAGGTCTTCTGGGCAGGCCAAGCTGCCGCGCGTCTGGAAACTCGAGTGTGGTTTTTCGTGTTTGTGAGAGGAGAGAAAAAAAAGAGAAAGACAAACAAAAAAAATCCGAATCTGGCTGACATTTGGCGCGTCCCGCACAGTTCTGGCCATCTGAATGCGAAGCACCGCGAGCTCTTGGAGCTGCAGAAGAAGGCGCAGGCCCGGCTCGCGAGGTCGCGCGCCCGCTTTGCCGAGGGCATGGAGGACGCACAGGAGGTGCGCCAGAACCTGGAGTGGACGCAGAAGAAAGTCTCGTAAGTTTTTTCTTTATGTTTCTTTCCAGAAAACTTCCTGGAAGACGGGGGAGGCTTGGAGAGAGCGAGGGCGAAGAGCAAGAAAAACAGCGTTTCGTGGCAGAAAAGCTGTGAAAAGAAAAAAGGAGATGGTCAAGAGAAATTGATGAAGAAGAAACGCATTGCTGACATTAAACCGCAAAATACAGATCATTGAAGACAAAGGCGTCAAAAAAGCACTCCAAGGAGTTCAGCAAGGCGCGCGCACGATACCCGTCTCCGGAGTACTAGAATGGCTCTCCTCTGCCATTTGCCGCGCGCTGCAGGCTGCAAGCTGCGAGATGCGTTTGTGCAGCCGCGAGCTCAGATGGACGTCGATTTTGAGTTGCGGCTCAAAATCCGGAATCAACGACGTCAACAAGCGATAAAACAAAAGAAGAAAAAACAACGAACGACAGCCAAATGGGAAAAAAAGGCGAGGAAAAAAAAAGAGAGACACGGCTTAAAACTACCCTTACCCATATTTCCCAGGATGGGCACACCTCATCAAAACAAAATTACTACCCACCAGAAAAAGAATCCTTGTCGTCAATTTCACACCCATCCACCCACCCATGTCACGGAAAAGGGCGCCGGCAGGGGGTTTGATTTTTGGTGTGGTTCAGTGGGCGGTTGAGAAGGGGCAGATCTCACCAAACAGAAGAGCCGCTACGGTACAGCACAGATCTGATCGCGCACGCACATACATTACATATGTACAACCCACCCACCCCCGTACATAGGGCTGCATATTGTATTTTTGGGGGGGAGCTCCCTGCGTCTTTTCCTCGATACACGCCCCCTCCATATTCCTTCTGCACACGCTCTCTCCAGTTTCCGCCTTGCAGGAAGAGGACACTGGGGGGGCGAGGGGAACAGGGGGTGGAGGGGGGGGGTGTGTGGGCGCGGCGCGGCGCGGGCGAGGTGACGTTGGGCGGCAACGGCACGTGCTCAGGCGCAGGCCTGGCGTGTTTTCTCTCTCCCCCCCCCCTACCATGCCAGATGTTGCCACTACATTCATGTACAAAAGGAGTTCCAACGGAGTCATGGTTTGTTTGCGGTTTCCTTGTTTTTGGTCCTTTTGCCCCTTGGGGGAGGATAGGTATTTATGTTCACGGGCACGGATAGCAGTTCTGACGACCTCGTTCACGAGCCATGATTGGGCAGACGCGGAGGGGAAAAGTACAGGTACAAAGATGGGAGTGTCTCTTTTTTCTGCAGGAGGGGGGTAGGTAGGTACTATTGGCACCGGCCAGGGGGGTCCTGGGGAGAAAGAGTTGGGAGGGGGGGGAGGGAGAAAGTTGGTAGTTATGTGGGTGTTTTGCAGGTGCAGTCTGCTAGGCCCGGCGGCAAACGAATGGTTTGCGAGCAGCGGGGGGGAGGGGGACAGGGAGGGGGGGTGTGAGCCACCACGCGGCGCTCCCACTCACCCCTCCACCCTTCAAGGCCCGAGCCGAGGGTGACAGGGTGCCGGGGCAGGTGTGTGTGTGTGTGTACGGCTGAAGAACAGGGGTTCAGAGCCCCTGGGGAAAGGTGGAGGGCGGCAGGCTGAGGCTGGGAACCGACTGGACGGGTGACCCGCAGGCAAAGCGTTCCTCTGCTGGGGGACAACGAGGGGGGGAGCACAGAGGAGGGGGGGGGGTGTGTTTGTGTGTGGGATGCCAGGACACTTATCCCCATCGGGACCGTGGGTATTGCTTCTTTAGGAAGGGGGAGCGCCCCATGGGGCTACCGTGCTCGACGAGCTTCGACCGCGTCAGGCGGCAGACAGGCAGAGGGACAGGGTTGCCAGGTGGCAGTCGTGGAGGGTAGGGTTCGTGTCTGCTCCTTCTCATTGGGTCGGGTTTGTTTGTGGAGGGGGCGTTGTGGGGGGTTTGCCATTGTGATGTCCCTTTTTTGATTATCTTCTTCATCTCCTTCTCCAGTTATCTCCGCCGTAGGAAGAAATACCAGAGTGTTACAATACTGTTGGGTGACTGGGGGGGAGATCACACACCCCCCCTCCCCGCAGCCTCTTCCTTGATGGTGACCTGATCCGTGACTGTGGCCGACATCCGTGATGCTGCTTCACACGCCCACAGGTTCCCCCCCCCCTCTTCTCCCCCGTGACCACCCGCACTGCCATCCTACAAGGTGCTGACGTGAAGCCTGGCCGTACAGTGTGACTCCCTGTGCGCCCGGCAAGGTATGGAGGGTGGCAGCATGCTGCTTGGCCCAGGCAGGCACTGTGCTGGCGACGTGTGGGCATTCGTCATGTGACGACGGACGGGGTGGGTGCTGCTCACTTCTTCCTCGGCCGGACTGCCCTGCTGGTGGAAGCTCCCCCTTCCCCTTTCGGATGTCACGTGATGTGTGCCTCCGTTGATGGGGGGTTACATGCCTCGCAGACACATGTGTGTATCCACTTGGACAGGACATATGTACCCGGGTAGTCTAGGCTGTCATGGGGACCATGATGGATGATAGATATGACATCGCGTTGCTGGTGACCGTGGCCAAAGCAATGAGAGATTCCTGCCATGGGATATCAGGAGAGGAGAGTGAAACTGGTTTCCCCGGGGTGTTCCAGGTCAATATGTTGTTGTTGTTGTTTTGTTGTTGATGTGCCCTGAATTCGTGCATTTCTCTTCTCTTGGAACCTTGCCCCCGCCAGCCAAAAGCAACAACACCCCAAGACTACAGCGACTCAGGGGCACAGCCATCTTGCCATGCCGGGCAGCCTGTAAAATGACATGGCTGCAGAGCCAGGAGCAGCCACAGCATGACCCTCTCACATCCGTAGACTCATAGCACCAGCCATCTCCTAGAGCCGAACCCATTGTCCATACTCTAAGCAACCACAGCCTCGCCGGCGGCACCAGCCACTCGCGTTCCAAGCTCTTCCGAGACCGGCAACCCAGCAGCCGCGGCACCGCCACCATCCCTCCGCCCCCAAGTCCCCCTCGGCCGGAGCCCTGCCTGCCTCTCCAGCCTGTCCCACGGGTTCTCGATCATCCTGTCGATCAGCTTTGGGTCCCAGGCCCCTTCCCACCACGGCAGCCCCGCGGCCTTCGCGGCATGGGCGGCGTTGGTGTTGCCACCAGGGCCGTGCCGCCGCGGACCCCTGGCCCCCTGGGGCTGCTGGTACCGTGGCTCCTGATGGCCTGCTGCCGTCCCCGCCGGGTTCGCGTCGCCGGCCACAATGGCGTTGATGCGTGCCTGCACCTCCACCCCTGCCATCCCCTCGGGGGTGCCGTCCCGTGGCGGGCGCGACGTGTTGACGGGCTGCGGTTCTGTCCGGCTGTTATCGCCCTCATCATCATCATAATCACCAACGATAGCAACACCACCGCCGCCACCATCCCCGTCGTCACTCCCCTCGTCAAGCCCGATCTCGTCGGCGTTGGACCCGCCCCCCTGAGACGCCGGGGGCGGCAGTCTCATTGCCGGCCGCCGCCGCTGTCCGAGGGGCGCCGTGTTGGCGCCGGTGAAGGAGGGGACGCTGGGTTCCTCGGCCACGGAGGAGTCGGCGTTGGGGTTGAACTTGCGCTTCTTGTTGCGCGTCGTCCCGAAGCCGGTGAAGCCCATTGCCTCGGCCATGGCGGCTGCGTCTGCGTCGAGTTCCTCGTCGTACATGTCGTCCATGGCTGGATGGTTGGTTGGTTGATGGACTGATGTATTCAAGAATGGGAAATGTATGGATGAATGTATGAATGTATGAATGAATACTTATGGCCCTTTTCTCTCAGAGGTCTCAGATGAGAACTGACTGGCTTTTTGTTCGGTCTCTTTGTCTCCTGGAATTTCCAAGATGTTATCTCTCAACGGCCGTAGTTGCTGTGAGGAACTGACGAGTGCCGTGGTCTTACTGGAAGAGAGCGGGGGTGACGAGGAGGCGGAGAGCCACGCTTAATGATGTCTCGAATGGATGGTGTTGAGACGTACAAGGAATAACTCTGCTTCGAGTTGAGTCGTCGTTAACAGGAAGAAGAATACTTAAGTAACCAGGTACAGGGGTGTTGTCCACTATTACCCTGAAGGGTTAGCTCTGAAACCCTTGGACAGTACAGCCCTAACCCTGACAATGAGCGCTGGTATAAGTCCACTACAGTGTACCGTAACAAGATACTGCCCACATGTGTAGGTGTTTCCTTCAACACCACCTCACTGCCCAACTCTTTTCCCATATTCTTCGTATGTGAATATTACAACTGGGCACCTGATCATGCAGCCCAACCCCTTGTGCTCGACTCATCTGTGGAAGCAAGAGATCGATCCCCAGTGCTCATAATTTCCAGAATTGGGAACGATCTCCCGAATTAAAGGCTAGAACTAGGTACATACTACGTAGAATTGGCACTGACATCACAGCTGAAACAAAACATGGACAGCCCTGGATTGACCTCTCAGCTGAAGTGAACCTCTTCAGTATCTGCAACATTTCAAAGCCTGAACACACCTAGGTATCTGAATCGAGCATAAACCCATTCATGCCCCTAGAATTGTAGGAAGAAAAAGAAGAACAGGAAGAGAAAACAAGGAACATCCATACAGACAGACATCATCACAATGTCAACAGACGCCAACACAGCCATCACCCTCCGGGTGCCCTCCAAATACGCACCCCCTTCATCATCATCACCACCATCAACCTTCACCGAGCCACCGCTGGAGTGGCTGCACCGCACCTGGACCGTCACACACTCCACCCTCCAGATGTGGAGCAGGGCGCGCAACGTCCGGATAACATACACCCCTCTGGCGCCCGCGGCCACCGCCAGCGGGGCCCGGCCACGCCTGGACGACCTGGTCGAGTACGAGAAGTCGACGGGCAAGGGCGGCGTCAAGACCGTCGAGGGCATCGACACGGCCGCCTCCGAGCAGGGCTCCACCGGGTCGTGGGACTGGAAGGGGAAGGGCATGCTGGGCTTCGTGTCCAGCCACTGGGAGGTTCTCGGATGGGGCGAGAGGGCGGCCGAGGAGGGCGGCGGTACCGAGAGGTGGGCTGTTACGTGGTTTGCGCCGACGCTGTTCACAAAGGAGGGTATCGATCTGTATAGTGACCGCAAGGAGGGCATGAGTCCTGCGCTGGCGGGGGAGATATTGGCTGGGCTGAAGGTGCTGGGCGCCAAGGAGATTGCTGAGATGGTCGAGGCGAATATGAAGCAGGTGGAGATCAAGTTGCCTTGGATGGAGAAATAGGCTGGCTGAGATGCCAGTGTAGAAACTAGAGGCTGTGTTATACCAGAGCAGCATTCATGTCAAGCAAGTCTAGATTAACGAACGTAGTTCACTCTTCGCGTCATCCTCTGCTGATCTGGATGAAGATATATCCTTACCCTTCATTAATATCCAATGAAAACAAATACTTCTTTCCGTCAGGGTATCTTGGGTATCTACTTGAAAATGCAGTGCTGGCCTTTCAAACTTCATACGCACCATCGCCGTGGTGTCTTTGACGCCTTCGATGTCTGTCCTCGTGGTCCCCATGCGATCGACGTGATTTGTCCCGTTCACGACCACGATACCTGTCCTCTTCCCGGTCACGGTCACGGTCTCTGTGCTGTCCAGGTTCATCGTGCCTATGGCTACGTCGGTGCTCGTCTTTCCCACCGCCTTCATGCCTTCGCACTGAGTGTTCTGAACGATGTGGCCTCGACCGCGTGCCATCTTCATCTCTGTCATTATGCCTCTTCTCCGTTTTGTGGCGCTTCTCCCGCCTCCGTTCCTCCCTTCGAAGCTCCTTGAGTTCTCGTTCTCTCTCTTCGACCTCCCGTTTCCTTTCCTTCTCCACCTCTCGCGCCCTTTTTGCACCTGTCTTCATCATAGCCAACGGGTCATCCGTGCTCAACCTCTGAACAGACCTTACTTTCCTTTTGGGATCGTCATTACCCCAGACGTCCTTAGAAGGAGCCTCCATGCCTATCTCGGCAATCACACACTCTTTCGTGACAGCAGTAGTGGTAGCATCAGCGGTGGTTCTTCGTCCGTCCGCTTTCGCATACCACGGCGCACCAGCCGCAAAGCCGTCCCTCCCGGCCGCGTTTGAGAATCGCATCTGAAACTGGTCCTCCAACTCGCGTTTCTTCTTGGCAGCCTCGCGCTCGTACTCGGGATTCTTCCCTGCCGAGGGCGGAGGTTCAGGCGGTTCGCCAACCAGGTCTATATGCCCAGCCTTGTCGACAATATCCTTAGGCGCACCCCCCCTGGCCTTGATGGCAAGCTCGCTGGTGGCCTTGGCCCCCACCTCCGCCCTCTCGCGCGCCAGGCGCATCTCAAAGTCGGTGTCGTCCTCCCCCGTGCGCTTCCTCTTCTTCGACTGGAACCCGGAGCTATCCCGGTCGCGCCGCGTGAACCTCTTGTCTGACGGGTCTATCTCGGGCTCGGCCTCGGGCAGGGGAGGTGGCGTCTCGCCGCGCAGGATGGCTAGTCGTCTCGCGGCATCGACCTCCTGCATGTGCTGCTCCGCGGCTTCTTCGGCAGCGGCAGCGGCAGCCTCGTCCCGCTGGACACGGGCGATGTTGTTGGCATTGTAGACGTTCCATGACTTTTTGCCTAGAAGGTGGCTGGAGAGTGGTTGTCAGTGGAAAGATCAAAGAAGGTGTGGCTTTTGGGGGGGGCGACTTACAGAGGCATTGTTGCTGCGGCCGAGAGTTTGCCCCTTTGGAGGGCTGGCGATGTTGGCGCGGGGTCAACCAATAGACTCGATCCCTTGAGTAGGCTGTACGGATTGAGGGCAAGAAAAAGTGATACTCTGTGGTGCAAGAAGCTGCATTCAGATGGGAATTAATCTAGATAATCTGGCTGTTATCGGCAGGCATATGATGCAGTGGCTACCCAAGGATCGCCACCGCACCCCTCAGGTGCCACTGTTGCACTGCTAGTGCTCTAAATAGCTCCCCGCAGTATCCGCCTCCAGGGGTGCACAACAGGCGTGTCAGAGTCCATGGCCCACCCGCCGTAGCTCCTTGCACTGGACACGTTTGAAACACCAACACCACCAACACCACACCAACGTCACATGCTACTAGTGCTATTCTAAAACCGTCACCTTTCTCTTCTCTTTCCCTCTCTGTTCCCTCATCCATCCACATCGAAGCCTGTTCTGCTTGCTTCTAAACCATAACTCACCACCTTCCTACCACAAGCCAGCACTTCATCTACCTCTAAACCGCCACCGTCCTCTCTTGGCTTCACCCCTCCTCCCGGATACCTGTGAGCAAGACAGCACAACAGCCCAACAGCCCAGCCGTCTGCACAAGGAAGGCCTCCTTTCTGACTGTCTTCCTATCTTCAACTAGACTTAGGATCCCTCTCTACCTGACGCCTATCCGTCATCGATCGAACAAACACCCTCCACAATGAGCAGAGCTCCCCCCGGCGGGCCCAGCCCTTACCAGCAGTCCCATGGCGCCGCAGCTTCGTCGCTGTTCGGTGGTAGAGCCAAACAGCCGCCAATGCAACCTCCTACGAATCGGCCATATCCCCAGGCTCCCTATGGGCAAGCCCAGCCTCCTGCTCAACGCCCGACTTCCAGTCGAAAGGCCCCCTCCTCTGGTCGAGGTCAGGAGCGAACACTTGGGGTGGTAGAGATGACGGTGGTGCCATCGCCCGACCGCGATGACTTCATCTTCCGCAACTATGCCGCTGTCAACCCTCAGGACTGGGGTATAGGCGAGAAGCAGGATGTCTGCCTCCGGATAAAGCCTGACCAGCTTCCAGGCCAGGACTTCGTTCTCCACGCCTTGGGCCATTCGAACGTCGTTCCGGGCCGGATCGCATTCGCAGATGCTCACCGCACTTGGTTGGGAAACACAACTCAAGGCGACGAGGTCAGGGCGGAGAATTTTGATCCCATCGAGCTGGGGCCCAAGGCCTACCTGGGCTCTATTGATATTGCGATCGGATTCGCTTCGCCCAAGAAGATGCCTCCTACCGTCTTCGACCAGGAGGCGCTCGCGAAACACTTTGCCAAGTTGTTCCAGAACCAGATTTTCGCACCGGGACAGCAAGTCATCATCAAGTTTGACAACGTCGCCCTGCGATGTACCGTCTCGACGCTCGAGTTGGTCGACTTGAGCCTGGAGAAGCCAAGCCAACACGAGGCTCCCACAGACAGCAACCCCCGGGCGCGAGGCATTTTGACCAGCCAGACCGAGATCCTCTTCCACAGGGCACCAACGCCCAACGCGAGCTACCGTCCCATCAACCTCAAGGGCTCCACCAAGCGGAATGCCAATGCTATCGTGCGACCTGATTTCAAGTTCGCGGACATGGGAATTGGCGGTCTTGACGATGAATTCAGTACTATCTTCCGTCGTGCTTTCGCGTCCAGAATTTTCCCCCCTGCCCTGATCGAACAGCTTGGCCTGATGCACGTCAAGGGAATATTGCTCTACGGTCCCCCTGGAACTGGAAAGACGCTTATTGCTCGGCAAATCGGAAAGATGCTGCAAGCGCGGGAGCCAAAGGTTATCAATGGCCCCGAAGTGTTGAACAAATACGTCGGTCAGTCTGAGGAGAACATCCGAAAGCTCTTCGCAGATGCCGAAAAAGAGTACAAAGAAAAGGGCGATGAGAGTGAACTCCATGTCATCATTTTCGACGAGTTGGATGCTGTGTGCAAACAACGAGGCTCAGGCGCCGGCGGCGGCACGGGTGTGGGAGACAGTGTAGTCAACCAGTTGTTGAGCAAGCTGGATGGTGTAGACCAGCTGAACAACATTCTGCTCATCGGCATGACAAACAGGAAGGACATGATTGATGATGCGCTCCTCCGGCCGGGCCGTCTCGAAGTCCAGGTCGAGATTAGTCTTCCCGATGAGCATGGGCGACAGCAAATTCTCAACATCCACACCAACAAGATGAAGGAGAGTGGCAGACTTGCGAAAGACGTGAACCTGGACGAACTCGCCGCCCTGACTAAGAACTTCTCCGGTGCTGAGCTCAACGGTCTTTGCAAAAGTGCAGCATCTTTTGCTTTCAGTAGACATACCAAGGCTGGAACCATGGCCGGTGTGTCGAGCGACGCATCGAACCTCATGATCACTCGTGAAGACTTCATCGGGGCGCTTGCAGAGGTCACGCCAGCCTTTGGTGTCTCGGAAGGTGAACTCATCAAGTCTATCATCTACGGCATCATATATTTCTCGCCAAACATCGACAGAATCATCAACTCCTGCATGATTTACATCGACGGTCTTCGGAACGCAGCCACAAAGTCACCCAACGTCTCCCTGCTGTTCCACGGACCCAGTGGCAGCGGAAAGACCTCATTGGCCGCGAGCATTGCCAAGAACTCCGAATTCCCATTCGTGAAGGTTATCTCCCCTGAATTGCTCGTCGGCTACCGCAGCGAGAATGCCAAGAGTGACCAGATCCACAAGATCTTCTCGGATGCGTTCAAGTCGCCATTGAGCATCCTAATCGTTGATGACATCGAGGGCCTCATCGAGTGGAACCCAGTGGGCCCGCGCATGTCGAACACGGTCCTCCAGACTCTCAGGACACTCCTTCGCACCATCCCACCTGCGGTATGTAGAATATCTCCCAAGTTGGCATATGAGTGCTTCCAACTGTGGATCTCCGAGCTAATTGAGTTATAGAACCACCGACTCCTGGTCATGGGCACGACGTCGCGACGCAGCGTCCTCCAGCAGCTCGACTTCACAGACACCGTCTTCGACAAGGAGATTGCCGTCCCCAACCTAAACGGTCTCAGCGAGCTGGAGCTGGTGCTGCGGGAGCAGAAGATCTTCCAGGACGAGAGCTCCATGGTTGAGGCCATGAACCTCGTCGCGGAGGCCACGCAAGGCTCCAACGAGGTCGGGGTGGGCATCAAGAACATCCTGAAGGTTGCCGAGAGCGCCAAGGCGCTGGAAGAGGATATGAAGGCCACTTGGTTCGCGGAGGAGATGCAGGTGATGATGTCGAGGGGATACTAGACAAAAGTAGAAGCGGGACTCACGGGGTGAGTGCTAGCCTGCTTGTCCGTTTATAGATGGGGTTCGCAGAATTCAGGTAGTTCAGAAGACCTGGGCCATCACTGCGGAATACATACCTGATATCTGAGCGCCATAATAGAAGAAAGGGAATTTACATGTTCATGTATGTGAATTATAACACCCGCACGATACAACCAGGAGCATTCCCTCTGCATTGCGACCGTCACTGGCTCATCCGGCAGGCTAGTTACAGTTTAGCTAGTTGTAGTCTTGTGGCCTATGTTGCACTACAATCTGAATATCTTACTGCGAGATTTAATTCTCCTTAGCCAATCATGTAAATGAGTGTTGCTTTTCGCAGTCTAATATGGTGTCGGAACCACGGAGAAATACCTAGTCTCTGCTAGCCAGTCTCTCTATTGCCAAGAGGCCACCCTCCCATCTATACTCATTTCCGCCACGCCATGCCCCGTCTTTCCAGCAAGAACAATACAGGGAGCGTCACGCCATGCAAGATGGCAAACACAACAAAGCACCAGCCCGGGCCCATCTGCCGGATCATAATGTCGAGGACGGCCAGACCCACAGCGGCAAGCTCGCACCTGACGAGGTTGTTGGCCGCCTGGACTGAGGCGGACCGGTCCGGGTGGTAATCCACCATCAGTGTGTTTAGTGACTACATATGTCCCCAGCTTTTAGCTCACAGGTCGTCGTTCAAGTCTGGGCCATGTCGAAGGCCTAGTTTTGGGGCTGGGTGGGGGGGTGAGCACGCTTACAGTGTATAGAACCTGGTTGGTGTAGCCGATCAGGAACTGTAGGACCAGGGGAACCGCCATATTCTGATTATCGTGGATTGTTCTGTCAGTCCTTTGAGTCTGCTCTCACACGGGAGAAGGTTGGGGGAGGAGAGAATATTTCCATACTGTTCTCAGCTGAAGTACCCAGCCGTACACGGCGATCAGGGGCGCACATATTGCTATCGCGTACTTGTGTGTCCGAAGACGGGCGTGCTCGATAGGAAACGCCGAGAGGTCGTCACCTCCCAGCCGATCAATCACCATCCCGTTCGCCTTGGCCGTTATCCGGTAGTCTCGGTTGACAACGCGTCCTGAATGGTTGTGAGCTATATGGACTAGGGCGACGAGTAAGGCGACGTGGTTTCTTTACATACCCGCCACAAACGAGGATATCATGCAGCCAACACCGAAAGGAATATACACCAGTCCCGCTACAAGGCCTGATACTCCGTAGACTTCGACAAAGATGGTGGATAGCGAGGCTTGTAAGCAGGTGTGGACCATGTAATAGATTCCAAAGCACACGGAAACAACCAAAGTCGCGCGGTGTCTGAGTAGGAAGAGACCTGAAAAGGGGTTGCTGAACTTCGCATGTGTTTCTCGTTTCGGCTGGCTGTCTTCTGGGTGAGAATCAAGCGCTCTTGGACGGAGAGTTGAGAATATCGCCTTGTTCCATGGATGAGTGGGGAGACTGCCATTGCCCACGACTGCTCTGCAGGTCTCGGGAAGAAACATGACCAAGACCAGGAGGGCGGCGAAGGATGCGATAGCCAGGAACCAGAAGATAGATGGCCAGGGCCATCTCAGCAGAAGCAGCCCGCTGATCATTGGCGCAACGCTGGGTGGTGTATTGAGGCTTGTACAAGGTCAAAGTTAACCAACTCGGAGCGCTTCACACATTGTACCTGGGTACACTTTGAACAAAACCAATTCATCATAACATACAATATGGATACGGCGCCTGTGTAGCCTCCCCTTTCTGCAGGTGTGGTCAGATCACCAAGAAGACCATACGTGATGGAATATCCCGCTATTCAAGGTTACTCGTGTGTTCAAGTTTCGGTTAACAAGACATGAAAACACTTACCTGAGATAGCTACACTTTGCAGCATTCTCAGGATGAAAAGAGCTGCAAAGGACCTCTGTGTTGCGAGGCCAACATTGATAGCCGCGTAGGCTGTCAGTGAGACCATGAGCGTAACACGGCGTCCGTAAATATCCGCCACGCTGCCAGTCACGGTGGGAAAGATGCCGGAGGCGATCAGGTACGAGGTCACGGTGAGGTTTATGTCCTGGACGGACACGTTCATATCGCCGGCTAGGAACGGTATGGCCGGGAAGTAGATGAAGCTGCTGGCAGTCGAGAACCACCCAGCCCAGGCCGCAATAAACAAGATCCATCCTTTTTGTGTCGAGGTGTATACTGAGTAGGGTGGCGGCGGTAATGGAGAATCTCTGGTTGAGGCATCTTCCGCCTTGACCGGACTCACCTCATCCTCCATCTGCTTCTCTGTGTCTATACCATGAGGTGTCTGTTGATATTCGGCCTGCACCTTATTTTGGGTTTCAGTGACTTGATCGTTGCTTCTATGAGACGCCATGGAGCTCAGCGGGGTTTGGACTCTTAGAGGTTGTTCATGAGAAGGACGTTGTTATGGTGACTGTTGCAATCAATTCCAGCCAACATACATAGTGCATACGCCGCAACGCGTTGGCCGGCAAATGTTTTCTCCATCTCATTACCACTTTGGGATACTTCAGGGACAGGGGGATGCAGCTTGAGGGCGCAGGAAGAGAACTGCGGGTCCAGAATCTAACAAGTTGGTTGTGACAGAATGATAACATGTCAGTCATTACAATCATTCTACTTCCTCTTTTCTCGGCACCAGGTCCATAACATATAAGCAATCCGCCCGCATATCCTCATCAGAAATGCGAAGAAAATAAGTAATTCTTTCGTATCGTCATGTAAGTGACTCTCGCCAACCCCCCCCCCCCCACAAACAAGCAAGAGACGTAAGGCAACGGTCCGGCTTGAGAAAAGGGCAGGTGAAGCCCTATTGCTTCTCAAAGGGATCATTGATGCTGCACTAGAGCCTCCCGGAGGCTTTGCAGGAAGGATATGAAGCCACGGTTGGTATTGATCAACACTCTCCGGACGTCTATAAGAGGTGGAAGAGCAACCTCGCATTAATAAAAGACCAGAACAGTGCAATACACACATCAATCTAGGAACTCCCCGAGCTAGCCCTCGTGCTCTGGCCCATTAGGCTTGAGCCCTCCTTCTCCATCTCTATATGTTTGGCTCCTTGAACCCCTCGAAGCCGTCAGGGAATCTTTGAATTAGCCTACGCATCTTCTCTTTTGTCCTAATCACAAACTCATGCCGTGAGCTACATACATAAGTACTTAAAGACCCAAACGCCGATGATTGCACTTACAGCCTCAATAGCCTCTCCCATTCGGAAGATATTGCACCCGACATAAGGTCGTTTCGACTTGAACTATTCAGTGTTGGGCTCCAGACATGGCTCTATGAGAGATTACTTACATTCCATACAGATAATGGCGGTCGTAGAAGTCGTCTTGGGGCTCGGAAGCCGTGACCTCCTTCTTGTATAAGTCGACGACATCCATCGGGAGTGAGTAACGGGGTTCCCCAATGCATTGAAGATCCACTGGGGTGGCGTGTTCGAATCAGCCAAAGCGTATTTTGAAAACCTCTTGCCTGGCGTCAGCCTGGATGGAGGCAAACATACCTTCGCCATGTCCATAGAAGGCGCATGAGTCGAACAGAATGGGTTGTTTCGTATCCGCATCGATTCGAATATTTCCATCCCATATGTCACCATGGCAGAGCGAAGGTTTGATTTGTCGTCCCCCAGTTTGCAATGGCCGGAGAAGACGAGCAACTGGCTTTTGTATCAATTCCTCCGCCAACTTTGCCAGTTCTTCGTCCTCGCCGTGTACCTGCTGAGCATACGCAACGTCACTGCGAAATTGACGAGTCCAGAACTCTTCCCAGCTATCCGTCCATTCGTTCCTGATTGGGGGCGGTCCCCAGTAAGTTGCACTCTGGAACCCAAATTTTCCTGTCGGCGAAATGGACGTTTGGTGAAGCCTCTTCACGATGGCCACGAGGTGGGGCGGCGGCGGCAGTAGAGGGTGCAGATTCCGGAAGCGGGTCAGATAGAAAGACTTTGACGTATCGTTCTGGAAGTAACCCCAGGCGATCGGAATCACAACGTTGTCTGGTATGATTGCTGCCAGGGCTTCCTGAGACTCGAACTCGGCTCTGGCCATATCAACCCACTCAGCTCGATCTATGACCTGTGTCACCTAGGATCAGTACAATACCGCAAGCTGTACCGCGCATCTGGGCACTTCCCTTCAGAAAATATGATTGTTCCTGCCCGTCTGCTTCAATGTCGACCTTGAGGCCGGTTGACCACTATCCATGGTAAGCATCCCTTCCGCTCCCGCCAACGTATTCCATTGAAGGTCGGAAAGTTGTACCCTGGTCTTTCCATGAGGAACAACAGACACTACTTTGCTGCCGACTGGAAGAGCTGATCCCAGTGTCAGCCTGGCCTCATCACCATGGGATATTTCACGAAAGCGAGGTTTGTCTTTCATTACCGGCTAATATGGCTGGGTCAAGTGTCTCGTGATACAACATGGCGGTATAGGAGGGTTAGATTGGCAGAGATGGGTGGAGTAAAGAGCAGTCGAACACTGAAATTGTTTCGGGCAGATCATGAAGGACGCCCTCCATCTTCCCTGATCACCGATGTCGAAACGGGCCGGATTGCATATTGCTTGGGTTTGGGGCCGGAAGAATCCACATGCAGCCATGTAAACGATTGGCTCACGCTTCATCAGACAATGCATGTTGGTTCTGAGGTCGAATTCCCGATATCCCCGCTGTCTTCCACCCACCCGAGTCTTTCACAAGCTTAGCAGAATGCCGGATAAACTCGTACATGTGCAGCCATGTCAGTGAGTGCAGTCGCTGGACCCTGCGATTAATTTCAAGGACGCGTCTTGACTGATGTTCAACCCATGTGCTAGGTGACAGCACGCCCACATCACAAGGATCGAACGACGCCGTCGAGACCAAACCTGTTTTTAAAGCAACGCTTCTCAAGCTCATGGGCGAGGAAACAAAACGCTAGCAGCAGCGATGGTGACGGACAGGAGGGAGCACGTGGACCCCTCGGGCTACGTCTCCTGCATTACTCCCCTGAGCCCCTGATCGACCTGGTCTTTGTGCATGGCCTGCGAGGGGGCTCAATTAAGACATGGCGGAAGGGGAACGACCCTAGGAACGTTTGGCCCCAGCTCTGGCTACCATTGGAGTCCGGAATGCAGAATGCGAACATACACAGCTTTGGTTATGACTCGGACTGGGCGAGTACGAAGTCGAGTGTTCTTGATATCCATGATTTCGGACAGTCACTGCTCGAGGAGATGAGAAACTCCCCGTACTTGAGGGACACAGGGAAGGTAAGCGCAGGGTCATCATTTGGAACACAAAAGGCAGAGCCATGCTCACATGGGTTCAGGGGCCCATATTGCTTGTTGGCCACTCCATGGGAGGTTTGGTCATCAAGAAGGCATTCATCTTAGCTAAAGACGTGGCAGAGCTCAAGGACCGCATTCGGTGTATGTTCTTCCTTGCCACACCACATAGAGGCTCCGACTATGCTGCACTCTTGAATAATGTTCTGGCCGTCTCCGGAATTTTGTCCCCGCGTCGCTATATTACTGACCTGATGACGGGTTCTACATCGACCCAACTCATCAACGAAGACTTTGCTAGATATGCAAGCGAGTTGCCTGTTTTCTCATTCTACGAAACTTTGCGGATGATCATTGGTGTCACTTCCGGCATGATTGTGAATAAAAGCTCGGCGGTTCTTGGTAAGGTCCTCTCGTAATTATGTGATATTAACAACAAACAGAGTGAAATGTGGCTAATATCATCATATGGCATAAGGCCCGGATTTTAAGAGAGAGAGGGTACAGTATCTTAATGCTAACCATCGCGACATTTGCAAGTTTGACAGTCCTGACGATCCAAACTACATCACACTGAAGAATGCTTTTGTGAGTGCAACACAGGATATATTGAAAGAAGGTCGGCTTAACTCAAAGCTGCTCGGTCACATTGCACGTGGCCCTTGGGGCAATGCCACTAATGACAACCCACAGTAATCGAAGCCAAGATCAAGGAGTCAAAAGAGCAGATGGTCATCCTGAAAACATACTTGGGTATAACGCATAGCCCAGACGAGTATTATCCGCGAGCGGAGGGCACATGCCAATGGCTCGACGAACGCGACGACTTCCGGGAGTGGCGAGACTCAGCCGGATTATTTTTCGAAGAAGATGCTCCAACACCAACGAGAAGTCCTGCAATATTCTTGGTTCATGCCAATCCTGGAAGCGGCAAAACGTTTCTTGCGGCGCATGTCGTGGAAGAGCTGGCCCAATTCCAGCTCGAGTGCGCTCACTACTTCTTCCATATTGGAGATAAGACTTCGCATAGCCTTGTGGACTTCATGACGTCCATCGCATATCAGATGGCTTCTGCGAATGCAGTGGTTCGCGAGAAGCTTCTCGAGATCTACTATAAAGGGTCGATTTTTGACCAAAATGATACCTGGGCCATATGGACTAAAGTCTTCAAGAGAGGCATTTTTGAGGCAAGTAAAGCATTCCATCTGGTCTTCAACAGCTAACTTGTGTCAAAGACTCGCATACGTACACCACAATATTGGGTAATTGACGCCATCGACGAATGTAGCAGATACAAAGAGTTCTTCACAATGATCAAGGGTATACAACTGTCCTTCCCGCTACATATCTTCATCACCAGCCGGAAGTTCCCACAATCTTTGGAGCCATCAGCCTCTGTCAAATCCATCGAGATCGAATACGAAGACAGCATTCGAGACATTGAGTGCTATATACGGACTAGAACCCACAGCCAGCCAACAGATGCCATAGCTACCAAGGACGACCTCGTGAGCAACCTGTTGCAACGTTCAAATGCCTGCTTCCTCTGGGTCAAGCTAGTAATAGACGAACTGGAACAGGTCTATTCCAACCAGAGTATCATGGAAGTCCTTCACAGCATCCCAGAAACAATGATTCCGTACTACGAGAGGACTATCAAAGCGATGACTGAGAAGAAAAGAGAGAACCATATCGCCAAGTCTGTGCTCATGTGGGCTGTGGCGAGCGCAAGAAGACTCCTGATCCCAGAGCTTTCTAACGCCCTCAAACTGGATATCAATGAGGAGCTTTCTAACGCCAGGAACGCTGTCGAGGGGCTCTGTGGCCAGCTGGTGTCTGTCAACCATCACAGTGGTGTCGTGGACCTCATCCACCCTACAGTTCGCGAGTTTCTGCTTTCCGAGGCCGCAGGAGAGTTCACCATATCAATGCCCGAGGCTCATGCAAGGATCGCCCTTACATGCCTGCAATTATTGTGCTCCTCAGAGATACAGCCCCCGAGAGCTCACGGGAGGCAGCTAACAACCCGGCGCGCACAGAAGACAGATCACACGCCACTTCTAGATTATGCCATAAGAAACTTCTCCGAACACGTTTACCTGGCCTCGTCCACGATCGACGAGCTTCCAACGTCCCTCGACCGGTTTTTCGGCAGGAACGTGCTGACATGGATTGAAAAGGTCGCGCAAGAGGGTGATTTACATCCGCTGGTTCGCGTATCGAAGAATCTCAAAGGCTATCTCAACCGCAGAGCCAAGTACCAATCACCTTTAGGCACCCCAATGCAGAGCCTCGAGGCCTGGTCAACAGACATGAGCATGGTTGCAACAAGGTTTGGTCCGGCTCTTCTTGACAACCCTTCGTCTATCTACTCGTTGATTCCTCCGCTCTGCCCGTCTGGATCCGCCATATATAAGCGATTTGGAAAGAGACCAGATGGCTTGGCTGCCGTTGGTCACGTCGAAAGCGCTTGGGAAGCTAGCATTGCGTCCGTATCTTTTGGCGAAGCCAGCATAGCTTCAACGGTCTCTTGCGGAGAAGGTCTCATAGCCGTCGGCATGGAATCTGGTGAGATACAGCTATACGACCACCGCAGCTACCAGAAAGTGGGAATGATGGAAGGGAAACACCCGATTGATAATTTACACCTTGCGGACAAGTGGATCGCAGCGAGTACCACAAAGGCAATCATTCTCATGGATCGAGAGGGCTACTTATTGTGGCAGACGCGCCTCAGGTTTCGTTGCATACTTCTCACCTCCACTCCTCGAGTCGTCATCGCTGTTGCACAACATGGCCATGTGTTCAAGTGGGACGTATCGACCGGAGTTCTTCTAGAGGACCAGACCTTTGTATACAGGAGTCCAGATGATGAAGGTGGAGTTGAAGTCGTGACCTGCCTCAAAGCCCCTCACGTCGCAACACTGTCTCCAGATTCCGATATGCTCGCTCTGGCATACAGAGGAGGTTCAGTCTGCATGTGGGAAGTCTCGAGCGGTGAGTTCATATGCTGGGCACGCGACGACGAGAACAGGCTTGTCTCTGCCTTGATGTTCAATCCAAGCCCAGCCATCGAGCTGCTTCTTGTCGTCTTCACAGACCATGGGTTGGCGCTGTACGACACATGGTCTGGCGCTTTAGTGAGCATACGAAAGCCACCGAGCAGTAATGTCGGAGTTATGTCTGCCACTTGTTCACAGGATGGGAGGACACTGGCCACCGTAGACAACAGTGGCTTCTTGCAGATATTGGACTTCGAGTCGTTGAACATTCTGTACTACGTCTTGCTTCCATATGCCTCATTTCGGGTCCTGAACTTCACGCCAGATGGATCAGGAGTGGTGGATGTAGTCGACTCGGAGATGCACATATGGGCCCCGGCGGCCCTGGTGCGCAGGACAAACAGTGAGGACCACAGTGTTCGTGCCGACGAGGCCAATCTCTCTCCAATTGGGATTCAGTTTGGAAAACGAAGAGCCTCAAAGATCACTGCACTTTGCGCCCACCCTTCGCTTCCGATCGTTGTTGTTGGCAAGCAGGACGGACAAGTCGTCGCTTTCAGCACAAAGACAGGAGACCAAGTTGCACGATTGTATACTCATGCCCATGCAGCAAGTGTTTCCAAACTGGCGATAGGCAAGAATCACCTGCTTGTCTCAAGTGACACCAACGGCCGCTTGCAAGTATGGAAACTGGGATCCGGCCAGCTTTCGACATTCGAGAACAAGATCTTGGCTTTTGAAATGAAGTTGAAAGTGCACGTCGTTCAGCTTTGTCTCAGTGGCAGTGGTGATTATATACTAGTATCTTCGGACAACGCTGACACAGTATATTCCACGGAGGACGGGTCTTGCGTGGGGTGTTTGCAGTTCACAGTTCAAGAGAGGAAGATCTGGTGGTGGCTTGCAGCCCCAACTATGCAGGATCAAAACGACCAGTTCTATCTGGTGATGGACCACACTGTAACCAAGTACAGCGTGCATGAATTCCCGTCGAGGGTTCCAGACTTCAAAGTCCAGCTACAATACAGTGTTGAGGAGGGAACCGAAGAAGTCAAAGTTGAATCAGCCGCCATCTGTCCCGGCACGCAGACCCTAGCTCTCGAAATCCGCCACACATCTGGCTTCGTCTCATGTTCGACCCTATTCCTGTTCGACCTGAGCAAAGTAAAACCTTCTGGGTCCCCTAGCATCGGGTTGACTCTAGAACCGACGTGTAACCTGCTCTCGAAACACTGCAAGCAGTTCATCGGTACTATCGAGCGGACCAAGAGCTTTGTCTTTCTGCACCAGAACTCATGGCTCTGCAGCATTGGCCCGGAAGGTCTGTCTCGGGGACAATACATCCAACACTTTTTCGTGCCGAATGAATACATATCCGCGAATGACCAGGCGTTGCTTGCGAAAACCGCAGATAATGGTATTGTCTTTTGTCTGCATGGAGGACTTGTCTTCGTTAAAAACGGGTTGAGCTTCAGACAACCGAGATTTTTTGCCTCGGCAGAATGAACATAATGCATACTCATAGACGAAAATCCAATTCTATACATTCGGTTGGAAACGGATGTCCCCAGTACAGCAATACGTGGAGGCCGCAAGAATCAATCAATCTTCAATCCAACCGTAAGGAACTAGAACTGCCATCCAAACCCACATTCTCCAGCGTCAAAATTCCTGTAATTTGTATAGGTGGGCTGAAAGGATTTGTAGACATTAAGAAGGAGTTTAGAAGTTAGCGGTCAAGAGTTTGGGTGAGGTTATTTACTATCAATGTAGAGCGGCCTAAATGTGTTGCTACACCGTCACGATTCTTTGCTGTAACCTTGTAAACATTTGTTCTTATTTGACTTGACTCATCTATTTTAGTTATCATCCGCCGAACTGCCTCAGTTGCCCTCTTACAATACTGGTGCTTCCGAATCATGGTACTTCCCCAGCTTCAGCAGCGCCTTTGCATTCTCCCTCCCGATCTTCTTGTAGTTCTCCACTCCGCCGACAGCAGCCTTGATCTCCTCCTCCTTGCCGTCCCACCAAGCACAGCAGTTCTCGATCGTCTCGTAGGGGTAGTCGACGCTGAAGAGCACACGGTCGGCGCCAATCTCTTCCACCACATACTTGAGCGTGTGCGTGGAGAAGTGGCCGCTGGTGGTGACCCAGATGTTCTGCTTGAAGTAGTCGTAGACGGTCTTCTTGCAGAACCTGTCAAAGCCCTCCTCCTTGGCTATGGACCTCTTGACGTCCTCGAGCCAGTGGTTGATGCGCCAGAAGTCGAAGGGGAGGTGCTCGCCCAGGTGGCCGACGATGACCTTGGCCCTGGGGAAGCGGTCGAACACGCCGTTGGTGATTATGCCCATGAGGTGCAGGTTGACGGCGTTGGCAAAGGACAGCGGCGGCCCGATGAGGTACTTGCGCTGGGCATACAGCTTGTCGAAGATGACATCTGCTGGGGCAGCAGGGTGGATGTACAGGGGCACGTCCAGGTCCTGGAGGACCTGCCAGAAGGCGTCGTACTGGGGCTGGTCGTAGAAGAGGTACGTCTCGCCGTTGGGGCCGGCGTGCTGAAAGTCGCAGAGCAGCGCGCCGTGGAAGCCCAGCTCCTTGACACAACGGGTCAGCTCCTTGCCGGCCTGCACGGGGTCGTGCATGGACAGGCAGGCAAAGGCGCCCAGCTTGTCGGGCCTGGTCTTGACCTTCTCGGCGACCCAGTTGTTCACCTCGGTGGCGCGGCGCTCGGCCTCGGTCTTGTCCCAGATGCCCTGGATGCCGGGGACTGTGAGGGACACGATCGTGTATCCGATGCCGTGCTCGTCGGCGAGCTTGACACGCTCCTCGTTGATGTCGCTGATCTGGCGCATGTAGCGTCCGCGGTCTGACTTCTCGATGTACAGGGCCGCCTCGCGCTCAGACTTGGCCTCCAGGCCGGCCATCTCGTAGGCCTCCTCGAGTGCGATCTTGCCCAACATTTTGGAATGGCAGAAATATCGTGGTGGGAGAAATCTGACTGAGTGATGATAGTGTAGAAGAAGTTTTACAGGAGTTCTGGAAGAGAGATGTTTGTGACTGGCCCTGCTTGTGAATGCTGATAGAATTGGAACTCAAAAACATATTGAGACCATCGACTCAACTCTCCATTATATACTAGTAAATCCCTTCCAACAAACATATTGAACGGGCTCATCGCTTCCTTCGCGAAGAGCGAGCAGTCCGGAGTGCCGGAGCCATCACTAGGGATCTTGCGAGAGCTGGTCCTCAGCAGAGGTGATGTTTCTAAGACATGTCGAGATCATGACGCGATATGCAAGATAATCTCCAGAGTTGAAGACGTCGGACCCATACTATTCTAGGAGTCCTCCGCATGCGGGTTGCCCTTTCCGGGTGCCTCCATGGCTTGTGACAAGTGCGAAAACTGGGTAATCAGAACATGGCTTTTTACCCCGGGATTTTTCACCCCTCCGAAAGGCTTGAGCAAGGACGTACCTTCTGGCCCTGTTCCGACCCGCTCTGCCCTTCGAGGTGCTTGTGTACCCGAGTGTCTCGTGATGGCATCGGATGGCGGCTCGGGCCACGCCTCCAGGGCTCGGGTAACGCACGCCCGGCCGGGAGAGCCTCACAACAGTCGACTTTTGGCGGATCTGTCCCTCCCTGTATTATGTCGAAGTGTACTACCGTGTGTACGACGCGAGCCTGGGGTTTCTCTCCTCGTTGCTCGCCTTCTCTGAGTACACTTCCGTCCTCTACAATGGCTCTTCCGAAGCGCGTAGGCCTGCAAGTGTTACCGTCCGAAGACCGAGAGGCTGATGCTCGCTTTACAAATCAAGCAGCCTGGAGCACGCAGAGCTGGATCAGCAGATTTTCAGGTCTGGAATGGTAGCTGTCGGCGGAGCTGGCCGGGAATAAGAATGCGTACGTACTGCATATAGATCTGAAGGCCCATGTATGTATGTACATAGGTGTTGCGGGACTCTGCATATGCATCAGCATTACTCGCACAAGGGAACCATAAGACCAAAAGGCTTGTTTGAAACCTTAACACGTCGTTGCCCATGGGGTCGGGGAATGTGCTCCCAGATTTTCCAAGGAAATCTATCAGATCTATAATCCGTGCGTCCCGAGGTGTATAGAGGGAGTGTGTCACTGTCTAACCTACTTAAGTAGGTCCTTATGCTGAAGCTCATGGGCTTGCGTCCTGTGCATGCCGTTGGATGGATTCAGAGAACCTTAAGTAAGATGCTCACCCCTATGTACCTTCACTCACCTTTGCCTATTACCGATGAGCTTCCCGGCTTCGCAGTGGTTCTGGGTGTTGAAGGGGCGTTGGCGGCTCAACGTTCCGGACTGATGTCCTATCACGGTTATGTACTTAAGTAAGTAGGGAGGCCAAAACAAAACTCCCAAAAAAATGATTCCAAGAATCAAGCAAATGTAAGTAAGTATACAATTCTCCTCCAGTACACTTGGATTGGGAACAAATACGTACTTGAGAATGTTGGAAACACATTGCTCTCGATAATCACTACAAAAGTACCTACACAATAGGCAACTCAAGAAGGTAAGATTCATACACCTATCCAAGGATTACAAACGTTAAGTGTGAAAGTGTCGTTTCTATTGGTAGATCTGCCCCTGTCTATAGATTCTCGACATGGCATATATTGTATTGAAAAACATGCAGTAATGGTATCAATAGATTTGATGTCACCTTGGAATCGTGGAGCAGGTGTACCCTCAACACATGATGTCGTTTGTATGCCTGTAATTAGGATTTTGGTACACAATTCTGTTTTTAGACTGTCTTTCGATATGGTCCACTCAAAAAAGAGGAGTTGGCGGTATATTTATATATTACATGATGGTAGATACGTGAGTGTCATTTGCTCCGGCTGGTCATATAACATTTCTTGAGTCTTGACCTTTGCCGTGCCAGCATTCTGCCTCGTACTAGCCTGTATACAATGCTGAATCTAGGCCAACATACCTGATAATCACCCATCCCGTCAGTGCATCTCTCGGGGCGGGGCATCATGTAGCAGCCTACTTGGGTATAATCATAGGTGGATATCCATGGATGCGGTTGCGAGAAGGTTTCGTCTCATCCACATCCAAAGGCTCTTTCCAATCTGACATCCCACGGGATGCCAAAAGGACGATGTGCTCCAGGCCATCCGAGGTTCGCACCACTTCCAATCCCGATCGCACATTGCGGCTAAGAACTTCCGTGCAAAAGCTTGATTCTCAGGAAGTTTATCTACTTACTACTACTAGTTAGACATCAGGGCAGTGGCCCCGGCACTGCTAAGCGAGCCATAAGAATCTCGGGGGTCATCAAACTTCTGATTGGCGATGAGATGCCCTCGTCCTCAGAAAACATCGAAGACGAGGGAATTTCAGTCCCGGCTGAGCTGCTTGGATGGTGCAACAAACTCACTGCCCGGTTGGGCTTCGATAGGACCTCCCCGGTCAGCGACGCCCAGAACATTTGAAGCAAGGCTCGCAGGAAGGACGACTACTTCCCTATCATTATCGAAGAAGCGCTTGGGAAAGGATGCACGGATGTGGTTCAGGGGCTAACCTCGATTCCCGAGGATCTCTGACTCTTGGTTGAGCATGTGGATGAATATCACGACCATATAACCCCCACACCGAGATCGGTTATAAGACAACTTCTTCACAACCTTCCAACTCGGATCCCAACATCGTGGTCATGTGCCTGTTGGGACTTTCAAACTTTCCAGGACGCACAGAAGAAGTCAGGGCTGCAAGGTGGAAAACACAAGGGCTCAGTCCCATCTTCTCACATGTAGGCCTTCTCGAACTCTTCACCCCCGGGTCGCCATCCACCTTTCCCACAAATACATATCATGGTGTTTATTCCTGTCCCATTGGCAGTAATAAGTAATGACGCAGTATGGCACAGGGTGACCGTAGCTGGCTGGAGATAATGTAGTATGACAGTCTTGCAGGAGATGTGATGACGCCCAGGATGCAGGCGGTCGAGGAGGGGTTGATAAGGAAAGGAACGGTGCATAGGCGCTCTTGTAATCTGCAACTTCAACCTCATACTCGACAAAGACAACGAGGGTTTTGGAGGTGTCAACAAGCTCCATATCAGAAACAAAACACCGAATAGGAATGGAAACAACAAATGGATCACATTCCAAAACGACAAATCCCCCTGATCTGTCTTTATCCAGCATGCCTCACCTAAACAACACAAACAACTCCTCCCCCATGCCAAAACCCAACACACAACAACCCCCCCCTCCCGACCCCATCATCGACATCCCCATCATCGACATAGCAGGCTACCTAGACCAGCACCCCGACCCAGCCGCCACCGCGCACATCGCCCAGCAGATCCACCGCGCCGCCCGCAGCCCGGGCTTCTTCCAGATCACGGGCCACGGCGTCGCCCCGGAGCTGCGCGGCCGCCTCTTCGACTCCATGGCGGCCTTCTTCGCCCTGCCCGCGGCGGCCAAGGCCGCGCTGCACCGGGACCGCTCGCCCGCGTTCCGCGGCTACGAGGGCCTGGGCGACCAGGTGCTCGAGGCCGGCGTCCCGGACCAGAAGGAGGGCTTCACCGTCGGCGCCGAGTGGGAGGGGCGCGGCGGGGACGGGGACGAGGCCGGGTTCCTGCAGGGCCGCAACCAGTGGCCCGCCGAGGGGGAGTGTCCTGGGTTCCGGGAGGTGGTGGGCGAGTACTTTGAGGTCATGAGGGGCCTGAGCAGGGCCGTGTTCAGGCTGGTGGCGCTGAGCCTCGGGCTGGAAGAGGAGTGGTTTGATAGCTTTGTGGCGAGTGAGGACTCGGTGACCGTCTGCAGGGTGCATAGGTATCCCCCCGTGACGCCTGAGATGGCGGAGAAGACAAGGGGTATAGGAGCGCATACCGACTTCGGTGGCCTGACACTCTTGCTGCAGGATGATAGTCTGTCTTTTGTTCTTCTCGCCTTGCTCCCTCTCATGCTAGAACTATCACTGATATCGTGCAGTCGGCGGACTCGAGGTCTTCCACAGGCCCACACAGACCTGGCACCCAGTCAAGCCAGTGAAGGACGCATTCGTGGTGAATATCGGTGATTTGATGGGTAAGTAGTGCTGCCGTGCCATGCTCTCCTTTTATCACCTCAGATCCAGAGTGTGAAGCCAGGCTGATGTGAGCACAGAACGCTGGACGAACGAGGTGTACACATCGACTCTGCACCGGGTAATTTCCCCAGTGAGCGACCGATATCGCTACAGCGTTGCATTCTTTAACGAAGGGCGCCGGGATCAGATCATCGAGTGTATCCCTACGTGCTTGAAGCCGGAAGAGAAACCGAAATATGCACCCGTACAGGTGGAGTCTCATCTGAAGAAACGGTATTTTGGCAGTTACTGACTGGGCAATGCATGGCAATCGAAAGGCTGGCGTTGGTCGAGCCTAATGTTTTATGGACAGGCTTGGAAGGGGGCGAAGGGCTTTGGAGACTACGCAATGTCGCGATCCTGGGTTAGTAACGAGTTCATCCAACACAGCTGTTGTCCGAATACGCTATGAACCAAGACGAGCACGATGGCCAAGCGTCGGCACAGTGTGTTGGGTTTTGACATTCTTTTCTTCCTTCAGGGATTCGCATTTTCCTACGGTTTTCTCTTCTTCACTCGTCTAACTCCAAATTCAGCACCGAATCTGTGCCGGAATTGATCCATGAGCAAAAGTGGAATAACGGTTAAGTCCACTCCTTAGACCTGAGCACACCGGGCTTTCTCCTTCACCAGACACACACACACATGATCCAGATCAGGCTTCTTTCCCTTGATGGCGCAAGAACAGGTCGACCTTTGCTTCGAGATGCCAAAATCCGACATAGATATCAAATCGTGCCAATCGTGCTCAGAATTGCTCGTGCTAGTTTACCACTCGCTGGCGTGCGTTCCCTGCTGGACCGTGTCAGGGTTCTACCACTGACCGGCCTCCTTGGCAGGCTCGGCACCCCACTCGGTGGCGGCAGCAGGAGCAGCGGCAGCATCCCATCCGGGAGCAGCAGCAGCGGGATCCGCGCTCCACTCGCCGGTGGCACCAGCGAAGCCAGCAGCGGGAGCCTCCCAGTCAGCAGCTCCGGTAGCGAAGCCAGACTCGATGGCGGCGGCGCCAACATCCTCAACCTCGGGCAGCTTCTCCTCCTCAACCTTCTCCTCAGCCTCGGCCTCAGGGTCGCGGTCTGGCAAAATATGTTAGGATGTGTTTTCAAGTCAGTACCATAGTAGGGGGGATGTAACGTACAGAAGTAAAGATCGACCATGGTGTCCCAAGGGGTCTCGCGGCTGTAGATGGTTCCACGGAGACGCAGGACCTCACGGGCCAGCATCCACCAGACGCAACCAATGGCGTGGCGACCCTTGTTGTTAGTGGGGATGGCAACGTCGACGTACTCAGTGGGGGAGTCGGTGTCGCAGAGGGCGATGACGGGGATGTTGACGTAGGAAGCCTCCTTGATGGCCTGGGCATCGGTGCGAGGGTCGGTGACGATGATCAGACGGGGCTCCTTGAACGAACGGGTGATGTAGTTGGTGAAGGAACCGGGGGTGAAACGACCAGCGATGGCCTGGGCGCCAGTGTGGGCAGCGAACTTGAGGACGGCACGCTGACCGTAGGGACGAGCGGAGATGACACAGACGTCGGAGGGGTTGTCGATGGCAGCGATGATACGGGCGGCCATGACAATCTTCTCCCTGTAGATCGGCAATGGTTAGTTCCTCTGGTGGTTGTGTTTTTTTTCTCCTCCGCTTCCAAAGCCTCGCGCCTCTCGGAAGGCATCGAGATGGATCGATCACGACACGACGAGGGTTCGTGCTTACCAGGTCTTGCCAACGTTCAGGACGTTGACACCATCAGCACTAGTCAAAACATTGTCAGCGATTGAGATCTCTCCAAAGCAAACAGCGACGCCCAAGATACGGCGCATCATAGGTTGGCAACATACCGGGTCTTCCACAGGTAAGGGGTCATGTGAACCTGCAAGTTCTTGGAACCGAGGTGGCACTGGGCAGCGAGGAGCATCTCAATGTCCTGCTGGGTAGCGTTGAAAACGCTGGGGAGGTTTGCGGGGGCCATGACTGCGATTTGTGTGGACGAAGTTGTGTTGTCGTTGTCGTCGCGAAGTTTCGCAAATCAATGGTGCAGGAGGTGGATGAGGAACTTCGCGAACGGTTGAGATGTCTTTTGGTGTGCGAAAGTTGCAAAGGTGATTTTGCCAGAGGAAAAAAAGTGTGGACCTTTTGCCTGCCCCGCTAGGGTGAGAAAAGATACCTGGGTACAAGCAGTCCCGTGCATGGCTTTTCAGCCACATTGTGGCTGGGGTACGCTAGTCCAGAAGGGGATGAAGCGCCAAAGCTAAGCTACCTGCAAGCCTCAGGACGTCAAGAGCCGCCCGCGTCTCCAGAAATTTTGATAGCAAGCGATCAGATGACAGCCCTGCAAAGAAGCTGTTGTTGATCGCGGCCAATCCAACATGCCGCCCAGAATACCAGGCCCGCAGGGGCTCATGACATGTGAGCTTCCAATAATGTCCTTGACAGGACCACCACACTCATTCTTCAAACCGCTGGTGGCTGACATCAATTGCAGTATGTCTCCGACCGGCGGCAACGGCAGCATCGAGGCCTATTGCGCCCTCGTTCCAGCCCTTGATCCAGAAGGCAACCCTCACCCAGAAAGAGAAGGAGAAACTACGAAGGCAAAAGCAGGATCCATACCGGTGGCAACAAGCCGTACAACGCCGCAACAGGAACCTTGAGCGGCAGGCAGTACTCCAGGTCGACCGCGATGTAGCATATGGCGACCCCGTATTCGGCCATATCACCCCTTTCGTCGAGTCTTTCGACAGCGGTGGACAGTCGCCATTCTCCGAGGTCAGGAAGGACGACGACGGAAACCCACTCGAGGAGCCACACCCGCTGCCCACGTCGCAACACGTCCTGAACTATCAACTCACCAAGGACGAGCTGGACGCCGCCATCGCAGAGTCGTACACGCTCACGAAGCCGCTGCCAAGCAGGGAAGGTGTCCTGCAAGACAAGGGCCTGGACGCGATTGAGATGAAGGAGCACGAGGAGCGGCATAAACGGGCAGTCGAGGCGCTGAACCGGATTACGACGCTGGAGAATGCGAGCAACAAGGACAAGCGGCACGCCAATATCCGCCGCATCGTCGAGATGTTCGGGCGGCATGAGACCGACCAGCGCGTGCGACAGAAGCCGTTGGCAGAGGGCCAGACGGAGCGGATCGAGAAAATCCGCGGAGGGCCCGACACGGGATCCTCGGAGGTCCAGATCGCTATATTGACGGCCAAGATTCGGGTATTGGCCAAGATGTTGGCAGGCAGGAAGGGAAACAAGGATAAGCACAATAAGAAGAACCTGCGGCTGTTGCTGCACAGGAGACAGAAGCTGCTGAAGTACATGGAGAGGAAAGAGAGGGGTAGTGGTAGGTGGGAGCACATGATCGAGACGTTGGGCCTGACACCTGCCACTTGGAATAAGCAGATAGAGATCAGGTGATGGCGGACTTGATATGCAGCGCAAACATAGAAATGTAAATTCTGTACAATACAGTCGGGAATGACCAGACTATTTGACGCAAACTCAACCTGCTTTAGTAAATCCTTTTGCGCCTTCCATGGTATGCCAGCCTAATGAATCAACAAACCGCAACACACATCGTCATGTTTCATGCTCTATAAGAGAATACAGGGCTCCGATGTCCTCCTCAGAACACGCTGATGTAGTTGCCGATGCGCTCCTTTTGGTTTTGAGCGATGCACTCGGCAATCCATGTGATGTTTCGGATTTCCTATACTAGTGTTAGCTGCGTGTGGTTCACTTGAGCGGTACAACAGACTCCGAGGACGTACCTGTTCCCTCAGCTTCAGCCATGCGTAGACAATAGCAAAGCTGAACTGCCTCGTGAAGGCCTCCTTCGAGATCTCCATCTCCTTCTGGTAAAACATGTCCTCCAGGCTCCGGTTGTCGGTACTGGAACCGCCCGCCATGTTACCGGGGCCAGCCGGGCCTCCTCCCAAGCCAGCAGCATCGAAGAAGGTCTTGTAGTCCTGAACACCATCGACCGCAAGTCTGACACCCTCAAAGTCATCGGCACGCGACAGCATCAAGGTTCCTTCGGGGTACAGCTGGCCAAAGCTGGGATAGAGCTTCTTACGGTCCGCCTTGCTCAGTTCCGTGCCGAACGAGTTGAGCGTGATGTTGATGGCTCTCCGGTCAGCCTCAAACTCAAGCACCTCGGACATGACTTCTGATGTTGGCGTGCCAGCCATATCGGGGTGCGTGTTGACAAAGTTGTAAAACTCCTCCAGATAGTTCTTGTACAGGGTGTTCCGGACGATCTCGATGTTCAGCTCGTCCAAGTCCTGGTGGCTCAGGCTACCCTTGAAGAACGGTGCCAGGGGCGTCTCGATCAGCACACTGTTGTAGAGCTCCTCGATGTTGGTGGCAACGCAGAGCACAGGCATGGTCTCGAACCAGCCCAGTGGGTGGCATCTCTCCAGCAACTCTCTTGTGTCCCTCTCGTGCAAGGTACCCGTAATCAACAGCGCCACATTGTCGATCATGTAGCCGTATGTGAGGAAGTCCATAAACTGTGCAAGCGACCCTGTTGCGTTCGCCCGGACGTAGCGGAACTCTGATACCAGCTTGTCGGTTGCCTTGGCGGCAAGAGAGGAAGTGGAAGGATTCGGGGGGAGAGAGGCGAGGAAATCACCGTATGCTGGACCCAGTTGGAGCTTGAGATCTGCGGATATCGTCAGTCTGGCTGTCCATCACGCAGGCAGGGGGTGATATGTCAGGGACTGACCGTCAATCGTCTCACACTGGGTCATGTTGCTGTAGTTGGAGCTAGTGAGGAGGCCATTTCGATATCCTCGGACAATGCCCTCAAGGTAGCTGTGGTGTGCTGGTCAGCAAGGACGGCCAACGATGTCGTATTTGTGGCCGTAGCTTACCCGCTGTTGACGTTGAAAAATAGACCCTCCATTGTAGCGTTGACGAAGCTCGGTTGTGTCGTGGGGAGAGCTGGGGGGTGATGAACAGGACTGTAGATGGGCACCTTTTGAAGCCTGCTTGATCAGTGACGACGGGCGCTGTGCTGCGCTGGAGGATGCATGCTCTACTGACTGCTGCTGCCGCAGCTGGTGCACAAGCCGCCAACAGCCGCCAAACCGTTGCTTTCCCGCTTCTGGTTGGACAGCACGCGCAGGGGCGGGTACGTACCTTTTGCCGGCCACAAAGCTGCCTGTTCTGGTTAGCCTCAATTCCAAGACTGCAAACCGACCCCACATTAATTGCTGGGAAGCTTCACCAAAAAAATTCGGCCGACAACTTTTTTTCCTTGCTGCACTTGTCCACGAACCTCACCACCAAATCCACCCACGCCTTTGCGCTCCTCACCAACATACACGGAGGGCATTACCTAGGAAAGCGCAGGGCTATTTGGAGTTAGACAAGATGCCTCTCTTCGTTCTCTCGGAAACGAGTGCAGGGTAAGTTTTGAACCCAGATTGAAATTGTAACTGCAGCGCTTGTCCCTCATGCGCATGCCACGAAATATTCCCACATTGAACTCGTTGCTAACACATCGCAACAGCTATGCCCTGTTCAAGGCAAAAGACAAGAAGTTGCTCGACGACAGCGACAACATCGGGTCTCGTCTCCAGTCTGCAGAGAAGATCAACAATGAGTGCGTACAACTATTCCTCATTCAACAAAATTCCCGCCCCACGCCGAGGAAGATCTAACACAAATCGCAGGTTGAAGCTCAAGGAGATCGTAAAATGGGACAGTGCCGCCGCAGGTCTCGAGGAGGTGGCTGGCCTTGTCGAGGGCAAGGTCACGCCCATGCTGATGCAGCTGCTCGAATCGATCAAGGATGAGAAGAAGATTTCCCTGGCCGTGTCCGATGCCAAACTCGGCAGTGCCATCAACAAGCTTCCCCAATTCAACATCACCCCCGTCGCCGACTCCTCCACCAACGAACTCTACCGTAACATTCGAGCCCATCTTACCGACCTTATTCCTGGTCTTGAGTCCGAGAACCTTCGAAGCCTTGCCCTGGGTCTGTCCCACTCGCTGTCTCGACACAAGCTGCGATTCTCCCCCGACAAGGTGGACGTCATGATCGTCCAGGCAATCAACCTGCTCGACGACCTGGACAAGGAGCTCAACACGTACGCCATGAGGGTGAAGGAATGGTATGGCTGGCACTTCCCCGAGCTTGGAAAGATCCTGAACGACAACCTCGCCTACGCGCGAGTCATCCTTGCCGTGGGCATGCGCACCAACACCGCCACCACTGATCTTTCCGACACTCTTCCTGAGGAGATTGAGACCGCTGTCAAGGCCGCTGCCGAAGTCAGCATGGGTACCGAGATTTCTGAGGAGGATCTTCTGAACATCACGATGCTGGCTGATCACGTCGTCCGATACACCGAGGTTCGCCAGCAGCTGTCCAGCTACCTCGAGGCCAGAATGAAGGCCATTGCCCCCAACCTGGCCGAACTCGTCGGCACTCTTGTCGGTGCACGACTTATCGCTCACGCCGGCTCCCTGATGAGCTTGGCTAAGAGTGCCGGTTCTACCATCCAGATCCTTGGTGCCGAGAAGGCCCTGTTCCGCGCACTGAAGACCAAGCACGCCACCCCCAAGTACGGTCTCATCTACCACTCCTCTCTCGTCGGTCAAGCAACTGGCAAGAACAAGGGTAAGATTGCCCGTCAGCTGGCAGCCAAGACTGCTCTTGGTGTCCGTGCCGATGCCCTCAGCGAGTGGGTGGATGAGGATGGCAACGATGTTGATGAGGACGAGCGATCTGCGCTTGGTGTTGCTGCCCGTGCCAAGGTCGAGAACAACCTGCGCCGGCTGGAGGGCAAGCCACTGGTTGCCAAGGGTGTTTCCGTTGGCCCCAACGGACAGGCCGCCGCTCAACCATCCAAGTGGGACCTGAAGGAGGCCAAGAAGTACAACGTCGACGCTGACGGTCTCGTGGAGGACGAGCCTGTCGCAGCCGAGACTGTCGCCGCCGAGTCATCAGAGAAGAAGTCCAAGAAGGACAAGAAAGAGAAGAAGTCCAAGAAGGAGAAGACTCTGGTCCAGGAGGTTGAGGACTTGAACATGGAGGATGCCCCGGCTCAAAATGGTATGTTCCCTGAATCTCCTGCCCTGTCTGCTGTTTTCTATGAAGCCGAGCTTGTCACTCGCGAGGACAACACTTTCTCTACTGGATTGGAAGGAGATGCTAACATGTCATCTTCCGCAGGCGTCGCCAAGAAGGAGCTGTCAGAAGCCGACTACGAGAAGTACGCTGAGGCGGCCGGCATTTCGGTGTCCAAGTTCAAGAGAAAGTACGAGCGTGGAGACGTCGAGCTTGCAGAGGATGGCACGCCCAAGGTGCTCTCCAAGAAGGACCTCAAGAAGGCCAAGAAGGCGGAGGAGAAGGGTGACTCTGACTCGGGCAAGAAGCGCAAGGCGGACGATGACGGCGAGAAGCCCAAGAAGAAGAAGAAGAAGCATGATGCCTAAACGGTCCGCTCGTCGTGGCGGCGTTGTACCGGCTATGGTAATTCATGTATGATATGCATCTTTCATTCTCATCTTTGGCGTGAGAGATATCCTCTGCGGCGTTCGGGCGTGAAATATGGGGCGGTCAGGTACGGGAGGGCTTGGGGCATTTTTGTTAGATTCTGAGTATCAAAAATTGGACATTGCTGAGCTGTTCGAAGATCATACGAGCAGATCAGATGTATCGGAGTTTAAGAAAGAAGTCCATACATATGTTTCACATTTGCTTTGCCCCACATATATGCCATGTCCTGCGAGGTGTGAACCCACGTATAGATATCAAGTCTTATGTATGTGGGGATGTCTTTGGCGTCGTGCAGTCTATGTCGCGTTAGGCGTGTCGTCTAATATCCCCTGGTTTATAATTATGGAAATCAGCACAACAAACACTACAAAATTATACTCTGAACATTCCTGGGCTCTTCTTTGAGCCGGCCTCGCATAGATTAGCGTTCCTCTTTTATCTTGCCACGATTCGACAGGACATTGGCAGTGGCAGGGCCAGAGGCGCAGGCTGAAGGTGGGGGACTTGGTCGAGAATATTGGCCTGGCGACATTTTATTGCATTCTGCAGGAAGTTGAAGGCGTAATAAGTACACAGAACAGTTGGGCATGATGGAATATGTCCTGAATCCGGGCTACATGATCCTCTTTCACTATGTACCCCACCAGCTTGAGTCTCTAACTTCTACTTTCAGGGTATCCAGAAGGCCGAGAGCCTCTCAGCCTTGCAAAACATCTATGCCTCAAACGAATTGTATGAGCTCCACAGTCATCCTGGTTTTAATGCATCAAGCTGTTGTGGACAAGTATTCCTTCCAGAAACTCTCCTCCAGAGGAAGGTTATCAATAATGCAGAAACATCAGTAAGAATAATATGACAAAATCCCATAGGATAACGGAAGTCCTGGAGGTTTATTCGTATCTGTTGCAACACTGGCAGAGAGTCCCAGTCTTCACATGATATAACTCTGGCCCTTTGATGTTGTTATTTGTTAGAAAAGACAGCCGCGGCACTAGCCAGCTTAGTGGGTGTTCCATGATATCTTATTATAGCAAAAGTGTCCCCAGGTAATTCTTAGATTAAATACTAGTTTATAGTGAGAAGCGACGTAACTCTAATAGTATTAGATCAATTATTTCTGGGCAGTCTTGGTCTTGTATATTATCTATATTGATCAGATCGACGCGGTTGAGGTATAGTCTGCGTGCTACCTTTCCGTACCCGATCGTCGGTGATAGCACAACCTCCTCGGTTCTTGGTTCCCCGCAGCATCTTCGAGGTCTTCCCGATTTATTGCATGACGTACCATATACAATCCCGCCCTGCTTCTCACTCTTTTCTACGTATTCCATTGCCCACAATGAAGATAACCCTATACGTTGATGTTGTTTCGCCCTTTGCTTATGTGGCTTATCATGTTCTTAGAGTGAGTGCCCTTCTCCGGGCCTCAAGTGGCATAATTATAGGGGAAGCAGGGGAATGGGAGACTGACCAGCCTCGCAGCATGACCCAGTATTCAAAGGATGTGAAGTAACCTACACCCCTATATTCCTTGGAGGAGTGATGAAGGCTGCCGGGAACAGACCGCCCATCGAGATCAAGAGTCAGTATACCATACCTGTCGTCCCGAGGCCCCCCTTGGCTGTTTCCATGTGTCCTGGGCTGACCAGTCATCGTCACAAACCGAACCAGACAAGGACAGATGGATAATGAACGAGCGTCTCCGCTGGGCCAAATACTTCAACGTCCCTATCAACGCCGACACCCCAGAGGGGTTCCCGCCTCTCACCCTGAACGTCATGCGCAGTATCGTCGCCATGGGCCACCTTGCCGGTGACGGAAAGCCCTTGTCCTCACAGCCTGCGCAGGCAGCAATCGTCAAGGCCCTCGACGCGTTCTTCGAGGCATACTGGGTCAAGAACCGCAACGTCGTTGACAAGGACGTCATGGCCGACATCCTCAAGGCTGCCGGGGCTGATGTGGCCAAGGTTACTGAGCTATCAGCAGGTGGGGAGGCGAAGCAGACCCTGCTGAGGAACACGGACCAGGCCTTTGCCGATGGGGCATTTGGGCTGCCGTGGTTTGTCTGTGAGAACGACAAGGGCGAGAGGGAAGGCTTCTGGGGTGTGGACCATCTGGGTGTTGTGTTGGACTTCCTGGGACTTGAGAAGCCTCGAGCTGGTGGATGGAGGGCTATGCTCTAGACTATATAAATACTATCATGGAGGCAGTAGAGATAACAGAAGCTGTAATCAACATGACACAGCGACAGGGCTGACGGTGCAGCTTGGGCATTAACAGCCTCGGAAACACTGGGCAATGGCCACCTACATACATACATAAGTAGGTAATATCCAACCCAATTAAGAGTCCCTTGACTATGTACCATACGCAACCTGCCGAAAAAGAGCATACCAATTTTATCATATCCGTCATTACACACCTGGGTTGATTACCCTGCTAGCTACTCGGGCAGCCCACGCAGCGAGAACACCTGGGCACCACCAGTGTCCGTCCTCCCCTAGAACCGAGCCAGCACCTTCTCCTCCGTGTCCTGCAAGGCCCAGTCGCTGACCCCCTCCTTGCTCCTCACCGACCTGGCCTGCGCGGCCGTGAAGCCCCTGGCCTGCGTGGCAGGGTTATACCCCAGGCCCGTGGCCTCAGCCACCTCGCCGTCGCCCAACTTGGGCGCGACCCCCCCGTCGGCCCTCTTGTACACAGTCACCACCGCGGCGCCCCCGAGCCCGAGGTTGTGCTGCAGGCAGTACCTGGTGCCGGGCACGTGGCGGTTGTTGGCCCAGCCGCGCAGGTGCCAGACGAGCTCGGCGCACTGGGCGATGCCCGTGGCGCCGAGCGGGTGGCCCTTGGAGATGAGCCCGCCCGAGGGGTTGACGACGACCCTCCCGCCGTGCGTGATGTCGCCGGCGCGCACCATCTCGTGGGCGCGGCCGGGCGCGCTCAGCCCCAGGAAGTCGAGCGTGATCATCTCGTTGGCGCTGAAGCAGTCGTGCAGCTCGCACACGCTCACGTCGGCGGGCGTGACGCCGGCCTCGCGCAGGGCCTCGCGCGCCGCGCGCTGCGTCATCTCGCGGCCCATGAGGTCGATGGCGCCCCGCGAGAAGAGCGACGGCGCGTCCGTGGCGAGGCACTGGCCCGCGACCTGCACGGCCTGCGCCCGGAGGTGCGGCCGCGCGTCCAGGAAGGCCTGCGACACGAGCACGGCCGCGGCGCCGCCGTCCGACGTCGGGCAGCACTGCAGCTTGGTCAGGGGCGCGTGGATCATGGGCGCCTCCTGGATCTGCTCCAGCGTGTAGACGTCTTGGAACTGGGAGTACGGGTTGTTCACGCTGTGGGCGTGGTTGATGCGCGCAATCTCGGCAAAGTCTTCTGGTTTGGCGCCATATCTACAAGAAAACAATAACTGTGTTTTAGTTTCTGGCTGGGCTGTCTGAACACCTCATGGTGGTTTGCTTGCTGGGCAGGGGGGGCGCTCACTTCTCCATGTACTCACGACCGGCATTGCCGAACATCTGAGCAGCACCAGGAGCATTTGTGAAGCCACGAGTGGCAGCCATCATCCGGCCCGAGGTTCCTGTGGGGTTCTCGCGATCATTGAAGTGTGACTGGAGGCTCCCGGGCATCATCTTCTCGAAGCCGACGACCAGGACACAGTCCGCAGCGCCGCTGGAGATATACTGCCTCCCTATGGCCAGGCCTGTGGACCCGGTGGAGCAGTTGTTGTTGACGTTGATGATGGGGATCTGGGTCATGCCAAACTGGTAGAAGACACGCTGCCCGCAGGTCGAGTCTCCATAGCAGTAGCAGGCAATGCCCTGCTCGACATCGTCGTAGGTGATCTTCGCGTCCAGCATCGCCTTGATGCCGGCCTCGAAGCCCAGCTCCGTGTAGTCGACCTTGCCGCGGGGCTTGATGAACTTGGTCATGCCCACGCCGAGGACGTAGCATGGCTGCTTTGTTCTTGGGGCCATGGTGACTTTTGCGTTGACGCTGGACATGGGAGGCTGGAGGTACGTGGATATATAAGTATATCACGTATATACCCAAGGACAAGGAAAGTTAAGCTGTGGCTTTCCAAGGTTGTGTGAGGAACAAGACCCAAGTATGCGTATGTATTTCTTGTAAACCCCAAGAGTAACCGGGCCTTGCGCGGGGATGCCACGACATGCCGAGGTATTATCTATCCTCTCTTATTCCCCAGCTGCTGCACAGTGACACCACATGGACTGCGGCCACTCAAGCTGAAGCTGCTTGCTCGACTAACCCCTGCTACATACTGTGTATATATATGTATTACACTATATGTTCGGTACATACATGGTAGTAAGCACTTGTAACAAATCTGTACAGACATATGCACCCCGGGTCCTTAGCCCCACACATTTAAATGCCACAGATTTGAATCGGGAAAGCCGCTCGTGGGCCCGTTGCTCTAAACCTCTTTGGGCAGTATATTCAACCTCACTCGTCCTTTTCTTTCCTTCAATGCCTCTGACAACTGTTGTTACTTAGGTACCACTCACCCAGTCTAGCCTCTTCTCGGACCAGAACCCTCGAAAGTATCATAATGTGCTTGCTTGCTCTATATCTAATACAGCAGCCCCCTTGATTAGTCTGTTCAATACTTCCCCGTTACGCTTTTAACTCCCAAGGGCTATGGAGATATCATTACGGCTTGGTGTAGCAGCCCACTGATAGCAAATCCTCTGCTATCAATGAGGGCTGCATTCTCTGCGGTCGGTCGGCCGAAGTCTCAACTCAAGTCTCGTCCGAGCGGCACGAAGCAAGGAGTCTTCGGGTCCGGAGGAGCGAGCAACCCCCTGGTCTCCAGACCCCTGATAAACACACATACATACATCCATATCAACCCAGGAGTGAGGAAGATCAAGCGTGGAAAAGTGGATATTCTCTTCAGTGGTGTTTTTGCCCCCCCCCGAAGCAGACTTGGCCACGAACAACCCAGCCCCACCCGCCACCCTCAACCCACAACCCACAATCATCCCCAGATGCCTCACACCGACCAGGCTGACCCATCCGTGACGTACACATCCGTGACGTACACACCATCCTCCTCACAGGCCCCACAGGCCGGGAGGAACACTCATGGGTTTCCTGCGGCTGGTTGTTGTTCCGGTACAGTTACTTGCGGTACATATATGAGGATCATGCTGCCGTCGAGGCTCGACAGTTGTTGGGATGCGGATGTGGGGGGAGGTCAATGGTTGGGTATCGACTGAGACAGTGTCTCGTGGAAGCCGTGTCTCGGTTTCTGGCTGATTTCAATAGAGGGGAGCATGTGGAATGATAGGGCACACTTCCATCGCCGTCTGAAGCGACATTGGGATGTAGCCCGAGGTGTAATCGTCGGGCCGGACAGTGACTGAGCTGGATGGGGACGCCATGAGTTGGGTTGGATCAGACGGGTGGTAGTACATACTATTTGTATGTATGTTCAATGAATGAATGGATGATGACAGGTTGATGATGACAGGTTGGGTATAATCTGAAAGCGACAGGCGGTCGATCCCATATAGAAATATCTAGACAAAAACACTTGCTCTCCTTTTCCCCCTCCCAGGACACTCTTTACCCCTTTCCACCCTGAGGTGGTTATAACTATGAAATATCTCTTTCCAAAAAGTTTCTTTTTGAAAGAAGCAGAAGAAGAAGAAAATAAAGGGGAATATATAAGAAACGAACTGGGGGTATCAAGTGAAGATCCAAAACGGCCGAAGAGAAACTACATAGCTTTTCTGGCCCGACCCCTTTTTTTTCACCGTGCTGGTACATTGCTCACTCTTCCCGGCCTCCACACGCACTTCAACCTCCTCCCCACTCCCTTTCCCCTCTTTGTTTTGTTTTGCCTCGCTGGCTCCTGTCTTTCTAAAGCACCGCATCCTCCTTCGGGGAGGAATAGGTATCGTGGACCATAAAATAAATCTAAGAAAAGGGACTGTGACCGCCCGGGCGGCCATGGACCTTCTTGTCAAATCGATCGACTGCCCGGCCGTCCACGGCAATCTCGCGCCCCATGCAAAATGCTTCCATGTTCCTTTATTGCCTTCAGCGTATTCCCGCGCTCTTCCCAATGATATTCCCCGGGGTCGTATGCATTATTCTCCATCGCAAAACAAGTTGTGTTTCCTCCACCTTGCCATCCTTGGCATGCAGTGTATGTAGGTATCGGGCAGTCCTCAGGAATGTCCCCAAGGATCCCACGGCATACGTCATCTCCACCAACAGCCTATCAATTCAAGCCCACCGGATTAGTTGACAGGTCCCACTGGTCCGTGTCCCAGTAAGAAAAGTCATCAAAGAACTGCATACAGCCAGGTCGGTTAGCAGATATCCCACCATTTGAATGACTCAAGCATTGGGGGCAAGGGACTCACCGTAGCAGGGCTGTACATCCCCTGCGGCGCATACGGGTCTACAGGCGTGTTGGGCCCGCTCATCATCGGCATGTTTGCAATCGCCTCAGGGCTCGTATTCAGCGACACCATAGATGCATCCACGATCTTGATGATACCTTCCGTGATCCTCTGGACCCTCTCCTCGTGTGTCGCCCCTTTCACCGAGTTCAACACCGCTGACAGGATGAGAGTGTCCTTCAGGTCGCAGCAAGAATCCTTCACCATGCCCACGAAACTGTCGAGTGTCTGCTGAACCGCGCGCGTCATCCCCTGCGTGCTCCACACCATGCGGTTGTCCAGGGCATTGATGAAGCCCAACCCATCGTGTTGAATCGCATCGGGGCTTGGAAGTTGGCCGTTCAGGGCAGCCATATTGTTCCTTGCGAGTTGCTCGTTCGCGCTCTTGATAAAGTAACACACGCTGAATGCTGCCTGCATTATATCATGTTTCAACACAACATGATACATATGATTAACATCGCTAAAACCAGGCGTTGCCGGGTCCAACTCGTCCATGTATGTCAGCATGACCATTGAGCTCTTCAGGTAGCTCGTGGTGATATGGCTAGGACACTCGACCGTACTTAGCGCGAAAGGTCGGTAAAGCGCCAGTAGCGGTCTGCGGACAAGCATATCCAGAAGTGCACGCATGCGCCACTCCTTGAACTTGGCGCGCGGGTCAAGCGTCTGGTTGCGCCTGGGGAACAAGTGGTTGACGTCGTCGAGGAGCTGCTCCAGCTTGATGCCGCAGTCGAGGACCTCCTGGAAGTCACGGATCGTGTCGAGGCGGTTGATGATGCTGGACACGCGGATGCGATGGGGTAGCGTTCGTGATGCGTAGGCCTGGAGTTGGGAGTTTGTATATTCGTCGATCGGTTTGGATGGTGGAAGCTTGTTCATGTCTGGGAAGATGTCGTCGTCGTCGAGGTTGCTTGGCGGCCTGCAGGTGTACTCGCCTTCCCGAACGGCACACGGAAGGTTGCAGGCTAGAGCAACATGCAGGTCCATATCTATGACGGTGTACCATAGTCTTCGGCGCAGTTCGGCGTAAAATGGTCGTACCTGAGGGAATTCATCAGGGTCGCGGTGAAGACCCATAGTCATTGCCATCCGCACGATGAAGCCTAACTGTGTCCATGACTCCTGGTTCTGGGAAGACATCATGCGCGAGGCATGAAGGTGCAGCACCTGGCACTGCAGCGTGTCAATGTCCACCAGCTGCTTCCCACGGAGCCCGTCCAGCCAGCCACGGGCGAGAGCACACGCCGTAGGAGCGTGTATACCATCAGCACGGTCATGGCTGAGTCCTCTGGAATCCGTTTCGAATCTTGCGCCAAGTGACAGCATGCACATTAGGCGGGGAAGGAATGCGTCAGAGACGCCCGCCTGCGCCCAGAAAGCTTCATATTCAGCCTTGAAGGATGGTATATGGACGACCCGGTAAAGGCCCTCCGACATGGCGATGTAGGCCTCCAGTAGTCGGTCACAAATCGGTTTGCTGGGCAGGATGTCTGCCATCCTCTTCTGCACCGGAAGCATAGAGTCGGTGAAGACTGGTATCGGCGACATTGCCCTCCTGTTTTCCTCCTGCAGAGCCATGTAAATCTTGCGCAACTGCTCAAACAAGACCCTGATGTCGTCGCCCCTCGACCTGTTGAGGATGAACTCCCTAGCCTCGTCGAACAAGTTTAACAGCACCCTGGTCTCGTTCTGTCCGAAGAACCGCGTTCGCAGGTTTCCCTTGACACTGAGGCTCCGGATGGTGGCTGGGGATCCGGTGACGTTGGCATAAGGCGCATATGGTGCTCGAGACGGGCCCCATTCTGGTGCGGCACCTGCGGAGGCAGGGCTGGGGTTGAAGACGAACTTCTCCAGGCGTTCCAGCCTGGCGCCGAAGTAGTCAAGTACAGAGCCTGGCACACCCCGAGATTGGTCGTGGGCACTACCGCCACCGCCGCCACCGCCGCCGCCGCCGACTCCCACGCTTCCCGGCGTCGAATGGGGCTGGGGAGGTGGTACGTCGACGTAAGTGGGAGCAGGACGGTGTGGACGCTTGGTGGGCCTTGGTGAGGCCTCGACATCGGAGCCATCGGAGAGCTGGCCGGGCTCGTGCTCGTTGGCATATTTACATACGCGGTTGGACTTGTTGCACTGCGAACAGGGACAAGTGCGGTCGCAACGCAGTTTGCGCTGGCGGCACGAGTTACAGCTCTTGACCGGCCTTGGGCGCTTCACGGCCTTGCCTGCCGAGCCGGGGCCGTCAAAGACCATTGTCGTCATGTTGGGGGTCATGTTGGCGACGGGGGCCGGGCGGTCTGGTAGTGGTGGTAACCTGGGGCCGGGCGCGGTGGTTGCTGAGATGGGAGTTGTAGTAGAAGCGGAGCCAGGCCCATTGTCAAGGACCTGGGCTCCGGAGACGGGTGTTGCCATGCCTCGATGATGGTACCGAGATGCCGCATCAATGAGGCGGGTGAAGACGGTTTCAGGACCAAATCTAGACCCGGACCATGCGCCTCCGTTGTCAGATCAGTACGTGCGCGTTTAATGGAAGAAGTTTGAGCCTCAGGCGGATGAGCGCCAAGAACAGATAAATGGTGAAGGTGAAGGCTGAGGCGCAAGGTGAGGAAGAGAGGCTATTGGAAGCTCAACGGCTGTCAAGGTATCTCGTGAGGGCGTGACAAGAAGCCGGCCTTGGGTTGTTGGTCTTAATTCCAAGAGATTTGAAGAAAAGTTCCTTTTTCCTCTTTTTTTTCTTTCCTCTGGCGGGAGTGGCGGAAGTGGCGAGAATGGTGTGAAGAGTGAAGAGTGCTTGAAGGAGGGTGGCAGGGTGGGTTGGGATAGAAGTGCCTTCTTGTTGAATGATATGATATGATATGTATGGCCTTACTCGGCTCCGAAGGGGGGATAGGGAAAAAGGAAGAAAAAAAAGGCTAAATCTAAAAGCAGTAATGTATCACGGGAAACGCCGCCGCCTTGAGCTTGGTCAAGCTCACACAGACACACAACACACAGCCCACACACACCCTCACACTCTCTCTCTCACTCTCTCACTCTCTCACACACTCTCACACACATACATACATACGGCACGGACAAGTGCGTGTGTTGCAGCAAGGTTCTGGTCGCGACAGGCTCGGGGTTCCAGGGCAGGGCTGGCGAAGAGGGCGTCCAAATCAGCACGTAATCTCTTGTGCAGTATGGTTGTGTGTTGTGTGCATGTCGATCGTTCTTGAATTAGAAATTGTGCTGTGGAGGTAGCAATTGCAGATTGAGGGTCCAGATGTCTCTGATGGTCACGTCTGGAGATTAGAGGTGCCTCAGAGGTAGGTGTGTATGTGTGTGTGTGTGTGTGTGTGTGTGTGCCTGGGGGGGGGGGGTGCAAGGTGTGCAGGGAAAAGGAAAGGGAAAGAAAAAAAAAGAGATTGAACACACGACCGGATTTGACGAGGGACGAGAACGAGGGAGAGAAAGAGAAGGGAATATGGTTACAGCAGCGTGGTCTCGACGTTAGGTACGATACGTAGTGTATGATAGGGCGGATGTGAATGAAGAGGGAGGCCCATTACCATATGACACCCACTTCTGGCCATGTCGTAGTTCTGGCCACCCCCCTAAATACTAGCAAAATACTACTATAACAGAAATTTATAACTTTACGAAACCTTAATCGTTTTTTATACTTTAAGTAGTTTTATATCTCTTATAAGCTCTATATTAGATATAAAATAGTGAAAAAATTAAATTAGCTTATTTAGTATAAATAGTAAGCTATAGAGTTAAAAAAAGTTAATAAATCTAGTTAACTATTATATATCTTACTATTATAGTAATATATATATTTTTTCGGTATTTTATATATAATCTATAGCTTATAAGGAATATAAATATACTTAAAATATGGTTTTTGCTTAAAGTTTCATAAAGTTATAAATTTCCTAGTTTAGAGTGTTTTGCTAGTATTTAGGGGGGTGGCCAGAACTACGACATGGCCAGAAGTGGGTCAGATATGGTATTGGCTTAGCCTGACCGTGTCGGTGGGATTAAATGGACATTGGACAGAGAAGAGTGCTGATCTTTTTGCGACGAGCCCGTGACTGGTCAACAAAAGCTGCAGCATCTCTGCAATTCTACACCTTTGCGGTGCTGCAGTGCTGCAACAATGCTGCAACAATGCTGCAATGCTGCATACAAACTACAAAGTACCGACACCAACAAAGGTCGGGTGAGAGTCGTTTTTGGCCTCGGGACCCACTTCTGTGGTCCAGATTCAGAACAGCAGGGCAGGAATATGGAAGGCACTAAACCAAACTGTCTACGGCAACTGTCTACTTGGGTATGTAGGTGCAGGTGCAGGTGCAGGTGTAGGTAGACGCAGGTGCAGGCCAGCCGACCGTATGTACACTATTACAGTCAGGTACAAGGGACAGTGCAGAGTGGCTGCCCAGGTGGTACACAGGTGCCTACCTACTTTATACTTATCACAGTAACCTGCCAGCCTGCCTTGCACTTGCAGTACCTGTGGAACTTATAGTAGGCAAGTACGGATCAGTACAGTACGTGCGGCTAACGGTACCTAGGGAGGTACAGCAAGCCGCAGGTACCTTGCCTCACACGTGTCTGGCCTTTCTATTAAAAAATAAATGAAAGGGTACCTTACCTACCGGTAGTACTTATCCAGCCTGCTTAGCCTAGGTACCTACCTACTAAGTAGGCACTCGGGTAGCTGTTCCCCCCAAATCCCAACCCCGACTCCCGACGTCAACAAGAAACCCGTTTCTACCTGTGCCCACTAATTGACTGACTACCTAGGTACGTAGGTACTGTACTATAGGATGCCCAATTGGCTCTTGGCAGGGACCTTTTCAGCCAGCTCCCCTTCACAGCACTAAAAAACCATCTCGCAGGGGTTTTCCCAGGGTCGTTTTTCATGTACAAGGCTCTAAAATATTAAAAGTACACACATGCAGTTACCCTTCCCCCCGAAATGTTCCTATCCTCCGGGCGCAAAGTACGGAGTATCATCAACAGCCTCAATTCTCCTCGTCCTCCGTGCCACCGTCCATCACCGATTCCCCCGAACCAACCTCCCCCACCGATCTGAAACCGTCCTGTAATGAGGTAATAATGCAAGGCTACCACCACCTTGCCGCCCTTGCGAGGAGAGGAAATAATGAAATAATAAGAAACGAGGCCGCACAAGACCAAGGGGGGGGTTGTGTCATTTGCCATGCAGTAACGCTGTCATTTTCAGCTGCAGGTGCCATCTCCGGGAATCTCCACATGCTTCACCCACGCCAGGCTGGCCTTGCCTGCCACTCTCGCCTACCCCCATGATCCCATCCCCACATCGAACGGCTTTGTTGAATCGAGCAATATTATTTCTCCCCCAAAACTCCAGTCAGCCAGTCTCACATTTCTCTCTTGCCCCAGTGCCTCCCTCCCCCCTTGTTCAATGTTCCCACCCCCCCACGCCCCGCCGGGTATATCCACTCTCACCAAGTGTGTGTGCGTGCGTACTTAACCAACTACCCAGGTAACTAAACCAACTAAACCAACCAAATCAACCAAATCAACCACTCCCATCTCAACCATGTCCCTCCTGTCTCTCTTATGTGTCTGTTCCCACCCCCCCCCCTCTTCTCTCTACACAGTAGTGTACATATTTGCCCCTGGGGCCTCGGACCCGGCCTCGATCCCGGCTTATCAGGTACCTACCTACGTACATGGTGCATCTCCACACTTCTCCCTTCAACTCTGATCCGATGTGAATATATAGACACCTAGGTAGTGTGAGCTCGGTTGCGTCAAGCGGATGCATGATGACGGCTGGTGTCAGCTGAGAAAAACGTGGTCCGTGTGCCACGGCATGTATGTAAGTTTGTATGTAGGAGATGAAGATAATGCAGGTACAGGGCTGCAGATGCTTAGCTACCCTAGCCTAACCTTCATCATCGTACCATAATCGTAACCGTTGTGTCGATGCTCATCTACCGGTGCCAGGTATGTACCTAGACAGGCTGGGTAATAACGCCAGTGAGAGCAGCAGCCTCCTTGTAGTGGAAAATCTTTATCCCTGCAGTTGTCATGTACATACAGTATGTAACAAACAGCAGTACTATGTAAACGGATCTACGGCCCTGCTGGTGTGCGGATTACAAAACATACCGGACGACCGGACATGAACTGTTTCGTTCATTCATGGTACGGTAGTAGCAGCCTCGAGAGCTCAGAGGTCAGGATACTAAGTACCTACTTGCATGGTACTTAGATATCTATGTGCATAGATAGGTAGGTGATGGCATAAAAAACCCAATGCCCCTCAAACCGCATTCCTGAAACACGTACCAAGACGGCCCATCACGACATATGACAGGTTCGCGCGGCATCTGCGAACAAGCTTAAATGCGTAACCGGCCTCCCGGGTTTGCTGGCGTTGCAACCTCATTCATGGCCTTCCTAGTACGGCACAAGTTCCCGCTTACAATCCCCGTCCAGTCCGTTACATACATACAAGTACATACCTAGGTAGTGTATTGCGGTACAGTATGTACACATGCATACAACAAAGAAGGGAAGGCAACCAAAAAAAAAGGGATATCCGTCTCAACGGAGCGGCCCCTCCCCTCCCTCTTCTCGGCCGAGCATGTATGTGTATGTACATACATGTGTCCCATGCAAGCCAAGGTCCTTCGCCTCCGTCACAAAACTCAATATGCCATGTGTGGTACCTTTCTCCCCGAGTCCCCTCGCCCCCCAAGCCTTCGTGGCGCCAAGCGTGGAGATATTTATCCGTCGGCGTTACCTTCACTACATACTTGAATCTTCAGTAATATACCTGATCGCCACCAATTCCATGTCTGCAGAAGCCGATGGTGGTCGCCTATCACATTAGCTACGTAGATATGTGCTGTAGATACACAGATACGCCATCATACATACTTGGTACTCAAGTGTATACACTCCATACCTGTTTTCCCCTTCCTCTTTTACACTATGATGTTTTCTTGTTTTGTTTCTTGCCTTGGTCCTGCCGGGGCAGGCGGCTGTGGCGATGTGATCATGTAGATGTATGGAGCCGTACGCTCACCACACTAGCATGCAAAGTGGTAGGTAGCATCATGTGTCCGTCCTAACCTTGGATGAAACCTTTTCCCTCCTTCATCCTGCCCATCATACTACTAGTACTACTATTACTACTATTACTACTACAGCAACCAACCAACCAGACCTCTCCAGCCCTGCGCAGCACATGCCATTTTCCTTGACGCCGTTTCCCCTGCCTCTTCCCCCCCCCCCCTCTCCTCCTCCTCCCGGCCGGGGTTCGAGGGCCTCGAGCGCGTCCCGAACCGGCCTGGGGTTTTTTAAATTACTTCATCTTGAAATCATCAAGGGCGTTTCCCGAAACGAGCAGCCACGATTGATTATCTCCCGCAAACGATCAATCTTCACTCGCCCCCAAGACGGCCCCCGCTGGATGGCTCCAGAAACCCCCATGGGCGCATTGACTTTCACGCCCTCGTCAATCTTTGCCCCAAGGCTCGTCTCTCTCTCAACTTTGTTCAGCCGGAAGGGGAAGACAACAACAACAAGGGGAGGAAAAGGGCAAAAAAAGGGAAACCAATCTCCGGACCTGGCCTGCTGGGCAGAGAGCCGGAGCAGGCGCCTGTCAGCTGCCTGGTGGTTCGTGTTGCATACAAGCGGCTTACAGGGTGGATCTCCCTATATCACGATACATACACAGATATATATGTATAATAGATATATAACCTATATATATATATATATATAAATATCTTCGATAGGCCGTGGCTGTTCATGCATGTATGTATGTATCTACAGCACGTAGGAGGACATGATAGCCAAACCCAATCCCTCCATCCCTCTCTCTCAGTCCGCCGCCTCATCCACTTCATGCCCCCCCACGCGGTATGATCGCCAAGCCGTGAAACAAACCTTCCAATCATGGAGTTATCGAAGAGAAAAGAAAGAGAGAAAAAAACCCACTCGCTGCCACGACGTCCTGCCGGCCAGGCAGTCGCCGAGCCAGCTCGTCACCGGGCCCGTTACCGGTTTCTTGCGTCAGCGATCTGCCTTGGCTTCCTGGGGTCGCCGCCGGGGAGGGCCATTGGTGCGCTGCTGCCGGGATGGCCAATGCCAAGGGTGGGCTTGGGTGGATGGGCAGTCCAGTCCAGCACACCCGTGGAATGAATCGCCGTACATATGTAGGTACGAGGAAAACCCGCTAGTCAACGTCAATCTTGGTCATATCTGTGGGACGGCAGCATGTGAAGGACCAGCAGGAGGATCAAGTATCTTTCCCTGAGGCCTCTGAGGGAGGGGGCAGGGGGGGGGGGAGCCAGAAGGCAGGGCTGCCGCGCATCAATTGAGATCTGCAAAAGAACACATGCAATATCTTCCCTGCCTTATGTAGAAGGTTAGAAACGTTGCAGGGTAGCTATTGCATCACCGCATGTATGTAGCACCCAGCCTGACCAGACATCTAGCTATAGATAGCTATGCAATGGCGCCCTGCTCTCCCGCAAAAGATGGCAGACACACACGGGGACAGGTTGCATTGGGTTTCAGTAACCATAGGTACCACCCACGTCGAGTGGCCAAGCAAAATTGGAAAGGCTGTTCTTTTGCATCTCGTTCTTGTAGGTATCGTAGACTGCCTCCGGCCTCAAAGGGCCTCCTTCGGTGCCCCTTCTCTCTCTTTCTCTCTCTCTCTCTCTCTGTATGTGTGTGTATGTTCCAGTAAGAAGGGGTAAAAAAACCCTAATGCATCGCTATGTTCCTCTCTCTCACCAAGTAGATCATCTCTCCCCGGGCACAATCCCACGCCTGGCTGTTGTTCTTCTCCGCTCAAGCATCAGCAGGCACCTCGACGCTCCTCGACTCGCCGTCCGCCTCGCCCGAGTTGACCTTCTTGCCCGTCTTGGCGATGGTCTTGAGGACCTTCTCGTAGGGGAGCTCGGGCTTGGCCACGACGGTGGCGGTCTGGCTCTCGAGGGAGACCTCGTAGGACTCGACGCCTGTTTGGGGGACACGTAACAGGGTTAGCGATCCGGCTAGTATTTTGCAGGGTGGTATGTCGTATCTTGGGAGGGAAGGGGATCGGTTTGGGCCAGTGGCAGCGCTTACCGTCGAGCCTCTTCAGCACCCTGTCGACCGCGCCGGAGCAGCCAGAGCAGGTCATGGCGACGTTGAACTTGTAGGTGTGTGTGTCGGCCATTATGTCTGGATGTTCCGTGACTGTGTGGGAAGTGAAGGAGGGGGAATTGCACAGAGTAAGTGGCGGGGTTGTTGAAGAAAGGAGGGCTCGAAGTGTCGTGCTTTCTTATCGCTTGCTGGGTACAGATAACCGTTGGGGGAAGTGGTGGTTCGCGGGGTAATGATAGTAGTAGTAGTAGTGGTAGTGGTAGTGGTAGTAGTGGTGGTTGTGTTTGCGAATGTGTTGTCGACCTAAGTGACAATATAATATCTGGGCTGGATTCTTCTTGAAAAGCAGTCTGTCTAATTATTAACTTCGGAGGAGGCAAGACACACTTCGAAAAGTGGCAGGTCTCGTTGCTTATATATCTGCCTAGGCACTCAAGCAGCTTGTCGCTGGTGAAACGCTTTCTTTCCAGGGGCTGATTAGAAATGTCCCGTCCACACCAACCGCACAAAGCCCGCAACCAGCTAAACAGAGTGTCGAGGCTTTTTCAGCTTTTCAGCTTTCATCAACGTCGGGGCACAGAGTTGTGCTGTCAGCCATGACACAGACAGATTGCGCCACCGGCCTGCCGTCTTGAGACTTTTAGGCCCCGGCTGGACGGGGTAAACACGCTGGGTAAAACATGCTCAAGTCTCAGTGCCCTTTTCGCCTTTTAACATAGTACTGTCCAGTAATCTCGCTTGTGAGCAAATATTGGTATTCGCCAGTGCTGCAAACGTGTCAAGTTGTTCAAAGCGTAAGTACTTAGTATACAGTACTACTGCGTTGTGAATGGCTTGTCTGCTTAGGTAGGCTTCATTCAGCCCAGCTATGTATACGACTAACTACTACATAAGTACTTTACCAAGCAGATATCTCTGGCCACTCTGTTGGCCCTCGTCTTCCACGTGTCAAACTACAGACGGTGTCTTGCATACATATCCTTGCTAGCCTTGCCGGCTTCCGGTGTCCAAGAACAAAAAGCCCGCCCGTCTCTTTCCTTTTTCGCTATTCCACAGATCCAAGTCTGCACTACGTATGCAGTTCATTGACCTCCAGTGATACTGGCAATTGAGGGACACGTAATGAATGCACACATATCTATCTCGGCCGTGGGTTCCAGCTATTCCACCGGCTCCAGAGGCGGCATATCGTCATCATCGTCGTCGTCGTCATCGTCGCCGGACCGCCGGCCCGCACCAGCCTCCCCCGCGTGGGCGTCTTGCTCGCTGGCCGCTATCAGCTCCGCGAAGCCCTCCTCCTCCTCCGTGTCGCTAGGGTAATCATCCCAGGGGTTGGTCTCCTGCTCGCCAGCCACCTCCCGCATCAGCTCCTCCACAAACTCCTCGTCAACCACCCGGTCCTCCTCGCCTCTCGCCATCCACACGGGCAGGAGCATGCGTGCCAGCCGCGACAGGTAACCCCCCTCCTCTGCCGGCTCGGCATTCTCTCCGGCGGCTCCGTCAGTGGGCTCTCCGGGGAGACCGCGCGCGGCCCTGTCGTGCTGCACCATCCTCTCCGCCTCTCTCATCAGGCTGTCCATCTGTCCACGTCGCGGGTCGTCGGAGCTGTCGTTCCGGCGCCAAGGCCACGTCTGCCAGTCATTGGAGAAGATGTTCTCCGCCTGCGGCGGTGGCAGCGGGTCGTAGTCAAAGTTGGGTGAGGCATGTAGCATCTTTGGGGGAACGAGGCCCATCAGGTCCGGGGTGTTGTCCAGGTAGATGAAGCGCCCGATGCTTAGGGGTACTTCCGCCGCAGCAGGCAGCGAGTGCACGTCAACCTTGCTGGCGATGCCACCCGCCTCCTTGAGGAGGGTTATGGCATCAGGCTCCCGCTTCCATAGATCCTTCGCCATGTGGATGTACAGCTCGGTGTAGAGAGCATCATTGTCGTCTCGTGGTTGGACGCCCCAGATCGGCCGTGGTGTGTCAATGTTCACCGCGCTGCAGAGAGATGAGTAGAGCCATGGCAGGGTTTCCATGCCCTTGACGAGATCATTCAATGCGCCTTCTCGATCCTTGAGTTGAAGTTTCGCGAGTACGCACGTCTGCCTGTGATATTCCTTCATGGGCAGATCATACTCGTCGCTGTTGAACAAAGAGGAATTGCAGAGATCAATGAACCACTTAGCCTCGTAGGCATAGATCGCCAAAACGTGTGTGAAGTTCAGCATCGAATATTCATCCTTCGGCGATAGACTCAGAAACAATTTGGTCCACTCCAGTGCCGTGTTATAGGTACCCTTTTGCATCAAGCTCTTGATGTAATGGTATCCAGCGAGCCAAAATTGCCTGTTCTCCGGGCGCCTGAATTCGAGACGGGCCACGCCCCGCTCCAGCTTCTTCCTGAAAGATGACAATGTCACCCGGCCAAAGGTGAAGAGAGCGCGCTCCAGAAGATCCGACGCCAGCGCCGCGTTAGAGTCTCTGATTGCCACTCTGCTCGTTGTTATTAGGCCGTTGACCTCGTATGGGTTCTCGTGTATGAAATGGACGATTCGCATGGGATCCATCATGTCGACCAGATTATAAAACTGCATCTCCAGCATCTCGTAACTCCTGTCGTGGGTAAACCTGAACTCTGTCGGCTCGACCGCCTCGATCGTGACGGCCGACATCTTCAGGCCTCCGGCTGATGCGCGCGGCCAGTGGTCCTTGCCTTGTACGAAGGGGTTCTTCCTCAGAACCACATCGGGTATCTTCTCCCCAGGCCTGCCTTTCAAGAAAGTCTCCAAGTCCACATTCGCGTGCGTCGGTCCGCGTCGCGCGTTCCGCCGTCGATCGTCCCGGGACTGTGCTTCCTCCTGATTTCGCACCGAGTCGATTGTATCTTGGCCGAACATCGCCCTCAGTTCGTTGATGACCTTGAGGTGATCGAAGCTTATGCTAAGTAGCCGCGCCAGGTCGGCATCGTAGTTGTCGTGTGTCTCCTGCTCGGATGCTCGCTGTGGTTTTGGCTTCATGCTCAGCTCTTTCAGCGCCAAGTCGATCTCATCGAGTCCATCTTTTCCCTTTGCCTTCTCCTCGACGGGCGCAACAGCAGCCTTCTTCGACTTCTTCTTTTTCTTGGGCTTCTTGGACTTCTTTGCTGGCGTTGGTGCCACGGGCTCGGCCTTCACCTCCTCTTCCTCCTCATCTTCCTGCCCAGCTTCATCATTATCGTCGTCGTCTTCCAACGCTGCAAACCCGGCAAAAGCGCTGGCACGAGGCTTGGGCGGCGCAACTTCTTCCTCGGACGACGCATCTTCGTTGTCGGCGAGTTGCTGGAGCCTCAGAAGTTCTTGCTGCTGGTGCAGCTTTTTAAGCTGTCTGCTGGACATTGCTTTCTGATTCGTAGTCTGGCAATCTGGTCATCTGGCAGAGTGCGAAAATAAACGGTTGAGCTGCCGGCTGGCTGTGTTCGGTCTTAAAATATTTCATCTGGGTGTTGCGCAGATGGAGGGGCCAATGTGGAGGGGCCATTTGTGGAGGAGCGACAGAGACATTTCGCCGATGCTGTCATCGCCGACGATCTCGGCTGACAAATTATCCTAACCCTAAACAGTAATCAGTTTTGTCACCACCCCCCCCCCCCCAAATTTATACGAGCGTCCAAACCTTGTGATATTAAATTGTATTGGAATCCAAAGTTTATTACAATCTAAATTACACCAACTCACATAGGGTCGAATCCCATGGCTCATAGAGAATCCTTCCCAGCAGTCTCTTAACACTCCAGTTGCTAGACACTCCTGTAACCCTCAAGGTGTCTGCTTCACCTGTAAGGTGCAGAATAGGATCTGTCCCAGTGCCAGCTGGCCGGTGGTCTCCAGCCAACCTCAGTTGTTGTTCATTTTCTCATGTGCCTCCAGACTAGCGAGAACATCTCGTCATTCTCAAAAGAAAACATAATACCAGGTGTGTCTGAATGGCAAAAGCACAAGTAATGAGATCCACATAACTCCAACAAATTATTCCGCCTCCAATCTTGGTCTATCCAGAGCACCCAGAGAGAACGGGACCAGATCACACAAAAGCACTGAACGGCGTGCCCAAGACCCTCCCACTACTGTCAAACTTCACACCCTCCTTTCGTAGCAACATCCTCTTCTCATCAAGCGTGATACCCTCACCATCCTTAGGCCACTGTCCCTTGAACCCGCCCAGCGTGCCACCAGTGGCCACACAGCGGTGACACGGCACCTCCGGTGCAAATGGATTCCGGCGCATCCCATTGCCGATGGCTCTTGGGGACGAGTTGAGATGCTTCGACATGAGGCCGTATGTTGTGACCTGGCCCTTGGGCACCTGGCAAAGAAGGCTCAGGACCTTCTTTTGGAAGGGTGTTGTGTCACTTGCTGCTATGCGCTGGAGTTGTGTCCCCATGTCCTCTGGGATGACAATGTCTCTCTTGATGGAGGTATTGGCGAGATAGCTCTTCTGGACCTTCGTGACCCTCTTGGGTATCGAGGCGGGCTCGCCAGCTTCAAGCTTGCGCTTCAAACTAGCCGCCATGATGGGATGTGTTGATATTGAGTGGATGGGTAAGTGCCTACTAAGTAGGTATTCGTTTGGGTTTGTGTCTGACCCCGTAATACTCGAAACCAAAATGGCTCAATGAGCTCGAGATGCAGTCCCTGATGACAGTCCTTCCAATATAGTGGGATGGGAACATGTAAATCATTAGATTTGGAATCTCCTGGTCTGCTTTGAAGTGTCAAAGGTAGCCTGGAGAGTGAATCACCACGGCATGTCGTCGAAAGGGCGCGTTTCAGGGGTGAGACGCGTTCTAGCAGCTTTTGACGTCACAATGGGCGTACCCGCGAAAATCGCCAAGGCACGTGACCAGGAAGATATCATTTCCCCCCATTTCAACCCTGGAGGGTTCTGCAAGGTGGCATTCTAGTCTAAGATCCCAGGGGATCCGTTGAACTGCCTGCCATTCGCACAAGAATGGAGCCTGCGGCTGATCATAGAATTCGAATGAGTGTGAGGTCACGGCAAGGCTGAGATCAAGCTGCGGCCAAACTGTACCAAGTTGCGGAGGACAGAGCCGTCTCAAGATGGTGGTCGGCAACCAATATAGCATGTCACCATGAGTATTGCTTTTGTGAGGTGGATGACACAAGGCAAAGCTGGCACTATTTGATGCGCCTGATGCAACAAGTCTGAGATGCATCATCGCGTGGTACCGGCCTGTTTTCATCTTGACGATTTCATTCCTGTCTAAACCAAAGATAACATCATGAGCCTTCTGCTTTTCGCCCGTCCTGTGAATATTGATCCTCACCTGAAACACATGTCCGATATACCATGCTAAGGCGAGTGAGTAGTCGTAAAGTCGCCAGTACTGTCCACACCAGCATCTGATAGCTTCCCATAATCCTGGCCAGGAACAGTCCTGTGCCTCGAGCCTTGACCTTGACCGCCTGTTTCTTCCCCATCCCATCAGTCGCCGGTATCAACCTCAAGGTCCAGCTGCACACCATTGCTGACACCATAATCCCCAAGCGTGATGTGGTCCTTGAACGGCCGCTCGCCCTGCCTCTTCAGCAGGATCTCGTGCGGCTCCCGGCCGATGCGCGCCGCAACCATCACCTTGAAGGCGCCGACGTTGTCCGACCCGAAGCACGGTATCGCCGCCTTGGTGCCGAGGCGGTCGTTGACGTGCACGATGATCATCTCCTCGCCGTCGGCCGCCATGGCCGGCGCCGCGGCGGCGGCAGCAGCCGGCGCCTTCTCCTTCTTCTCCCTCTTGGGCGGCTTGGAGTCCCGGTCTCGGTCCCGGTCGCGCGAGCGGTCACGGCGGCCGTCGCGGTCGCGCTGTGGCGAGCGGCTGCGGCGCCGTGCGTACCCGCGGTCGCGGTCACCGCCACCATCCCTGTCACGCGGTCTGTAGTTGTCGTCTCGCCGGTGGTCATCCCGGTAGTTGGACCTTGATGGGGGGCCCCGCCTGTCATCGTCATATCGCGAGCGCCTGTCGTCGTGGCGGCTGTCGTCCGCCTCGGCGTTGGAGGGCCTCTGCTTCCATTTGAAACCGCCCGTCTTCTTGCTCTTTCGGGGTGGTGATCGCGACCGCGAGCGGCGAGGTGGAGGGGATGCGGGTTTGCCCTCTGTGGTTGGCAGTGCGGTGTCCCGGTCTGCCATATTTAAGGTCTCCGGCGGATGTGAGAGGACAGTGCTGCGGACGAGGATATTGGCCGGCTCGTGCAGCTTGGTTGGAGTGGTGAACGTGATGTTGTTGGTTGCTTGGCCTGAAAAGGGATGACGTTAGGCAGAGGGAAGCTTTATCGATAAGAACACCATCATTTCTTATCAGTAGAGTAATCTTATCGATTGGCCCGCCTATCTCACAGCACCAGACCGCACTCGATCTCTGGATAGCTTTGTATTTGGAAAACCAACAAACTATTCAGGACCACATCGTGCCTTTGCGCCACAGAGTTTCCGGATGTCGTTGAATTTGCTACTCCACTAGCGATATAGTGCGGACTTCCAGATACCCAGGTGCCCCAGCCCTCAGGTGTTAAGGGGTAGCCCAAATCTCTAGACTCCCGCTAGCCATGGGGAACCTCACATGTGCAAAGCTGTATCATGGCGGGACAGTTGCATCACCAATAGTTAGATCAACTGCGCACCTATGCTGTCAGAAAATGTCTTATGTGATGGACCAACTCCATGCCCATTAGGTCCAATAAGACTGGAGCTGCGGAACATGAACGGAAGATGCTGAGGAATACTTTGTGGACTTCGGCGAGGAAGATCATTTTCCTGACAAGACTCCGTGACAACCAAAGATCTGAGAATGAGGAGTGTGGGAACTGGAGCGTTGCTGAGATGGAAACCTGGCTGGCCCTGGACGAGCTTCTGCGCCTCTCTAAGTCCGAGGCGGCCGTCTACAACACACTGCACAAGCATCAGGATCGAGATATCTCACAGCTCTTCGCAATAGTCACGCTTGACATCACACCACCTAGCCTTCAGCATTCGCAAAAGGCCAATAAGATATCGAGGATACCCTGATGCAATACTTGAACGGCTTCGGTCCATCAGATCTGGACAAGTATTTATGTACGCACCACGAAATTACGCATACTGATTGATGTGATCAAAGGGAGGCTCCTCAAGGTAAGGTCGTTTCGAAAGGATTTCTATGAGACATAATACCACAGCACATCAGGTGACTATGGAACGATCATCAGTTTCTGAATAAAGCCTATAGGAGGTTATTAAGCAGAACCTAACTTACATGAGTTATCGTGTACTAGGTTGCTAACTTATTAAGACTCGGGCTTCAACCCGTGCGGTAGTAATTGGGATCTTGATACTACCTACCTAGGTACTTATGTAGGTACACGGGAATTAGCCACTGTAACTGTGTACAAGACTATACAGCTACTTCCTCGACTACTCGACTCAATTGACCACTTCAGTATTGACTTGCACTGTGGAAGTTACGTTGGGTATGGTGGTGTTTATTCTTCTGTCTGTGTGTGTTGTAGGTAAAAGCTATCTAGAGGGCGCCCTGCAGATGCCTCGGCATAACTGAGGCATTCTGCCGGGCGGTGAGGATTCTGCCAGGCGGTCAGCCCAGAAGGGATTACACCCTCTGTGCGCTGCCACATGCACAGGCATTAAATACGGCATAACTTCAAAGTTCACATGGTCACATACAATATGGCTGGGAAGTCGACCTTGACTGTCCCGAGCTCAATGCCGGTGTCAAACTTCTACTACCTATATACGAGCACATAGGGCACGACCAGAGACAGGCACACCTCCAGATGTCCCAAATCATGCGTCCGGTCTTCGACCGGGAACACCTTGAGCCGAAAGAAGCGGTGCAGGTGTCGCTGGACTGCGAGGAGGCGCGGCCCTCCTTGCTCAGGTGGGCTCCGGCTGTAGCTGGGTCCGCCCTAGTCGAGGAGCACAGACTGATTCCTCGTGGTGCGAAGAGGAATAGCTACATATAGTGCTAGGCAAGCCTACCTAGGTAGCTATTCAACGGCACCGTTGTACCTAATAAGCTCCGTCAATGTCGGCCTCCTACCTTTATTTTCCTCTTTCTCTTGCACACCCAGCAAGGTTAATATCCCATAATCACATGTGTTACAAGGCTATGCGGTGAGTTAGTATCAATCAGTATTGTGTCAACTAGTATTACCTAGGTAGTGTCGAGAGGGGAGTGTCGATTAGTAGGGTGTCGAATGGATAGTAGCTTTTCAGTTGGCAAGTGCACAGTAGTGTCAATAATTTAAGAGAGGATTTCATTCATTCTCCATATCAGATACAGCCCCCCCAATCCTGGTATTTTTTGACAGAATAGAAGACAAAACTTGATAAAAAAGCCCACCCCAAACTCCATGCATTGCCGTCCCCCTGTTTCTCGTTCAGCTTCTCACATTAGCAACCGCTTATCGGCTGGTGTCGACGACGTAGCGGCCGACGACGGCGCCCTTCTCCATCTCCTCGAACACGCGAGGCAGCTCGCTCAGGCCGACGGTCTTGAATGGTGCCTTGACCAGGCCCCGGGCGAAGAAGTCGAGGGCCTCCTGGGTGTCTTGTCGGTTGCCGACGTAGCTGCCCTTGATGGAGATCATGCGGACGACCGTCTCGAAGACGGGGGCGGTGATCTTGGCACCAGCGGGCATACCGATGCAGATGACGGTACCACGGGGGCGGATGTAGGCGGTGGCCTGCTGGAAGGGCTTCTCGGAAACGGCGAGAAGGATGGCGGCCTGGGGACCCAGACCGTCGGGTGTGGCGGCCTTGACGTCTGCGATCAGGTCCTTGGAGACCATGAAGTCGATGTATTCCGCGGCACCAAGCTCCTTGGTGGCCTTGCCCTTCTCGGCACCGCCGTCGATGGCGATGGTGTGAATGCCCATGGCCTTGGCGAACTGCAGAGCCATGTTGCCGAGGCCACCACCGGCACCGACGATGGCCAACCACTGGCCAGGGCGGACACCAGACTCCTTGATGCCCTTGTAGACGGTGATACCAGCGCAGAGAACGGGGGCGACAGCCTCCAGGTCGACACCCTTGGGGATGCGGGCAACGTGGGCAGCCTTGGCGACGGCGTACTGCTGGAAGGAACCGTCGACAGTGTAGCCAGAGAGCAGGGCGTCGGCGCAGAGGGGCTCGTCAGCAGTCATGCAGTAGGAGCAGGACAGGCAGGAGCCGTTCAGCCACTTGATGCCGACGGCGTCACCAATCTGGAGGTCGTGGACAAGCTCGCCGCGGGCAACAACGTAGCCGGAGCCCTCGTGGCCACCGACGAGGGGCATCTTGACGGGGAGGGGCCAGTCGCCCTTCATGGCGTGAAGGTCGGTGTGGCACACACCAGAGAACTTGACGTTGACGAGGACCTCATCGGGACCAGGCTTGCCAACAGGAATCTTCCTGTACTGGGGGGCTAGAAAGTGGGAGGTTAGCCCGGGTCGTTCGGGAAAGGGGGGGAGGAGATAGTGAATTCAAGAGGGGTGGGGTCATGACTTACTCGCGCCGACCTTGTCGACAACCTGCGCCCACTGCTCAGTTGGAATCTCGACACCCATGATGTTGGTTTCTGGGGATGTATAGAGTTGACGTTTGGACAGGGTATGAGTTAGGTATGCTGTTGTGGCGATGTATCTCGGGTGAGGAGATGCTGTGTTGATGACTGGCTGTTTTTGTTGTTGTTGTTGGAGTCGAAGCTGCTGCTGTTTGGGTTGATGATGGATGAGAGAACAGGACAGGATTGGGATGGCAGAAAGGGCAGGCCCTGATTTATATCTCTTCTGGTGTTGTTGAAAGGCGAGGTGGGGTAGGCGCATCGGACGAGCTCGAGCTGTAGCTACAGGACTAGCAGCAGTGGCACTGCCAGTCAGAGCCTTGCCGCTGAGACAGGCCAGGGAAGGAAGGCCGAGGGGAACCCGGCGAGAAGCTGTTTGACAGTGCTGGTACAACATGGTGGTCATGGCTTGCCGCGAGAAGCAAGGTTTGGAGAATGTCGATCCTGTTCCTTGGATGATGATGGTACGTACATACGGACACACAACAGTGGTATTCTAGATGCAACATTGATGAACATGCAACAAGGCCTTGTACAGTAGCACGAGTAGAAGTCCAGACGGTCCAGGCATGGACGGGGTCCGAGAGGGAAAAAGTGGCTCTTTACATATGAGGTACTTGCCCTCAGGCCAAGCTTTGGCGTGCTCAAGAGGTCTCATGATGGTTGATAGCCCATGAGGAGACCTTTGAGGGCCCTGGCGCTGTTGGTGAACCAAACGCATGTCGACGTCGTACGATGCCGCTATCCCGGCGAGATCCCACGCCCTGGTGGGGCTGCTGTGCATGGATGGCGCCGAAGGAGGGGTCCTCTGGTCCGTGTTCCCAGTGGTTAGGTACCCCACCACCCGCCTGTCCACTGGCCCGCAAGCTGTGCCTCCCCCACCTGAGGAGAGAAAGAAAGAGAGAGAGAGAGAGATCAGATGTCACCTCATCTCACCAGGTAAATCTGCTGCCCTGCAGTGTGGACAGCAGTTGAGACCCCAAACTCAAAACCAAAACCCCCAACCCACCGTGATACATATTCTGGACTGGATCCGTACCACCTCAGCCCATCTGCCCATCGGCAGTGCCCATCGATCCGGAAGCTTCCTTATTAGATCCGAGGTTCCTGAAAACCCCAAGCCTTTGGGGTCCAGAACATGAGCATGTGGCCCTACGAATTACACGGGACAGCACCCAAGCTGCCAAGCTCCGACCTCGATGTCTGATTGAGTGATTGTCTGCCTGGTGTGTACGCCAATGTACACCAGAGCCGTTCTCGCAACCGGTTTGGCAGAGTCATGGCCATGCTGCACGGATGATGTGTGGATGCAGGCGTGCGGACGTTTTAGGAGCTAGAAGCCCAGGACCCCTGAAAGAGCCGCTGTCAAAAAGCAGCAGAACAAAGAAACCCATGGCGCCCAGCCAATCACACCCCCCTGTCGTCCTCAATTTAGCAGGTGGGATGTGGCTCCATCGGGGAGGGCGGCCTTCTACAGTCTTCCTTTAGCTCCGTGTCATCAGTGAGATCATGATCATGTTGCACTCCGGAAAACGCCCGCGGCCGTGGCGTGTTCTTTTCCCTTGTCAATTGATTGATTTTTCCACCCTCTGCGTTTCATGTACGTACGAGCAGCCTCGTCCTCTCAGCCTTCTCTGCCTCTCTGCTGTTTCTCGGCATCACCTCGCGAACCCTCGCATTCTTCTCGGACTCACCTCGCAGTACCTCGCTGCTTTCTTCGCTTGAGTGAATTTACAGCCGTGAGGAAGAGGAAGTAACATGGTCAGACCATTTGGTATTCCTCGTATCAGTCTGGAATTCCTAGGTAGGTACATATGTAGGTACCTACCTAGGTACCTAGCTTACTTGGTAAGCACCTAAGTACTCCCTACATACCTTAACACTGCCCAGGTGCACTACATACTCGTACCTAGGTACCTAGGTGCACTACGACGACCCGACATGCCGGGTGCCCAGGTGCTCCAGATGCTCAAGTGCTGTTACCCCTCTCTCGTGTGTGTGCTTCACACCCACCACCCCCCCCCCAACTCGCTTCTCCAATTTACCCCTCCACACCACCCTTCCTCACCCCTCCTCCTCCTTGAATGGCACCTGCATCTAACGTCAGAACGTCAGCCTTCCGGAGTGCCTCCCGGAGCTGGCGGACCCCTGACTTCCAACATGCATTCCGATGCCCGTTGAAAATCTTGACCAAAAGGATGCGAAGCTGCAGGTGGACTGCCAAGTTCACAGCTCTCATCTTGCCCTGCCTGCTCCTCTGCATTGGTGCCGCAGATCGGAACTGTCTTGGCCTCTGTTATACTTGTTACGTGGCCACCTTCGGAGCCGAGGGATTTTGCTGATTGAGATCTCCCTACGGACCCGTACACACACACGCCGTACACCGTATATCTCACTACAGACAGACTGGCAGCCTGGCAGACAGACTGACGATCAAACAGGCCAGTGGTTCCCCCTTCCCTGAACGAGTGAAATGCTGAGGCTCATACATCATAAATAACGCGCTCGAGCCGGATTAGAGGCAAAGTCTAAAAGCCGTGCAGGTGTCACGGGTCTGCAGGTCAGCCACTCGCTTCTTTAATAACGCATACTCTGGCCTTGGCAGTATTATCCTTTTTCTGCTATACAGCAAGGCGCTGTGTTGTATTGCACGGGAAAGGGGGAACAAAAAAAGCAAACACACAGCTTTCTCCCCCTCCACAAGGACATGCTTGTTTACCCCATGGGGAACTTGCCAAAAGTCGATCACACCCTCCCCCAAAATGTCCCGCATTGTGCCCCACTTCCAAGGAGGGGAATATGGATCCTTCTGGTCGAACGGAAGTTGATCAAGAACTCTCAGCATCACAATCCTCGGGAAACGGGAACGCTGGCTCTTCTTGGACACGGTGAACCCATGCTTCGTGCTGTCTATCGTTGGACTCAGCCATGCAAATTTCCCGGATGAACGGGCGTTTGGCGGCTCTGGACTGGCTTGAGACAGAATCCCCAACTGCGGATGGTGATGAAGGAGGAGGGGAAGGGCTGAACCACCTACATACATACATACAATACACACATATAGCCCATTCCATGGTTGCTACTACATACATACTGATACTCACAGTATCCATGCAGGCCACCTGCAAACATCAGGTGATTCCCCGGAAGACTCCGCCCAAAACTCCCGAGATGCCAGATCCCCAATACCCCCAGATCTCTCTTCCCCCCGTCACATCCAGCCCGTTGGTAGCTGCAGTGGGGAGGGGAAAATGCTATGCTGCCACCAGTGCTACATACACACGTTCCCCCCAGGTGCCAGCACGGAGGGGTGACAAACTGCCGGTGCCCTTATTCCCACCGCGGCTCCCGGGCAGACGGTAAAATCTGTAGTAGTAGTGGTAGTAGTAGTAGTAGTAGTAATAATAGGAGGTTGTATTAAGTTAGTAGTCACTGCACGCACACGTGCATCTGGATGGATGTGACTAGGCAACTATAATCGCCCTGCCAAGTCACTCGGCTTAAGCGACTGGACGGCATCTTTTACCTGCCGATCCTGAAGAGCAATGTGTGCAGATAGATGCCAGTCTCACATATTTTGACTTCTCCTGAATGGGGACGTAAGACTAAGGGTATCCATGTCAATACTGCGTCATTCTCGAGTATCAAGATTGTTGGAGGATAGAAGGTTTCGAGACAAGAAGGGATGTTGCGTACCTACCTAGTTTCGATGGAGTCTGGTTCACGGTCGGTCTTAAGGACGGCTAGTAACTCGCCCGTGCGGTGTTATATACTCACTAACCTTCTTGCTTATGCAGACAGACTATCTGACAAGTAAAACAGGCACATGGTTCTTCGTCCCATATTCTTCTGTCTCCATGTTCTGGCCAAGTGCGTGCACGCTGGACCAACCTTGGAACTTCAATGGTTCAATGCATAATGACACATGTACTATGCACAACTCCTTCACGCATGATGTGTCAACCTTGAACTCTCTCTTGCTACCTATCGTTCCTTCTTTATAAGCTCCGTTGTCTCATCGTCCGTGCCGTTCACTCGTAACGCACGGTGAACAATTGTTGGAGAAGCAAGGTGAAGGAACCTTCCAGTCTTGAACTAAATCAACGTAGCCGAATTGGCCATGACGAGGCAACTTGACTGTGGTAGTAAGCCCGGTTTAAGGAAAACAAAAAAGAGACTGGGTAAAAGGTATGGGAATATCATGCCCTCCCCCCTCCTGGTGTTGTCTGTTGCTTTCGGCTCTCAACGTCTTCTAGACTCACTTCGAAGAGTACTCATAGCCTAGCCAACCCCCGGCACTCATTGCCACGGCGTTATAGAAGCCGACCAACCGGACACCAACCCGGAAGCCTTCCCAAGAAAGTCTACTTTGAATGATCATGGGCTGGGAAGTCGACACTTTGAGTAAAGCAGTTCCCTGCTCGGTCCTGGAACGGCCACGGGGAGGGGAAACACGAGAACTGCCCTTCTACGCCTTTCTCCTTCTCCGTCCCTAGGCGTTAGCTGCCTCGTATACATACAGATGGACGTTACGTGCTGCCCTCTGTAGTACGCTGAATACGCCGTCAAGTGTCCCAACCTCTGTGAGGACTGGATCCAGGCTTGACTGAGCAGAAACTCATTGCCAAAGGAATTATTTGCATTTTTGGTTAATCACAGGCTTCTCTTGCTCTCCTCCTATAACGGGACCATCTCCAGATGCCAACTTCTTTTGGGACGAATCGCAAGACGGGCGGCCCAGTTGACAATACGAACGACCCTTCCCATCCATCCGAATGCGATATCTCATTGCTCTCATAAAGACCCCAGGTGCGTCTCTATTTACATAGAAACTCTCCGGCTTTTGTCGGGGGCTCGCTTTGTTTGTGAACGTAGGGAAGCCAAAGCATCCTAAGAACCGCCAGGGCCTCCAAGAAGAGCAAACCTCCGCACGATACCAGGCCCGTATTCCTCGTACTGTTTTAACACATGTTTGTCAGCTTCTGCATGCATCACCAGGTACCGTGTTATTCTGCTTACCTCTGCCTTGGTATGGCAATAAGACCTGAACTCGGGCGTTTGTCCCAACAAACTGCCTCCAAACCATGGACCGTGTCTCTGCCTCTTGTGCGTAATGACCTGCACTTCCAGACCACCACTCTTCGCACCACCGCTGCGGACCTCACTCGCACGGATGCGGGCGTCAACTAGCTGCTTGATGTCCCTCTGCAGGCGACGGCCGAAATCCTTGTAAAGCGTGCTACCACCGGACAACACGATGTTCTTGTACAGACCCCGACGAACGTCGATAGGGCTAGACTGGATGACGCCATCAACCACCACGGGCAAAGGTGTCAGGAAGTCGGAACTGTAGATCTCCGGGTTGAAAAAGATCTCGGGCGCCAGGAAACGCTCGTAACCCACGTCCACCACAGTCTTGCGGCCGCCAGACTGCAGAACAGGGTGCTGCACAAAGCGCAAGGGGTCTTTGTCGAAACGGCTGAACTCCTTGACGATATCCGGGCACACGTAGCAGTACTCCTCCTTTATCTCCTGGGCAGTCTTCAGCGAGGAGTCGGGCTCGCCACGGTCACGGAGGAGCGATTGCACAAAGTATGTGATGTCACGACCCGCAATGGGGATCGACTTGATGGAGGAGCCGATCACGTAGCCCTCGGCGACGGGGATAACGTGGGTCACACCATCACCGGAGTCAATGACGGTACCGGTAAGGGATCGGTCTTGCACCTTGGAGGAGGTCCACGATGCGGCCAGAGCAAGGACGGCTTGCACAGCGATGTAGAGACCGGCGCAGTTGAAAGATTCGAAGAAGATCTCGGCGGTGTTTTCTCGGTTCTCGGGAGGGTTGAGGGGCTGCGGAGCACCGGTCAGTCAGCAGTGATCCAGGCAGCTAGCAGGAGGGGTCGTCGCGTGTTACGCACGGGCTCGGTCAAGAGGAAGTGGTGGTCCTCAGGCTCTACTCTCAGGTATTTGAAGATGGAGTTGGACCAGAACCGTTCCATGTGATCCTGCCTAGCACGTCAGCCAGCCATCGTAGACCTCCCTTTCAGCCGTGCCATACCCAGTTATCTACTTGTCCATGTCGGATGGGGTAGTGTAGACCGTATCCTGCCTCCTTGTTAACACGCAATCCCAAAGAGCCCTTGAAAACACTGCGTGCTCACCAGGCCCAGATGATGCTGCTATTGCCTCATCGCCGATGAAGAAGTCGAGGTCCTCGGTGCCACGTTTCGAGTTCAAGTGGCCAGCAGGACCAGCACCACCAGTCAGGAAGGATGGCTTGTTGCCAACAGCAGGCCGTCCGGAACCTGAGCCACCAGCACCGCCGGCTGGGCCTTTCGTAGCGATCGCGGTCGGGAAGACGAAGGATGGGGAGTCGTTGCCGGCGAAACCTGTGAACGAGAGAGGGATGTTAGGCAAACGAGTTACCGCTGGGAAGCGTTATCTGAGCAGCTGTACCTAGCTTGGAGAAACCCGTGCCGCTAGGTGGTCAAGAGTTAGCATTGTGCTCCTCGCATCAGCCGGTACAGAAACTCTGAATAGCTTCACAGCAGCTTGCTCGACCGTCCCATGGGCAAGCAAGTGGGGTCTGGTAGTTCCCGGCCATGAGCGAAAGGGGGGGGGGTGGTTTAACTTACTTGTCCATGACAACGGCGGGAGTTTGGTTGGCCATCTTGACGGAGGGAGCTGCGCGGCGGTTTCTAATTGTTTGGTTGGTTGCGCAGCTCTTGATTGATATGAGCAAGGTTTGGGTGATGTTGTCTCGGGAAGTTGATGCAGGCTAACTGGTGCTGTTGGTCGTCGATGATATGGCTGGCAGTTGTAATGCGGTAAGGCAGGAGCAGGACCCCCCTGGCAGTTGCGTTGCTCTACCGTGCCAGTTGCCAGCGCCCCTGACTTGCCAAGCTAGCGTAGCTGGTGTGGCTGAGTAAGCCTGTGGCTGTGAGGCTCTGCAAGTGGCTTGACCACCTTGGGCGAATTGCAGCCTTTGATCCTGGACTATCACCACCTGCACTTTGAGGGACACGGTCAGTTGACATAAGATCCCTGACCTCACTTGACTAGCGAGGGTTATAATTAAATATCTCCATTTTTATTCCCACTTATTAGCCCGCTTTTATTTAATGCATAATTTCTCCCTATGCATATTTAATTATAACAGATTTATATATATATTTACTTTATTTTAATTAACTAAGACTAATTTATTAAAGCTTTATAGAGAAACTTATATATTTAAATATATAGCTTTATCTCTATCCCTATCCCTATCCCTACCCTTATCTATATCCTTAAAGTGCTATATATTTAAATATAGAATATTAAAAGATAATTAAATTAAATTGTATTTAAATCTAATCTAAGTTATTTAATAAACTATAATAGTACTTTAACCTCTCTTATATTACTAGAATTAAATATAATATTACGCTAAATTCTAGCTATTTTATATTAATTTTAAAGCTTAATACTAGATATATAGAAGTAGAATACTTAGAAATTAATAAGTAGATATATTTGAATAAAATCTCTTTTACCTTTCTTCCTTCTCTTAAAATCTCTTACTCTTCTTATAAAAGGTCTATAACTACTTATAGTATATTTAAATATAGGTATAGTAATATAATTAATATAATAATTAATTATTAAATAAATATATTAATTTAAAGGTTCTTAATATAATTCTTCTTTATAATAACTTTATAATAAAGTAAAAGTAATAAGTTCTTAATTTAATCCCCCTTTATAATAAGTTTTCTAATAAAGTAAAAGTAATATATTTCTAATATAATTTATATCTCTTTATAATAAAGTAAAGTAAATTATAAATCTAATAAGTAATTAATTCTAAAGATAATTAAAGTAAATCTAATTTTTTTACTATAAAATAGTTCTACTAATATATATATATATTAAGCTTATTATATATAGAGCTTTATTATAGTTATATATAAGTTAGATACTTAAGGTTTTTTATTTTAATTCTATTACTTTATATATAGATATAAAGGTATTTAGGGATAGGGATAGGGATAGGGATAGGGATATAGATATATTAGAGTTATATATATAAATATAGAGATATATTTATTTTAATTTTATTATAATTTAAATTTCTTTTAAATAAAGATTATATATAAATATAATATTACTATAAAGAGGTTTTCTTATATCTTTATTAAATATTTAACTATAATATATTTAAGTAAACTATATAACCTATATAACGGTGGCTTGACATAGCCAATCAGATTTAATCTTAAAAATACGCTAGTCAAGTGAGGTCAGGGATCTTATGTCAACTGACCGAATACCTCTGCACTTTCCCATTTCCTCATTCGAAGCCGACTTCAATTCTACCTTGCAAGGCTTTTGCAATGCCAGAGATGAATGAAACTGGACAGGTCTATCTCCAATAAAAATGCCAGACTGTACTTCCAGTTAGTATTTTATATAAGCTGTGTGTCGCAATGTTCATTCACGACAAAGGCGGTCCAGGAGGTTAGGTCGGCAACACGTGCCCTCATCCAGGGTGCCTATCACACCTGCCGTATTGGGACTATTCCAAGACCTCAGGCCAGAGTAACTGAGTAATTACCCTTCCATCCGTTTGTGATGTGATTATGGGCTGAAGTGTGTCGACCTGGTGAGTCTGGCATCTCTTAAGTTCACAACATCACCATCCATAGGGGCAAATGCTTTTGCTCCTGGGGCTGTACATTCATTCACTTTTCACTTCGTCTCATCATCTCTGGGGCTTGTCTTGCTGTCCAATATCATTCACTTTTGGCAATCGCGCTAGATTTCGTCTCTACTTTGAATCACATCCTTCCTGGTAAAGCCTGAACCTGAGCCCTGAGCCAGGTATATATATCTAAAGATATTCAGTTGTCCTTCGTTTGCTTCGACGTACCACACAACCTATACTCCTACTTCTACCTCCCCTATCGTCGTCACCTACACTACCCAGCAAACCCACACCCAAAGATACTTAAGCATCTTTGGAAAGCTGTCCTCAAGTCTTGCTTCACCTTTACAGTGTGTTCACTCCTCGCGTCGAGTTATTGCTTTCTGAGCCTAGCATTGCTATTCATCATGAGCATTATCCACTCCTTCTCTGCTCACAAGGTAGAGCTCGATGGAAACTCTGTGATTCTGGGAAGTGGTGACATTGACAGCAATATTGCCAGACAACTCTCCACCTACATCAAGCACGACAAGTCCCTCTGTGGGTACCTTCACATCTTCCACCAGAGGCCTACTCCATACATTGACGGCGGCGAGGTACGGACTTGGTTTGTGGACGGTGAGTTGGTTGAAATCAAAGATTGGCTAGTGGACGACTGCAAAGGTCTTATCCACTACCCTTTCCCACCTTTAAAGCTTTGGCCGGACCACAACTTCTACAAAAAGCTTTTGTCCTGGGGTTTTCAGTTCCCTTCCCTTGATGACCACAAGGTCCGCTGGCGACATCATAACGGAAACCTTGCTCTACTTGAGACCTCTCTCGAATTTACCGAAGCCAAAACTAAAATCCTTTCTGCGGCTTTCAACGACCTAAATCTCGACCTCGAACTCGACCAAGTCCACCGCCCCCAGTCCTCCATTTCCTTCAACGACTTCGCAACCATGGCTGCTCCAAATACCCATGGCAATTCCTTCGGTCTCCAGCTCCCTTCTGAGAAGTTATCTCAGGTTGAGAATCTGGCAGATCACTTGAACGTGACCGCCGACGGCACTGTTGACCGTTTCATCAAGAAGCGAGTGGCCGTCCCCGACGAGCGCGATACCATGGCCGTCTTCGTGCACGCTGGCGCTGGCTACCACAGCCTTCAGAACGAGCATATCCATCTCACTATGTGTGCAAAGTAAGTCTTTCCCGTCTGCCCCATGAACAGTCGCCTTTACTGACAATACTTAGGGCGGCGAGCCAGGCTATGCGGTGCATGAAGGCTGGTGGTCTTTCTACAGATGCTGTCGCTGTTGCCATCAAGTTCCTTGAGGACAACGATATCACAAATGCTGGCCTTGGCAGCAACCTTTCGATTGAAGGCCAGGTCGAGTGCGATGCCACCATCGTCGACCACTTTGGAAGGAGCGGGGCTTGTGGCGCTGTCCCCAGTAAGTTTCACTTTAGGTCTTCTCCGTTTGCAATCGAGATTTGCTGACTCAACATCTTGTGTTTTAGACATCAAGAACCCGATCATGCTTGCGAAGCTTATACTTGACACCAGCCTGAAGAGCCTGCCTCTGCGGCGTGTGCCCCCAAATATGCTGATTGGTGAGGGTGCCAAGAAGTTTGCTGCAGAGCATGGAATGGCCATCGTGAGCAACAAGGAACTCGTGTCCAAGAATGCCGCGGATCGTTACCAGAAATGGCACGAAGACCTACGAAAGGCTGGAGCTCGTGCCAACGGCATCAAGGCCCAAGCCTCGACTGTTCCGATGACGCCACCCAACGAGGTGTCACAGGCGACTCCCAGCGTGGTCACCAACACACCGCAGTTGGTCGCGCACACCAAGGCTGGCCAGGGTCTGTTGCGAGACCACGTCTCTGCCGTCCTCACTGGGATGTGGAACGAAGGTCAGCCCGATTCGCCTTCTGCCGAACCCACTTCGCCTGGTGGATTGGATTCGGACCCTGTCACCCCTACCAAGCGGTCGCCCCTGTCGGCCAGTCAAAATGGCTTTCGAGCCCCCAAGTACCCTAGGGGAGGCTTCGATGCTCACAGCAGCCAGGTGCGAGCCCTTGACTCCAGCGATGAGTCGGTTGAACAGTCGTCCGCCAAGCGACGTAAGACCTCGAACGAGACTGGGCTTGATAGCATGGATGGCGTTGTTAAGGACGACGTGGATCATCATTGGGGCTGGGTCGGCAAGGAAAAGGCCAGCCAGTGGATCGCAGACCTGAAGCATCCCGAGAACAACGACAAGAAGTTCGACGTCACGGAACTGACGGCCGAGCCTGCTATTGAGGACCTCGACCTCATCACAGACACTATTGGTGTCATCGCGATTGACGGCCGAGGCAACATCGCCGCGGGTTCATCGTCCGGCGGCATCGGCATGAAGCACAGCGGGCGCGTGGGCCCCGCGGCGCTCGTCGGCATCGGCACCGCTGTGATCCCGCGCGATAAGGACGACGTGGACGAGCGGGCCGTGGCGACGGTCACGAGCGGCACGGGTGAGCACATGGCTACCACCATGGCGGCTCACAAGTGCGCCGAGCGGCTGTACCACATGACGGGCCGGGCTCCCGGCGGCGACGATGTTACCGGCGTGTGCAGCGAGGCCGAGGTCATGGAAGACTTTGTCATGGAGGACTTCATGGGTCACCCGGGTGTCAAGAACCAGGCCACTGCTAGAGCCATTGGCGTCCTTGCCGTCAAAGTGACTGGCGGGGGCATCTATATGCACTGGGCCCACAACACCGACTCGTTCGCCCTCGCCCACATGACCAGCTACGACAAGGAGCCCAAGTGCGTCATGAGCCGTCTGGTGCAGGGCACGAATGTCAACGTCGGCGCTCAGAAAATTCAGAAGAATCACGCCCAGGCTAAGAAGTACCGCGGCAACTGAAGCTACAGTTCTGACTGGGGCGATAGCCTTGTCGCTCCAGCATGGATTTCCTTTCCTGGCATTCGTCCTGTCCTCGAGGGCTTTTGTCGCTTCCTCGTCTTCCGCTTGAGTTCACCGGTTGCATAAAAGTTCCGCTATCGGCTCTCCATGGCTTGGAGATGGCTCGGTGGTTTCTAACTATGGTTCGGGTTTCGGCATCTCTTCTGCTTCTTCTGTCCGAGTACTTGCGGCCTAGCTTTGATGGCTGCCAGCTCAGGACGACAGCGTATGTTTCCTTCGAATCGCGGCCTAGCCTGGACGGCCTGCTGATACTCGGAGACATCGCTTGCCCCCGTTTCATCCGTCCGTCGTCTTCCTACACCCTACTGCGGCATAGCAAGTACGGCGTTGACCTCTACGGATAGATGACACGATGATATTCGGCAATACTTGGGACTCTTTTTATTCCTCGGGTCTATTTTCAATTACTCATTCTTCTACTCGACAAACCCTATTTTTGACATTCGCAAATGGACCGTCACCGACACGGAGCACGAAACAGCATGTCTTACTCCACACCGCACGTCTGGCCTAGCTTTGATGGCACGGACGATCACTTTTCGACGGAGAGTTGAGGCTGGAACGGAGGGCTGGTTCTAGATGGTGAAGTCAGTCGATAGAGGGATTCCTTCCACTTAAGGACCTTTTGCTTATCGGGACACTCAGATTGGGATTTGTTTTTCAGGACGGGCGGCATGGGTTGATGAACAGGATCGGGAGTATTGGGCAGAGCACAGCTCTCCCCTTTTAACTCACAATAGACAGACTAGACAGTCAGTCTCTTCCACAGAGCAGAATTAGAAGCTTATTGAATTTTTTGAAACACTTTTCCCTTTTCTCATATCGCTTGTCCAGGTGGTTCTATTCTGCGCTCGAAGGCCATTCTCGTCTACTACCCAGTAGATGCCTGAATGGGGTTTTACTGCGTGCGTTGCCTCAAAAACACACAATCAACACACAAGACCACTCATGATGCTATTCCAGATGATGATATGCATACATATCGTACACGTAAATTCCTCTTGGTATCTTGCTTTCAGTTTTCATGACCGCATTTTGAGAACTCTTTTTCAACTCCAGTCTCCTCGGCCCATGGTACCTACCCATCCTCAGTCGACGCAGTACCGGCTGAGACGTCATGCTGCACCTGCCGGCCACACTTTCGTTGACGGGCAGACCATACAGTTCCCAGCTGCACGCCTGCACTCAGTTAGACCTGTGTAGGAAGCTCCTCACGTCCCTTCTCAGCCCGTGCTGGGCTCTCAGCATTATCATCCTCCAGGGAAGGCCCCCCTCCCCAGCCTAAGCACTGAGCAGGGTCATGCTTCGAAGGAACCCAATAGTTGGCTAAATTAAGTGCTATTCTGGTGGTCGCCTCCAGTCCCTTCAGACCGGCCTCGGCGTTCCCGTGGCACTGGCCGGCTGCTCGCTGCCCACCGGCTCCCCGTTCAGGCCCAGCTTCCTCTTCTTCTTCCTCCTCCTGGGCACGACAGCCGGCTTGGCGCCGTAGCTGCCCAGCGCCAGCCTGTTCCCGCAGGTCAGGCACTCGGCGCCGGGCGGGACCTCGCAGAAGATGGACAGGCAGATGCTGCAGACGAAGCCCGAGTCGATGACCCTCCTGTGGCAGAAGCACGCGGCGCGGAAGTCGACGCTCGCCGTCGAGGGGCTGATGAGCTGGTTCAGGCCCGCGCCGCCGCCGCCACCACCGTCGTCGGAGCCGCCACGGTCGGCGCCGCCGACCTGCCCGGCCGTGTTGGTCTTGGTGGCCATGACGGTGGCGGTGGAGGCGATGGACGAGGCGAAGCCGAAGAGGAGGTAGGTGAGCAGGCCCTGCGGGTTCTTGGCCTCGAGGAAGGTGCCCCGGGTGATGTAGCTCGCCTGCTGGAGGAAGGTGGCGGACCCGTGCAGGCTCAGGATGTCGATGGGGATCCCGGCGTGGCTCGCGGCGAAGACGGCGTTCATGGTGGGTATGTACTGCGCGGGCGAGCTCTCGGAGACGGAGACGACGACTATCCTCGCGTGCAGCCCGGTGAGGATGCCGGCCTGCGGGTTCGCAAGCGCGGCGTGGTTTGTAGATGCTGCGCCGCCGCCGTTCTTGGATGTCATGGCCGAGGCTTGCGCGGCGTCGGTGGCGGAGAGGAGGATGGAAGTCTTGTTGATGTGCGACAAGGCGAGGGTCAGGGCGCCGGAGATCTGGGTGGTGGTGGTCGCGAGGTCGCACTCGGTGGTGGAGGACATGAGTTCGCGCAGGGAGGCGAGGATGGAGGACTCGATCTGGGCGAATTGGGGGTATTTGTTGGCGGCAGCAAGGCGTTTCTTGGGGCGCGAGTCTCGTGGACCGTCGTAGAAGGCATCGGTCATGTCAACGTCCTCCCCAGCCTCTGTCTTTGTGGCCCCCGGGGGCTTGGGCCTGTGCTTGCTCTTTGGTCTTGGATTGGGCTTTGGTGGCGGTGGGTATAGCCATACGGCGCGGTTGGTATGTGATGCTATTATGGCAACCTGATTTGTACTGCTGCAGGCCAAGTGGGCATTTGCAAAGACAAGAATGTTGGCCAGGGCCTTGGAGATGGGCAGGTCATCCTTGACGGCAGCCCAGGCGCGTGGGTTTGTGTCGACGATGATGGTGCACAGGGAGGGCGTCTCCTCGGTGGCATAGATCTCGTAGTGATCGGTGGCGTCGACAGCATCCATCGTAACGGTGCAGGCAGAAAGAGAGGGAGGGAGGGCCTGATGATGCTGTCGACAGTCGAGATCTTTGGCCTAATGGCTGGTGTTTGGGGAGGTGTGGTAGTCTGTATGTAGGCCCTGTCTCTCCCCAGGGGGTCAATTAGAGGTTGTAGGTGTAGTAGGCAGGTGTGGTGGAGTGAGTAGTTGTCGTCGTCAACTGGTCGCCGTTGGTCGGTTGGTTGACAAGTTCCCAAGCAGACCAAAGGTTCCATACACACTAGGCACTTGTTTCGAGGCTGTACTATTGTAGAGGCTGCTGGACAATTGACGATTGTGATCTGTAAACACTCGGAAACTGCCGATCAGTGGGTCGCTACCCCACTGTAACCTTCTGACGCAGACGCACCATGTCCAAGCCCGTGCGCGTGACTACCCACAATCCCCAGGTCAATCCACCAATGGCGAGCTCCAAAAGCTGCCCTGGCACGCCTGGCTCGCCCCCACCACCGCAGTAGCTCCGTCAGTTAGCAATCCTGGGGCATGTCAGGGTGTCAGGGTGTACATACAGGGTGCACAGGTTGCACATGTGAGGGGCACAAGCTGCTACAATTTAGTGTATCCGTACCCCCCCAAACTACACACACTACGTACTACTCCAACTCCAACTACAACAACCGGAGCCAAGCAACAACAACTTTGGAAATCTGAAGCTGCCACACTCACGACCACCCGACCAAGCTGCCAAATATCTATCTTCACTGTCGACTGAGCGAAACCTGCGGCTTGCGCGTATCGAAACTGCCGTGAAACCAAAGCCAAGAAGCAGCCAAGAGCTTTGGGTTTGGGCATCCCACTCTTGTGTCTCTCTCTACTACATTAACCTTTGGAAGGTTACCTTTGGAAGAAGGTACATGCATACATACCGTTACATACTTACCTAGGTGCATACATACAAATAACTCGCGCCGCGGGGCACACTTCTCTCTCTTCTCCCTTCCATATCTTTAACCTCTCTCCCACGAAAAGCCCAAAAACCATCGAATTGACACCAAACGCACGAGTAAAGCCCCAAGTTGGCCAAACGTCAAGATGGAAACGGCCAGCGAGATCAGCGGCCATGACATGTCGAAGCTCAACCGAGAAGACCAGACCCTCCTGCTCTTCGCAAGGTTGATGGAGGGTGGGCAGGAGGACGACGAGACAGTCAGAGATATCGACCAGCTCACCAGACTGTTGACCGAAGATCTTGAGGCAAGCAAGAAAGAAAAATCAATCTGCGGTGTCATCGACTCCGACTGCCTAGACACCCTCCTGTGCTACCTTGACATGAGACAGCCCGAGATCGTACGAGGACATGCAACCCTCACGACATCCGCCTACCTAAAGGCCGCCGGCGACCACGGCTCCCAGCAGCTACGCGACTTCTTCAAGGACCGCATCAAGAGGGGCACATACGACGACTACATAGTTGCCTTCTGTGTCGCCGCCGCCATCTTCCCCGTCGTCCCCGACCTCACCACCGAGCTGTTCCTCAGCGAGGGTTTCCTCCCTAGCTTGGGCCCCCTGATGCGCAGGAAATGGAAGAGTCGCAAGGTCGAGACCGCCTGCCTGGAAATGCTCAATGCGGCATGCATGAACGGCCAGTGCCGAGAGGCAGTGCAGAAGTACTGCATCGAGTGGCTGGAGGAGGTCGTCGACCAGGATCCGGAGGAGGCTGTGAAATCCATGTACGCCCACAACACCGACGGATCCCATGTCGAGGAAGGTTCCGTCTCCATGCGCAGGCACTCGGAGCAGGTCCAGCATCTGGCGGCTGTTATACTGGCAAAAATAAGGGTACGGACTGCCGAGAGCATGCGATACCCCCCAGTCTTCTATGAGGACCCTACCGATCTGGATGTCTGACTGACGGTTGGCCTCCCAGGCAATACAACCGGCACACCCACCGAACGGCAAGGAGAACGACCCGGAACGAGTTCAGCAGGCGAGCACGACAATCGAGGAGCTGTCAAAGATGTTCACGGATATGCTGGTCAAGGACCAGGACCACTCGCGAAATAACTCCATCGAGGGGCTGGCGTACTCCTCGTTGCGGCCAAGTGTGAAGGAGGATCTGTCAAAGAACAAGGAATTCATGAAGCAGCTCGTGAAGACGCTGGAAAACGCACCTCCCAAGTCACCTCTGACCTACGGCGCCCTGAGTATCCTAGTAAACCTCACCAGGTTCCAACCTAACAAGTCTGAAGAGGAGAAGAAGATGGACCAACTCAAAGCCTACGCGAACGCAGCAGGAAAAATCCAACATGACCCGCTCAACGATAACGAGCACGTCACAGAAAGATGCAAACGGGTTTTCGAAGCCGGCGTCACTCCCGTCCTGGTATCCCACAGCAAGAACGGCTCGTCTGCATCACTATCCCTCATCATCACCATCATTAACTCAATGTCCATGATCTCCAGTATTCGCGGCCAGCTGGCCCAACAAGGCGCCGTTCGCCTTCTCATCGCTGCGTGGAACGCCCTCCCATCCTCAGAGGCCCAGACCAAACGCACAGCAGCACAAGCACTTGCACGCATCTTGATATCTACGAATCCAGATCTCGTCTTTGGGGGCACAAGACCTATTCCCCAGAGCGCATCGATCCGACCCCTGGCATCCATTATCGCGCCTGACCCTGACGCCGACACGCGCGACCTGCTCCCTACTTTCGAGTCCCTCATGGCATTGACGAACCTCGCATCAACGGACGATGAGACGCGCAAGGCTATCGTACGGCAGGCATGGCCTGACATCGAAGAGCAGCTGCTCTCGAGCAACCAAAACATCACCAAGGCCGCCGTTGAGCTTATCTGCAACCTGGTACAGTGCGTCGACGCCATGGCGCTGTACGCCGACGGGTCAACCAAGGCAAAGGACCGCCTACACATCCTGCTCGCGCTCGCAGACGCAGAAGATGTCGGCACACGGAGCGGAGCAGGCGGCGCACTGGCCACCCTGACAGCCATCGACGAGGTGGTCGAGGCCATCCTGGAGCGCGAGCGCGGCATGAAGAACATCCTCGGGCTCTGCGCGGACCCGGACAAGGAGGAGCTGCGGCACCGCGGCGCGTTTGTGGTGTACAACATTGTGAGCACGGACGGGGATATAGGGCGGCGGGCGCGGGAGAGGATCAAGGCCGACGGGGGGATCGAGATACTGACGGAGTGTGCGAAGCGGACGAGGTCGCCTGAGGTGTTGGACCTGACGGTGCAGGCGTTGAAGTTGGTACTGGAGGGTAATTGAAGCTCTTTCTTGTGTAGGATAGAGAGGCAGGTGTGTGTGACCCTTGTAATATCACCCGAGGAAGGATGGGTCCAGGTACGGTGGCTGGTTGTTTGAAAGAGGAGAAAAGTTCTTAGTTGCTTGGAGTTGGAAATGGGTTTTGACTGCATTGTTGGGAGGGCTGCGACCTTGCATATCATCATGGCTGCTGAAGGAGAAGAATGTGTACACTTGACGGGCTTCGCGTCTCTACCTCTATCTAACGCGAGCTTCGTCGTTCCTAATTGCGGCCTTGCTATTGCCGTGTGAGTTTCTGTTTGCATGTCTATTTAGATGGTCATGTGCATAAGTCAGTTGGAAAGCCATTGGTCCCTGTCTGTTTCTCCTTGAATCTGTGAGGGCAATCCTCTGTTGTCTCCGTCAGTGGCCAGCCAGCCAGTCAGTCAGTCCATCGCGTTTCATATAAAAATATCGAGAGAGATGCGTGTATGTCGGCCCTCCCTGGGTGTCTCTCTGGCTCGTATGCACTTCCTTCTTCCTGTTCACTACAAAGAGAAACGCGTCCCTCTGAATGTGAGAGGAGGTAGTCATCATGTCGAAACGAGCAGCAAAAACTCCCCGCGGGGGGTGGGAAGCCCCGCGGTCACGAAAAGCCCTAATTTGGGAGGGCTTTTTGATGGTTGTACGGATGGAAGGAGTGGAGGAAGGAGGTTTTTTTTTTCTTTTTTTTTTTCTCTTTCTCTTTTTCCCCCTTTTTTTTTTCTGTCTTCTTCTCTCTTTTTGCTTCTTGTTGGAAAATTTGTAAGACTACAAGGAGGATTCGAACTTGGGAGCACTTGGGAGGAGGTTACTGGAGAGGCGAGAGGAGGAAGAGGGAAAGGTTGGAACAACCGGGGGGACTGGCGCAACTTGCCGCTACGCCAGCTTGCCCCCCGGCGAAGGTAGGGGAACTACGGTTGTATATAAGATGGGTTGGAAGGGGAGGGGGGAGAGGGGACTGCAGCTTGGGATGATGGGATGGTTGGTGTCAGGGGAGCTCCAGCTTATAGTGTCTAAAGATGGGCTTGGTGAAGGACGGGGGGGGGGGTGTCCAGCTCATCGTACAAGACACCACCAGACTCTATTGAGACAGAAACAAATATGGATCCACATATTCCCCAAGACTCACTCATCTACACGGACAACCCACCGCTATTCCTCTGTCGCGGCTCCCCGACCCCCAAGAAGCGCCCGTCCCACAGCCTCTGGATCCCCTGCACGGCGCTCACGCCCAACCTGACCCAGACCTGCTTGTGGCCCTTGCCGCTCATGGCGTCGACGGTGCCGTTGTCGAACGACCACTCGAACTCGGCCTGGTTGGGGATCAGCTGGTCGTGCACCCTCGGGGCGGCCACGGCCTCGGTCATGTTCATGCCGTGCTCGAGGAGGTGCCAGGCGGCCTGGGTGGTGGCGCTGATGATGCGGCTGCCCCCCGCGGCGCCCGTGATGAAGAAGACGGTGCCGTTGGGGTGCTCGGCGATGACGGGCGTGATGGAGCTCATGGGCCTCTTGCCGGGGCGTATGAAGTTGGCGGGGCTGGGCGCGAAGCCGAAGCTGTTGCGCACGCCGGGGATGCTGAAGTCGTCCATCTCGTCGTTGAGGATGATGCCGCTGCCGGGCGTCATGACCTGCGCGCCGAAGAGCAGGTTGACGGTCGTCGTGGACGATATGGCCATGCCAGAGGCGTCGGCCGCCACGATGTGCGACGTGCCGTGGCTCTCGGCCGGGAACAGCGAGCCCGGGTCGTAGTCCCGCACGGGCAGCGTGCTGCTGTCGTTGATGCGGTGGCGGACCTCCTGGGCCTTGGGGACGCTGAGGAGGGCGTCCTCGAAGGCCTCGATGTCGGACACGAAGGCCGGGTCGCCTAGCTGCAGCCGCGCACCGTAGGCGAAACGCATGGCCTCGATGAAGCGGTGCGTGGTGAGGTTGGTGTCGGCCAGGTCGGACTGGGGGTACTGCTCCATAGTCTTGAGCATGGAGAGCATGATGGAGCCGGAGCTCGGCGCTCCGGTGGAGTACAGCTTGAAGCCGCGGAAGTCGATGCTGATGGGCCGCTTGGCGAGGGCGCTGTAGGACCTCATGTCGTCCATGGTGAGGGTCCCGTTGGTCTCCTGGACGAGCTTGACGATGGACTCGGCAAGTTCCCCCTCGTAGAAGATGTCCACGCCATGCCTGCCAATCTTTTCCAGAGTATCGGCATACCGCTTCCGTGTGATGGTATCTCCAAGCTGGAGTAAAGTGCCCTCAGGAGCAAAGTCCTCGGCCCACACGGGATCCTCCACTAGGAAGTTGCCCCTTGGCCCCTTGATGGCGAAGTCCATATATCTCACAAGATCTTCCGTGACGTCGAAACCATGCCGGGCCACGTATACAGCAGGGTTTACAACTGCCCGCCATGGCAACAAGCCGTACTTCTTATGGAGATACTCCAGACCCCTCAGCTCACCGGGGACAGCCACAGAGAGACCGCCCCAGACCGCCCCCTCGAGGTTTCCCTTGAACATGTCCTCAAATGCCGCGGCAGGTGCAGCCTCGCGGTAATCTATGGTCTCATAGTTGCCGTCTGCGTCACGGACGAGGGCAAAACCGCCACCGCCTATGCCTGAGTGGTACATGCCGATGACGCCTACACAGAGGTTGGTGCCGACGAGGGCATCGGCGGCGTTGCCACCCCGCTTCAGGAGGTCTATGCCTATCTGAGAGCAAATCATGCTCTCACTCGCCACGGCGCCATGGGAGCCTTGCAGGGAGTGCTGGACGGGGATGTCGCCCAATGATAGAGGTGAAGCTATCGCGACATGGTGGAAGGCTGATAATGATAGCAAATCATAGGCTAGGTTTTCTACGAGCAAGGCTATTAGTGAATCTTCCAGGAGAAACATGACATATACACTCTATTTCGATAAAGAAGGGATTAAACCCCACTCACTCATTCCTATCGATTTATGAGTGGCCAACGGCCACGTACTGAGAAAACGCCTGGGGAGGATATATCATATAATACGCCGGACAGAGCAAGACATATACAAGAAGAATGGAGCAAGAGAGCTGGCTACACTCCAAGCTATAAGAGATGAGGAGAAGTATAAACAAGAATGCAAGTCCAGAAAAGACCAGCAAATCATCAATCGTAACAACGGCAACCTTTTGGGAGTGAAAGGAGGAAGTAGTGACAGCGTGATCAAGTCCGGCACTTTGATCGCATCGTCCGGAGCGGACAGCTTCACCGATTAGTAATACGCAGTACATAGTACATCGTAACTGGCCGGCCGATAAGAGCAAATGCAGGGTCCAGCCGATAAGAGATTAAAGTCGAGAGGCTAACCTGATCAGGTAGTAATCAGGTTAGTGACGCTGGGCCAATCAGAGTCTCGGTGAAAATAATTCTGAGATTCATCTTTTATTTTCATCTCATCTTCGCCTTCTGAATTCTTATTTCCCTGCAGTCGATCTGTGAGAAATATTCATTCTATCCATTCTCATGTGACAGGGATCTCAGAGCGGTTTTCCCAGCTCACACCACTAGCATTTGTTGTTGACGCAGCTGATGTTCTCGAGGATCGCAAGAATTTGTTCTGTGACGTCCTCTTTGATATCAACTGCCAGGAGATTGGCTACAATCAAGACAATCAGGCCAATATTATTCACGATGGCCTCAGTCCTGCCACAGCTTGCCCCTGGGCTGGCACATAAACCAGAAACTCAGAAGCAGACGAACGGAAAGAGGCCATTCAAGGGTGGAAATGGAGGGGCCAACAAGCAGAGAATGAAGAAGAGGAACAAGCCAAAGGCCACCATGAAGGAGGGCTCTCATGAAGAGGTGCTCATGGCCGACATCCAAGCCATGCTGCAGGAGGCAAAGCTGGCAGACGACAACTCCACTGGTGAGGATGAGATTGCGGGTGCGGATGCTGCGTCAGAGGCTGAGAAGCTCCCTGAGCAGTGGAGCGAGATCGAGGTCGAGGTCCTCAGGCTCTCCTCAAACGGCGACGGCCTGGCGAGGCAACCGGGCTCAAAACAGATCTACGTTGTCCCCTTCTGCATACCCGGCGACACCGTCAAGGTCAAGGTCTACCGCCACCTCCTCGACGAGAACTATTCCATCGCCGACTTCGTCTCCGTCGTCAAGCCATCGCCCCTCCGCGACGACTCCAGGATACAGTGCAAGTACTTTGCCCAGTGCGGCGGGTGCCAGTTCCAGATGATGGACTACGCCGAGCAGCTCAAGCACAAGAAGACCATCGTCGAGCGGGCCTACCAGAACTTCTCGGACCTGCCGCCCGAGCTGGTGCCCCGCGTCCAGGACACCATCGGCAGCCCGCTGGAGTACGGCTACCGGACGAAGCTGACGCCGCACTTTGACGGCCCGCCCGGCTTCCAGCGGAAGCACAGGGGCCCCGGGCCCAAGGAGAAGAGGTACCTGGAGGCCATGCCGGCCATCGGCTTCATGCAGAAGCAGGGGCCGAGGAGGACCATCGACATCGAGGACTGCCCCATCGGCACCGAGGCCGTGCGCAAGGCCATGGGCCGGGAGCGCGAGAGGATGAGGGCCGAGTACGCAAAGTACGAGCGCGGGGCCACCATCCTGCTGCGCGAGGACACGAGGCGGCTGGCCGCCGGCGAGCCACTGCCCGACCCCCTCCCCGAGGGCGCCGTGGTGGCGCCCGCCGCCGACGGCCGCCACACGGACGTCAAGACGTGCATCACGGACAACAACGCCACCTCGACCGAGTACGTCGGCGACTTCGTCTTCACCAACCCGGCCGGCGCCTTCTTCCAGAACAACAACTCCATCCTCCCGCCCTTCACCGACTACATCCGGCAGCACCTCCTCCCGCCGGCGGCGGCGGCGGCGGCAGGCGAGCACGGCGCGCAGGAGGGAGAGAAGAAGGCCATCAAGTACCTCATCGACGCCTACTCTGGCTCGGGCCTCTTCACCATCACCATGGCGAAGCTGTTCAGCGGGGGCTCTGTGGGGATCGACATCGCCGACAAGTCCATCAGCTTCGCGCGGGCCAACGCGCGGCTGAACGGGCTGCCCGAGCCGCAGTGCCGCTTCATCGCCGCCGACGCGCCGCAGCTGTTCCGCTCCGTCAGCGCCTTCGACCCGGACGAGACGGTCGTCGTGCTGGACCCGCCGCGCAAGGGCTGCGACGCGAGCTTCCTGCGCCAGCTGCTGGGCTTCGCGCCCCGGAGGGTCGTCTACGTCAGCTGTAACGTGCACACGCAGGCCAGGGACGTCGGGGTGCTGGTGCGGGGGGAGGTCGACGGTGCTATGGGTGAGGGGGAGAAGAAGAAGGAGGGAGAGGATGGCGAGGCGGAGTCTGGGGAGAAGGAGGAGGAGGAGAAGAAGAAGAAGAAGAAGACGAGGTACGAGATCGAGAGCCTGATTGGGTTTGATTTCTTCCCCCAGACGGGCCACGTCGAGGGCGTGGCCGTCCTGAACAGGGTAGATGCTTAGGGGCAGAGGGCTCCGGACCGAGGCACTCGCGATATAAAAATGGGAACGGTCGACTGTTCATGATGTGTGGCGTGCGGCGTTCAGGATATATGGAGTTTAGGGCTCTGTGACAAGACGGGACAGACTCTGACGTCTTCACGTATAAACCATCGGGGTACATATCTGCATACAATACACCGAGATGCACATTCGAGGCAACATTGAAGTCTGGGCTCCCATTGCATTGCATGTTCGCTACCTGTCACCCCTTACGGACAAGGAGTGCCGAGTACCATACACTCTGATATTTATACAGTAATTCTACCAACAACACAACGAATATGCCGCAATGCTCATGAGAACAACCGCCCAGCAGAAGCTAGGGAGGTAATGGGGAATTTTGGGGGGGGGGGGTATCACCTCATGCAAGCTTGCTTTATTTCCCCCCGGTCTTCCCATACACGCCAACGCGCAACAGCGCAACAATGCAAAAATAATCCAGACCGCTCGGTGGTGGTAGCCCTCAAGGGCGATCCCATACGGCTTCTTCGCCTCCACCTCTTGCCCCGTCATCGTCTACCTAAGCCTTAGGCTTGGTCAAGGCCACCAGCGTGGCCATCTGCTCGATCCACTTCCGGGCAAACTCGCCCTCGCTGAACCGCCAGGAGGACTCCCGAGCCCGCAGTCTCACTGCCAAGGGGTCATCCATAGTGAGGGCCTTCTCGAAGGCCTGGGTGAACTCTTCCGTAGTCGCGGCGTGGAATCCTACAAGGTTCCAGTCAGCACACTCATCGGTATTGTATAGTTGGTAGCAAGAAGACTTACCTGTAGGCTTGCCGTCAATCTCCTTGACGATGTCCAGCTTGGGACCACCGCTGTTGTGGACGACGCAGATCAGGCCACTTGCCTGGTACTCGACGACGCCGATGCCAAAGTGCTCATTCCACATGCCGTTCACGCCCACGTACGACCTGCCCAGCCAGCCCAGGATGTCCGTCCACGACGCATCAAGCTGGAAGTCGACATGGTCCACAATCTTGAGCTCGCGGATTAGGAGCCGCAGTTTGTAAACCCGCTTCGAGTCCTGGTCGTCGCGGACACTCCCCACGAGCACCAGCCTCGCGCCCTTGGCGGCCTCCGACCCGCTGTGGACAAAGTTGGCAAACGACTCCAGGATCAGGGGGTGGTTCTTCTCGGGGCGGAACTGTCCGATGTACAGAAGGATCTTCTGGCGGTTCGACTCGCTGGCCGCAGACACCTCGACCTCTTCCTCGAGCTCCTCCACAGCGCAGGGGGGGTAGACAATGGCTATGGGCTCGGTCTTCTCGGCCTCTTTGCGGCCGGGCGCCCACAGCGTGGTGATGTGTGCCTGGGTCCATGAGGAATTTGTCATGACGACGTCGATGGTCGAGCCCATGAGCGAGTACACCTTTGCAAACAGCTTCCAGTAGTTTCGCTTCAAAACGCCTCTGATGCCAGTTCCTTGGCCGGCATTGACACCTTGGGAGCCAAGTGGGTGGTTGGGATCGAGAGAATCGAGCATGTCGGTCGAGATGGTGGGATAGTGGACATATGCGCCGGTCGGCACATTTCTGAACAGCCACTTACTAAAACCCAACGCAAAAGCATAGCCCATAGTGTCGACAAAGATGTCAGGGACCAGAAGAGAAAAGGCATCCCAGGTAAGAATCAGGGAACCAAAGGACTGTCCTGCTAGGGTGAGACGTGGCCATGTAGATGCTAGGACCCAGTGTCGTGCAGATAGGTAGAGGAATTGGATACTAGGCGAGTGCAAATGCACGTTGAAGCGGTCCTAGCAGATGTTAGTTTTGGATAACTCAGGAGATAGCTATAGGATCAATCAATGGGCAAAGTTGCGAACCTTAACTCGGCCTAGAATCTGCTCCTTGGTGGCCTCATGGTCCCCAGTATAGACGACAATCTTGGCATTGGGCCATCGCTTCTGTGTAGCTCGGATAGCAGCCCAGAGGACCCGCTCTCCACCTCCTCCAGCATTGCTGTTTTCTGTCAGTTACATGTGACATGCGCATATTCCACTTCAGAAGTGCATACCAGAATGGGTGGAAAAACCCCACAATGCCGGACCACTCCTTGTCAGCCTTGTCGCCCTTGGGGAGCTTCTCCACGATAGAGGCCTCGATCTTCTTCCATATGTCCTTTTTGCCCTTCTCACCACTGTCTTCATCCTCCTCGCCCTTGGCTGTGTATTTCTCCTCATCGAGTGCCATCACCTCCAGCAACTGTGCTCGTCGGCCATCGGTCTTGTGGCGCAGGTATGTGCCCAACATGGCACCCCAAGCCCGCCATATTGCAGGGATTCCAAAGATGACAAACATGGGGATGAATGCAATAGCGGGTGCAACGATGAAGGCGACAGATGTAGGGCTGAGACCGAAGGGGCTCCAGTATGCTGCCTCGCCCGAGGGTGCCTTGCAGGACGCGTCGTCATCCATGGTTGGTGTGATATGCTGCCTCTCGGGTTGACGGTCGGTCGGTCGACTATGGCGTGTCGTAATCGGGGAATGAAGGCGCAATAGTGCAATGCAGTTGAAATGCTAAGTAGAAGAGATTGAGAGGGGGCACTTAAAGAAAGAGAGTTGAACTATTGAACTAGAAGAATAACATGGAACCTTGAGAGTGCTCCATTGAATCAGCAGTACTCAGATCTGTGCCATGCCCGTTGACGTCGACAAGCATGAAAAGACTCCAGGGAAGGTGTATGATGTTGCCTGCAGCCGGTATTTATGTATGTACGTGTGAGTACGTGTACATGTGTGCATGTGTGCAGGTAACACCAATCGATATACGAGGTGAATGGGAACACGACGCAGTTGCTGGGAGCTCCGATAACGATAAGCAGCTGATACGTACTAGTGTAGCAGTGTACCACTTTCTAGCGCCACCTTGGGGGCCATGCACGGGCCATTCCAGATATATTTGAGTACCTGTATGTACAGTACGCACTTAATATCCTGATATATAGCGTACCTGGCAGGCCTGCAGCACTGTAAAGATCCCTGTTTGTTTCTGTTCAGCCGCTAAAAGGGTTTCACTTTTAGCGGGTCCGATCTTCTTACTTGGGACTTCATGCACTTCTTCAAGCTTCACTGGTTGATCAATTGCTTGATTGATATCGAGCAGCTGGTCTTTCAAGGTTGTGTGTTCAATCATCACACACACACACACACACACACCCATATCTGACATTTGACTCATGGAGTTGAGGCATCTCTTAAAAGACTCATAATAAAGTCATATAATGTCAGGGCATGTGAGCCGCCAATTAAGGCTCTCAGCCTCAAGACTCGGTCCTCAAACTCGACCTCGATCAGGCCTTCAGAATGGACCCCACCTATTGACCTCCCGGATACAGCTGAATGCCCCCGGCCAGAGGAGACACTTTGGCATATCAGATGCAGCAGGAACTCTCCTGAAAGGATCCGAGCTCCTAGTCACCAACGTCCACGATCTCACCGGTGCACCATGGTTCATCTCTCTCCCCATGGTTGCCCTTGCTGTCAGCCTCACTATCAGGACACCCCTGACGCTCTACTCCCACAGCCTGAGGAGGAGGAGGACGAAGCTGCTGCCCCTGATCCAGGCGCAATACGCCCAGATCGGCCTCGGTCTGAGGAGAAAGGCGGTACCAAATCTCAGGGACCGCGTCTTAAAGGCTGTCAAAAAACGATCCAAGGCTACTTTCAAGGTTTTCGCAATCGATGACACCAAGTCAATATGGGGTGCCTTCCTCTCATTGCCCATATTCTTGAGCAACCTGGAGGTCATAAGGAGGATGTGCGGCGGCCCTCGAGGTCTGATTGGGAGTCTGTTACATGGATGGGAGGGTAGAGATACGGCAACTACAATGCCTACGCCAACAGGGGCAACAGAAGCGCAAGCAGCAGCAGCAGCATCAGGATCGACCTCAATAGCCGGTGATGCCATCTCCGTCGTCGACGTGCCCTCACCAACCGACATGGGCGAACTCACATCACCAACAACAGCAACATCGGACATATTGTCGTCAATCTCCATGGAACCAACATTCGCCACAGGCGGTTGTCTCTGGTTTCCAAACCTGCTGGTGCCGGACCCGTATCACGTACTTCCCTTCGCCGTCTCGGCACTACTTCTGGCCCACATGATACCCGAGACCACAGCCGAGAGGAGGGCCCTCTTCGGCCTGAAGCCGTTGGCAACGAAAGGGAACACCATGTCGGTGGGAGGACAGTCGCGGGTGTGGCGTGCGTTGCAGAGGTCGTTGCTCATTATGGCCCTGGCCATAGGGCCGGCCACCATGGATATGCCGGCCGCCCTGCATCTGTATTGGATGTCGTCTGTGGGGTGTAGCTTGGTCGTGACAAAGGGGATCAAGAAGCTTATGCCGATCTCCAAGTCTTCGGTGAAGCCTTGCACGGGTTTGGAGGTACCGTTGCTACGCCCGAAGCCCGCCTGAGATTTTGAGGCAGTTGCTCGGATGTGTACATACTTGTGTTATGGCTGTGGACGAAGCTCCACCAATGTGACATGTCGAACGCTGCACAGTCATTACGAGGCATCGTGGAGAACAGTCGGATGACGACTGGAAGGGGACGAGGCTGGAAAATTGTCTACCAACGAAAAAAACAGACGAGAGAGAAAAGAACAGATCTATGGGCACCAGGCAGCCAAGAAAAAGTTCGACAGTCGAATATGGGGGTAGTATAGTACAAAACGAATGTCCTGTTGCCGAAATGCAAACCGTAACTCCATGCCTCGTCAACACATATGCCTCGCCGTCCAAGCCAGCACCTCAACCCAGGAAAATGGCCAACATGATGATGGTCAAAATCACGGACAGCACTATCAGGAGGCAGCACGCCTTGCCCCTCGCGTTCTTCTGATACCTAGCCGCCTGCCTGAGCTCCCGGTCCGCACCACGGGTGTCCTCGTGCGTCCTCTCGACGTTCTCGGCAATGCCGCCCAGCTGCTCCCCCTGCTCCGTGACGATCTGTGCCACCTGCTGGAACAGCACGTTCAGGTCGCCGACGCCCTGCTCGATGTTCCGGATCTCCTCCTCGCGCTCCGCGATCAGGGCGTCCTGAAAGTCCACCTCGTCCTGGGGCGCGAGGCGCAGCTCCTGCTGCAGCTGCTGCTGGAACTGCTGGCCGGTGGGGCTGAGCGGCACCGTGTCCCCGCCGGCGCCGTGCTCCTCGTCTTCGTGGGCGGCGGCGCGGGCGGCCGAGACGGAGGCGCGCTGCTTCTCGAGGGCCTTGCGCTGGAGGACCTGGAACTCGTCGAGGGAGGACTTGAACTCGCGGAACAGCTTCTGCTGCTTGTACTTCTGGGTGGGCGTGACGTCGTCCCAGGTCTGCACCCGCTTGACGCCCTCGGCGACCGACTTGAAGCCCTCGCTCGACTCCTCGATCAGGTCGTGCACGCGCTCGCGCACCCGCGCCGTGTCCCGCCGCGTGCCCAGGTGGCCTATCTCGGTGCGCAGCCGCGTGATGTTGCCCGTCAGGGTGAAGAGCTTGTTCATCAGCTCCTGCGACAGGCGGTCGAAGTCCGGGTCGTCGGCATAGCTGGAGGAATCCTGCCGCGATTGCGACTCGAGGGAGGAGAGCTGGTCGAATGACATTGTGTGTGTCTGGGCTTCTGGCGTCGTCTGTCCTGTCTGCCTTGTCTGCGTGGGTGGGTGGTATGTGTTTTGATAACTTCACAGTCGAAGGAGTGTAGGTGAGACTCTTGTTTACTTGCGCATTAAGCAATCAATCAATCCGGTGACGTTCCCCCTCTGTTGCCGGTGCGAGACGTTGGAACCGGATGCCTGTTGTTACGTAATCAGGGTGAGGCTTGTTGCAGGGGTTTTCTAAGAACCTTCCCTGTACCGTATGTACCGTGTCACAGTACGTGTTGACGTGTACGTGCGTCTACACAGTACTTACAGTACCAGTTGACCTACTGACAGTAGTGGGTACCCAGGAATTTAGGTGGTTCCCGCCCTGAAGGTCCGTGCTTCTACTGCTGTCTTTCTGGCGGGTCGGTCACCTTTTTTGCGGAGCTGAAGCTATTGTTGTTTACAAACTTGACTTGGTTGGGGTGGACGAGCTTCAATCCAGAACAAGCAAGGCCTCTTTCTCTCTCTTCCAGCAAAACATCCCTTTTGCATTCGCTCCATGTTGCGCATTAGCCAAGATGGCTTCAGTCAGGCGGGCTCCGTATAGGGACTTCCTACAGCCTGCGCTCCAGCGGCGCTTCTCAACCACCGCTGCGATTCTCCTGGGAATAGCATTCGTCGAGGCCGTCATCTTTGCGAACTGGCATTCCTGTAAGATCAAGCAATCCGCTGCTGTTGCTGCACTCACTCTGAAACTGTTCCTGTTGTTGGTTGATCTCAACTGACATTGACACTGCGTGGTAGTATTCTGGGCAGTCTTTCCAATCGGACCAACCGGTATTCGAACATTCTTTCTCTTCCTCTCTGGCCTCGCCGTGCTCGTCCTCCGCATCGCACAATACCATGTCGGCCTGCGAACCTCGAATTCGGGCCTGCAGACCTTCATACGATATGCACCAACCCTCCAGACCCTTGAGGCTATCATAACATACACACTGTCTTCATGGCTGTTCAGCCAGGTATATCTGTGGTCGGCGCCAGCCGAGGATCTCGCTTGGGTCTCGTTCCAGATGGGCGATAGGGCACGATTGAACGAGAGACCCATCTTCTACACCGTCTATTTTCTGGTCTTTGGCGCGGTGCAGGGCGTCCTCCACATCTTCAGTGATGACGACAGGCTTCGCCTAGATGCAGTGGCACTCGACAGCAAAGACGCGACTGCCAACGAGACCCAACCGGCATGGCCAACGCGGCTCATGAACGAAATACCAGCCTTGGTGTCCTCTGCTGTCTTCCGGGTCTCCGCTGCTCTTGGCTGCTACATTGTTCTGTACCATGCGGTTCTGCGGGGCGTCGCCTGGCGAACTGCACTGGCTCTCTTCCGTCCCTTTTACACCCTGCCGAGGACCAACATGGTTCCGGCCAGTCTTGGGGGCATGAGCCTCGCGCTATGGGTACGGATTTTCTACACTAGTACCATGCTCATGTTCCTGTGGCTTGCTGGAAACAAGATGTTCTCCCTGTTCTTGGTTCGGGCGCCAGTGAAGAATGGCAATCCTCTTACCTCCGAATCGAAAGATCCTAACGGGAGCTTGTTGGTTGGGCTGAGGAGCAAGAAGCTCCCCATCAAGGTTAGTGTCCCGCTCCGTTCCTGTCTTTTCAAGGCTGACAACCGTAGTGTTTTGCCATGTGGGAGCTAGCCTTGATCGCGAAGAACTTCCAGCCTCGACGCATCGCCATCTACCAAGACATTGACAGGAAAGATGGGCCAACGTGGTCGCAAGTATACGCCCTCTGCCTTGACGTCGTGAAAGGAATGGAATCACGCATCGACAGCTACGGCAAGGCACCCGAGCCTGATACGGCTCTCGTGCCCGCGACGACAGAGGTCAAGCCTGCACCCGCTCCGGTCAAACCCGTCAGTAGCGAGGACGTTTTGCTTGCAACGCCCAACAAGAAGACTCTTCGCAGCGAGGTGGAGAGGGTGGTCAGGAAGGAAGCAGTGTCCCCCGGACAGCCATCGCGACTGAGCCCCATGGTGGAGAAGCGAGTGTCTCAGGCGAAGGGCTATGTGGAAGACATTGCTCGGCAAGCCACTGGCGCAGAAAGCCCCGATAACCCGTTCCAGTACTGGACGAGGAGGATCCTGGACTCGCCGTTGGGATTGCCCTTCAGACAGACCTTTGAAAGGAGAATCACCACTGCCGTGCTAGGCGAGCCATATGGAGAAACGAGCCTGTTCATCAACGCCATCTCTGCGCTGACGCTGCTCGCGGTCTTCAGCCTGACGGAGGACAGCTACGGCAATGTCCAGCGGGACGTGACGACGATAATCCGAACGTTCACGGCGGTAACCACAAAGCTGGAGGGGTTCAAGGCGGATTTCCCACTACACTGGACGGACTTTGATGACAAGCGGGAGTGCGCTGATATAGACGCTATCCTGAAGACGCTGAAGGAGGGTCTCCAGCAGCTCATCCATGCGTTCGGGCCGTTTGCGAGGGACCTGAGATTGACGTTTGCGGATGTGAGACATGCACGAGAGGCGGCTGGGTTGCCTGCTAGGGAGAGAGAAGCGGCGAGGATCGAGGCTACGAGGTCGGAAATGCGACAGCTGCGATGATGGTAGCAGGCTGCACTGGCTCGGTGTGTGAGTCTGGAGTGGTTTAGAGTCGCCTGGAGAGAAGATCAAGTAGGAAAGCAAAAGAAAAAAACAGGATGATACATGTAGACAAAAGTGTACCCATCATGATGGTGTGTATGTGTGGTTTATACCCGAGCAGATAAGAATGCTCAGAATGGAGACAGAAATCAAGATACTTTCTGTCAAGGAGTCAAGGAGAACAACAGTAAATACATACTGCATTATGGGATACAAATTCATGCGTAAGTACCTAAGTAGCTTAGATGCATATTATATATAAGTGTGTAGTATTACATACCTAGGTATATATTATTGAATCTTGATATGGTCCATGGCTGCCGAAAGGGGGCTTTTTCTTCTCTTAAATGTTCCCTCGGCTGGCCATGACATGACGTTCGTTTAATTGGCTGTGGGTCCGGTTCGCACTTGCGCCTTGATCGCCTCGTCGGATGCCTCATGACCACCACCTTCAATCTTATTCTTACCAAGAGACCCTTTTTTTCCTTGTCATTTCTTCCTTTGCCTTGTCGTCTTTGATTCACAGGCTCAACCACACATCATCCTCCCCCCCCCCCTCCCTTCAAACATACTTTCTAGTTCGCCCTCGATGTTTGACAGCGAGCTCTCGACTACTATCTGCGCAACAGCGACACCATCATGATACCGACATTATTCTCCAGGGCTTCGATTGCGCGGCAGTTGGCCATCAAGGCCAAATTACGAAGGAGCTGTCCTAATAGATAATACAATCCTGGGGGATCAATAGCTCACCCGCAACGATATATACACGACTCGACCCACGATATCCTCCCAACAGGCCGGCGACCAAAGAAAGAATCCAACAGCCATGGGGTGGCTACACGTCGTCTTTCGTGTCATCTACAACTCCCTCTACCTCTTCTTATCCTTCATCCTCCTGGTCCTAGTCTGCGTCACTCCCGCCGACTCGATACGCCAGGCGCTAGAGAACAACCAACGCCTCCACATCCTGACCATCATCATCTGCGTGTCCGTCACCATCGTGTTCGTCCTCTTCGTCTACTTCGTCCGGCTGTACATCGGCCGCACTGCGCTCGCGAACATACCCAAGACATGGATCCCGATCGGCAAAGGCGAGGTGAAAAATAACGTGCGGAAGATGATCGCGGCTGGCCTGAGCAGGAGCGCGGCGATTGCGTACGAGTCCAGACCGAGGGTTGCCCCGGCGAGACCGTCCACGGCCATGACGGACCGGACGGCGGATGATCGGGAGAAGAGGAAGAGGTCGATCTTACGCATGCTGGGGCTGAAAAGGGTCTCGACTGCCGAGGACAAGATGGGAATCACGCTGCCGCCACACAACGCTGTCTGGGGGGAGATCGAGCACCCCGGATGGGCCTCGCCGAACTCGCCCGACCTGCCAAATCTACAGTACAGCACGGTCATCTCTGAGCTGCCGAACCTGATCGAGGCCAAGGCTCTGACCCTGGCGCCCCCTGCACCCGGAGCGACGGCCGAGAGGCCCCTGCTGGACCCAGAGGCGATCGCTCTGCTCCAGAGGCCGGCGCACCTGCCCGTGCGGCAGTACCTGGCCCAACTAGCCGAGCTGAGGGTCCTGGAAGCATCGCGGACGACAGCAGACTTCCTGTCGGCGTATGAATATGCTCGCTACTCGACACGGGCCGTGACTAACGCGCGGTTCCGCGAGCTGATGCACCTGTTTGCCGAGATACTGCGGACCATGCAGCCGCTCGACCCGGCCGTCCTCAATGGTCTTGACGACGACGAGGATGACGACGACGCCTCGCTGACAGAGAGCGACATCGACGACGACGCCCCGAGCAGAAGCCCGAGCAGGAGCCCGAGCACGCCTCGCAGCCGGGCCAGCCGGCGCTCCTTCCGCCGGAAACGAAGCACAGCCTCGCACGCGACCTCGACGATGACGGGGGACAGCAGCAGCAGCAGCGGTAGCAGTGGCATGTCCGTCAGCAGCGTTCGTGGGCCTCAGCAGAGGCCGATCATGACAGGCAGGCCCAGGAACTCGTCGCAGGGCACGTGGGGCACCTTCCGGACGGCGCCGACGACGCCCAAGAGCAGGATGACGGCGGCGTCGCCGACCTCGACCCTCGTGAGCCCCAGCAGCAACTTCGCCCGGGTGCGGCAGGGGTACTTCCCCCCCAGTGTCGGCCGGGGCGCTTCGATGGTCTCGGTATCAAGCTCAAGCTCGGGCTCGGGCTCGGGCTCGGGCGGGTCCGTCATACGCCTCTCGGAGAGGGCGGACGCGACTGGGCTGCCTTATGTGCTTACGCTTGCCGAGACGCGCCAGTGAGTGGGAGAGGGGAGCTGGGGCCCGTCAGGAGGATATCCTTCATGATATTTATGAACAGTTTGTGCATTGAATAGGCGGCGGGCGGTGTTGATGGTGTTGTGGGTGGTTGCTTCCTCTCCCTCGTTCTCTTGGGTATGAAGACCTTTTCCGCACTGCATAATTCTAATTGTTGTTTTTTGTATACCCCCTGAAACCTCCGGGTTTCATTTTTTGTTATATATCACCTGGCTAGGCACTGTATCGAGTCTGTCTTCGCCGTTGCTATTTTTGCTTGTTTCTCTTTTCGCTATAGAATTTTGCTATGATGGAAACAGGTGTACCAGAATCCTCATTGCAGCAGTTGGTTCCACTTTGATTTTGATTCCCACTGACAGCAGAGACATGGGGGTTTCTGTCTCTTTGCGATGGATACCTTCCCTCTCCTTCGAACGATACCGGAGGGCAGGGCAGGGCATGGTCATAGGATTGGAGACAAAGGGACCCTAACATACGTATCTTCAACCGAGCCGGAAGAGTCCGATGGGGTTTTCTGTCACTTTCACCGGAATACAAGACGTTTTCCAGACTACATGAAAGATATAATGTGCCCCACGCTCAGCCATCTCACCAGTGCTCGAGGTTCCGGTACCCATCCGCAGCATAGAAGACAACTTGTTGGGCATGACGAGGGGGGTGGGATCCACAGCTTCGAAGATGTATGAGGTAGACATTACTGAGCTTTCGGATTTTGAAGAGCCCGAGGATTTCCTGGCCCATAGACAGGCTTTCGTACCGACACATAACTCGGCGCGGCATTGTGCCCTTCCACACTGGGTTTTGGCTCTATCTAATTAATATGACGAAGGCACAACGCCGAGCTTCCCACCATCTGTCACAACGACATTCCCCGACACCCACGCGCCCGCTCTAGACGCAAGCCAGAGGATGCAACCCGCCATGTCCTCGGTATTTCCAGGTCTGCCCAGCGGCGACACACGCGCCTCCTGCTCCTCTGGCGAGAGCTGCTCGGCAGATTTCACAACCTCGGCAGTCATCTCGGACGGATACACTGCGGATGGCTCACTGGTCAGCTTGTCACTCGCCTTCCCCACTCCCTCCCAACTCTCATGACCACAGGCAGAGGGGGGAAGGGCAACTCACACCCCGGCGCGATGACGTTGAAGCGGATCTTGTGCCTCGTCAGCGCCGTCGCGAACTGCTTCGCCATGTGCGTTATGGCGGCCTTGCTCGCCGAGTAGGCAAAGTGCGCCAGCGGCACGCGGCCGTACGCGCCGATGGAGCTGGTGACGACGACCTGGCTCCCCTGGGCCGCGTTGCCGCGCCGGTTGCCCGCGTCCAGCAGCGGCAGGAAGGCCGCCACGCCGAAGTAGACGGCCCCGACGTTGACGCTGAAGGTCCGGTCGAACGCGGCCGGGTCCGTGGCCCAGAGGGCCCTCTGGACGTCGGCGAGGGCCGCGGACGGGTGGATGCTGATGGGCTGCGGGCCCGGCACGCCCGCGTTGGCCACGAAGAGGTTGATGTAGCCCGTCTCGAGGGCGATGCGCGCCGCTATGCGCTCCAGGTCCGGCTTGGAGCTCGCGTCGCCCTGCAGGGGGATGATGTTGCCGTGCTTCTGCGCGTTTTCCTCGGGCGGTTAGCGCCTGGCTTCCTGGGCTGTGTCCTCTTGCCAGGTGTTGTGTCATGGCATATCACATCGCCATGTAGGATGGGCAGGAAGGCAGGCAGGCAGGACGGCATTCATTGGATTGGGACATCCGGATTTTGGGCGTACCGCTTCTTCCTTGGCTACCTTCTCCAGCAACTCCTTGCGGCGCCCGACGATATAGACCTTGGCGCCGTTCTCCTCCAGGGCCTTGACCATCATGAGACCGATGCCTATGCGAAGAATCTGAGTACGCGCAGCTATGAAAGGGAAAGACATGTGTGTGGGGGGCGTATTTGTCTGGGAGGAGGAAAAGAAACGTACCGGTTGCGCCGCCCGTCACGACGACGACAAGGCCATCGACGGAGAAGAGGTCCGCCACTGCGAGGGATGGCGTGGTGGGAGAAGACATGCTGGTGGCTGGTAGTGACCTCTGGTGTTTGCGGCCTCTGGTGATAGATTATCTTCTCATCATCATCTGGCTCAAATGTGCTTTATACTTGGACGACTGTCGAAGAAAAGAAAAGGGGGGGGGGGGGGTTTCGTCTCGATGGTTTCGACTTGGTGGCCTGGGTGCCTTCACATCCTTACTTCGCATCTTATTGCGTATCCCCGAAACACACGGAACCGCGACACACACAACATGTGACAAATTGTGGCGTTCCCCGTCTTACCGGGTAACAGCTGCTTGGGAGAATACTCACCTCACCTCCCTACCTTGCTTACCTCACAAGTATGTATTTTCCGCAACCGAACTCGACCTCGGGAAGGAAGCTTACATCGGGGATTCACCGGGCACTTTAGTGAAGAGAGAAGAGGGCTATCACGCTTATTGATCCCCTTCCAAGGGAGGGAGGGATCCAGAGGATGTGATGTGCCGCACCGCTGACATATATCACGCCCTTGGCCTGCACACCTTCGGATCCGGAACTACCTAATTTCTCATCAGATTGTCTGAGAAATTCTTTCCAAGCCGGAGACTCACAGAACAAGGTTTTGACAGCGGCAGTGTGACCGTCTGTCATACCGCACCAAATATTCTATTATCCGTCGAAGTCACTAAACGGGTCAAATTCACGCCTCTCGTTCTGATTCCACCCACCACCAGACAAACGCAGCCCACAATGGCAGACACAACCCACAGCCACCAGCAAGATCCACCCACGCTCCGCACCCCTAACCGCTTCATCACAGACCACGACGACGCAACCGGCCTCTCCGTCTTCAACACCAGCATCCCCGACCCGCTCCCGGCCGCCAACAGCGGGGGCGCCATAACCTTCCACCTCGGCTACGCCACCACGAGCCACCCGGCCGACCTCACAGGGCGGTCTGACCTCGCCACATACTCGTCCTTCCTGCCCGGCAGCAGCACCACCAGCAGCCCTCCTCCAGGCATCGTGATCCCCGGCGGCAGCGTCCTGCGCGTCGTCGACATGCGGCCGGGCGGCGAGACGCCCATGCACAGGACCGTCAGCCTGGACTACGGGGTGGTTCTGGAGGGCGAGGTCGAGCTGGTGCTGGACTCGGGGGAGAGCAGGGTGCTGCGGAGGGGCGACGTGTCGATCCAGAGGGGCACGAACCACGCATGGCGGAACAGGAGCCGGACGGGCTGGGGGAGGATGTTGTTCGTCACGCTGGGGGCTAGGCCGCTCGAGGTCAACGGCGAGGTGCTGGGGAGGATGTCGGGGGTGGGCTGTAACGGCGGGGATGGGTGGGGATTATTATCTTCTGGAGGTTTCGGGGGTTGTCTGGCGGGTGTGGCTGTTCTTTTATGTGAAATGATGCTCTCTACATGGGAATGCTGATGCTCCATGTTTTACGGAAGTCCTCGTTGTATCTTCCGGCTTAGAAGCCGTCGTCATCCAAGATGTGTTATTACAATTTAGACGCGAGCGTGCGATATGTCTTTAAACAAACACCGAGACATGGCTTCCACGACGGGCTACTTGGTTCAAGCAGAAGAGAAGCCATCGTCAAGTAATATCTTTTCCTATGAGGGCACGTCTCAGGGGACCCGGGGTGAATTCCACGGTACACAATAACCCTGGCATTATTATATTGCTAGATCGTCAACCATGCCAACCACCGCAGCAAAGGGTCTTTACGGGGAAGGGGATCCTTCTTGTTCCTTCTTCTTGACCTTGTTCCCATTCTCAAGTCTTGCATTCGCGGGGAAGCTGAAAGAGGGTCCGAGACGAGGGGCGTCAAGGCTCCGGCAGACAAGCCTCACACACCGCAACTACAAACGATTGGTCTCATCCGAAGGGCTTGAAAAGATGACTCTTTGGGAAATGTCGCACTCGGGTTTCGATCGGTCCAGATCGACGCTCCAAGGAGCCGACAAGCGACGGGAAAGGCTACGAGTGACGAAGGATCCGAATACATGTCAGCGGACTCGTGCTGGCTTACCTCCTAAGTAGGTACTTGGGTAGGTACCCAGATATGAATCATGGATCTAGTCACCCCTCGCTCTCCGGCTGTCCGAGTTATCAGGCCATGCAACGGTCAGCACTTGTGCCGCCGTGGGATGCAGGTTCTGGGACGACGCGCAGCCATGTGCCGGGGTAGCATCCCAACGGGGTCCGTATTTTTTTTCATAGCCATGCCTGGGAAATAAGCAGAGAGGCATCAAGAACCTGGATATCATAAATCGGGGAGACCTGTCGGTCGAGTAGTGTTGTCCTCGATCGAGACGGGGTTGAAGCTATCTACAGATGTGAGAGTCTTGGTGAGTCTGGCTGGGCCCCAGGTGGTCCTTTGATGGCAGCGTTATGTTCTGCCGGGGTTGGTAGCAAGTGAGAGACGACGGTTTGTAACATTGAAACACATATGGCTACCTCTCTTGTCTACTTGAAATTTGTCAGAAGGCCTCCTCTCCTGTCTCTAACTCCTAATACCCACGATATCTGATGTCTGATATCTGATGTCTAAGTCGTATCTTGTCTGATCCCATGAACCAAAGAAATCGTTAACCATGCGCCCCTGTTCCCATGATCAAGCCCCAAAGGAAAACTCAAAAGTGACTCCTGTCTATCTATCTCTCTGTCTGTCTACAGTATAGTAAAACAAGCTGCTTGATCCCGCCCAGCCCTGTCCCAAGATCTTCCCCTGGACCCTATCTCTTCCTCACCCTTTCAGTCTCACATCTCCATATGCCGGGAAACAACAAGTAGCGAAGGGTCCACCGCCTCATCCCCCATGGGCCCTGTCATGGGGGCGTTGACCATAAACAGCCTCTTGACGTCCTCGGCCCTCCTCTCCAGCCACAGCCGCGTGTAGTCGCAGGCCATGACAAAGGCCATATGCCGCGACGGGTCCGGGAGCGAGGCGCGCGCATCGCGCAGGCCACGTAGGTACGCCGTCAGCCGCGACAGCAGCCTCTCCAGCCGCCGGAACGAGAGCATGTACAGCCGCCGCCGCAGGTCCACCTCGTCGTCGTCCTCGAGCTCGAGCACGCCCCACGACAGCCGCGCCTTGGGGGACTCGGGCGCCACGCGCTCGTCCGCCTGCAGAGCGCCCGGCTCCTCCTCCTTCCTCTCTGCTGTGTTCCACCCTCCCCTCTCCCCTCCATCGCCCCCTCCCCTTCCCCCCGTGGCGCCCGCCGCCGCCGCCGTCTCGCAGGCTAGCACCTCGAACGCGCTGATGACGTGGCCGATGAGCGCGGACACGGCCATGATGTGCACGGGCTCGCCGCCGCTACCGCCGTCCCCGTCCCCGTCGTCTTCACCACCGCCGCTGCCGTGCGTGCACCCCATCGACGCCTCGCACGCCGCGATACACCGCCTCAGCCTGGCGAGCTGTGCGTCTGGCGCCGGCCGCCTGCCGCTCACGGCCCCGGCCCCGGACCCGCCCCCGCCGCGCGTCGACGACGCCAGCAGCTCCATCACGCCGGCGTGGCACGCGCACTCGCCGTACTGTGGCTGCTGTTGTGGTAGCGGCTGCGGCTGCGGCTGCGGAGGAGGAAGTGACGGTGGTGATGGCGGTGCCGTCGTCGTCGGCCCCGCCATGGCCATCTGCCGCGCCCAAAACGTTGCCATGTCGTCGGTGGTGGTGGTGGTGGTGGTGGGCCAGGAGGGCGGGTTGCTGTTAGGATTGCTGCCGCTGCTGTGGTCCATATACTCGGGGCCTGGGGTCGGGAAGCGCGTGACGACTGCGCTGAGGGGGTCGTCGAGAGGGCTGTTGCTGGCCCCGGTGACTCCGTCCAGGCTGCTGAAGTCCAGTAGGGGCGGCAGCGCGCTGCCGCTGTGGTGGTGGTGGTGGTGTCTCGGGTCTGCCACCGTCGAGTCCGGAACCTGTGAGGTGTGGGCGTAGATGTGGAACTGGGTGGTTGCTGCTCCTCCTCCTGCGTTGGTCTGTTGTTGTTGCTGCTGCTGCATCATGAAGTGTGACCCGACCGGGGACATGTAGTCGCCAAAGAGGGTAGGATCCTGGGCCCCGGCAGATAGGTCGGACGAGGTGTTACTTGTGGACGTGGACGGCGTGGCAGCGGGACTCATGGAGAAGGACAAGCCGCGCCAGTTGCTGCTCCCGGCACTGCTGGTCTTGGTGTTGCTGCTGCTGCCGCCGCCGCTGGTGTTGTTCATGTCGCCGTTGGACGAGGACCGCGAAGGGCCCCGCGGGCGCTGCGACGAGGACGGCGGCATCGAGATGGGCGGTGCGTCCTTGTGTGTCCGCCTCGACAGGCCGTAGACGCAGTCGATGCCGTTGCGTCCACACCGGGCACATGTCGGCTTGCTCTGGCTGCACCGCACCTTGGACTCGTTGCAGGCGTTGCACGACGCACGCAGCCGGATCGTCTTGCCGTCTGCCGTTGCCATTGATGAGTTTTGTTGGTACTGATGACGACGGTGGTGGTGGTGTTGGTGTTGGTGTTGTTGTGGTGGTGGTACTGCTGGGCAGGGGTGTGCGCCATAGTGAGCCGGTCCGTGGCACTTGTTGGATCTCGATAAGTCCCGTGGCATTCTGGATCGATCACTTTTATGGTTCCTCCCGCCTGGTCTTGTAGGATGGCCCAGAGAATCCCAAGCTTATCATGGTGCTACCAAAGGTATCGCGAGACTGCCGCAAGAGGCGTTACTGTGTCGGACAGGAGGGTGGTCAGCCGAAAAGCGAAGGCTGGTCCGGTCCAGTCGAGTCGAGTCTGGACCTTCAGTATATCATATAACTGCACATTACAACTACGACTTGGAAGACAAGTTTGGCATGTTTGTAGACGGTTGCTGAAGTTCATGCAGATCGGCTTGGGTGGACCATACCACACGATCTGTGGTTGTTAGGTACAATTCAAGTACGTGCTACTTGGAGTTCGAGTATGAGTTTTGGCGATAGGCAGTTCTAGCAAAGACAGCGACGAAGACTTGGGTACTTTTGATCAGCCAGAATCACCCTGATGTCTTACAACTAATGCCTCGAGGACGACGGTAACTGCAAATCATGTGATAGAGATGCCAGCTCAGCATACGAAGGATGCTCTATTGCAGACCCGGGGACTCGGTCCAAAGGGACACAGTCAGATCCGTCATAGTGTATTTATTGTATCAACAAAGTATTGTTTCACAAGCAGTGCAATATATTTTGCGACAGGGACTCCGCTCCTTGCCACCTTTCCATGTGCTCATATTGTAATGATATTTATCACTCCGTTCTTAAATCCTTCATAGTCCTTAGGCCCGTAAGTTCTTGTTAGCCAAGGGTTACTAAATATGCATCTATGTACCCAACGTCAACGCTGCTCTGGGTGCCATCACTGATCCGGTGAAATGGCGTTGCGCACCTGCATGTAGACGTCTTGTAACGTTGCGAGTTGAACCTGTAAGGGACGACTGACAGCAAGCTGTGTGACTCGCGTGCATGATCAACCATTGAAGTGACAAGTTTATAGTCTGCCTATTCTGGGTTTTGCTGACTACGTACATACGCAGACAGCCCGAGTGTTCAGTAGCTACATACTTAGTATGTATACGTTGTTGAAAGAGGGGGGGTGGCAGGGGGAGAGGGAGGATCCTTTCCTTACTGCGGGATATTAAGCATCCACACCAAATTCCATGGCCGTGTAAGCCCGAAAGTAGGATCTATTTAGTGCAGTAGGATTCTCCTAGTCCACGGGTGTCCACGTAATGCCGCGATGGGAGTCCGGAAGGTTATATGTAGGGTGGGATTATACATATATGCATGGTAAACAGAACAAGTAGTACACACGACCACCAACAAAACAAAACTTACCGGCGGACCGGACCGGAACCCAACTTCACGACACCCAGGTGTCTTACATATAATATGCTCCTTTTGCTGTGGCTGACAAGGGCTTAGGTTGGTCCTGGTTCAGGCAGTAGTGTCCCCCCCCCCCCCAAACAATACAAATCAAGCCATAGCTGCACATTGCTATCAGACAACATAATTCACAGGGTTTTGCAGGATAAAAATCAAGGCCATTGATACGGAACTGCATGATAAGTTGATAAGGTCCAGCCCTTCACTCAGTCATCCATATCAATGATGGATGCAGTCATATATATTCCGACGAGGAAGGGGGGGTTTAAGGAGACCTGATTCGACTAAGATGTTGTAATTAGATACTTAGGTAGCAATCAAAATATGTCGCTTACGAGCCCCCGGAAGGGGGGGGGGTCCCAGGCTCTCACAGTATATTTTTCCAAGTACCATCATCATGTTCTCTACCTGCCCTGAACAGAGCATGACGAAGATTTTGAGAAAGCTTAGAGGAAGCGTATCGGCATTATATTGATATCGGGTCTGACTCAGCTCGACTAACACCCGTTCTGAAATCATCGAACCCCCATTCACACACATTCCATCCTCTACCTTGAATCTATGAAGGATAGGAATCAACTAACTGCCTTGGGATATCAGTAGGAAAATAGCAGCTGTTGTGATGAGTGTGAGTATAAGGATATGTGTAAGATTGATAACTTCCCTGGTGGGTGGGAGTGGGGTGATTTTCACTTACACGTATATACAAGCCAACCTGCCCGATTAGGTCATCGATAGTCTTAAAGTTGTTACTTGTCATTGTTTCGTTTGGGATAAACCTAAGTATAGAGTGTGTTTGTGAGGTTACTGGAGGATCTCACTGAAGTGGCAGTAGTAGTGGTGGCTGGGATTGTGGAATAACACAGATGGATTGCAACGCATTGATTATACTATCGTTTCAAATGCAGAAGGCTTTTGTACCGTTCACAGTCTACAGACTATCCTACAAGCTTTATCCACTTCACACCCGAGGGATATACGATAAATACAGATAAGAACATATATATATTGTACTGCTCGAGATGTCTTCTTCCCGAGCCCCAGGGTCGATGTGCTTATGGTACCCTAGGGTACAGACCCCCACGCCGATTGCAACTTTTCAGTTCAAGCTGCAGTATTATACATCCATCCACTTCACTCGGACTCGCCAAGTGCCACCATGAACAGCCGATCATGAGAGGCTACACTTTGCAACTTGGGAAGCCCTTGGATTGGCTAACGAATATCCAGGATTACATCCATTGCGTCTCCGGAGCATACAATTTGGCGCACAAGCCGGGATGAACTCCGAACATCCACATAACGGCTGCATGGCGCTCCTGAAAACAGTCGATATTCCATCATTTTCCATGGAGACTGAGAGGATGGAGTGCTGCTCCTTAGTCCATTAGTCCAGAACTGGAATGGTCGAAAAGACGGTGGATAGATGACCAGTAGGAACGAATGCGAGGGATGCCTTTGATACCAAACAACTCTTCATTGCTGACCATTTTCGGACTTAAGTCAGATAATAAAATCCGCTCGCTATATGCAGTGAGATATGTATATATGTATGCATGTATGTATCTTGCGAGCTTCTTCCATCTTACTGGGCAATATCAGTTACGTGTTCTCTCAGCAGGATTCCCGAGTGTGGTGGTCGGGAGTTGTCATAATCCTACTTGAGTACTTACATTAAGGGTATGTACTTAGTGTTGATCCTCCAAGTCTTCGGTCCCTCCTTTTCGCCTTCAAGTAAGATCCAAAGCGGATCATCAAGAATGAACCTTGAAGCTCCAAAAGGCTCACACACTCCAGGCAGTGATTGGAAGCGATTGCGAGCCGTTCTCAGCCAATTTTCCATAGCACTTGATTATATGGAATATGAAGCCTCAATGCCGGCTGAATTGGTGAACTAAAAAGTTATTCTGTCTTACACCGGACTGCCCGTTCCTCCGCAGCATATGCTGCTATTCGGTGTAATGTTCATAGCCCCCCGGCGGCCTCTCGCCATTTGACTACTACTCTTATCAGGATTATAAAGTGGATACACACGGAATCCTCACACTAGTCACGTCGTCTGTACCAAACATAGTCTCACAGTAGTTTGGCTATTGGAGAGACTTTTGCTATTCTTATACCAGAGCTTATACTTTGAGCCTGATGAAGCACTGAAGCACAGCCACAAGGAACAAGTATTTGTCTCGACTGAGTTATGGGCTTCGAGGGACATCTGATATACACCGTTATTGAACCAAGCCCTCCTCCCATATTTTGTTTTCTCCAGGAACAAGACACCCTACGCAGCGGCAAGTGCTGCCTTGGACTCTGCAATCACATCGAACGAAAACACATATTCGTTGACATCGTCGGTAGAATCGAACCTCGTCCCAGGCAGGTACTCGGCAGCAGCATCACGGACACTCTGCGGCGCCGGGGGGTTGGTGTTGGAAAGAACCTGCAGCGCCGAGCCCCTATTCCTTCTGACCTGCTCAAACAGCTGGAGCCGATCCTCGATCATCCCCTTGTCGTGGACCTGGTCCAATAGGATCCCGAGGGCTGCGCCATCCTCGATGGCCTGTCCGCCACCTTGACCCTGGACTGTTTGTTTTGTTCCCAGAGAGTCAGCAAGGCACTCCTTGTGAATCTGTCTCTGTCTCTGTCTTTGTCAGACCGGACCGGACCGGACCGGACCTGACCTTGATCTGACATTGGGAGGGGAATCCGCTTACAGGTCAGCATGGGATGGGCTGCGTCGCCAATCAGGAGGAGTCGGTCCTTGTGCCACTTGGGAATCGGCCCCCTGGCGACCAGTTTCCAGAACTTCACGTCTCTCGCCTTCCTGCATTACGTGTCAGTGTGAGATATGATATGAATCAGTGAGGTAGACAGTCAAACGCACTTGATTGCAGTCTGCACAGCCGGCGCAAAATGCTTCCTGGCATACTCCAACGGCATGCTTGGCTCCACCATCGCCCGGAAGTCTACATACACACAGGGAATTAGTTGACACATCACTCGTTGGTCTGCAAGATGGGATGCTCCATTTTGTGCTGTGTTAGTCCGGGGTCAACCATACCTTCTCCGACGTGGGAGGTGTCGAACTCGCGCGAGAGGTAGAGGAAGTTCTGCACCTCGTTGCTAAAAAGTCCCAACATCATGAGTTAGCAGGCTTGCAGTTCCTCCCCCCCCCCCTTCATTTACGAAGGGATACGGGGAAAAGACAATGAACAGACGATGGACGCACTTTCGACAAGGATACCACACCAGGCCCGCGGCGCCCCCGGCCGCCGTGAAGTATCTCGTGGACGAGTCCTGGATCATATGCGCCGTCTCCGGGTCCGAGAGGAACTCTTCCCTCGGCACCAGCCACCGCATACACGCCCAGCCCGTATCTCCAGCCTCGACCACCCCGTCGCCGAGGACGTGCTTGACGGCCGCCGAGTGCACGCCATCCGCGGCGACGACGAGGTCGGCCTGGAGGACCTCGCCGTTCTCGGTCGTGACCTTGCCATTCTCGGCGTCCTGGGTGGTGGTGCATGGCGTGTTAGCATGGGACGTATATCAGTTCACTCCAAGGCTTCCTCCTTCCTACTGCTTACATAGTCGACAACTTTGGACCGCACCCGGACGTCACAGGGGCGTCCGGGGCCCTCCTCCCGGGTGGCGAGCAGTCTCAGCTGGTTGTGGAGATCCTCCCGGTGCACGGCGTACATGGGCAGGCCCCACGTCGACTCGCAGTCCTTGTAGTAGTTGGGGACCAGCACCTGCATGTTGGTGCCGTCGATCAGGCTCCCCCTGCGTATGGCGACCATGCCCGACTTGTCGGGCTCAAAGTCCCACGACCGGAGCACCCGCGTGGCGTTGGGCTTGATCGTGATGGCCGCCCCGACCTCGTGCAGCAGCGAGGATTGTTCGAGGATCTTGCTTGTGCCCACGTCAGTCAGTCATTCAGTCACTCAGTCAGATATGAGATAAGTGTGTATTGCTGGGGTGACCAGGGTAAGTAGGGGGTGGATGGCTAGACAGACCGTCACCTTGTGGCCTGCCCTGCGCAGACCAACTCCTGCGCCGAGGCCGGCGATACCGGCGCCCACGATGATGATTTCCATGGCTCTGGTCGTTGGGAAATTTTCCGCAGGCTGTCGTACAGTGTGATGAGTGGTTTGGAGTCTGAAATCGATCAACATAGTGGCCGGAAAAGACACGCCCCTACTCTAGCTACGTCTATATAGAGCTCGGGACCTCCAAGCATCGTGGCTCTGGAGTACCTCGCAGACCCGGGCCGTCAGCATTGTGAACCTGCCTTGGAATATAACCCGAGCTTGTTCTAACCACCTTTCATCAGACTTGACCATAGTATTGTTCCCGATGTGTCACTATCTCCCCCCCCCCCCCCCTCAAAAAGCCTGCGGCAATCCTATGAACTTCGCGGTGCTTGTGTCAACGGTTCTTGGTCTGAGACACGGCCTTCGGGGAGATATCATTGCCGACGAGCCAGGAGGATGAGAAACCTACTGGCTGATGCCTGCCTGGCCTGAATAGTTTGTCGAGTCTCGCCAGTCCCATGTCCGTGAGAGGCACGGATGTACTTAATTCTCATATAATCTTGCACCGCCACCTGGCGTGCAGTAAGCGTTTCAATGGGTTATTGTCGTCTATCATCATGTACGACATGATTCAAGTGTGGCATTCCAAAAGATGCGCATCCTGATGAAGGATTTCCGGCAGCTAAGTAGAAGCTGGTGGTCAGACTAATCATGACGAAAGAGAGTAATACTCATCCGGTCTTGTCTTGTGCAACGGTCACACATACACGAATATGTAGTTATATGAAGGATTTAGCGTCCCCGAGCAGATAAGACGGTGGTTGAACGGTGCCCGTATTATAATCGGCGGTGAGATTGATGCGTAGATGCCAGTCATCCGTGAACGAATAACACCAGCGGTTGTTTCAAAGATGGACGTGGCTTGCCATCGCCACCGCGCTTGGAGACGACGGCTGACAGGCTTGCTTATTCGAACCTGTACTGCTTATGTTTTGCGGCTGAAAGACAGAAAGGATTCCGAGTACTAACGTGGATAGATGGCATCCTACCCGGAGGCCACGAGTGTTGCCGGTGAGCATTGTTCAGACCCGAATGACCGAGTATGGTCGTCTTCCATACGAATATACGACTGTCACATTCTACATCGATTTACCTGGAAGTTCCCATGTCATAAAATTACAGGATGTAGATAAGGTCTTACCTACCTTGGTTATATCCTGAGAGAGGAGATGGGAAGCATTGAATTATGTGGCTTGTCTAGTTCGAAATCTTTTGAGCAGCACATGACCCTAGCCAACTAGCAGTTCTAGGTGATAAGAGTAGCGGTGTGCCTAAAGAGAGCAGACTGGGTATAACCAAGATGAGTACGTATGGTGTTGGTTGCTGAGGTCTGCTACACGTATATGGCATGATACACACCAAGCATCTAGTTACTGTAAAGGGGAGCGGGACAAAGGCAACAAGCACTTTTCCATCGTATTCTAGTCTCTACAAAACTGCTGTATGATTAGTCTCTCAGAATATGGAACCTGTCTTAACAAGTAGGGAGTCCAACATGGAAGCATATCTATCGAGATCGTATGGTGATAGCATGGTAAATCACACCTCAATGTCACCAAGTCCACTTCTTAAACTGCGGTTGGCACATTTAGTGATGAACGCAAGTGGCCTATCGTTCTCATCTCATTCAGGTCGCCAGCCGCCATCCCTGTCCCATGGGCCTCGACAAATCTTGAAAGCATTGTGGGAGTTAGCCATTGTGGGAGTTGACATATCCGATAATGATGGGTCCGCACAAAAAGAACCGAGCTATACAGCGGAAGGTGTTGGGTTTCGATCTCCTATGAAATCAAGGGCCATGCGTTTATTCTAGTACGGTCTCCAGATGATACTAGCCTCCATCTTACGTTTTGTCCCTTTTGAACAGCTCTATTATGGGCAACAAGTTACTGTAAACCATTCAAATCCGACCCTCGTGTCTAAAGGGGCAATGCTTTTAGTTGCAAAAATGTTTGGTGTTCCTGAGCTTCCAATCGGCTAGGCAACGTATTCATTCATGGTTTGATTTGGAACACAATCTCGATGATCTCCATTTTTTTAAACAAGCTGTCAGTGTAAAATAGGCCGGGCCAAATGACCATGTTACCGGCTTGCCAGCCCCTCCCCTTTCGCCCTCCCCTCACTCCTCCGCCAGGTGCAATAGCTGAGCCCTCAAGGTTGTTGTTTCGGTTGGATGGCATGGCGAATGAAGACAAGATAGAATCGTTTGTAATATGACTTTCCAGCATGTCTTTGTTATCCCTCATCCAAGCCGTAAATTTCCTGGAACTTTCTACATTAATCTCTCTATAGTCAAAATCCGGCACGACTGGGTCCGAGGGGCCTTCATCGTTGCCGCATGTTGGACACTGCCCTGGGTGAATACTGCCGTCTAGCTCTGGACGTTGCCCTACGTGTTCGTTGCTGCGTGATGCTGGACCCTGCCCTGGCTGATCATTGCCGCCTGGCGCTGGATGCTGCCGCTGTGCAGGCCCAGCAATGCCGCGCAAAGGTAGGGGCTCGCCCTGGGCATTAGCACTATCTGTAGTTGTGCTAACAGTTCTTGGTCGGGGACCGTTACCCGGTATACGGATAAGAGTCATGTCGGAGGTTGTTGTAGAATTGTTGTTGACTTGATATAGTAAGTGCTGTGCTTGTTTGTTTCGGCAAGGAGGGACTTTGTGGTGAAAGTGTATGGTTAGGAGAGCTGAAGGATTATAGTTGAAACTTGAGTCGCGTGCCACTGGGTAATATAGATATACGCATTACCCAAGTAGATAGTTCAAAGCACGTGTGGCCGTTCTCTCCTCAGAGAGAGGTTGGGACAGGGCAACGAACGGTTACTTCGTGAAAATCCGACTCTTAGACGATACCCACCATCCCCGTTTCATGCCAGGCAGCAGCCAGTCTCAACGTTACAGTGCAATGCATGTTGGGCCCCAGGGTACCCCAGTGTGTGGCATCATGTTGAATTCGCTGTTACCGGCGATTGCAGGTTCCGAAACATATACGATAGAATCCTTAGACTTGTCGCAGCAGCTGGAGCACGTCCGGAATGTTTCTGCTGTTTGTATAGTACCAACTGGCGGATATAAAATGTATAGGTCCCCGGTGATACTCATGAGGCAGGCCACCGCATATACTATACGCCATCGCAACCGATTTGACGCCCTGTCTTACCACGGCTGGCTGATATGTTGCCACGGTCCTTGGCTGGATACTTGGGTTCATGTGGTCGGCTGTCGAGGACATATAATCCCCTACGCATGACCCCTGGGCCCTAGCTCGGAGCATTCTCTACACAAGGGTAGCTGGGTCTATAATCTTTCCACGGGTATATCCTGGATCTACTGGGTCCTGACGGTGGGCATGATAGCCTTGATAGGTGAAAAGGAATTCGTTGGGATGGGGGTGAGGTCTTGGTAAATTTTGCTTGGATGAACTTGGAGTTTATGGTTGGGGATGCCAACTAGAGCAAGATGTTTGTTATTTGTTGGTTTCAACAATGTAGGTATTTATATTGATCCGTCTAGATAAGTCAAGGGTATTGGATCATGACTTTTCTCACGGCATCTGGGCTTCCATGTACCGGAATGCTGTTGATGGTTATAAACACAGCCTCTGCCCAAGTAACAAGTGTTTTATTATATACAGCATTTATTCAATACCCTAGGGTAGATACAGAGCTAAGCGGTTCCCACTATAGTTATATAATTATACGATTATATGCAGTCCATAGCCCACCGGGATATCCAATGCACAACAATTCTTACCAGTGCTGCCCTGATCTTGCCGTCCCATTGTCGCCCGTTAGCAGATTCCTCAAGTATACTTATCGATCCGTAGCATTGCTACCTGATGTGGTTCAAATCACTGTTGATCTGAGGAAAAAATCAACCGAGGCAGATTCCTTGACGCAGCTTGAACCGTCATGGAATAGCCTCACTTTTGCCGTATTCAAGACCAAACTGTGAAATTCTCTATAGTCTAATATTATCTTGACTATGGAATGAGATATAAAGCATCAAGTTTCCAACCGCCAGAGAAGTCCTACTGGGCCACACCACCGGTGCACACACACACACACGCATCTTCCCTCACTCCGGGCCCGCGACCAGCTTGCTCTTCTCGGCGATCTTGGCCGCAAACGCCGCCATCGGCACGGCGGCCAGGATCTCCAGCAGGGCCACGTTGGCCTTGAGCTCCCTCGTGATCCAGTTCCTGACCTCGAGCGCCACGAGCGAGTCGACCCCGTACCGGTACATGGGCCGCCCCGGGTCCACCTCGGACGCCGGGATCTGCAGCATGTCGGCCACCTTGCGCACCAGCGCGTCCAGGATGACCTCGGCCGCCTGCTCGGGGCCGCCCGCCGCCGCGAGCCGCGACGCGAGCGACGTGCCCTGCTCGCCTGCTCCTCCTGACGCCGAGGACGACTGCGCCGCCGCCGCCGCGGCGCTCGTCACGGCCAGGGGCCCCAGGCGCGGGTCGGAGAAGTAGTACGGCAGGGACAGCCCGTGGGCGGCGATGAGGTCGGCGGAGCCCAGGCCGGTGCACACCTGGGCGGGGCACGCACTGCTGTCGTGATCGTCGCCGCGCTGGCGGGCGATGAGGCTCTTGACGAGGGCGTGGAAGGCCGGCTCGCGGATGCCGAGGACGTCCTCCCACTGTGACAGGTTGTTGCCGACGCCGGCCGTCTCGGCGATGGCGCCGACGTCGCGCATGATGCCCAGGTTGACGGACACGGCCTTGAGCCCCTGGGCGCGCCGGTGCTGCGCCAGCGCGTCCTGGTACGTGTTCCCGGCGGCGTACTGCGCCTGGCCCGCGTTGCCGCACACGCCCGACACGGACGAGCAGGCGATGAAGAAGTCGAGAGGTCGGGAATGATCGAAGAACCGGTGCAGGTTCCATGTGCCCTGCACCTTGGGTCGCAGGGGCACCGTCCAGTCGGCATATGACATGTTCTCGAGCACACTATCCCGTAGCACCATTGCCATCTATTTGACACATTCGTAGTTAGCGTTCTGTATCGTGGTGGTTTCGGGTGGTGTCAGGTCTCAGGAGATGTATAGGGAGGCCTTCCCAGAGGTGTAGAACAAGAGCAACCCCTTGAAGAGTATTTGCCTCGCACTAACCCTCCCAACACATATCACAAGATACCTCAGAAGTGGGAAATTCAGAATGTGGGATGACTAACCTGGACAACACCACGAACTTGTGGCATCTCACGCGAGCACTGCTCCATAGCGGCGAGGAAGGACGCCTCGTCAGCAACATCGGCGCGATAGGCCTTGACCAGGGCACCGCGCGCCGAGAGCTCCTCGACAAGCGACTGGGCCTCAGCGCCGGCAGCGCCGGACCGAGACAGGAAGGCGATGTTCTGCGCGCCGCACGCGACAAACTCGCGCGCGAGGCTGCGGCCCAACCCTCCCAGCCCGCCGACGATGAGGTAGGTGGCGCTCGGATCGAGCCTGAGGGCGTCCCTGGCGCGGCGGTACACCTTGGCCTGGGCTCCGTCGGGGTACGACAGGGCCAGCTTGCCACGGTGCTTGCCGCGCTGCATGGTGCGGAAGGCAGACTCGATCTCGCCGACGGGGTACGCCGTCAGGGGGCTCGGGGCGTACAGCACGCCCTTGTGCACGAGGGCGAACATGTCCTGCAGGATCTGGCCGGCTATGTCCTTGTGGTCGTCGAAGAAGTTGGTCAGGTTGATGAAGGCGAAGGTGGTGCACTTTATGAAGGGCCTCATGTCAAGGCGCATATTGTTGGTGATATCACGCAGGCCGATCTCGACAAAGGTACCAAACATGGCGACACACTCCCAAGACGCACGCAGGAGCTCGCCCGATAGCCTACACATCAAGGAGTCAGTAACTGTTTCAGGAGTAGTGGTGAGGAATTTCATGACGGGCCACGGGTGACAGGACGTGAAATGCGGATAAGGATGAGAACGTATCCTCTCCCACGGGATGACTTACGAGTTCAGCACACAGTCGACACCGCGTCCGCCCGTGACACGCTTGATGGCCTTGACAAAACTGGCATCACGCGAGTTGAAGATGTGCGCCGCAGGCACTCCATACTTGTCCATCACCAACGCACGCTTGTCCTCGCTGCCGACAGTGACATACGCCACAAGGCCCAGGTGCCTGGCCAGCTGCAGCGCCGCCTGCCCGACGCCGCCGGCGGCTGCGTGGATCAGGACCGACTGACCGGGCCGGAGCTTGGCGACATTGACAAGGGCGTGGTATGCAGTTGCGTGCACCGTTGGCAGGACGGCGGCATCCTCGAAGGACATGGAGTCAGGGATCTTGACGGCCAGGCGGTGGTCACTCCGGAGCCTGGTCGCGTGCATCCCCTCCCCGGACACGACGACGCGGTCGCCGGGCTGGAACCGCTCGGCGGCCTTGCTGCCCGTGGCGACGACGGTGCCGCTCGCTTCGTGGCCGAGGAGCGACACCTCGACCAGGCCCATGGACGCCATGACATCTTTGAAGCTGCACACCATGTTAGCATCTCTGTCCGGTGATATGCTCTATGCAAGCAGTAGACCTACTTGACACCTGTTGCCTTGACGTCGACCTCGATTTCCATCTCCCCAAGCGTGGCATCAAAGCGCTCGTCGTGGATGAAAGCCAGCGAGTCAAGAAGGCCCGGCTTTCCGATCGTGAGCCTGAGGGCCTCGGGAGTATCGTTGTCTTTGAGAGTCTGAACGCGTACAGAGTCCTCGAGGCAGTGGCGCACCGCCTCGTTGCCCACGACGCTGTTGAAAAAGCGGCTGACCTTGAGCAGGCCGTCGCTCTCGCGGAACTCATCATCCTTGGTGCTCGAGGTCGCGAGACGGATGGCAAGGGACGGACCGTGTTGCAGCGCCGTGTCCGGGCTGCTGAGGAGGTGGAGGACCTGGAACTCGAGGCTGGCGTCCTCGTTCCTCGCCGTCCGCGAGAGCCCGTCGACCACGGCCATGGACGGGCTGTGGCCGCCGGTGATCCAGAGAAGGCGCCCACAGTTCGAGACAAGCTTCTTGACCTTGTCAAAGTCGTGCTCGGAGAGGTTTTCCAGCAGCGGCGTCTCGAGTTCCACGAGAGAGATGAACGTCTTGCCCTCGGCCTCGTCGGCGCCTTGGATGCTGAGGTTCTCCCACGTCGTGGCCACCGACTTGTAACATTCTTCTTCGAGGGCCTTCTGCAGGCAGCTGGAGAAGGACTTGACGGCGCTCGAGGGGGTGGACGGCTCGATGATGACAAACTCACGCTTCCTTGAGTCCGCGCCGTTCACGCCATTGGTATTTTCGGGCTGCTGCTTGTACAGTGCAGCACCATCGACACTGAACACGGGGCGGAATCCCTTGGCTCCCAACGCAGGTCCGACTTGGCTGTCAACAGCAAGAATGACAGCTCCATTCGGCTTGCTGAGGCCGGCGAGGCGATCCAAGGCCTTTTCTAAGTCCTCGAAAGCGTCGACTGGCCGAGGAATGACCAGTAAATCCGCTGGGGTGATGTCGGTGGGCAGGGGTTCGTCGGCACGACCCAGCGGGAATACGTCCCCAAACAAAGACGACTTGTCCAGGTCCGCGTTGATACCTGCAGCTAAAGCATACCTCACCTGGCTTGGTAAGATGGTGTCTTTGGGCAGCCGTGGCACGGTTGCACTCGAAAGTGCCTCGCTATCCGGGACGAGTTCAATAATAGTCGCCGCGGGGTTATCGTGGATGAGCATGTGAAGGAGCTGCAGCAAGGGTTAGCAAGGACATAGTTTATGCACAGAACAGAAAGATAAAAAAGGAACGGATAGGGAGATGGGATAAAACAAGAATGCATATAGCCTCGACGCACCTCGACAGCCCTGTCTTCTTGGGCAACCGCAGCAACGACACTGGCGATCTCCTCAGGCTTCATGACGTCGAGCGCATAGTTCCAGCGGACCTCGGAGGTGATTCCAGCCGGGTCGACCTCGACCTTGCCGTCGTCCTGCTTGTCGTCGTTGCCCAGCTCCGTGAGCCGGAAGTCGGTCATGGACAGGAACGTCCTGGAGACGGCGTCGTCGAACGAGACGATATCCGCCGAGAGCGCGTTGAAGCCGAGCTTCTTGGACACGCACGAGGTGGGCAGGACGTAGCCCACGTCGTCGGGGATGTCCAGCGAGATCTCGAGCTCACCGATGTAGGTGGGCAGCAGCGGCTTGTCCTGCTGGAAGCTCTTGTTCCTGTAGGTCCCGCCGAGCGCGCCGTGGATGATGGCGTCAAGGGCGGCGCCGTGGATCAGGAACGGGCGCTCCAGCCCCCGGCTGTACGTCTCGCCGAGGTCGACGAGCTTAACCTCGTAAGCCGTCTGGCCGTCGCCGAGGTGCACCTTATCGATGCCCTGGAAGAGCTCGCCGTAGTTCCACGAGATCTTGGCGCACTGGGCGTAGAACTCGGCCTTGGTCAGCGTCTCGGGACACTCCTTGACGATGCGGTGGAAGTCGGCGACGCGGGCGGCCTCGAGCTGGGCGTTCTCGTAGGCCATCTGGGCGCTCGTCGACTCCTTATACTCGATGGCGACCAGGCCGCGGCAGTTGTCGCGCAGCTGGTCGACGCCAACGCACGACGAAATTGTAAACTCCCACCACGTAGCCGAGCTCGAGCCCGACGTCCCTACCAGGTGCGGCCGCAGCGTGGTGATAACCTCGGTCGCTGACTCCTCTGGAAGCGCCATGGCGGCAAAGAATGAAACCTCACGCAGCCTCAACGCTCGCAGTGTCTTCTCGGGCTCGGCTAACTGTTGCGCTGCTTCGAGCGCCATACTGACCATGCCCGCCGCAGGCAGTAGCACCGTGCTGCCGATTGTGTGGCCGCGGATCCAGGGCTCATCAGCCAGTCGGATAAAGTTGCGCCAGACGTGCTGGGTCTCGTCCATCATGGCATTCTGCGCGCCGAGTAGGCTCTTGTTAGGGAACCTTCGGTTCACAAGCTCCCGCTGGATGCGCGTCTCGTGGCGGAAGGCCTTGGAGTGGTTCCACTGGTACGGGGGCAGATCTGTCAGCCGGCGCGTGTGAAGGTCACCGTTGACTTGGGCCATGTCCAGCGTGACGCCGGAGAGGAACAGCGTAGACGCAAGCTGTAGGCTCGTCTTGAGCGCATCCTTGCCGCGCGTAAGTATCGACTCATAGCCGACCTTTTCAATGCCGTGATGATTCAGGATCTGCTCGACAGGCCCGCCAAGAGCGCTGTGAGGACCGACCTCGATGAGGAGGTCGACCGTATTACCATCGCCGTCGTCTGGGGAGACAAGCTCCTTCACGGCATCGGAAAACAGCACGGGAGAGACAAGGTTGCGCACCCAGTAGTAGGGCCCCAGCGCCTCGGGGCTGATGTCGAAACCTGTAACACTCGATACCATCGTGCCCTGGTCCTCAAATGACGGCAAGGGCTCGATATCGGCGATAGTCGAGAGGTAGTGGTCCATAACCCTGTTCATATACGTGCTGTGGTAGGCCATCTCGACCTTTAGCCGCCTTGCAAACACCTTGCGGTCATCCAGCACGGCGCGTAGCTGCTCGAGAGAGTCGATGTCTCCGGACAGCGTCACGCTCGACGGCGAGTTGACGCAGGCCACCGTGGCCTTTCCGCCGTTGTTGAACTTGGACTGGGAGATGAGAGCATCAGCCTCCTCGCGCGAGCAGCCAACCGCCATCATGCTGAGCTTGAGGTCCGGCGACTCCTTGCGCAGTTTAGTTGCGGCTACACCTCGGAAATAGGCGGCCGCGATAGCATCCCGGTGGCCAAGGGCGCCGATACTGTAGGCTGCGGCGATCTCACCGCTCGAGTGCCCGACTACTCGGGATGGCGTCACGCCCCACGCACGCAGCTCGTCAACGAGAGCGATCTGGAGCACCGAGCAGATAGGTTGGCTGATCTCGGGCTGGCCGAGGCGGGAGCCTTCTTCTTGGCTCCTGAGCAGCTCGGTGACAGGGTCCCAGGTGCAGCCCATGTCGCGGAGAAACTGGGCGGACTTGGTGACTGAGGCTCCAAAGACAGGACGGTCGAGCATCTCGACACCCATGCGTGCCCACTGGGCACCTTGGCCGGTGAAGACGAAGCCGATGCGCTTCGGACCGTCGCTCGAGCTGGTATCCCGGGAGGCCCCCTCTCCCGGACGGGTAGTCAAATATTCGCGGAGATCCAAGGCGTTATCTGCTACACATGTGGCCCTCCACGAGAGGCGGGATCGCGCACCGGAGAGGGTGTGGGCCAGGTTGGCCAGGTACTCCGGTCTCGACGCTGCGGGGCCTAGGCTGGCAAGGTGCTCGACCAGTGCGGCGGCTTGGCGCTTGAATCCGGCTTGGTCATGGCTGCTGAAGGTGAAGAGCCGGGCCTTGCTGTGTGGCTTGGAGACTGGACCATTCAGGTTGAGCAGCTTCGCGGTGCCGTTGGCAATGGGGGCTGGGTTGAAGGCTTCCAGCACGACGTGGCCGTTGGTGCCGCCCATGCCAAAGCCGTTGACGCTCACACGCTTGGTTTGAGCCACGGGCCAGGGGGTGAGCTCGGTGGGCACAGCCATATTCCACTCGCCAAAGGGTATCGCCGGGTTGGGATTGTGGAAGCGGACGTTTGGCGGGATCAGGCCATGCTCCAGAGCCAGAACACCCTTGATTATGGATGCCACACCGGCGGCGGGCTCGAGATGGCCAATCTGGTTTATGCCGTGTTAGTGCTGGCTTCTATGTTTTCCAAGATTGTGGTCGGAAGCAGTCTTACGTTGGGCTTGGCACTTCCTATCCATAACTTTCCCTTCCTCTTTCCAGAAGACCCTTTCCCAATGGTGGTATAAATGGCCTCTGCCTCGATTGGATCGCCGGCTTTGGTTCCGGTGCCGTGCGCCTCGACGTATTGTGTCGAGCCGAAGTCCAGCCCGTGAGACTCGTAGACACGCTTGATAAGGGCCGCCTGGGCCTCAAGAGATGGCATCGTCACTGCAAACAACACAACAGACAGTCAGGTCAGCCCTTGCCTTCTCATGGGCCTCAGCATGGGGAAGGGGAACGCCTACCGCCTTGTGTATAGCCGTCCGAATTAGCACCAGTGGCTCGTATTATGGACCGTATGCTGTCGCCGTCTGCGAGTGCCTTGTCGAGCCGCTTCAAAATGATGATGCCGCAGCCCTCGCCGCGACCATAGCCACCGGCACTCTCGTCAAATGCCCTCGACTGGCCTGCCGGGTTGAGGAAGGACAAGTTGGCCAGGTGCGTGGTGAAGTCAGGCGTGAGCATAAGACCGACGCCGCCCGTGATGGCCATGTCGGCCTCGCCCGACTTGATGCTCTGCACGGCCATATGAGTGGCCATAAGGCTCGACGAGCAGGCCGTGGCGACGGTGGCGCTGGGGCCGTGGATGTTGAGGAAGTGCGAGATGCGGTTGGAGATCATCTCCTCGCCCGTCCCCAGGAGGTGGTACTTTGGGTTCTGCATAAAATCTCGTATCACAGCGTCGCGGTAGTCACTCACTGCGGAGCCGATGTAGCACGTCGTCTGGGTGCCACTAATGTCCTGCAGGCTGAGGTTGGCGTTCTCAAGTGCCTCGTACGTAACCTCCATAGCGATGCGCTGTTTGGGATCCAACGCAACGGCCTCGGTGGCTGTGATGTTGAAAAAGGCCGCATCGTAGACATACGGGTCTTGTTTGAGAAAATGGCCGCCCTTGGTGGGAATGGTGTTAGTGCGGGACGTATTGGGATGGTAGAAAGCATCCGAATTCCATCTACTCGATGTTGGGGAGTAGGCATCTGCATACATTGTGTCAGCATGTACTGTGATTCAGACTAGGGAGATGGTTCATGCTCGCTACTCACCTCTGCCCTCCTTCAACATGTCCCAGAACTTGGATGGGGTGCTGGCCTCGCCGGGGAAACGGCACGCCAGGCCCACGACAGCGATGGGCGTGTCATTGGCCATCTTTGCAGAGGGAGAAGACATATTGACAACTTCTCTGCTTGGACTGCAATGGCGTAGCGTGTTCGAGATCACACCAGGACAAGGGAGGAGACAAGCGAGGACCTATATGAACACAAGTGTCTATATAGCCCACCACGACATCCTTTATCCCGTCCACACCTCTGTCGATAAGAAGGGTCACAGCCATCACATCAGCATTCCCGAAAAGCTTCCTGTTCGGGGACACCAGATGTATGTTTTAAGTTCAGCTTGCGGGTGGTGATGTGGCACTGGATCGACTCAGTGCAGAGTGATACGATCGATTTGCACATGCCAGCGCAAACTTATCTCTGGGCGTTGCACAAACAGACGCCACACGGCGATTAATTTGGGAGGGGGATTACTACGAGGCACATGCAAGATGTGAAGTATATTCCCGTCGGGAATCCCACGATGTGATAGCATCAGCTGACATCGGCAACGCGAGTGAGACATCGGGGAACGGTCGAGCCTGAACTCAAGGTTGACGACGCTTTGGGTACGGTAACAGATTGGCTGGACAATAAGGAATGAGAGGAGATAAGCGTCGTTTGTAAGTCGCTTACCCGGAAAGGTCAAAGACGAGAAGGGGGATGGGGTCGTGGTTGGAAGGGGGGAAAGGAAGGAAGTTCTGATAACAGACCATTACAAAAGGACGCATATGCTGCACTTACCTTCGTATCTTACTTACCCTTGATTGTCCTTCGTACCCAGCAGGAGATGAGGCCTGTAGATTCATCGCTTCCATGATCATCTAGCAACAATGGGCCCAACTCACCCCCACCCCGCCGTCCTCCTCTTTGGGGACGTCACAGACGCATGGGTCGATGGCATGGACTATGTTTGCAGCCAGGCTACCACAACGCCATGGCTCCAATCCTTTTTGCGAGACCTGTTCTCTGCCTTCAAGGATGAGGTGAGAACCATGGACCGTTTCTTGCAGGAGAGCTTCGGAATCGGGGCTTGTTCCGGCTTCCAAGAGCTCGCCCAGAGATATCGCCATTCAGGCGACCAGGTCGGCATGGTCCACGCCATCCTTCTCTACGCCGTAAGGGCGGCGCTGCTGTTAGAGTGCGTTCATATTTCCTCCCTGACACTGACTGGCCTTGACCCGGACTTTGACTCTGCTCCCTTGCTAACATCACCACCTGAGCATGAAGGACCGCCAACCGCGAGCCACTGTTGCTCAACCCGGGCGAGGGCAGTTCCGACTCGCACACGCACCTGATCGGCATCTCCGGCGGATTATGGAACGCTGTCGCCGTGCCCACTTCTGCCAACTTCACCACCCTGTACGATGCCTGCATAGAGGCCGGTCGAGTGTATGCCCGACTCTGTAACCTTACCTTGGTTCGCTCAAGAGCCATGGAAGACCGCCCTGGAGTCTGGGGCTGGGCTGTCGTCGGCATCGCGGCAGATGAGCTCGATAAGATCTTGGAACAGTTCCAACATACCATGGTATGGTAACATCCTCCGCACTAGCCCAGATGCTACTTCGGTAGTAAAAGGTATACTGACGAGGCGCTTGATTAGGGCATCCCTTCATCCAAAAGAGTCAAGATTGCCATCACAGGAGACCGGTGGAGCACCATCATAGGACCGCCTTCGGTCTTGGAGCTCGTCTTCGCCCAGTGCTCCGAGCTCAAGAGGGTACCAAGGAACGAGCTGGCCGGAATACGTGCTATGCAACACACCCTCGACGTCTCAGAGGCTGACATCGATTACGTCGTCGGAAACTCCCCCCTACTGTCCACGCAGCTCCACCCGGGGTACAAGCTATGGGGCATGGCCGGGGATAAAAACGACGCCAACATAAACGAAACTTACTCCACTTGGGGTGACCTACTAAGGGTCGCGGCGTTGCAGACCCTATCGCAGCGGCTGGACATCGTGCAGACCGTGGGAAAGCTCAGCGCCTATCTCGGAGCGTCACAGCACATCGACGTCAAGTTGATGGGACCCAGCGGTCACGCCGGGTACCTCGTCAACGTCCTGTCTGGCCTCACCCTCGGCGCGCTGAAGAGGCACGTGTCGGTCGACGACGACCTGGCAGCCGCTGCTCCGCCGTCAAGCCAGAGCGAGGGTGTTCGGGAGGGCGCCATCGCCGTCGTGGGCATGTCGGGCAAGGGGCCCGGCAGCGAGGACCTGGACGAGTTCTGGAACGTCATCGCGACCGGCAAGGACTGCCACCAGGAGATCCCCGGCGACCGTTTCGACCTGGAAGAGTATTACTGTGTCAACAAGCACGGCTCGGGCGGCCCGGGCAAGTGCACCATGAGCTGCCGGCACGGGTGCTTCATCAAGAACCCGGGCCATTTCGATGCCAAGTTCTTCCACATCTCGCCGCGCGAGGCGCTCCTCATGGACCCTGGCCACCGGCTCTTCCTGATGAACGCGTACGAGGCCCTCGAGACGGCGGGATACTCGTCCGGGAAGACCAAGACGACGGACCCCAACAAGATGGCCGTCTTCTTCGCCCAGAGCGCCGACGACTGGCACAAGGTCAGCCACCACGCCCTGGGGTGCGACGCGTACACGATGCAGAGCATCCAGCGCGCCTTCGGCCCGGGCCGGCTGGCCTTCCAGATGAAGTGGGAGGGGCCGACGTACGCGCTGGACTCTGCGTGCGCGGGCGCCACTTCGTGCATCCACCTGGCCTGCATGAGCCTGCTCTCGCGGGACGTCGATATGGCCGTCGCGGGCGCCACAAATGTGCTTTCGGACCCCCATTCTTTCACCATCCTCAGCAAGGCTGGCGTCTTGTCCGACACGGGGAATTGCAAGACGTATCGTGATGATGCCGACGGATATTGCCGCGCAGACTTCAGCGGCGCCGTTGTTCTTAAGAGGCTAGATGATGCCATCGCCCACAACGACAATATCCTCGCCGTCATCGCATCGTCAGCCAGGAACCACTCTGGCAACTCGACGTCCATCACAACGTCGGACGCCAACGCCCAAGAACGGTTGTTCAACAAAGTCCTCCGGAACGCGCGGCTGAGTCCTGATGATGTCTCGTATGTTGAGATGCACGGAACTGGAACTCAGGTTGGAGACAAGGCAGAGATGGGGGCTGTCTCCAAAGTCTTCTCGCCAAGGCCAGACGGGAAGCCTCTGCCAGTAGGAGCCATCAAGGCCAACATGGGCCACAGCGAAGCAGTGAGTACCGATTGTCTTCTTCTCCTGTTGTTTCTGTTGGTCTACCCAAGTAGGCGCTGACCTGTGAAATATATAGGCTGCCGGGATGTCCTCGGTGCTCAAGAGCATTCTCATGCTTCAAAAGGGGGTTCTCCCTCCTCAGGCGGGCATGCCGCACAGCATGAACCCCAACGTGCTCAAGTTTCTGCAAGACGATAGCAGCATTATGATACCCACGGAGCCAACCGACTTCACAGAGGTGGCCGGCAAGCCGAAACGAATCCTCGTCAACAATTTCGACGCAGCGGCAAGTTTCCTCTCTACTAATCCCCACACAATAACCTCGTAGTGGTCGTGACGCCATGCTAACCACAGCTATCCCACCTCCAGGGCGGCAACGCATGCGTGATACTCGAAGAATACAAACAAGGACCAAGTAGCCAAAGACAAAGAGGACCCGACGGCCGATCGGCTCACGTCATCGCGGCCTCAGCCAGGACGCCGTCGTCGCACCTCGCCAACATGCGCCGGCTCGCCGGGTGGCTCCGGGCGAACCCCGACGCCCGGATCCAAGACATCGCCTACTCGACCACGGCCCGGAGGGTGCACCACCCCGTCCGGTTCGCGCTCGCCGCGTCCACGCCGCAGGAGGCCGTATCCAAGCTTGAGGCCGAGATCGAGCGCGCCGGCGCCGGTCCCGCCAAGTCCGCGCCCGCCGACGTCGTCTTCATCTTCACCGGCCAGGGCTCCCACTACGCGGGCATGGGCGCCGAGCTGTATCGCACGAGCCCCGTCTTCCGCAGGACGGTCGACCTGTGTGTCGCGCTCTGTGCCGCCAACGGGTTCCCGCCGTTCCTGGACATCATCACCGACAGCGCGATCGACGTGTCGGCCGGGGGGAAGAACGCCGCGCAGATCCAGCTCGCCGTCGTCACGCTGGAGGTCGCCCTCACCGCCTTCTGGCGGTCCGCCGGCATAGCGCCCGCCATGGTCATGGGCCATAGCCTGGGAGAGTACGCTGCCCTGCATGCGGCGGGTGTCCTGTCGCTGACCGACACCTTGTACCTCGTCGGCCAGCGCGCCCGCCTGCTCCTGGAGCGATGCGAGCCCGACTCGTGCGCCATGCTCTCCGTGTCGACTTCAGTGGCGACCGTGCGGGAGCACCTCGCCCAGCTGGGGGAATCTTCCTGTGACGTCGCATGCATCAACAGCCCCAACGCCACCGTCATCAGCGGGACCGCTGAGGACTTGGCACAGATACAGGCAAACATGACGGCCCAGGATGGAAAGACACGCACCAAGATGCTGTCTGTCCCGTTCGCATTCCACTCGTTCCAGATGGATGCCATACTGCATGACTACAAAGCCCTCGCAAGCGGCGTGACCTATCTTCCGCCCAAGATCCCCGTGGCATCAACACTGCTCGGGTCCGTAGTCGACAGGCCGGGCATCTTTAGCGAGGACTACCTCGTCCAGCAGACGCGCCAGTCGGTCGACTTCTGCGGCAGCCTCAACGCCGTCAAGTCGGCGCTGAAGGACCCGGTCTGGCTAGAAGTCGGCCCGGGGCCGGTCTGCACCTCGTTCGTGCGCGCCACGCTCTCCCCGCCACAGGCCAAGATCAACCACACCATCGACGCAAACACCAGCAACTGGGCGTCTATTTCCAAGACCCTCGCGGCGGCGTACACGAGCGGTGTCGACGTAGACTGGCTCGCGCTGCACGCACCGTACGAGAGCGACCTCAAATTGTTGCCGCTCCCGACCTACGCGTGGGATGTCAAGGACTACTGGATCACACACACTGACAAGAACAGCGCGCTGGTCCCCGCCAAGACTGAGGCTGCCCTCCCCTCTGAGCCCTTCCTCGCGACGACCGCGCAGTATCTCGTCGAGAAGGCCTTGTCCCCCAAGGTTCAGGTCACTTTCAGAGCCGGTATCTCGGATCACGGATTTATGGGCCTTATCGATGGCCACAAGATGCAGCAGATCGGGCTTGCATCGGGGAGTGTCTTTAGCGACGCCGCCGCGACAGTGGCCAAGTACGCGCTCGAGTACAGCGGCAGGAAGGGCGTGACACCGTCGCACCTGACATTCCACGATCCCGAGCTTCTTGCCCCCCTGACTCGGGACCTCGTCGGCGTCGATGGCGAGCTGTTCTCCACGGCCACCATGGAAAGTGCGTCTGCCGATGCCGTCCTGGTCACGTTCAAGGCCACTTCGAGGCGCGGCGAATCTCATGATCTCGGGTCGATGAGGATCAAGTACCGCGGCCCTGAGAAAGCCCTGGCCGATCTGGACCGTTTCTCGTTCTTCATCAAGGACAAGATGGAAGAGAGGATTCGGCTATCCAAGGAGGGCTCGGGTCACAGGATCCAGCCCGACGTCTTCTTCGCGCTCTTCGCCAACGCCGTCGAGTTCTCCCCCGACTTCCGGGGCGTCCAAGAGGCGTACGTGTCGAAAGACTTCCAAGAGGCCGCCGCGACGATTGTGCTACGGCCTGACCCGGTGGGCACCCGCTTCACGTCCTCGCCATACTGGGGCGAGGCCCTGCTGCACCTGGCGGGCTTCATGGTCAACGGGAACCCTAGCAAGTCGCCCCAGTCGACCTTTGTCGTCATGGGCTACGATACCGTGGAGCAGCTGGCCGCCGTCGAGCCTGGCAGGCAGTACCTGACATACACGCGCATCTCGAGGTGGGAAAAGGATACGGCCTTCTGCGCCGGCTACGTCTTCGACCCGCAGACGTCCAAAATCGTCATGCAAGCTGTTGACCTGCGCTACCAGGAATTCAAGACGGCCACCTGGCGCCATATCCTCGACGGGCCACACGCTGCCGGACCCCAACATGGAGTCTCCGCCCAGCAAGCCCATAAATCAGCTGCGAAGGAACCCAAGACAAAGATACATGACGAGAAGTCCGCTGCTATGGCCGCGGCGCCGGTGGACGAGCGGACGAGCAAGGCGCAGGGCGGTGACGAGGCTCCAGGAGCAGGAGACTTCCAGATCATCGTAGACAGCCTCGCCACGGCAACCGGAAGCGACCCTTCAGAGTTTACAGACGATACGATGATAGCCGACATCGGCGTGGATTCAATCATGGCCATCGAGGTCGTTGCCGCCGTCAAGGAGTTAGGTGTCGACTTGCCCGCGGCGTTCGTCTTTGAATATCCCACAATCGGCGATCTCCGTCACGCCTTTGGCGGGCAGGACGCGGAGGTCCCGGAGGAGGACATCAGCGAGACACCTTCCAGCGATGAAGATGACGGCATGTCTCCGACTCCAGAGGAAGACTTCGCCCCCATCTCGGTACCAGAATCGGTATCATCCTTCTCCTCTCCGGCCCCAAGCATAGTCCACGTCGAGAAGGAGCCAGTGACCCCGGCAGCGGAGGCGGAGATCGACACGTCGCCGCCCCCCAGCGTCAGGATCACGCTGCTGCAGGGCCGGCCGAACGCCAAGAAGACGCCGCTGTACATGCTGGCCGACGGCACGGGCACGGTCGCGTGCTACCTCCACCTGCGGCCGTTCAAGTCCAAGCAGGCCGTCTACGGCATCGACTCGCCGTACTTCCGCTGCCCGTCCCGCATGAGCAGCAAGGTGGGCATCGAGGGCGTGGCCAGGCTGGTGGTCGAGGCGCTGGTCAAGGCGCAGGGGGCAGGGCCGTTCCTGATCGGCGGGTACTCGGCCGGCTGCCTCGTCGCCTTCGAGGTCTCGCGGCAGCTGGCGGCGGCCGGGCGCAAGGTGGACGGCCTCCTGCTGGTCGACATGTGCTGCCCGCGGTCGCGGCGGGCGGACCAGAGCACGCTGCTGGCCGAGGACGAGTTCAGCTACGCCGTGTTCGAGGCGGCCGTCAACAGGGACGGCCTGTGGGGCGCGCTCCGGTCCAGCCGCGACCACTTCCGGGCCTTCTTCGTCGCCATGAACGAGTACACGCCGTCACCGATGACGGCGGCGGAGCGGCCAGCCAAGACGGCCGTCATCTGGGCCGAGCGGGGCCTGGTCAACCGCGTGTCAGACGACCCTGCACTGATGCAGAAGCTGGAGGAGCAGGGCGTTCCTACCAGGCCCTATCCTGGCTTCATGGAGGACCCCAAGCTGGGCACGTTTGCGTGCCTGGTCCCGGACAAGGGCGGTGCTGAGAACCTGGGCGCCAACGGGTGGGAAAAGTACACCAGCGGGGACGTCATGGCCCTGTCTGTGGCTGGGGATCATTTTGAGCTGCCCATGCCTGGACACGTCAATCTTCTCCAGGAGCAGATGGAAAAGGCTTTTGTGTATTTCTCGTCGGCTTAGATTTTTGTTTGTTGTTGTCATCAACAAGGCTGAGTGCATCGATTGATGTGACGTGAGCGCTGTGAAAGCGGTTTGTGGGCCTTACATAAGCGGCTATCATTTGATAGGGTTAGGGTCTGGGCGATGGTGCGCATAAGGTACCCCTACCTATATACTTAGGTATGTATTTGTGATATAGAAACATGGTCTATAGTTTCAAACTATAGTATAGACTAGTCTACTTAAGAATGCCATTTAAGTATATACTCGATTGAGTCAGGCAGAACATCTATAAACTGGGCGAATTGTGGCAGTCAGAACAAAGAAGTAGGACTGGTGCTTGGCTCCTTATACCGGATTACACAGACAACATCTACCATCCCGAGTTTTCTACAATTGGTCGCTTGATATGAGTACATCATTCATTATCTCTACTTGCGCTTGTAAAGATATCTTACATACACAGCCAGGCCAGCTTATCAGAAGTTGGTTCTGATTGGCACGAAGCGGGTGGGGGCTGTAAAGCAGTGCAGCGCAACAGCATTTCGGGCCAACTCAAATCAACTGATGCATGGGAGAATTGCCAAACTTGAATCAGTCATGGGAATGAAAGGCTGCATCAATAATGTTTCGAACAGTCCAGGTGTCGTTTCCAACCCTACATATCACCTACTCCTCCGTTTCTAGCGGCCACTGCCCTAGGTCGCTCGAAATTGTAGTTGTGCGATACACCGTCAGCAACATGGGATCCTGACCATCACCGATCTGGTCAATCTGCATGGCCTTCCCGGAATTCGGGAACCCTTTGTGCTACCTACTGAATAGGGACTAAATAGGTGCCTTGCTTTCTAAGTAAGCAACATTCATAAGCAGCCTTTGTAACGGGAGCCTAAGTACGGAGGAATTATTGTAGTACAGACTCAAGCACTTCAATGTTGGGTAGATACCCTACTTGTCATCCCTCTCGGTGTATTCATCCTCCACGCCAAGACTTCGGTCTTTTGGGGACTTATATACTTAAGTACCCACTTAGTAAGCGCTAAGTATGTTTGTGTCTGAGAAACAACAAAGCATATACCTGTGTACCAATTTATGGTACATTCTTAGTAGATATTACTCTGAACAATGCCTAGTAGTCTCTTCTCTGACACCAATGTCAACCCCGGCGATTTGAAGATCCTATCGGCCTATTAAGCCACAAACATTCATGTGCATTATTTATAAGCGCCTGACATAAGCCCGTGAAAGGACCGTTCAACATCTAGCCTGGATCACGTATATATGAATCCCTTGCATACCTGGGGATACATTGGTGTTTGTTCGTTTCCTTCTGTCATCGCACTCCTCAAATCCAACATTCGAGTACCAGGACATCCTGACTAGAATCGGCCAACTACACCAGCCCACAACACAGAACAGAGAACAGAGAACAGAAAACATTGAACACTCTCATAATCAAGTCTTCTTTCTAAGCCCACAAGACCACAATGCAAATCCTCATCCTCGGCGCAACCGGCCGAACCGGCAGCCTCCTACTGCTCGAGGCCCTCCGGCGCGGCCACAACGTCACGGCTCTCGTGCGCAACCCCTCCTCGCTCGACAGCCTCACGTCGGCCCTCCCAGCCGCCCAGAAGTCCAGCCTGACCGCCGTGCGCGGGTCCCCCCTCAACACATCGGACGTCGCCAGCGCCGTCGCCACCGCCACCTCCTCCCCCGGCGGCGGCAAGCTCGTGGTGCTCTCGGCGCTCAACTCGCGGCGCACGTCCGAGAGCCCGTGGGCGGCGCCCCACCCGACCGACTCCCCGCCGCGCATGATGGCCGATAGCGTCGCCAACGTGCTGTCTGCCGTGTCGCACGGCGGCAGCGCGGCGGAGAAGCCCAAGGTGGTCTATGTCTCTGCGATCGGCGTGGGCGCGTCGACGGCCAACGCGCACTGGGTGCTGCGCACCCTGATTGCGCACAGCAATGTGAAACTTACGTATGACGACCACGAGGCCGCCGAGTCGGAGCTCAAGGAGGCTGGCAAGGGGGTGGACTGGGTGGTTGTGCGGCCTGGGCGGCTTACCGAGGGGGATGACGGGAGTAAGCCCAAGGTGTGGCCTGCGGAGAAGGGCATGGTCGGGATGTTGGCGAAGACTTCAAGGGGGACGGTGGCGCGGTTTGTGCTGGACGCTGCTGAGGGGAGCGAGTGGGATGGGAAGGATCCTATTGTTCTCAGTTGAGCGAGCCCAGATGCGAGTCTGGTGGGGAGCCAACCCGTGGAGTACGTAATTCTGTGTCTAGGTGGCAGTCTTACGAGTCTGTCCTGTTATGTCGTTTCTGTCATTTTCAGATAATTATAGTATGTTATAGATCTAATCGCCTTTTCTGATGCCTGGGAGCCATGACGCACGCAATACCCACTCATCCATTAATAACTAATAAATGACATGCATTAGCAAGAGTGGTTATGTCTGTACTCAAGTAAGTGCCTAACTTACAATATCCTTCTTGTGCTGGTGGGCCTGCAACTGGAAGGGGGCTTCATGCTGTCTTGCGACCTCAAGCCAGCTAGCAGGAGACATCAAATGATCCGAGTTCTGTCTGAATCTTGTCGTCGGGCTGTCTGGTGGGTCTGTGACTGCCGTAAAATGTTGCAGACAGGTCTCCAATGCTGTGGAATCCCTGTGGGGCTGAAACGGGTCCCATCGGGATTGTGAATCCGGGGTTCTAATTTCTCACAGTACTCTTCATACCGGTGCAGTACCGTTCATACTGGTATATGTAGTTCCCGTTATGGGACCTTGGCAATGATCCGAGCGGGGCTCCACCTTCAACGACATCTCTACTTAAATGATTACTTAGTACTTAGTACAGTCTCTGTGTGACAGCACTCTACCTTGCGGCTTCTGCGAACCGATCCAGTGCCCTTCGCATCTATCATCCCTCGAGTGGATACTCTGAGGTCTACTACTCAGTCGAGTGCTGGGCAGAGACGACAAATGCCTTGCTGACCGACAGCTTGTATTGTCCACGTCAGCACCTGAGGGGACCGGGGCTTTCAAGAATGCCAGCTGGGAAATGGACGAGTCACGCGTTGTGTTGAGGGGCAGATCTTCCTGTCGAGGATACCAGTTCTAACGGGGATCGGGAGTTAATGCGCACCCCGGGGTCATCACTGTCATCGGCAGAGTATGGTGTAGTTGGCGCGCGATCTGATCGTACCCGGGCACACGACATCGCAAAGTTGGAATCATGGAGCTGGTGGGAGGGTGTGCAGGGTGATGTGCTGTGTCCTCTGCTGGCGGCTCTAGTCAACGCCCCGGCACTGTGCCCTGGCCAGTGACTGATTGAGCAGTGGCACTTTCTCGATGCATTTGTTGCACCGGAACATATGGCATTGACACAGCGGCCATGGCCTGATACCCAAGACTTCTTGGACTTGGAGTGATACCACATGACCCTCCGGGTGCGGCAATACCTGCGAACCGCAAACTCTGGGCGGCTGTGTCCCGGCATTAGTACTCTGTGGCGAGAGTAACAACTACCTGCCACAGACTCCGAGATAATAGCAAGAGAACATGCAGTTCAGTTGATTTGCTTGCCTTCGACAACAGGACATGGGAAGAGGATAAACAAGGAAGAACACAAGAGATGAAGGGGCAGGTCCCGCTTGGGGTACCTATATGAATCCCACCCACACAACAATCAACACATGCGACCATACTCAGTGGAAAATTCGGCATCCCGTCCGCTCTGCCCTGGACAAGCCACTGAGGGCTGGGTTAGTAGTTGGGTCGGTGACGACCAGCGAATACCCGGTGTTGCATGTTGTTTCTTTTGTCTTCTTTTCTTGCTCTATTTCTGGCCGTTGGGGTCCACTGGCGAAGATAGAGGTGGATCAGTCAGATTAGGCGCCACCCAATCGTCTAGGATGGAACTAGACCACAGCGATGATTTCAGACGACATTGATACCCGAAGCTGAAGTTGATGTGTCTTTCCTTCGGTGGTGCTGTTGGGTACTCTGCGCCTGATAAGAAACTTGGGCCGAAAGTGCAGCTTGGGGATGGAGTGGTTGAAGGGCTCAAACACGGTAACACTTGCAACGACAACACTGCAACAAGACGGCAAGCTTGCGGGGGAAAAGCAGCATTCGGGCTATATGTCACCATGATATATTGAACCTGTCTTCTATCTTTCAACGACGCCTTCGTGTCTGCACTACCAAGTCACCACCCAAGTCCAGCAACTTTTTGTCTATCCAAAGTCAGCTAGATGAACAACTGCGGCCACTGAAACAATTACCGGAGCTGGGGGTGGGGGTGTATGTACCTGATGGTGTACCTATATACGGCTACTGGTTGAACCGCTGCTGGAAGGCTCTGATCTCCTCCTCCATCCTCTGCTTGTGGTCACGACGGCTGGTGTTCACGTCCCTGGTCTGGTCCGGCAAAGTGATGTTGATGTTTCCATCCCGAACGGGCTCTTGGACGAAAGTTTGGGTACGATGAGGGGCGAGGGCTTTGTTCTCGGTGTTCGAACCACCGCTGTAGGGAGCTGGAGTGGTTCTGCCCGATTTCAGTGCACTTTCTTGGGGCTATCACGGAGGAGAGGGAGACAGCATACTTGTCCATGGTGCTTTTTGGGCTTCTTCGATGCCGGACAATGTTGGATAGAAGATATGGTTCGTATTTCAACTAGGATAGGGAAGAAGAAGCGTGGTCCGATCTCTCTGGGCAATCAAAGTGCTATGGCTGGGCACCTGGGTATATCGACCGGAGACAATGCACATTTTCGACTGGGTGAGCAGGTTTCTTTTTATATCACAGAAGTAGGCGGAACATGACGCCTTTTCCCTGCCTTTCATCCTCGGAGAGTAGTACGCGGTCTAAAAACATCAGTTCTATGATAGTTGGCACTGTCTGGCCTGAAACGACGAATCACCATTGCCCACCAAAACATTCAAATGTTCCGTTAACGGAGGAAGACCGAACCTTATCCGTTGATACCACTGTTGCTTACACTGTTGCTTATCGATCGGTACCTCTGTTGCTTATCGATTGATATCTCTGATGCTACATACTAAGTATGTACGGAATCCATCACATGGTCACTACCCTAGGGTACGTACCTTGGGAACCCACTCGATCCTTTGAAACACCCTTCGAAACACTGAAGCACCCTGGTCGGCATTGTCTCCCATTTTTCTTAGCCTTATATATTCTTGACGACCGTTTCTAGTATATTCCTACCACGGCCGATATCTCATGCTTGCCCCATCGACACTCTGGACTACCTTTCTTCACCTGTAATCATCTCTGCTAACATTTCGAACAAGCTACCACGGAACTGAACGGAGAGAACACAACACAGCACTTGAGGCCACTGCCAAAGCGATTGGTCGACAAGGTCTTGATAGTGAGCTAGTTCTCAGGTAGGTATTCCATTATCATCTCCAATTATTGGCTGCAGCTTGCAGCAATGTGCAAGGGCGGAACGGCAGTGTGACCCGGATCTTCCGTGACGTGCTTCTTATTGTGTGTTACCAATATTCAGTAGCTCAGTGGTCTATTCCGCCGCCCTTCTTCCACGCGCACCCAATGCCTGTGGCTCTTCGGCTGCCTTCTTTGACACTTCTGGATTAGTGAGCCTGCCTACTTCGGAGGGTTCCTATAAATACTTGTAAGCGTGCCCGTAATATTCGCAGGTCCTCCCACCTTAAAGACCTCGGGGGTCCTCGGTGATTTACCTACGAGAACAAGGTTAGCCAATAAGGAGAAGTTGATGTGCAAATCTTGTTTGCAGACTTTAACGGAAGAGCTGCTAGCCACCACTGATACACGAGTCTCCTTGATCCATCCATAATCATGAAGCAAGAAGTTACGCCACTATGAGCAAGGAGACTTGCCACTTTATGCCATAGCCTTGCATCGGATTGTCTGTCAACTTCGTGCTTTTGTTGCCTCTCCCACAGCAAGCCGCTGAACGTGCCGTTTTCATTCATTCTATTTATTACTTGCCGTCGCCTAAGCACAGTCTCACCGCAGACACTAAGCCGAAATGGCCTGCTAATTATGCATAGAAATGTGATTTTTATTGTAGGCTATTACCAGAGCCCAAACCCCTTGATCCGTATATATACAGCACTTGAGGACCTGCACGATGTCCGCACGGCCTCTGTTCCATAATTATAAGTCCACTCCACATACAGTCGTTTCCACACTACTGTGGTTTCGTACTGAAAAAAAGTTACCCCTTGTTAGGTACCTACATATCACCCGTGCTGTGAGTACTTAACTTTTCGCTGGTTAACAGCGTGCATACCCGGAAGATGAGTCGGCAGGGTGGGGGCAACCTGACCTGAGAGCTGTTACTTACGCATTATATGAACTCAAAATGAATGAAACAAGCTTCGGTAGTTACCCGTGGACTCTGGTCTATGTATTGGTGGAGGAAATTCTCCACTTGAGGCTTTACACCCCGGTAGGGTTGATATATCTGTCCCAGTGGTTTTCGCTATGCTAAGAATGTGGTGTTGGTGGGCCGGGGGGGGGGGGTAGAGGAGGTGTAGGGTAGAGGAGGTGCAAGGCCTTCAAATAGTTGCTTGTGTTGGCTGGTTTGTTTGGTTATTAGGTACTGTATAACGGTGCTGTCAAATAGCCCCGAACCTGGCCTGCCAGAGGTTCCTGCCTAACAGGAGGGGTAGAAGTGATCCCACGTCATCTACTATTATTTGGAGTTCAGAGATCTAAGATACACTTGGAATTAAGTATATAAGCTTACAATATCTAAGTGCAGCGAACGTTTCTTACTAGACAGGAATGAATATCGTGCTGATACAGGTATCACCCGCCTTGACGAGGACGGAGACGATACATTAACGAGGACTATAAATGCAGATCGGTTGTTACCGGGAGAACCCGCTTCGGGCAAGGTACTAATTACCCTAGGGTATATATATAGTCAGGGGGCTCGGAATATTGATAGAATCAGCATCCCATAGCAGGGAGTCGGAAAGCGTTTATAGGTAACAGGGAAGATGCTCCAGGAGATGACGAACCCGTTAGTGATAAGGATGTCAAATTATTTGCTAGATCTCTTTCAATCACTCGACAGGTGAGAGGTAAGGGGTTCCGGGACTGGATAGTCATGGAATCGCCTCAAGTGCTCCAAGCCATTGGTTCAATAGCGGCCGACAAGCGACGTTCCTAATAACATATATGTAAGCCGTCCACGGGTGGTGAATTTGCAGTCTCAAACCGTCCACCTTGCCAACTACACACACTCAACATAAGGGCGTAACTCTGCTGGGCCTGTGCTCATCATTCATTTGCAGCAGTGTCTCGGGCAAGTCAGGAACAGCTTCTTAGTAAAGTATATACTGGGAGAGCATACTGTAATCAGCGACTGGTAGGTACTGCACATTGTATTCAAACTGTTCCATGCGACGGAGCTACTCAATCTTTCTGACCTCACTGCGTTGGTCTTACCGCCCTTCACGCCCTCCAGGGCCTACAATCCGCCGGCCTCTATTCAAGATGGACCGAACCCCTCTCCTTTTCAATGACTTCAACTTCTGCCATATATTCACTCCGTGTTTTCGTACCGAGCGCGTCTTGGTAGCCCAAGGCCCCGGGCTGGTTTCCATCCTTGTAGCACTGCGCAAGGTCGTGTCGCTTGTGGGTAGCGAATATGCTGGCATCTCGGGCTCTAGAAGTTCTTTTATTGCGAAACAATGGAAGGCCTCTGAGCTTTGCGATGATTGAGAGCATCCCTCTGAGTTCAACATTGACTCGTCAGTGCGGCTCGACATGGAGGGCCGTAGCTTCTCTGAATATGTGCTGTGGGCCCTCGATGTAGAGGAAGGAGGATGGGATGACGCTGGAGTGGAGGTAGACCCAGGCGTCTGGGACGCGCTGATATTATCAATGACCCTCAGGGGCCCAGTCATCGGCGAAAGTTCTTGGTCAGTCACACACATGGACTTTTGTCGAAGAGGATGCTCTTGCCGAGGGCCAATCACAACTGCTGTTTCAGGAGTTTCAGGAGAATCATTCCCAGGACTTTGGTTTTTCTGAAATATATCATCATCTTTTGGTGTTGTTGAGCCAGCCACGATGGTCGTAGAGCGAGTATGCTGGAGTTGAACCGGACCTGGAGTTCGAGGAGGGAACATATAGTCTGCACTGTCATTTCCAAGCTTGTCCGTAATATCGTGTCCTGGTAAAAGAGCACAGGTGAGGTCTTTCGAGTCCCTGAAAATGGAAGTTCTACCGAGATGCGCACTTGAGTTCAAGTCACAATGTGTCGAGATATGGGTGCTCCAGTGTTGTCGGATGTGCTGGTGATATCCGTCACCATTGCAAAGAGGAGGGAATTGACCGGTAAGAGAAGTATCCTGCGATTCTCTGTTGTAGTAGCAATCTCCTGTGCCATGATCCGGTTGATGGCTCTGATCAAGTATCTTAGCCAAGCTCTCCACGAGTTCCTGGATAGACCATCGACTTTCTGGTTTGATCACGAGCATATGCCCTTGTATAATGTCCAGAAAATGGTGCAGGTCACTGGGGCAATGTTTCAGTCCGCGCAGATATGAGAACCACTGCAGTATAGGTCAGTATGTTGCGGAGTCGAGAATTGAGCATGGTCCAGATGTCTTTCCTGGCTTACTAGTTTGACCGATTCTTTGACCTCTGCCTCTTTCATTCCCGGGTTGTAAAGAAAGAACTTGTCTTCATAATATCCAGACTTGCAGATATCTTCGTCCCGGCGGGTGATATAAAAACTTAGGTGGTCTCGCCCATCTCCGTCCTCGAAATGTTGCCCACGAGTGGCATCGTATCCAACGAGATGGCAACTGATGAATTCCAAAAACACGCAGCCCAGACTCCACACATCATATCCTTGGCTTACATGTTTACCGAACGTTACGGCCACCTCTGGAGCACGATATGTCCTAGTGCCACCAATGCTTTTCATGGTAGTCTCTGTGTTGCTACCTTCAGCATGGAACCGCATCAGCGTAAAGTCCGAAAGAACCAGTCGGTCCTCGGTGGTGGAAGGGTCTCTAAACCACAGGATATTTTGAGGCTTGATATCCCCATGCCGACCCAGGAGTCTCTTGTATCCGGATGATGAATCGGTGCATTGGTACTGGTGAATGCACTGCAGGCCTTGCACGAGTCCGTAACATTGTTTGAGTAGCCACAGGGAATTTTGAAGAGACGGTCCGGCCTGCTGCCATAAACTTTCGAGGTTTCCTTCGGCTAATGGGAACAACAAGAAGTACTTTTCGCACTTTGAATATGCTGCTAAAGCCTTGATCAAATTCTCATGTCCGGTATGAGGGTGGGTGAAGTGTTTCAATGCTTTCAACTCGTCTCTGAAGTCGGTTGCCCTTCCAAATTCTTTCAGAGCAAAGAAGGGGCCTTCTTGCAGACGCTCCCAGTGATCCTTATACCCGTAAAATGTCAACATTCTGTAAAAGAAAGAAGTTATTTTTTGCTTCACCTTACTTACCAATCCAGTGCTTGTTTCATAGTGATCGGGATGAATTTGGACCTTCCACACTACCCCCTGTCCACCACTAGATAGTCTAGTTCTCGTCAGGAATGGCAACTTCTGAAGCTGACCATATCTTTCCTCCTGGACGTTTTGTGCAGCAAAGTTCCACACGGGAACATCAACTATGCATTGATTCATCACAAATGAAGCCACGTGGTTGTCTGACCTCAGACAAGTCTTGAGGCAGTCCCGGCATAACGGCAAGTTATCATCCGAGATACCTCTCTCAATGAAGGGCCAAATATGTTTAGTTTCTTTGATCAGGAGCAGAATGGCAAAGATTTTAACCCGTTTCTTGTGACCGGTAATGTTGTCCACCTTGACCAGACTCGTCTCCGGTGTCTGCATCAGAAGCGATTGTATGGTCTTGTCCGTCAGTATGTCTCTAAGAGCGTTTCTAGGAAGAAACTCATCACTGTCGCAAGATGTCCGGGCCCTTGATGGTTCGAAGCTGTCATGGAGTCTCTTTGGTACGGTTGTCAGATCTCTTTGCTCGAGATCGGATGTGCCAGATGAAGTAGCGACTCGACTCGGTACTTCGTGTGCCGGTAAGTGTGAGTGTGTAGGCGAGCCTACTGCTGGTGGCTGGGTTTGCTGCGTATCGACCTACAACTGTTCAGAAAAGAATTTACGGTAGATTTAGGATCATGTAATAGGATTGCCAACCTTGGTTCTCAGTGACGTGTTCGTATGTTCCAACATGCCCGACATCATCTCGAGTTGGAGTTGCCTTGGTGTCTTCGCCACAAAGTGTTGATGGAAAATAATTAGAGCAACTTGACCGAGAAACTCAATCTTGCAGCCTGTGCATAATTAGGATAAGAAGCTGGAAAATCATTGACAAGCGACAGTGCCGTTCGTGGCTTTCAATGTTGTGAAAAGCCGGCTTCACTCAGCAGATATATGTGCAGTGGGCCGGCTTGCTTCCCCGAGGATCATCAGTTGAAATTTCCTCAAAATAGAAACGAGACGTCTTCGTCTCTGACCGCACTGTCCACAATCCTGCCGACGATGCTTCTCCATGGCAAACTACAAGCATCCACTGAGTAATGTATAGAGCCTTGTTGACATATATTAGTATAGGGCAGTGAAGACAATCGAAGACATATGCCCTTACCCACTCTCCTGCGTCTAGTACTGCAGTGAGCCGCAAGCGCAGACTGGCGACCAGCTGGATTTTTAGTGGGGAGGCATAGTTGATGCCTACGATAAGCTGGCTGTATCTCATTAGAAATCAGTCGAGAACAGAGCCTCCTCACCCATGGGACACCGTGGCATGCGTCAATGTTTGCATTTTGTTGTACACTACTTCAAACTTTGATCGTCACCTGCATATTTGTAATTTAATCAGCCAACATTTCAAACAAAACGAGATTGCGGAGGCGAGGACATACTTGTAATAGATTTGCCTGCATCGGGCGTATGATTTAGTCACGATACCTGGTATGGGTAAATGCCAGGCTATTGGCTTAATAGTCTGTTTTTCGAGCACCTCGGTTTTACTACCAACTATAAGGGTATCGAATGTGTCAAGGGCCTTAGCCAACGCTTGCCTGACTCCCCTCCCATTCAATATGTCACCTCACCTGGGGAAATTGGGGGCAGGTGGCGATCGCCAACCTCCCTGATCCAAGCTTGAATCATCTTACAGCTATCTATCGCGGGAGAACACCTCCTCGAGCGCTGCCCAACGGCGGCTCGTGCAAGCCTGGAGGGCATTGCATCAATAAGGCTCCCGGAAGCAGGCTCTACGAATGAGCCGCATCAACACCCGAAACCCTTGGAAACGTGGCAAACCATGTTTGGGATGCATGTCAGAAATAGTCCCTGTTGTGCAACCACATGACAGACAGACCGGTTATACAGCTATCATTATGGCAGCCAGACTGCTTGAAAATATCTGCAGTAGGTTTCTGCTGTACTGGTGAAGTTATCAGGTAATCAAATGAATTGAAGAGATCTAGGCTTCGTAGAAAACGCCGCTTATAATGTATCAACACAAAAAAAATATTGTACTAGATAGATGCGTAGACTTCCAGGGCTTAAAAAGTGCTGGAAGAGGTATTCTCAAGCGGAAGGCTAGCATCAAGCCATAAAACCCGCCTCAATACCTACCTGAAATGTAGCCCCACAACATTTTTGCACTTTGGTATGCATGCCAGCCAACAGTCCCCATTGCATAGCCACGTAGCAGTCTAGCCGCCCAATATGCAGTAAACCTCTCCTGTACTGTCAAAGTATCTCTAGATACCTCCTAAGTATCTAGGTCGATTACAGAGACCTAGTCCTCGCAAGGGAAGACCGCTTATGACATGTGTATCTCGAGGGTATATTCGTTAGTTCCTAGGTAGATGCGCAGAAAGGCTGGAAGAGCCTCAAAATCGGAGGGTTGGTGATTGAGTTGCTGGAACATGACTATATAAACCCAATTTATCTACTCATGCTCTGTGCCGTGCTCGGAAGGATATCGCCCCTACAAGCTTCAAGCACTGCTACATCCTTTGCAAAGATTCAACTTCGATACATTATTGTTTGCACTCCTGGTTGAATTATCGCTTTCCCAAATCTTCGTCACACCATGGCTGGAGTGAATTCTCGTTCCATTGATCCTGCATGTATCGAGGCATTCACCGTCGACACATTGAATAACCCAAGCTATCTGCCGCAAAATGCGGTCAGTAACTTCCTGCGCCGAGACCGAGTTACGAGGACGATACGCGGTGAGGGTCGCTTCTGCTCCTACAGTGCAGACGAGTTGCAAAGACTTGTCGAGTACTCGATCCAAAATCCCCGCGTCTTTTTGACGCTTGCCTGGACGCGATTATTGAAGAAGATGCCACTTCTACTCTCGGGAAATTTTGCAGACTCTGATCTTCCGGTCCGAATGGAGACTGACAGGACCTCCGGGACCAGTTATAAGAAGGTATACTCTGTGGCAGGTCGCCAAAACAATCCATGGGAGTGTTTCGTCGACGGCGATGATGAGACAAATAGCTGGGACTGGCCAGATCTGGAACTTTTCGTCTCGAATCAATGGCTGTTCTTCCCGGTCTTCTTTGAAGACAAGCGCTTCGAGTGTGAGATTCACCATCATCGGCCGCTCCCGTACGTTAGGTTGGAGGCTACAGCTGTAGCTGGTGGCTATTTTGGCAAGGTCTACAAGTTAGGACTGCTATCAGATCACATCAAGCTCAGCCTGGTGAGGTACTTTCCTCAGGTAAGGCAGACCTCCCACCCCCCCCCCCCCGATTTCAGAACGCCCAGCACATGACGCCTTGAATTGGACACGAGCTAAACTGGGCCTTCAATTCCCAGGTCTCGCACAACTCTATGCTGGTCCATGAAGTTGCAGTCAAGCAACTTAGCATAGATGGGGCTACGGAGCAAGAAATCGACAAATTTTTCCACAAGGAAGCGCTAACCCTCAAGACCATGAGGAAGCTGAAGCACGCCCACCTCATCGAGGCCATCTCCGCGTACAAGAAGGGCGAAAAGCGATGCTTTGTATTTCCTTGGGCCCTTGGGGGCAACTTGCGCGATCTCTGGAACCGTAATACTGGCTCTACGGATCAGCAGATGAGACAGTGGGCCTGGGACCAGATCCGAGGGCTCACCGACGGGATTGACAAGCTGCATGTGGAAGGCACTCGCCACGGAGACTTGAAGCCAGAGAATATTCTCATGTTCAGCAGCGATGACAATCTGGGATTGGGTTCACTGGTAATCGCGGATGTGGGCGTTGCCAAATTCCACGCTGTTGAGACGCGCCAGCGGCAGGCCCAAGGGTACGTGACCACCAACAAGAACGGCACGCTGCGTTACGAGCCGCCCGAGATCGAACTCCATAAACCTGGGTACATTTCGCGCAAATACGACTCGTGGTCGCTTGGTTGCATTCTGCTGGAGTTCGTCATCTGGCTGCTGCGCGGCAGCGCCGGCCAATCACGCTTCCATAGTGAACGCATCGCCTGGCCCCATCTCGACCGCTTCTGGGAGCAGGATTCCAATCGCAATCCGATATTGCATCCTGTAGTAGAGAGATGGATCAACGAAGAGCTCACCGGCGATCTGGCAGCAGCACCGGCTCTGCGAGACCTCATGGACCTGGTGGCGAGCCATCTGCTCGTTGCTTCTGTGGACGAGCGAGCATACGTCGACAAGTTCTATGGAGGTCTGCAGAGCATCAATAACGAATGTTCAGTTAACCCTCTATACATGTGGAATGAACCAGACAAGGTACTGACCAGACGCAAGGAACCCGTGGCGGAGGAAGTCAATGACTTTGTTGTACCCATCTCTCAGCAAGTAGGTTCCACCGCACAGCCCGGGTTCGTTTTATGAAGACTGATCATGTCACAGTATGTGAGTACTCGCCAGTAGGACTCTGTGTGCATTAGCTGCCGTGACTGACAATAATCACCGCGTGTGTACATACCAGAACGTGAGCAGACATCAAGTCATCCCTTAATCACGGCTCTGCATATCACTGACACTTAGCAGCCAGTATGTGCCGGTATACTTCTCATGGGCCATCTACCTCATTACTAATTCAACCAGAAAACCAGCATACTGGTCGACAAATGGGAGATCGTGACGGACTCTGGTCTGGTCAGTGAGCTTCTTGAAGGCCTAAATTGGCCCCAATGGCCCGCGACACAAGGCCTGGCGGACTCGCGAGGCCGCTTATGTCGCGATTGTTCGGTCATCGACTTCACCTTTCAATCTTTTGAACTTCATCGAACCCTGCAGGATCTGCGTGATTCCGCATCCGAGTGTGCATTGTGTGGCTTCCTTTACCGCCGTATTTCAGCTCTTGAAGTGAAGCCTCAAGAGCCTCTGAAACTGGGCCGAATTCGTTCCATGATCATGGTGTACCCCATCGATCGACCTATCATCTCGCTGTACTGCAAACCAGGTCGGTCGACTCGTGCGCCTCCCAATATCTATACGCAAGCTGACCTTTGCTTTCCAGTCTCTGGGTCTCCTCTCCCCGCGCTTCCGTTTGCCCAACTTGGGATTCCGCTGCTTCCTGAGGCGGGTAGCCCCGAGCAATTCACCTTGCTGAGATCGTTGATACGTAGATGCGATGAAACACACGATTGCATGACAGCTCAGAACCACTCGGAGTCCCTAGCCGAACTGCCCACAAGGCTGATTGACGTGGGGACAGACGATTCTGAACCGATCCGCCTTATCCAGACCAGCCAGGAATCAGCAGCCAAAGGCCCGTACATCGCGCTGAGCCACTGTTGGGGCGTTCTCAGCCGTGAGCAACGCCTCTGCACGTACAAGGACAACATTGCGCAGCGGCAGGCGCACATCGCGTACGATGCGATGCCCCAAAACTTCCGGGATGCTGTACGCGTCACGCGCGCACTGGGCATACGCTATCTATGGATCGACTCGCTGTGCATCGTGCAGGACGATCCGGACGATTGGTCCGCCGAGGCTGGCAGAATGGAGAATGTGTTCAGCCACGCGTATTGCACGATCGCGGCGAGCTCGGCGAGCTCGTCGCTGGTCGGATTCCTGGGCCACAGACGACGGAGGGAGTCCATCAAGCTCTCGACGCCAAAAGGGGAGCCGTTTTATTTGGCGGAGGATGTCGATGACTTCCGTGCCGATGTGGAGAACAGTATCCTGAGCTCGCGCGGCTGGGTGTTGCAGGAACGAGCCCTATCCAGACGCACAATCTACTTTACCTCGACCCAAGTCTACTGGGAATGCGGAAACGGCATCGTCTGCGAGACGTTAGCCCAGCTGCAAAAGTGAGTTTTCTGCCCGTCGGTGCCATTGCTTGATGATCACCAGGTTATCAACCATACCAGAATTTGGAGTCTCGACCACTAATTCGATCACCGCACAGTCAACAGTCTCGATTTCTCGGCGACAGCAACTTCCCAACATTCGGCCTGCAATTCTACAAGGACGACCGCATCCGGCTCGTGCAGCACTTCTACTCGGCGTACTCGGCGCTGGCCTTGTCATACACTTCCGACCGCGCCCAAGCCGTCGCGGGGCTGCAGCGGCGCATCGCGCGAGCCTTCGGATCGGCTGCTGACTATGGCGTGCTCTGGCGTTGGCCAGAACGCACGCTGCTGTGGTACCGCGCCACGGATGTCCTCACCAGGATCGACTACCAACACTGCACTGCACCGCCGCCATCGTGGTCGTGGATGGCGTATGATGGCCGCATAGCCTTCCTCGAGATCCCGTTCGCTGACGTCGAATGGATGGGCAACATACAGAGACCTCTGGACTCCACGGGGGATGTGCGCCTGCGGGCGGATGCGAGCTGGCTGCGCGTAGGGGCTGCAGAGTTGACGGAGAGGGCGGTGCTTGACGTGCAAGGTGCCGAGATTGTGGAGGACTCCTGGAGATGTGTGTTGGTTGGGAAGAAGAGAGCAGAAAGGGGAGAAGATAACGTTGCACACTATGTCCTCCTGGTTCGTCCGGTATTCTCTTCTTCAGGTCAGCCAGGTGATCTTTACGAGCGTATCGGCGTTGCAACCTTGTTGGCTGCCCATTTGTCAGTTGAGACGAGTTCTGTTTTCATCGTTTGAGGACATAAGACTTTGGTGTATTTGAGCCCGAGCTTGCAGTATGTCGAGGTATCTGGAGGAGAGTGAGGTGTACTTGGGTACTAAGTACTTAGGTACTAAGTACATATATCGAATGAATTGACATTGGCCGATCACGCATCGCAACGACATGGCGCTATTTGCTGATTGACTTGGTGTAACGCACCCCTCCACTTTCAGCATATCAACACCGTGGCCATATACAGGGGCACCAGTTTGCTCCATCACATTAGGGATCTTGATGTACCGTATACACAGCGGGCGGAGCAGGGTGTGGAGTTTGTTTGCGTTTGTGTTTAAGTGAGCATGTTGGCACCTGGAGCGTCGAGATCTGATTCTGGGTAAGATGCTAGAGGTTATGTTTCATGTAGGGTAATAACATTGGCACGAAAAGATTCGTGATTATGAGGGTTGGGGTAATTATGGCGATGCTAACATGTTTTCTATTCTGCTTCGCACACTTAAAGCCATGCTAGACTTTTTGCCTTTCATGCAAGCAGAACTAGAGTTAGTCACTCAGGCTTCGATTCCCTATCTATTCAAATATCTGGATTATTGAGATGCGATGTCTGGAGCAAAGCTACAAGATTTATAGAAAATCCCAGGGGGAATAAATTGGAGAGCAATAGCTTCGAGGGCATATATGTGCAATTGGGCCTAATCATTGATATGAAGACTGTGTAGCAGATAAAAGTACCAGCCGTAGAGAGTTTGTCACCAGGTTCAATAAAATAAAGACATAAACCAATTAACTTTAACTTTCCAGGTCGCTTTCAAATTTCCTTGCATTGTTCATCAAGTGGCAAAGACCCATTCGATTATTACGTGGGCTGCAGCAGTCTCACACGTAGACAGGCTCACCCCCGGGGGCCCCATCGTTATAAAGAGGTTGCAGCTTCGCATTCCGATTGAAGAAGACATATCGTTTGATGAACCATGGAAGCCAAGTACCTGTCTGGTACCTGATATGCCGCCGGGTTGGCACGCCGAAGACATAATCAAGCTCTTCCAGTGTCCGCTGTCTTTTGTTTTGCGTAAGAACACCTCAAGTCAGCAAACAGAATCCGACTCATTGCTTTCAAAAAGTTTCGATGCATATGTGTGGGAACTTACTTGGTCTCAGGGACGATGAGAAAGATGACGACCAAAGCCAGGGTGTTCAGTCCCGCGTAGAAGCAAAACGCACCCGTGGGACCGATGCGGGCAAGCAGCGCGGGAAAGGTCATGCTCAGGGCGCTGCCTACTGCGTTGTTGATGCAGATGGTAAATGCAGCGCCTATTTCACGATGGGATAGGGGAAACGCTTCCGAGAAGTATATCGAGGGCATGGGGCCCATACCTGAAACATCCGGGTGTTATTATCTCGACTCAGAGTAAGGGTACGCCGAGACGTATAATCAGCCAGTATCTGCTTACCAGATGAGAACAGGACAGTATAGATATATAGGAAAAAGGCGATCAGAGGGAGCCTCGCGTCCGACGCAGCGGGCAGGAGGAAGCTCAGCCCAATTGCCACGAGGCAGATGGTCATGTTGGGCAGCGTGAGCAGCAACAAGTTCCGCCGGCCGTAGGTGTCCGTGGTATATATCGCGGGGAAGGTGAATATGAACACGACCAGTCCGAAGCCAAACGAGGCAAGGAGGCAGTTTTTCGTCGAGTATCCCGCCTCCTGGAAGATGGTAGCGCTGTAGAAGCCCATTATGTTGATGCCCGAGAACTGCTGGGATATGGAAACCCAGGCGGAGGACACGGTGGCACGGCGGATGCGAGGAACGGTGAGGAGCTCCTTGACACGGGCGCCCAGGCTGACTCCGGCAAACGCCTCGCGCTCCTCTGCAACTTGGCAATGGGCATAGTAGAGGTCCCGTGCCGCTTGCATCTCGGAATTGCGGATCCTGCAGAACGAGGTAAATGACTCTTTGTAGCGTTGCTTCTTCATGAGCCAGCGGGGAGATTCTGTGTTCCAGTCAGCGTCTTCCGACTTTCTTCTTTGGATTTGGGACACGTCATACCAGGGCAGAACCAGACGAGTACCAAAATGGGGATTGCTGGAACGAAGGCAGCAGCTAGTTGGAATCTCCAGGCCAGGGGGCCAATCTGATAGAAGATGAGGTTCGAGCAGAAGCCTGCAAGGACGCCAAAGGAAACCCAGATTATGAACGAATTCACAAGTCCACCTCGAACGGAGGCAGGAGCCACCTCAGCGGAGAAAACAGGTATAGTCGATATCTTGATTCCCATTCCAAGGCCCTTGAGTTTTGGTTGTAAGTGCACATATCCCGATGAAAAGGAGGCATCCCGGTCTCCCATGGACAGTTTGACTTACCATGAACATGCGACAGATTAACAGGCCCCACCAGTTCTGAGTGAAGGCTTGAGCCAGAACCGGAAAGATACAGAATAGTCCGGTCAAGAAGATGGTGCCTCGGCGGCCGATGGCATTGTTGATAGGATCAGCCGCCCAAGCTGATAGCAGGCCAAAAATGGTCGGTCCCTGTCATGTTGTATCATGTCAGTGGATGTCTCAACATTCGAGGCGCCGCGAATAGTAGCCTGGACCGACAAGGTTTTCACCCCTTGTAATGAATAGGCCTATACGCATACTAGGTTCCTCCCGTCCAGTACCACACATCTCAAGAATGGACCGAGGAAGTACTTACAGCGTTGATGAGTCCAATGAGCCACTCGTTTTGCGCGATCCCGAATTCCTGGGGAAAGCTCAGGTTCGCCCCATTCGCGCCAGTGTTGTCCCACCCCTGTACAGCCGAGCCCAGTGAGCACAACGCTATCGTGTAGTAGAGATCCTTGGGGAGATGCCACTTGTGGGTCACCTCTCTCCTGAGAAACGTCTTCTCCTCAGGAGTGAGCTCCTCTATATCCTCATAGCAACCAGGGTTCTGTGCGGCCAATGCGCCATGGTAAAATGTTTCTTCTTTGTCTTCGAAGCCGTACTCGCGGCAGAAGGCCGCGACCTTGGTTCGTAGTTCACTTCTCGTGAGCCCAGCTAAGGGGTTTACGATCCTGGAATGGGACCGCTTGTAAGCCTGTGCGTATCATAATCCTTGGTAGTATCTGTATAAAAAATACGAACCTGGCATTTACGTTGTTGTCATACTCTGCGACAGTGTGCTCAATGTGGTCAACGAAGTCCTTTTCCTTGAAGTCATCTTTGGTTGAATCCATGATGCTGTCGTGGTGCTGCTGGACTGTGGACACCGCCAAAGGGTAGATGTGTGGTGTAGTCGAGGGCGAGGGCGAGGTTGCGAATTGGAGACAGAATCGCCGAGTGGGTTCAGCTTCACTCTCTCTTATTATACTGAGACGCTGGAGCCCTGGAAGACTCCAAATGCCGAGACGTCGATCCGTTCAACCTTTACCCCAGATTTGATGGCATGTCTTCCCCGTGGGGTGTGTCCGATTCAGACAGACATCCGTCACGCGGCGTATACCCCTCTTGGACGGTGGGTCCATGTTTTGAAAGAGGCCTTATCCGACAACATCTCGATTGGTGGCATATATCACAAGGTTTGACAACTACATCATATAGTATCGGATGTGGTCTGGGGAAGGGGAGGGGGAATTATACCGATGCGGAGTCGAAGTGCTGTCTTCCGATGTCCAGAGAGCACTTTCAGCCATCCCATTGGGAATCATGAGCCGCGATTTGCTTCAACCAATCCTTCGTCGACAGCCATCTTGGCCTGCACAGGTTCGCGTGTGACAACACGAGGCAATCCTACCATGCCCCGTGCAGGGAAAGGATGTCCTGTGTGTGTCCATCTTGCCCAGTTTCCGAATCTGGTGAAGAGCTGCGGGAGGTGCGTGGGGTCGGATCACAAACAGAGGAAAGTTGGCCACGATGACATAGATCTGTACTCAATTCTTCTGGTGCCCTGTGTGTGTCGGGAGGGGTAGGTGGGAATTGCCTACAGGAATATGGGACCTGGATTTGCTTGTCCTACAGAGACGATGGTCGCTGGCCGTTTGAGGTATGTTCGAATGGCATTGGAAAATATACGCATTGTCTCTAGTTGGGTAAAAAGATCAGAATAGTTTAAGAGGGCACTGATAATCTTTGGTAATATTGCACCTTCTCTTGATTAAATTATTTTCAGACAATTTCAGCCAGACAAAACCCCTAATAGGAGCCAGAGACTGCTCACTAAATCACAAATGGGAAGCACACCGGAGACAACATGGTTGGAGAAGCTGGAGGAGCAGCGTGAGTTCAACTATTCAGTGCTCACTTACACGTAACCTCCGATGAGTTGAGTATATGGAATACCACAGTGAACGTTGACGTCGACTGGATGGACCCCGAATACGTCAAGAACATGCCCATCAAGCCTCGTGATCAGACGAACAGCCAGCTCTGGGTGGACATCCAGCTGGGCCGCGAGTCCAATGCAGAACTTTTGCACCAGGCCGCCAAGGAGCGCAAGGACCAGGGCTGGCTCGTTATCTATACACGCATGGCTGTTCTCGTGTGCAAGAGGAATATCGACAACATCATAGGTCGTGTTCTGCTGCAGACTGTTCCCTCCAAGGCATACGATACTGAAGCCATGATCGCATGCTCGACTTTATGACCAAGAATTTGCGAGGGCGGGCATTTGTCCAGACCGCTATTTCATCAAGTTTCCTTCAATCGGTGCTGCTGTGAATGCCGCCAAGATCCTGTCTTCCGAGGGAATCCCTACGCTAGGTACGGCTCTTCCCAAGTATTTCTGGGCTGCCTGAAGCTATTGCGTGCAGCCAGGCTGGTATGCTGCACATAAGACCGTACTTCAATGGTGAGCCTTTCTGACTAAGTTCGTTCAAAGCGAGCTATTGTGGCTGAAAAGAGTACTTCCACTGAAACGAGGGCTCATGACCTTGATCTGTGGCCGAATGTGGAGGACCCTGCCACCCAGCACCCCCCATGAGTGCCCGTATCGTACAGATCCTCGAGACGTACAAAATGCTGTACAAGGAAACGGGCAAAGATCAGCCTCTGCTGAAGAATGCCAGGCAAATCCCGTGGCCACAAGTTGTAGTTGCAAATTAGCTGACTTGATCGACAATCAGCTTTGTGAGCCCCAATGAGGCCATGGCTACTGGAGAGTTAGGCTGCCACTCCGCAACCATTTCCCACACAGTGCTAAACGAACCCGCCAAGCTGAAGTATGATGGTTCCAAGCAGCCAGGTAAAGGAGTCCCGAAGCACGTGCAGTACTACAGGGACATCGGGCCGACGCCTGAGAGACTCAGAAAGCTGTCAGCCATAGACCCCTTGGCGGCAGCTGATTGGGATGGAGAAGTCGCTTGCATGGATATCGACTATCTGGCCAACGGCGGGGCTGAGTTGGAGAAGGTCATCAAGAGAGACCCTATAACTGTGACAAGGCTGGCTGATGCGCTTCAAGGGCGAATGTGCCATCAAAACAGTCTGCTGTAAGACATCCGGTGTAGTCAGATAGGCCGATTTGAGCTGGCTGCTGAAGACATGTGCCTAGTAACAGGGTGGAATGATGCTGATAGCTCTAAGGTCGCCGTCCCCAAGGTTTGGTCCCAAGGGACTACAAAGCCCGGCTGGTTTGCGTGTGGCTGATAGACGTACTTGACTGCTCTCCTCATGGTTGTCTTGCTGTATTGGACGGGTACTGAAGCTATTGGCTTGTCCAACAGCGATAGCGTCTTGGCTTCTCCATTGATCCAGCTCGCTCAGGAGTTCATCACGCTCATGAATCAGTGCGCAGTTGTGAGGGGTTGCCTCATCCGAGCAAGCATTCTGAGCCACGACATGGGCAATGGTCTCTTTCACGACCATGTGCTTTGACAGGCACCTGGGGCTGGAGGATTTCTGTCTAAAAGTGATGGCAGCAAACTAGCTCATTCCTACACAAATTGTCAATTATAGTACAAGACGTGTACTCTGAAAGGGAACTAGACGAACCAGCAGTCTGTCCCTGAAGACCTCTTGGCGTTCCTTCTGGGTAACGCAATATATCGCACGGTCATCGTCGGTGAAGTGACGAACGTGTTGCTTCCTCTGTTTCTGGGCCTCTGCCGTGGTGATGGAAGAAGGCCTCCGTGGGGAAGGCTCAGGTGATTCGGTCGGGGTTATGAGGCAGGAGCAGGAAATCCAGCGGGCTTGTGGGACCAAGATGCCTACCTAGGTACCTAGGTAGTTATGATCATACAAAACATTGCAGCCAGCGCGGGTGGTTCCTTTACAGACTGACGTGATGTTGGTGGAGGGAGATGATGTCCGCATGATGATAACCCGAGCAGCACGGACACGGTCCTTTTTAAGTATTTGATGGGACCTGGGGTACATATCCGTCCCGAGGTCTCCACCTTTACCCCACGGGGAACCTTGTCACTGCAGCAGCAGTCTGTGTTCTATTCCGTGTTGGATCTGCAAATATCCGCCCCCCACATGCATCTCGGTCTCTAGCATGATGCCGGCAGCTGCCAGGTAGCACTGTGACATGAGGCAATGGGCAGGTGATTCGCTGCCTATCGAAGTAGGTATTTGTTCTAAGTTGTGTTGGTTATCTGATCACCCGGCTGAGCTGCTAGCCGTTAAAGAAGATGGTGGCTTGGAATGTTATGATAACAGATATCTGGAACATCTAGATCATTACCTGTCAGTGCTACACCCTTCCCTTTACTGACACCTTTCCTTCCCTTCCTTACCTTTACTTTGTTTATTTACCCTCAGCCACAATAAATGCTATCGCAAGGAACCTCAAATAAAGACCTGACTTGGCTGTAATCTGGATCTCCAGCTTTGTGAGGCCCTGCGATCCCGTTACGTAGATAGTGTTTCCATATCAGCGCTTCTAAATCCATGATTTACCCCTCAAGTAGGCAAGTAAAACAGCAAGCTGCTACTTACTAACCCGACACCTACGTTGGGCATGCATTTGAAGTATAAGCTACACTTGTTTATGTTCAGAATGCAACAAGCATGCTTAGTTTTGTTGCGTTTCCGCCTCAGTGCCTGCATTGTTGTGGCACCTGGTTTGTTGTCTCAAAGGAAACAGCAAGCACGAGCTACACGATGAGCTAGACAGGCACTGCAAGTTATATTAAAGGGGAGTTGAGTCCAGGCTCTATTCTCGATCACCTCCCCATCCGGATCATTGACCAAGCTTTCCTCCAATACAACCTTGGAAAAAGAAAAGAAACATCCCAGCCTTTACGGTACCGTACACAACGAGTACTAAAGCCATATCTATCGACCCTCGGGGAGTCTTGAGTGAAGCGTCCTCGCCACTGAGAGGTTACAAACCTCAGCGTCGACGAAAGGAAACATGGATGGGAAGCATTTGACCAAATTCAAGGTGTCACATTCACCAGTTTCGTTCCTGACCTCCATCCCAACTTCCCCAGACAGCGCAACCACAACATTCTTCCTCCACGCGACCAATTGTCTCGGGGTATGGGGGAACGGCATAGCAAAGGCGCTGAGGGATCAGTTCCCAGATGCATTCGAGGCCGACAGGCACAGCTGCCGCGAGGGCTGCCCACCCGGCGAGCACCCGAGTGGAGACGAGCTGGACCGACTCGTTGGAACATGCCATATAATACCCTCGAGCGTCGTCTCCAACGCGGCGCCTTTCTCCATCGTGTGCCTCCGGACCAGTCGCGGCTACGGCAGGCAGTCCAAGGGAAAGGCAGGTTTGGATAACAAGGATATCGTGCTTCAGCAGACTCGCTCGGCGCTACAGGACTTCCGCGCGCAGCTGGAGCGGTTGGGCAGGGAGAAGCAGAAGGACCTCATCGTGTGGTCGCCGCAAATCAATGCGGGCGGTTTCCACATTCCGTGGGAGAGGACAGAGGAGACCATCGAGGAGGTGTTTGAGGGATGGGCAGGGAGATGGTTCATAATGTCCCCTCCGTAGAGCAGCGGGTTCAAGGCATGACTGGGCTCTGAAGACTAACTCAGGAACGTCAGCAGTTCCGAGAATCAAGGATGAACGTCTAGATCGGGAGGACAGCGAGGAAGTCTGGGATAATCTACCACACATAGTTATCCCAGAGTTAGAGGCACGATTTTGACAAGGGCATGCTATGAGGCAAGGATAGCTATCTAAGTGCCCCTATACTCGAGGGACAAAGATGAAAGTGGTTCCCATGTGTCACAATTAGGCGAATGTGCAATCGCTGGTCTTTTAGTACCTAGGTAGCCCGGGAAGTGAGACGGTCTGATGATGGGCGTTGGACGAGCCAAAGTTCATTAATTTCCAACTATTGCCCAGGTGCGGCATATTTATACCCACTCACAAAGGAGAAACACTTCTCTATGTATCAAATCTCAACATTCGAAGGCCAAAATCCACCTTACTATATATCCCATTTGTTGATTCTGTACCTATTTCACCAGATTCAGCAGTGGTCGCTGTGACCACTGCCACCATCACCGCAGCCACATGTGCAGTGCTGCAGTAGTCGTGCCAGATGATCCAGCCATGCCCGCCCTCCCCACAGGCGAATAGACTGTTCTTGATGTGGTCATCATCGACAGTGATGTATTTGTTGTTGAGCTCAGCAACGATTTCGTTGTAGTAGTTGCCTATACGTTGCAAGGGTAGCGACTATTAGTGAACGAGAGCTTGCTGACCCGGTCTGGCAGGACATATGCAACTTGCCAACTATGAGGAGGTTGTACCCGCAGTACATCAATCCGTCGGTGCATGCTCTAGCTGACGCATGGCCACAGAGCGCGGTGAGGAGAGAGATGGGGAACAGGGCGGCCTTCATTGTTGATATTTCGTTGTAGCGTTCCGAATGCGGATACAGAGTGAATAATCGGGAGTGTAGTGGTTGCCCTGAGCTGGTACTGTTATTTGGAGCTTGAGGTTTGTTTTCTGCTTCAATGTTGTTTGTCTTTTCATAACGCTTCTTCAATGTTCCCGGGAGTTCTATCCCTTTATATACTTGAATCTATCCTTAGTCCTTAAGCCTTGAAACACCTGTATTGAAAGTTTACGGCGTGTATACTTCTCCTGTCGACCCTGGGGAGGTATGATTATTTTCTCACAAAGACTTGGCATCGTCAGCTACGGAGACATAGTGTATCAACGTTGCCATTGTGTTCCCAGTGATTGCCTGCCATCTTTCACCGCCCAAGCTACTCAGCATGAGTGAACACGCGACGATGAGGCCAATCTCACCATGGTGGCTGTTATGGCTGTTATACTACTGACTAGGTTCTAATCGGCAGGCTGACCGTGTAACCAGCCCTCGCAAAGACCAGGACATTTGTTTACAAGACTAGCACATCGCACAGTATATTTGATGCTGCGGTCAGCTTTAGATGAGGGTATTACTTGGGGCTTTATATGTAGCACACAGCCTGGCAGCCCTATCCTTTGCAGGTTTCCGAGGGCTGAGTGTAGTCACATTCCTACAGTCCTCGGAGCAGTGGCTTCATTATTATCAAAGGGCAATAAGTACCTAGGTTAAATGAAGGCATGTAGTAAGACATCTCAAGATCGTGTAGTTGCTGCCCTCGGCGCCTCCCGATGCTGTCTTGTCAAAGTCCCTGAGCTTGTGTTCCCAGCTGGGTAAGTCCATGCGAATGTAGTATGTATGTTAGTCGCCGACCAGAAGATGACTTGAGATGTCCATAATCGAGTAGACACGGATCATATTCAATGCTAGTTATGCAGTGTGAGAAAGGCGTCAAGGAAATTCTAGCATTTGTAACCTGAATGATGCATGCAACGAGACCCTGGGAGTTTACCTGTTGCTTGATTTGGGGGGGGGGGCTGTGAAGGGTTTGTATATCAGACCCTAACCCCCGATACGGTTGCAATCTAAACGACCCCCGCGACGCGTCTCAATTTAGGTATGACGCGTCTGACGAAGCTCCAACTGCAACATCATCACGAACTCATACTGCTGCACTCAGCTTCAGCGACATGCTGCTGCAAACATAGCAATGATGCCGGATCGCAAGGTCATCTATGATTCCGAGGACGAGGATGCGGGCTTCAGCCCGCTCAACAGCCCGTCCAGAGAGGACATCAATACCATGGGACAGCCGCAACAAGAGCTGGATATCAGCGAGACGCTATCGACCGATCCTAGCTTCTTCCGGGATGTCTACGATGAGCAGCAAAACGTGGAGACGGAAGTGATTCCAGATTCGGCGAGGGACGGTAACGGAGACATGGGTTCGTCCGACATGCAGAAGAGCTCAAGCCGGAATGCTAAACACAATTCGTCGTCACTTACCGATCCGTCCTCGAAGAGTGCGAGGAATGGGATTAGCAGGGTGGATAGGGTGGATTTTGCGAACTTTACTCAAGTTACGACTCCAAGGGGTGATGCTCCTGGCTTCCCCAAGGATATCTACGACTTTCCGAGCAGCAATGAAGAAGGAGAGGCTGCAGAGACCACTGTCTCCAAGGCGAAGACAAGGGCCATAGGGACCTTCAGGAAGAGGAAGAGAGGGGATATTGCAACTCCGGTGGAAACACCTGTAGGCTCCAGCCCGGCACACCCGTCCTCGCAGCATGGTGACCTGATGCCTACACACCCTCACGGTAAGGGCGAAGCGCCGCAACCCACAAGGAAGAAGCGGAAGAGTGGTACGCAGCAGAGTCTGGCGCAGATCCCGGAAGATGTCGACCTGTTGGTTATTCCTAGGACGGCTGATATGAACGAGTCGCCGGCCAAAATACGCGCGGACAACGAGGATCTGGGCGACATAGTCACCGATACCTTCAAAGATGGTCAGGGGTTAATTGAATACCCGCCGGCCTCCTTCTTCATTGCGCCGCCAAGCCGTCTCACAGCCAGTCAGAAGCAGGAATATGTGCGGATCAGTGGCTCTTCCGATCACGAAAAAGAGGAAAGGCACGAACCTTCGTTCTCCCTACTGCAGGCCCAGGCACAGCATCAGCAGATTCACAGTAGCGAGGCTACCATCGCGTACACAACGCCAAGTCGGTATTGCCCAACTCCCCGCTTCCTAGACCTGCAGGAGACTGGCGATCGAGATTCTTCCAGCACGACGGCATCTACTCGAAAGAGGGCGGGTATCACCAGAACGGATGCATCACTGGTAAGGATAGATTTCAACCTCGAAAACTCGATCGCTAATTAGATTGCAGCCGCATTCATCCCCAGATGAGCTGGGTTCAGACTCTCCAAACCAGACGCTTTCGAAAGCGAAGCGTCGAAAAGGTGCAGAAGAGAATGGTGGACGGGGTCAAGATGACTCCTGGGATTCCGACGAAATCGGTAGCCATCGGGAGCAATATGTGCCCAGGCCAAGTAGAAAGAGGGCCGGGGTTGAATCAGACGAGGATCTTGAAGGGTCTGCCATGGCCGATGATTCTGGCAGTGCGAGAAAGAAACGACTGAACACGAGGCAGCGTGCTGATGTGGCTCAAGAGGACCCCTGGGACTCCGATAAGATAGGGACTCACCGGGAAACTTACAAGCCCAGACCAAGTCGGAGAAGGTCTAGGGCAGTGGTGCAGGAAGATGCGGAGAGTGCACTAGAGCAGTCGATGCCAGACACATGCCCACCCAGGCAAGCTAGCTCAGGATTCATGGAAAGCGCGGAAGCAGTCCTCATTTTGTCGGGGCAGCAGGCGGCACAAGATGAAGTCGAGGGTGTCGAAGGCATAGACCCTGATTACTTGGCCGCATTGCCAGAAGATCTTCGTCATGAGGTGATCCGAGATCACCTGGCTCAAAACGCACAGGCATCACGGACTAGAGGTCGTGGCCGCCCCAGCCAACCATTAAGCGCTTTTGTGGTTCCTCCGGAGGAGACGCCACAGCCCAAGAAAAGAGGAAGGACGAGGGAGCCGTTGATCAGGGATGAACCGGCTGTAGCACAAGATGCTGACATGCAAGAAGCTCCTGCATCGATCGCACCTGCAAAGAGGAAGAGAGGTCGACCAAGAAAGTCAAACCCCGGGCAGCCGGCACCTGCGGCTGTAGCTGCGGCTGACGAGGACATCTCATTTGCATACGGTGTAGAAGACCTTCCCAAGGCCGCGGACAACCCCGCTGCTGAGGGACTTTCATCAGATGAACCTGTACACGAAGCACCCGTGCCAGTCAAGGTTCCATCAAAGAGGGGCCGCAAGAAGAAAGTCGTGCAAGAGCCGCCCACTACCCCTGAGGAGCCAACCGAGCTTGTTGCAGACGATAGTCTCCCGAGCGAACCAGTGCAACCAGTTTTTAAAATAGCGAAGGCCCCACCCAAGAGAGGGCGCAGGGAGAAGGTTATGGAAAAACATTCTGCAGCGGACGAGGATGAGCCTGAAGAAGAAGGTAATAATGCCCAGGATCCGGGTACGCAAGCGGGTACACCAGCTGAGCTACCTTTCCATGAGCCAGGCGATCGTCTTGAGGAAGAAGCAGATGTATCTCGCATGCCTCTTCAAGACATCAGCAACACCTCACCTTCCAAGGAGGAAGAGTTGACGCCAGAGGCGGAGGCAAAAGAGACCCCAAGGTCGGCTTCGAGCACCAACGGCCAGGGACAGGGCAAGGTGCCGCTTAGGGTCGGGTTGAGCAAGAGGTCGAGGATCGCACCCTTGCTAAAGATCATTCGCAAGTAACGACTGATGGATGGGCCATGGGCTGGTTTGACGTTTTGGTGAATATTCGTTGGCCTCGACTATCAATGGGCTTCAAGCACAGCATTGTCTGGTCAGCTAGTATAGGCTGCATGGGCCTGCAGCAGGTTAAACACTGGCGACGATGAGGTCCTCCAATCAAGGTGGTGGGCCAATACAATGAACAATCAACTTGGCACGCATTGCATGCACGCAGGTTAATCCATTGCCTATCCTATACATAACATACATAACGACCCGTACATTACTAGTACACTACTATGTGCGGGACCTGTGCCGCTTGGGCGGGTGGAATTTTCCTACTTGGCGGCGCGGGGCCGAAGCCGCTCGGTGAACCAAGCATGACTGACTACAACTGTGGTGGATTTTCTCCAGCGTGAATCATGGCGGGGCATTGTCGAACCCAACACCATCCTCTGCACGTTCGCCAACAAGCTGTTGACTGGGCTGAGATCCTATCTGAAGAAGGGTGATATAGCAATATCCTCGAATTGACAGGCACCATGTCTGAAGGCGAAGCTACCAACGGCGGTGCCTCGCACAGCACCCACACCCCCTCCCAGCGGTACTTGAGCACCCGTGGCGAGGACAACGACGTACGATCCATCTCTCTGTCTCCTGGACACGCATTCTGCCCAGCTTCTCAGGCACTGACCTTGTTCTCCTGCAGTTCTCCTTCGAAGACGTCGTCCTCAAGGGTCTTGCCAACGATGGCGGCCTGTATATTCCCGAGGAGATCCCCTCCGCCACCAACTGGCAGGACTGGAAAGACCTTTCCTTCCCCGAGCTGGCCCTCAAGATCCTGTCCCTGTACATCTCCCCCTCCGAGATACCGTCTGAAGACCTCAAGGACATTATCGACCGGAGTTACTCGACCTTCCGACACGAGGATACCACACCCCTGAGGCACCTGCAGGACAACCTATATCTGCTTGAGCTGTTCCACGGCCCGACGTTCGCCTTCAAGGACGTTGCGCTGCAGTTCTTGGGAAACCTGTTCGAGTACTTCCTGACAAGAAAAAACGAGGGCAAGGTTGGACGAGGTGAGCAGCAGTCACAACGGAGAGGAGGACATCAGAGGAGCCGGAGCTGGTGATTCAGGACGGGAACGGGGGCTAACGTATAATTACAGACAGGCACCACCTCACCGTCGTGGGTGCGACCTCTGGCGACACAGGTAGCGCAGCCATCTACGGCCTCCGCGGCAAGAAGGACGTTTCCGTCTTCATCCTCCACCCCAAGGGCCGCGTCAGCGCCATCCAGGAGGCCCAGATGACGACCGTGCTCGACAAGAATGTGCACAACCTCGCCGTGACGGGCACCTTCGACGACTGCCAGGACATCGTCAAGGCGCTCTTCGCCGACCCGGACACCAATGCCACGCTTAAGCTCGGCGCCGTCAACTCCATCAACTGGGCGCGCATCCTCGCCCAGATCGTCTACTACTACCACGCCTACTTCTCCCTCGTCCGGTCGGGCGAGGCGGCCGGCTTCGAGCTCGGCGACAAGGCCCGGTTCGTCGTGCCCACGGGCAACTTCGGCGACATCCTGGCCGGCTACTTCGCCAAGCGCATGGGCCTTCCCGTCGAGAAGCTCGTCATCGCCACCAACGAGAACGACATCCTCAACCGGTTCTGGAAGACGGGCCGGTACGACAAGAAGCCCGTGACCGGCCCCGGCGCGCAGGGCGGCCTCGCGGCCGACGGCGTCAAGGCCGACGAGAGCGGCGTCAAGGGCACCCTGTCGCCCGCCATGGACATACTGGTGTCGAGCAACTTCGAGCGGCTGCTGTGGTTCCTGGCCTACGAGTTCGCGGCCGAGGCCGGCATGGACGACGAGTGGACCAAGAAGCAGGCGGGGCAGGAGGTGGACGCCTGGCTCCGGGACCTCAAGGCCAAGGGCGGCTTCGGCGTCTACAAGGCGGTGCAGATGAGCGCGCAGCGGGACTTTGACAGCGAGCGCGTCGACGACGAGCAGACGGTCGCCACCATCAAGGACTTCTACGGCCGGCTGGGCTACATCCTGGACCCGCACACGGCCGTCGGCGTGGCGGCGGCGCTGCGGTCCATGGCCCGGGCCGGCAGGGAGGTGCCGCACGTGTCGCTGTCGACGGCGCACCCGGCCAAGTTCGCCAACGCCGTCGACAGGGCGCTCGCCGGCATGGAGGGCTACGACTTCGAGGCCAAGGTGCTGCCGCGCGAGTTCGTCGGCATGCAGGACAGGGAGAAGAGGGTCGCCTTCGTGGACAACAGCTGGGAGGCCGTGAGGGAGCTGGTCAGGAAGCAGGTCGAGGAGGAGCTCAGGGAGGACGCTGCTGCGGCCAAGGCCGAGGTCGAGGCCGCCAAGGAGTAAGGGAGGTTTCCTTGTAGATAGGAAATAGATCGGGCTGGGTGCATTTGGGGGATCTGATTGATGGGAATTCATGCTTGAGCTGGACTGGTTTCTCCTGTTTATTTTATTAAACACACACACACGAAGTGGGAAGTGGGCATGTTCGACGACAGGTGTACGGTGCACGAGATACAGCATAGAAGGGGGAATTGGGAGCAGGGGGCGCGGTGACAGAGATGAATAAACATCAATAAGACCGGGACAATTGTGATGGCGCTCCTCTTCCCGTGCAGCTTGTAGTGCGCTACTCAATCTCCTCTATCCTGGGCCTTGCATTCGACCGGTCCGCCAACACTGTCCTCTCGGGATCAACACTCAGCCCGGCCAACCTGGTGAGACCCATCTCCGGGGCCCGGGCCTCTGCCACGACCGACCCGAGATCGTAATTGTCCAGACTCTCCACCACGTCCCTCGCGTGCTGCCTCACGAGGCCGTCGTTGTCCGTCTCGGCGACATAGCCCAGCACCCTCCTGATCTCCGCCGCGCTCTCCCCCGTCAGCCCGAACCCGACCCTCCTGCCGGCCTCCTTGGCGCGGCTCAGCGCCCTGACGAACGCCATGACGACCAGCGCGGCCGACCGGCGGAGGATGCCGGCCTCGGGGCCCGGCTCCATGGCGAGCACGTTGGCCGAGAGGTCGACGGCGGCCGAGGCCAGGGCCGGCCCGACGCCCGCCACGTTGGTCTCGATGCCCACGGCGAGGATGGACAGCGCCGACGCGCGCACCCGCATGTCCTCGCCGCCCTTCTTGCTGTCCCACCCGCTTACGATCCGCGCGAGGAGCTCCCTGTCGGCGGCCGTGTCCTTCTTCTCCGCCTCCTTGTTCTCGGCCCCGTTGCCGTCTTCGTCTTCGTCGTCGTCGTCGAGGCTGGGCACCTCGCCGCCCCACTCCTTCTCGGCGCGCTCCTGCTTCATCCGCCGGAGCCTCTCGTCCTTGATCTGCCTGGCCTCCGTCTTGGGCCGGTGGCCCCGCCTGCCGGCCGTCGCCAGCAGTGCCTCGGCTACCTGGCTCGCCGTCTCGCCCGCGAACGTCTCGCCCAGGCGCTCGATGACCTGGAGCAGGGCCTCGCCGAAGCGCAGGCGCGTGTCGGTGCTCGACTTCTCGCCGGCGTCGACGTAGTGGTCCAGGAGGTCACCGGTGACGGTCTTTGGGTGCTTGTTCGCGAGTTGCGTGTAGATCTTGACCACCCTCAGGATGATGTAGTCCTCGTCCTCTTGCAGGAGTGAGGACAGGAGGACCAGTGCTGCCGGGATGTCCAGGACGGGGCTGTTCCCCACGATGAGGGTCTGCAGGAGGTTGAGACCCTCCGCGCGGACGGGCGGCGGTGAGTCCGACTGCGTGATGTACGAGAGGGCTAGGTCATACGTCTTGCGGTCTTCCATATTCCGGGGGTTAGGAGCGATGGGTTTGTCGTCTGGGTCGTCTAGCTCGTCTCGGTATTTCAGGAGTAGTGACAAGCTCCTGGCCGTTGCTGAAGTGTCGCCCGCGTCTGCTCTGCTCAACTGCTCCAGCGATGATTCTATAGAACGGATGATGTCTTGGTCGGCCCTGGCCTTTTCAAAGCTTGGTGCCGTGACGACGATGTTCAGAAGACTCAAGGCTACCGGTACTGTCTCGTCGTCAACTTTGTCGGCACCCTGTCCCAATATCGGCTCGACCATCTTCAGGATTGAGTCGGACCCGGATGCTAGTTGAGAGGGAAACGTATCCATCATCCGCTGGAGTACTTTGATTTGTGTCAACTGGTTCACTGGGTCTGGCCTATCTCGTTCGTCCTTTGCTAGGAAATCGGTGCTGCTTTCCTTAACATTCGCCGAGAACCATGTACTGAAGAGATCAGTGAAGATAGACGAGACGTCCTCCTGTGAGGCAACAGATTTAAGTAGTTCGATCAGAGATTCGACTTTGGGGTCGATGTCGGTCCACTCATATTGTGCAACACCATCATCGAGGACCCGTCGGGGTTTTATAATTTGGATATCTCCTGTGGCTGTTGCCTCGAAAGTCCATAGCATGTCTTCTTCAGTGCTGCCTTTGTAAAGAAGGTTCTGGATCACAGTCTGTAGTCTTTGGGGTTCAGTAGCGAGCTTGAGGTATATCCTAAGCAGGTTCTGGGCTGGTTGGCAGTAGTTTTCTTCACAATGGGGCTTGGGACGGATCCAGCTGGCCAGAGCCCAGAGAGGAAGGATAACAGGATGGAGCAGTCTCTTGGACAAACTTGGGTTTGGATGTGATATCAGAAGCGCCTGCAGCCGAAATAGTCCCTGGGCCAGCTGGTCCGCATTGACGAGCACGGTGTTCTTGCTCAGGTCCACGACTCCATCAGACCCGTCGTCGGCAAGGCTGTCACTGTTGGATGCCTTTCCAATGGATGGGTTGATCGCCTTCAGGATCGGCTCCGCTACAGCTCTCCATCCTGCCGTCCCAGGTGCACCAGTATTCTTGCGGCCAAGGATGCCAAAGCCAATCACATAAGCTGCCACTTTCATGAGCTCTGGGCCGTCCTTGCCATCCAGGAGCGCAAGCAGCTGTGGAGCGATTCCCTGGTACCACTCTCCAGGGGAAGAACTCTTCGGAGGGTACGCGATTAGCTTCGCAGCCATGTTGAGCGCCTCATGGGTTATGTTTGCCCCCTGTCTCTGCGGGCCGGCTCCCTCCGAGGCGCTCCCTGTGTTGGATGGATGCACAGAGAAGACAAACTCGGCGGTCGACCGCACGCCGTCAGGTCTCAGTGGGATGCGTGTCAGGACGTGCATGAACTTGGACCGTAGCTCTGGCGGTGTCCGGCCCGGCTGGATGAGGAAGTTGAGGGCCGGTATCAGTGAGAAGGTCCCTGTCTTCTGAAGCAACTCGTCGAATTCCCGTTCGCCATTCTGACGGGCGCTCTCGTCGACTCCAGGTTTTGTAGCCTTTGTGCCGAGCTCGATGAGCTTCTCAACCAGGGCCTGACGGCCCTTGACTTCGTCCATAGCGGAGATCTTCGACCAGGCTCAAAGGCTGCGGTCCGACCAAATCACGTTAGATTGGAGTTCAGATCTGTAACATAGTCGCTTGGAATATTCTGGTTTATTTGATCAGTCTTTGTCAGATGAAAGATGAGAAGAGAGACAATATAAATTGTTGGAAGTAGGTGTGGAAGTCGGAGTGGAAGACTCTATCTACAAAGTACCTGAGAAGTACCCAAGTACACAGTACGGGTTAGTAAGCAAAAGAATGAGTGACTAAGCCAGCCGTGTCTCCACGTGCAACCGCGATCTGGTGTTACCGGTACTGCGGTACCGGGGTACTGGGGTACGTACCCAGTGCACATCATTCTGAATCCCGATTTGGACTAGCGCATTTAGACGCGCACGCCCCCCTGTTTGCTTGCATCTCGCGTCTTATACATCGCATCGCGCCTGGCCATTCCAACCTCTCTCCTCCAACACAACCAACCATCTACGTCCCACGACTGGGCTTCACAATGCCTTACAGCTTCAATCATTGCATCATATCCATTCAATTCCCCGATTCTTCTGTCCAAGACGCAGTCAGTTGTCAGGTTTCCATCGCAAAACGCAAGGATCGCGGAGTGTCAAAGCATTGCTAGAACCGCGTCAGGACGAACCTCTTTCGCAGCCCATCTTGCCTAGGTCATACTATGTATGCCTTGCGTAGGTAGGGCATGCCTTCACAAACGCACGACGCCTCCCCCACAGTTCTCCGATTCTCGTTTTCCGCAAGGAATGTCCGCAAGGGCCTCTCTGCTGGGCTGGGTCGCCACAATACGTCGCGTCTCGTACCTGTATCAGGAATCTCGATGATCGCCGCGCTTGGATCTATTGTGCCACCGTTGTCAGCAACTGACAAGCCAGTTCCCAGCGAGGGTACGGGTCTCGGAACTTAACCCTAAGTAATCGGTCGGTGTCTTGCGCTCGCTTGTTTCGCCTGAGCTGCCCTCTAAACCCGCCTTGTTTTCTGTGACGTCCACGCCGCTGAAAAGTGGATGGGCCGAGCAGGGCATTGTGGGTGGAAAGGCGGCGACGGCTGGTCCAGACGTCCTTGTCTCCTCCTTGGACGGGTGAGAGTTGGTTCCTCTGAGTCACAACTGGTAAGAACCTCTGGTCTGAGGGTCGCTCACAAGGTCTCGACTTCTGGACTTCGAACTCTGGTCACTTTGAGCTATTCTGGCGATTTTTCGGAAGGTTCTTTCTTCATGGATTCGGAATACCAACGCAGCTCTCCTCTCTCGAATGTTGGCACGCTTCGGATGCCATCTCCTTTTGTGCAGCAGGGAAGAGCGCAACATGGGCTTCGTACGGTCGGTCTCCAGACATTTCCATCAAAATGGACATGCCTCAGATTAGCCTTGCCGGAATCCTCCTGTGCTGGACACGGAGGAGCAAGGATCTGAAGGCTTCAGACAGAAATGTTATGGAACCGACTACCATTGCCTTGTTGTATCGCTCTCGGTACCCTCGCTCACAAAAGTCTCTTTCTTGAGCTGCCGAGGTTTCTTCATTCATCGACTTCCGATCGCCAGAGTCGCATCACGGCAACAGCCACCGATGTGTCATGCTTTGCATGAGTTCTGACCAGGCGCATTAACCTGAGCTCATGGGTCACATCCCAGGAGTCGTCAGGGCACCCGACACCTTGTCCTTCGCCACTCGGCGTCGGGCAGTTTCCCTCCCAGCTACCAGAAATGGCCTGCGCGGGAGATGACAGCGCGGTTTTTGAGGATGTATTTTGTCTGCGCGCGACCTGCCCTCCTTCGCTGCTCTCGGTAGCTCGGTGGAGAGGAATCAAAAACTAGTCCTTGTTGGCAGTGCGATCACACGGAAAGAGGCCTCACCTTGGCGCGGCTGGCAATCTTTGACACAGCATCCTGCGGCGATTCTGGCATTGCTGTGTTGATGACGACCCAGAATCACTGGGCACGTTTGAGATGTGGGCTTTTGGGCGGGCTGCGAGGTGTGAAGACCCATGGGGCTCGACGATCGCGTTCGCGGGGTGATGTTCGCCGACTGCGGTGCGCCTGGTGAGACCGGTCGCTTGGACCGCGGCAGGGACGGGACCCATCTCGAGTTGGAGTCAAAGTTTTGTACTTGTCCGGTCCTGCCGTGGACCTTGCGGGCGGCTCTCATCAAGGCAAGCTGTATTGAGGTGTCGCGCTCTGAGAACAGGTCTGTATTTGGAACGGGACCGGGCTCGTGAAGAGCAGTCCCGGCCGCTCTCTCTTCAGAAATGGCGAGGGAGCGGCCCCCCTTTTTTTCGAGGGATAAGTTAGCCCTTTTTCTTGCTAAATCTGATACGGGTGCTGACAATGTCACAGTTGAGTATGGAGGAACGCGCTAGAACGGATCAAACAGACGTAGTGTTCCGGCAACAAAGCAACCAACCATTCATCTCTGTAGCCACGCCGACTTCACATTACTTCGAGGCTCCCAGCACAACCACATGAGCCTCCAGTCGCCTATATTGCGTGTCCTATGGCACCGTGTCTCAGAAACTTTCCACTTTTAAAGTCCAATCCTCAGACTTGTTCTAGACAACAACCACATCGCCCACCGTAACCCATCATCCACCACGCGCGCGGGCCGCGACGGCTTTGCGCCCCCACGTCGCCGACCGACTTCCCCGGGCCTACGACGACGGGCTGTGGAGGTACCGATCGGGAAGCGCACGCGGCAAAAAACAAACATTATTCCTGACCCAACACTAGACACTGTTCAGGCTCGGACTCCTCGACGCTCTCCGAGGTAGGGAGGGTCTCAGAGGCATCCTGGACCTCACTGGGTACTCTCTCCCGACGCGGTATCGCCTGGTTCGTGACCAATTTGCTTTTGGGTGGCAAATATTGCCTGGGTGGATGCATACTCCAGCTACAAACTTGTTCAACTACGATATCACTTTGCTGCTTAGCAATCTGCCACTGGATCTTCGCATGGAACAATAGTTACATGATTATAAAAGAATAAAGATTGTCTATTACTCCTGTAATGAACGCGAAAAGGCCATCACCTCATGACTCTTCTCGACTAAATGCGAAGGTGTAGGAGTCCTTCCTTGGTATCGCTCTATCTGAAATTAAACCGACTCTAAAGCCTTTCGCTTGCCCTCCGTCAGGCTCGCTGATGCACACCACTCGCCGCCAGGCATGCTTCTATATGAATTTTTTTCCGGCCGTCCTATGCAATCCAATAAAGTCAATAGCCCTTCCCCTTCCCCCTTTCCATTCCACCAGACCATCCAAAGTGGTAAACCCCCCCCCCCAAACCGTTTCCGGTCCTGTCCTCATCAGTGCCTGATCCGATCCGGCCAGGCCTTACCCAATCCTCGTTTCGTCATCATAAGTCAGAGAGGGTACGAGTCGTACCCCGTACCCCGTACACCATACACCGTGGTCCCTAACCCCGCTTCTGCTGCTGCTGCTGCAACCTCTGCAACTGCTCCTGCCGCTCGCGCTCCTCCAGCGCCTGGGAGACGCTGGCGCCCCTCCGCCGCGCGCCATACAGCGTAGGGGATGTCGGGGACGTCGGTGATGTCGGTGACAGGGTGCGGCCCTCCTCGCTCGTCGTCGCCAGCCCCTCCGGGCCTGTCGTCACGACCGACGGCGGCAGGCTCACCTGCGGCACCGACGGGTTGCTGCTGCTGCTGCTCGGCCCGGGGATGGAGTAGTTCTGGGAGTGCTGGGGGTAGATGCTGTAGCTCTGGGGGGAGGCGGCGGCGGCCATGCCCGGCGAGACGGCGGACGCGCCCCCTCCGCTGTATGGGCTCTGGCTGGGGCCGATGCCCAGCCCGCCGAGGTACGAGCTGCCGCCCGTCTGGCTCTCGACGTCGAATGACCTCTGGCGGAGACTCCTCACGGTGGCTTGGCTGTCGCCGTCGTGCGTCACCACCAGGCCGGGGTTCGAGCCATTCAAGGAAACGGCAGAAATGCCATCACCGGCCCTCCTACGGCCTCGCGTGCTCGCCCGCTTGACGAGGTCGGTACGTATCGTCTCGATGTTCTCCGTCCTCAGCCTCTCTGCTGAATCATCCCTCGAGTTCAGCGCCGTCGATGTAGAGTCGGTACGCTCCTCCAGCGCGTCACGGTTGTACCCAAAGTTGGCGTCCATGCCACTCAATGGGGGCTGCGCGGTCAGCTCAGTGACGGCAGCCTGCTCATCCTTGTGTTTGGCCTCGGGTGAGTCGTCACCGCTCTTTGCGTTCTTAGGCACCAGTCTCCCAGCATCTGTGGTTTCCGCGGCCTTTGCGCGTGCCTGAGCGGCGAAATCGTCGTTGACAGCTACAGAGTAAGTCGGGTTGGTGGGGCCGCCAAGTGCCTCGCCGCCTGCGCCTGGTCCATAGATGGGGATCTTCTTGCACGCAAGGGCGAGGGCGCATGTAAACTTGGATCTCCTTGTAGCGCGGACTTGTTCGTTGTGCCAGTTGGACTTGTGCTTGATGGTTATGTTGAGAGTGAGCTTGTCACAGTTGTTGACAGAGCCAACGCCAATCGAGAAATCCGGCTGGAAGTCTCGCGAGTTGTCGGGGTGGCGGACGAATTTCTCCATTTCCATGCGTAGAAGCTCAATATCCTCAAAGGACGTGTCATAGGAGATATTGAGTTCGACCGTTTCTTTCATTGCCTTCGATCGAGTTACGTTCTCAATCCAGAGGTTGTTGATTATAATGTTGGGTGTCTGTAAGAGACGGATCAGTATTCGTATGAGCGACTTGAGGGAAAAGTGATGACACATACCTGAACGATCTTCATCGTATCTATGCGAGTGAACACTGTGTAGAGCAGAGAAATTTTCTCCACAACCAGGTGCACATCGCTGATATCAACTCGGTCGCCTACATCATAAGGATGCTTGACAAACAAGAAGATGCAAGAACCAAGGAGCTCCTGACAGGTGACAGAGAAGGCGAACGACATGGAAAGGAGTGCCGTTCCTGCACTGGCAAGCGTGGTCACGAAGCTGCTGTTGAAGAATGAAACTAGGTGGTGTTAGTTCAGGCTCCAGGATGTTTCGAAAACAAGAGCACTCACGGAAGATAAAAACAACAATCAGGACAACAAGGAACAGGAGGATCGAGTCGAGAACGGCAAGAGCTTGGCCGATATCCTTCATGCTGTTTCCGATCGCCTTCCTTTCCTTTCCGACCTCGACGACCTTGCGCACCATCTCGTCCAAGCTGATGTCTCCGTTCTGATCCGCGTCGACGGCCTCGAAGCACTCTTCGGCTTCTTCCTTGAGAGTAGGTCCGAGAACCTCGATTACATCTTCAGGGTACAGCGAGTCCTTGCCCTCAACAACAAAGGACATCCAGATGCGACGAGCCAAGGCCTCGGAGGTCTGCAGCTTCTCCAGCGCCTCCACTACCACGGAGTGTGAGGAGTTCGGGTTGAAGACCTGCTTTCCAGTGATCTCGGAGGCAAAGTTTCCAAAGACAGACGTGATCTTCCCGCCTACTCGTCCGATTCCTCCGGCGGCCTCGCCGATCAGGTTCAGGGGCGTAACTGAGCCTGACTTCTTGTGGCCACGACCACGACGCTTGCCCAGCATCAGTTCGATACTGTCATTGATAATGTAATCCTCCTCGGCAAATTCGCGGCAGTACATTGGAAAGAGTGTCCTGGAGGCTTCGAACATGAGCCCGAGCAGGTAGACCTCCCTCTTCGAGTCCTTGATCCTGTTGGCGAAAGAACGCTGGTGGTAGGTGATGCTGACCAGCTGAATAATGGCCTTCTCGCCAAGGAAGACGCAAGAAGACACGAATAGTGAGCCCAGGATGCGCACAATGACGTGGACCCATTCGATGTTATCACCGCCGCCGACTTGGAACTTGAACCGGAACACCAGCCACGAGGCGAGGGCCCAGAAGAAGAGAGAGAAAGGGATCTCCAGGCTCCTGAGGACGGTGGCATACTTTCGGGTGCCAACGCTGACGACGCCGCAGAGGAACATGAAAGCATGTGGGAGGAAATGGGAGACGATCTTGCCAGCCCAAAGACACAGCCATGAGATCTCGATCCAAAGGAAGAGGTCGAAGAGCCTGGGGGCACCATCGGCCTTGGTGCCGCCAATGCGTTTGTCCTCATAATGACCGGTAAGGGGGATCACAATCAGTGGGACAGCTAGGACGATGGCGACGGGGGCGATGTAGACGAGGTATCGAGTAATGACGGAGAAGCCGATGATCTTGTTGTAAAGTCGACCCATGGCGTTCAAGCCACCTTCTTCGCCGAAAGTGCCCTTCCTGCCGGTTTCCGCGAGGCCCTTGACCATTTTCCTCCTGCCGCCCGGGGCAGCAGCTGCACTGCTCTTGGATTTCCGGTGGAACAAGCCCGACTTCTCCTCCATTGACATGGACCGTTCGGGCGTCATGTCCTGGAGCGTCTGGTTTTGTCTCCTTGCGCCGGTGGAGCTGGATGTGTAGACTTGGGCGAGTGGGATGTCGCCTTCGCCCATATTGTCGGAGCGGTCCGAGCGATCGGACCGCCCGTTGTTTAGCGACATGAACCCCATTCTCTCCTCAGACCGAGGGGATAATGGCCGCATAAGAAGGTATTTTCAAAGGGTAATTCGTAAAGCCGCGTCCGTCGCTTGGAGTCGCGGTGGTGGTTGTCTCGGATTCGAGTTTAAAGCTGGACTTTTTAGATATGTAGCGAGGGGATGGATGCAACCGATCCAAATGTTTTGACGTATAGGCTGGAGACGGCCAAGAAGGTTATTGGGCTTTGTCAAAGTACGACAATACGTACTATATGAGTAGCACGTCAAGAAAAGAGTAGGAGAAAAAAAAAGTGCCGTGCCGAGGAACAAAAGCGAGTGGATCTCAAATCCAAGTCTTGGTGGTGGCTATGCAAACGGAGAACACGCGACCTCGAACAGTGGTTTGCGCGCCTGGCTCTACCAGAGCCCGTCAAAAGATCGTATAGCTAAGACACGAGCCTCGAGTAAAGATACAGGCGTCCAGTGACAAGGATAAAAGGTCTAAGATGCGACGGCGCCTTTGGCTTGACGGCTTGACGGCTTGACAAGGCCAAGTCGGTGGAATTGATGATTGCTTTCTGCCCTTGAAGAGGAAGAAAAGGGAGGAAAGGGAGGAAGAGGGCGAGGAAGAGCAGGAGGAGGAGGAGGAGGAAGGAAGCAGGTTGTTGAAGGTCAATAAACGAGCGAAGAGGGTCACAGGTAATATGCTGTTTGGAGAAGAGGTGATACCAGCAGTATGGAGATACGAATGAATGGTTACCCGAGCACATTTGGAGGACCCCTTGAAAGATCGTAGATGGGTTTGTGGAAGTGGGTTCGACATGGGTGTGTGGGCGTGGTGTGGATGGGTGGGTCTTGGGTGGATTAATGGGTTTGGTTGGATGGTTGGTCCGCCGCCAATGGCTAAATAAAAAGAATTAATAACCCATCGCCTAAAAAAATAGTCCTGGAACGATAGTCTGATAGGCCATTAACCGCTTCGGGAAGCATACAACAAACATTTCAGATATCATCACCCAAGGACCTCTTAATCCAAAGACCTCTCAATCAATTCAAACTCCACCTTTTCAAATAAAAAAAAAGTTATCCTCGAGCTCGCGATTAAATAAGCTCCCTAGATCTCTAAGAAGAAAATTCGATTTTATACTATAGCTCCTCCGAGGAAGGGAAGAGTAAGGGGCAGGCTGGGCAAGCTAGCTGGCTTAGTCACGGTCGAATCCGAGTGGACCGTGCACGGAAATTTGAGAACTGGACCGTGCACGATTTCGAGTTGGACCGTGCACGAGCTGATCGACATTAAGAATACGTGTAAAAATTCCAAAAGCGGTTAATGGCCTATCAGACTATCGTTCCAGGACTATTTTTTTAGGCGGTGGGAATTAATAAGGGGAAGAAAAAAAAGATTTACCTAGTGCGGTCTTGTGTGTGTACGTACATACGTATGTACGGGACACACTACTGTAGTGGTGTGTAGAGAGAGCCCTGCAGGCTGCAGGCGATCTTGGCTCAGGGGCCAAAGTACGGCAAGTGCAGGGGTTGCACCATATCCAACCTACCCAAAGAGGAAAGGCGGCAGTTGTTTCGGTCCAGCATGTTTCGATTTGTTTCGTTTCGCGCAAACCTTCAACACGTGTCAATTGGTTGTATATCCCCTGGCACTAATGACAACGGCACGGGAGAGGAAGAGAAGGGGGACTCAAAGAAGTTAGGGTATGAAAATGAAAATAACAAGAAAGGGAAAAAGAAGAGCAACACAAATACACTGCATCACACCTCGGGCTGCACCGTTGGTCAGGTCTTAGATGAGACAACCACCCTATCCTTCCCCCCTTTGTTCAATCCTGTCTCTCATTCTTGCGGTCTTGCTGGTCTTTCCAAGTCAAACCAAGTCAAACCCACCCTTCAGCTGGCCACATTCCTGTCCTCCCCTCTTCCTTGGCCAGTATCATACCGTATCATGATGCTTATGGATCTCTGTCATCCGCATTCTGTCTAGTGCAGTGTGATCGGCCCCGTTATTATGACGATGGTGTCGAACCCTTCCCAATTTGGCCCTGCAGCCCATGTGGGGACTTGGTGTTTGATCCAGCTTGATATCATATCAACCACTGTAGAGATATTCACTCTGTCACTGTATGGCAGGGCGGGCCCTGCTGCAGTCGTCGGAGAGAAACAACAACTTTAAAAAATTGTCGGGGTCGATCCTTGGTCTTTCCTGCTCTGCTACTGTGTGGTCTACCACTCACAGTACTGCGCATGAAATAATCCTCCTGCCTACATATCATACGAGCTCGAATACGGGTTCAAATGTTGCTCTAGCGGTGATTATGTCGGTCCACATGATTCCTCTTAATATATACCTACTCTAGGTAGGTAGCTGCATACACATGATGGGATTGATTAATTGATTATCCACGACTTCCCAGAAACAAAACCTAGTCACTCATCCGCCTACCTGGGCTGCCTGGGCTGCCTGAGCACCTCACCGCTCGCTAGTCGAGACAGTCGAGGCAGCCGAGGATGCCGACGAAGCACCGTCAATCCCACCCCAGGTCGTCGTCAACCTGCGTCAACACCTGCGTATGTGGCTGAAAAGACGTCCACTTCTTTTATCGCCCGTAGGATCTCACCCCTTGCACGGGCCGGCTATAATATATGTGTGTACTGTGTGCACTAATTTTGACGTCTTACTGTAACAACGAGAAAGAAGATCGATCATCAGCTGCAAGGTTGTGTGGGTTTTCCCCAGAAGCTTATGTACATACTTGGGTGTCAGGTTGTACTATACTGTGTGTGTGTGCTGTACTGGGGCACCTGGCAGCCTGGGCGCCTGGGCACCTGGGCACGGCAGGCTGCCCAGGTGGGTAAGTACCTACCTAGGTACGTATCCGTACTCCGTACCGTCTGTGACAGCGCCTTGGTCAGCCTGTCAACCTGTCCGACGCTTGGACCAGTACAAAAGCACGGGGATCTGTGAGAGATCCACAAGATTCACGATTCACGAGGAAGCCCTGGATTATCTCAGAATCAGATATTCTCCATAAGCGTTAGCCCGTGCTTACGCACGGGCGGCGGCAGACTCCCTACTAAATTTAAGTAGGGAGTCTGCTTATACCTATATAGCTATAGCGTAGGTATATTATATAAGCTATTCCCCCTAATTAAACGCTTATAAAAGATATCTAAGGATAAGATATAGGTCCTTAGTATAGTAATCTGAATTTTAGTAGGTAAAATAAACGCCCTTTTATTTTACTCTTATAAATAGCCCTAACCTTCCTAGAAATAATATACTCGAAACTATACTCGAAGGTATAGTTTTAGATAGTAATTCTTTTAATATAGTTTTTATACTAGAAATCGTAGTAAATTAGAATTTCGATTATATTAATCTCTTAAATAGATATATACTAAAAACCTTAACCTTCGATTACTACCCTACGCTATAATAACTACCTCTCTTTAGGCTTTAAAACTAATAGGAAATAACCTCTGATAGCTTCTAAGATTTAATAGCTAACTATTTTCTTAGCGTATAATTAGGTTTCGAGACGATTTAGTTATCTTATAAGACGTTATTTCTAGTTATAATAGAGATTACGGAGGTTATTATTAACCGCTAGATTATTATATAGGTAATCTATAATATTATAGGATATTCCCCTGCTCGAAAGGGTTAAGTTAACGCTATTTATCTTCTTTTAGAGGGTAAAGATATCTTCTTTAAGGCCGCTATAGGGTATAAGAAGTTAGCCCCTTAATACGCCTTCGCCTTTCTATCTAAGAAGATAACGGTCTGCCTTATTCCTCTTACGAAACTTAGCTAGGAGCAGGTAATAGATATTCTAAAGAATATCCCTAATTTAAAGCTTATATAGATTAACGCTAATACGTATATTAAGGTCTATATAAACGATATATCTCCCCTCCTTATTATAATACTTAGGTATATTAATATATTATATAATAGAACCTACGGATCTAGGCCTTTATTAGTAATAGCGAGTATATATATATTATTATAAGCCCCGAATAAGCTAATAGCGCTTACTTTCGAAAGATCTATCGAGATTTAGCCTTTATAGCTAATCTAGGCCTTATTACTATCGACGAAGCCTATATAATTACTAAATAGGGCCGGGATTTCTATATAAACTTCTCGATTATCTAGTAACTATATAATATCCTACTTTAAAAGATCCCTCTCTTTAGCTATACTGCTACCCTCGATAAGGTTAATAAGTTATATATCCTCGAGTATACCGGCTTCGATAATAGCGTTTAAATAGTTATTATATTTATCGACTGCCCGGAGCTCTCTATTATCGTATAGCCTCTTATAAAGGGCTATCTTAATAACTTCCGGCGCCTTTTTTTCTTAGTTAATTAGGCTAACTTAGACGATATTATAGCTATAGATAAAACCCTTATCTATATAGATAATAAGCTTTAGCTCCTTTAAGCCCGAGGTCTCCTTATTTAATACCTTATTAAGTATCGAGGCTTTATTATAAAGATTATTATAGATTTTATTAGTCGTTTTAATACCGATATATACGAAGTCGATAAGGATAGGATCTTTTCCGAGTATAAGAAGGGCGATTCTAAATATTAGGTTATACTCTCTACTACCTCTTTTAATATCGGCCTTAGCGTTAACGATATTAAAGTAATAGTTTAGTTTAATCTTCCTAAGACTCCTATATAATCGGATACTTAATAGTATAGAGGGAGGGCTATAAGGAAAACCCCTAGCTAGGGAAAGTTTATTATCTTCGCCCCCTATTACTAGTTTAATTACCTCGGCTCTAAAGAACTTTAACGTTAATAAGCTAAGAAGAAGCAGCCTAACCTTACTCGTTATCTTCTCGCTTATAGGCTTACTATACCGAACTATCTTCGAGAAGTTATTAGGATAAATCTATCTACTAACGGCCTTACTAAAAACCTAGTTAATAATAATAATATAGCGAGCGTTACTAATGCTACTATTATTACGAGTAATACTATTTAAGAAGGATAATCTGCCGACCCTATAGAGGAGGATATCCCTCCTTAAGGCCTCTAAGATCTAAAGCTAGTTAAATAAAGCTTTAACGACCTTAAGGCCCGGGAGAAGTTAGACCCTTACTACTACGAGTTCCTTAACCCTCCTAGTAAGTAGAATTATCGTTATAAGGTCCTAATAAACTACTTTAAGGAGCCTAATAATCTAGACCTTAAATATAAGCGACCTATTATCTATAATAACTACTATAACTACTATAATTATAACCTAGCTTAGATCCCCCCCCTCGATATATATAATAAGGCTAAAGGCAAGCCGAGACCTAACTCTATCGCCGGTATAGCTTTTAAGGTCTTATCCTTCTAGTATAAGGAATAGGCTTAAGAGCTTATTACCTTATATAATCGTCGTTTTATTATAGTAAGAGGAATATTCTTAGTATACGCAATCTAATATAAGATCTCTCGTTTCTTTATTAAGGGCCGGGCTTTAAAGGGTTAGCCTAGAAAGGTTACTTTACCCTTTTCCGATCTCTATAAGCTAATAGATAACGTCCAACGCCTCGTATAGTAAGAGTTTATCGATAATAAGGGCTAATTACTATACGATTTCCTCCTTAAAGAAGCTTTCCCCTCTATTTAGGAGAAGTAAGATATCCGGGCTGCTTTAAAGTAGTTAAAGAAGCGTACTATTAATAGCCCTACTAAGTTTCCTACTAGCCCTAAACGAGGTCCTACCCCTAGCCTATCCGGAGGAAGCCCTTCTACTAAAGCAGGTAGCTAGTCTAGAGATCCTTTTATTAATTAGCCCGGAGATTAGCCTAATCCCTCTATAATCTAGATCGCACTATATTAACCTCCTCTACCTCTATAGTTCGTCTAGCCCTAGGAGCCTCCTTAGCCTATCTAGTACTAGCAATAGCTATCGTTAGTACCTAGGGTCTTCGAGAATATTACTAGTAACGAGATCTACTATACTCTATATAGCTATAGTCCTTATAACCCGTTATAGTAGATAGCAGCCGGCTCGAGACTTATTATAAAGATTAGCCGTAATATTCTAAACGAGATACTTATAAGCTAATAGTATAATATTATAAATAACCCTAACCTTTAGATCGTAAACGAGGAGGGATATTATAGTATAGTCTAGGAGGATATTAGTTAATAAGCGAGCGTTTAAATCTTTATTTCTTAATAATCTATATATAATAAATAGTTAAGGAAAAAGTATAGTTTAAGTATCTATAAGTATGTAGAAATACTCTTTATAATATATACGAAATATTAATATAACTACTATCTATTAATTAATTACTCTAAGTAATAGTAAACTCCCTACTTAATTTAAGTAGGGAGTCTGCTAATCTTTAGGGCTTTTAGCTATATAATATAAAATAAATATATTAGATATCTAGCTAGATATTATATATCGTAAACCTTTCCCGCCTACTATAGACTCCCTACTATATATATAGTAAGGAGTTTACAGTCGACTAGGTAGCTATTAGCCTTTATATACCCTTATTAAGGAGATATTATAATAACTGCTATTTAATAACCTTAGAAATAACCCTTCTAGGTAAGTAAATATATAAACTCTAAACGCCTAACGTTTTTAAACTATTATCCTATATCTTAATCTACTACTCGCATAGCCCTATTTAAAGGGCTCGCAAAGGTATCCCCTCCTCCTCCTTATCTACCTTCTTCTATTTACTCTTTTAAGGCTAAGGTAGTTAATAAGGTAGATTCCCTTACTCGTTAAGTATCTACTACTAGAGCTTCGGCTTCCGCTCCTACTTCTACTTTTTCTTTTTAATAGCCCTTTAATTAACTAGGGCTCTAGCTATCCGGTCGTTATTAATAAGCTAAGCCGTAAACTATTAAAGCTCGGCCTCCTCCTCCTCTAGCTACTCTATATCTCTATTAGAGCTTATATCCTCGTTAAAATCTAAATTAGGTTACTAGCTATTATTATAAAAAGGTAAGGGGTTAGGACTCGGAAAGGGAGGTAGCCGAGGAAGATCCCCTATATCTATATCTATATCTATATCTATATCTATATCTATAAATATAGATATATCTATTCCCTCGCCCTTAATATTACTAGTAGTAGTAGATCCTTCTAGAGAAATAAATAGCTATATAAACGTAATAGGAGCTATATAAGTATCCCTAATACTAGTATTATAATAATCCTAAGCTCTTCCGTTATACCCGTAATTCGTATAGCTTCTTCGAGGGATTAAAAGTACGTTACTAACTACCGGAGCCCTTATATATCCGATCTAGAGACCGTTCTGCTTACGATAAGTATTATAAGCAGAAAAACTCGAAGTAGGGATACTAATAACCTAGTAGAGGATAGCGATAAGGTTCTTATTAATAAGAGAGGTATTACAGGCTAACCCTAATCGAAAGGGGCAATAATCTACCCGGCGATAAATATTATTAATAAGGATATTAATTACTAGAAGAATTATAACCTTCTTAATAAGCTAGTTAGTTAGCTCCTTATCCCCTAAGTATCGAGCTACGATCTCTAGGATATTAGCCTTAATATACTCTTATATAAGTACTATATAGAGTTAGATATTTAAGGAATCTTAATAGGGGATATAAAGGAAGGTTAATACTCGCGTAGACTCCCTACTATAAATTTAATAGGGAGCCTGCGCGATCTATAAGGAAGGTTAATATAGATCGCGCAGGCTCCCTATTAAATCTATAGTAGGGAGTCTGCTCGATCTATAAAGGGGAACTAGACTAATATATATTAATAAAGGGGGAAGGGTAATTCTAATTATAATATAATATCGCGTAGACTCCCTATTATAAATCTAATAGGGAGTCTACGCGATTAATAAAGGTAAACGTAATAGATTAAAAATAATATACTAGGAGCAGCTATAGCTATAGTACTAGATATAGAAGGGTTACCCTTAGAGGACGATATTATACTTATATAGAGATTTATTAGTTTAAATATAAAAAGGGGGAATTAATTAAGATAATACTATCCTTATATTATTATTATTATTATTATTATTACTATTATTATCGCTATTAGCGTTAGCGTTAGCGTTAGCGTTTATTAATATAAGGCCGTAGATTTTAGGAGTTAAAATGTTAGTTACTATACGGCGACTGCAGGCTCCCTATTATAGATTTAATAGGGAGTCTACTAGATTATTACTAGCTATAACTTAAATACTCTTACTATTAAAGCAGATATAAATTAATTCCTAGACTAGCTACCTAATAAGTAAATAAGTATCGTATAGAAATACCTAAATACCTTTCTATCTATACTATCTCTATCTATTAGAGATTATTAAAGTTAATACCCTAGAAGTCCTCGGCGCTATCGCTATATAAACGTTCAGCTTCGCTACTATAGTTTATCGCCTCTTTATCGTTAGCCTAAGGGTCGTTAATAGTAGGGATAAAGTATTAGATATCGTTATCTCGAGGGATAGGGACTATATTATTCTACTTAAAAAGCTTCTTAAGAAATATATCCTAGCCGCGTTTAAGGATATCCTCGAAGTTAAAGACCTCTTCGTCCTTAAAACGCTACTTACGCTAAGCTATACTATCCTAATATAACTTATAAGCGTACGAGAGGATATCGATAATTAAATTACCTTAGGTATAGGTGCCCTTTACGTATATACCGAAGGTAGTTTTAACTAACTTCCGGATTATAGATAACTAGTTTCTAGATTAAGCGAGATAAGAGAAAATCGTACGGATATCGTAGGTTAAGTTCTTATTATACTTAATATCTATAGCGTAGTAGCTATTAATATACTCTCCCGCTAGATCGATAGCTTTATAGAGAGATCCTGTAGTAGTATAACGCACGAGGCTAGCCTTAAAGAGATTATTTCGAGTCTTCTTATCGAGAGAGACGCTAGGGTATAAAAGCTATAAGAAATAGAGTATCTCCGGCTTATAGTTAGATAACCTTCCCCCTAAGAAGAAGAGGATTATTTATAGGATAATATCGCCGATTAGGCCGTAATTACCCTTAGAAATAGCCTTATAGAAGATTAGCAGTATCTTAATATATTAGAGTAGACGATATTAAGAGCGGAACTCCTTATCGATATATCTATCGCTATAATCTCTACTCTAGCCCTCTATATTAAATACTATATTCTAGACGTTATCGAGGACCTAGTTAAGTTAATCGTCTGTAATCTTATCCTTAAGTATACTACGGATAGTATTAAGATTAATAGCCTAGGCGTTTAAGAGATCTAGCTTTATAAGGCTATCGATTATTAGGGCGAGAAGACGAGCGGTAAAATTATAAATTAAAAGGGGTATTATTTTATAATATTTAATATCCTTCTTAATAATATACTTACCCTAGCTAAAGAAAAGGATATCTGCTGAGATCGTAGTACTAGATTTTAGCTTTAAGCTAGTATCCTATATATAGCGGAAGATTATCTCGATAAAGTTAAGCTCTATATAGAAGTAGGCCCCTAAGCTTAATAGATACTCCTTCTTTTCGAAAATATTTTAAGACTCCCTTTAGCTATACTAGATCCGCCGGATATAGCTTATAGTTTTATAATCTCTAATAACTAGAACGATATTATTATCGTATATATCCTAATTAAACTCTAAACGCTTCTTAAATAGCTCCTCGTATATATTATATACGCCGGATATAATTCCCTTATTTTTATAAATAATACCGGCCTAGAGATAGGGGCTTTTATTAAATTTAAGTCTCTTAACGATAAGTATACTAGGGAGGGATTCGGAAGTAATAAGTTTCCGAATAGAGTAAGAGGTAAGCTATTTAGATACCTCGTTAAGTATCTTCCGGCATAGAAGAAGATACTCTCGTATTATCTTTATAATAAACTTCTGCTTAAAGTTAAAGTTACTCTACTTAAAGCTATCGAATTCGGGGTTATTAAAGTAGATAATAGTTATAAGGTTAACGAAATAATTCTATTTACTACTAACGAGATCCTAAATATAATTAAGGAAGTTAAAGTTATTATACTAGATAATTATTATAGGGTTATAAGTAGTACGCTTAAAGTTCTAGATCGCACTCTTTTATATATTATCGAGGATATAGTTATAAGTTTTATATAAGGAGTAAATACCTATACTTATAAGGGTATCTATAACCCGGGTAGGGGTACCGTTAGAGAGGATATAGATACCTAGAATCTTATATAGGAATAAGGCTTCTTAGTAAGTAAAGCCGTTTATAAGATAGGAAGTAATAAAATAGATCTTAAAAGACTTCTTCTTATCGCTCTTAATAGCGAGGACTTTCTTCCGAGGCTTATATTAGTTCTAAAGGATCTAAGATAGTAGGGCTATAAGGGTAGGTGCTTTCTCCTCTATAGCCGGCTATATATATTAGAACGCCCTTAGCAGCTAGTTAGTACTACTAACCTTAGCGATAGTAAGAGGGCGTATAAGGTCGTTATTATCTCCCTTCTTAAAGGGGTTAAACTTTATAAAGGGATATTCCTTTATTAGGGCCCTTAGCTCCTTACGAATTATAATAGATATAATACCTATCTCGTTATTATTATCGTCTAGGCTATAAATAATAACGCCCTTCTTCTTTAGAGCTATAAGGATATAAGGGTTTTAAAGGGCTTCTACGACGAATCGTATACGCTAAGGCTTACTAACCTAATTAACTAGTAGACCCTTTAAGCTATAAGCCGGGTTATTCTAGCTATATTAGGCTTTATTATAGAGAGACTTCCAGAAATCGCGGGTTTTATTTATAATATCGTCGGGGATAGTATCGTTATCCTAGGCAAGCTCGTCTAATTTATCCTTATCTTCTTCGACCTCTATATTACTCTCGTTAACCTCGCTAGCGGAACTTATATTATCGATAACCGAGCCCTCTAAGTCTAATAGTATAGGATCCTTAATACCGATACGGCTAGTATTATAATTAAATTAACTTCCTAAAGCCTCTAAATATAGGATAAGCGTTTTAGATTAAAAAGATAGGTCGGAAGAAAGCTACGGCTTATAAGGCGTAGATATATAAGATTGTAAATAGTAGATCTATAGATTAAGTAGAGGGAGCTATAGTTCCGAATCGCTATCCTCTATTTTAATAGCCTTCCGATAATCTAAATCTAGAAACGTTAGTATTAGAATAATCGCCTTATCTTCGCAATTATAATAGTACTTACGGTTTAGAAGTACGATTAGTATTAATAGTTATATTATAGTTAACTGTTTTTCTATAGTAGAATTTCAGAATTAAAGTAGGTTTTAATATATCTTATCTATAGACTAGATTTGCTATAATTAGTACCCGTAGTATATACCGGCAGGTTCCCTACTAAATTTAGGTGGGGAGGCTGCCCTAATTTCCGTTATGGCTGAAATCTGGTCTGTGCTTCAGAGATAAGCCCTGGAGGACATCTGAACATCTGGACATCTGGAACGGGGACCCGGTCGGTCAAGGGGACATCAATGTGGGTCAAGCGCCCAGGTGGGGATTGACATTCACCAGACGAGCGGCGTGCCAGCGTCATTTATCATCTCTCGCCTCTCGCCTATCTCCAGCCCTTTCTCTTACCGTACCTTAATTCTTAATCCTTGATTCGAGTTGGTGGTGGTGTTTTTGTTTGTTGTTGTGTTTTCTCGCCTCCTTCTGTCCAACCTTGCGCAATCTCCAACACAAGCCTCCTACCAATATGGAAACTTATCTCGATAAAGAATAGGAGAAGGAAAACCTGAATGTGGTAAATGTAGGTATTGTCGCTGCATTAGGGCCACGCGGCCAAATAACACCGTGATAAAGATCTTCAGGGCCGGACGCCATCCGCCTGGTGTGTTCGCCCCCAGTCGGGCCACTCACGTTCCCACGGCTGGGGTTCCTCTGGCGGGGTGGCGCCTGTAGGGCGGATGACGGTGGCGTCTGCCAAGTTGGTCCGGCTGGTGATCGCACTCAGACTCGCAACGCCACACACACACACACACACAACTGCGACGAGCGGGAGGACCGGCCTCGTTTCACGGGAGAGCTAGTCTGATGGCTGCATGTCGTCCGGCACTTGGCCATACTATCTATAGCGGGTGTGGCTTACCATGACTGGCAGTAGTAGGCCAGTTTGGGTACCCTTCGATAAGCCATAAGCGTTCTGGGAAAATGATGATTTCCCTCCTGTTCCCCTATCGAGTCCGTTCCCCGCCAGCTCCAAGCTGAACCTTCGCAAGTTTTGTGTCCACTGTCCAGCTCCGGAATGGAAGCATTGTAAGAGTCGTGTTTTCGATACGGAACAGCGTTGCCAGAATTGGCAAGAGGGGTCCTACAGCTGGGAAACTGCACATGTGTGTCAATATCCGAGTACAGGGCACAAGTGATGGTGTTCTTGCCTCGTTTCTGCAACCTCACTTGTCCCTGTACGGTGAGCTGTCGTCCAGGCCGGCTGCACGTGTGCTAGGCCTTGTGTAAGGAAGCAGGTGAGACCTCGGGATGGGCTACACAGCGTGGTCTGACAGGTGCCACCGTCAGCGTGCGGTTGGCGTCCGGATACTCGTCTTGAGACCTGAGCAACGAGGGTGACTGCATCCAGGTTCCACAGATTCCAGATACCTGGAGAACCTCCGTTACTGTACCACATGGCTCTCGCCAGCACGCGACGTTCTGTGCGCGATAGCCTCGCCCGCCGGTTTCTTGGGCTCTTCCTCCAGAGCGACCATGTGACGGAGCGCTCCAAGTCATGAGACAATCTGCTGTTGCCATTCGGCAAATCCAGTCTTCACGATACACATCCCGTGCAGTAATTTGCCAGTCACTTGTAGCTCGCATGTGGAACATTGGTCATCAACCGGGGCAATGGTTCTGTGCATCTTCCGCATCTCGCCACAGTCCCATCAACCGAGTTTGCTAGGAACCCAACTGGCATAATGTTCACCTTAAAGGGGACACAAGAACGTGTCAGGGTAAGCCACCCATCAACAAAATTGGCTTTTGTCAGTCTTCCGTTCATAAGCTGAGGCTTCGTATGTGCATGGCGAGCCCTTAAATATCATGACAACCTCTGCATCTTGGTGGAGGCATCCACCAGTTGACGGCTATGACTTCAAATGTTGTACAGTAGTACAGTACCAGCACACTATGAGCGATGTTCCTACGTGTTTCTTGGATGCTACTTCAGAGTCAATATTCGCATAAATCGAAGTATGTAATGTGCCACGATTGCCAACATGAGAGTCACAGATCTTTGTGGGCTTGGGGTTCAGTCTTCAGTTGACCGTTCAACCCCAGATTACTGTCTTTCGCTTAGGACGATGAAAGCGCTGATGGAATCTGCGATTACTTGATACTTCTTCTTCCTTTGCTATGTCAAGAACAAAGGTATCTTGTTCAACGTATGTCAGCCAGTGATCCAATCTACCGAATCCATCTGCCATCTTGCCCCAGCTGGTCCCACTCACGATGATGCCGCTTTGCCCGTGGACCTCTTTCCGCCATCACACGGGTAGCGCATCGCCCCCCCCCCCCAAATTCTGTAAGTCGTTGCAATGGACATCTGGGGTAGAGTTCGGCTGTTAGATTCTATGAGCTAGCGTGAGTTCAGTCTGTTGTGTATAGGGCAAAGGGTGGGATGGGCGAGGGGCCGGTGATGACGGCCATCTACAATCTGAGGTTCGGCTTGGGGTCGGGAAAAAAATGCGAGAACAGGACTACCACTTGAGTGAAGACTATCATCGGAGTCCATGTAGGGTGGACATTGGGCAGTGGGTAAGTAGCATGGGCGTGTGTAATGAATCATTCGTACAGGAGACTGGAGTATGTGTTCTTAGCTCTCTCGCAGCGAGGTATCATCTGTCACGTAATGGCATCCTCCATGTCAATCTGGTGTGCGAGGCTACACGCTGACCGACCATTGGCAGACAAGTCAACATGACCACGCCCCTCCCCCTCACTGCCAAAGCCTGTCGTAAGGAACAAACCCAGTGTTTCGGGTACAAACTACCTGACACAGTTCTGAGTGATACATATCACTTCGTCTCATTTTGTCAAGAGGCCGCAAAAATGCTCAGATACTTGTCATTGACACATAGATCCATGTAGAACCCACCGCCCTGCCCCGCGGCCATGTGTTTCAACCCAGCAGGAGCAACAAGATGCCCCGGCCATTGACGGGCGCCTCCTATACAGACTCCCAGCGGATACGAGCGCAACGTAGAAAATCTAGCAGACGTGCTCGAGCTTCGGGGGTGCCCCGTCCTTGGCGCCCAGGTCGACCTTGAGCGTGCGGCCGAACAGCTCGAGCAGGATCTCGAAGCACGCCTTCGTGATGGCGGGGTCGTACCGTCCCTTGCTCAGCTCGTCACGGATGAAGGCGTGCTGGGCCCAGGCGAACTCGTGGAAGTTGAAGACCACGCCTGCCTCCCTGAGCTTGGCGCGGATCAGATCGCGGCCGGCGTTGTCGACGTGGGTGTCCTTGATGCCGAAAATCATGGTGACCTCACCCTTGAGCTTGTGGAGGAGGTCCAGGGTGTGGTTGCTACCCGGCGGGGCCGTGGCGGAGGTGTCTGCGCTCTCGTAGGGGCCGAGGGTGCGCGAGTGCACGTCAGTTGCGAAGTAGCAGACTGTTGCTGTTATGCGGGGGTCGAGCTGGCATGTTGTCAGATGTCTGAAATGCGGGAATCACAACAAGTGATTTCCTGTTCATGAGTTTGACCTACTGCGGCTCGCAGTGCAAGATGGCCACCGAGGCACATGCCGGTCGCTCCGATCAGGCCCGTACATGTGGGCAGGCTGAGGAGATAGTCGACGGTCCTGTACGAGTCCTGGTCGTAAGACTCGAGGGTCTTCTTGACCTTCAACTCGTTTCCCTTATCAGTGCCAGGCACATCGTAAGCAAGCGCTTCCGGGCCCGTGAAGTCATGGTATGAACTCGGGGCGGCGACGATGTACCCCTGGCCCGCAATCTGCCGGGCGAACCGGGCAACGGGGCCGGTGACCTGGTAGATCTCACTGAAGACTACCACACCAGGGAAGCGTCTGGGGTCATGTTAGTACCGTTTGCATCTTACAGACAAGGTGTAGTTGTTGAGAAATGATGAGAGAGATGTGGAAGGGGACGAACGCGTTGGGGTACTGAGGTATCGTGGGATGGAAGACGAAGACGCGCATGGGGCTCTCGGCACCATTGACGGTAGTCGTCACGTCGGCGTGGAATTCTTTGATGAGCATAGTGTCTGTGTTAATCCGTTTCAGGGAGATGTTTTAGATGTCTATTGAATTATACGGGTAGTGAATCTTCAAGATTCAATTCAAGCTGTATCTGGAGCTCAAGCTGCGAAGTCGTACGTCGTTCCCATATGCCCCGCGGTGGGGCTTATACAGCACATTTATAGTGGGGTAGACGAGTGCAGCACATCAATCGTAGCGGGTACGTACTTACTATGCAGTAAGTACTTAGGTACCTTGAGTTCATCCTTGTTATCCATAACCCTGCAGCTTGCAGGCAGGGGTGCTTAGATCAGCGGATCTAACCTTAAGTGCATATATATACTGTAATCCGTTGTTTCCAAAACAAACATCGGATGATTTAGCACATTGTGTATATCTTCCTTCCCTACCAATACCTAGGTACCTAGGCGTGCCTTATACGTTGACACTGCATCCTGTCTCTATCTATATAATAATATATTAAGAAGCATCATTGTTATTTACCAATGCATCCACCGTATAAAATTATGCCACCAGGCTGTATCTGGAAATACCTAGGTAGTCTGGATAGGATGTACTTACCCCGGTTGTTACTGAAAGATGGGTCGAAGAGGAAGTCACTCCCTAGGGCACGTGATAGCATTGGAAACCAGAGCGCCCTTGACGGCTTGCAGACATATCGAAACAGCTCTAGAAGGCAGCTATACTACTTGAGCAGGTACCTAAGTATACAGGCAAGTAGGTAGGGACGAGGCAGCCACGTGCGATGCAGTGCAGTAAACAAATGGCTGTTGCCTTGGGAGAACCCCGCCAGCACCAAACAGGGTCGACTACCACGACAGCACTCAGGTACGTTCTTTTTTGATTGTCAAATTTCTGACCGAACTTGGCTACCTTTCTTTACATTGCAGTTTTCGAAACAACCTTTCAGGACTTTGTTTGCCTGGGACCTTTCCTGTACTCTCTTGGCCACTACCTTCTTTAAATGCATCACCAGGACAAACAGAGTCACCGCAAGTCACTCAGGAAATACCCCAAGGAAACACTTCCAAAAATCAACCTTTCTACAGTTGACGTGAAGGCATACTTCTATTCACAAGTAAGCTCCCATCGAAACTCTTCCTACCGTTGGAGGGGACACCTTCCAAACTTGGATTGTGTCTCGCTATCTATAAGAACTCGTCCCAGGCCACGTTTCTACTGAATTATTATCATCGACAAACTTCAGACAACACCCACATTACTCAAACCCATCTCACTACCAACAGTCGATAACTTTATGAGAGTCATCCGACTAACATCAAGTAGGTGCCCGATGATCAAGGGTCAGGATGTCGCTGAAGCGATTCAATTCTGATGTGCGGGCTGCCCGCCAGCGGCTACACGAGACAGGAATCAAAGGAATTTCGGTTATCGAGCAGGGCGACTCGGACGGCGAAGTTGTCGTCACTTTTATTCACGGAAAATTGCCAAAGCCCCTCCCCATCCGCTTGTTGGCCCAGAATGTGGACGAATACCCTGATGGCAACAACTTCCTGCTCTTCATAGACTCCGATGATTCGACAGATACCATAAGCTCGACTTTGGAGGGACTGCAGAACTTCACTTTCGGCCACAAAATTCTTGAGGCCATCACAACTCTCTCAACAGGCATACAGCACGCCCTCAGCAACATTGAGTCTGATGGAGATACAACTATGAAAAGATTGCAAGGGCCGCGATTGCACGATGATAGGCCCGAGGATGAGGACGGCGAGGAGCCCTATGACTACTTTGATGATGACGGCGACGACGATAACGATGACTACGAGGAGTTTGGCCTTCCCCCCCTACGCCCAAGTGTCTCCAGATCTGTTCCCGGAACGACTCCAGACATCCTGCGAAGGATCAGAAGCGACTTGCGGAAAGCGCGTGGAGCTGGATGCAGGGTTAGTATCATAAGTGGCCTGGACGACTCAAAGCTACATCTCCTGTCTCTTTCAGTGCGGGCCAGCAAGCTGGGCCTATCACAAGAAGCCCTCGAGGCCTGGGATGTGGAGGCTTCTGACTACATCGTTCTACTATTACGGACCGAGGATCTGTACCCTTGTGCCGAAAAGGTGGCCCAGAACTCCGCTGCCAACTTCTGTACCCAGTTCCGCTTTGGGAAATGCTCCAAGTACAAGCCGACCCTTAGGCAAGCCCTCGCAGCATTCGCGACTACCAGCCAGAAGTCCACGGGAGACACAACCCCACCCACCGAGATTGACGACCAGCCGTTCCAGAAGACTTTCATATCTGCCTCGTTGGAGCAATTCATGAACGAAAGCTTCATCTCTCTTGTCAAGCTCCGCTTCCGTGGCTGCGCAACTTGGGACGATGCCAATACGAAGTTGAGAAACCTTTCTTCGATGTTTCATGATAACCAGGCTGAATGCAAGGAGAAGGAGCCGACAAACCCCATATCAGCCGACATGTCAGAGGGAAAAGCGATGGAAGCGCCCAGCTCCTCCACCGGTGGTCCCCCTGGTAAGCATCTTCCAAACCAGTTTCCTATGTAGATTGTCCCACTGGCGAGCAGAATTAGCTGACCACCATCCTACATGAGGTTCTCAACATGCACCAAAGGCGCTTCCGAGTATCCTTCTCTCTGATCCGTTTGCGGAACCTGAGCCAAGTATTTCTCTGATTGCTATGCACTTCGCGCTCCATTACTTTGTCCGCTGCACAGAGTATTGTCTGCGATGTCATCGGCAAATCGACAAGGAGTTCGAAGCCTTGAAGCCCTTCGTATGCTCAGATCCACTCTGCTTGTTCCAATATATCACGATGGGACTTGGGCCTTCCATCGAACATGAGATCATCACACAACCATACGTCGTCGACCTTCTTATCTCTTTGTGCTACAGCAGCTTGCAGAGTCCGATTATGTTTCCGGAAGGGAGAGGATACCCAATACGAGACTTTCCCAGCGGGCTTCGGCTTAAAATTCCCAGCATTGTGGCTGGAATCGCAACGGATGAGGATCCCATCAAGGTCACTGTCGACTTGAGACTTCTGGAAGCTTCTTTCTCGTGTGTCGCAGATATTGACGGCATCACTGTGGGTACCTGGGTTGTTCTGCGGCATAGCATCACCGATCCTACTGGACGGATGGGACAAGCGATCAATCACCATGCCTACATCAAGTACATTGATCGTCAAACAAGCAGCTTTACTATCGAACTGATGCGACAGGATCCATCTGATCCCATAGTACGTGGCAGAATCGATATGGACTTGTTCCCCTGCAGCGTGGAATTTGATGACCTGGACGAGTCTGGCAAAGCGAACGCCATGATTGGCATCTTGAACACAATACCACCCGTTTCCCACATACGGGAATACCTCATCAAGAACCCACAAAGCAAGTTGAGGTCCTTTCACAGTATCTCACCGGCGGCAGCGACACTACTCGAATGGATCGTGGCCTCAAACAGGTCATGCATTCTTCAAATCAGCCCCGTCGACGATCATCACGCCCAGGACAAGCAACTTCTTGCAACCATCAAGACCAGGAACCAGGAGGCGATTCCGTCAATGAACTCGTGTGTGCAGTTCCGTTTCGCCCAAGGCGCCCCAGATAAGGAGCTCCGCTTTCATCGTGCGCTCAGAGATCTACAGTCCCAACGCAAGACCAAATACCCCACACTATTTGCGTGGCATGGGAGTGCGCTCGGCAACTGGCATAGCATTTTGCGTCAAGGTCTCGACTTCAAAGAGGTCAGGAATGGCAGGGCTTTCGGTCACGGGGTCTACTTTAGCCAGGACTTCAACATCAGTTCAGGATACGTGTCCGGGGGGGCTACATGGCCTTACTCGGCGTTGAATGCTTCTGGGGTAATCTCCCTATGTGAAATCGTCAACGCCCCGAAGAAGTTTGTTGCGACGAATCCCCACCTAGTTGTGAAGCAATTGGATTGGATTCAATGCCGCTATCTCTTCGTTCCGCAGCAGGGACGCTCGACCTCTTCAGCCTCTTCTGCTAATGCCGGGACTGCCATTGAGACAATATCACAAGACCCGAGTCATTCTGTTCGTGGCCCAAAGAACGCAGTCTTGGAAATCCCTATGAAGGCAATACCAGGCGGACGTGCTGAAGGCCAAGCGAAGAAGCAGTCATCGGAAACTTCGTCGCCCAAGAGAGCCTATGAGACAGTGCACTCATCGGGAGATTCAGACGATGAGGATGGAGCGGATATCTTATTCCTCATGAGCAGCGACGACGAGAGCTCTGGGCGGCCATCTAAGCGTGTCAGCTCAGACCCTGCGCGAGATTCCAGCGTTGACACGGCCAGGGCCCGTGAGGTCACAGTTCGACGACCTCCCACCCCACCGCAGACCGACTTTCGACCCGGCAACCTGGACCTGAGTACCTTGCCCCGACTGCCAGTACCCGAATGGGCCAACTCGAACTCCACAAAGCGGCTGGCAAGTGACATCAAGCACATGCAGAAGGTCCAGGCCAGCACGCCACTCCACGAGCTTGGATGGTACATCGATTTCGACAAGGTGGACAATATGTTCCAGTGGATCGTGGAGCTCCACAGCTTTGACCCTTCGCTACCGTTGGCACAGGACATGAAGAAGGCGGGGGTCACCTCCATCGTGCTCGAGGTCCGCTTCGGCCGCGAGTACCCCTTCTCTCCGCCCTTTCTCCGCGTCATCCGCCCCCGATTCCTTCCCTTCGCCTCGGGTGGCGGAGGCCACGTCACGATAGGAGGAGCCGTGTGCCTGGAGCTCCTCACGAGCACCGGCTGGAGTCCCGTGACTTCCATGGAGGCCGTGTTCCTGTCGGTGAGGATGGCCATGAGCGAGACGGAGCCGGCCGCCCGGCTCCAGACCACGAGCGCATCTGCAAGGGTGTTCGACTACGCTGCCAACGAGGCCCTGGACGCCTACGTCAGGTTCGCTTTTTCTCATGGTTGGAAGGTGCCGGATGACTTGCGGGAGACTGCGGGCCAGGTAGCTGATGTTTAGGTTTAGGTTTTCTTTTGTTTCTGGATGGGAGGGGGGGGGGGGGGGTAGGAATAGCGAGAGCTACAGTGTTAGCGTTGTAAGGAGAGGAAGCGATCATAGTACCGAAAAGGAGAGGTAGAGGCAATTATCGCAGTGTTTGCTGCGATTCCAGGTTCTTTTCGGTATCGGCATTTTGTCTCGCAACAGGGAATGAGTTGTCTACATACTCAGGCTGTTGGTACTCCGAACCTGCAGATGATCCACCGAAACTTTACTGAATAGGAATCTGAGCGGCGCGCGGTTTTAACAAAGCCCCACGGGCTGTTGGTTGCCATGGACAGAATTTGGTTGGCTAGTTCTGCCAGTCAGCGATAGATGAAAATGGAACTAGCTGTTTCGCAGTACAATTTGTGAAAATACTTAAGTAAGTAGATGGTGAGGCTCAAGATCGTGATACGCACCACCTCCTGCCTGAATCTCTCACTTGAACTGGGTTCTCTCCGCCATCAGCCTTCTGCAGACCTTTGCCGTCCATCACCCAGTGAAGTATATATCTTCTACTCTGTATACATACTGCTTGAGTGCCCCGTCCACAATGTTCGAGAGTTTCTCTCCTCGCCACATCCCGGCCCTCATGTTAGTCAAGCCCCTGGTTTTCTATTATCCCGGTCCAGAGCTACATTATACAAAGACAGTCCTCGCCCCTACCTCCCCCCTTCCAAAGGAGAAGACACAAACACAACGGCTAACACCACTCTAAACTCACCACTCACAGCGTGGCATCAACCATGACGCTCGGGGGCATGTGGCCCATGTTAAACGCCCGCGGGGCCATGCTCGAGTTCGGCCTGCCGGCGCACGTCGCGGAGGCGCCGGCGGCCGCGCCCGTCATGGTGATCGGGCAGGCGCGCGGGACCGTCGTCGGCCTCCTGGTGCTGGTGCACTACGCGCGCGGGCAGTTGGGCGTGGTCGACACGGTGCTGGCGGTGACGGGGGCGTACGCGGGGCTGGTGGACAGCCTGGTCGTGTGGAGGGGGGGCGAGCGCCGGATGGCTGTGTTCCGGGCCGTCAGCTCCGGGATGATTGCTGCTTGGGGGTGGGCGGGCTTGACGGCGGGGGGTTGGTGAGTTGTGGGTGATGGTTTGCTTCTTTCGTTGTTGGAAAAGGTTGTGGGTGAGGTTTTGTTTTGTTGTGGATCTGGGGGGAATGAGAGTGACTACTGGTCATTGATAGTCCACAGGCGAGGTATAAGGCATACATTGTTAGTACACAGTATCTTTCCGACTGCATGTGGTGATTTGTAGTGTCTCTGATCTAGAGAGAGCTGTGAGTATATTTGTTGAATATATCTGGGTAAGATAAGTGAGGCTATGAAATGGCTCAATACTATATAATTATTGGGAAGCCAATTTCCAAGTGGCACAAGGCGTATTCTAATTGCTAGTGTTTCTGCCACAGAACTATACTTTCTTGCCCTCTCAAGCTACTAATCTCCAAAGATCTATAAGCATACTTCATAAGTACTTAAGTACCTAGGTAGTCATATACATGTGCTTAAGACTTGAGTATTATACCATTTTCATTACTTCCTTTGATTTTACATCTCATTCCAAGGTACTGCTTATGCGTTGTTTGCTGAATCAAATGAGATCTCTCCACGAAGTCAAAACTGTCTTCTTCTGATATACGAACTCAGGTGTCAAGGCTATCGCCGTTATGAGACGTACACTGCTAACACGGAATTTGAAACAAAACGACTGGTTGTTCTGCCAGGTACATGATAATTAACAGACCATTTCCGCCAAACGACCGCCAGGGTTGGAGAAGCACCTCTGATACCCATCGCAACCAGCACGTGCTCAGAGGAACGTCCCCCCAAAAGGCAACCCTCTGGGCCTCCTCTCGTCATCCGAGTCGCTGTCAGAGTAGTCACTGCTGTCATACACCTGGCCCCCAAAGAAAGGAGGAAACCCCATAGGCATCCCTATAGGCATCCCCATAGGCATCCCTGTAGGCATCCCCATCGGGCCAAACGCTCCCACAGGCGGACCACCAACACCTCCACCACCACCACCCTTTCTCTTCTTGTAATGGCGATCACAAAGTCCACCTTTGCTACTACCACCGCCCTTCCGCCGGGGCTGGTGTGTACCCTCCCTAACACACCCGCGCCGCGAACACCCGTGCCTGCCACAGAACAAACCACCACCACCACCATCACCACCACACCCCCCAACCTCGCCGGCCCTCTCGCCACACCTGCCCCCGTCGCCCTGGCATGCGTGCGCGGAGCAATACGAGCTCAGCGGCGCCACGAGGCCACCACCGCCACCGCCCCCAGCCGCGAGGGAGAAGAGCAGGCTGGCGCGTGAGGCCGGTACGCCGCCGCCGCCGCCGGCCAGCATCAGAAGGTCGTCCGGGCGGACCAGGCCCGCGATGGTGTTCTTGCGCAGCTGCTGGCACGCGGGGGCGGCGCACCGGTGCGCGGGGCAGTACTGGAGGCTGTCGGGCCGGCGCTGGTCGCCGCACGAGGACAGCTCGCACGAGTGGTCCCTGCAGTACCGCTGGCCGCTGTCCAGGCGCTTGTCGCACTGGGTACCGCCGGGTGTCGAGGCGGGGCATCTGGGTTTGTGGTCTGTTGTTTTTGTGGTGGTTGGTTAGTTAGTTTCTCTGGCGGGGGATAGAAACAGCAGGGCTTTGGTTGTCCTCGGATGGGATGCAGTGTAGATATGAATCCAGGGGAAGGATGGAAAAGGGACAGGAGAGCTAGAAGTGTGTGTCTGGGGAGGCGAGTGGTGACGACGACTCACGGTTCTCACACGTCGGATACCGAATATCCTCCCCTGAGCCCTTCTCCACGAAGATGTACTCCCTGCACCCTCCCTCCCGACACTCCTGATGGATCTCACACCTGTGGTTCCCCGCCGCCGCCGCCGCCGCCCTGGGACACCCCTCGACCCAGCAGATATGCAGCGCGCAGTACTCGGCCCCGCGGGCCCTGAGGTCCCTCCTCTCCAGACACCCGTCGGCGCGGCACTGGTGGTCGGCACAGAACCGCCCTCCCCGTTTAGCCGCCTCCTCCTTCCTCCCCGCGCCGCACGCCGGCTCCACGCACACGTGCCTGTCGCAGAACCTCTCGCTTCCTGGCGCGCGCGGCTCCGGGCACGGGTCCCGGTGGCAGTAGTGCAGGCCGCACCAGCGCAGCGCGGCGCCCGTGTCGCGGCGGAAGCAGGCGCCCGCGCAGCCCTCGGCCGCGCACCGCCGGTGCTGCTCGCAGCTCCGGCCGGCGTCGCCCCGATCGCCCCGGCCCTCGACCTCGGCCGTGCACGTCGGCCACTCGCACGTGTGCCGCTCGCAGAAGGGCGACCCGTCCTGCACCAGCCGCGGCTGGTCGCACGCGTCCTTGCGCGCCTTGTTGGCGAGGCAGCTGTGCTGCGGGCAGTAACCCCTGCTGCCCTCGTGCTTGGTCTGCTCGCAGTGCGGGTATCTGCAGCCGTCTTGGTGGTTGGGGAAGAGAGTTAGGCCGTGGGTAACTTGGACTCGTGGGCGGATGGACCATGAAAGGGATGGGAGAAGGGGACTCACGGTCACTGCAGTACTTGAACTTCTCCGGATCTGCATCTTTAACGTATTTCATACAGGGCATGTCATCAGAGCCTGGAGCCTGGCAACGAAGGTCTACCCATAAATCCATACTCTGTCAGTATGGGTAGTCTTATACCGTAAGTCTCACATCCCGTCCCCCCTCTCCCAAGCAGTTCCCGAGGGAAGTTACGCGATAGAGAATAAAGCGGAGGTAAAGACACAGGACAGACTCACGCAGGTCGCAGTACTTCCACAAGGGGTTCCTCCCGTTCCTCTGCTCCTGGCACACCGACCCGTTGGCCAGGATCTTCTGGCAGTGATGCTTCTCGCAGTAGGCCATGTCGACCTTCTTCCCGCCCACCGTCACCTTGCCGATGTGTTCCTTGCACGCCCGGCACTTGCGGCCCTTCTTGCTGCTGCGCCGGCTCCTCCTACAGCGCCGGCTGTACGGCGCGCCGCCGTAGAGCATCATGTCCCACATCTTGGGGGGCGTTGGATTGGTGGCTGTCTCTGCTTTGTAGTCGCCAGCCTGGAGCAGCGATTCGCTGAACCACGCTTGGGTAGCATGAAAGGTGGGTGAGTGACTACTCCGAGCTGCCTGGCCACTCCCGGATAGATGGCGCGGTCTTCCTTCTCGATGCTGGGTTGTTGTAGACCTGGAAAGTCTGGTAGGTTGGCGATGAAGGAAGGGTCTATATGTTTTCAGCAAGAACTTCCAGATCCTTGACTGGAGTTATATTCCAACAACCTTCTCTGTCCCTCAGAATCTTGGACCACGGACAGCAACTAGGAAACAGCAGACCGCAGATCTGAGACTCGCCCGGCGATATTTGCCCATTGACAATGACAAAAGGACGGAGAAATACGAATGAAGAAACCGGAAGAACCAGAAGGTTGTTAGCAAAGCACAGGAGAAATCATCAAACAATGACGGGGTGATGGGCAAGATTGGGCTACACAAGGAAAGGCGATGCGCCAAACAGCAAGAGACAAGAGAGCCTATCTGTTGCTGGAAAGTTTGAAGGGGAGAAGGGAGAGCTCTATATGTTTTACAGGCAAAGCGAAGGTTTTTTCTTCCGTTTCGTTTACCTCCGGGATGGCGCAGGGAGTTTGTTTCCGTCTTCCCTGTCTGGGACCTCCCAAGGTGTCCCTCCCTCTACAGACTTCTGTTGGCTGTAGATGTCACCCCAGCCAAGCCTAATTCGAGGTCTCGAGTCTCAACCTCGACCATGTCCTCGAATTCAGCGAGATGAAAGTTAAGATCCTGTGCTCATGTGCTCGACTTCATTGATCCTGTATGCGCGAGCTCAGGTTGCGCTTCAGCGTAGAACTTGGAAACCACTGACCGCGCCAGGAGACCTGCGTCCTACTGCGACGGTGCCATTCAGTAAGTACCCAGGGCATCACAGATTCTACTATCTCTTCCCCTGCTTCTGAGCACTATGCGCAACGGTTACTCGCCTCATCACTGGAAAACGTAGATCCAACATTTCGTAGAACCCTTGGATCTGTTTTCCCGGTTTGTGCTCCAATGAAATTCGCATCCTGGAACCCCTGAGATCAATCCCTCGCAACATACAATTGATTCCGACTTTAGACTATTGAATATCCTGTACAGAGCGAAACTCCGTTCCCGGCCCTTGGCTGACTCCTTTGGTATCAAGTAAGCATATGGCAAACACCACAGTATATCTGTGCAACGACAAAACATCAAGAGATAGGGCACGCCCGCGATTGCTTGCCACATATTTCTTCTCATTTCCGCCTCGTCTCAACTTCACCTCTTCTTTTTCCCGCTCATGAGTGACTCAGTGCTTGCCGTCCTGACGCCCGGTCTGTGTGCATGACGAAACAAAATCCCAATACAGCTATGTCGTCGCTAAGCATTGTTTATCGCTGCTGACAAAGACCTGATCAATGCTTCTTCATCATCCGCGTCTATCTTCCCCTCCCCATGAACCCCCTGTGTATTTGTACCTGTGGGTGCTGGTATCGCTGCTGGCGCAGGAGCCGAACTTGTAGGCTGTGTCTGCTTAAGCTGCTCGGCCGGCGCCATCGTCTGCGCTGGGTACGTTGGAGGCCTCTGGCTAGGCATTCGCGGAGACGCCGCCGCTGACCCAACAGTGGGAGTCAAAGGTGATGCAGTTGGTGTTGGGGGCGCGGGCATGATGGTCGGTACCGAACTCGGCGCCGGGGCCGGAGCTGTTGCGGATCCCGACGACGGAGTAGGCATGGCAGTTGCGTGAGGTGTTGTTGTAGCCACAGGTGGAGGACGTGGAGGAGCGACTGTAGGTACAGTAGTAGTGGCCGGCGATCGTGACTGAGGATGTGGTAGCGTTGAGGCTGGTCCAGGCTGTGGAGGCGTCGCCACTGACCTCTGTACTTGTTGTTGTGGCTGTTGGTACTGAGGTCCCTGTGTCACTGGCTGCTGCGCTGGTCTTTGCTGGTGTTGGTGCTGAGAAGTGGTAGAAGCGGTCCCTTGTTGCTGTGGCCTTTGTTGATAGGATGGGGCGGGAGCGATGCTCTGGTGATGCTGAGAAGGTTGAGTTGGCGGCCTCGAGACTCCAGGTTCTAATTTGACTTGGGAAGGAGTGGCTGGGGAATGAGACGCAGCTTGTTGTAATTGTGGTGGGCGTTGCTGCTGCGCATGCTGTTGATACGACTGTTGCTGTTGAGCAGGCTGCCGCTGCTGGTATGTCGGCTGACTGTGATACTGCTGGTTATTCGTGGCACCTGTCAGTGGAGAGCCTGCACCCGGCGTAGCTGAGGATGGCCTTGATGATCCAGCCACTGGCAATCCATGCGACACAGTGTATGTGCCATTTGTGGTGCCATTTGCGTAATTGGGAGCATAACTGTTCTGGACACTCCCATTCGGGTTCATGACACCATGACGTGCCTGCTCTTCCGCCTCCTTTCTTGCCGCCTGGCCAGGAGCCCGAGTCTTGAGCTCCCCGGTGACGCATTGCAGGTAATATGGCATCTCTGAGTTGGTCTTCAGGAAGAACAGCTTCAGATTGCGAGCCTTGTCCTTCAGTTGGACTTGTGTCCGGTCTTTCAAGATATCAGAGATAGTCCCATTGAGACCGTAGAGTTGGAGTATCTGGCTCCAGTGAGGTCCCTTAACCTTGTCGAGCCCTTCCATGAGTGCCTTTTCTTCTTCGGGAGTCCATGGCCTCCTTGTAGAATGGAGGCCCTCCCTACGCGCGGCATGCGTGGATGACTTTGCAACAGCTGCTTGTCTTGCCCTCTCGTATAGAACGGAGGTCGGGAGTGATTGGGTAGGCGGTAAATGCGTGCCGTCTGCTAAGCCAGCCGCGGATTGCCCAAAGCCGAATCCATCAACAGAACTGAGCTTCTCGGCAATGAGTGATGCGAGACCCGTAATCTCGTAGCCATTGGAGTCGGTCCCATTTGGCCGTCTTTGTTGCCCAGGGAATGACCCTGAGTAGGTAGAGGGTGGAGCAACGCCTTCCAGGAGCAACGCCTCTTCCTCGGCAGCTTCGTTGGGAATTTCAATTCCATGGCTCTCGGCGTACTCCACGATCGCCTCGAAATTCGATCGGATGAAAGCGCTAAGGCTATCCAGGAAAGTCGCGAACTGATACTTCGCCTCCAGTTGCCCTAGTCGGATTTAGTTATCTCCAGTTTCAGTTGGGCTGAAGGTGCAATGGACTTACGTCGTTTCTCCTTGTCATGGCCTATGGCCCTTAGTAGATTGCGTCTGTCCGTGAAGGGTCTGACGAACTGATCCGCGGATATAGAAAGGTTGAGGTTCGATTCTCTCCAGTATGCTTTCAATTTGTTTTCCAGGTCTAGGGGGAAGAATTTGTCCATGAGACTATTTCTCGTGGATTCTTTGTCCTCCATGACATTGGCGTACGCAAGAAAACTCTGCGTCTTCTGATCGAGGTAGAGCGAGGAAATTTCCTCGGTGATCATGCCATTCTCGGGAATCATGATTTTCAGAAAATAATCGTGTGCTGTAGCCATGGTAGGACCTCCGGGACCGTAGAAGCTAGCGCACATATTGGCAAGGTTTGCCATTTGTATTGTCTCGCGGTCTCCAGGATCATGAATGTCGAGGTCATCGGCGTTGAGGAAAGCTGTTGAGTCGGTGAAAAGCTTCAAGCTCGCCATGAAAGTCCCTCTCAATGCAACATAGACCTTACCGCCCTCAGTCCTTGAGTCGCGGATGATTTTGTCGGTAACCTCCGAAGGCTGTTGGAAGAGCGCAAGCAATATTTGTACAGCCTAGCGGGATAGATTAGAAAACGGTAAAAGCGGAAGGGTATGTGTCCTTCACTTACAAGACTGCCCAAGAGTGGCAAACCCATGGACCGCGAAAAGTACGTTGGACTTTCAATGAACTTCATCTTTTCTAAGCGTCTTCGTGTTGGAGCGGCCGTCGTTGTGGTGTCGATGTTCATACTATCATCCGCCTCGTTGACCGCGCCCAAAGCATCTGCAAGCATCGATTCCAAATTCCAGTCAGATGCCCCATTACTGTTGATTAACGAGTCGTTCTCGAGTTTGACTTCAGAAGCAGTGTGCATGCTGTCTTGGTCCATAGGATGTTCCGTCTTCTGTCTTTTCTCGGCGCCAGCTTCCTCTCCAAGCTCGGGCGTTCGTGATCGCTTTGCTGGAGTTGCAGAATCTGGAGCATATGTCGATGTGGGCGTAGGGACATGAGGAGGAGGAGGTGGTGGTGGAGGAGGAGCCGGTACGGAAGGGGCGGGGGGTGCAACAGCAGGAATCGTCGTGGCAGGGCTGGTAGCTGCCGTGGATGATGGTATCACAGGAGGGGTTTGTCGGGCTGGGGCAGCCACATCGGAAGGTCTCTCAGACTTTGGAATTGGTGACGGCATTGATGGCGGGTTTGGTGAAGGTGTATAGACCGTTGCTGGGCCGATAACAACGTCTGATATGCTGTCGGTCGACTTCTCCAGGTTCTTCACCGGAATAGAGATAGGTCCCTGAGGTGTCCCATCGCTTTTACTCGTGGGCGTCGGAGTACGGGCCACGTTGCTATGCTCATTTTGAGGAGTCTCTGAAGTAGCGAGTACATTAGATTATGTCTGCACCTGGATCGAGTTGGTCCGCGACGCCAATGAGGGAGCGGTTGGCCCATCTTCACATGTCGTGATGAGGACGGTGACGGTGATGATAATTGGACAAAGGAACTTACCGCTCCTGGACTGCGTCGCTACGGCTGGCGCCGGCGACGCACTCTCTGCAGCATCCGCCATCTCTTCGAAACTTGGAGACTCATTCAGTAAGCTCTTCTGGGCTGATGATTGCTTGTCGGGCCTGGGGAACCGCTGGTCTGGACAATGGCGCGGCGTTGCGAGGATGGCAGGATCGCTGAATGGCAGTTCGCTCGGCAGAAAACATTCAGGAATGCGACGGTTAGGAAAGTTCTCTCCACAAATTTCCTTCACCACCTTCCCAAAGCAGCGTGCCGTGTCTTACGTAAGTCTCACAGCCTCAGCCTCATGACAGCGACACCCGACGAAGACCCCAACACGTAAAAGGGGCACTAGGGATTGCTACCACCTTCATGTAAACATACCAGATAGAAACAGATCAATCTCACGCTATTACTGGACTATACTTTAAAGATTGTCTGCTTTGTATTGAGACTTGGCATGTGTTGAGATATCAAAGGCTGCTGCTGTAGACAACTGGGTGCCCCTGGGTGGTGGAGGTCAATGCTTGGGTTGTTCTTGTAGCTGATAACATTGAACTGATATCTTTCAAGTCACCGACTGAACTACTCGAACTACCAACCGAGCTTGAAACACAACTTCCAGGCATGATGAAACACAATAGCTTTAACCCGACACTCTTTTAACAATGATATGATGGACTAGGGAATTGATGACCAGTACGCATTACAGAGGGACTCATGGTTGCCTTTGTTGAAGGCGTCAACTGGACCTCTTCCTCAACACCCAAAGAGACTACCAGTAGTATACATCCTGGCTTATTTCCCAGGCACTCTGAGGTGGTATATATACGTGTGTATATATAGTAAGTAGTATACTGTCTTCCTCCTATATTCAGCCTATCGCCTCTTGAGTGACAAAAGTTATACGCTGATGCATGTGCTGAACATTATCATTTAGAATGACGCTTATCATCGATGATATTGCAAAAATGTCCGCAGTGAAAGGCAGTCCGATGCGGATATTATAGGGGACCGACTGACTTACTGTCTGAAGGCTGATGGAATACGAGAGATGGAAAAACCTAAGGATAGTCTATAGAAGTATGCAAGGAGGTTGGCTACTTAAGTACCCAGGTAAACCCCTCTCCTCCAGGTCCTCGACCTTCCCCATTCTCCAATGCCCCCACTAAAATGCAAAGGCCCGTCCTATCTCCAAGCACATATAAGACCTAGAAATTTCTGCTATGGTGAAAACGAATAGCAAATCAACCTCCAATCACCAATTCATCCGCGATAAGGGGAAATAGATGATATTCGAATCAGGAAGGCCAGATAGGGGGACGTTGCCACCGTAAAGAGGACGCCAAGGTCAACGAGGCCCATCCTATATTGTAGAAATTCGATTTGCACCTTGTTTAAGATGGAGAGTGGCCAAGAATTACTACCCATATACTGTGTAGATACAGGGGTTATAAAGTGCAGAAAAAGAAGCGTAGAGCGTCTCCGGCGATGGGTTCAAATCCCGCAATCTGGACATACATACTTGGCATAAGGGAGTGATCACGAGTGCTGTGGTCGGACTGTATTGGGAATAACAACATTACTAATGGATCCGCTTAATTAATCCGTAAGTACTGTAGTGGGTAGAACCCTCTCAGCCTCTTCAATTGAGCTTGGCGATATCTTCATGTATAGTAGAAGAGGCAGAGGATACTTAGGGAGGCACAACCTTTTCCCGCCATATGAAGAAAGAAGACACCGTAAGCTTGGGTAAGGGAGAGGTTGAGCTCTACTTTCTCAGGTACGATTTTGGCCAAATGACCACCAGGCAGGGACCCTCATCATACGTCTGAGACAAATGGTTTCACGGATAGTCGCAGAAATACTCGGGGTACTTTGTAGAGATCTGACAAATCCGGGGTAGTGTCAGGGTGAGATCTTCAAAGTGTTGGGCCGGCGGGTCCAGACCACCCCCCCCCCCTTCCTTTAGGCCTGCACGGCGGTTCACGAAAGCAGCAGCTTCATCAGGAAAGGTTGCTCGAGCCCGGGCGCATGGAAGTGATGATAGCAATGTACAGTACATAACCTCGGTCCGGACGTATCAGGTGACCACGAACGGCCCGGGGCAACGGGCATATATGGTGCAACAGCCAAGATGATGTTCAGGATGTTCAGGATGTTCGGTAGCCAGCAGTCAGTCAGGCAGGCAGGGTAGGCAGGGCAGGCAGGGCAGGGTAGCCTGTCAGCCTGTCAGCATGGCATACACAGGGCATTGCTGCCCTGATGGGCGCGAAGTCTATGTGGCCTAACAACGGGGGTGTGGGGTCCCCGCGGGAGGCAGTTTGGTTGACTTGGGGGAGAAGTGGGGGTGGGTGGGCACTTAAAGTTTGGGCTGGTTGGGGTTCCCCTCTCGTCGGACATTGGCCCGAGCCTTGGCTGGCAGTCTGCTGGAGCCCCCAAGAGACACTTTGTGACTTGGTATGATGATGATGACGACGAAGAATTGCCTCGGAGCTGCGAGTCAGAGGGCCTAAGGGGCAAAACACTGTGAGAGGCATTTTCCCAACTTTGGAAAGAATCGAGGAACCGTTTCTGCACGATTGTCTTCAATTGCGATTGATGATAACTTCAAAGAGACGGATGCGGACTGTATATTTCAAGAGGTGGTATAGAACCCTGGGAGCGTGTACTGGTACACTAACTAGAGTGATTTCATAGGCTCGTTGAATTCGGGGTAATGGCGGGGGTCGGGGTCACTACCCCTAAAAACGCGGGGTTAGCTTGGTGCTAGTGCGTAGCGTTCCTCTCCCACTCAAACAACGTCCAGATGTCAGAGGAAGTCTACCACACACAGCACACCACACCAAAATGCCTTTATCGAGATCCATGGATCCAAGCATTTCCCCGTTGGAACATTATTCCGATAGTTGCTTTGTAAGAGTTTGCAAATGTTTTATATCCCGTTTTTGATTACATATCAAAAAACACAGCTGTCGTGCTCTCGTCTGAACTGTTCAGATCTCAGATGGATGGAACATCACTTGCCTAGAGGGGATGCTACTTAATACCTACCTACTATAGTATATACAATGCACCCTGGAGAGCTGACATGGAGACCCACAACGATCCTCTACATACCACACCATGATACGCCCCTGCTCGGGGATCATTTGTTTAGGAAGGGGCAAAAGCTCCATATGCTCGGCCAAAAGGCATGCGGCTCATTCGTCTGCAGGCCTTGGATCGCTTTATGCATACGTGGACGTGTAAATTCACGTTGGTCATGTCTCCCCCCGCCGCACCTGATACCGCATACGGGGACTACGTCGTCTTCGGTGTGGGAATGATATCTCGTTTGGGACATGAAGCGGTCGAGTTCCGAGTGAGTGTCAACGGCGCAGTATGTACCTACACTACAGCTGCGTCCCGCTTTGCTAAGAGACTGACTGACTGACTGACTGACTGATGACAGCCTGGCCTGGCCTGGAGCTGTGCAGAGGACGACTATCCACGTGGGCCCCGTCCCCAAGGATGATACTGTATAATCTTCCCAGATAGTGCAGTACTGTATGTACACAAATCTGGCACTACGAAGTAATAGTCTCACCAAGGCCTGGTCACTTGACCCTTGGCAAGCCCCCTTCGAGGCGGAGCGGATCTTAGCCTTGCAGCGGCCGGGATCTGATGAGGACCGACTTCCCTGTCTCGGCGGTTCTGGGGGGCCTCAAAATCCCTCCCCCAGAATGTCCCCAGCGCTAGATGCATCGTCACTGCTCCAGTCGACGTTCCGTAACCCCGCTTTGCGATTACTCCGTCCCATTGACAGCTCTTTGCCACTCATTGCCCGTCACTATTTCTTTAAACCGCCGCCGGCCTCTTTTTTTTCTCTTTGATCCCAATTCCCCCATTCTATCTCTTCTTCCTTCCTTATAACCCCATTCCAAGATACCCAATACAAATACGACATACTACACTACACAGGCAGTGCCAGAAACCGAAGAGAAAAACACAAAGTTATCAACTCACCTACCTACGATATATCCACTATCTAGCACCATGTCGCTGTTCACCGAGCTCCATACGCCTGTCACGGGCACATACAAGCAGCCCATCGGACTGTAAGCTCCCATAGCACTTTATATTACCCCCCCCCCCCCAAAATCCCCAAATTTCCAAAAAAAACAAACCAGCTCAGTTATTGACCTTTCACCAGTTTCATCAACAACGAATGGGTCGAAGGCCAGGAGAAGAAGAAGATCGAGGTAATCAACCCCTCTACCGAGGAAGTCATCTGCTCCGTCTGTGAGGGCACAGAGGAAGATGTCGATATCGCCGTCGCCGCGGCCCGGAAGGCCTTTGAGGGCAGCTGGCGGACGACACCGCCTCAGCAGAGGAGTATCCTGCTCCTGAAGCTGGCAGACCTTATGGAGAAGAACGCCGAGCTCCTTGCTGCCGTCGAATCCCTGGACAACGGAAAGTCCATCACATTGGCGAAGGGAGACGTCGGTGCTGCTGTCGGCTGCATAAGGTACTACGGTGGATGGGCAGACAAGATCGAGGGCAAGACCATCGACATCAACCCAGACATGTTCCACTACACGAGGCCAGAGCCCGTAAGTCGCCAGCCCATGTTATGCCGACCACAGTGACCTCAGCTGCTAATGATACTTCCTATCCAGATTGGCGTTTGCGGACAGATCATCCCCTGGAACTTCCCATTGCTCATGTGGTCGTGGAAGCTTGGCCCTGCCCTGGCGACCGGAAACACCGTTGTCCTGAAGACTGCTGAGCAGACACCCCTCTCCGCCCTCGTAGCAGCACAGTTCATCAAGGAGGCCGGCTTCCCACCAGGAGTTGTCAACATCATCTCCGGCCTGGGCAAGACTGCTGGTGCCGCCATTGCTGCTCACATGGATATCGACAAGGTCGCTTTCACCGGCTCCACCGGTGTCGGCCGGATGATCATGAAGGCCGCGGCGGCATCCAACCTGAAGAAGGTCACCCTCGAGCTGGGCGGCAAGTCCCCCAACATCGTCTTCAACGACGCCAACATCGAGGATGCCATCAACTGGGTCAACTTCGGCATCTACTACAACCACGGGCAGTGCTGCTGTGCCGGTTCCCGTGTGTACGTGCAGGAGGGCATCTACGACAAGTTCATTGCGGCGTTCAAGAAGCGCGCCGAGGAGAACAAGGTCGGCGACCCATTCCACAAGGACACCTTCCAGGGCCCCCAGGTCAGCAAGCTCCAGTACGACCGCATCATGGAGTACATCAAGGCCGGCAAGGAGGAGGGCGCCATTGTCGAGACGGGTGGCGAGCGCCACGGTGATAAGGGCTACTTCATCAAGCCTACCATCTTCTCCGGCGTGACGCCCAAGATGAAGATCATGCAGGAGGAGATCTTCGGGCCCGTGTGCACCATTGCCAAGTTCAAGACTGAGGAGGAAGTCATCGAGGCGGCGCACGACACCAACTATGGTCTGGCAGCTGCCCTTCACACCCAGGACCTGAACACGGCCATCCGTGTCGCCAACGCACTGAAGGCTGGTACTGTCTGGGTGAACTGCTACAACGCCCTGCACCACCAACTGTAAGCAACAACAATCTTCCCCCCCCCCCCCTTCCCTTCCCGATATTCCAAGAAAAGGTTGTGTAAAACAAAAATACTAACATAAACTTCACAGGCCATTCGGTGGTTACAAGGAGTCCGGTATTGGTCGCGAGCTCGGCGAGGCCGCGCTGGCAAACTACACACAGAACAAGTCTGTGGCCATCAAGCTGGCAATCTAAAAGCACCCTCTGCCCCAAGAGGTGACGTCGAATTTGCCGCGAGAGATGTCATTACCCGAAAGCTGCCATGGAAGTCTGTAATCCGCGGAGATGGATGAGATATAAGTTTGGAGGAATCTATACACTGGGCGGTCTGGATCAGAGCCACTTGTGTGCTGTACAGTAGATATTTTGGAGCTGCATCTTCCCATAGGATTCCTTCCCTATGCGCTTTTTAAAAAAGAACAAACAAATAAAAACCAAGAATATAAAAATTAAGATATCATTAACTATCAGTCAATTGCATTGTGACCAGACTCGATCAATTCCTTGTTTTCCTTTACTTCGTTCCATCCCCCTGCACTGGGAGCGGTTAGAGCCGGGATTTTCTTCGCGGATTGATCACAACCACCAACAGTCGCAGTGGTCGTCGGTGTAAGGATTCAGCGGGGTCGAGCCGCAGAAGGAGCCGCTATTTTTGGCTGCCCTTCAGGCATCATTCCCGGATACACAAGCCGAAGGTGTCCTGCTGACAACACCCGAACCGTAAAAAACAGCCTCCCCACCTAATTCCCCGCCAACCACCAGTTGACATAGCGTGGTACCTAGGTACGTACCTGGGTTAGGTAGCTAACAGCACCCTCCCCCCTGTCCCTGAGTCTCCAACCGTGCTGTATCGTCCTATCACAGACCTTGGAAGACGCGTCCGGCCGCCCGTCAGTCAGTCAACCCAACAACGCGACTTGCGATCACCACCACCACCACCGCCGCCGCCGCCATCCACCGCCGACTATACTTTCTCAAACCCACGGAAACCAGACCTCCACCCCCCCTCCCCAACCAATATATTCCCACGCCAGTTGAGCACAAACCCAAACGGTTCATCAATCCGTTGATTGATTGATCAGTCGATCGACCGATCCAGCCAGCCATGGCATCCTCATCGCGTGCATACTTCGAGCAGCAGCGGGAGTCGCTGATCGGGGAGATAGCCATGGTGAGTACACACACGACACGCAGCCCAACCCAGCCCGATCTACCAAACCCACAACACACACCCCCAAATAAAACAAAACATCAAAAACCAAGTCAAAGACAGGGGGGAGGGGAGGGGAGGATGATATGAACGGCAAAGAGAGTTGGGGGGAGGAGGGAGTGGAGGGAGGAATCAAGATGTTCTTCCTTCCATCCATTGCATTTCCACTGCAACTTGCTCACCACCGTCGCACAACAACATCCACTACCTATTCATCTACCTCTTACTAACCAGGGGGCGGGGCCACCGCACACGCGAACACAGAGCTTCGAGCACGTCCTCGCAAACATCAACAAGCTGAACCGCAACCTCGAGGCCGTCATCGCGGTGGGCAACGAGTTCAGCTCCGTCGAGGCGCTGTGGAGCACGTTCGAGAACGTCATGGGCAAGGAGGAAGGGGAGGGCAAGGATGGCGAGAATAATGGCGATGGCAACGACAACGATAACATCATCATCAACAACAGCAACAAGATAGAGGCCGAGGGGGCACAGGCGAAGGTAGAGGACGACCGTGACGACCACGACAAGGAGGACGAGGAAGAGGAGGAGCATAGAGTTGTGGATGGTGATGGCGATGTGGAGATGGGCTGAGAAGAGCAACGGGCCTGACAAGTGCGGTCTGGCAACTTCAGGGGGCGACTTCAGCAACAAGGACACGGTGGTTCCGAGACCGAGGAGAAAGATGGAAGAAGGGAAAAACCTGGCATATGATACCCAATAGATGGAGACCGGAAGGGACGGGGGGGGGGCGGTTATTGATTGATGTTATACACACAATCACCTACGGAAAGCATATATTTACGAGGGCGTTGGTCTGAGTGGTTTCGGGAGATAAAATGGACTCCTTATTTACGTTGCTTTCCTATTCCATGCAATGAGTAACAAGACAAGACAAGACACTTTGAGATATCACCACAAGAAAACAGTGACGAAACACGCAACAAAAGGCAGCCGTCCCTTCGCGAAGGAAAAAAAAAAGGGAAGAAAAAAGAAGAGCACAATCCGGCTACCGGTTCACCCTAGAACTATGCACTGGCCGAGAGTAGTAAACTGAAGCGTCACCTAGGCTGCCTCCGAGGGGGAACGAGGAGGGGAAGGTGGGGAGGAAGACTCGGATCCCAGTCTGCTCTTGTCCGTCCTTCTCCCTCCTTGCCACCGGAGAAGAGGCAATCGTGAGTACACACATACAAGGAAAGAAGGGACGAGGTGATGATGTAAGTAAAAAGATTGCCAACGACGTTGGCGCCATAGCACCGAAACACAAATAACAAGACAAAAAAACAGACCCTTCAGCCATGGTGGGATGCGAAACTCCTTGCTATCTTTCCTTGACCCACTCCATGCGTCCCGTCTATCATCCCTCATCCTTCATCAATTTTCATCATCGTGTCCGCGGGGGGGTGCTGCCGTTACTATCCTGGCGCCTCAACACCCTGTTGAACATCTCTCCTCGTGCCGGATCCGCGATGGGAGATGTTGCCGTGCCGAATCATGTGGTTCGTTCCATAACACATTCAGCGTGTTGATTGTGGTGTGTGTGTGTGCTTGTGTGTGTGTGTGTGTGTATGTTTTTGCCCACCCACGAGGTGGGCCCATTAGGTAGGTTGGTTGTAGTAGTAGTAGTAGTAGTAGTAGTAGTAATAGTAAAAAGTCAAGTCTCCGCTCGCTCTCAGCATGATATCCCCGTCCCCTCACCAGCTCACAGGAAGTTGCACTTTCTCTTCTTCTTACGAACACCGCCGGCGCCGGGGATGACGCTGTTGCGGTGGCCGTCTTTACTTGACGGCTGGCTATGTGCGGCCTGCATCTCGAGAGTTTTCCGGTCGTTGGAGACGACCGTGGTGATGGCCTGCTCGAAGATCTCGTCGACGCCCTTCATCTCCTTGCTGCTGCACTCCATGTACTGGGCGTTCATCTTCTGTGCGACGGCCATGCCTTGCTCCCGCGTGACGGGCGTCAGGCCTTGGGTCTTCAGCATGTCGATGCATGTCTTCTTGTACCGAAGGTCGGACTTGAGGCCAACGAGGATCAGGGGTGTGTAGGGGCAGAAGTGGAGGACTTCAGGGTACCACTATCACATATTCGGTTAGCACGGGCGGTGGGTTTTTGTCGTTCCGGCGGGCAAGAGCAAATTTACCTTGTCCATGACATTGTCGATTGAATTTGGACAGTCGATGGCAAAGCAGACGAAAATGAGGTCGGTTTCTGGGTACGAGAGCGGTCGCAGGCGGTCGTATTCCTCCTGACCTGCAGTATCCCATAGGGCAAGCTCGACGGTCTTACCGGACTGGCGATGTGTAGGGTATGTGATGTAGTTTTCGAAAACTGTTGGGACATATTTCTGATAGGAGGTCAGTCAATTGTCTCGGGGGCACGAGGCATGATGAGGCATAAGGCATGATGCACGCGGCACAGTCAATCAAGGCGTGTGCGTGGCGTGGCGTAATGGAGGGGCAAGGGCAGGCAGGGCAGGACAGGCAGGGCAGGGCAGGCAGGGCGAGGGCGACTTTGTTGGCGTACCTCTGGGAAGTATCCTTGGCTGTAGCTGATCAACAAACATGTCTTTCCGCAGCCACCGTCACCAACGACAACAATCTTCTTTGAGTAGGCGGGAGCGTCTGTCATGGCTGTCGCCGAGGACTCGCGGCCGGTAGAGTTGCTCATCATAGTACTGACTGTCCCATCACTTGATCGTTGTTGCCGTCTGCTGTTGCTGCTGCTTGGTGTTTTGCGGCCACTCTCATAGTACTTTTCGTCGGCGAGTGACTGGTTGTTGTTGTAGTACGAGTTGCGATAGCTGTACGTCGAAGCCATGCTCATATTTGCTGCTGGGTTGCCAGTAAATGGCGGGGCCGACTTGCGGTTAGGCACAGCTGGAGGTGGAACTGTTCGGATCCGGGACAAAACAAGGCAGCCAGCCAGCCAGCCAAGTCAATACGATACAGTCGAGTCGAGTCGAGTCGAGTAGGGTAGGTTAGGATAGGGTAGGGTAGAGTAAGTAAACAGACGGCAAGGTGAAGAAGCTGCTAGGGTGGTTGAGGGGCAGCTATGAAGAAGGGTGTAGATCAGATGGCAGAAGAGAAGACAGCCAGGATTGGACTGCTGTATGATTCTCGAAGGTTTGGGTGTCTGTGTGTATGTGTTGTGTTTGTGGGTATGTTATCGGTTTCGTGTCGTGTTGTGTCGTGTCGTGTCCTTCCTGTCTGTCTGTCTGTCCGTCCGTCTGTCTGTCTGTCTGATCCAGTCCAGTCCAGCACAGCCCAGTCCGCAGATGATCTCGAATGCAGAGCAAATGCTGGTTGCTATCCAGGATATGCAAGGCTTATGCGTATGCGAATCAGATGTAAATGCGATTTTTTCTGAATGTGATTGACGACGTGTTGATAATGTGAGTTGAAAAAGAGACGATACGATACGATACACACATACGCACACGACGGCCAAGATCAATGTTTGTGAGAGAGAGTGGGAGAGGACAAGAGGGAAAAGAGGAAGTTATTTTCCGAGACAAGTCAAGCAATTGGCGTATTAGCAGAAAGGGGAGGTTGGTGTTTCCAGAGCCTGGAGGAAGAAGCAGGTAAGCTGGAGCACGGGAAGGCGATGATGTGAGGTTTCCTGCTGGTAGCTGCCGGCAGCTTGGGAGGTACAGACGGGGGCATCTACGTACGCAGCAGTACCTACTGGGCACGGATCTGTACACAGCACTGACCGCACTGCTTGCTGGTTGCTGGCTGCTGGTTGCTGGTGCTTTGCTGCTTTGCTGCTTGCTGTAGGTAGTCCCCCGTACCTAGTTGGTGTGTTTACGGGCTCCCCAGCAACCGGGGCCGCATCGACCGCGTCGAGTCTGGAATTGTTGCTGCTGCGGCTTTCAGGCGCAGAGCTGCACCCATCAGCTGCCAAAACCCACCACACGTCATACAGGCAGCCTCCTGTCCCACCTGTCTTACCACGCCAGTAGAGCGGTAACCACCCCTGCAGCTCCTCTGGTGCCCCCTATAGTGTACGTACCTACCCAGGGCAGTCTGGCAGCGTCGGTACATACGGTGCACAGTCGGTTGTGCACCAGTGCAGTGCACAGTAGTCTATGTAAGGGCCTTGTACGGACCCAGTGGCACCCCCTGTAGCCCAATCCCTGTAATTCGGTGGCCGGGCAGGCACACCTTGATTGTTTGACGGTGGCTGGAGCGTTCCCGATTCTGCGTGCTCCATCCCTGCTCCGCTGCCCGCCAGTTTCCAATTATCTGTTCCCATTTACCTACCGTATTTGTCGTGCCATCCTCCATCTAACTGGCCTGTGCGCCCTAACCAGTCAAGCCCATGAGAAGAGAGGGAGAGGAAGAAAAAAAGAAGAAACATCCACACCCACATACACATCCACATCCACATCCACATGCCCGCGACCCCGACAACCTTACCAATTCTTGCAGCAACAAGAAACCTTCTTCAGCCTCATCAAAACCAAACTGCGCACTTTTGTTGTTGTTTGGGAATCTGCAGATCTGCAGGATAGCTGCAAGGAAGAGAAGCAGGACCCGGTCTGCCGGCGCGCCGGTCCAATCCAGAACAGAACAGAACAGAACACAAAACAGAAAAAGATCCAGAGGATCCCAGAGTCTGTGTGTACGGATCCGTCACAGTACATCCGTACACACTACTTGAGTACATATGTAGAGTGCAAACTCCAGACTCCAGACTTCAGTCTCCAGTCTCCAGACATTGGGCCTCATCTGGCATGACCTGCGTCTCCAGGCAACTCAGCCCTCTGCGACAAAGACTCTGCACCCACATTTCATCTGTTTTGATCGTCATCGCCTACCTACTTACATAGTACGGATCCGTACACTACTACAAATCCGACCGGGGCAGAGCAGCTAGGCAGTGCCGTCCGGGGCCTTGTTTCCGTCTGCAAAGCATCATCACTCCCGCCTCAACAAATATTTCCCTCTCTCTCTCACTCCCTCCCCCCCCCCCTCTCTCTACCTTGTTTCACCCAACCACATTCAGGAAGTCGGTAAGACGATCAAGACCAAAACCAAGATCAAGGGCCAAGATCAAGATCGATCACGATGCCACCAAGCAAGTACATCACCCTCGTCTCGGCTGACGACTTTGAGTATGTCCTCCCTCGCGAGGCTTGCTACGCCAGCCCTATGTTGAAGCGGACCATCAACCCCGATGGCGGCTTCCTGGAGAGTCGGACCGGTGTCGTGAGGATGGAGGATATGAGGTCAGTCACTCACTTCACACCATCTGCTTTGCCCGCCAAGGCCTTTTCGTTCTTTTTTTGGTGGTGGTTTTTTTTTTTTGCCCTTTTTTTTTCTGCCTATCCCCCCACCCTATCTCCCTGTCTCCGTCCCTCACCGATTGTCGATGATGAAAACTTTTATTATTTCTGTGTCCTTTTTTGACAGAACCATCAACATTACATTTGGTTCTGGGTGAACGACACACTACACTTGATCTGAGATACTTCAACCATGATTTCGCAACCATGAACCTAAAACCTCCGGATCGTGGTCACTGTTAGCTAACCCAAACTCCTATCTTCAGCGCTGTCATTCTCGAGAAGGTTGTCGAGTACCTGCTCTACTGGTACAGATACCAAGACAAGGAGGATGTTCCAGACATGGAAATCCCAGTCGATATGTGCCTCGAGCTGCTGACTGCCGCCGATTACCTCCAACTTGACAGTGAGATGCCAGCCTCCTCAACCAGGAGGGCATAAAGATGCTGACAGCCACCATCAAAGACCAGTTCCGATGAGGTGGCTTGCGTTCATGCGTTCATGCATTGATCTTTACATATTCGGCATTATGGCGTTCAAGGTTTGCGGGCAGGACAATCGAGACGATCGAGACGATCGGGGAACAGGCGTTGGGAACGAGACACATGGTCCATGACGACGATACCCTTGATCTTCGAGAGAAGCAAATGTTCATGATGCTGATGGAGATTCGATTCTCATTGCCATCAACTTTTCTCTCTAGTTTTTCCCCTTCGTCTACTCACCACCCACCCCCCTTCATTTGTGGCTTCGCATGTGCTCAGACAGGCCTTACACGTGACATGTTACAGAATAATCAACCCTCCCTTACCCCCTGCCTATACCCAACCCCATCTTAGCATATGCGATCAACTAAGAACTTTGTTTCCATGGGTTGATCGTCTAATACCGATGGAAGATCGAAATCAACTCCCCCACACTCTGCTTAGGCCTGCTGTGCCCCTTTGGGCCTTCGTTTTTTCAGTCGGGGAAACATCTTAGCAAACGGCTTGAAGCCGGTTTGTCATGCTTGTGTTATTGGTGACTGTGTACTCGAGAAGACTACTAACCGATTGAATCATTGCGTGATCAATACCTCTTCTCGTATTGCGAGAAAATCTATGATGTATGTATGTATACATTAATTTAAACAATGCCAAAGGGTATCTATATGATCCGTTTTTCTTTATTTTGCCTCGCTGCCCAGAGTCTGAAGATGCCGTGACGTAACTTGCAACTCACGATAGTCCTTTGATGTGTGACCGTGACCATTTTTCGTAGTGATGCAACTGACGTGCACTACCTACCTACCACCTACCACCTACCACCCCTACCTCGTCCTCCACCCCGACCAAACCCACCACGGCCGCCTCCTCGCCCCCTGCCCCGGCCCCGCCCACCGCCAAAACCACCACCACCACCCCCGCGCCTCTCACCGCCAAACTCGTCGGGCGGCGGGCCCCTCTGGCGCCTCGCCTCCCTCTCGTCCTCGGCCGCGTCCCAGGGGTTTTCCACGCCGAGCAGGGCGCAGAACGCCGCCGTCTGCGGGTTCGTGTGCTCGTCCGGCTGGACGCCGGCGTGCAGCTCCAGCAGGGCCGGGTCGCGCACCGCGCCCGTGGCGCCGCGCAGGACCGCCGGCGCCGTCGGCGAGAAGTTGTCGGGCACCGCGAGCAGGCCCCGCGGCGCCGCCGCGACGACCTTCTCGTCGACCCAGGCGCGCTGCTCCGCGATCCGCGCCGCGTACGCCTCCTCGCCCTCGTCCGGCGCCACGGCCGCCGAGCGGTCGCCGATGGTCAGGAGCGGGTGGAAGGCCCGCGTGATGGCGAGCCACTCCGCGTCGTAGTGCAGCGGGTAGCGGTTCGGGCCGTCGGGTGTTGTTGTTGGTGGTGACGGGTTGCTGTTGTCCTTGTTGTTGTTGTTGTTTTTGTTGGTGTCGAGGTCGTTGGTGCTGCTGATGGGGTGGATCTCGCAGAGCTGTAGGAAGTCCCGCCCCGGCTCGCACTTGTTGAGCGCGAGGAAGCGCACCTCGGTGTTGGTGATGGTCGGCGGGACGGGCTGGCCCGGTGTGCGCTTGGGCCCTGCGGGTCTGTGGTTCGGCCTGGGCTGGGTGAAGGAGGCGGGGAGCTGGGCGCGGAGATCCTCGGTGACGACGGTGTTGCCGGATGCCGCCTCCTCTGCCTCGCCATCCTTGGGCTTGGACTTGGGCCCGTCGCCGCTCGCCGCTGCGGCAGGCACGTCCGCCTCGTCGTCATCCATGTCCAGCTCGATCTCGTTGGGGTTCTCCACGGTCGCCGCCGCCGCGTCGGGGGCTGCAGGGGTAGTAGGTGTAATGGCAGGCGGCTCGACGGCTGGCGTCGCCCCGGCGACCCCGGCGTCGACACCCGGAGGGGGGTAGGTCTTGACAGCGGCAAACTTCCAGTGCATGTGGGCCGAGAACCAGTAGGCGGGCCTCAGGCGGTCCATGACGTACTCGGCGGCCGGGCTCCCCAGCGAGCCGTCCATGCTCTCCTCCTTCCACATGGGCCTGAGCCTGTACAGCTGCTGCAGGTCGCCGTGCTTCTCGATGCCCCTGGGCCAGTCGTGGCTCAGCCCCACGTCGACCTGGCCCCTGACCTGCAGCAGCTTCCTGACGTCGAACTCGCGGACGTGGTAGAAGGACTTGATGTCGTCCCTGGAGAAGGGCAGCCGCTCGCAGTGCGGCTTCCGGTAGTCAAAGCCCTTCCAGATGCCGCTCAGGCCGGCGATGCGCAGCGGGCCGACCCTGAGGACGTTGGCGGCGCCCATGTAGTAGATGTTGGGGGCGACCCAGCCGCCGTAGTACAGCTCCCAGAGGTACGCGGCCGCCTCGTGGTTCCCCGCGATGAACAGGGTCAGGTAGGGCGCGGCCCGGTAGCCGGCGTAGTACTCGTGGAAGTCGCCGAGCACGCGGTACTTTGCGGGCACGGACATGACCTCGACGTCGCGGCCGTTGCGGGCCGCCTGGAAGTCGCCGCAGATGATGAGCACGTCGACGCCGGGCCAGCCGCGGGCCTCGGCGGCGGCGGCAACGGCGGCGTAGATGGCATTGAGGGTGCCGTGGCCCTTTTGGGTCGAGATGGTGGTTAGTCTTATGGATGGTTTGGTTCACTTGTGGGCCATGGAGAGAGAACACCAGGTAGGCTTGGACTTACGCAGCCTTCGACGGCAACTCGCACGCCTTCCCTCTCGAAAAGGTCTGGTTTCGGAGTCGCGTCCTCCATCTTCGTCCGCCTGTGTTGTTGTTGTTGTGATGAGAACCGGTTTGTGATGTGAAAGGCTCTCGGATGAGGAGCTCCGCCGTGGATTTCTGAGGATATCCGGCTTATGCTTCCGATTCGAGGGCGACAATGAGACAACGATCTTCGGATCGTATGAGGTACCTTGATATTTGATGAGAAGGGAGGTCTCATAATGTGTTCACGCTGTGAACGTGAGTGAGCATCTACTCTTGATCTTGCGAGTGATGTTTGATTTTTCAGGCTGCCCCCAGGTTTGCTTCCCAATGACACGGCGCTGTGGCCACTGGCCGGACGCTGAAAGGTGGTGGTTTACAGCGCCATGTCGGCCTGTGCTTAGCTCAGCCAAGCCGCACCCACAGAGGCCAAAGGTCCTGATTCACCACGCCAACGCCATTGCTCCCGTGGGCTGCCGTCTGGAATATCAAGATGTGGCTAAACACCGAGGTAAGTTAATAAGTTGATAAGCAAGTAAGTAATGAAGTAACTAAGTACTTTGGTAGCTTAGGAGGTAAGTATTATCTGAGGCTATCTAGGTACCCACTCACTACCCTAGGGTACAACTACAACAGCCAACCGTGACTATTTTACCTAAGTATGTATACTGGTGTCGTTCAATCGTGAGCCTTGAGAAGTATCGAGATGACTTCTGGGTCGCAGACAAGCAACTGCGGATCTTGTAGGATACTTGTGCGCATATGTAGGTCCATGAGCCTAAAGTGCTTCCAGTCATGGCTCGCGAGGATAGGCCCAAAGAGTGGCCTCAGGGACTTGGGCATGAGCTGAGCGAGGAGTGCCTCGATGAGGATGACCTTTGCAAGGTGTGTAGAGCTGGCAAGGTAGGCTGGGGCTCGACAGAGTGGGAGGCCGATTTATAGGCGGCTGGCAATGCGCACGTGCTACCCAGTCATCAGCATCAGTCTTTGGGAAGAGAGTGAACAGACGTTGTGTCTGCCTGTTTTTACTTCTCGATGTCCCGCCCAGTGGATAGCATCGACCCCAAATACGCTCATGAGGGAGGCCCGTCCTCTGGATAAAACCGTCCCCCATGAGCTTGCAAAGGCGAGACTCTATGGTATGCGTACTTGTATGAGGATACACGGTACCAAACATAGTAGAGGCCGCCAGGAAATGTGACCGGACACACCACGGGCAGGAGGTTGAGGAGGGACATGATGATGATCCCGATAGATACCAGTATGTATCATACCTATAATGCCTCTGCTCCTTGAAATAAGATGAGGATCAATTGCTTGAAGACATATCAACCATTCTCTCCGTGGGCTCCACACTGAGATTCATATATGTGGAAATACAAGGATAGCTAGTATAGTCACACGAGCGATCGTTTTTGTGTTCAACAATATAGACAGTGATGCATCGCCCTGGATAGGACTAATCTCGAGCACAACATCAACGACTCCATTCGTCGCTAATACTTACGCAGACACCACCTCGAGGGCGCCGTGGAAAAAAAGACGTATGACCTACCCACGACAGCCTGCCAGTGGCAAACCTAATAGCAGCGTGAAAGGAGTGAGTGTGAGGGGATACCGACTCCCAAATATGAAAATGACCATTCTCACTTACATGCATATCTGGGTACGACGAGAACACAACTGAAAAAACTAACAGACGAAGAGAGGAGTGGAGCCTCCAGCCAGAATCCAAAAGATAGACCCGGGCATAGACATTAGTACAGATACGTGGTCTAAGAGGCACGAATGTAGGGAACAACACAGAGTGTTGAGAAGAATAGAATATATCACGTGGGACGTGCGGGTGAATAGTCTCAACTCATTTGAGACTACATGACTGGAGACTATAGTCGTTCTCCTTCCCACAATATTGTTACACCGCATACTCGAGTATGTATAGGACAAAACAAGCATCCAACCGAAACATCCGTTCAGGATATTTTACAGGGAAATCCTTCCTCCCCATCTCGCAGGACTAGCTGTTCCGGTGGCTCGGGTGAGGCTAGTCATCTCAAACAATTGGATACTTGCCTGCCAAGGTGCACTATTGCTTTGCCACCACTGATAGCTTCAGGACCAACCCGTTGAAGCGATTCTACAGCTAGAGGAAGTTGGGACTAGTTCAAGGGCAGGATCGAGACCTAATATTGAGCGAGAAGAGACATAAGAATGGCGGTAATCCTTCGACCAACACAATGTCCAGCCACGGCGACATCGGCAAGACAGATGGCATAAGACAAGCCCCCAAGTTCATCGCATGTACACAATGCCAAAGCTTATACGCTTCTTGCATTGCATGCGGATGCATGCATGTGCCTCTCCCTGCTACTTATTGTCAGGATCTTATTAGGAGTGTCCTCGAGTAATTTGGCGAAGCAGCCAATCATGTTTATTGGCGTACCAGAACTAACAACGGGATAATATATCTTCTCTTGTCAGCTGTAATGTAGTCGCCAGCTTTCGAACCAGCCTGAAATGGCCTGACAAACGCCAATGGCCCGGCACACAGTAGGTTACCTACCAAAGCAGTCATTTGCCTAGGTAGGCAGGAGGCTAAGATCCCAGCAACTCGTAATCATGCATGTTCTCATCCTTCGTACATGAAAATATCGTGCGACGTTTCGCTTGGCTTGGAGACAACTCCGCCCCCTGCTCACCTCCCACACCTTTTCCCTCGCCCCCCTGTCCCTAACAGAGAAAAAAAAAACATAGCCTCTTTGCCAACCGCATACTTCGTAGTCTTGGTACTTTTGCTTGACCACTTAGACATGCCCGTTGCCCCCAGTCTTCATTTCCCCCGTAGCCGCGCATTGAGTGTATCCGGACTGCCGGCGTGTCCATGTCGTCCGTGCCGTAATTATTCCGCCTCTGCGCAGACGAGCGTGGAAAAACATATTTGACACGGCTTTCCTTTCGTCAGCAGCGTCCTTTCTTTCCCATGTACATACTTAGCTTCGTCTCCATAATCACTTACACCACAACAACACACCTGCAGTCACGACAGCCCGCCCTGGTAGACTCAGACAGACACAACTTGAAAACTCCCATATAGATCACCAAAGGGAAATCAAAACCCCTCCGATCCCACAATGGTGACAGCCACCCTTTTTTACGTCGAGGTCTTCTTGATCGCCTTCTCCATCTTCATCGGCCTGATCATATGTTTGGGACGGCTCCATTTCGGGAGAATAGGACGCGGGAAATAATAGCAGGTTTGAAGCTCATCTGGGAGCACTCCGCAAGACCCGACAAGTTACCGACGCGAGTGAATCCAAGCAGCCGTCTACGTGTTTCCTCAAGATGGCTGCTACCACGGTCTTGCCCTCCTCTGTTCCCGACCTCAAGGAACTGCCAAGCCTAAACCATGATAGCATCACCGTTGATCGTGGGAATGGAACACCAACGATACCACACCCAAACAGTCTGCCTCCTCCTCTTTTGCCCGTCAATAGACTGGTCCTGTTTATGAGACGACAGGCAGTCGCTGCTTGTCCTGATGCCCCGGAAATCTGCTCATGGGACGGCCATTTCACATACCTTGAGCTGGACTAGGTCTCGTCATAGCTTGCCGTACGCATTTGATGTTGGGCCCCATAGCATCGTGCCCATCCTCTGCGACAAAATAGTTGATCTCTCACGGGACTCCTTCATTCCCGTAACCATAAGACCATCCCAGGGACCATTGCTCTCGAAACCATCACACAGGACCCACGAACCCTCGCTCAAGAGCCCAGCTAATTTGGAAGCCTGAAGCCATCCACATCACCATCATCAGCATGCTGGCCGTCTTGAAGGCCGGTGGCGCCTTTGCTGCGCTAGACACATCATACCCTCACGAGAGACTACAAGAAAACATCCAGGGCACAGAGACCAGCCTGCTCCTGGTATCCTCAGGCCAAACTTATCGATTCTCCGAGACTCCTGGCCACTTAATCATGGAGGTCTCCCGCCCCATACTGTCAGACCCGAGCGCGCACCTTGCCGCCTCGCCGAGCGACCCTCATGTTCGCCATCCTCACGTCCGGCAGCACAGGCTCCCTCTGCGTGCCGTCCAACGAGGACCGCTCCGGCGGGATCGAAGACTTTGTCGACAGGACGGGTGTCAACACACTCATGCTGACGCCTTCTTACGCGAAGCTGCCAGGTCCGGCTGCAATGCCTGATCTGAAGTCGCTTATCACAAATAATGAAGCAACATTGAATACCAAATGACTTGTTCGAGACATGGGCTCCCAGACACGGGCGACTTGGTCCGCCAGGCTACGGACGGCACCCTCTTCTTCGTCGGCCGCAAGGACACGCAAGTCAAGTTGCAGGGGATGCGATTCGAAGCCACCGAGACAGAGGCAAGGTGCTCCTGGATGCTCTCTCCTGGCTCCAAATTCGGCGTCGAGAAGGTCGAGGTCCCCTTGTCGCCTGGCCGGGCTACGCTCGCCATCTTGATGATCACGTCCATCAAGGCCTCGGGAAGTGAGTTGCCGGAAGTAAGGTGGGACCTTGTGGAGGATTTCTTAATAATACCAGGAGTAATGAACGGTCCTGCAAAATCTCTTCCGGCGCTCATAATCCCATCCTTCTACATACCCCTCACCTTCATCCCCCTTACATGGTCTCAAAAGATGGAACGCAAGGGGTTGAGACAGCTCTTCAAACACCTCGGGTCGCAAGAGGTATGAAGACTGCAAAGTATGCCGCCACGCTTTGGTCTTACCCTATTTCTAATACCAGTATAATCTTCCTCGAGTCCCTGGGCGGAAGCAACTCGACACGTCCGGGCATCGATCGCGTCGTCGGCCCGACTCACCTCTCGATCCCTACAAGGCTGCGATTAGCCCCATCAGAGCCCTGCGGTCAGGTGCTGGCCGAGGCGCAGACATCATCATGGATCGAGCGGGTGAGGTCTAGAGACTTCCCCTTGCCACGTCTGCCCCCCTTTCGCGCCGGACCTCGAGCTGCGCAACGTGTTGATGATGGAGGATGAGGCGTCCCTCCTGGAGGAAATTGGAGAGGGGCCTCTTGACAATGGGGAGGAGGTGCTGAATTTGGACGAGACTGATGCGCTGCCGGCGATGTACCGGCGTGTCATTCGTGGGAATGTGCTGGAGGTTGATGTTCGGTTTGATAAGGGTGTGGTTCGCGGACAGGAGATGGACTCCAGGCCTTTGTGGACACCTTGAGATGTTCTCGCATGGAGCTCAGGACAGGCATATCGGTGAGATCCTGTCGCAATCAAGTGTTTGAAATAATTAATTCAGCGCAACACACCTTGTGCCACCACAACAATCTGGCAGCTTCACTACCTTTGATATGTCCTAACAGACCGAAGATCTGGTCCAGGCTATACTCTCCATTTCTGGAATCTCAAGATCCACAATCATCTACAGTAATGTAACAACAACGTGGAACTTCAGCATACTCGGCAGCCATCTTATCTTAATTACCCCGCGTGCTCAAGCTGCTGTGGTAGCAGGGGCACAGCGTTCCCAAGGTTCTTAGCGATCTTCTTCAACGCGTCGCTCTCACCAACATCGTAATTCATTACTAACTCAAGCACAACCTACAGTCACAATCAAAGAAATGCCTATCCCAGGTCCCAATCTAGGCCCACGGCTTGGAACTCTCGCGTCGCACTCGGACCCCTCTGTACCGCTCGTCAGCGTGTACTCACCCACACGGCGACCAAGGCCCGACCCCGACGATCCCTGTGACACCGACGCCATCCCAACAGAGCCGCGCCCCCGACCCTCTCTACAAGTCTACTACACCGCCCCTCTTACCACTCCCAACGAGCTGGAGACGGTTGCGCTCACGCTTGAAACAGACGTGCTTGTGAACAGGTTTGAAACTTCGGGCGCTGAACACGAGCGCCTGGACGTCTACTCCCTACCGCCTGCGACAAGTGCAACAAATCCGGAGGACGAGGCCGCCAAGGACGGACTCTTCGCCACCCTGGCCGAAGCAGATGCCGCCGTGCAGCGCTGCGTCGCGCACCAGCGGGCCGAGATCGCCGCACGCGAAACTAACGGCAAGGACTGGTACATTCAGCGCTACGACGTGCCCAAGGGCGAGTGGCGACGAGCCATTGTTGTAATACGCACACCTGGGGCCGAGTGGGAGTGGGGCAGGAGGGATAAGACGGGGCGCGGATTGGTGCTGTCAACGATTATGTTTGATTTCACTCCAGACGGGCCCGATCAGGTGTGGGTTATATCGGGCTCTATTGAGGGAGAGACCAGGACGCTCATCCGTGAGCTGAGGCACGATCTAAACTGGCAGCATAGCTTTGTGCAGTTCTTAGATTAGATGTAGACGGGCGGCTGTGATGAAAACACTAAAGCTAACCTGTGGACGACAATAACATCTTGCTGTCGATAGATCCTGAACCTGATAGCGCGCATCAAGGCCTGAGTTGCTCAAGTACCCTAGGGTAGCCATTGACTCTCGCAGATATCTTATCTACATCCATGCCATTGTTCACAACAGCCTGTTCTGGTCTGAAAGTGTGACTCTTACCTTTCGCCAATAATGCTATGGCCGGAAGACGTATTGCTTCCTGCTCCACATATCATTGGACATTGGACATACAAACAACAATGCGGCATTTGATGGCACCCTGAATAGGTAGTACATGCTACTATAAACGGTAACCTGAATGCAGAATATTAAGCACTACATGGCGAAGAGAGGTGGATTGGGTGGGAAGTGAAGGGGACTCTATGGTGTTGAGAAAGGAGCCGTAGTAATTATCAAGACCTCGAAAAGAGCACGCCTCGGGTCTGCTAATTAGTCGCTACGCTTGTCGCTTGACTGTTGTAGCAGAGAAAACTCTTTACAACATCGCGATTCCCCTCGATATCAGCTGAAAGATACGGTCACTTTATTCAGTAATGAGGAGACTCTCGTAGGGAAGGACTGATGTTTGCACAATAGACACGGACTGATTGCCGGGACGGTCCAACCTTCCAACCAACAAGCAGTCTTGCTCCATGTCCTTACGACGAGACCCTTTTGTAATCTACCGAGCAATACTTGACGATCCACGGGTGTACAAGTACATCTTTCAGAGGGAGTCTTTTGCTAGCATCGAGGATAAGCAGCTAGGATTGGTCATTACTAAACTAATATTGAGACTCGTGAGAAAAAGACTCACACGTTCAATCAGGTCCTTCGCCTGGAGGCTGATGAATGAAGGGACTGACATCTCACCCCTGGTGATCTTTCGTTGCGTCAAGACAGGCGTATCCTCGAATGGTGCTTCTCCAACCAAGAACTCATACAACAAGACCCCAAGAGACCAGAGATCCACTTTCTCGTCGTATGGTTGATCACTCCGCCGAGGATCACACATCTCGGGGGGCAGGTAGTCCAGCGTTCCACATTTAGTCAGCCTGCGAGTATTTGGCGCGTGTACACTCCAGCCAAAATCCGAGAGCTTTAGTTCTCCATGAAGACCAATCAGGATGTTCTCGGGCTTGATATCGCGGTGTATAACGTGCTTGCGATGCATATGCTGGAGAGCGCTCGCCATTTGTGCAGTAAGTTGGGCAGCTTTCCACTCGGGGAACCGATGCTCTTTACGCAGTTGCTTGTAAAGCTCTCCCTGCGCAGCAAATTCGAGTATGAGAAATATTCGCTTGTCGTCGTGGAAGTGGCCGTAAAGTTTGAGGATATTGGGATGGCACAGGTTCGATTGAATCTCAATTTCGCGACAGACTTGCTTCTCCAATTGGTATCCTTGGAATTCGGCCTTGTATAAGGTCTTCAATGCACAGATGTAGCCGCTAGAGCGTTCTCGTACGAGGTAAACCCGCCCGAATTTGCCTTTACCCAGCGGCCGGCCAATCTCGAACATGCCTAGATGGAAATGCCTGTAGACGGGTTGTAGGGTTAGATTGGGGGGTCGCATGAGGTCTGCCTGCGACTTTTGGGATGATGTTGCGACAAGAATCGTCGTAGATTTGCGCTGTTGCTCCTGAGGTGCGGTCTTGGAGAGGCTCATTCGACTCGATCTACGTGGAATGCGAGAAAAGGTAGCATGGATGACCTGCACTTTGTTAGCAGTCTGCTCTCCCGGCCGATACTGACTTCGCGCCTACCTTGCCTCCTGACTTTGCTTCAGGTGCACCGCCGTGGCTGCCTTTAATGAGGTTGGCCATCTTCTAATCGAAGAGCCACAGCACAGCGACTGTCTTGAAATATTTAAGTATGGCTAGGAAATGAAATCACGATGTTGTATTATAGATGAATGCTGGGCGAGTGCAATTCATACACCAGAAGAAAAGTCTAGGTGTGCGATCATAGAATACTGTCCGCAGATGTTGTGTTGATAAAGGGCTGGGCTTACTTGGTATCGAGGCGCCTGTTGGTTGCGCAGGGCAACCAGGAAAGATAAGAGGTCAACGGTCGATAACACTGACAGGGGGGGGGGATCAACGTTCCGACTTGTCCTTGAGGGGTGCCCTGTTGCCAAGTTGGTGATTTGGTATTTCGCCTCTTGCATCTTCCGCAGGGGCACTCCGAAGCCGGGTATTGGAAGGACAACTGGGCAGATAGATAATCACCAAACGATAGGGTAGGCAAATATTGGTGCATTCCCTCTGTCGTCCCCAATGACCATTTCCAAAATTAAATTCGTCAATCTCCTCTACTTGGAACGAAGAAGGCTTCCGGAGAACCCCAGGAAAACAAGCATTCTACCTCCTTAGGTAGGTATTTGCCCATGCCCTAGCTCTTGAGAGGATGCTTGGAATGTGCCCTTCTACGCAAGTCTTCGTCCACCTGTACGAGGCGGGAGGACTTATACTCGTGTGCTTTGGAGCCACCATCCTGGCTTCATCTTACGACACATTAACACCAAAGCGACCATGTCAAAATTTAATGGAGTGGTCACGTATATTTTAGGGAAGAGTGATCGAGGTAACAGAGGATAGAAGATATGTAATATAGCCTTCGGACACAGGTTCCAGATATATAGATACAACCAGGAGTGGAGAAGAGGACGGACATAACTTCGTTTCTATATACCTAGCCATATAAGCCAATATTGAGTATATACCTAGGTATCTATAGGTATGTTCACCAAGTACGGATTCGTACCTAGCTAAGTTTCAGTCTTCCAAGGTTCCGCCTTATAAGGCCATTGTCAATGGCGGTCTGTCGTCCCTGTCCAGCGGGTAGCACGGCATCAAGATGCATCTCAATCTTCAGGGGTCCAATACTTCTTTTTCTTGATGGCAACCTTACCTTACCTTCCGGCCAGGCCGGATTTCCAACGGTTCCTTGATTCTACAACTAACATGGAGGCTTTCTGACCAATGAGACAAGCGAATCGGGCCAGGCCGCTTCCGAAAGGGGCAATTGACGTCATAACAAGATTTCCAGTAAGCTTGGTTGGAATAAGCTTGAAACGGCGCCAGTCCGTTTTCCACCTTTCCACCTTTCCAGCCGTCCTTAAAGAGAAGGGGCATTACCCACTATAACAACACAACAACATGCAAGACTGGAGATGAAGACTAGATTCCTCTACGACTCCATGTGCAACCTTACTGTCTCTTCTTCCAATCAGTAACTGCCGCTTTTCGAAGACGGCTGAGGCAAGAGGAAGCACCTTTCACTCACTTGCTTGCTGGCCTGCTTCCTGGACGTCACTCGACGACGATCCAAACGACGATCCCGTCGATCAATACGACAACATCAAGCGTCGACAGGCGATCCACGAATCCCCTTCATTCACTTTTGTATAGCCTTGCCATCGGCAATCTGAACAACAAGATGGCACCATCAGGGACGGCACTCCTCGTCTGGGGGCTCCTCTCAGGCACATCGCTGGCTGCGGCAGTACCAGCCCAGCCCATGATCACATCGCCACCGACCTTTGACCGTCGAGCTCTCGAGCGCCTGCAGAACCGCGGCCTCGACGATGCCGGCAGCTACCTGGGCTCTGTGTTCTCCTCCCTCGGGACCGACGTGTCCTCGTTTGTCGCCTCGGGCGTGCCGCAGTTTTTCAACGACCTACCCACAGGGACGGTCGTCGAGTCGAGCCTGGGCATCTCCTCCACCGACCTCGACGCCTCCCCGACGCTGGCGCTCAACGTGCCGCCCTATGCCAACTGGACGGACCAGGGCTGGAACGTGCGCATCCACGGCAACATCTACAAGAAGCCCAACATCACGCAGGAGAAGCTGGACGACCTGGCAAACGTCTTCCTCATCGGTGTCGACATCGCAGACCTGCCACAGACACAGCAGGACCAGGCCCGGAACCTGACGAGCGAGATCTTTGTCGTGCAGCAGGACAACGAGCAGGTCATTGTCAACTTTGTCAACGACGTCACCGTCAACCCGGACACGGACAGCGGTGGGATAAGCGCGGCGGGAGGGTCGCAGAACATCACCATGCCGTACAACACGACGGCGGAGGGTGACTTTGACTCGTTTGTCATCCTGAAGAACACCACCGGGACAGATGGTGGCCACCTGTTGCCAGGAAACGAAACAGACCACGTTCAGCTCCTGAATGTGTATGTTGAGGGCGCTGCATCGACGGGCAACGCGACTGCGTACCTCGTGCCAGATACGGGCATCACCATCATTTCGGACATTGATGACATCCTGCGTAAGTCCACCCTAAAAAAGTCATAGATAGAAGAGAAAAGGAACGAAGAGCTGCTTTACTGACCTACTATGAAGGCATCACCAAGATCTATGACCCAAAAGAAGGCCTGCTTAACTCCTTCGCTCGGCCCTTCACCCCATGGGACAACATGCCCGAGATCTACGCCAACTGGTCAAAGACGATCCAGAACCTGCACTTCCACTACCTGACAACGACGCCGGAGCAGGTGACCAAGAACTACATGGACTTCATCTACAAGACGTACCCGCTGGGCTCGTTCGACACGCGGCCCCTCAACTTCAGCGACGCCTCGGCCACGCTCGCGATCCGCAAGTTCCTCCTCGACAAGATCTTCCAGACCTTCCCGCAGCGCAAGTTCATCCTCATGGGCGACACGTCCAACTCGGACGTCATGTCCGACTACCCGGGCCTGGTCAGCGCGTACCCGGGCCAGGTCCAGTGCATCTTCCTGCGCAACACGTCGTCGACCGACAGCAGCGACCTCTTCCCCTACAACACGGACGGCTTCGAGGGCATAGACCAGAGCATGTACATGTTCTTCAACGTGCCCGACGACCTCAAGAACCTGGACATCGTCAACGGCCAGTGCTACAACGCCAGCGTCCAGGAGAACGTGACGTTTGAGTGGCAGGGCCCCTTCGGCCTGGGCAGCGCCGCGAGCGGCGTGGAGCCGCCCAGCTGGTGGAGGAGTATCGGCCTGGGGGCCAGTCTGATCATGATGACGGCGGCTATGTGGTCATAAGCGAGCGAGGGACTTGATGGGTTAACCATTGGGAAGGGCTGTGGAAAGGACTGGGCAAACCATGGCAATGGCGTTTTGGGGAAATATGTGTTAGTAATTTGATAAAACTTTGATAAAACCTGGGAAATTCAACGGCACAAGGGATGGTACGAAGCCGTTGTTGTATCGCTAACCTTGGAAGTACCATATCTGGATATATGAAAATGGGAGTTAATTCTTCCAGGTGCAAATATCCGCTCGGGCTCTCTGTTCCCGGTCACGAGTACAATCTGGGGAGGAGGCCATCGCATCCGTGTCAAGGCCTGTCATTTCATACCCGAGCCTTTCTTCACGCCCGAGCTCCAGTGTCTCGTCCGTTCGGCGACGCCGCTGAGATAGTAGGATGGGGTCTTATGATTCAGTGTTGAGGTAAAGAGTAGCACAGCCAGGCGCTCGAAAGAACTTCTTTCGCCTGCACCACGGTTCGGGTACCCGGTGCCGGTAGTTCCAGGTTGGACCTTGCCCGGCTTTTCCTGAAAAAGAAGGAAGGGATATTGGAATATTGGAAGAAAGAAAGTAAGAAAAGGAAGGTTTGTTTCTTCGCTTGGGCCGCCCTCCTCCCCTTCACCGCTCTTGTCAGAAGCAGCAGCAGCAGCAGTAGCAGCAGTCAGAAGCCAACAAAACACAGCCAGCAGTCAGCAGCCAGCAAGCATGAGATGGGACGCCGGGGGTGGTTGGGCGGGGAGAGGGGGGGAATGGGCGTCGTTCCACGGCAGAAGGCTGGCTGGTTGTGTTTCTCCCCCCCTCCCCCCTCTCTTCCCCCCCCCCACCCGATCTATATATGTACATGGCTCTCCGAGACACTGAGCTGAGCCCTCTTGCGTCTCGCTTATCTGTATCTGTCCGATCTGTACTACCCGCCACCCGTGGATGAGGCTGAAGAAAACAGGCTTGGCTGAACCTTCGGAGCTGGGGGCCGGGACCGGGGGGTTTTTCTTTTGGGGGGGGGGGTGGTCTGAGGTTGCTTGGCGAGGGCGGGAAGCTTCCAATCCCAGTCCCAATCAAGGGTCTATGTGTGCGTGTGGGGTAGTGGAGGGGGGATTGTAAGAGAGCTCGCAGCTTCATGACTTTCTGGCTCATACACGTCCCCGAGGGCTTGGGGCCCTTGTTGGGTGAGTCGATGGCAGGCAAGTATTGGGTCATGGCACGGCGTTGGAAAGCACGGATAGATTTACATGGACAGGACACATCAAACGTCGTCCGCCGCAGCAGAGTCATACATATCCTGCCTCGTTGTCAGTGTTGCTCGAGGATGCTATTACCATAGCGTGGAAGCCGTACAAAGTCTCACGGCGGTAATACATACTATATGTACTATGTCCTTATCATTATCATTATTAACATTGATAATAATAATAATATTATTATGATCACAGGGGAACGGAGGGCTCAACCACCCTGACAGACAGACAGACAGACAGACAGACAAGCCTGGCCAGCCTTGCTGGGCATCCGGCTCAGGATTCCCGAGAGCGGCTGCACAGCAACCACTGCCGGAAGATCCCCAAAATGCAACCCTACCAGCCTACCTATATGTGCCGATACATACAGTGCTCCCGCCCCTCCATCAAGATTGGGAGGAATATGAAAAGAAGCAAGAAGAGGACAAGAAGAAGAAGAAGAAGTAAAAGAAGAGGAGAATTGCCCCGTTGCCAGTCATCCGGATCTACCATACACTACATTAGTATACTGCAGCCCACCGCACCTCGGTACTGAATCTTGTCCAACGTTGCGTCACGGCTCGGATATCTATCTAAGCTTGGGACCTGTATGGAGGAAATCAAGGCTGGACCCTGCTGGAGAGAGAGAGAGAGAGAGAGAGAGAGAGAGAGAGAGAGAGAGAGAGAGAGAGAGAGAGAACGAAAGAGCGCGAAAGGAGCTGGGAGAGAGGGAAGGGAGTGAGGCCCCGGGGGGGGGGGGTGAACCGGAGAAAAGAAGACAGAAACAATCAAGGGAAGGGGATAGGCAATACCCAATCTTTGCATGCTTGCGGCCGCAACTTTCTCGAAAAATTGTTTCAGATTGGAGGGCGGCAAGGTGAGATGCGGATTTCTTAGGTCCTGTCAGTATGGTCGTGACAGTTCAGCACGAGAATGCCTCCTCCTTTTTGACTTTTTGAGCCGAGGAAAACAATGGTTCTGGCCCTCAGCTTGATGCAATATCTGACCACAACTCTACGGCACTTGGCATGCAGCCCTTACCCCCAATCAGTGAGTAGGTAGGCAGAAGAAGATTGAATCTTCGTTAGTCGGGTCCTAGTAGCGTGGCTCCTGGAGCTTGGTCCTTACTCTTGCCATTTCTTCCTTTTCCCCCCTTTCTGTGGTTGCTTCTCCCTCCTAAGCCTCGCTGGCGTTTGGAATACCACTCTGACCCCTTGTTTCTGTCGTGGCGGTATAGAAATAAATGAAATCGACCAGATCTTCCCGGGCATTTGCTTTTGACCCAATCTCGATCCTTCACCGCATAAGCCCCTAGGGTTGTTCCTTGCCGTCACAAGCAATACACAGTAGACTAGCTACGTGGTGAGAGAATGTTCCATGTAGGTACTTGTTAACACTGAAAGTCCCTCAATGTCCAGGAGGCCAGCCCGGAGCTCGCCGGGGACACACATCGTTGCTGAGGGTGTCATCCTCTACTTGGATGTGCCCAGGTGGCCTTGGCCGGCCGTAAAACCACATGCCATGTCGAGATTCTCCCACCTGCTCCTTGCAACGCATTCCTGAAGAGCCCTTCTTTCAGATCCAGATGTCTGCCACCTTGTCCAGAAGAAGAGTCGATCATAGATCCACCATTCTCTCAACCACGCCTGGTCCAAACCCTTACTAGCTAGAACAAGACCAGCCTTCCGACTGTGCATCGTCCCTCCTTTGGGTCCCCGGTGAAGTGTCTTGCCACACCTACCAGCGTGATGCTACTGGTACGTTAGGCCTGTGCCTTCGCCTTCTGCGGCATACCAGACGTGGTGAGCACGGAGCCTGGAGCGCCACCGATAGGTGGCTGGGTAGTCTTGTGCCTGAGGTTCCACTGGAAATTCGACGAGTCCGTCACCACATACTCCATGATGCGTTGCTGGAAAACACCATCCTCCCATATGGGCACCATGATATCCCGGGTCCCGGAGGCCCATGCTTGGGATGGGGCAGGAGCTTCGGCATTATCTCTGCCCTGGGCCTAGATGACAGCGTATTGTGTTAGTCTTTGCCATCCCAAGGATATTGGATGACTTGGTTCGAGAAAGACTTACAAGACAGCTGGTGCATGGTGAGTTATTGGTATAGACCCAATTCGTGCAGTTGTGTGTGTAGAAGTACTTGCACCTGTACGTGTAAAAACCGCCACTTGCGCTCATGATGGCTGTCTATGGCGGTAGGTGACGGATGATAGTGAGTGGTGAGTAGTGGATGATCAGAGAACGATTTGAGACGGAGGAGAGAAAGAAAAGGTGAACCTGGGCTTGGGGGATTCCGAAGAGATATTGACTTTCTTGACCCGGCTTGTAGTAGGTGAACAAGGAAGGATGCAATTGAGCGAGCCCGGGCTTCTGTAGCACAGGGAGAAGCAGAAGTTCAGCCCAGCAAGGTAGGGCTGCCGAAGAAGGGCTCAGGACTTGACCGTAGAATGACTACCTAATAGTAGTTGTAGGTACGGATAGGGAGAAGCAAAGAAGGGACCTTTACATCTGGCAAGTGGACTTCATTTACATATATGAGGCTCTGCCGCTCTGGTGACGGGAGGACACAATAAGGTGCGCAAGGAATATTCAAACATGGGTGTGAAGGCCAGGGGCCCACATGGGTCAAGCTGGAATGAGGTGGTGCCGTGGTGGTCCGTAAGATGCAGTGGGTTGAGTGAGCCGTGGTACGCAATAAGGTGGGTTGATTCTTGATGGTTTCCTCTTTCCCCGTTTTTTCGGTTCTGTTTTTGCAAGGGCCCCAAGGGAACAGGGGGGATGAGCCGCTGCGGCCACTTGGGTGGTGCTGTGGGTAGCACTCTACATGGGTGGGTAATTGGTGGGGTGTGTATGTGTGTGTGTGCGTGTGTGCGCGTGTGTGCGTAGGTGGCCAACTCCAGATCTTCACCACCAGTCACCACGCGCGTCTGCCCGTCCACGTTCACGTGGTCCTTGGCCCGTGTACGAGGATGATAACCGCATTAAGGGATCTCCATTGCAGCTGGCAGCTGTCACTATGCACTGCAAGGTTTCTCCAGCCTGCGGGATGTCTGTATGAGCCAGGATTGGTTTATGTGCAGACGTAGGAAGTGGTCGACCAGACTTGTCCCATGGTCGCGTCTCGTATGTGTGCTGCAGGCCCGCGTGTTGATATCTGGGAGAGAGGGAGGGGGGGAGGTTGTTATCATGCCACTTGGGCCACTTGTGCCACTTGGAGGACACGGTACGTACAACGAATGGTCATTGTGTTGGCGAACAAGAAGCCTGTGGTCAAGGGTCTGGAAACAATGTGGCGTCTCGAGATCAAACATCAGTGGAGAACAGGGAGGAGCATGGTGAGAAAGTCAAAGCCATATCCATCGTCAATCTGAGTTGGCATGGGGGATTCGAGTGAGGGGTGCGATGGGGAACATCTGGAGATGCTGGGCAGCGGGAGGAAGAAGGGGATAAATGAGAAATGACAGGAGGCAATCAGTGCCGGTCTCGTAATATATATACCAAGTACCAAGTAGTAGTAACGGTATGTTCCGTGCAGTACGCGGGAGTCCATGTAGATAATCAGAGACAGGCAAGAGCGGAAGACGTAGTGTACAGATCTGTGTCGATGCGGAAGGCATCCCGAGGTCACGACTGCCCAGGTCCAGGTCAGCGGACCAAGCAGATTGTGGGCCTAGAACTCGATCAGTAGAGATCGGTACCTGCCTGATTACCTGGGTACCTAGGTAGGTGCTGTTAGTGATTATGTGATGCGGGTACTAAGACATGGTGACAGGCCTGTGGCCACTGCAAGGTACATACATGTATTGCTTACCATGCACAACTACCTACCTAGGTACCTACCTAGGTACGTAGGTACGCAGCTGCCCAGGTACCCAGGTACCCAGGTACGCTCCAGGGCACCAGGGCTGTTGACACCTGGGCAGCCGGCAGTCCGTGCAACGGGGCTAGCACAGATTCGAAGTTAGGCCGTGAACGTCGACGTTGAGGCTCAAAACACTGTGCTCGGACGTCTTCTCCCCAGTATCTACCTAAGGTATCTATCTATATCTTCATCTATCCCCGACACCGCTCACTGAACACGGTCTGGCTTTGCTCTTTACTTGACAGCCTCGACAGACCTCGACGGCCTGTCTCAAGAACTCACTCTGACTACAACAGCCTGCCTCTTCCACAAGATCAATATGCTTACGGATCATCATCATCACACATATACAAACCCAGAGCTTCACCTGTCCTCCACGACAGTACTAACTTGGCGTGCACGAACTGGCAGCTATTAACGCAACAACGTCCAGAGAGATGGAGATGCTAAGTTGTCGTGACAGCCTGTCAGCCATCCTACCTTGGTACCAGAACATACTCGCTTAACGGTTTGTAACGGACCCCTCCTATTCGTAATTGTCTTGCCAAACTCAGTGTTGGGTGTGCGGTGGCAATTCCGCTGTCAATGGCTCTCTCCTGGATCACGTCCAATTTCATCACCGGAGACACGCTCCAGAAGCTGATCACCGGCCAATTATCTGCACGTCAAGCACGCCTGCCGCGTCTCTATCGGCTGGTGTTGGAGTGTGGCGCTCCTTACTGACGCCATCTCGGTCGTCATTCTACAAGTGGAACAATATCGTTGGCACAATGGCAACTCTTTGCCTACTTTGGACATCATCACCGGCCCCCTTCTATGATATGACAACTCTCGAACCAGCCGCGCGGAAGTGGACCACAAATGCAGAGGGGACATAACATACCGGTATACACACAAATTTCGACTTGTCATCCCCACGAGACAGTCTGAAATAGAACATGTCACTATCGATCCCCATGTATGTGCACACAAAAAAAGCCTCATCCGGCACCCAGCTTGAATCCTCATGGCGGCAACAATTCATCACAGAACCCACTGCCGTGTATACATCCAGTGTCAGGGCTGGATGGCATACGTATAACAGACGAAAAATCCTCTCATATTCGGTGGTCCATCAACCGAAGCTGTGAAGGAGCTGGAGAGGTGGCCTCGCTGACGCATTTGCAAATTATGCACCTGTGGCAAGACGCAAGACACAAGACGCAAGACGCAAAACCAGTACATCTTCGAGGAGAGTACCTATGGGCCTGGCAACACACCAACGCATACAAGGTAAGGTGGCGGCGGGGAAGCCAATACCAAGTTGATCCTGATTCTGATCAATCACAATCGCTTGCTTATTTAGCCTCATTACGAATTGGAAAGGAACAGCAGTCAGTGGGCCTCGAACAGGTCTCGTCTGATGTGAGGAGAGCTGGACCTTCCCATGCTCGTATCGACTGGCCTTCTCACCCTCGGCTATTGTTACTTACCCTAGGGTAGGCTGGGACGTGGCGATATTGTCTAACTGGCCGAGCCTGCAAGTGTTCAACCGTGCCATGCAGCTTCGAAACTCTCGTCGTCGCCAGGACCAAACTCATCTGCATCTTCCCTCTATTACACACGATCGCATCGTTCCTCACTCAGCAGTGACTAGACCATACCAGACAAGTTTTACCAGGGCGTCGGGTAAGCATGTGGTGGTCATCTCCCCTGTGCTTATCTACATTTAGTGTCAGTTGATGGCGGGCGGCTGCATATGACTGGTTTTATAGGTCTCTGCTTCAATGTTGCAAGGCAGCGAGGCAGCCGTACGCATATCATCTCCCAGCTTTGCTATGCCTGTATATGGCATAGTGGCCTTGTCGGTTCAAGATGAGGTTCTTTACGGCTCGTAAAACCACAAGAGAAACCATAATCGGCAGGACTACCGGCGCCAGCACCATTGCGGAGGTGGTACAGTCCTTGTCAGATTCTGTAACAAACCGAGATTGTTTAGGGTTGTATCAATCACTGTCAGCATTGCACATGATGGCCCTTTCGAAGCTGCATACATATGATCGCCACCCCCTTGCCTTACCCCTTCTGGGAAGGAGGCCACGGCTGGCATCGAATAATAATACTGTTTTCCTAGCCAGCAGCGGGACGAGTGAGCAGGCAGGATCTGACGAGACGACAGCGTCCACGCGTCCACGCGTCCACACGTCCATTACGGCCCTCGCTTTGAGCTGTCTGTCGAGAAAAACCGCAACCACACGATTTAGGTACGGACTACGTACAAGCCGGCATGAAGCCGGCCGTCACGTAAAGACTGGGGAGGATGCGGGCAAGCATCGCCACGTTCCACTCGTTCATCCCCTCCCCCCCCCCGCCTTGCGTCGAGCAGCCTATCTATAACCCTCTTTGTTCTCATTCACACTCCCATGTTGGCAAGTAGCACCTCGTATCCTTGGTTCCTCCTCCATGGCACTCAATCTTTCCAATGTGGCGTTGTCCATCGCGGGAACGGCGTATTCGGACCCAAAGCTGAACCAACAGCCATGTCGAGTCCTCGAGAAGGCCACCGTTCGTCCGTCCGTCCGCCCGCCCGCTTCCTTTATTGTATATCCGTCGAGGATGCCCGCGGCCCGCAGCCACAAGTTGCGACCGCCAAGGAAGAAAGCGGGGGCCAGCTGGGCTCCGGCGAGGGACGACAAGGAAGCCAGCTCGACGTGATATTCCGGTGGAGAAGAATGTGAAGCAAAGTTTGGAAAGGCCGATGTTGTGCCGGGGTCATGTATGTACATAGGTACAGTATACCGCGCAGATCTTTGGGCAGGAGTCTCGGCCCGGCCCCAGAGGGGACGGTGTTGCAGGAGGTACTGTATGTAGCTCCTCTTTCCTGATGCCTGTCACCGGGCTGGATGGATGGATGGGGCTCACTTGGGAAGTTCATGGCCTGGCCTGGCCTGGCCAGCCCCCCTTGCCTGTCTCTTTCTGTATCTGCCCTGACGAATCCGGCTTCCCGAGAGAGCAGTGGCTCTCTGGCCTGCCTTTGTCCCTCATGGTAGTAACGGGAGAAGGAGGAGGGCGGGGGAGACCGATGTAACGAGACGCAACGGTAAATGTGATCTGTTTCTTCTTGAAAAACACACTGCCTCTTTTGGTCTGCTCTACCAGTAGGGTTACCCTCATTCCGGAGCACACCAAAAAAAATACAATGTGATTTGTGTGTAAGCCAGCCTGTAGGCCATGTCTAGGTCTTTCTGTCTTCGTCCTCCGCCAGGAATCCCCACATCCTCTTTCTCCTTGACCGTTCTGTTCTAACATGCCGACACAACCATTCTACAAAGTGTCTAATTATGAGTCTAGAATGAACTCAGTCTCGTTTTTTCTGTCATGACGAAACGACATTCCCGCCGAGCTGGAAGCGCCTCTACTAAGCTCACTAAGCTCTTCCTCCCTTCATGGCTTGCTTCCGGCGAATCCTCTCCGTCACCCGCTGCAAGGCCGTCTTCACCTCGCCCTTGTCGAATGTCTCCATGTCGTAGTAGCCTGGCGCGATCTCGAGGAGCCACTCCGGGCGGACCCCGGTTACGGTACGGATGTATTGCTACAGGGAAAAGGGACGTTAGCACACAGGTCCCCATAGAAGACAGACAAAGCAAAAAAGGTTCAGGGAGGGGGGGGGCAGGCAGGGAAATAACAGCGGGCGTACCTTGCTCGTGAGGACAAACTCATGGTAGAGCACCCACTCGTAGTCGGCCTTGATCACGCTTGAGGGATGAATCAGGACGGGCTGGTTGTCCTTGATGGTGGTGTAGCTCTTGGACGTGTCCTTCATGGCGACCTGCATGAAGAAGCCCGCCACGAGAGCCCGGCGGATGTTGGTGTAGTAGTTCTTGTCGTTGAAGTCGGTGGACAGCAGCTCGATGCCCTGGGACTCCATGATGCGCTTGAGCTGCGCGCGGACGTTGTCCGCCGACTGCAGGTGCCGCAGGGAGCAGAAGTGCTCGTGGCACCACGCCTTGACGTCGGTGCCCTTGTTGAGCTCGCCCTTGAAGGCGTGATATAGGTTCAGCAGGGTGAGGTGGTCGCCGTCTGGGTGGGCAAATTGCGCCTTCATCTCGTCGGCACGTTTGCGGGCCGTGTTGGGCCGGACCCAAGGCGCGGGCACGGAGAGTAGGGACACGATGGACAAGATCTCGTTGCTAGCGTAGAACTCAGGACTGCTGATCAACATGACGGCCAGTTGGGGGTCGAGAGGGAACTCGGACGCGAGACTGCCGAGCGGGGTGAGTTCGCCTTCGTCGTCAAGAGCTGCGAGGAAGTTCAACTCCTCGAGGGCTCGCATCATCGTTTCGGGTGCTGGTGGATCCAAAAGGTCGAAGTGGACAAGATCCTGGACTCCCAGCCGCTTCAGCTGCAGGATGGTGTTGGACAGGTTGGACCGCAAGATCTCGGGGTAGGTCTGCTCGATCAGTTCCTTCTTGAACGCCGCCTCCGTGTAAAGCCTGAAACATTTTCCTGGTCGTGTACGACCGGCACGACCGGCTCGCTGTTGTGCCGATGCCTTGCTGATCGGGCTGACGAGAAGCGACTCGACTCTTATCCGAGGGTTGTAGATCTTCTGTTTGCTGAAACCAGGGTCGACGACGTAAACAATACCTGTATTATACAGGGTCAGCATGTGCTAGAGCATTAGATAAACATGGAAAAGGACGTACCGTCAATAGTAAGCGAAGTCTCCGCGATATTTGTGGCAATAATGACCTTCCTCCCTGGCCGTCCACCGGGCTTCAGCGGGGCAGGCGCCTTGTCGAAAATGCGCTGCTGCTGATGCGGCGGCAGAGTACCGTAAAGAGGGTAGCAGGCCATCGGACCTACGTCCGACTCCCGGAGCATCTCGTCGGCCTCAAGCCTAATGCGCCGACACGCATCCTCAATCTCCTCTTCTCCGGTCAAGAACAGCAATATATCGCCCTCGTCCTCCGTCGCATGGATCTGGAGCACTGTCCTGATAGACGCCTCGATATAGTCTCTCTCCGCCTCAGGGGTGTAAAAGAGCTGTACGGGGTGTGTTCGTCCTGGGACTGCCAGCAGCGGCGCGTCAAAGAAGTACTTCTGAAACTTCTGAGCGTCCAAAGTGGCAGACATGATGATGATCTTGAAGTCCTTTCGTCGCTGAGAGATTTCCTTCAACAGAGCCATCAGGATATCCGTCGCGAGCGTCCTTTCGTGAGCCTCGTCGATTATGATGGTCGAGTAGCGCGTCATGTCGTTGTCGTGCATACATTCTCGCAGGAGCTGACCGTCGGTCATGTATTTGAGTAGGGTCTTGTCGGAGGTGCAGTTGTCGAATCGAACACTGTAACCAACCTCCTCGCCAAGCTTGACATCGAGTTCGTCTGCGACACGTTGTGCGACACTGGTGGCGGCGACACGTCGGGGCTGGGTACAGGCGATGAGTTTGCCGGTGAACTGGGGAAGCTCGTCGTAGAGGACGTATTGGGGTATCTGGGTGGTCTTTCCGGAACCAGTCTCACCGACAAAGACCATGATCTGGGTGTTGTGGTAGATGTCGAGGAACTCCTGACGATGCTTGTGGACAGGCAGGTTCTTGCGGCCGTCCAGGATCCTGAAGTACTGCTGGCTGTGCGGCTCCTTGTTCCACGGGTTGATGTCAGCCTCCTCGAGCCTCGCTGCGGTGGCGGCCGTGGTCTCGTGGCGTGTGATGCCCTCGAAGGCGGGCCATGCAGCACTCTTGGAAGAACCATTCTGGCCGTCGTAGTGATGGGCGAGGTAGGGGTTGTACTGGTCCATGTTGGCTCCGTTCTGCCTCGCCCTCTTTGGCGAGCCAGGAGAATCGGCGTCGGCGCTGGGCCTTTTGGTACCCTTCAACTTGTCAGCCATAATGACGAAGGTTGTGTGGAAATGTGACAGCCTTGTCGTCGCCTCAAAGCGAAAAATACAGAACACAAGGTTTGCGACAAGAAACGGCGTTTTGGTGGTTTGAGACGATCAGATACGGGAGTTGCTGGTGGGTAAAATTTCTGGTAAAGCTCAAAGAGCCAATCGGCAGGCAATCTCAGCCCACTTTTGCCTGCCGCCGCATGTCACAGCCGAAATTTTAGAGGGGCCTTTTCTTTTCTTTTTCTGTTTCTTGTTTTATTTTTATTTCTTGCTCAAAGGGTGGATGTGCAGGAAAGTCTCAATTCTTTTCAATACTCATCTGCTGCTGCTGAGAGAATCAAAGAGGTATATCCAAGCTGTGGTCCATAAGGGTAGCAAGAATGTAAAATATGTGAGAGTGAGATTCTCTGCTTCATGCCCAGGCAATATCAATTTATTATTGTTCCTCAGGATTGTTTTCCTTCTCCAAGAAAAAGCTCCATGTTGAGGCTTTGCTTGGTGGCGAAGATGTCGGCAGGTGCAGATGGACATGTACCCGGATCGCTCTCAATGTTCATGAAGTCAACCTCAGTCCAGACTGCGACTCTAATATTTATCAAAAATCAGTCTTCGATACAAAATAATTCAAATTAAAGTTTTTTGAAGTCTAGGCTAGCCTACTTCTCTGTATCTCCGAAATCTGATGACTTGAGTGCTTGACGTGCTTGACATACTAAACATTGAACATGTGTGCGTGCCCCTCGCCATCTATTCGCCCATGATTGAATCTCTTGAGAAGTCTAGCATCCCAGCAAGTTTCAATTTTCCTCTACCGCTGTCCACACACCCACCCAACCCTTCAGTCCTCTCAGCTGATCTTCCCAATCCTGACGGGACAAGGCAATAAAATCAGAATGACTTCTTTCGGGTCTCTGGACCCTGAATCTGAGGAGTTCTCCCAGGCTCGCCCAACTTTCTGGTTCGGCCAGCACGACTCGACGAGGACCGAAGCTCTCACGGACAGCCAGTACAGCCATGTTCTCAATACGGGCGTATGTCTTCTGCTTTCTAATCCCACGCTTGACTGATACTAACTTGCTTCTCAGTTTGGTTTCGCAACTGCGCCCATTACGAACAGGCACTTCCATGCGCGCGTGAAGGAGCTATACAAGTCTCAATTGAACGAGATTGAAAACTCAGGATTGTCCGCTGCCGAAAAGGCCAACCCATCTTTGCCTGGCCCCATCGTGCCCACGCTCACCAACAAGGACACGAGCCTGTTCCCCTGCTCGTACATCCTCAACATCTTGGCTTACTCGAGCTCATGGATCGAACTCGGCTCATCCAACCCGCTCATTGCCAGTGTCTCACGCCAGGCGTTGAACCTAGAGGTTGCCTATGCCAACTTCTGCGGTGTCAGAAGCGTCCTCATTCCCGGTCCCCGGCAGGATGCAGATGCGAAAGCAATTCTCCAGTATGCGAGGGCAGTTAAGGAGGTGTTCCACGTGGCGAGCAGGGTGAACATCATCATACATATGCCCATGTATCGGGAGCCTGGCCTGGAGGAGAAGGCCAAGCTGCTGTCTGAGGAGCTAGAGGGCTCCAGCAACGTGGAGAACGGAAACACCCAGAACGATGAGATCGATCTGTTCGGTGCTTGGGATACTTGGCACACAATACGGTCGGTCTGCGAGTACTCAAACAGACTTTTCGTTGGTGAGTCTTTATCCTTCACTGCGCTGTACCCATTTAATCCTTACTCACAACTCGTACTCAGCCCTGAAAATGCCACGAAGGTTGCCAGAGAAAGAACTCCAGACTCGGTGGTTCGCCGAGCCTCTCCACTACCTCACCCTCGGCCCCAACACCTTCCAGCAAAACAAGTCCGGTAACCCTTCCCTGTCCCGGCAGCACCAGGAGTTGATCTTCACCTGCATGCGCCTGAAGCACGCCCCCTGGTTCCTCCTCTGTGACATCGGCCCATCTCCATCCGACCTCGAGGTCGCCGCAAAGACAGCCGCGACCCTCCAGAGCGACTTCCCATCCCTGTCTGAAGTAGCACAGAGCACCGCCCTACCGGGGATGGATGCCTACGTCCTGTACATGAGCCACCTGGAGAGGCAGCAGGAGCCCTACAGCCAGCTCGAGACATCGACCCTGTTGGGCTTCCAGGACTGGCTGCAGAGTCCCCTCCAGCCCCTGTCTGACAACCTCGAGTCTGCGACGTATGAGATGTTCGAGGGAGACCCCGTCAAGTACAACCTCTACGAGGAGGCCATGTTCCAGGCCATGAGCGAGTGGAAGCAGCTGGGCAAGCCCACGTCCTCTCTGCAGGGCGACAACGCCGAGCTGGTCGTCACCGTCGCCGGGGCAGGCCGTGGCCCCCTGGTCACGCGTGCCCTGAGGGCGAGCGAGCGGAGCGGCATGCCGATACAGCTGTGGGCGGTGGAGAAGAACCAGAACGCCTACGTGTACCTCCTCCGGCAGAACGAGACGGTCTGGAACGGCAAGGTGACCGTGGTCAAGACGGACATGCGCGACTGGAACGGGCCCCGGCCCGCCGGGTACACGGGCTCGGCGGCGCCCAAGGTGGACATACTGGTGACGGAGCTGCTGGGCTCGTTCGGCGACAACGAGCTCTCGCCCGAGTGCCTGGACGGCATCCAGCGGCACGTGGCGCGGCCGCACGGCCTGTCCATCCCGGAGTCGTACACGGCGTGGCTGTCGCCCATCTCGACGCCGCGGGTGCACGCGAACCTCAAGACGCTCGAGCCCACGGACGAGCACGCCTTCGAGACGCCGTGGGTCGTGCGCCTGTACCAGATGGACCTCGTCGCCCAGAAGGTGCCCAACCGGCCGCGCTTCCAGCGGGCGTGGGAGTTTGTCCACCCCGTCGCCGGGTCGCTGGCCGAGCGGTGGGAGGCGAGGCACGGCGACCCCGCGCCGAGGCTGAGGACCGCCGGCGCCGGCAGCATGAACAACTCGGGCGGCACCAACGAGCACAACGCCAGGCACGCCCACCTGACCTTCTACTGCAGGCCGCGGGGCGTGGTCCACGGCCTGGCGGGCTACTTCGAGTCGACGCTGTACCGGCCGCAGACGGGCGAGGGCAAGGACCTGGTGGAGCTGAGCATCCTGCCGGACCAGATCGACAAGAAGAGCAAGGACATGGTCTCGTGGTTCCCGATATTCTTCCCGCTCAAGGTATGTGGCTTTCTCCCTCTTCTCCCTCTTCTGTTTCTCTTCTTTTCCCTTTCTTCCTCTTCACCATTTGTACACAAAGAGTGTAGCACGTACGGTGTGGGATGAAGCTAACGAGATGTGTGTGTCAACAGCAACCTCTGTATTTCCCTCAGGATTCGGAGCTCGAGGTCAGCATGTGGCGCCAGACGGACGACACGAGGGTCTGGTACGAGTGGATGGTGGAGGCGTTTGCTTGGGTTGGTCCCAAGACGAGGATCAAGGTCGGGGCATCAGAGATGCACAGCAGCCACAAGGTAGCGTGCATGATGCAGTAGGGTCCAGGGAAGGCAGGGTGGGGGGTTACGAGTTTCACACATCGATAGTCTTGAGCGAACCGTAGGATCACATAGTAGTTGAGGACGTAGCATTATCTCCTTTGCTGCATGGAATCTGGCTAAGCTTGACGGGTCTTGGAAAAGGCACTGATGCGTTTTGCCGTACCTGAGTATATCTCCATCCAACCTCATTGGTGGCTCATATCGTTCATCATTTTTGCTCCCACGGATCAAACTCAAATTAAGCCCATCTTTTTTTTTGTATGACCCCAGTCGTCAAGCCCTCCAGAACGCCGTCCCAGTTGATGATTCGGTATTTTGTCTTTCCTCGTTCTTGCGCAGCCGCCCAGCCGAAGGGGGCAGAAGGCCCAAATATGAAGGCCCAAAAAAGGGTGGGGAGGGGGATGCATTGCGCGTAGTGTCCACCAGGCAGGCCAGGCCAGGTTATTATGGTATCAGGAAGGAAAAGGCCCAAAGTCATCCTATCTCCTCGACCTGCTTTCTCCCCTCGCCATTTCTTCCCGCTCGCTTTTTGTCGGCGATCAACCATCCATCTTCGTGTCCCCGTTCTCCCCTTCTTGGTCGGCGGCGCGGATCCAGAGCACGTTGTTGCACCGTATGAGGACCTGTCCCAGCGACCCGGCGAAGTTGTTCTTGATGTGCTCCTCGGCGTTGGCGAGCTGGATGTTCATGTAACTGTCGATCGAGACCCTGCGTGTCGAGTATCCTCCTAGGTCAGCAAGCACTTCTTTCCCCTCGTCGACCAATCTCCAGGTCGTTCATTGTGCGCCCTCTGCTCTTTGTGAAGGAATGTAGGTAGGTGAGTGGGTGTTTGGGCGAAGGACGGGTTTGCTTACAGTCTACCCTTGTACTCGGTCTCCCCCCACTTGAGACGGACCCAGATCTCCTTATTGACCCTGCAATGATTGGACCGTGTCAGCTGTTTCCCTTTGTCCTTGTGTGTTTGTATATCGAGAGGAAAAAAAGGCCGTCGCGACGCGACGGGGGCGCGTCGCAAGAGGGCGAAAATAACGTACAGGTCCTGGAGGAACGGTCGGGGGTTTACTGGCATGAACTGCGCCATCTCTGTTGTCAGCACGAGTAGACTTATTATAGGGCTGGAGTTGGTTTGAGGGTAAGTGAGGAAGAACAATGGCGGCGACTCACACTCATGATGTGGATGGGGCAGGCGTCGTCAGTCTGCAAAGCGACGTGGGTGGTTTTCTGTTTATGTCGTCGCCCGTTTCCCTGCCAAGTGCTGAACGGCAGCAGCTCGCTCGTTTCGTTCGTTTGCCTGCCGTTTCGCGCGACAGCCAAGATGTATTATGTAAGCTGCCAGCCGGATGTGGTGGACGGCTAATCATCGGCCAGTCATCGGCTAATCCAGGGCTTCCTCCTTCTGGCTCTTTTTATAGCAGCTCGGGCTTTTGACCGCGACTCGTGTCTCTCACCCGCCCACTCTTTGATCCTCTTATTCTCAGTCGACTCCTTGAGCTGATCAATATGCTCAGCACACAATATTTGGGTTGGATCAATATTATGAGCACGATGGCTTGACGTATAGCAGCAAACTCTGGGATGCAGTTTCCAGACACATTGAATGCTATTTTGCCAGCTCACCGACCCGCCCAGTACTGATCATGACTTCTGACCATTATCTGTACAAAAGCTAGACATACTTCTACCCATATATGACTGGCTTACTTCTGCAACTCCTAACACGGTATCTTACATTCCTGGGCTGGCCTTGTCATGACGCCTCAGTCAAGACTTGAATGTCCCGGGCCATCAGCCTCCCGCGCACCCTTCCCATATCCCCACTCTGCATCAGCCCAAGGCTCCAGTCCAGGGGCATTAGGATACTGCACCTTGAGGGTCGGAGTTGACGGCCTGCTGGCACCCTGCCATTCCGCAGTGACAACCTCCCTCCGGCTGGGACATACCTCACCGGCAGTGTGCCGACACAGCATAAAGGGTGCATCGTCGTAGCCACCATCCCTCTCAGCAAGCCGACTATCCAGGCCTTCAAACCTCTCCAATACGCCAACCGGGATACAGACCTTGAAGTTCCCCACGTGCCTCACACCGCTCAGCGCGCTCAGGTACAGCTCCTCGACGTGCGCCTCGTTGCTCGGCATGCTCAGCGCCACGTACAGGTTCCTGAGGCCGGGGAAGCTCGTCGCCAGCGCGTTGCACATCGAGGGCCACGCCGAGCGCAGGGTAGGCGTGTCGAACTCCGGGGCCGAGATCCACCCCTGGTCGTCCCAGACGAGCTTGAGCGACCGCACGAGGGCGAGGTTCCCCGGCGAGACAGTGTTGATGAACTGGATCGTCGATTGGACCCCGCGGAGGCGGAAGAAGGCGGACGAGTAGAGCAGGGATGCGGACTCGTCGTAGCTATGACGGGCAGGTCAGTGATTGAACTGTCAGGTGTGAGCTCCGTATGCCCGGGGCTTGGCGGCGGCTCACATCTTCTTGCTGGTGAGCAGCAGCGACATTATATTGCCCCTGCCCTTGCGCTCGCCATCAACAGCCCGTGGCCCCCGGGCTCCGCGCTGCTGGCCCCGGCCCTTCAGTGGCGCCCTCAGCTTTGGAAACAAGGTCGGGACTGACTTCCCTTCCTCGTCGCCGAGGCTGAAGAAGTTGCCGTTTTCAAAGAGGATGGACTCGAAAATGTGGATCCTGATCTCCACGGGGATTGCGTCCAGGAACGGACCTGCGCCCGTGTAGTCGCCCGCTCTGTCGCCCATGTCGCCCATGGTCGTTGATGTATGATTATAAGTCGATATGATATTCTCTTTTATGTTGTGTGTTTCCAGAACGTTCAACTCCTTTCAGTCGCGAATGAGAATGCAAAGGATTCCACAGCCCAGGGAAAATTTCCTCTCTGACAATGGCGTGTTGATTTGCAGTCCAGTGGGCCGGAGCCTTCTCCAAAGGGCAAAACAGGCAAGCTATTCCGACGGGTTGACCGTGTCACGGTCCATGTGCCAAAGGCGACGACAACCAAGCAAAAATAAAGAGGGCCGGAGTCGGAACTCTTGTGTTTTCTTTGGTTGTAATTGAGCCTCAATCTTTTCATTGAAGGTTTATTCTCTCCTTTTCACCCTCCCTCTTTACGATTCTCCGTCTTCATTCCAGAACAATTAAGCCAACCTCGCTACATGGCCCAGGGGCCCCTTTCTTATTACCCTGCATTACTGTCATCCAACACACAAGCCACCTGTGTACATAAAGTAGCCAGACTTCCTCGGGCTCAGCTTGACACGGTCTGGGGTCATGTACTCTTTCAAGTTTTGTGACGGCAACCCAGTCGTCCCGTATGTTTGCATAAAATCTTGGTCAGAGCCCAGCCAACACTTGTCCTGCAGAAATTCATGGCACCTAGTCAAGCTGTTGGTTATAGGCGGCCAGTGATAACAAGGAGGCATTTGCAGAATGCGACTCCATGCGAAATCAACTTGTTGGTTCCAAGGTTACAACTGGCCAACCATCCATGACAAGCACTTAAGTAGTGCACCGCAGGAAACTCCCTGGCCCGCAGACTCAGATTAGATAAATACCTAAGTACTTAGTAGGTAGCAGAGGACTAAGTAGCCTTCAGGCATGCTTATTCTCCGTTGAGGCTATCTCCATCTGTTTTCCTGCCATTCGATCCCAAGTTGGTGGCAGTAGTTTCGCAAGCGCACTACTACAATGGCACCTTCACTCTCAAGTATCTTTACACAGAATTTCCCGCCAAAACCGACCTTCACAGAGAAGGACTTACCCGACCTCAGTGGGAAAGTAAGTAGAGATCCTCGCCTGGAGCGAATGGAGATATACCATTAGAACACTGCTTGCTGACGCTTTGTTTCAACCTTAGATCTATATAGTGACAGGTGCGAACACTGGGCTTGGCAAGGAGCTGTCGCGCATGCTCTACTCCAAGAATGCCAAGGTGTACATGACAGCTCGCTCTGAAGAGAAGGCCGAAAAGGCCATCCAGGACATCCGGACTGCCGTGCCTAAGTCCACGGGCGCTCTAGTCCCGCTGGTCCTAGACCTTGCGGACTTGACCACAATCAAAGCCTCAGCAGACCGCTTCCTCAACGCCGAGACGAGACTCCATACCCTATTCAACAACGCCGGCTATATGGGGCCGGAGGGTCCAGTCGAGAGGACGGCGCAGGGCTACGAGATGCACCTCGGGGTGAATTGCCTCGGCCCCTTCCTGTTCACCAAACTCCTGACCCCTACGCTCGTCGCGACGGCGAGGGACGAGTCGGTGGCGCCCAACACGGTCCGTGTCATTTTCCTGAGCTCCTTCGCGGCCGAGCTCTTTGCGGAGAAGAACGTCGGGGTCGACATGGACAACCTGGACTACCGCGCCGACAAGCCGAGCAAGTACCGGTACGGCATCAGCAAGGCCGCCGACTGGGGGTACGCCGTGGAGCTGTCGAGGAGGTACAGGGGCGAGGGCGTCATCGCACTGGGGGTGAACCCGGGCAACCTCCGGTCGGAGCTGTTCCGGCACCAGAGCCGCGCGTTCAGGCTCCTGACGGGCCCGGCCAACTACCCCGTCGTCAACGGCGCCTACACCGAGCTGTGGGCCGGTCTGTCGCCCGAGGTGACGGTGGACAAGGCCGGGGGCTATGTCGCCCCCTTTGGACGGTTTCACAGGGTCCGTCACGATCTGGAGGCGGCGACCAAGTCTGAGGCGGAGGGTGGGAATGGGACATTTGAGAGGTTCTGGGATTGGAGCGAGGAGCAAGTGGGCAAGTACTCTTGACCGTACAGACTCTATGCAGAGCCTCTGCTCTCGTCGTCTTCCTGGGGACAGTTTCAATACAGTAAATCAGCCGTTAGTCTCTTAACCTCAGTATATCACGATGGTACTCGCTCTTGAGGACCAGGCCTCCGCCATCAGCGAGTGCCCGAGAAGTGACGGATCGGGAGCGCGGGGGAATTGGGCGATGCCAGTGATCTCGGCCTTTGTAGTCTACCTACATAACCAAGGGACCGCGGCTACCGCTTGGCGGTTGAATCTTATGCAGGCATACACTATGAGGTGAGGCGGGATCAGGGGCCGGAAGTTGCGGGGCAGTCTAAATGTTGGGCGGCGTGATGCTTGGTAGCCTATGATGGTTTGCAAAATATGGAGACTATAACGACACCGGTCCCACATATGCACAAAGGCACATATGTTGGTTATCACCAGCTTCGATGCTACCGTTGGTACTATTTATATGGGTAAAGAAGCCTGCAGGTCAGGTTGTCTCCACTGATATTTGAGTATGAGGCACAGCGTGATAGCTACCAACACAGGACCCAGGTACTGTAATCATGCAGGTATAGGATGCCCGTTCTCCCGGCCCGAGACCACACTTGGGACAAAGATCCGAGTGCATCCATTCCAGCGCGGCATCCGTTCTTGAACCTCTTGAGCACTCAGTGGTTGATTAGTGTACATAATTTCTCGTCAACCGGCGGACATTGGAACTGGAAATTCGCGTACACTTCAGCCCTGCCCAGCATGCCGACCGTAAACAACTGGTTCGTCCGCTTCCTCGAGAACTATGTCTACAGCCTGCCCGCGCCGCCGCCACGGAAGCGCACGAAGCCGATGGAGGTGCTCTGCGTCGGTATGCCTCGATCCGGGACCGAATCCCTACAGCATGCCCTCCTGAGATTAGGCGTAAGTGGCTACCGAAGAGACTGCAGCCTATCTTTAAGCACATATCACACTCTGAGCACCTTGTTAGAGAAGGCTTCTACCCACCCTTCATAGCCGTGACCAGTCTAAGCTTGAGACGAGCCTCCCGCTCAGGCTCTCTTAACTAATCAAGCGTGTCCCATCTATATGATCGATCCTCTGTGGCTGACTCCAGATATTGCAGTATGATCATACATTCCACGGGTGGGACATCATCTACGAGGAGCCAAATTACTGTCAGCAGTGGACAATGCTGTGTCGCAAAAAGTGAGTAACCCTGCTCACTCGCATAGACGAAGCATGAGAATTGCAACAAGTTCCACATTAGGAACGGACCACTCAGCAAGGCATACATGCTAACATGCCCAACCCAGATGGTTCGGGCCGCTCGACGGCAACACGACCTTCACGGCGGCGGACTTTGACCCGCTCCTCGGGCACTCGGTCGCCGTGACGGACGCGGCGGCGTCCGTCTTCGCGGCCGAGCTCATCGCGGCGTACCCGGAGGCCAAGGTGGTGCTGAACTACCGGAGGGACCTGGACGCGTGGCACCGCAGCGCGACGACGACGCTCATGCGCTCCAACGGGCTCTGGGCCATCTTCCTGCTGTCGTGCCTCAGCAGGGAGTGCTTCTGGGCCTGGCACCTCTACGTGCGCTTCATGTGGCCGGGCCTGTTCCGCGCGCTGGACGGGAACATCGAGACGGGCATGGCGAGGAACGGGAAGTGGGTGTACCGTGGTGAGTCGAGGACCTAAACCGCCCTTTGCCCGTCCTATGAGAGAGGCAGAACTGTTGGCGGTATATGGATATTTATCTGACCATGCAACGCCTAGAGCATTGCAATATGATCCGGGGGCTTGTGCCGAAAGAACGACTGCTGGAATGGTCAGTCGAGGATGGATGGGAACCCCTGTGCGAGTTCCTCGGCAAGCCTGTCCCGGACGAACCTTTCCCACATGTCAACGCCGCTGCAGGATTCGCGGGCCAGGAAATGCGGATCGGGAAGAAGTACGTCCTGGGTGCATTGAAGAACCTGGCTGTCCTGGGCGCGGTGGCGGCGGGTGCTGTAGCTGTCCTGGCCAAGTATGTCCGTGGCTAGGAGGATAGGCGAGTTATAGATGGGGTGGACGCTTTCAACGGTCCTCACGACGTGGTTGCACCGACTATATACGAATCATCTTTCGTGTTCTGCTCGCTTGACCTGCACTCCTTGCAGCAGCACCGTTGAGCAGGCGAGGCAGTTCGTCACAGTGGCGACTCACGAGGTGATGATAAAACACTCGCTCGGTGAAGTAGATAGTGGAAGTGGACAAGGGGTCCTCATGGTTATTGACGACCTTCGGGACTGCGGCGGCGGTGGAGGTGGTTGCCGGCGCAGCGACGGACGAGGTAGTCTGGATCTTTCCAGGTGCCATCGATCCGACCTGTTATCTCGCGGGCACCCGACTGTTGTAAGACGCAGCCCGTGCCACGCCTGGGGTAATTAGATCGCAATATTCTGAGAGTGCTATCTTTCAACGCTCCTTGCAATACCACGCCAAGCCCTCATGGCGATGTTTTGTCGACTATGGCGTCCTGTTAAAGGATAATAGGGACTATTGATTTTGGATCTTGTATCTGTGGATATATTTACATTGCGTGTACAGTTCTTTGATCAGATTTGTTCATGTTATCCAATACATGTGCAGTGTATTTACATATGTGACCATAACTTTGGTGCATTGTTCTCCATTTTGAGTGTAGAAACGCCTATCCGTCCTTGAGGGCCTGTAGTAGATCTCAAAGGCAGCCGCCATGCTATATATATCTACGTTATGTATTACTAATGAACATAGAGAGTGATATACCAACTAACAGGTTGCGGATGAGCACGGTTCCACCAACTGATCTGACAGTAAGAAAGTCCTATCGGTGTACTTGATTTGTATGAACTTTCGAGGCCGTCTATCGTCTCCCTCACACGTCGATGGACAGCTTTAATCATCAAAGACACCCCGCCCGCCGTATTTATGCCCAACGTGCACCCTGGACGTGCCTTTCAACGTGACAACATCTACAGTGTTGGTGGTTCGATCTGCAACACTCGTGCCACGACTCAAGACAGCTTCGTGCCACTCATTCCCAACATGAACTCGCGCCTTTGCCGTATCGTCGCTCTTGAGGTCCCTTATATAATTCTTGCCTGAAATACTCTCAATCTTCTGCGTTGCAGCCTCGGATAGTACCGGGTCGGTGTCCACGGCGGCCAACTGCAGAGCCAACAAGCTTGGCTCGTCATCCACCTCCTCAATATCTAGCTTCACCATCCTCGTCTCCACGGGGCACAGCTTTTCTAGGTCATCCACAAATCTCGTGATATTCCGTAGCAAATTATCAAAGCTCTTCATGTCGTACAAAGCCAATGCCGCCTTGTTCAAACTACTTGTGTTCTTTTGCCGGAAGGGAGCTGCAGCCTTAAGCTGATCGTGTAGTCCCCGGGCGACTGGTTGCATGTCCTCTTCGTGGAACCGCTCTAGGTCTCCCGGCTTCGCCTTGATCTCGTACCGCTTCGATGCCTTCTGGAGGCTTTGGAAGAGGAGCTGGATCTCTTCTAGTATCGCGAAGACCTCTTTGGATAATGCATCTCTGGGTGTATCAGTGGCAAACCGGGGGTCGATGTTGATAGCGACGGCCTGACCCCATCTATTCAGTCGTATCCTGGCAATGTCGATTTTCAGCTGGCACTGGTCAAAGTCTCGGCCGAAATGACGACCCAGTTGAATATACTCGAAGCTATCGACGCAGTTGTTGAACAAGGTCGCCACGCTCACTGCGCGGACCATAGTACCGAAGACTTCAGCCATGATGATGGTGATGCGGTCGTAACAGCAACTTTGGGAAAGCTGAAGAGAGTGTTTTTAGAGTTCTTGGCTGAGTATAGAATCAGGATGTGTGCGGGGTTGGTGGTTTGATGTAGTGGGCCCTTCTGACATGGGATGTAGAACTGTGACCAAACTGTCTCAGGATCAACAATACCCACCTGGGCAAGGCTCACGATAAGGAACTGTAAATATGGTGTGAGTCGGGGTGACATGGACCCGTCCCCAGTCAAAGTCTGGGTCACCTACTCGCTGACAAGTCTGGCATCTTTTTATCACACCTAGGACTCTCATGATGAAGACAAGGCATGGGATGAGATATCCCTGCATTTCTTTGGAACGGGATTTATCTTTGATAAGCCCTGAGAAGCTATTTCAGGACATCTGTACCAATATGAAAGACTATAAGGTACTTAGATTCACATCATAAGCATGATGAGAGGATAGTTCACCTTTGCTATGATTGCTTCGCAACAAACTGGGCCTGGGAAATACCTACGAATAGGTAACGGACTTAGATAATTACCCAATCGACCGCCCACCCACGGGTGTTGATCCATAGGTACTCATGGGTGTGTGGTTGATACCCTAGCCGTTACACATCCTGTATTATGATCTGGGTTAGGCCTGTATGATGTGCATTTAGCCCAGTTGCGTACAGAGGAATTTCCATGTGAACTCAAGCAGAAATAGCATATAAACAGTATGCAGGAGAAGATTATACCTACTTGAAAGGTCTTATCCTGTATACTGCAGTCAATTACATTCTCTTACCCGTATTCCTAACAGGGTGAGTGGTTCCTAGGCTTGATACAGACATCACCATGGAAACAGAAACGTGTGAGGAGTACGGATCCGTATTCAACAAGAAATATCATACGTTGAAGTGTCCCATGCAACCCAGGACTGTCATCAGCCAGATACTATCAAGAAAGAAACGTTCCCCACTTGTGCGACTTTCAAACTTCAACTTTGGCGTGTTTTCAAACGTCGTGGCCCTCCAGTGAATCAAACTTTATATGCAGGTCAACCATCGTTTGCTTCGCTCCAGAATGAGCATCAGCGCCTAGCTGCTAGTCATTCTCCTCAGACCGCCCAAATCTGATAATAATTCTTTCCCAATTCTTCTCATATCCTCCTCGGGTACAAGCTGGGCTTCTTCCTGCTCAACCGTGCGGGTACGTAGTCAAGAACCTCCTTTTGTATCGGAGAGCATGGAAGAGTTGGAGGGCATATCACTACCACCCCTGCGTATCAACATTTGCGCCTCCATCCACCAGTTCGGTAATGACATCGACGTGACCGAATTCGACTGCCAAAAACAGTGCCGTCTTAGGGAAGTGGGAGCTTTGATTTTTCAAGTCGACGTGGCCATTCTCCAGCAACTGACGCACCATAGTCATATCGCCATTCAGTGCTGCTAGGAGCAGACGTAAATGGTAGTATCTGGTAGCTGGCGTGACTGTGGCCGTTCCCTTCTTCCGCTTGATATGTAATGGTATAAAATGTGCAAGAAGATTACATAGTGATCTACGGAGGTGCCTCATTCTAGTTCTTTCAGCTCCCAAGGCCAATGTCAGACCATTATCGCTGGCTTGATTTTCTAGAAGTGCCTGTGAGATAATACGCTGGACGACGTCTTTCCGATTACTGCGAGCGGCATGCAACAAGATATAATGGCCTTCGTTCGCAGCCAAATCGATGAATACACCTTTGGCTATAAGGAGGTTCACGATATCCCAGAAGGCCCCAATCACAGCATAATTGACCGGCGTCATGCCATCCTCGTCAAGCTGGTTGATCTCAGATTTAAGCTCAGGAATCTCGAGGAGACGTTCCACCAATGGCTTCCAACCAAGGTAGCAAGCAACATGGAGGGCCGTGGTGTCAAGCGTCGTCATGAGTCCACCGATAACCCCTGCTACTGCGTCGGAAGCGTTCTCAGTATTTTCTGATCCCTCACTTGTATGTGATGGAGCTGGAGTCAACGCTCGCGAGCTTGTTTCGCGTTCCCGAGAGAGTATATCATCCGACACATTACTGGAAGCACTCTGTAAGGTCGGGGGGTTGGAATCGTGGCCGTTGTCTTCGTCGCCATCATCTCCATCCAGTATTTGCTCGAGCCATTTTGCTGTGTGTTTTGCCGCATAATTCGCCATGTCTGCGTCTAGAAAATTCGATGCACTCGATGCATACAAGTCATAATCATCTTGTTCGTAATCGTCCCAGAAGTTGTCCCTTGAAGAAAATGAGAGCCGTGGCCTCTTGAGATGCCTGTGAGGATGCGTGAAAAGCCTGACCAGAAACCTCCGTTTTGGCCCAGACCGTAGCAATGTCTCTAATGAATTGACCACAGAGTCCTCCAACAATGGGTCATGTTGCTGACGGATATGATAGCCGAGATAATCTGCGGCGTAACGCAAAAGAGGAAACAACCGAAGCTTCGAGTCGAATCCCAATTTCTTTCGACCGTCGAGGTACCCCCACACATGAAGATCTCTCATCGGTCTTAAGTTGCGGCCCCACGAAAGATCTTCTGGGTAGACAACGAAGTAGTCAATGTTGTCGGGCTGTTCAAGGTGGTTCAATGACAGATAAGTGACGAGCGTCAGGCTGACAGTAGAATGGAACTCTGGGAACCTCGACGTTAGTTCACGGCTGAGGAATGCATGCGCTGGGTAATTTGCAAATGCGACTTTCTCATTATCGACAGAGACCAGACCGCCACAGATGTTACGAATTAAATCCGCGTCGTAAAGCCTCTCCACATCGAAAGTGAATTGTCCTGGTTCGACTGCGAGTGCATGCCGCAATTCTTCGATGCTTAAGGAGGTATTCGGTCAGTTGACATAAGATCCCTGACCTCACTTGACTAGCGTATTTTTAAGGTTAAATCTGATTGGCTATGTTAAGCCACCGTTATATAGGTTATATAGTTTACTTAAATATACTATAGTTAAATATCTAGTAAAGATATAATAAAGCCTCTTTATAGTAATATTATATTTATATATAATCTTTAAAATAGAATTAAAATAGAATTAAAATATAATAAAATAAAACTAAATATATTCTCTATATCTAAATATATAGCAATAATATATCCCTATCCCTATCTATATCCCTATCCCTACCCTTATCCCTATCCCTAAATACCTTTATATTTATATATAAAATAATAGAATCGAATTAGATATATAAATAACTTTAAGTATTTTATTATTCTTTAATTAAAACTTTAAGTATATAACTTATATATAACTAAACTATTTTATAAAGCTTTATATATAATAAGTTTAGTATATATATATATATATATATAAGAGAACTATTTTAGAGAATATTTATTATAATCTAGAAGGACAGGCGTTAAGGGTACCTAACTAGGTAACGTTAAGAGGATTAACGGGATACTAGGGTACCGAGCTAATAGTACTAGAGTATAAAACCCTCTTATATTAGACGGGATAAAACTTAAGGTTAAGGTTTTATTAACTATATAAACTATAGGATATAGTTAATATAATCTAGAAGATTATATCGACTATAATATATAGTTAATATAGTTATTAACTAAAGAGCTAAATATAAAGGATATAGTTATTACTATCTAGATAATATTTTATAGTTACTCTTTAGTTATTAATCTAAATATTATTCTTATAATAGGAATTATTTCCTCTTAATTACTTAAGAATAAATAGTATTATATAGCTTATATATATATACTCTTATTATGATCCAGAAGGATAGGCGTTAAGGGTACCTAACCAGGTAACGTTAAGAGGACTAACGGGATACTAGGGTGCCGAGCCAATAGCACTAGAGTGCAGAACCCTCTTATATCAGATAGGATAGAACCCAGGGTTAGGGTTCTATCGATTACGTGAACTACGGGACGTAGTTAATATAATCTAGAAGACTATATCGACTACAGCATATAATCAATATAGTCACTAACTAAAGAGCTAGATATAAAGGATATAGTCGTTACTATCTAGATAGTATTTTATAGTTACTCTTTAGTTATTAATCTAAGTATTATTCTTATAATAGGAATTATTTCCTCTTAATTACTTAGTAAAGCGAATAGTATTATATAGATATATATATATATACTCTCTAATAATATTAACCCTACGATTATAGTAAGGTAGCTTATAAAGGTTATTACTATAATTATTATATTTTAATAACTCTTATTTAAACAGTTTTAATATATACCGCTGCGCAATACTTAATACTTTATTATAGCCCCTACCGATTAGGAATACTAAGACGCGATAAAGAAAATCTAGGAACTTTAGGAGAAATATAATACCTTAGTTAACGAACTTAAGGCCTCTTTAATAATACTTCCGAAGATTAAACTCGATAAACCTAAGGGCTTCGATAATACTAAGGGAACCCTCTAGGGCTTCCTTACTTAATACCGAGCTTACCTTCGATACTATAATCTTTAGGAACCCGAGGAATAGGTTCTACTTATCGCTAATCTCCTATAAGTAGATACTCTCGCTTAGTTCGAGCCGATTCTTAGGGATTACCTCGATAAGGGAATTATTAAGGCCTTTATTAAAATAATTAAAATCTTCTATAACTACGAAGAATTCGAAAAAGTATTTAAAAGAGTATATAGGGAGCTTAATAAAGAACGATAAGCAGAACGAGAACTTATAAAATATAGATAGTATACTTCCGCCTCGGAATATCTATCTAAGTTTAGATAGATTATAGTAAAGCTTTAATAGGATAATAAGCCCCTAATAACCCGTTTCTACGAAGGCTTTAAAGATAACGTTAAAGACGAACTATTTAAAGCAGACCGATCCGATAACTTTATAAAATATATTAAAAATATAGTTAGAATCGATAATCGACTATACGAGTAATAACTAGAAAAAAAAGGTTAAGTACCCCCCTTTATATAAGCTAATAAACGCAGTAACTAAGCTAATACCGGAAAGCAGTATTAATACTATAATAACTATAAGCCCTAGTATTAATTAACGGCTTACGGAAATACGTACTATATAAGACTAATAGAACTAGATATAATATAACGCGGAGATTAGAAGGGTAAGTATTTTAATTATAGAAAATAAGGATACTATACTAAAGATTACCGAAGTAAGAAAAAGGATTAGAAGCTAATCCCGGAAGGATAACGAAATATAAGGGTAATATAGTAACTTATATCTATAAGATATAAAGGCCCTCTATATAATATAATTATAAATAGTAGCGATTCCGATTATTTTAATACTAATTATCTTATAAAAGCTCGAGATAATAATAATACTTTCGATTATAAAGAACTACTAGAAAGATACCGAGCGGAAATTATCCCCGAAATATATAGAGAATTATTAGAGGAACTACTCGGGTAAATATACCTCTTACGATAAGATATTTTAGAAATATTAGAGGAACCCGAAGTATAGGAAAGAACTACCTCGGAAGGCTTTAAATAACGAGTAGAAAACCTCTATTAATAAATCGAAAATAACACCGAGGAGAGCTCCGAATAATAATTCTAGAAAATAAAGCAGTAGCTCTTACTTATTATCTAAAGGCTAGAAGAAATAAAGGATACTAGAGAAAAAGTTTTTAAAGAAAAAGAGATTAAGATTCTAAAACTATAGATTAGTAACGTAATCTCCTAATTTCCCTATCGCGATCCTATAGTATACTTAAGGAAGGTAGTAGCCTTAATACTATACGAAAGTAGTAATTAGAAGTTCGCTATATTAAGAATCTTAATTATAGAAATTAGAAATTAACCTATAACCTAGAATTCGTAAGACCTCGAATACCTTTCCCCCGAATACTAAGACTACCTATATTATATAGCGTAGATCTTATATATCTATAACTATTATACGTATTATTATATAGATAAAGTATTATATAACTTCTTTCTTTAACGATACGAAGGAAAACTAGTAAAACTCGTATATTACCCCGGATACTTTAATAATCTCTATATCTACTTAATAGATAAGTTAATAAATACCTATATAGTATTCTAGTATAACGATAATAGATACCCGGAACGATATATTTTAGTTAGATTATTACTAGATTATCTATCGGAATTTTATTAAATCTACTAAATATAGAAAATTAAGGCCTAGTACTCTAATAGTAATAAGGCTAAAAGGGAGGCTAAGAGGTAAGAATAGTTAAAGAGATAAACTAGCTAACTAAAGGTATAGGAACGAATTATAGTATTAATCTTATAGGAGGAAGATACCCCTATTAAGCCTAGCTAAAAAGCTAACTTACTATAATTAATTAGGAATAAGGGTAAGTAAGTAACCTTCTCTACTAGTAGATCGGATCTACTAGTAGAAGAAAAATATTAATCGATTAAGGTTACTAGTAGCTTAAACGGCTAGGACGATAGCTAGCTACTAGGGGAAAGCTCGATTAGTTAAACAAGCTACTAATAATCGAACTCTATTAGTAGATTAGGCTACTAGTCGAAGGATCGATTAATTAAAGCCGGCTATTAATAGACTAGGCAACTAGCGATAATTAGCGATTAATAAAACGAGTTACTAATAAAAGGGAATAGTAATTAGGAAGAAAATCAACCGGTTAGTAAACAGAACTAATAGAGGAAGGCTTAAAGATTAGCTTAGCGAGCGGCTTAGTAGGTAAAAAACTAGTTAAGCTATTAAGAGTAGAACCGATTAATAGCGGAAAACTAATAAAGTTCTTTAATATAATTAGTAAAACGGAATATAACCCTCTATATTTAGAAATACGAATTAATAATATTATAGTACGCGTACTAGTAGATAGTAGCGCTTAAGGAAATTTTATCGCCCCCTATATAGTTAATAAGAATTGATTATAATATAGATAGAAGAAATAGCTATATACGTTAAGTATAATCGAAGGGCTTAAAGTTACTTATAGTAACGGACGGATCGATAAGGAGACTGATTACTTACTAGTTACTATCTAAGGATATTATAAGACTCTTATTTTCGATATTATAGATATACCTTAATATAACGCAATATTAGGAATACTATAGTTAAAGAAATATAACGATACGATATATATTAATTAGATTACTAGCTAGATTAACTAGGAAAACTATACTCTAGTTAAAGGGATAATTAATAGTAAGGCAAGATAGGGTCTAGTTATTAAGGATAGCCTAAGATAATAGCGCTTAAATATACCTATAAATACTTCTAGAAGAGTTTAGAGAACTAAGAAAATAAGCGATAATCTAGAGAAGGATTCAGTTATTAAGGAGAAATAGGCGATACCCTTAAATAAACTAATATAAATATAACTATACCTAGTATTAGTTAAAAAACGAGCCGAATAAGTAACCCGAAAGGTTAACGTAGTAAAAAGAATAAAGTAATTAGTAATAATATAAGCAGCTATCTATAAATTAGAAAAGTACGAAGAAGCTAAAAAGATAAGATAGGAAGTACGCTCGACTATATAAATATAAGCTTTAATAGTAAGATAAAGATAAGATATAATATAATAAGTATAGCGAAAATAATAATAAGATATTACTAAGGTAATTAGTAAACCCTTAAAGAGGTTTATAAGCTACCTATAGAAAGCTAAAGCTAAGGGCGAGGACCTAAAAGATTTTATTCCGGAAGAATATAAAAAGTATACCTAATTATTTTTAGGGGTATTAGATACCGGTTTACTATAGTATAACTAATAGGATTATAAGATACTACTAAAGGAAGGTATATAGCTAGGATTTTATAAAATCTATAGATTTAATAAAGAATAACTTAAAGTACTTAGGGAGTACCTCGACGAGAACTTAGCGAAAGGATATATTAGACCTTCGATATTACTAGTAAGATATCTAATCCTATTTATATTAAAGAAGAACGGTAAACTTAGATTATATATAGATTACCGATAGCTTAACGATATTACTATTAAAAACCGATACCCGCTTCTATTAATTAGCGAGCTTAAAAATAGATTAAGCGGTATAAAGATATTTACGGCTCTAGATTTAAAAGGAGCCTATAACTTAATTAGAATTAAGGAAAGCGAAGAATAAAAAATAGCGTTCCGAATACGCTACGGATATTTCGAAAATCTAGTAATATTATTCGGGCTTACTAATACGCCTGTAATATTCTAAGTTATAATTAATTATATACTTAGGGAATATCTAGATTAATATATAATTATATATCTCGACGATATCCTTATCTATTCTAAGGATTTAAAATAATATAAGGAGAACGTATATAAAGTACTCTAAGTTTTATAAGAAAATAACCTACTAGTAAAACTAGAGAAAAGCTTCTTCTACTAAATAGAAGTAGATTATCTAGGTTATACTATTACCCTAAGAGAAATTAAGATATAAGTATTTAAGGTTATAGTAGTTAGGGACTAGCCGGAACCCTAGAATATTAAGGAAGTATAAGGCTTCTTCGGATTTTATAATTTCTACTAATAGTTTATTAAGAACTATAATAAGCACGCTATACTACTTATATACCTTATAAAGAAAGATATACTATTTACTTAGAATATAAAAGCTTAAGAGGCGTTTAATAAAATTAAATATTTAATTACTATTAAACCGGTATTTATCGAAGTAAACTCTAACGAACTATTCGAAGTCGAAACCGATATATCCGACTTTATACTCGGAGTATAACTCGGATAATAAGATAAGAACAGTAAGCTATACCCGGTAGTATTTATCTCGAAGAAACTTAGTAGACCTAAGTTAAACTATTAGATTTATAATAAAGAATTAATAGTAATTATTAAAGTATTTAAAGAATAGAAAATATATTTAATCGGTACGAAATACTAAATTAAGGTTTACTTAGATTATAAGAACTTAGTATAGTTTACTACTATTAAAGTTCTTAATAAACGATAAGTACGATAGGCTGAATTTCTATTAGAATTCGACTTTAAAATCTATTACTAAAAAGGATCGGAAAATAAACGAGCCGACGTAATTAGCCGAAGATTAAACCTTTATTAGGATATTAAACTAGAATCCTAAAATATTCTTAAATAGGATAATAACGGAAATATTATTTAGGAAAAAAGAGTAATTGCAGTAATATTTAGGATTTAACCGGACCTAGAATAGGAATAAGAGCTATACTTATTATAGTAACGATTAACCTAAGAAGAGAAAGAGGAACTCTAGGATAAAGATAATTTATTTTACTAGATAGGAAAACTCTATATACTAAAAGACTTACGAAGTAAACTTATCCGAAGGATATATAGCTTAATAGCTTATAGATATTAAGGAATTACTTTAACTATTAAAAGGATTAAATAATACTATAAATTCCCTAGAATAAAATAATACGTTACGATAATAATTAAAGAATGCGATACTTATAATAAGAGTAAGGCTGTTAGATATAAACTTTACGGAGAACTATAACTACTACTAGTTATATTAGGACTATAGAAGTTAATTAGTATAAACTTTATCGTTAAACTACTATTATTACGAGAACTAATAATAAAGGTACTTTATAATAGTATCTTAGTAATAGTAGATAAACTTATAAAATACGCTTACTTTATCCCTTATAAGGAATCCAGTATAGCAGAAGATCTTATATATATATTCTCCCGAGTAGTAATAAGCTAGTACGGATTATTAAAGGAATTTATAATAGATAGAGATAAGCTATTTATATTAAAGTTTTAATAAAGATTTATAACGAGCTTAGGAGTAAAGTATAAGCTTTTAACGGTATTCTACCCCTAGATAGATAGTTAAACCGAGAGGCTTAATTAGATCGTTAAAGCGTATCTTAAGAGCTATATTAACTATAAATAGAATAATTAGGTTAAACTTCTATTAATAATATAATTCGCTTATAATAGCGCGGATACGATAATAATAGGAATATTACTATTTTATACGAATTATAGGTATAACTCCGAGATTTATCGAGAATTATTACCCGGAAAGGATAATATAGAAGTAATAAGAAGAATAGAAGAAATTTATAAATTATAAGAATAAATTTAATAGGAACTTATATTTATTCGCTAAAGGATAGCAGAATATTATAATCGAGGACGATTACTAATATTAACGCTCGAGAGGGGAGATAAGGCCTACTTATTTTATAGAAATATTAAAATAAAGCGCCCTAGTAAAAAACTCGATTTTAAGAAATTAAGAGTATTTAAGATTATAAAGAAGCTCTTAGATATTAATTATAAACTTTTACTACTTTAAGGAATAAGGATATACTTAGTTTTTTATATTTTATTACTTAAACTAGTACTTAAGAATATAAAACTTAACGAAGATATCGAATTAGATTTCGAAGTATAGGAATACGAAGTAGAATAGATAATAGGTAAACGATAAATAAATAATAGAATACTAGAATACCTAGTTAAATAGAAAGATTATAGGTATAAGGAAAATATATAGGAACCCTTAGATAACCTTTAAAACGCGAAACGCCTTATTACCTAATATAATAAGAATTACCTATTAAGTATTAGAACTAGACCTAAGCGCTATTAGCGTATTTATATCTAAACCCGAGAAATCTACTATATTCTAATTAAAAGAACCTAATATCGGATTAACTTTAGGAGTATTATAAGGCTCCTCTTCTATAATAACTTCGGGAGCCCTAGCGGCCTCCGTAATATGCGCTTCTTCCGCTTCTACCCGATCTAACTCCTCTACCCTATTTAGACTACGACGGATAGCCCGCTTTTACTTTACCGATTACTCCTTCTTCTATTTTCGGAGACGCTTAATCTCTGCGTTAATAGTACGACGCTATTCCTCCGCTACCTCGAGTTACTCTTTAAGTAGTTATTTCTATTTAGTAATCTTTCGAAGCTAGGCTAGAGTCGGCCCTAGGATATCGCAGAGAGGAAGGTTTCTAACTAGGCAGGCGATATACTTAGATAAATCTAGAGGCGAGGCTTAATAAAACTTAAAACCTCGATCCTTATAGTTAGAATAAGAAGGTATATCTATATAATTTAGGCGAATAATAGCGATAAGTTCTAAACGATCTATAGTAGATTTCGGAGCCGAAGGAATCTTAGTAATACGAGAATTTTTAACTCTATTCGATATAACGGATTAGGAAGGCACGATTAATAGAAGGGATAACGGAAATAACTTATAGATCTTCGGGACGAAAGATTAAAGGAAGGAGGGAGGTAATATTATAATCTAGAAGGATAGGTGTTAAGGGTACTTAACTAGGTAATGTTAAGAGGACTAACGGGATACTAGGGTACCGAGCTAATAATACTAGAGTGCAGAACCCTCTTATATTAAACAGGATAGAACCTAGGGTTAGGGTTCTATCGACTATATAAACTACGGGATATAGTTAACGTAGTCTAGAAGACTATATCGACTATAGTATGTAATTAACGTAGTTACTAACTAAAGAGCTGGATATAAAGGATATAATCGTTACTATCTAAATAGCATTTTATAGTTGCTCTTTAGTTATTAATCTAAGTATTATTCTTATAATAGGAATTATTTCCTCTTAATTACTTAGTAAAGCGAATAGTATTATATAGACGTATATATATATACTCTCTGATAATATTAACCCTACGATTATAGCAAGGTAGCCTATAAAGGTTATCACTGTGATTATTATAACTCTCTAATAATATTAACCCTATAACTATAATAAAGTACTCTATAAATATTATTACTATAATTATTATATTTTAATAACTCTTATTTAAACGGTTTTAATATATACTATTATATAATACTTAATACTTTATTATAGCCCTTACTAATAAGGAATACTAGGATATACTAAAGTAGATCTAAGAGCTTTAAGAGAAGTATAATACCTTAATTAATAAACCCGAGATTAAGGCCCCTTTAGCGATACCTCCGAAGATTAAGCTCGATAAACTTAAAGGCTTTAATAATACTAAGGGAACCTTCTAGAGCTTCCTTATTTAATACCGAGCCTACCTTCGGTATTATAGTTTTTAAGAACCCGAGGAATAAATTTTATTTATTATTAATCTCCTATAAGCAGATACTCTTATTTAGTTCGAACTAACTCTTAAGGATTACTTTAATAAGGGAATTATTAGGGCGTTTACTAAGATAGTTAAAATCTTTAATAACTATAAAGAATTCGAAAAGGTATTTAAAGGAATATATAGGGAGCTAGATAAAGAATAATAAGTAGAAAGAGAACTTATAAAGTATAAATAGTATATTTCCGCTTCGGAATATCTATCTAAATTCTAATAAATTATAGTAAGGCTTTAATAAGATAATAAGCTACTAATAACCCGATTCTACGAAGGCTTTAAAGATAATATTAAAGATAAACTATTAAAGGTAGATAAACCCGATACTTTTATATATTATAGTTGCGTACCACCTACACCGCTGTACTATAGAAGGGTAAAAGATCTGCAGTATCAGACTCTGTCTAATACGGTGGAAGTTCACCTTATAGGTACGTAGGTATAGGCACTGGCTTCGCTACGGTGATAACTATGCTCTCCTCCCTAGAGGTTCGTCCCGAACCTCCTAGGGCACGTCTATAGGGCGCTAGACCCCTAAACGTCGTTCTGTCCACCTAGCGAGTGCATACGTTAATTGCCCCTTATTTAATTGAAACAGAACGCTTTATCAGCAGGGTAAAAGTCCTAGCAAAAGTATCGCAGTTCTTCACTCGAACTTACAACCTCCGTATAGCAACTCCAGGCTACCGGGAGAGTCTGATACTATTATTATAGTTGCGTACTACCTACACCGCTGTACTATAGAAGGGCAAAAGATCTGCAGTATCAGACTCTGTCTAATACAGTGGAAGTTCACCTTATAGGTACGTGGGCATAAGCACTGGCTTCGCCACGGTGACATTATAAAATATATTAAAAATATAATTAGAATCGATAATTAATTATACGAATAATAATTAGAAAGAAAAAGTTAAATACCCCCCTTTATATAAGCTAATAAATATAATAACTAGGCTAATATAAGTAAACGGTACTAATATAACGGGAATTATAAGTTATAGTATTAGTTAATAGCTTATAGAAATACTTACTATATAGGACTAATAGAATTAAACGCTATATAACGTAATATTAAAAAGGTTAAGTATTTTAATTACGGAAAACTAGGATATTTTATTAGGGATTACTAAAGTAAGAAGTAAAGAGATTAGAGATTAATCCTAGAAGGTAAGAGAAATATTAGGATAGCGAAATAATTTATATCTATAGGATATAAGGGGCTTATCTATAATATAGTTATAAATAGTAGCGATTTAGATTATTTAAGTACGGATTATCTTGTATAAGCTTATAATAATAATAATTCTTTCGATTATAGATAAATATTAGAAACCTAGACTGAAATTAGGGAGTTAACGGAAGAACCCTTTAAGTAAATATACTTTTTATAACTAGATATCTTAGAAATATTAGAAGAACCCGAAGTATAGGAGGATACTACCTCGGAAGGCTTTAGATAATAAGTAGAAAATCTTAACTAATAGATCGAGGATAATATAAGGGAGGATATTAAACTACGATAATAACTCGCACTTATTATAGAGATACTCGAAGGAATAAAAAACTTAGGAGAAAAAGTTCTTAAAGAAAAGGAAGAAAATATCCTCGAATTATAGATTAGTAATATAATTTCGTAATTTCCTTATAACGATCCTATAATATACCTCGGGAAAGTAGTAGCTTTAATATTATACGAAGGAAGCGATTAGAAGTTTACTATTTTAAAAATCCTTATTACGAAAATTAGAGAATAACCCTCGATTTAAGATCCTTAGAACCTTATATACCTCTCCCTAAGATATAAAGACTATTTATATTATATAGTATAAGTCTTATATATTTATAATTATTATATATATTATTATACGGATAAGGTATTATATAATTTCTTTCTTTAATAATACGAAAAGAAGCTAGTAGAAATTACTTATAACCCCGGATACTTTAATAATTTATATATCTACCTAATAGAAGAGTTAATAGATACTTATATAGTATTCTAATACGATAATAATCGCTACCCGGAACTATATATTATAATTAAATTATTACTCGATTATCCCTTAGGATTCTATTAAATCTATTAAATATAGAAGATTAAAGCCTAATACTCTAATAGAAATAAGGCTAAAAGAGTAGCTAAATATTAAAAACGATTAGAAAAATAAATTAATAAATTAAAGATATAAAAGGATAATACCCCTATAGAGCCCGGCTAGAAAGCTAACTAATTATAATTAGTTAGGAATAAGGGTAAGAAGGTAGCCTCCTTTATTAATAACCTAGGGCTATTAGTAAAAGAAGGTTACTAGTTACTAAGGATTACTAATAGCCCTAAAAGCTTAAGAAGTAGCCCGCTATTAGGAGAAAGCTCTATTAGTTAAAAGAGCTACTAGTAATAGGACCCTACTAATAAATTAAGTTATTAATCGAAGGATCGACTAGTTAAAACCGGCTACTTATAAACTAAGCGATTAATAATAATTAGCGATTAATAGAACGAGTTACTAATAAAAGGGAATATCGATTAAGAGAAAAGTTAATTAATTAGAAGACGAAACTAATAGAGGAAAGCTTAAAAGCTAGCTTAGGAAGTAGTATAGTAGGTAAAATACTAATTAAGCTATTAAGTTCGGAACTAACTAATAGCGGGAAACTAATAAGGTTCCTTAACGCGACTAATAAAACGGAATATAACCCTTTATTATTAAATATATAAATCGGTAATATTATAGTATACGCACTAATAAATAGTAGCGCTTAAGGAAATTTTATTGCCTTATATATAATTAATAAGAATAGAATACGATATAGATTAAAGAAATAGCTATATATATTAAGTATAATCGAAGGAAATATAGTTATTTATAGTAATAGACGGATTAACCGGGAGATTAATTACCTACCTCTTATTATCTAAAGATATTATAAGATTTTTATCTTCGATATTATAGATATACCTTAATATAATATAATATTAGGAATACTATAGCTAAAGAAATATAACGATATAATATATATTAATTAAATTATTAGCTAAATTAATTAAGAAAACTATACCCTAATTAAAGAGATAATTAATAGTAAAATAAGAAAGGGTCTAGTTATTAAGGATAGCTTAAGATAATAGCGCTTAAATATACTTATAACTACCTCTAGAAGAGTTTAAGGAACTAAGAAAATAAGCAATAACTTAAAGAAGGATTTAATTACTAAGGAGAAATAAGTAATACTCTTAAACGAATTAATACTTATATAACTATACTTAGTATTATCGGAAAAATAAGCCGAGGAAACTATTAAAAAAATTAAAGTAGTAAAAAGAAAGGAGTAGTTAATAAGAGTATAAAAGGCCCTCTAAGAAGTAAAAAAATATAAGAAAGCCGAAGAAGTATAGTAAAAAGCCCGCTTAACTATATAAATACGAACTTTAATAGTAGGATAATAATAAAATATAATACGCTAAGTATAGCGAAAATAATAATAAGAGATAATTAAAGTAATTAATAAGCCTTTAAAGAAGTTTATTAATTACTTATAGAAAGCTAAAGCTAAAGATAAAAACTTAAAAAACTTTATTTTAGAAAAATATAAAAAGTATACTTAGCTATTTTTAAGGGTATTAAATACTAGTTTACTATAATATAGCTAGTAGGATTATAAGATACTATTAAAGGAAGGTATATAGCCTAGATTTTATAAAATCTATAAGCTTAACGAAGAATAACTTAAGGTATTTAAGGAGTACTTTAATAAGAACTTAATAAAAGGATATATTAGACTTTTAATATTATTAGTTAGATATCCGATCCTCTTTATATTAAAGAAAAATAGTAAACTTAGGTTATATATTAACTACTAATAGCTTAATAATATTATAATTAAGAACTAATACCCGCTTCTACTAATTAGCGAGCTTAGAAATAGATTAAGTAATATTAAGATATTTATAGCCCTAGATTTAAAAGGAGCTTATAACTTAATTAGAATTAAAGAAAGTAAAGAATAGAAAATAGCGTTTAAGATATACTATAAATACTTCGAGTACTTAATAATACTATTCGGGTTTATTAATACGCTTATAATTTTCTAAGTTATAATAAATTATATATTTAAGAAGTATCTAGATATATATATAATAGTATACCTTAATAATATCTTTATCTACTCCGAGAATATAGAGTAATATAAGAAGGATATATATAAAGTACTCGAGATCTTATAAGAATATAATTTATTAGTAGAACTAAAGAAGAGTTTTTTCTATATAATTAAAGTAAACTTTTTAGGATATATTATTATACTTAGAGAGATTAAAATATAAGATTCTAAAGTTATAGTAATTAGAGATTAGCCGGAATCCTAAAATATTAAAGAAGTATAAAGCTTCCTCGGATTTTATAATTTCTATTAATAGTTTATTAAAGATTATAATAAATACGCTATACCTCTTATATACTTTATAAAGAAAGATATATTATTTATTTAAAATACGGAAGCTTAAAAGGTATTCGATAAAATTAAATATTTAATTACGATTAAACCGGTATTAATCGAAGTAAACTCTAACGAACTATTCGAAATCGAAATAAATATATCTAATTTCGCGCTTAGAATATAATTCGGATAATAGGATTAGAATAATAAGCTATACCCGGTAGCCTTTATCTCGAAGAAACTTAGCAGACTTAAATTAAACTATTAGATTTATAATAAAGAATTAATAGTAATCCTTAAAGCTTTTATAAAATAGAAGATATATTTAATCGGTATAAAATATTAGATTAAAGTTTATTCGGATTATAAGAACTTAATATAGTTTACTATTATTAAGGTTTTAAATAAACGATAAATATAATAAGCTGAATTTCTATTAGAATTCGACTTTAAAATCTATTATAGAAAAGGATTAGAGAATAAATAAGTAAACGCGATTAGCTAAAGATTAGATCTTAAGTAAGAAATTAAATTAGAATTATAAAATATCCTTAAATAAGATAAAGACGGGAACTTTATTTAAGAAAAAAGAGTAATCGTAGTAATATTTAAAATCTAACTAGACCCTAAATAAGAATAAGAGCTACGCTTATTATAATAATAGCTAACTTTAGAAGAGAAAGAGGAACTTTAAGATAAAGACAGTTTACTTTACTAAATAAGAAAATTCTATATATTAGAAGACCTACGAAGTAAGCTTATTTAAAGAATATATAGCTCGATAGCTTATAGATATTAAGGAATTACCTTAATTATTAAACGAATTAAGCGTTATTATAAATTCCCTTAAATAAAGTAATATATTATAACGACGATTAAAGAATATAATATTTATAATAAGAGTAAAGCTGCTAGATATAAACTTTATAGAGAATTATAACTATTACTAATTATATTAAGATTATAGAAGTTAATTAGTATAAACTTTATAGTTAAACTATTATTATTACGAGAACTAATAATAAGGGTACTTTACGATAATATCTAGGTAATAATAGATAAACTTATAAAATATACTTATTTTATCCCTTATAAGGAATCTAGTATAGTAGAAGAACTTACTTATATATTCTTATAAATAGTAATAAGCTAGTATTAATTATTAGAGGAACTTATAATAGATAAAGATAAGCTATTTATATCGAAGTTTTAGTAAGGACTTATAATAAGCTTAGGAATTAAGTATAAGCTATTAATAATATTCTACCTATAAATAGATAATTAAACGGAAAGGCTTAACTAGATTATTAAAGTATACTTTAGGAGTTATATTAATTATAAATAGAATAATTAAATCGAACTCTTATTAATAATATAATTTACTTATAATAGTACGGATATAACGATAATAGGAATATTACTATTCTATATAAATTATAAGTATAACCCCGAGATATATAGAGAACTATTACCCGGAAAAGATAATATAAAAGTAATTAGAAGAATAGAAGAAATCTATAAATTATAGGAGTAAATCTAATAAGAACTTATATTTATTCGCTAAAGGATAGTAGAATATTATAATCGAGGATAATTAATAATACTAATACTCGAGAGGGGAGATAAAGTCTACTTACTTTATAGAAATATTAAAACGAAGCGCTTTAATAAAAAACTTGATTTTAAGAAATTAGGAGTATTTAAAATTATAAAGAAGCTCTTAAATATTAACTACGAACTTTTATTACTTTAAGGAATAAGGATATACCCTATTTTTTATATTTTATTACTTAAACTAATACTTAAAAATATAAAACTTAACGAAGATATTAAATTAAACTTCGAAGTATAAGAATACGAAATAAAATAGATATTAGATAAATAATAAATAGATAATAGAATACTAGAATACTTAATTAAATAAAAAGATTATAGGTATAAAGAGAATATATAGGAATTTATAAATAACCTTTAGAATACGAAACGCTTTATTATTTAATACGATAAGGATTACTTATTAGGAACTAGAATTAAACCTAAGCGCTATTAGTATATTTATATCTATACTAAATAAATTTACTATACTTTAATTAAAGGGATTAAATACTAGATTAACTCTAAGAGTAATATAAGGCTCCCCCTTTATAATAACCTTAGAAGTTTTCGTAGCTTCTATAATATACGCTTCTTCCGCTTCTACCTAATCTAACTCCTCTATTCTATCTAATCCTTAATAAATAGCTTACTTTTACTTTATTAATTACTCCTTCTTCTATTTTCGGAGATATTCGATCTCTATATTAATTATATAACGCTGCTCTTCCGCCGCTTCGAGTTACTTTTCTAATAATTATTTCTATTTAATAATCTTCCGAAATTAAGCTAGAATCGGCCTTAGAATATTATAAAAAGGAAGGTTTCTAACTAAGTAGGTAATATACTTAGATAAATCTAGAGGCGAGGCTTAATAAGATTTAAAACTTCGATCCTTATAGTTAGAATAAGAAGGTATATCTATATAATTTAAGTAAATAATAGCGATAAGTTTTAAACGATCTATAATAGATTTCGGAGCCGAAGAGATCTTAATAATATAAGAATTTTTAACTCTATTTAATATAACGAATTAGGAAAATATAATTAATAGAAGGGATAATAGAAATAGCTTATAGATCTTCAGGACGAAAGATTAAAAGAAGGAGGGAGGTAATATTATAATCTAAAAGGATAAGCGTTAAGGGTATTTAACTAAGTAATATTAAGAGGATTAATAAGATACTAAGGTACTAAGCTAATAATACTAGAGTATAGAACCCTCTTATATTAGACGGGTATTATAATCTAAAAGGATAGGCGTTAAGGGTACTTAACTAGGTAACGTTAAGAGGACTAACGGGATATTAAGGTGCCGAGCTAATAGTACTAGAGTATAGAACCCTTTTATATTAAACGGGATAAAACCTAAAGTTAGGGTTCTATCGATTATATAAACTATAGGATATAATTAATATAATCTAAAAGACTATATCGACTATAGTATATAGTTAATATAATTACTAACTAAAGAGCTAGATATAAAGGATATAATCGTTACTATCTAGATAATATCTTATAATTACTCTTTAATTATTAATCTAAGTATTATTCTTATAATAAGAATTATTTCCTCTTAATTACTTATAAACGAATAATATTATATAGCTTATATATATATACTCTCTAATAATATTAACCCTACGATTATAATAAAGTACTCTATAAAGGTTACTATTATAATTATTATATTTTAATAATTCTTATTTAAATAGTTTTAATATATACTACTATATAATACTTAATACTCTATTATAGCCCCTACTAATAAGGAATACTAGGATATATTAAAGTAGATCTAGGAGCTTTAAGAGAAGTATAATACCTTAATTAATAAACCCGAGATTAAAACCCCTTTAGTAATACCTCTAAAGATTAAGCTCGATAAACTTAAAGGCTTCGATAATACTAAAGGAACCCTTTAAAGCTTCCTTATCTAGTACTAAGCTTACTTTCGGTACTATAATCTTTAGGAACCCGAGGAATAGGTTCTACTTATCGCTAATCTCCTATAAGTAGATATTCTTACTTAATTCGAACTAATTCTTAGGGATTACCTTAATAAGGGAATTATTAGAGTATTCGCTAAAATAATTAAAATCTTTAATAACTATAAAGAATTCGAAAAGGTACTTAAGGGAGTATATAAGGAGCTAGATAAGGAACGATAAACAGAAAGAGAACTTATAAAATATAAATAATATACCTCCGCCTCGGAATATCTATCTAAGTTTAAATAGATTATAATAAGGCTTTAATAAAACGATAAGCTATTAATAACCCGATTCTACGAAAGCTTTAAAGATAATATTAAAGACGAACTATTAAAGGTAGATAAACCCGATACTTTTATAGAATATATTAAAAATATAATTAGAATCGATAATCGATTATATAAATAGTAGTTAGAAAGAAAAAGTTAAGCACCCCCTTTTATATAAGCTAATAAATATAATAATTAAGCTAATATAAGTAAGTAGTACTAATATAATAGGAACTATAAGCTATAGTATTAGTTAATAGCCTATAGAAATACTTATAATATAGGACTAATAAAATTAAATACTATATAATATAATAATAAGAAAGTTAAATACTTTAATTATAGAAAACTAGGATACTTTGCTAGAGATTACTAAAGTAAGAAGTAGAGAGATTAGAGATTAATCTTAAAAGGTAAGAGAAATACCGGGATAGCGAAACGATTTATATCTATAAGATATAAAGGGCTTATCTATAATATAATTATAAATAATAGCAACTTAGACTATTTAAGTATAGATTATCTCGTATAAGCTTATAATAATAGTAATTCTTTTAACTACGGATAAATACTAGAAACCTAAACTAAAATTAGGGAATTAATAAAGGAACCCCTCGGGTAAATATACTTTCTATAACTAGATATCTTAGAAATATTAGAAGAACCCGAAGCGTAGGAAGATACCGCTTCGGAAGGCTTTAGATAATAAACAGAAAATCTTTATTAATAAATCGAAGATAATACTAAGGAGGATACTGAACTATAGCCTTAGGAGATATAACGATAACTCGTACTTATTATAGAGGCGCTTAAAGGAATAAAAAACTTTAAAAAAAAAGTTCTCGAAGAAAAGGAAAAAAATATCCTTAAACTATAGATTAGTAATATAATTTTATAATTTCTTCGTAATAACCCTATAGTATACCTCGGGAAGGTAGCAGCTTTAATACTATATAAAAGAAGCGATTAAAAGTTCGCTACTTTAAGAATCCCTATTATAAAAATTAGAGAATAACCTTTAACTTAGGATCCTTAGGACCTTATATACCTCTCCCCGGGATATAAAGACTATTTATACTATATAATATAAGTCTTATATATCTATAACTATTATATATACTATTACGTAGATAAGGTATTATATAATTTCTTCCTTTAATAATATAAAGGAAGGCTAGTAGAAATTACTTATAACCCTAGATACTTTAATAATTTATATATCTATTTAATAAATAAATTAATAGATACTTATATAGTATTCTAATATAACGATAATCGCTACCTGGAGTAATATATTATAGTTAGATTATTACTTAATTATCCTTTAAGATTTTATTAAATCTACTAGATATAGAAGATTAAAATATAGTACTCTAATAGAAATAAAGCTAAACGAGAGGCTAAACGCTAAGAACGATTAGAAAGATAAACTAATAAATTAGAGATATAGGAGGACGATACCCCTATAGAACCTAGCTAGAAAGCTAATTAACTATAATTAGTTAAGAATAAAGGTAAAAAGGTAGCCTCCTCTACTAATAACTTAGGGCTACTAGTAGAAGAAAGTTACTAGTTATTAAGGATTACTAATAGCCCCGAAGGCTTAGGAAGCGGCCTACTATTAAGAGAAAGCTCTACTAATTATAAGAACTACTAGTAATAAGACCCTACTAATAGACTAGGCTACTAATCGAAGGATCGATTAATTAAAGCCGGCTACTAATAGATTAAGCGATTAGCGATAACTAGCGATTAATAGAATAAGTTACTAGTAGAAGGAAATATCGATTAAGAGAAAAATCGATTAATTAGAAGACGAAACTAGTAGAGGAAGGCTTAGAGGCTAGCCTAGGAGGCAGTATATATTATAATCCAGAAGGATAGGCGTTAAGGGTACCTAACCAGGTAACGTTAAGAGGACTAACGGGATACTAGGGTACCGAGCTAATAGTACTAGAGTACAGAACCCTCTCGTATTAGATATTAGGGTTAGGTACTAGCTAATTAGGAGTATCGCGAACTTAATTAAGCTTTACAATATTATAACTTACTATATCGCGGGCTTAATCGAGCCTCGCGATATCCCGAGTTACTAACTAAAGAGCTAGATATAAAGGATATAATCGTTATTATCTAGATAATATTTTATAATTACTCTTTAATTATTAATCTAAGTATTATTCTTATAATAGGAATTATTTCCTCTTAATTACTTAGTAAAACGAATAATATTATATAAACGTATATATATATACTCTCTAATAATATTAACCCTACGATTATAGTAAGGTAGCCTATAAAGGTTATTATTATAATTATTATATTTTAATAACTCTTATTTAAACGGTTTTAACGTATACCGTTATATAATATTTAATACTTTATTATAGCCCCTACCGATTAGGAATACTAGGATGCGATAAAGAAAATCTAGGAACTTTAAAAGAAATATAATACTTTAGTTAATAAACTTAAGGCCTCTTCGATAATACCTCCGAAGATTAAACTCGATAAACCTAAGGGCTTTAATAATACTAAAAGAACCCTTTAAAGCTTCCTTACTTAATACCGAGCCTACCTTCGATATTATAATCTTTAGGAACCCGAGGAATAAGTTCTACTTATCGCTAATCTCTTATAAATAGATATTCTCGCTTAATTCGAGCCGACTCTTAGGGATTACCTCGATAAGGGAATTATTAGGGCCTCCGCTAAAATAGTTAAAATCTTCTACAATTATAAAGAATTCGAAAAAGTACTTAAGGGAGTATATAGGGAGCTTAATAAAGAACGATAAGCGGAATAAGAACTTATAAAGTATAGATAGCGTATTTCCGCCTCGGAATATTTATCTAAATTTAGATAAATTATAATAAGGCTTTAGTAGGATAATAAGCCCTTAATAACCCGTTTCTACGAAGGCCTTAAAGATAATATTAAAGATAAATTATCTAAGGTAGATTAACCCGATAACTTTATAAAATATACTAAAAACGCAGTTAGAATCGATAATCGACTATATAAGTAGTAGCTAGAAAGAAAAGGTTAAGCACCCCCTTTTATATAAGCTAATAAACGTAATAATTAAGCTAATACCGGAAAGCAGTATTAGTATTATAATAACTATAAGCCCTAGTATTAATTAATAGCTTACGGAAATACGCATTATATAAGATTAATAGAACTAGATATAATATAATATAAAGATTAGAAGAGTAAGTATTTTAACTACGGAAAATAAGGATATTATACTAGAGATTACCGAAGTAAGAAAAAGGATTAAAAGCTAGTCCCGGAAGGATAACGAAACGTAAAGGTAGTATAGCGATTTATATTTATAGGATATAAAGGCCCTTTATATAATATAATTATAAATAATAGCGATTCCGATTATTCTAGTATTAATTATCTTATAAAAGCTCGAGATAATAATAATACCTTTAATTATAAAGAACTATTAGAAAGATATTAAACGGAAATTATCCCCGAAATATATAGAGAATTATCGGAGGAATTACTCGGGTAAATATACCTTTTATAATAAAATATTTTAGAAATATTAGAGGAACCCGAAGTATAGGAAGGAACTACCTCGGAAGGCTTTAAATAACGAATAGAAAACCTCTATTAATAGATTAAAGATAACGCCGAGGAGAGCTCCGAATAATAGTTTTAGAAAATAAAGTAGTAGCTCTTACTTACTATCTAAAGGCTAGAAGAAATAAAGGATACCGGAGAAAAAGTTCTTAAGGAAAAAGAGGTTAAGATTCTAGAATTATAGATTAGTAATATAATCCCCTAGTTTCCTTATCGCGATCCTATAGTATACTTAGGGAAGGTAATAGCCTTAATACTATACGAAGGTAGCGATTAGAAGTTCGCTATATTAGGAATCCCGATTATAGAAATTAGAAATTAACCCGTAACTTAGAATTCGTAAGACCTCGAATACCTTTCCCCCGAATACCGGGATTACTTATACTATATAGTATAGATCTTATATATCTATAACTATTATATATACTATTACGCAGATAAGGTATTATATAACTTCTTTCCTTAATAATATAAAAGAAAACCGGTAGAACTCGTATACTACCCCGGATACTTTAATAATCTCTATATCTACTTAATAGATAAGTTAATAGATACCTATATAGTATTCTAATATAATGATAATAGATACCCGGAATAATATATTTTAGTTAGATTATTACTAGATTATCTATCGGAATTTTATTAAATCTACTAAATATAGAAAATTAAAGCTTAGTACTTTAATAATAATAAGGCTAAAAGGGAGGCTAAAAGGTAAGAACGGCTAAAGAGATAGATTAGCTAATTAAAAGTATAGGAATAAATTATAGTATTAATCCTATAGGAGGAAGATACCCCTACTAGGCCCGGCTAAAAAGTTAACCTACTATAATTAGTTAAGAATAAGGGCAAGTAGGTAACCTTCTCTATTAGTAGATCGGATCTATTAGTAGAAGAAAGATATTAATCGATTAGGGTTATTAGTAGCTTAAACGGCTAGGACGATAGCTAGCTACTAGGGGAAAGCTCGATTAGTTAAACGAGCTATTAATAATCGAACCCTATTAGTAGATTAAGCTACTAGTCGAAGGATCGATTAGTTAAAGCCGGCTATTAGTAGATTAGGCGATTAGCGACGATTAGCGATTAATAAAACGAGTTATTAGTAGAAGGGAATAGCGATTAGGAAGAAAATTAACCGGTTAGTAAACGGAACTAATAGAGGAAGGCCCGAAGACTAGCTTAGCGAGCGGCTTAGTAAGTAAAAAACTAGTTAAGCTATTAAGAGCAGAACTAATTAATAGCGGAAAACTAATAAGGTTCTTTAATATAACTAGTAAAACGGAATACGACCCTCTATATTTAGAAATATAAATTAGTAATATTATAGTACGCGTACTAATAGATAATAGCGCTTAAAGAAATTTTATCGCCCTCTATATAGTTAATAAGAATCGATTATAGTATAGATAGAAGAAATAGCTATATATGTTAGGTATAATCGAAGGGCTCGAAGTTACTTATAATAACGGATAGATTAATAGGGAGATTAATTACTTATTAATTATTATCTAAGGATATTATAAGACTCTTACTTTTAATATTATAGATATACCTTAGTATAATGTAATATTAGGAATACTATAGCTAAAGAAATATAACGATACGATACGTATTAATTAGATTACTAGCTAGATTAATTAAGAAAACTATACCCCGGTTAAAGGGATAATTAATAGTAAGGTAAGATAGAGTCTAGTTATTAAGGATAGCTTAAGATAATAGCGCTTAAATATACTTATAAATACCTCTAGAAGAGTTTAGGGAACTAAGAAAATAAGCGATAATTTAGAGAAGGATTTAGTTATTAAGGAGAAATAGGCGATACCCTTAAACGAATTAATATAAATATAACTATACTTAGTATTAGTTAAAAAATAAGCCGAATAAGTAACCTAAAAGGTTAATATAGTAAAAAAAATAAGGTAGTTAGTAATAGTATAAGCGGCTATCTATAAATTAGAAAAGTACGAAGAAGCTAAAAAGGTAAGATAGGAAGTACGCTCGATTATATAAACGCGAGCTTTAATAGTAGGATAAAGATAAGATATAATATAATAAGTATAGCGAAAACGATAATAAGATATTATTAAGGTAATTAGTAAATTCTTAAAGAGGTTCGTAAGCTATTTATAGAAAGCTAAAGTTAAGGGCGAGGACTTAAAAGACTTTATTCCGGAAGAATATAAAAAGTATACTTAACTATTCTTAAGGGTATTAGATACCGGTTTACTATAGTATAGCTAGTAGGACTATAAGATACTACTAAAGGAAAGTATATAGCTAGGATTTTATAAAATCTATAGATTTAATAAAGAATAATTTAAAGTATTTAGGGAGTACCTTAACGAGAACTTAGCGAAAGGATATATTAAACCTTCGATATTACTAGCAGGATATCTGATCCTATTTATACTAAAGAAGAATAGCAAACTTAGATTATATATAGATTACTAATAGTTTAATAATATTACTATTAAAAACCGATACCCGCTTCTATTAATCAGCGAGCTTAGAAATAGATTAAGCAGCGTAAAGATATTTATAGCTTTAAACTTAAAAGGAGCCTATAACCTAATTAAAATTAAAGAAAGCGAAGAATAGAAAATAGCGTTCCGAATACGCTATAGATATTTCGAAAATCTAGTAATACTATTCGGGCTTACTAATACGCCCGTAATATTCTAAGCTATAATTAATTATATACTTAGGGAATATCTAGATTAATACGTAATTATATATCTCGATAATATCCTTATCTATTCTAAGGATTTAAAATAATATAAGGAGGATATATATAAGGTACTTTAAGTCTTATAAGAAAATAACCTATTAGTAGAACTAGAGAAAAGCTTCTTCTATTAAATAGAAGTAGATTATCTAGGTTATATTATTACCCTAGGAGAAATTAGGATATAAGTATTTAAGGTTATAGTAGTTAGGGACTAGCCGGAACCCTAGAATATTAAGGAAGTATAAGGCTTCCTCGGATTTTATAATTTCTACTAATAGTTTATTAAAAACTATAATAAGTACGCTATACTACTTATATACCTTATAAAGAAAGATATACTATTTACTTAGAATATGAAAGCTTAAGAGGCGTTTAATAAAATTAAATATTTAATTATTATTAAACCGGTACTTATCGAAGTAAACTCTAACGAATTATTCGAAGTCGAAACTAATATATCTAACTTTATACTCGGAGTATAACTCGGATAACGAGATAAGAATAGTAAGCTATACCCAGTAGTATTTATCTCGAAGAAACTTAGCGGACTTAAGTTAAATTATTAGATTTATAATAAAGAACTAATAATAATTATTAAAGTATTTAAAGAATAAAAAATATATCTAATCGGCGCGAAATATTAGATTAAGGTTTACTTAGATTATAAGAACTTAGTATAGTTTATTACTACTAAGGTTCTTAATAAACGATAAGTATAATAGGCCGAATTTCTATTAGAATTCGATTTTAAAATCTATTATTAAAAAGGATCGGAAAACGGATAAGCCGATATAATTAGCCGAAGATTAGACTTTTATTAGGATATTAAATTAGAATCCTAAAGTATTCTTAAATAGGATAACGATAGAAATATTATTTAGGAAAAAAGAGTAATCGCGGTAATATTTAAGATCTAACCGGACCTAGAATAAGAATAAGAGCTACGCTTATTATAGTAACGATTAACTTAAGAAGAGAAAAAGGAACTCTAGGATAAAGATAGTTTATTTTACTAGGTAGGAAAACTCTATATACTAGAAGACCTATAAAGTAAACTTATCCGAAGGATATATAACTTAATAGCTTATAGATACTAAGGAATTACCTCGATTATTAAAAGGATTAAACGATACTATAAATTCCCTAGAATAAAATAATACGTTACGATAATAATTAAGGAATACGATACTTATAATAAGAGTAAGGCCGCTAGATATAAACCTTACGGAAAACTATAACTACTACTAGTTATATTAGGATTATAGAAGTTAGTTAATATAGACTTTATCGTTAAACTACTACTATTACGAGAACTAATAATAAAAGTACTTTATAATAGTATCTTAGTAATAGTAAATAAACTTATAAAATACGCTTATTTTATCCCCTATAAGGAATCTAGTATAGTAGAAGATCTTATATACGTATTCTCCCGAGTAGTAATAAGCTAATACGGATTACTAAAGGAACTTATAATAGATAAAGATAAGCTATTTATATTAAAGTTTTAGTAAGGACTTATAACGAGCTTAAGAGTAAAGTATAAGCTCTTAACGGTATTCTACCCCTAGATAGATAGTTAAACCGAGAAGTTTAACTAGATCGTTAAAGTATATCTTAAGAGCTATATTAACTATAAATAGAATAATTAGGTTAAACTCTTACTAATAGTATAATTCGCTTATAATAGCGCAGATACGATAATAATAGGAATATTACTATTCTATACGAATTACGGGTATAACCCCGAGATTTATCGAGAACTATTACCCGGAAAGGATAATATAGAAGTAATAAGAAGAATAGAAGAAATCTATAGATTATAAGAATAAATTTAATAGGAACTTATATTTATTCGCTAAAAGATAGTAGAATATTATAATCGAGGACGATTACTAGTACTAACGCTCGAGAGGGGAGATAAGGTTTATCTGCTTCGTAGAAATATTAAAATAAAGCGCCTTAGTAAAAAACTCGATTTTAAGAAATTAGGAGTATTTAAGATTATAAAGAAGCTCTTAAACGTTAATTACGAACTTTTACTACTTTAAGGAATAAAGATATACTTAGTTTTTTATATTTTATTACTTAAACTAGCACCTAAGAATATAAAACTTAACGAAGATATTAAATTAAACTTTAAAGTATAGGAATACGAAATAGAACGGATAATAAGTAAACGATAAATAAATAATAGAATACTAGAATACTTAATTAAATAGAAAGACTATAAGTATAAGGAAAATATATAAGAACCCTTAAATAACCTTTAAAACGCGAAACGCTTTATTACCTAATATAATAAGAACTACCTATTAAGTACTAGAACTAGACCTAAGCGTTATTAGCGTATCTATATCTAAACCCGAGAAATTTACTATATTCTAATTAAAAGAACCTAATATCGGATTAACCTTAGGAGTATTATAAAGCTCCCCCTCTACGATAAACTCGGAAGCTTTCGTAGCTTCCGTAATATACGCCTCTTCCGCTTCTACCCGATCCAACTCGTTTAGCGACTCGTAACCCCGACGGATTATCTCGGAAATCTTTCTATCTAGCAGACGACTCTATTAACGTAAACGAAGGACCCGTATACATATCTCCTCTTTAATAATCTCTGTAGCCCGCAGCTTATTATATAACTGAATAGCTTTACGATAGATATATACTATCGCCGTAGTATTCGGACCCTTAAACCGATAGGAAGTTTTTCGGCGAATATACTCGCTGCAGCGCAAGGAGTCGGAACTCTTAATATAGGAGGAACCGCAGCGTTCACAGGAGAGATACTTAGCTAGTATAGCGGAACTACGAAGGTTAACTAAAAAAGCGAGGATAACGTTCGAAGACTCTTACTTCTCGATACGTTTAGAGCGAGGTTTAGTAACTCTATTCGATATAACGAATTAGGAAGGCGAGATCGTATAGGAGGATAACGAAAATAACTTATAGATCTTCGGGACGAAAGATTAAAGAAAGGAAGGAGGTAATATTATAATCTAGAAGGATAAGCGTTAAGGGTACCTAACTAGGTAACGTTAAAAGGACTAACGGGATACTAGGGTGCCGAGCTAATAGTACTAGAGTGCAGAACCCTCTTATATTAGATATTAGGGTTAGGTATTAGCTAATTAGGAGTATCGCGAACTTAATCGAGCTTCGCGATATTATAACTTATTATATCGCAGGCTTAGTCGAGCCTCGCGATATCCCGAGTTACTAACTAAAGAGCTAGATATAAAGGATATAGTCGTTACTATCTAGATAGTATTTTATAATTACTCTTTAGTTATTAATCTAAGTATTATTCTTATAATAGGAATTATTTCCTCTTAATTATTTAGTAAAGCGAATAATATTATATAGACGTATATATATATACTCTCTGATAATATTAACCCTACGACTATAGCAAGGTAGCCTATAAAGGTTATCACTGTAATTATTACAGTATAGTAAGTAAAAAACTAATTAAACTATTAAGTTCGGAACTAATTAATAGCGGGAAACTAATAAAATTCCTTAATACGATTAGTAAAATAGAATATAACCCTTTATTATTAGATATACGAATCGGTAATATTATAATATACGTATTAATAGATAGTAGCGCTTAAGGAAATTTTATCGCCCTATATATAATTAATAAGAATAGAATATAATATAGATTAAAGAAATAGCTATATATATTAGGTATAATCGAAGGAAATATAGTTATTTATAATAATAGACGGATCGACCGGGAGATTAATTACTTACCCCTTATTATCTAAGGATATTATAAAACTCTTATCTTTAATATTATAGATATACCTTAATATAATATAATATTAGGAATACTATAGCTAAAGAAATATAATAATATAATATATATTAATTAGATTACTAGCTAGATTAATTAGGAAAACTATACTTTAGTTAAAGGGATAATTAATAATAAAGTAAGAAAGGGTCTAGTTATTAAGAATAGCTTAAGATAATAGCGCTTAAATATACTTATAAATACTTCTAGAAGAGTTTAGGGAACTAAGAAAATAAGCGATAACTTAAAGAAGGATTTAATTATTAAAGAGAAATAAGCAATACTCTTAAATAAATCGATACCTATATAACTATGCTTAGTATCGTTAAGAGAATAAGCTAAGGAAACTATTAGAAAAATTAATATAATAAGAAGGAAAGAGTAGTTAATAAAAGTATAAAAGGCCTTCTAAGAAATAGAAAATTATAAGAAAACCGAAAAAGCCCGGTAAGAGGCCCGCTTAACCGCTTAAATATAAACTTTAATAGTAAGATAACAATAAAATATAATACGCTAAATATAGCGAAAATAATAATAAGAGATAACTAAAGTAATTAGTAAGCCTTTAAAGAAGTTTATCAGTTACCTATAGAAAGTTAAAGCTAAGAATAAGAACCCGAAAAACTTTATTCTAAAAGAATATAAAAAGTATACTTAATTATTTTTAGGGGTATTAGATACCGGTTTATTATAATATAGCTAGTAAGATTATAAGATATTATTAAAGGAAGGTATATAGCTTAGATTCTATAAAATCTATAAGCTTAACGAAGAATAACTTAAAGTATTTAAAGAGTACCTTAATAAGAACTTAGTTAAAGGATATATTAGACTTTCGATATTACTAGTAGGATATCCGATCCTATTTATATTAAAGAAGAATAGTAAACTTAAGTTATATATTAATTACTAATAGCTTAACGATATTATAATTAAAAATCGATACCCGCTTCTACTAATTAGCGAGCTTAGAAATAGATTAAGTAGCGTAAAGATATTTATAGCTCTAGATTTAAAAGGAGCTTATAACCTAATTAGAATTAAAGAAAGCGAAGAATAGAAAATAGTATTTAGAATACGCTATAGATACTTCGAATATTTAATAATACTATTCGGGCTTATTAATATACCCGTAACTTTCTAAGTTATAATAAATTATATATTTAAGAAGTACTTAGATATATATATAATAATATACCTTAATAATATCCTTATCTACTCCGAAAATATAAAGTAGTATAGGAAAGATATATATAAAGTACTCGAGATCTTATAGGAATATAATCTATTAATAGAACTAGAAAAGAGTTTCTTCTATATAACTAAAGTAAACTTCCTAGGATATACTATTATACTTAGGGAGATCGGGATATAAGATTCTAAGGTTATAATAGTTAAGGATTAACTAGAACCCTAAAATATTAAAGAAGTATAAAGCTTCCTCGGATTTTATAATTTCTACTAATAGTTTATTAAAAATTATAGTAAATACGTTATACCTCTTATATACTTTATAAAGAAAGATATATTATTTACTTAAAGTATAAAAGCTTAAAAAGTATTCGATAAAATTAAATACTTAATTATAACTAAACTAATACTAATCGAAGTAAACTTTAACGAATTATTCGAAATCGAGATAGATATATCCGATTTCGCGCTCGGAGTATAATTCGGATAACGAGATTAAAATAATAGGCTATACCTAGTAGCTTTTATCTTAAAGAAACTTAATAGACCCGAATTAAACTATTAGATTTATAATAAAAAATTAATAGTAATTATTAAAATATTTATAGAATAGAAGATATATTTAATCGGCGTAAAGTACTAGATTAAAATTTACTCGGATTATAAAAACTTAGTATAGTTTACTACTATTAAGGTTCTAAATAAATAATAAATCCGATAAGCTAAATTCCTATTAAAATTCGACTTTAAGATTTACTATAGAAAAGGATTAAAGAATAGATAAGTAGATATAATTAGCCGAAGATTAGATCTTAAATAAGAGATTAAGCTAGAATTATAAAGTATCCTTAAATAGGATAAGGACGGAAACCTTATTTAAGAAAAAAGAGTAATTATAGTAATATTTAGGATCCGACCGGACCCCGAATAGGAATAAGAGCTACGCTTATTATAGTAATAGCTAACCTCGGAAAAGAAAGAGGAACTTTAAGATAAAGATAGTTTACTTTATTAAGCAGGAAAACTCTATATATTAGAAAACCTATAAAGTAAGCTTATCTAAAGAATATATAGCTCGATAGCTTATAGATACTAAGGAATTACCTCGATTATTAAACGAATTAAGTATTACTATAAATTCCCTCGAATAAAGTAATATATTATAATAATAATTAAAGAATATAATACTTATAATAAAAGTAAAGCTACTAGATATAAACCTTATAGAGAACTATAACTATTACTAATTATATTAAGATTATAAAAGTTAATTAATATAGACTTTATTATTAAACTACTACTATTATAAGAACTAATAATAAGGGTACTCTACGATAATATCTAAATAATAATAGATAAACTTATAAAATATATTTACTTTATCCCCTATAAAGAATTTAATATAATAAAAGAATTTACTTATATATTCTTACGAATAATAATAAGCTAGTACAGATTATTAAAGGAACTTATAATAAATAGAGATAAGCTATTTATATCGAAGTTTTAATAAGGACTTATAATAAGCTTAAGAATTAAGTATAAGCTATTAACGGTATTCTACTTATAAATAGACGGTTAAATAGAAAAGCTTAACTAGATAGTTAAAGTATACCTTAAGAGTTATATTAATTATAAATAAAATAATTAAGTTAAACTCTTACTAATAGTATAATTCGCTTATAATAATACGGATATAACGATAATAGGAATATTATTATTCTATATAAATTATAGGTATAACCCCGAGATATATAAAGAACTATTACCCGGAAAGGATAATATAAAAATAATTAGAAGAATAGAAGAAATCTATAGATTATAAGAATAAATTTAATAAGAATTTATATTTATTCGTTAAAGGATAGTAGAATACTATAATCAAGGACGATTAGTAGTATTAATACTTAAGAAGGGAGATAAAGTCTACTTACTTTATAGAAATATTAAAATAAAGCGCTTTAATAAAAAACTTAATTTTAAAAAATTAGGAGTATTTAAAATTATAAAGAAGCTCTTAAACGTTAACTATAAACTTTTATTACTTTAAAAAATAAGGATATACCCTATTTTTTATATTTTATTACTTAAACTAATACCTAAGAATATAAAACTTAATAAAGATATTAAATTAAACTTCGAAGTATAAGAATACGAAGTAGAACGGATATTAGATAAACGATAGATAGATAATAAAACTCTAAAATACTTAATTAAATAAAAAGATTATAAGTATAAAGAAAATATATAAGAACCCTTAAATAACCTTTAGAATATAAAACGCTTTATTACTTAATACGATAAAAACTACTTATTAGAAACTAGAATTAAACTTAAATACTATTAGCGTATCTATATCTATACTAGATAAATCTATTATACTCTTATTAAAGGGATTAAACGCTAGATTAACTTTAAAAGTAATATAAAGCTCCTCCTCTATAATAACCTCGGAAGTTTTCGTAGCCTTTATAATATACGCTTCTTCTACTTCTATCCGATCTAACTCCTCTACCCTATCTAAACCTTAACGGATAACTCGCTTTTACTTTACTAATTACTCCTTCTTCTATTTTTAAAGATATTCGATCTCTATATTAATAGTATAACGCTACTCCTCTACTACTTTAAATTACTCTTCTAATAATTATTTCTATTTAATAATCTTCCGAAGTTAAGTTAGAGTTAGCCCTAAGATATTATAGAAAAGAAAGTTTCTAACTAGGTAGGCGATATACTTAGATAAATCTAGAGGTAAAGCTTAATAAGATTTAAAGCTTCGATCCTTATAGTTAGAATAAGAAGGTATATTTATATAATTTAGGTAAATAATAATAATAAGTTCTAAATAATCTATAATAGATTTTAAAGCTAAAAGAATCTTAGTAATACAAGAATTTTTAACTCTATTCGATATAATAGATTAAGAAAGTATAATTAATAGAAGAGATAACGGAAATAACTTATAGATCTTCGGAACGAAAGATTAAAGGAAGGAAGGAGGTAATATTATAATCTAAAAAGATAAGTATTAAAAGTACTTAACTAAGTAATATTAAGAAGATAATAGGATATTAAAATACCGAGCTAATAGTACTAGAGTATAGAACCCTCTTATATTAAACGGGATAAAACCTAAGGTTAAGGTTCTATCGATTATATAAACTATAGGATATAGTTAATATAATCTAGAAGACTATATCGACTATAGTATATAATTAATATAATTACTAACTAAAGAGCTAGATATAAAGGATATAATCGTTACTATCTAGATAATATCTTATAGTTACTCTTTAGTTATTAATCTAAGTATTATTCTTATAATAGGAATTATTTCCTCTTAATTACTTATAAACGAATAATATTATATAGCTTATATATATATACTCTCTAATAATATTAACCCTATAACTATAGCAAGGTACTCTATAAAGGTTACTACTATAATCATTATAACGGGATAAAACCTAAGGTTAGGGTTTTATCGATTATATAAATTACGGGATATAGTTAATATAGTCTGGAAGATTATATTAACTATAGTACGTAGTTAATATAGTTACTAATTAAAGAGCTAGATATAAAGGATATAATCGTTACTATCTAAATAGCATTTTATAGTTACTCTTTAGTTATTAATCTAAGTATTATTCTTATAATAGGAATTATTTCCTCTTAATTATTTAGGAATAAATAGTATTATATAGCTTATATATATATACTCTCTAATAATATTAACCCTATGATTATAGTAAGGTACTCTATAAAGGTTACTACTGTAATTATTATAATATTAAAAGTAAAATAAATTAGATTTACTTTAATTATTCTTATAATTTACTTTATTATAAAGAATAATAATAAAGAAGAATATAAATTATACTAGAAACTTACTACTTTAACTTTAAAACTTACTATAAAGCGGAATTATATTTAAAACTTACTACTTTTACTTTATTATAAAAATTACTATAATAAAGAATTAAACTTTAAATTAATATAATTATTTTAAATACTATCTGCTATATTACTTATACTATTATACTTATATTTAAATATATTATAAGCAGTTAAAAACCCCTTATAAGAAGAATTAGAAATTTTAAGAGAAGAGAGAGAGGTATAAGGAATATCTTTAAATATATCTACCCACTAATTTCTAAGTATACTACTTCTATATATCTAGTATTAGGCCTTAAAAATAATAGAAAATAGCTATAATTTAGCTTAATATTATATTTAATCCTAGTAATATAAGAGAGATTAGAGTGCTATTATAGTTTATTAAATATTTAAATTAAATTTAAATTAAATTTAACGAAATTAAACTTATTCTTTTTATCTTTTTATATTCTATATTTAGATATAAAGCACTTTAAGGATATATATAAAGCTAGAGATAGGGGTAAAGCTATATATTTAAATATATAAATTTCTTTATAAAGCTTTAATAAATTAATCTTAGTTAATTAAATTAAAGTAAATATATATATAAATCTATTATAATTAAATATGCATAGGGAGAAATTATGTATTAAACAAAAGCGGGCTAATAAGTGGGAATAAAAATGGAGATATTTAATTATAACCCTCGCTAGTCAAGTGAGGTCAGGGATCTTATGTCAACTGACCGTGTCCCTCATGCTTAAGGGACGACAGCTAAAAACGATCCAAGTCAAAGTGTCGAGAGCAAGTTTCTTTTGTGTCTTATCCAACTTGTCGATCATGTCCAGGCTCTTTTGGTATGCTTCATCCGCGTCAGTTGGTAATGCTCGGAGCTTATCACGCACGTCTGACTTTCTAAGCGACGAGACGATATGCTTCATCTGCAAGCTCGCCAGGAGGAACCTAATGAAGAGTTTAAGCAACGACAACATTGTATCCTTGGATGTTTTGACATACATTCCGCAGCAACGCTTTTCGATAGTTGACTTGACTGAGGCTCGAAGCTCAGGACTTTCTTCCCAGATTTGCTTTAGGACCTGTGTGCGATGCATTTCGACATCCATGAAGAAGTCAAGGTCGTCCTGGTGAGTTTCGATGGTTTGTATACAAAATGTTCTCTGGGCCTCTATCATAAACACGTCCATATGTCGAGAGGTTACGAGGATCTTGAGGTTGCCAGAGTTCGGCTGAAGCGCTTTGATCAGCCTTGTTCTGATGTTAAACGGGCATTCATCGAGTGCGTCAACCACGACATAGTTTGGCTTCTCAAGGTCCCGATGGATAATGTTCAAAAGTTCTGTCAAGTCTCGCAGTGTAGGCGGCTCCTTGCCTCGACTCCGGTACTGCCACAGATCTCTGACAGCTTGTGGCATCACCTCATTATGCTGCACGAGCTGTCTAATGACACTTCCTAAGAGTGACTCTGTAGAATGGGCTTCATTGTAGTTCAAGTACAGATATGCGACTTGCTCGCCTGAGCTTTCTGAGTGTTGGACCTTGAGGTGTCGTGATGGACCTTGGGGACGGAGACGTTCAATGATGATAGACCTGTGATCAAGTAGTCAGCCTCTGTGACAAGCAGACTTGTTGCCGATGAACACTCACGCCAATACAGACTTTCCAACTCCAGCTGCTCTCGTTAGCATTGGGTGTCCCAAGTTTCAATGTAAGCAGGGGTAAGGAGAAAAAGAGCAGGGCTGACATACGCATGCCTATGTACCATAACTTGTCGTTATCACCAGTAATCCAATCTACAAAGGCCTGGGACTCAAGAAGCCATTTCCCCGGGTACCGTGCTGGGGAGGCAATATGGGACTGGTCGTGGAGCGAAGCGCTGTCCCGAACACGTTCATGCGCCTTACTAAAGCTTAGAGTAGAGAGCCAGTCCAGGATGATATCTCGCTCCGGGGTGTATGAATGTAAGATAACAGTGTTGTTGAAATTATGACCGTTGTGCACTCGTGCGCTATCACCAGCTGTAATGTTTTGCACAGTATTGCTCCCTACTACCTGAAAGTCCTTGACGGCAAATACGCCGTGGGAGGCAGAATAGTCTGGTAGGTGCTCCATCTCTGCAGTCAATCGAACTGAGTATGTGTCTCGCAAAAATATGAGGATGAAAAAACAAGGCGTGTGGACAACATCGGCACTTCTTATCGGTACCTCTTATGTGCATGTAAGGTTGTGATCTAGGGGAAGGGGGGGTGCCCACCTCAAAGCTTGCATCTTGAATCATTCAGGCTGCTATGGGGAAAACTGCACCTCAACTTGACATGTAATTTGCAAATAGCAAGGATGTGATGCGTGCTGGTGCGGTTGAAACACTATCCTGATCCGTATAGCTCATTCTTCGTGGGCGGTGGGTAGAGCTGCACCGTCGTTGTCGCACTAACAGCCCACCTTTCATTGCTTTTGCATGCGATGTGCAAGAAAAGCTACGGGAATACCCATTGTACTGTCTCCTCATCACACCGGACCACCAACATAGAATCATCGCAGTTTACACGGATGCTGTTGCCGGCGTATGCGGACAAGTATTTCTCCTTCCGGCTGGCCCCCCCGCACATCACGACCTGGTAAGCAATATTGCTCGGGGTTTGTTCTCTTTTGGTGCGACCCTAAAAGCAGTATCTCCTAGCCCGCAGCCGGATTCTCGGACACGGATGTAGACTGTCTCGACGAGGACTGACGAGGACGCAAGATCGCAACCGCGAAGATGGCGGCAGCAGGTCATGTGTAAGTCTAGTCCGCCCATCCTCCCTGAAGTGATATGGCCGAACTGGACTGCACACTAAATCTGGCTCCTCTGCAGGAATATGATGGACGATGTCCTCATCTCTAATTGTGAGCTGCCGAGATTATTTCATGCTGCAGAATGGGACAGACGATCTTACGCCCATATTCGAGTATTCAGTGCCGCCCGCCCTCCTCAGATCAGCTCTACGAACACTGGTCAGCCAGGGAGTCACCACCCAGCGCCCCTTTGTTGAACATATTCGAAAGCGACTGTCGGAAGAAACTCATCCGCCGCTCACGGATGCGCAGGTCCTCTTTCCTCGCAACGGCGTCGTTTCGCGTGCATGCTTGGACTATATTGCCTTGACGAGGTGCTTTTTCTCTAGCAAGCTTGCATCCGAGGCCCTACCATAGTAACAAGACTCTTGCTACCCAACCTGAAAACGTTAACTGACATGTTTGTGCTGAAGCTTGGCACATTTCGTCACGGCTCTGTCCGCGGCCAAGGCATCGTGGACAGCTGGATCCGACATGGACCAGCTCCTCGACAAGTTCAGCGGAGATATAGTCCAAGCCGTACAGGCTCTGAAGGAGACCAAACCAGAGGAATCGATCACGTCTCCAGTTCTGCAAAGGCTTCTGACTGCGCTGACCGACTGTGCCGGCTACTGCTCCAGCACCTCTCCTGGCCCTTTACGGTACCCCTTCACCAGAGCCGAGAGGCAGGTCCGCGACTTTCTTGCTTTCTTGTCCCCCAACGACGGCCTACGCTCGCAACCTGCAAAGGGCCATATCAACATCGATGTGTCGAAGCGGGAGAACCGCATCGAGATGTTCCAGGTCGGACCGCACCAGATGCCTCGACTCTTCAATGGGCTGTGGCAGCTTTCGTCTCCAGCCTGGGGCTCGAGCAGTGCTGAAGGCCAGGAGGAGGCGCTGGCCCAGCTTGTCGAGTCTGGTCTATCTGCTACTGATATGGCGGACCACTATGTACGCAACCTTCCATTAGGTGTTGCTCTTTCAAGGGCCGGCTTGCTGACTATGAATCGGTTATGTGCAGGGTGACGCTGAGCTCATCTACGGTGACTTTCGAAACAGGCTGCCGGCAGAAACTCGCAGCACTGTCTATGCTGCTACCAAGTGGTGTATCTTCGGTCCTATCGGCCAGCCCGTGACGACGGAATTCGTCCTGGGGGGTGTGAAGGAGCGTTGCCGACGGCTGGGCGGCCGTGTTGAACTGCTGCAGTTCCATTGGTACGATGTGAGTGGCATACAACATACAAACTGTCTCGCCCATAATAAGCCCAGGATCTTTGAAGCTGATTATGTCCTCTTCTGCAAAGTATTCCGCAAAGGAATATCTCGACATCTTAATCGAATTGGTTCATATTACGAAGACACATCCCGAACTGGTATCCGCGATCGGTCTATGCAACTTTGACACAGAACACACGGAAGAGGCCTGCAATCATCTATTGAAGAAAACAGGTGCCGTTGGAATCGTGTCAAACCAGGTCCAAGTGAGTTATTACAGTAGCCGATTATGGTATCTGGTTTTTTTCCGCTGATTTTCACAGTTCTCGCTTCTAGATGCTCGTCCTTTGCAGAACATGTGTGCTGTATGTGACAAGTACGGAATCAAATTGTTGACCTATGGGTCCTTCGTGAGTAATATCATCAGGATGCATCCTATATGTATCATCGAGAGGATGAGCCGTGATCTAATGTGCTCTATAGTGTGGAGGGTTCATGTCCAGACAGTGGCCCAACAAGCCCACCCCTGAGATATACTCTGAGGTTAGCCAGCTTACACCATCCCAACGGAAGGTCAGTCCACTCCTCTCTGTCACACTATTTTCTTCATTACGACACCTCTCCCAACTGTGATGATACGGCAATGCTTACGAAATGCCTTCAGTATTTCGACATGATTGAAACCTGGGGCACCTGGGCCGAGTTCCAGATACTTCTGTCCAAGCTCTCCTCCGTGGCCCAGAAGTACGACCCAGCCATCTCGCTCACCAACGTGGCCGCGCGATGGGTCCTGCAGCAGCCGGCCGTGGGTGCCGTCATCGTGGGGACCAGGCTCGGGGTCTCGAGCCACGCAGGGGAGAATCTCAACGTCTTCAGGTTCAGACTGGACGAAGAAGATATGGAGATGATCAATAGAGCGGCACTGGGTGGGCTGGGGTTGGACAAGGCAAAGGCTGTCTTTGAAAGGCTCGGGGACTGTGGAAATGAATACCGAGCTATGCACTGAGATGCTACGGTGCTGCAAGCAGAGACTCAGGGAAGATGTATTTCCATTGCGTGCACAGAAAGGAGATAGGATAGGTGCAGAACGCCGGGAAGACGGCCGGGAGAACGTTTTTGTCAAATTTACATCATACAGGGCGACGACGGCAGTACTTGAAGAAGGATAGGCAAGTCGGATAGCAATATTTGTTTACGAGATCAAATTTGTTTTATACAAGCACTATCACGCCCGCACCAACCTAGACCTCCCTATGACCGGTAGTATCTGTCTCTAGCATCGATGTGGCCTTACTCAGACTCACATCTCGATATTCGGCGCACCGGGTGAGTGACAAGCATTCCTGCAAGTCACAGCCAACTGTATTTGTGACAACCACGACATGGTCGATGTCAATAGGACTTCATATGGAGTAGTCGAAGCGATATCAGGAGGCGTATTATAGGGACGCAAGCCTCCTGCTTCAACAACGCATCCTTTCGTTTCCTCTTTTCTTTTTCCCCTGTTTATCTTTCTTGGTCCTTTAACATCCATTAAACATGGTTTGCGATATTGCGAAGTTGGATGTAGTTGTTATTATAGGCCTTTGAAACCTTCTGGTGCTCTGTACATGACTTAGGTCAGTTCCCAGGCCTGAATTTGACGAAAACAACGGTATTTCCTCTTGATGTTCATCTCCCTTCCAGTTCACCTCGGCACATTCAAGACTAGTCAGCGCTTAATCAGACCAACGTGAGGATACTGTCCCATATTGACGAGATGATATTTCCTGATAGATATAGTCCTACAACCTGCCCCCCTTTCTCTTGATTTTACTGCTGTGGCTTGTAATTGCCCGGGTCTTCCAACGCCACTACAGTGGCTCGGGAAGATTTACATATAATTTGATTAGTCAATATTATCCTGTCGAGTATTAGACTGGCAGTCCGGTTATTTGGAAACTTAGATGTATATGCAACGTGATACAATTATATATTAGGCTTAGGTCAGCAGTATTCAGGTCTGTCTATATGCTCATCGACGTCACTGGGTCTCAAACACTGTCCCCACTTCTATCTTGGGCTGGGCATCTCCAGCTGGAACAACATCAACACATCCCTTCCCACACCTTCAACACGTGGACACTTGCCTAAACTATCCTTTCTTACGCCGCAGGAACTTGAAAGATGGCTTCCGTCTTCAAAGCAGGCCACACAGCCGTCATCACAGGCGGTGCCTCGGGCATTGGCCTCAGCCTGGCAAAGAAATGTTTTGGCTACGGCATGAAGGTCCTGATCGCCGACTGGAACGACGAGACGCTGGGTGCAGCCTTCAACAACGTCGGGGGTGAGGTCGGCACGATCAAGGTCGACGTGAGCAAGCTCGAGGACTGGGCGACGCTGAAGAGCAGGGTGGATCACGACTTCAATGGTTGGTGTTTTTGAGACCTCCCCGATCCCGTCTCATCCCATTCATCTCATCACTTCATCTCACTGCATCTCATCATAACCACTATTTTCCTCCGAGATCGTCGAATGAGGAATGATCTGACCGATTCGGCAGGCCAAGTCAACCTCCTCGCCCTCAACGCGGGCATCGGCAACAAGTCCAGCTGGGACGACCCGCAGTCCTTCCAGGAGACGATAGGCGTCAACCTCTTCGGCGTCATCAACGGCATCGGCACGTTCCTGCCTAGCGTCAAGGCCACCGCCGCCTCGGGCTCGCCCTCTTCGATAGTCATCACCGGCTCCAAGCAGGGCATCACCAACCCGCCGGGCAACCCGGCCTATAACGCTAGCAAGGCGGCCGTCAAGTCCGTCGCCGAGCACCTGTCGTTCGACCTGCGGGGCGAGAAGAACCTGGGCGTGCACCTGCTGGTCCCCGGGTGGACCTTTACGGGCCTGAGTGGGAACAAGCCCGGCACGGCCAGCGAGAAGCCCGAGGGGGCGTGGTGGCCGGACCAGGTCGTCGATTACCTGGAGGTGAAGATGGGCGAGGGCCAGTTCTGGGTGCTGTGTCCTGACGGTCAGGTTACTGAGCGGCTTGTGAGTTTTCACCGATGACTTGTGAGAGGGGCTCTTGGGATTTTGAGTGAGACAGCGACTGACACTACTACTACTTCTAGGATCGCAAGAGGATGCTCTGGGGTGCATCAGATGCCATCGAGGGGAGACCACCCCTGACAAGGTGGAGGGACGAGTGGAAGGGAAAGCACCAGGAGTGGCTGGACGAGCAAAAATAACGAAGGTATCGTGCATTGGACTCCAAGATAACGCGGCCTGTACGACACTTGAGACGGGAAAAAGCCACACCTTCATGCCTCAAACTTGCAAGTTGCTTTTGCCCTTTCTGCGAGATCGGACGAAGCATCACTCCCAGCGCGACGGTCAATGTAAGACTTGTCGACATCGCGTGTACCCAATTAAATCAAAAAGTAAAGCCTGATTTATTCTTTCATATTGATAACTAGCTACCACTCCGGGCTAGCCTGTAGAATGACCAATGACTATCCTGCCACATGTTTACTAGTGAACTGTACGAGAAAAGTACTTCACTCGCGTCATCGAAGTGTCTCGTCTCCTTAACGCCGTATGGAATGCATGCTTGCGTATGATGTGGTTGCTCAAATCGTCTGAACCACAGAAAACAACGCCTCATCAGCTCGTCCCAACCTGTCAGTCATCAACGCCATTCATGAGCCGCAAATTGTTAACAACAAAACTCCCTCCAATACCGTACACAAAGCATCTTCGCCGAAGTGTAAAGGTCGCGTGTAGAACATTATTCTCTCCCTGCCACCATCGTACTGAGTGGGTACGATTTTGCTGGTGCTGTAATCCCAGCTTGCACCGTTGCTGCTTCTTCATACCTATCGTTGAGGCGGCACTGGGTGCGATGGCATATTGCGTATCTGTTTGATGAGGAACTCTTTCTCATCAATGAACTGCTCGTCCTCGGTCCGGTCCTCGAGGAAGTGCGACAAAAAAGTGAGAAGCTTGTCGCGGTTCATCAACAGAATCTTCTGCACGGGAACAGACTTGTGGGGGTTGGCCACAAAGACCTTGAACACGTGGAAGCCCTCGTACTGAACCATCTTGCGGTCGTCACGAAGGAGGTTCATGCAGATCTTGAGATGCTCGCCGCTGTCCACGTACGCGGTCATGATATTGTAGTTTGAACGGTCGAGGAGCAGCTCGCCCAGGAGCTTGATGGATTGCCGCTTCGTCACATAGCTGTTGGATTGCACTAGAACGTGGTTATACTTGTCGAAGAACATGTCGAAGTTGACCGCTAAATATCTGGGGATGATGTCTTTGTGTTTGGTCAGGATTTCCTGTTCCCAAAGTTAGTGACTGTAGCAAGGTAAGCGGGTGGCGCTATGTAGGCTTGCCCTGAACGTCGTGAACGCATCCGCTGCAACTTCGAAAGAGCTCTTGTCGATCCAACCGAAGAAGCGCCAGAAAACGCCGTTGCCGGACTGGGGCCTGTCCTGATCGATACCCATGATACCCTTGGAACTTGAGCCTTGCTCCTCGCCGTCATCATACAGAATGACAGCAGCGGCCGCCTCGTTCTTGAGCAACTCCCGCAGCACGGAACCTGCCGGGGTCGCGCTCTCCTTGTGTTCGTATGCTTTGCATAATTCGATGAGAACCTGGGGTCTGTTGTTGACTACCCAACTTAGGGCGACGGGGTCGGATTTCGGGGAAGCGGTGGCTGGTCGGAATCGAAAAACAGAGCTGAAGATAAATTGTGCATCCTTTCGGGCCTCAAAGGGTAACCTCCACAGATTCACTGCCAACTGGTACAAGAAATCCTCCTCGATCATGCCTGTGACCAGCTGGAATGCTTGTTCGGGGCTCGCTTCGGTCTCTGCAGATTATTGGGTCAGCCTTTAGACAGCCCCACGAGCCAGAGGACGGTAAGACTGTCAATAGCATACCTTGTGTGCCCTGCAGTATCAGCTTCATTTGACTGAGAGTTTTCGCGAGCTCTTCTGCCTGGTCGGATTCCATTGTGTCAGTCGTCATCTTGAGTAGCCTTGTGGAAACCCTTTAGGATAATGCTGGCCGGAGGTAACAAGGCAGTCCAGGGCTCGTCCGGGGTCGGGGTGGTGAGGGTGCCCTCTCGCTCGTTACCTTTGCTGGGCCAGATGGACCTTCTAATTTAGTGACATATTCCTTTGCTTGCTTGGGCAAGTCGACAGTACTGGGTCGTGCCCTGTTTCGGCCAAATAAGAAAGACATGGTGTGACGAGTTGTGGCTATTGGCGGGAGGGGATGAGGTCAATTCCAGCCTCGAAAGACTGCCCAAAGAGGGGGAAACCCGAAGCCGTGAACCGGAGTAGGCAATAAGCACTGCTGGTGAGTGAGCGCTGACTGTGATTTAGAGCGGTGGACAGCTGATGAAGTCACACGTTAATCTTGCTTTGAGTATGGCTAATGTCTTGACAGACAGGCAGACAGACAGTGATGCCTCTCAAAAGAACAAGAAGACTGGTTATTCTGTCATTCCCTTTGAGCTGGTCGGCAGCTGTTGCAGTTGGCTGGTGTTGTTTATGTTTGGGGCAAGGCTAACTAAATGCCTGCGAGTTGCATGAGCGACGGTCAACATTACTGCGAAGGACCCCTGACAGGAATCCACTCGGCAGGCAAGACGGCAGCTCCCTAGAGTACCTAGGTACTTAGGTGGTGCCTAATTGGGAATCGCTTTATTTGCTTCAACACCCCCTTATTTGTCAGTATCCAGTCAGCCCACCCGATTACGGAAGACCGTGAGAGCTTCCACTTGACGGGTAAGAGAGGCAGGAGAGGTCGAATTGAAGATACGAGCAATCAATCTCAGACTCCACGCAGTCCATGTTTTTCCCAGGTTTCTGGCTGGGGCCCGGTAATTCTCCGTCCACCGGGTCGATTGGGGTCACTACATAGATGGAATACTACCCTAACGGGACTAGCCCACTATTTACCAGATACCGACACCCCCCCCCCCAAAAGAGCTGTACGGATGTACCCCGCGGTTTTGAAATTCTGCCCCTCCAAAACTTCCGGCGGTTGATCAATTCAGAGTCATCACCTTCTGGCCGTGCTTCACCTCGGCCTGTGACTCAAGCAACAGCAACACTTTGGGGATAAGAACAGCTTGGGAACGGCCTCTCGATCGACAACTCCTGGAATTGTCCTTTATTTCCCCAATCGAGAACACAATCCATCGAGTCAGCCCAACATGGCCTCCATCAACTTCCCCAAGGAGGAGCTGGAAATTATCCAGAGATGGAGGGAAATCAAGGCCTTCGAGACACAGGTATGCACTGCCCTGGCAGCTTGAGACTATTTTTGTAGGGGCGCTGACCGTATATGCACAGGTCAAACTATCCGAAGGTCGAGAGAATTACACCTTCTATGATGGCCCCCCGTTTGCGACTGGTCTCCCGTAGGTTCTCACGCACCCAGTCGCGCCAGACATGTGCTAAAACCAATTACAGCCACTACGGCCACTTGCTCGCCTCCACAATCAAGGATATCATCCCAAGATACTGGTCTATGAAGGGCTACCATGTCGAGCGACGCTTCGGTTGGGACACGCACGGCCTGCCCATCGAGCACGAGATCGACAAGAAGTTCAACATCTCCGGCAAGCAGGCCGTTATGGAGATGGGACTCGCCAATTACAACGCAGAGTGCAGAGCTATCGTCATGAGATACGCTACAGAATGGAGACAGACCATCGAGCGTCTTGGAAGATGGATCGACTTCGACAATGACTATAAGGTGCGCCTAATCAGAAGGCAGTTCGATGGACGGCGCGGCTAACTGGGAAGTAGACGATGGACGTCACCTTCATGGAGTCGGAATGGTGGGCTATCAAGACGCTGTTCGACAAGGGTCAGGTCTATCAGGGACACCGAGTTATGCCCTACAGTACCGTCTTGACGACCTCCCTCAGCAACTTCGAGTCAAACCAGAACTACCAAGATGTTACAGATCCGGCAGTGGTCGTGTCTTTCCCACTGGTAAATGACCCAAAGACAAAGCTGTTGGCATGGACGACAACGCCTTGGACCCTTCCTACGAACTTGGGCCTTTGTGTCCACCCCGATTTTGAGTATGTCAAGATCCTGGATGAGAAATCAGGAGACAACTACGTTCTTCTCGAGAAGCTCTTGACGACCCTCTACAAGGACCCGAAGAAGGCCAAGTTCAAGATTGTCGAGAAGTTCAAGGGCAAGGACATGCTTGGCTGGAAGTACGAGCCTCTATTCGATTACTACTACGAGGAGTTTAAGGATGTCGCGTTCAAGGTTCTGAACGGCACATATGTCACGGATGACAGTGGTACCGGCATTGTGCACCAAGCTCCCGCTTTCGGTGAGGACGATTTCGCTATTGCCCAGGAAGCCGGCATCGTGACGGAAAGCCGACCACCACCTGATCCCCTTGACGAGAGTGGCCGCTATACCGAGAAGGTCAAGGAGTTTGAGGGAATGCACGTCAAGGAGGCCGACAAGCATATTCTCAAGGCTCTGAAGGCCAAGGGCAGAGTGGTCGTCGAGTCGCAACTGAGGCATAGTTACCCTATGTGTCCCCGCTCTGACACTCCTCTGATCTACCGTGCTGTTCCTTCCTGGTTCATCCGCATTCCTGAGATCGTACCCAAGATGCTCGAGGAGATTGAGACCAGCCACTGGACGCCAGCATTCGTCAAAGAGAAGCGATTCGCCAACTGGATCACGAACGCCAGGGATTGGAACATCTCGCGAAATCGATACTGGGGCACCCCCATTCCTATCTGGACGAGCGACGACGGCGAGGAGCGCATTTGTGTGGGCAGTGTGGCAGAGCTCAAGGAGTTGAGCGGCTACGAGGGGGAGCTAACCGACATCCACCGTGACAAGATTGACCATATTACCATCCCGAGTAAGCAGGGCAAGGGCCAGCTGAAACGTATCGAGGAAGTTTTCGATTGCTGGTTCGAGTCTGGAAGCATGCCTTTTGCCAGTCAACATTACCCCTTTGAGAACCAGGACAAGTTCCATAAGTCCTTCCCGGGCAACTTCATCGCTGAGGGTATGTATATGTACAAATCGACAAACAAGTATATTCCTCGGCAGTTTGCTGACATGCATGGATACAGGTCTGGATCAGACTCGAGGATGGTTTTACACCCTTGTTGTCATGGGCACACACCTTTTCGGCAAGATGCCTTTCCAGAATTGTGTGGTTAACGGCATTGTGCTTGCGGAAGACGGGAAGAAGATGTCCAAGCGCCTGAAGAACTATCCCGACCCGTCTATCGTGATGGAGAAGTATGGTAGCGATGCTCTGCGCATGTACCTGATCAACTCGCCTGTCGTCAGGGCAGAGCCCCTTCGCTTCAAGGAGGCCGGCGTGAAAGAGGTCGTTCAAAAAGTATCACTGCCTCTGTGGAACAGCTTCAACTTCTTTAACGCCCAAGTTGCGCTCCTAAAGAAGATCGAGGGCGTGGACTACTTGTGGGACCCCACGATGGAGTCTACCAATTCCAATGTCATGGACAAGTGGATTCTTGCGAGTTGCCAGAGTCTGCTGGAGTATGTCAACCAAGAAATGGCTGGTAAGCAAAGTCCCCTCATCCTGGCTCGATATACAATTACTGACAATATTACATCAGGTTACCGATTGTACACAGTTACCCCCAGATTACTTGGACTTATCGATGACACTACGAATTGGTACATCCGCTTCAACCGGAAGCGACTCAAGGGAGAGAATGGCGTCGAGGATACCAAACACGCTCTCAACACGCTGTTCGAGGTCCTCTACACCCTGTGCCGAGGCCTTGCCCCCTTCATGCCCTTCCTGACCGACACCATCTACCTCAGGCTCCTGCCATACATTCCTGAGAACCTGCGAGAGGAAGACCCACGGAGTGTGCACTTCTTGAAGTACCCCGAGGTGCGAAAGGAGCTGTTCAACCCCGAGATCGAGCGAAGAGTCAGCCGGATGAAGACCATTATTGACCTGGCCCGAGTATCCCGTGAGCGGAGAGCCATCGGAGTCAAGACACCCCTCAAGACTCTAGCTGTGATCCACTCCGATCCGACCTACCTTGAGGATGTCCGCTCCCTGGAGGGGTACATTGCAGAAGAGCTCAACGTCCACGAGCTGATCCTTACCTCGGACGAGGCGGCCTACAACGTCCAATACAGCGTTACGGCCGACTGGCCAGTGCTTGGCAAGAAGCTGAAGAAGGACATGGCCAAGGTGAAGAAGGCCCTCCCGTCTGTCACCAGCGAGCAGGTCAAGGACTTCGTGGCTTCAGGTAAGATCACGGTAGACGGCATCGAGCTGATCGAAGGTGACCTGGTTGTTCGCCGCGGCATGAAGGAGGACGAGTCAACCAAGAGCTCCGAGGTCAACACAGATAACGAGGTGCTGACCATTCTGGACTGCGAGATCTACCCTGAGCTCAAGTCTGAGGGTCTGGCTCGTGAGATTATCAACCGAGTGCAAAGGCTGCGCAAGAAGGCCGGTCTCCAGCCCACGGACGACATCAAGATGGAGTACAAGGTACTGGCCGACCCCGAGGGTCTAGGCATTGAGGAGGTGTTTGTCAACCAATCTCAGCAACTTGAGAAGGCGCTGCGGAGGCCGATAGATAAGCACGAGGTTACAGTTGTGGGAGGAGAGGCTCCTAAAGAGCAGGAGAAGGGCTTCATTGCTGAGGAGGTCCAGGAGGTGCAGGCTGCTACATTCCTGCTGCGGTTGTTGCACCTGTAAGTGGAGCAAGTTAAGGATAAAGGACCATAGCTCCCGCGGGAAGACATGGTGGTGAGATTATACGTGTGTTGATTTGCTATGGGAATCGAGGATAGAAAATAAAGATTTATGACAGACCTCACGCTGTGCGTGCCGTGCCGTTCACTATGCCGACCAAGTGTGATAGATGATACCTTTCTTCGCCTCCGAGACGTTCAGGGTTTATTTCGACTTGTACGCTTTCTGCGGACAGCTCGTCAGCACCAACATTCAAACGGATTGGGGACGAACCACAGTACCAGGTAGCAGTCTTTCAATTTGATGAACTCGGCAGCACACTTGTCCTTGTGCACTGAGTTGTAGTCTGCCACGATACACTTGCCGTAGACAGCAGCCTAGGCCAGATGCCACCGAGTCAACTTTCAGGCCCGGATGGATCATTAGTCACTCGGGCTTCAAGGCTCACCTCAGAAGTGCATTTTGAGGCTGCAGCGGCGAACTTCTGGATTGGCCTCGTAGGCTTTGCTGGCTGCATGTCGACTTGTTCCTCCTAGTGACGACTGGCCAAACACGCACGTACACACACACACACACACACACAATGCGAGTAAGCCCGACAAGTCAGGATTGGTGGTGGTGGTCTGAGATGCGAGGATAGAAGTGGTGATAGGACAGGAACAGGGCAGTTTGAAAATTCTGATTACCTGAATAGTCGAAATCTCCCCGCGAGCGTCATGGTGTTGCGTCGTTGATTATCTGAGAGAGTTGGGGTTGTGGTAACGTCGTCAGTGAAACGGTTGCTTATTATGACCGGTGCGCCGTACGCAGTGCAGGCCGTCGCGCTGTGACCGTTTGCAGGTCAGGGTTACATGTACACTATACCTAGCAATAGCAAAGGGGGAACCCCACTTGCGCCCTTACAACTTGTACCTAGGTACTGGGTCAATACTGGATTCGGAAAAGTGGGAGGCTGGATAACGGTGGGGCCATCCGTATCTCCTCAAGCTCCCGGCGCGAACTTGACCCAGAGCGCTACCCTCTTTTTTAGATACGCGATCCTCCTGTAACATGCACGTCTATAGTAACGCGCCGCCTCCGCAATTGTTCTTTCTTTGTCGTCGCCATTCAACCTCGCCCTGCTTCCACTCTTCTCCATCCGCTCACCCACTCCTGACTTCCTGCAGCTTGGCATTTCAATGCATCCGTATACCACCATTCTTCTCGACTGCCTTAGTCCTTCTGTAGCTACCACGAGTTGAGTTGCCATTGCGCGCTCCTCACCTCGGCCCTCACCTCAGTCGCATCGCAAACACGCCTTGAATCGCGAACTTTCTTGCTTGACCTGACCTGACCCTCCGTCTCCTACCCTTCTCGAAGCCTTCCTCGACATGTATCCGAAGCGCACTCGTCCTCTTCGCAAATGCTACCCGTTCCAGCCTCCCATAATAGAGGAGGCTCTCCTTCTACAACAACAGAGTCGAGTCCGCCAGATGACAGAGAGACGACCGAGTCCACCTTCAGCGAGATCCAGGTCTTGTTCAGCCCGACTGGCGACATCGAGCTCAAGGCCGCCGCCTTCCCCATGCACCGCGAAAGCGACACCACTCCTCTCCCCAACGGGACTGGGGATGCAGGAGGCGACAATGGTCGCCCATCCCCTACACCGATACGCAGCAGACCAGAACCGTACTACAGCAATGACGGTAAGTAGTAGTCTGCTCCAGCGTCTGTCTCCTGCTTGCGCCGTCGCTGACTGGCAGAATGTGCAACAGACATCACCATCCTCCACGAGATTGTCGCTACCGGCGAGGAGATTCTTGCCTCCCTCCCCGAGCGCGAGCGCCTCCCTACCAATGCGCTCTTCAGCGCTGCCGATGAGGTCCTCCCGAAGCATGGCTACGAGTCCGAGGATGTGCCGCACATATCGCGCCTGCTGTTTCGCATCGGTGGGCAGAGGAGCGAGGACACTCTGCTGGACAAGTTCAGATCCGTGCTAGCGGAGATGGGAATCGAGGTCGTGTACACAGATGATTCGATGCTCTCGACTGAGGAGGGAAATGATGCGGACGTGAGTGACAGCGAAGATCCTGCTGGGTTCTCCACCCCCAGGCCACCTGCGCTCCATCTCGAAGTCCCCGTGCCGAATTCCACGCCGCGTCTCCCGCCAATGGGCTCGCCGAGCCCGATGCACTATGCGCCACATCGTCGGCGAAACTCGGACAGCATTGCTATTTCCTTTCTTGCGTCTGGCCATGAGCTACCGAATGGCGAGCCTGAAACTCGACATGCCAGAGCCCATTCGGCCGCGGGTGAGACGCCAGAGTCGGCAAAGAAGGGAGTTCGGTTTTCCGACGTGGTAGAGACTCAGAGCATATCAGAACATAGTTGGGAACAGCACTTGGGGGAACCGCCTACCACCGAGGATGTACCCTTCGGTCCCAGACCTGGAACAAGTGCTGGCCCTAGTGGCCCGGGCGACGGCGTTAATGGGTCAACTCAAGAGAACCCACCAGTCGCCCAGCATGACCTCGAGATGAGACCTACTACTCGAGCCGAGAACAGGGCCCCGCCAGACTTCAGCGGCTTTGGAAATCAGGCACAAGCATCAGGTAGCCAGGCGACAGGTCTTCCCAATGGCGTGCCGTCGGATGACGATGAAACCAGCAGCCTGGACTTGGTAGAGGACGAGGAGGGGAACTGTGTGGAGGAGCTCAACATCCCACCAAATCCAGTTCGGCAAGAGGAAATACATGACACGCGGGAGACAGAACGTATCGACGAAGAGTACAATGATTTACGACACGATGAATACTCTGTAGGGTTACCGCGCAGGGACCCTGCTGATGAGGAGAACATGAACGATGCGCAGATGAACTACTTGACATCGAGGGAACAGATGTTCAGGATGTCATCCTTCAACCACTGGGCCAGAATATGGCGGCAGAGAAGGGCTCTCAGCATCGAGTTGGAGTCGCATGCCGAGGTATGGGATTCCTGGGAGACGGTCGGGGATGCTCTTAGCATCTGGATCGAAACTGCGTTTACAATTCACATTGACGAGAACGACGGTCTCCGGGCCTACCAGGAGCACGTGCGTGAGAGGGAATCCGTCGAGGACGCCGCGCAAGAGGTCGCACCAGCTCCACCCTCTGTGACCGAGGGCGGTCCCCATCCGCGCGTCAGGCAGTCTATCGAGCGCATCAGGGAGCCTCCCGCTCCCTCCCCACGGCCAGCTTTATCTCCACGTCCACCCTCCGACGCAAGACAGCCCGATAGGCCGGCTGTTCCGAAGACTATGTCGTTCGAAAGCACGTTTGTCGAAGACTTACCCTACAGGCCCGCACCGGTAGACAGGCAAGTTCGGGATCGTCAAGCTCAACGACTACAGTCATTCGGCACTGACTGGGACCAGAATGTGGGACCATCAGGTGGTCGCGATGACTCGTTCTACGATGTGCCGGAAGAGCCAACAGAGCCAGCAGACCCCTATGAAGATAGCGACGTTAGCATCCGCTCCCAGTACCATATAGCAGCTGCGGCGTGGGACTACTTCCTCCTGTCAAAAGCATTCACACACTGGGCCAATCGCGCGGATGAGGAGGTGCAGCGGACCCAGGTGGCAAGGCGTCACATCCTGAGGAAGAAGTGCTTCAGTGCGTGGGTTGGGGAGGGAGAGAAGGATGAATCCGAGTCCGAGAGCAAGGCGGTCTGGTTTTCACAGCTTGTTGTCATCAGGCAATGGGAGGAGGTGGCACAGGCTCAGTCGGAACAGAACAGGGCGTTTCACGGCTTCGCTGTGCGCAAAGACGAGCACGATGTCGTCGAGAACGCGCTCAGCGCATGGTACTTCGAGTCCAAGATGCAACTAGCTGCAGCCATCGACCAGGCACGCGTGACGATGGCTTATTTGCAGATCTGGCAGGCTGAAGGACGGTGGCTCGAATCCGCCCATGAGGAAGCTGAAGGTATCTTCTGTGGTACCATGCTCGGGAGGTACCTGCGGCGCTGGAGTGCCGAAACACGCGTGCAAGAACGAGCCGAGGTGGGGGCCTTGCCAAAGATTGCCTCTAGGGATGACCTTCTGAGGGGGGGCCTACCACTCGCTTGGCGACAGGCAAATGAAGAAGTCACAGGACTTAAAAAGGTCGCGGTCCTTCAAGACCTCAAGGAGCATGTGAAGCATTGGGTGTACGAGACAAGACTGAGGGCATGGCGGGAGCAGCAGGAACAAGACCTACTCGACAGTGCCATGTATCGCTGGTACTGCGAATGGCGACTGGTCCTCTGTAAACGCGTCATGGAGCAGCAGGACAAGGCTCGGTTCCTGGAGAGATGGGCCAGCGCGGCCAAAGAATCGTCCATCAACACCCGCGGACTTCGCCATCTTGCCCGAGAAGTCAGGCATCACGAGTCCATCACGGGCTTCTTCAACGCGACGATGGACGCGCTCGAACAGCTCGAAGAAGGAGCCCTGTACGCCCGGAGCATGATCCTCCGGCGCTGGGGCTCCAAGATCATCACCCAGTGGACAGGCCACGTCAAGCACCACCAGCGCCTGGAGAACTGGTCCCGACTAGGCCGCTTCTACGCCGTGGGCGAACACGCGCTCTCGCACTGGCGTGACGTGCGCAGGCAGGAGTGGCAGCGCCGCATGCGCAAGCTGTACAGCGACTTCCGCTACCGCGCCCGCTGCGACACGCTCCAGGACTCGCTCGACAGGTGGCGGCAGTCGACGGCGGCGGCCGTCACCAGCGGGTGGGAGGCCGACGACATCCGGGCCGAGGACGACGGCGCGCTGATCTATGACTGCGTGGGCGAGTGGCGGGCGAAGCACGAGTACGTGACCTTCTCGGGCGAGGTGGCCGGGGACGCGGACAGCGAGGCGCACCTGGTGCTCTGGCACTCCCTGGTCGAGGCGCAGGCCGAGTCGCGCCTGGACGCGGCCGAGTACGACTTTGCGCAGACGGCGTCGGCGCACTGGGAGGCGTGGGAGCTCGCGTCTGTGTCGCTCCGGGGCCGCGACCGGGCCGTGCAGGAGTTTAAGGGGCACAATGCGCGGCGGGACCGGCGGCACCTGGTCGGGCTGTGGTGGGCGTCGCTGGCGGCCAAGGGTTCCGGCGGCGGCGGCGGCGGCGCGGGCGGCGGGGGGTTAGGGCCTGGGGACCGGGTGCCGGAGCTGGGGGGCATGGTGGACTTCCGGGCGTCGAGGCGGAGCTCGAGGTGGAACACGCCGGCGCCGGCGCTGGGGAGGAGCCGGATGGTGACGGACTACACGCCGTTCAGGACGCCGTCCAGGCCGCTGTTCACGCCCCAGAGGCCGAGCTTCCTGAGCCGGGTGACTAGTACTACCCCTGCTTACCGGCCGATGAGCGAGATGACGTTTGAGGAGGACGAGGACGATGAGGGGCTGGCTGGGATTGGGGGATGAGGGTGAGGCTGCAAGGTGGTTCCATGTGAGAAGGATGGATGCGAGGATACGTGGATGGATGGTGGACGATGACGATTGTTGTTGCCATTCTGGTCTCGCAATCATTGTAGGGACAGCACACATCACATCACATCACATCACGGCTACTGAGGAACCTACGGAGTAGTGGACGGGCAGAAGCCAGGGAAAGAAAGGTACGGAGGTGAGGGGGAGGAGGAGGAGGAGTAAGAGAAGGGGAGGCAACAACAGTCCGGTCACTTGAGGAGGCGTTGATAATGTGTGTGTGTACGTTGTTGTTGTTGTTGTCAACCCAGGATGGATATACCCAAGCTCGTACGTAGTAGTAGCAGCATTGTCTCATAGCATGGCGTCAGGTTTCTAGGTTTTACAACAGTCAGAAGGGAGTTGGTTAGTTGGGTGGGCTGAGAATAGTGCATGAAGTTGCAGTTCCCTCTCCGGACAAGTGGCGTGTGTCTGTCTGCCTCGGTCGAAGATGCCTCCTACCTAGGTACAATATGTATGTAGGGTACTATTGAGCAGGGTCGTAATGGTGGGTGACACTGTGACAGTGGTGGGTGACAGTGGTGGTGCCAGTGGAAGAAGCCGCCTATGTAGAACATCTGGGGAAAGCTTACAGTACCACTCCCGCCCCTGTACTGATCCGTACCACCCCTGTATCACCCCTGTACGGATCTCTGTCAGTGTACGTACCCCTGTAAACAAACACCAGGGAAGGAAGCTCTAACCTAGATTTTTTGTCATGTGCGGACGGGCGGATCTTCAATCCCTTCTCGGCTTCGTTTTTGTGCTTGTGACCCCTCCTCAACCTTGGCAAACACCACTTTCACATCACCAGTTTGACGAGAGAGTTGGACCATACGTACATACATACATACACACATATAATCCACCAGGTCCTGACGACGGATGTCTGCAGAACCATCTCCATCCCCATCCACCTCTACCTCGACCTCGACACCACCATAACCCATGCTGCCACCATGAAGACTGCCCGCCGCCCCTTCACATGCCTGCGCTGCCTTCGTTGTCGCACAACCATAGCCCAATGCGCCTCGACCTCGACTCCTCGACTCCGCACACCAACAACAATACCAACACAAACAACAAGGCCCTTCCATGCCTCGTCACGCCTCCGCTTAGACCAGACCCTCGCCGCGGGGAGACCAACCGTCGCGCCCAAGCCCAACATCGACATCAAGCACATCCGCCAGAACCCGGCCCTGTACGAGCAGACGTGCCTCGAGCGCAACTACAAGTCCCTGTCCTCGTACCCGGCCCGCATCATCTCGCTCCACGAGCAGTGGCAGGCGCGACAGCGCGAGGGGCGCGCCCTGCGCGAGCGGTCCAACCTGCTCCGCCGCCAGCTCGCCAACCCGGCCTCGGTGCGCGAGGACGAGGACACGCCGGCGGCGCGCGAGGTGCAGTCGCGGGCGCGGGAGCAGCTGCTGGACGAGGCGCGGCGGCTGAAGCAGCAGCTGGGCGGCATCGAGCAGGACGAGGCGCGGCTGCAGGACGAGATGCAGGCGCTGGCCCTGTCGCTGCCCAACCTCACGTCGGCCGCCACCCCGCGCGGCGACAGGCCCGCCGTGCTCTCGTACATCAACGACCACCCGGAGGAGCACCCGCGGTCGTCGGACCGCGTCTGGCGGTCCCACGTGCACGTCGGGTCCGAGCTCGGCCTGCTCGACCTCGCGGGCGCGGCGGCCGCCTCGGGCTGGGGCTGGTACTACCTCGTGGGCGACGGCGCGCAGCTGGAGCAGGCGCTGGTCAGCTACGCGCTCGAGGCGGCGCGGCGGAGCGGCTGGGTCCAGGTCAGCCCGCCGAGCATGGTCTACAGCCACATCGCGGCGGCGTGCGGGTTCATGCCGCGGGACCAGCACGGCGAGACGCAGGTGTACACGGTCGCGCAGGCCGCCGCGGACAGGGAGAGGGGCCGCCCGGAGCTGTGCCTGGCCGGCACCGCCGAGGTGCCGCTCGCCGGCATGAGGGCCGGCGCCACCCTCGACGAGTCGGAGCTGCCCGCGAGGAGGGTCGCCGTCAGCCGGTGCTACCGCGCCGAGGCGGGCGCCCGCGGCGCCGACACGAAGGGCCTGTACCGCGTGCACGAGTTCACAAAGGTCGAGCTCTTCGCCTGGACCCGGCCCGACGAGGCAGAGGCCGCCGACGTCTTTGACGAGGTCCTCGACCTGCAGACCGAGATCCTCGGCTCGCTGGGCCTACACTGCCGCGTCCTGGAGATGCCCAGCACCGACCTGGGCGCCTCGGCCACGCGCAAGAACGACATCGAGGCATGGTTCCCGTCTCGCGCGCGCCGGGACAGGAACAACGACAGCAACAGCCCCACCGCCCAGAAGAGCGAGGCGGAGGAGATAGTGGAGGAGGAGGAGGAGGAGGAGGAGGAGGGCTGGGGCGAGGTCACCTCGGCCAGCATCTGCACCGACTACCAGAGCCGGAGGCTGGCGACGCGGGTGCGCCTCGGCGGCAGCGGCGCGCTGGCGTACCCCTGGACCGTGAACGGGACGGCGCTGGCGGTGCCGAGGGTGCTGGCCGCGCTGCTGGAGAACGGGTGGGACGAGGAGACCATGACGGTCGCCATCCCCGAGGTGCTGAGGCCGTGGATGGACGGGAGGGACAGGATCGGGCCCAAGCACCGCGTGCGGTGATGTGGATGCCGTTCGGGGTTTTCTTCCTGGGGGGGGGGGGTGAGGGGGGCGTCTGGTTGAGCAATGGTTCCCTTGGGGGCTGGGCTGAAGGGAATGAGTAAAGTCAGGGAATCAATCATATGTATACATCCGGGCGTGCAATAGGGTTGGGAGGTTGGTTAGTTGGTTCCTTGGTTGGTGGGCGGATGTGTCACATCCTGTTTTTCTGTATACCCAGCCAGCAGCACGGCGGAGGAGGCTTCTCGAGCATAAAGGATAATGCTATTGTCATTGTTGTTGTTGTAGTAGTTCATCTTGTCCAACTTTATCTACCTGATATTTCAATTGGAAGACCATTAAGGTGACTTTAATACCATACATAATCTTTCTTCCCTCCTCCACCACCACCCAGAATGGTCCATCAGCTCGTTGTGGAGCGCGCTCCAACAGAAGAAGCAGAAGGGGAAGGAGAAAGAGGATAAGAAGCAAATAACTACCCTGAACACCCAGCTTCCCAAGCCATCATCATCCCAAAGAAGGTATCATCGCAGTCCTTACTGCTGCACTCAAAACAAACAAGAATAGGAGAGCCGGCCGTACATAAAGATAAAATATCAATACCATAATCTCTCATCCCTTCATACCGTATCCCATGCGTAGTGGTCTGATCACCCACCGCTTCATACCTCTCTCCCTTCACCATATCGCCCGCCTTATTCCAACAATTGCACGCAATCGTCAGACAACCTATACCCCCCCCCCTCTTAGTAACAAGACATTACGAGCCAAGACTCTCTCAATCGGGCCCTTCTATACCGTCATACAGGACGACCTCACCCCCCTCCGTCCCGACACCACTGCCCTCGCCCCCAGAGACCATACTGTCCGCCGCGCCCCCCATCGCGCTCTCGGTCCAGTCGCTGCCCGGGTCGGAGTAGGTATCATAAGCATCATCATACCCCGAGCCCGTCGTCACCCCCGACCCCGTGCCGGACTGCAGCTCCGACCGCCGCAGCGTGTCCGTGTCGCTCGGGTCTTCATAAACCGACCCCACGCCGCCCTGGCTGCCCGAGGAAGCGCCGCTGGCGGGGGTCGGGGTGGGCGCGGACCCGTCGTCGGACCCTTCTTCGTCGCTCTCCCTGAGCGCCACGACGCCCAGGTCGACGTTCTCCTTGTCGCCCTCCCCTGGGTGCAGCGCGCCGTAGCCCTTCTGGCCGCCGTTGGTCGCCCGCCCGCCCCAGCTGCTTTTCCTCGCCGCGCCCGCGCCAGTGAGCGTCTTGACGCTCTGGCTCCTCTTGAAGGCCGCGCCCGCGCCGCCGCCCGCGCCGACACCGGCACCAGCACCGCCCGCCCCGTTCAGGCCAGCCTGCTTGTTAAGCTGGCTGAGCGAGAGGATGCGGCGGGACTCGCCGCCGTTGCTGCGCTTGGAGTTCAGGGATGTTGCGAACGCCGTCTTCTGGTAGGGCTTGCCCCGGGGTGCGGCCCCACGCTTGTCCTCGTTCGGGTCCTCGTTCTCGGCGCCCGAGGGCTTCTGCTGCTTCGAGGGAACCCGCTTGCGGCTCATGACGTCGCGGGCCGAGGTGTTGGCCTTCTTGGCCGACTTGGTCATGAGCAAGATGCGGCTCTGGTCCATGACACCCTCGAGGATCCTCCTCTCCAGCCCCTCCGCGCGCGCCTCCATGTCGTGCAGCTCCTCGCGGCGGAGCTTGAGCGCCGTCTCCAGGGATGACACATCACCAGTCAGCTGGACCTTCTGCCTGACGAGGCTCTCCTGCTCGACCCTCAACCCCACGATGCTCTGCCGCAGGCGGTCCTCCTCTTCGTGGAGACTAGAGACGGTCGCCTCCGTACTCTCCTTTTGGGCAAGTCTCCGCTCAAGCGCGACAGTCGCTTCGTGGAGATTCTTTTCAGTCTCCTGCAATGTCTTCTCCTTATCTTTGCGGTCGTTCTCGATGCGCTTTGTCTGCGATGCAAGGAACGCTGACAGCTCGGCGGCTGTGTGGACCACTTTCTGGTGGACCTTGTCCAGGGTATTGAGCTGCTCAAATGCCCTGCTGGCGGTGCCGGAATGGTTGACGAGCTTGTCGAGTTTCTCGTGGACTCGAGAATCATCGTATTTCTCAGGCAGAGGAGGAAGCATCATAGGCTCAGGTTTCGCCGCCTCGATCCTTTGACTAATCTTCTCCTCGATCTCGGTGACTGAGGTCTTGGAGTGCTCAAAGTGCTGGCCGACCATGAGCAAGACATCTTTGACTGCCTCGAGGATCTTGGGCTGGTACTCGTTGATATCACCCTTGAACCCTTCAAACACGCCCATGAATTCCTTGACCTGGTCACGAGTCTGAGCATGCTCCGTCTTGTTCTCATTATGGTTGTCGTCTGTCTTCAGTACCATGTCTTCCACACGAGTAAACACCGTCTTGGAAGCGTCTTCCATCTTTTCCAGAGAGTCCATGACGGTGGAGCCAAGTGTGTCGACGAGCATCTTCAGCTCATCAGCGACAGCCTTGGTGCCAACAAGAGACTCCTCGAGTTGTTCGTCGTGAGACTCGAAGGTCTTGCTGCGCTCCTCCATGACGGCCTGGAAGTCGTCGTATTTGCTGATCACTTCGTCGATGCGCTCGTCGATCTTCGTCCTGAGCGAATCGGTCGACTGATCGAACTTGTCATCTGTCTCGAGCTTCGCGCCAACGATGCTAGCCTTGGACTCCTCAAATTCCGTTTTCATAGTAATAAACATCTCCTTGAGGTCGGCGTGCACGTTAGCATTGGCGCCAATCGTCTCGCCAATTGTCCCCAAAGATTTGCTCAGGCCTTCTAGTCCGGAGAAACCTTGGTCGAGCCTGTCCTTGACCAGAGAATGCATTTCTTCCAAGAACGTCTTGACCTCCGTCACACGTTCTCCAACACCGACTGTCTCGGCCTGTCGCTCCTCGAACTGATTGAGATTCGTTTCCGCATGCTTATCCGTCAGCTCCTTGAGTTCGATGGCATGCTTTTCCGCAGCGTCCCTCAGGTCTTTAGTATGCTTCTCCGTGGCCTCTTTCAACTCAGTTGTCTGCTTGTCCGATAGCTCTTTGAACTCCTCGATCAGACTCTGCAAATTCTTCATATCGTCCTTGGACGACAAGGCAGCAAGATCAGTCTTGACCATCTGATCAATCACCGTCTTGACTTCCAGGCAGACCGCCTCGATGGCATCCGTGTCCGTCTTCGTGACCTTTTCCGGATCCTCAAGTAGCTTCTCATGGCGCGTCTTCATATCTTCAAAAGCGCCGACGACCTGCGTGACAAGCGTCTCGACTGCCTTGGTGTCCTCCTTGTGTGACAGCTCGTCCAGTTTGCCAGTCAGACCTCCAAGACTCTCTTTTGTCTCCAGGATGAGAACCTCGAGCGCATCGACATGGTCTTTCCTGACAGCCTGCTCCCCGTCCATGAGATCATCAAGTCGTGCCTTGGTGTTCCGAAGTATGGTCTCGACAGCTTCAACGTCTTCGAACACTGGACCATCGGCGGCAGCAGTAGCCTTCGGTGCCGCTGGCTCCTTGCTGGCAATCTCCTCAACCTGTAACTTGATGCTATCCAACATCTCCACCATGAGGTCAAGGTCCTCCTTCGTGAGTGATAAGCCAGACTCGGCCGGCGCCGGCGCCGGTGCAGCTTTGGGGGGCATGGCTTCAATAGCCTCGACCTTGGTGTGGAGTTGTGAGAGGAGCACTTCGAGATTCTTAATGTCTTCGTGCTTCAACGCATTCGCAGGTAGGACGTCGTTGGTGGTTGTCGTCAAGGCCTTGCTCTGTTCACGTAGTCCCTCAATGTCAGATTTGACGCCATCGAGACCGGACTTGAGAGCATCAAGAACTTCGTCGTTTGCGGTCAGATCACTGGGCTTGTCGGCCAGTTTATCGATGCTAATCTTGAGCTCAGTGAGACCTTCCTGCAAAGCATCAAGAACCTCATTCGTGCCCGCGATTGGCCGTTGGCTGATCTCATGCCGGAGACTTCCAAGCCCTTCCTGGAGAGCTTGTATGAATTCCTGGTGATTAGCATGCTTAGGTTGTGGCGTCGCAGGCACCAGGGTTCCATTGACCGCGTCACGTAACGACCCAAGCTCCTCCTTGATCGTTTCGTTGGACACCTCAGACTGCTTGACGACCAGGTCTTCAATGTCCTCACGGAACTCATCTAGGCTCTTCAGGAGGCCATCCATGAACTCTTCTTGGCCGGCGACTCCAGTAGCTTTGTCGACGTAGCCCTCGATGTCGGATCGCAGTTTCTCGAAACCGTCTTTCGTCGCATCAAGCACCTGCTCAGTGTCTCGGCCGTTGGCAGCCACGTTCTGTTTGGCTTCTTCCGAGACGGCCTTGAACTCAGCACGCATGTACTCCATGATCTCATGAAGACGTCCGACGATTTCGTCCTTGTTCTTGAATGGAACAAGTGAGCTACTGTCTTTAGCAGGCAGTTCAAAATTCTGGAGGCCTTGCTTCACGGCATCGATCATGTCCTGCTTGGAAAGATCTGCCCCGACGGCCGAGGGAGCAACAGGGAACTCGAACTCTTCCAGGCAGTCCCGGACAGCTCCGATAATTTCGTCGCGAGAAAGGGTCGGAGGAGCCTGGATTGGCGGCGGCTCAAAGTTCTCGAGTCCTTCCATTATAGCATCGAAGACGTCATCTCTAGTCGCTGCTTGGGGCTGACCATCTCTCGGAGTATGGTGCATCAGACCCTCCTTGAGGCATGCGAGAATCTCATCCCTTTCTAGACCGATCTGTTCGACGGAGATCTCGGGCTTATAGGTTTCCCAAGCTTCTCTAACAGCATCAATGACGTCTTCTCTGTGCAGTTCAGGCATGTCCTTCTGCAGCGCCTTAGAGTCCTTGAGCGCTGTCCTCATGGCATTGTAGATCTCTTGATAGTCCACAGCGGAGGGCCTATTGGCCGCCACAACAGCCTGAGCCTGCCGTTGATGCTCCTTCGTGAGATGGTCAATATGCTCCTTCAATTCCAGCAAACCCTCCTCAACCACCTTGTTAACCTCCGACTTGGTCGCTGATTCAGTCTTGGTCTGGCTCGTCTCAGCGACCTCGTCAAGCCTTCGTCCGATCTCCCGGCCCATCCCAAGGACTTCCCCGCGAAGCTCTCGGACCAGGGCCTTGACTTCGGCCGTAAGGCCGCCTCCTTGAGCGACGCTGTCCTTGACGGTGCGGATGATCTTGATGATGTCGTCGTTGACGAGATCTGCGGCAGCCCTCGCAGTGGGAGTTGAGGCTCGGCGAGTGCGACTCTCTTTGTCTTGAATGAGTCGCTCGAAACGGGCCCCGATAGAGTTGTTGTGGTAGTCATCCGGGTCTTCATCAAAACTCATATGTCTAGGACGACCAGTTTTGCCGCCTCCACCACCGTCGCCACCACCAGCCCCTGCAAGAACAACGGACTGGTCCATATTGTTCTTGACAAGATGTTGGAGCTCCTCGATCTTCTTTTCAACGTTGAATCCGTTGAGTTTCTCTCCAAGCTCAGACAGCCGAGAAAAGAGCTTCTCCTGGCCCTCCTTGGTGCCCATGTCGCGGATGATCTTCTCCAGGAGGCCCATGGAGGCAGGCGCATCCGTACCAACCAATGAGGGAGTGCTGATGCTCTCCCGGTCTATAGATGCCGCAAAGCTATGCGGTGAAGGTATACGAGGAAGTGAGAATGGCCGAGGATTTGCGCCAGGTTTTGTGGAAGGTGGTGAGAGAGAGTATGGCTTGCTGTCAAGCATGAGCGGCCCACCGAAAGAATCCCGCGATACTGTCCGTGACTTGACATCATGCATGTTGTGCAAAAGATCACGCAGGTTCTTTCTGATATCCTCATCTCGCGTATTCGTGGCCTCCTTCAGGCTCAAGAGGTCTGTGGCATTATCTCTGCTTCGTCGGCTAAGTTGCGACATCTCCTTCTGCAACGCTGTCGCTATGTTCGTCAAGGTCAGGATCTGGTTCGAGAGCTGGTCCATCGAGTGCGGTGCCCTGCCGGCCGCGGCTGAGGTCGCTGTTGAGCCATTGGTAACATTTGCCAGGGGTGTGGAGTCGGCCTCCTTCTCCCGGGGTGCTTCCTTTGTTGCAGGCATGTTCTGGAGAGCAAGCATTGTCGCCGACTGTGGTGGTGTGTTTTCGCTCAGGATACTTTGAGGCCGTCGTGGAGTAGGCCTTAATACGGGAGTTACGGTTGGGCCTGCATGAGTGAAATTCAAGGGCTTGTCCTCCCTCACATCTGACCTCTCGGTGCTCTCTGATTTCTCCGATCTCAGGTCTGTGAAGGGATCGGTGCTGGCTCGTGACGGCGTGACGGGCCTATCCCTCTTGGTGGGCGATGTTGACAGGGCGCCTCCCTCGATCATCAGACTCAGGTCTCGAACGGAGCTGGGCTGCAGCGACTGCATGCGCCGGTGGGCGGCGCCCTTTGCGAAATTCCTCTCGGGTGAGACGTCGGGGGTCCGTTTTGTGAGGGGGTGTGGCACCAGTGTATTGTCGCGGGCCTTCTCAGCGAGCGCCGCATGTGCCGACTGGATGGCAGGACTGGTGCCTGCGCGGGAGGTAGGCGCAACAGGTGATTGCGGATTCATTGGCAATGGAGGAGGAGCGCGTTCGGGGTCTGAGCTGTCCCACCTATCACTACTTAGCTTGCGACAGAGTGACGGCATAACATGAGGCTCATCATAGATGATGGGGTATGGGAAGTGTGTGAGGTTGAAAGTAAGTAAGCAATGGCGACTTACATTGGCACCAGGGCGCGGTTGTGGTCAAAGGAGAAGGACTGAGAATGTGAGTGTCTCGAAGAGGAAGAATGGGAGTGGCTGGAGCCGGGCCGATCCCAATAGCTGGGGAGGTCCCTCTCGACAGGAGGCATGACGTGAATTGGGCTGGACCTATCGTGGGTATCGTGGTGTCTTAGTGTGCTGCTGGAACGCAAGTGTTTCGAGACCAGGATGGGTTTGTTGACAAGGGTATTATAATGGCGGGGGCGGGTATCGCTGATAAAAGGCGGTAACTGCCTAATAGGAAATGGCACCGTACGTGAGGGATGAATGGATGGATGGATGGATGGATGGATTGGTGGGATGACCCAGAGCCAGAACCAGAAAAAAGAGACAGACAACAATACGAAACAACAAGGTTTATTCGTCGCTCTACTGACAGGCCAGGAGAGGTTGATGGAAAGAGAACATGATGATAACTGTCTGTGGTCATAGTTGGTCCAGGCTCACAGTTCAGTTCAGGTACGGGATCACGGATCTAGCGAAGTAAACAGGTACCTGGGTAAGTAGGTACCCCTGCCTGCCTACCTAATGTGTAGCAGTTGTAGGTACCGGTACCCATCTGCTGTTGTTGGTCGTCTGTTGACGCGTGCTTGGCCGTTTTTTTTTCTGTTTCCAGCAGCCAGTGTATCCAGCGTATCCAGTGTTTCCAGGCGAACGGGTCTCGATTGGGCAAGGCGCGCGTCATCAAGGTTGGACAGAGCTGAACAGAGGTGGTTGGGGCACCGCGTGTGACTGCCCACTTGCTCGTGCTCGCTTCGGTTCTTCCCGGAATTTGGGTGGCTCGCGCTGTGGGTCTGGTCTGGGCGCATCTGGGGTAGGAGCAACAGGAGCCAATCGTGACCCTCGCTTGTGATAAGTGATAAGCATCACCCAGTTTCGGGGCGTTGGGACGCTGGGAAGCAGGACATGGCAGGATGCATGGGCTTTAGCGAGCAAAAAAAAAGCATGCAGAAATAATGGGCCTCCCAAGATCCTGTGATGAGCACACGCCAACGTTAATCATGTACTGTGTGTGTATGTAAAGAGTTGGGTATTTTATTTTTCCAGCCAGTCAGTCCTTCTGGTCCTGGCCTTTTCTACTGTGAATTCGTAGCGACATGAGGCAGATCCTGAAATCGCTCATTGATGCGTATGTAATAAGAACAAGACATTCCCCCCAACCTTCCCCAGCTGAACGCCAATTCCCCCCAGTCAGTCTATTATAGAGTTGTACATGATCGTCGTCCCCGCATAATCAACATGGCCTCAAGCTTTTATTTGGCTAGAACTTTGTCGAAAGCCGGGATCAGCGTCTGTGCAAGCCAGAACGAGAACACCAGCTTGGGGCCGGTCATGAGGAGCTGTAGAAGTAGCAAATGGTCAGTCTCGCTATCCCAAACAGATGATCCAAGAGGGCGTTGAGGACTGTCATACCTTGGGGACAAGGCCCTTGAAGAAGGAGCCCATACCCTCGTTGCGTGCCATCTTGGTCAAGATCTGCATGCCACCCTCGGGGTTCTCAAAGTTCCTGTTCTGGATACGCGTCTTAATGACATCGAGGGGCGCAGAGACGATAATAGATGCCGTGGCACCAGCAATCGACGCCACAAAGTTCTGGAACCACGAGGCCTTGTTGTAGTCCTGGAGTTTGAAGAGGTACTCCTTGGCGAAGGCAGAACCACCGAACAGCGCAAAGGAACCAGGCGCGTTCCGTGCCGCCGTCCAGCCCCATCCTCTGTACAGCCCGAAGCCCTCATCCTTGACGACCGAGAACACACCACGCCCACGGAACGCCTCGGGGTTTGTCTGCCTCTTGATCTTCAGGACGTCGAGGGGGAGGAGGATGACCTCGCCGATGCCGATGAGCGATCCTGCCGTCGAGTGCATGATAGCCTTGCCCGTCTTCTTGCCAAACATGGCCTCGAAATCGTTGCCATAGTGCTTCGTCAGGTAGTCACGGACGATGGGCTGTCCGCCGTACTTGTATACCCTCTGGAGGATCTTGTAGCCCGCAGCGTAGCCCAGACCGGGGAACAGCGACACGAACTTCTTGCCCAGCGGTGCGGCGGCCTTGTCCTTGAAGATGACGGCGGAGAGCTGCGTCGAGTTCCTGATCTTGGTCTCGTTGCTCATGAGGCGCTTTGCGATCGTGTCGACCTGGCCGGTGTAGTTCCCGTCAGCTTACTGCAAGTTCGGGGGCTTGCGACTGCACTTAGACTTCGCATAGGGCTTGGAGGTGCTTACGGGGTGGAAGACAGCGAGCTCAGAGATACCGGCAGAGGCTGGAAACAGTCAATATGGCCTCATGGGAAGCTTATCCAGGACGGGGCGCACGCACCAGAGCCCAGCAGGCGCGCCAGGTTGGTCTCCTTCTCCGAGAGGTTGGCTGGAGACATCTTTGCTGTGGAAGGGTAGAATTGAACGGGCTATACAGAAACGAGAGGATATCGTCGAAACAGGACTGGACTGGACTGGAGGAATTGACACGGTGGTGGTTAACAAAATGATCGCGTGCAAGGAAGAAGTCTCGAAAAAGAAGGTTCACGACGAGCTCCGAGTGTCGCTCAAGATTTTTTTATGGCTGCCGTGGTGGAGAGCTGCAGGGGACGAACCGCTGGAGTTCCCTTTCCCCCCCTCCCAATCCCCCCACTAGCTGGAGATAATCGGCAATACACACATAGACCGTCACAATTCGCCGATAGGATCTGACATTGGTATTGTTGAGTATATTTCCAATGCAGCGGTATTTTAGTCATAAGGATCATTCATTCCGTGGTATCTATGCTCTCACACAATGTGTCGAAGAAACGCTGCCTATGATATATCTATCATCTCCTCAGCATCTTCCGTGGGGTATAGTTGCTTTTGCCCATATCTGAGCCAATGTGGTCGACATGAGAAAACCATATGAACGCCGCCATTATGTGAATCCCTGAGAAGGCTCTCCCTCTTAACGCCGCCAATGCAATTTTAGGTGCGTGGTAATGCACAAAAGTCAAGACCATAACGAGGGCATTACGTACCGTCCGTTCCGTCTTGGGCCTAGAGATAGAGGAGATGCGAGATTCCGTGCTGCCTGCCCGACGCAGCAGCTCAGAAGTCCTTGAGTGTTCCCACCAAGTTGTCCAGCCTCATGATATGGGTCAGGAGTTTCTCCTGGACCTCAGACACTCGGACAAACCGGTTGTAGAACCGCCCCTCCATCACTTCTTTTTCCCGACCCCGGACATCATCCCGCTTGACCGTGTCAAGCACCTCTCGCTCCATCTGTCGCTCGACCTGGAGTCGCTGTAGGCATCGAAGCATAGCCTTATATGTGTTGTCGATCAATCGATCGAGGCATCGGGTGGTGTCCGTCCAGTACAGGAACAGGGTACGGCTAGCAGTTCGGTTGTTGTCACGGGGAATCTCCTGTATATCGACGTATCCAAACATCTGCATCTTCAGCATCAAGCGCTGGACATCTCCCTTGGACATCAGAGCCATGTTTGGCAGTGTCTTCTCGTCCATCTTGCCGACTTTTCGAAGAATGCGCACAAGACGAAGTCCGGGCTGGCCAACACTGCGCTGTATGACAGTATCCAGCTCCATCTCCCGCAGAGAGCGTACCAAGGGCTCGAAATCCACCGTCCACTGCTCCATGGCACAGTGACGGAGGAATTTATGCTGTCCCTCGCAGAGTAACAGCAGGTGTTGCCGGAAGTGCTCTTTGCGAGTGAGTTTGGCCGGTCCAACATCGTTGAACTTGACCTTGGTTCCATTCATACCATTTGCAGCAGGCTGCATATCCACGCCCTCATCGTCATCCTCATCCACGGCGTGACCGTTGGCTTCCTCTGCCTCCTCTTCATCGGAACTGGCCTCGCCGTCGACCTCAGCCTCTTCGATGAGAGGTGACTTTGTCTCTGGTGGAAGATCGTAGATCCGATTGGCGCTCTTGCGATCCGTCATCTTGGCACCTACTTTGCCAACACCCGTAGAGACGTCAAGCGAGGGGTTCAGGTTGTCGAAAATCTCGTTTGTGGAAACTTTGAGGTCTTGCAAAGAATCGTCATCGTCATCGTTGATCTCCGGGTTCGAATGACACCGGGATATTTTCTTGCTCAGTTGCTTGAGCAGGGTAGCGTACACTTCAGCGGTGGTTTCGCCGTACATTTCTGACACCACGTGTACGAGCTGTTGGTTGCGCAGCTCCGCGGTACACTTTTCGTAATTGATCCGCAGGACAGTGTCTCCCTTGAACGAATGTTAGTTTTGTCTCCATCCAAGTTCATCAATTGGGCAGCCTACTTCGAGCACGAGGTCGTTGTCAGCAGCATCAGCCCCATTTACATAGCTGAAGCCCGACACCTTCCTGCGTTTGCTGATAGAGATCTTGGCATGGAGCTTTCGTTTAAGACTGAAGGGTTCGTCGCGCATTTCCCGCAGCCGTTTAGACAGCTTGGCTGCGTATTCCTCCTTACCCTTGGAGCCCCGAATACCTCCGGCGAAGAAAGTCTTGATGATATCCTCTTCAACAGACTTGTATCTATCCTCCGGGCTGCGAAACGAGTCCTCGTCGACCTTGGCCACCAACTCGGCCTGGATCAGTCGGCATAGGACATCATCGAGTTGCGCCAGTGAATTGACATACAATCCAGTCTTGCTGTTCTTCTTGGCCCCTGTTGTTGCCTCAGCTTCGTCTTCGTCGTCGTGATGCGCATTTCCGTTTACGGCTGGGGTGAGGCGAGCTGCCTGCTTGAATTTTGCTTGGTAAGCGTCCCTCAGGTCTGCCACCTGCGCATGACCCATGCTGAGCAAGTTCTGCATAACCTCCTTCTCCTCCTCGCCGTATATGGTGCCGATCATGTCCAAGATCTTGCCAATCCGAACAATATTGTAGGCGGCATCGGAGTTTGCTGTGTAAACCGCATGGCCACCGGATTCAATGCTGTAATAAAGGAGGTTGTTCTGTAACAGGACAACAAGCCCATGTCGAAGCTGTCGGGGGGTGAGAGAGGTGTATTGGATGAGCTGTGGGATGGAGGCTCGGCCTTTGGTCAAGAGGGCGGCGAAGATGCGCTGGGTTAAATGTCAGCCACTGCCAATAAATGATGCTTTGCGACAGCTAAAACATACCGAAGGCAGCTCGCCGTAGACGTCATCTACAAGTTGAGCGCAAAGCTCAGTGAGGTTCTTGGTCTGTAGGCGCGTATGTCAGTCCTGGCCCTGCGTGTATGGCTCGTGACCACCTGTGGGACAAGACGAGGCGAGGTGGAGGAATACACTTACAGCCTGCATGGTGCGTGACAGGCTATGGGATTCAGAGTACGTGATGGAGTTCGGCCTCTAGAGATCCTCTCACTATCCCTAGGTGGCCAGTGTTGCTACCGTGGAGTCATTGATGGATTTGTGGAGAGTTCGTGATTGACGAACGGGAATTGGAAAGACAGTCAGCAACCTGTAATTATCCAAGAGCGTGGTAGGCAGTAAGAAAGATCCGTGGATGAAGCTCAAGCGCGGTGAAATTTTGATGGTGGGTAACGAGTAATTGAAATGCGATCTTTGCCCCTCCATGGCCTGCCGGTTGACTCCCACAGCTCAGGCCTGTCACGGTTGTAAACTCCAGGGCTGCCAGGTGCCCCGGCAGCCTGGTTGGTGGTATTGAAGTACCTGGAACTTACTCATCCGGTCATCTACAGCATGAAATGTATGTACCGAGGTACTTCCCTGGCCTCCCAACTTACTTTTTCTCAGTACCTACCTAGGTACCTACCTAGGTAATCCAAGTACTCAAGTATATGCTCTTCACTTCTGTCCTTCCTAGAACTGACTGCATGTTCTTTCTTCACTTATATATTGCAATATATTATATAGTATAGTGGCTACAAATTCATAGCTTGTACAGCATATATATGGATGAATGCACGCAGTGAACTTAGTTTCTCCTTAAGGACTGACTTGTCTGCAAATTCCCATAGGAGGCTTTTAGGGTGAGATTAGGTTCAACAAGTTCATGGTGCTACACAAGTCTAATTCATATGTCATGTAGACTTCATGTGTTGCTTCTTGTCTGCTTTTGCTCATAATGTACATATGTACCTAGGTACCTAGGTAGCCTTGTAGAGACCTCACTCTAGAGGTAAATTGACACCCCCAGTGCTGTTAAGAGAGCATCCAGCCAATCCGAGCTAAGAGGTTGTTGCTTAGGCACGGGTCAAGCCGGAGCCGCAAGAAATTCAATCACCAAAGCTTCCAAGGCTCGTTTCCTATCCGGCCAGGTAATTGTCGCAGACAACAATCCCGTCAATTGACAACCACAACCCACCCCTCACAACATGATCGGCCGATCAGCTCTGACGAGGGGCGCTCGTCTTGCCCTCCGGAGGCAGGACTGTGCCAAGGTCGCCCAGCGACGCGGTTACGCCGCCGCCGCTTCGACCGAGGCCGCCTCATACGAATCAACCGACATCAACGGCATCAAGGTCGCCAGCCGTGACCCCCGAAGCCCGACCGCTCGCCTTGCCATCGTCGCAAAGGCCGGAACCAGATACCAGCCACTGCCTGGTCTGTCCGTCGGACTGGAGGAGTTTGCCTTCAAGGCGAGTCTACGAGCCTCTGGCCATACCGGCCGGATGAGAAGGAAAGATGAGCTAATTAGTTTCTCGCGCGCAGAACACCGATAAGCGATCCGCTCTGAGGATTACGAGGGAGGCCGAGCTGCTGGGAGGTCAATTGAAGGCATACCACACCCGAGAGGCTCTTGTTGTGGAGGCTGCCTTCCTGCGGGATGACCTGCCCTACTTCACTGAGCTCCTCGGTGAGGTCATCACCAAGACGAGATACACAAGTACGTGGACTTTATATGTGTGCTGGACAGAGCACGGCAGCTGATGTTCAAACCTAGCCCACGAGTTCCACGAGGAGATCGAGACGGTGCTGCACATGAAGCAGGCCAAGCAAGGAAGCAATGCCCTGGCCCAGGCCCTCGATACCGCGCACGCTGTTGCCTTCCACAAGGGTCTCGGTTCCTCCATCTACCCTTCCACCTCGACACCTCTTGGACCCTACCTGTCTGAGAACTCCGTCGCCGCCTTCGCCCAGGCTGTCTACACCAAGCCCAACATCGCGATCGTTGCCGACGGTACTACCCAGGCCAGCCTGTCCAAGTGGGTCGAGCCCTTCTTCAGGGACGTTCCAGCCTCCTCCACCAGCAATGTTCAGCTATTCACCGAGGCTTCCAAGTACTACGGAGGTGAACAGCGGACTTCCCTGGCCGGCCCCAACGCCATGGTCATTGCGTTCCCCGGTTCCAACCTGCACGCCGACAAGGCTGATGTTGCTGTCCTCTCCGCTCTGCTTGGCGGTGAGTCCAGCATCAAGTGGTCTCCCGGTTTCAGCCTGCTCTCCCAGGCTTCCGCTGCCGCTCCGGGCTCTACCATTGTGGCCAAGAACCTCGCCTACACCGATGCTGGTCTCATGACCATCCAGATCACTGGCTCCGCACAGGCCGTTCGCAACGGCGCCCACGAGGCCGTCAAGGCCCTGAAGAGCGTTGCTGAGTCTGGTATCACCCAGGAGGTCCTGACCAAGGCCATCGCTAAGGCCAAGTTTGACCTCCTGACTGCCAACGAACTGACTGGCACTGGTATGGTCTCTGCCGGAAACAGCCTGATCCACGGCGGCAAGATCTTCCAGGTTACGGATGCTCTGAAGGGCTACGAGGCTGTGACCGCTGAGAAGCTCAAGGCGGTAAGTTCTGATCTTCATTTCGTTCTGTCGAGTAGACAAACTAATAATCTTCATCTTAGGCGGCGAAGGCATTGTTGGAGGGTAAGGCGACGGTGGCAGCAACGGGTGACCTGTTTGTTCTCCCATACGCAGAGGAGATCGGCCTGAAGATATAAAATCTTAGTTCATTACAAGCATCACGGGGGAAACGGAAAAAAATGTATCAACAGTTCAAGCCGTTTTAGAGGTGCCACGAACGCTTGGGAATATAGCACTTTTCTCTAGACTCAAGCATTCAAATTTTTAATTTGTCCGGCCATGCTAGGTGTGATAATAATCATTGAAAGGGCCATATCAGACTGTAAGGGATAAATCGGAAAGAGACAATCCGAGTGACTTGAAGGGTTGCTTTCTACATTGCATACCTACCTAGGTACTTAGTAAGTACGTACCCAAGAAGTAGGTAGTCGGTTGGGCGCAGGGAGTTCGTCTACCAAAAGGCCGGGTCACGTGACGCTAAGAAGCCGGCCAGCGGCCAGGCTCGGGATCGGCTGGCTTCCTTGAGCTGTTTTGTCGGCGAACCTCCAGAATCGTCATCTTCAGGACACCTCAACCCCATACAATTACAGACAAGATGACGTTCGCCTGGAAAGCCGCAGGTCTTACGTGAGTTCCAACCGAGTCCACCTACATTCTCTTTCTGGCTGCGAAGGAGCTCCGGGCACTGACAAGCGACCCAACTGCACAGCTACAACCGCTACCTCGCGGTCGCCGGCCGTGTCGTGCGCCGCAGCCTGAAGGACGACAAGAGACTCGCCGCCGAGCGCCGCGGAGAGCAGGAACTCCGATTCGCGAAGTGGACGGTGAGTTTGCCCGGCGAAGTTGGCGCGACCAGCCGGATGCATCGGGCAGATTACTGACGAGGGGAATGCTGGGATCGCGGACAGAACGGCAAGCAGGGCGAGCTCAAGAACCTCGCAGACGCAAACGCTGCCGCTTCGGCTGAGGCTGCTTCCTCTTGATAAGGTGCAGAACCAGGAGAGAGCAAGGGAATTGGACGAGGGGCGGATACATATGGAGGTCCTGTTCGGAGGACAGGCACGCAATGGTCTTGATAGACGAGGGATAAAGATGCTTCGTGGATAAAGTCAAGCTCGTGTGCAGCTGTACCATATGATGGAGTTTCCAGCAAAGTCCAATTGATACTCCAAGCGCTCAAAAGCATTCCTGTGACACGCAGTGCTGTCGTGATGCCTTCAGTAACCGTAATGCCATAGCCTCCCCGTTTCGGTGCCAGAAACGGCAGGCACGCATAACGGACGCTAGCCACCCCGTTGCGAACCTTCCGGATCACAAACTTGTCATGATCGCATGAACCTGATGACTACGAAGCCTTGAACTGTCTTTTCAACACTGCATCCATTCCATACTACGTTCCTTGGTCATTGTGCTCAATGGACCATTGAAGCCAATCGACGCATCACGGTGGAACTCCGGGAAGTTGCGGTACAAATCTCTGCCCAAAGCACTCCGGGCATACCTCACCTCGGTCTGTTTGTCGATTACATAAGGCTGCCAACCTGCAACCACAGTACATGCATTCCCTATTTCCGGTCTAGAACCCACAAGTTCAGCTCAGGTCTCGTGGTAATACATCGTCGCCAGGAAGTGTTCTATGAAGAGACCCATGAGTATTGAACATCTTCAAAGGTTAAGATGATCCGAGATGAGTCTGGCATGTCGAGAGGTGTGGAACTCCTCAAACCTTATGCATCACAATCCTCTAACAGAGCTTAGACTTCCTGGGCCTCTCTCTCAACCAGAACTCTTTTATCATTGACGATGATGAGCCTCCACCGCCAGTCGTCACGAGTGAAGCCGTCGTGACTACAGATATCACAGAGAAATTTATTACAGCTGCGGGGAGTGAGTACTCCAAAGCACCCTTCACTGTGATGAAGTCTGGTCTCGTGACTAACCAGACCACAGCACTCGAGCCCGGCGAGCTGGTCAAGGATGGATACTTCACACTCTTCGAGTCCGTCGGGGCTCTTGAGGTACGTGTGTGCTATGGAAGCCGGACGGGGACCGGAGACCAAGCTGATGACATCGAACCCTACAGATCATGGATCCTAAGATGGACAGCGGCTGTCTGGCTCCAGGAGAATCCCTAGATGAGAACTACGACGTGAAACGGCCTCTATTGCCACAGGAGGTGCTAGGCATCATGGACCAGCTGCTCTGTCACGAGGTGCGTGCTCATCTCGACTTGAGGAGTCAAGAGCTTCCTTGCTGATGTTGAGACAGGTGGCTTGGCATTTGGGGTACCCATTGTCCCAGACTCTGTTCACCAGCGTTTACCTAGAGGCCATCATGATGCCTCGGCCTGAGAGGATACAGGATGCTCACTTCACACGAGACCCCGATGACTTTGTGCACAAGGACCCCATGCTGCAGGTACTGAGAGCATACTGCCTGGGCCTGCTCAAGGCATCTTGGTATGTGAACGAGCGTATTAAGTTTGAGCATTACTATGAGGTAAGGCAATCCGAGACCCAGAGAACACTTTGTACTTGCTAAAGGACGCAACAGGAAGAAGACTTTGTCACAAACACCTATCACCGCTCCCTTTCCGACAAGATTGACAGGGAGGAAGTACGAGATGTACTACAAGAAGCCCGCCAACTTGTCAAAGGTCTTAAGCACAATCTCGGGCCTATCGCGCAGGCATTGGACTTCCGTTTAGAACTCAGGTACGCCTTCCTCCGTGCCATTGAGCTTTCGGAGCTCAGGAGCCACCCCGAGTCCCTGAAGACACCTTGGATCCAGATGAAGGCAATCCTGGAGCCTGTCAACGAGTCGCATTCACTTGCCACTCCAGTTCCGGAGGCTTTCAGCGTAAAGTTACAGCGCCGACTTGCCAGCACGATGCCACCGCGGCCCATCGTGCAGCTGAATTTTGAGGATGCGTACTTGCATCTCAAGCGGCTTTTTGTGGATGGCATTGAAGTTACAGACGTCCTGAAGTATTCTGATTCGCAAAGCCTTCTAGTATGCACTCCCTGATGATAGTAGTGTACGTCTCTTTTTGCTAACACATTCCTCAGAATTTTGTCCTTTCTTTCCAAGCCAAGAAGCCACAACCCTTGGTATACATACGCACCCTCCTCCAGAACTACCTCTTCAAAGACATGGTTCTTCTAGGCCGCCTCAGCATCCGCCAAGTCTTCGACGATGACCTCTCCATAGTTGTGCTCCCCTGCAGTCGGCTACTCGACCCTGCTAACGACAAAGTCGAGTCACCAAACGACCCCCGCTTCGCCATCGCCCACCAGATGGAGATTTTCCGGCAACGCGCCGCCCAGTCTTACCTGGACGTGTTCCGTGCCTTCTGTCAGAATCGCTGTCGCGTGCGAAGGACGTTGTGTCACGCCATCCAGGACTGGGAGACGGTCCAGGCTGACGCGGAGGAGCTTGATGGGTTGTTGCAGATGGCGCTAGATGAGAAGCCGATGGCCTACCAGTCGAAATTCGCAGGCTCGGGGAGTGGCCCTGCCGAGACATACAGCCTACCGCTGTCGAGCTGGGCTTATCTGTACAAGCTCCGGCTCATGGAGTGGATCGTCCAGCTAGGATTCGAGCTTGAGGTGTACCAGCCGGACGAGCTTGCGGGCATGTACTGGTATCTGAGTTACCTAGCTCGGACCCGCGCGGGCCACGTGGAGCGGATCAAGGCCTTTGCCGTGCGCAGCCTGAACGACCTGAGAGCGAAGCCGAATTCGTTCACGCCCGCGCAGGAGGCGCAGGTCACCAGGTCCCTATCCTACCTCCGCGCGACCCTCCTCGACGCGGCAGTGACGTGGGAGCTCGCCGATGCCCTATCCAGCATCTACACACTCATCTACGACCGCCTCAACCTCCTGTCCCCACCCCCGCGCCCGTACAGCGCCGATTCCCTCCGCTACGAGATCCGCATGCGGCCGTTCCTCACCATTGAGCTACCTGACCTGCCCCCCTTCGCCGATTTTGTCCAGTCCACGAAACAGCCTGACAGGTCGAACAGGCAGCTACTGGACTGTGCCGAGGCGGCTGTGGCCGGGGCGAAGAAGGGGTATGAGCACCTGACAAAGTTCGGGGAGACGGAGGCCTTCACGGTCGGCGGGGAGACGCATGCAAGGTGGCTGGCGGGGAGGAAGAGCGAGTTCAAGAGTGTCATCCAGGCGTCACTGGCCGTGAGTGCTCTGAGGGAGGTTGTCGACGCGAGGGAGAAGGGCGTCGAAACGGCGGGTGTCAAGGTCGAAGTGCCGCTGCCTGATAAGGCGTATCACGAGTGGTGGCTCGTGCCGAAAGTTACTGTGGTAGGTGGGAGCACAGCGTCGTGATGCCGCATTTCCTCGCAACATTGGAATATATTACACCTGGCTTGTCTCGAGACACTTCCCTTCTAAGACCATTATTCCCATCTCCACAACGCCCTCACGATACCGTCCGAGGCCGACCGCCGTGCCGAGAACAGCGAGGAGGAAATGGAATCCAGTTTCGCAAAAATGGCGGTATAAGACAAGCCCGTGACCCATTTGGGAAAGCACCCCGGATAGAAGAAGGGGATGGTCGAGCTTAGAATAGTCATTTGAGAATACTGTTTTGTCATCCCTATCGTACTGTAGGCCAATCCAACACACACCAACAGGGCCCTCGGTCCCAGCCATATTTTCCAACCCTTGCCTTTGCCCTTGCCCTAGCCCTTGTCCTTGCACTTGCATGCTGCATTGACGATCCTGTTCTCGGAACATACCTAGTCATATGCAAGTTTTGGAAAGACCCCTGCCAGCACACACACACAAGACCGGTTACCCCTATCTGTCCGACTCACATGCAGATGCCCTCTGCTTCCATGCAATCACCGACCTTTATAGCTTCATCTCCGGCAGGCCTGTATCCTAGTACGGATACGAAGCACAACCGCCGGCCAGTCACTCGCCGGTCACTAGCGGGACCACCACGGCGCCGCGCCAGGCGACTGCGAGCCCCCAGCAGCCCAGGGCGCTCTAGGCGAGGGCCTTCCTGGCCGAGGCCTGGCGCAGCCTCACGGTCTGCTCGTAGAGGACGTCCTTGAAGGCGAACAGGAGGGCGGCCGTGAGCACGCTCTGGGTGACCTTGGGGCCGATGCCCTTGTACAGGCCGGCGTAGCCCTCCTCGCGGACGATGCGCTTGATGGCGGCCGTCATGCCCTCGGCCTTCTTGCCGGCGCCGCCCTCCTGGCCGCCGGCGACGTGCGCCTGCGACTTGACGGTGATGTAGGGGTAGGTGATGCTGGTGGCGAAGAGCTTGCCCAGGGCGCCGAGGAGGAAGGCGATGCCCGGGGTGACGACGCGGCGGCGGCGCTCGACGGCGTTCTTGAGCTGCTCGAACAGCGTGTACTGCAGGATGGGGTTGATGACGAGGACCAGGGCGGGGAGGACGCCGGCGAAGAGGGCCTGCGGGCCCTCGTTCTTCAGCATGGCGAGGAGGGTGCCGAGGGTGGTCGGGGCTGCGGCCTTGGGGGTGGCGCCCCCGCCGGGCAGCGCCTCCTTGTCGTCGCCGTCGGCCTGGTGCTTCCGCGTGGTCATGCGCGTGTTGATGACCCAGATGGGGTTGGTGAGGATGACGGTGGCGGAGCCGGCGAGGGCGCCGGCCATCATGCTCTCGACGGTGGTGAGCTTCTTGGAGGCGCGGCCGGCCTTGACGGCGGCGGCCTCGAAGAAGGCGCGGGTCCACTCGTACCAGTAGTAGTAGACAAAGTTGGTGACGGAGATGCCGAACAGGGCCGAGTCGAGGCCCGCGTACAGGCCCGAGACGCCCTCGCGGGCCGTGATGTGCTTGACGGCCTTGAGGAAGGTCGAGTCGGCCCGCTTGGACTCGACCTGGGCTCGGGTCGAGAGGGTGATGAGGGGGTAGCTGTTTCGGGGGGTTAGCTCGACGTCGTTGCACGCACGGTATGGGCTGGCTGGGGCTGGAGTCTCTCGTACGTCAGGACCATGGACAGGATGCCACCACCGGCGCCGGCCAGGGCGTGGGCGACATTGTCATTCTGAGGTATCACGGGTTTGGATTGGGCGGGCGCCATGGTGGTTAGTAAAGAAGGGGGTGTGTGTGTGTGTGAGAGAGAGAAATGAGAGGAAGGGTTGGGTTGGACTGGGTTGGTGGTGGTATCTGTTGTGGTAGCTAGCCTATTGGCTTGTAGGAAGGAAGTATATAGGATAGAATAGTACAAGATCAATATAGGAGAATAGAATATCAGTTGATATCTTCATTCATCCTCGTCGCCGTGGATGATAAAGGCAAAGAGAAAAGACGAAGTGGTACCTAGCAGACAGACTAGGTACTCTAGTGTCTGGATGCTAGGTAAGTGGTAAGTACGGATACCATGGTAGATATCAAGGGAGAGAGACCAGTTGACAGGCTATCTCTCTGGGCGGTGCCAATCAGCCGAGGTCCGGATCCATGACCGGCCGGCAGTTGACAGCTGAATTGATTCCCCGTCATCGGGACTGGACAAGGACAAGAGACGGGGGAAAGAGATCACCACCACCGCCCAGTCAGAACTGCCAAAAATGCCAGAACTGCAGGGTTTGATGCCGAGAAAATACCGGGGTATGGTTGTTTAATCTCCATTGTGTGGTGAAATGTCGGCATGCCTAGGTATTTGTTGGACATTTGACATCTGACATCTGACAAGCAATCATTGGAACAGCCAAACACCATCTCAGCTGTCTTCTGCCGAGGCCGCCTCGCCTGGTCTTTGGCATTAGGTAGGTATGTTAGTTGCTCGCCTCATGAACACAGCTGCTGCACATGCCCCCGTCCGTCCTTTACGGTACATGCCTAGGTACCTATAATATTCTGCTGGCCCGAGCATAACCGGCCTAGTTTGTTTGTGTGTATCAGTGATCAGTGATCAGTGGTAGATCGAGTGAGTTGGCCTCGAGCCAACACATACCTACACATGACAAAAAGAGGCATAAGACATATAAGACACAAGAAATCTAAAAAGACATCTGAGACATACAACACATATAACACATCTCTAGCACCAAGGGGGCAGTCCGGGGGTCCGGGGAGTCCGGGGTTGGATTATGAGTGACCTGGCGGAGGATTTGGGTAGGATGAAACAATTGATCACTTTGATGAGAAGAAGCCAAGTGTCAACTGGTCTGTAGTGTCTGTTGTTCACCTCCTTTTAGCACCAGCCACAGCAGTACAGGCGGACAGACAGACCTGGGCATATCTCTGCAAGTCATGTCCAGTGTCAGCAAAAAGGACAATCCTTCCTCACAAGGTCCCCAACATCCATCCAGTTCCGTGCCCACTAGCCAATGTCCACTCTTGGAATAGCTGCTGAAGGATTCTTCGACCCGGCCTGAAGGTGCTGAAGGTGCATTAGGTAGGTATGACAGGGCCAATAAACTCTCGAGCGGCAGACGAGAGACCACACTGCAGCCGTTGGATTTCCAGAAGAGTTCTACACACCACATGGCGGTCAGCCTCCTTCAGACGACAATTCTTAGTCAATGTCGACTCGTCCATATATGCAGCCTGCGGGAAAGAATGTCGCCAAGACTACCTAGGTGCCCAGGTAAGCAAGCAACCATGCTCAATGGTCAATCGATGAGGTTGAATCTGCAAAAAGGATCCGTCTCAATTGGGGTCCGTCCGTCCGTCCTCCCTCAGATTGAGATGATGAATAGGCAGTCACAAACAAAAGAGCCCCCTTCCCCCCTTCCCCCTCCCTCCCTTCCCCTTCCCCCTATCTAGTTTGGTCAGTATACCTGTATACTTACTCACTCGCAGCAGTAGCAGGCCAGAGGAAGGAGAGGGCTGTGTAGGCTGCATCTATTTCCGGAGAGATGTGGATGCGATGGGATGCGATGGGATGCGATACGATGGGATTATGCGATGGGATACGATGGGTGGATGTACATAGGAAGGAAGGATGTCGCTCCTCCCCGCACGCCGGGAAGGCCCTCCCCTCCCGCAGTAAGGTACCCCTACCTACCTACTTTGAGTACGGTAGGTACTGTGTAGTCACCAGTTGGCAGAACGCAGTCACGATCCCACCAGATCCACTGTACCACCTTCCTTGACCCTCTCATTGGGCTGCCATGTGCAACGGTTGGCTTCCATCTTGGCTCCTTCAAGGTAGTTGCATTCTCAGACGGCAGAGCTCGAACCACTCTCGATTCACCGACAGACAGCATTGAACCACTACCAAGCTCCAAGCTCCAAGCTCCAAAGCTCCAAGCAACCCAAGCACCACCATCATCATCATCCACCAAGACGGGGCGTCAGGGCGCAGGCAATGCAACGCGACGCAACGCGACGCAACGCAACTCAGCTTCTGCAGTTCCGCATGATGATGTTTCTGTGTCTCTCTCTTTCTTCCTCTCCTTCCTCTCTCTTCCTCTCTTTTCAAAACACACAAACAAACATACACAAACACGTGTGCTGACCATCTGCATCCCATCACATATATCATCATGGCATCAAGACCCCCAAGACTGTCTCCTCAACACCTCCCAGTTGCGTGAGTGCCATCTGCATCGTGGGAGGCAAGTGTGGCATGGATATAGGCCAACAACCCAGGAGGACCCTGATAGGTACCTTACCTGGAACGTCTCTGCTATGCCAATCATGGCATGTGCCTAGTATATCCGCACCACCTTGTTCAAAGGTACACCCATCCATCAACTTGCACGGTGCCCTCGACATGGCCGACCAGCGTACACCAGTAGTTTCAACCTGACCCGTTGGATTGGAACACCCGGCTGTCCCTTGCGCTTGTCTCGATCAGATCAGATCTTAGTCTGGAATCTGCACCAAACATCCCAACGGCCAAGCCCCGTCCGGGCTTCCTTCTCACCCTGTACAAATCTCATGCCCTTCCCCATGTTGGCTCACGGCATCCACCAGGCACCAGTATTACATGTGCTGTAGCCGTAGCAAGGCCGATCCTTCAGCATCCTAGAGTGGGCAGGACACTGCAAATGGACTCTTTGAAAAGTCCTTCCCCCCTGAGTGAGCTCCTAAGGGAAGACTGCGGACTTAATTATCGTTTCTCCCTCCTCGCTCGAAACCCTCGGATGAGTACCTGTTATTAGCCTCGTCATGCCACCCTGTTTTCTTGTGCCATCCCTATATCACCTTTCCCAAAGATGTCATCCATCGTGACGCGTGTGCGCCAGCCTCATCTGAATAAGCACATCCCTCAGCCTCACAGGTCTTTTGCGGCTCTCCCGAGCCCGATGACCAGTCCTCTCGTTACTTAACCAAAGCACCTGGTCAACGACGGGGTCCTGGCTCGATAATAACACATTCTGGTCGGCCATGCAGCACCCGAGCACCAACCTGCTCACGACAAGTTCTGCCTCGACATTGGTCAAGACGACAGGGCGATCCTTGCCGCCTAGGAAAGCGGGTGCTGATACCATCGAGGATGCTTACGTCCAGTTCATCCTGTACTGCAACCCAGGAGTCCCGCTCGAGACAGACACCTCGGCGTTGAGAGAGGCATTCCGGATCCCACCGAAAAGCGGGGGCAAGTCGTTCAGCACCTACACTCTCTTCGAGCTGATCAGGCAGTTCCAGAACAAGGAGATAAAAACGTGGGCCGAGCTCGCCTTGCGCCTAGGTGTTGATCCTCCGGACCAAGACAAGGGCCAGAGCACACAGAAGATCCAGCAGTACGCCGTCCGCTTGAAGGTAAGCCCATCCTAACGAAGACAGACAGAAAGACAGCCAGACAGACAGACAGATGTCTTCCGTTTAACCGACACGGGGAGGAGACGCAACTGACACATAGCAGCGCTGGATGCATTCGATGCATCTCGACGCCTTTTTCGACTACATGCTGAACAACCCTCACGAATACTGGACCCAGGTCCCCCAGGATCCGAACCCAGTCACAGAAGAGGGCCGCGATGGGGTGGCTGCTGAAGACGACATGGCGCTGCGCTCTCTCCTGCCGCAAATCCGACCACGGAGGGGGAGGAAACGGCCAGACGACGAGGACTCCAGCGTGTCACCTTCCCAGAGGCCGAGAATGGAGGGAGCGGGTAGTGACTTTGGCCCTGGAGGCCCCGTCGGTAGCACTCAGCCACTCGACCTTTGGGCCGTCCATCCAGAAGGGGGTTCCGCCCTCTTCCAGCCGCAAGATCAATACGCGCGGATGAACATGAGCATGGAAAACCTAGGCGTATCGTGGCCCGGTGAGGGCTTCGCCCATACCCCGCTGGCCGCGCACCCCTATTCTGCAATCACGCCGTCCACGGGACAAGTGTTGTGGCCAGACCAGCCCGAAGAGCCCAAATCAGCCATCACGCCTAGCAGGCCGAGATACAACCGAAGACATGGCGCAAAGGTGGTTTCCTCCGCGTGGAGGAGTGGTGGCCCGGGGGGCTCTGGCAAGACGCGTGGCAGACCACCCCTGAATCGTCAGTTGAGCAGCACGACTAACGACCCCTCGTCGCCCTTCTCGGCCTTCCCTGCGCAGAGCCCGGGGGGCAGGCAGCAGCACTCGCCCCATATGAACCCCAACTTGTCGTCGAATAATGCCATGATAAGACCCAGCCCGACTGTCGCGGCTGCCACGATCGCTTCGGTACCGCAGACGAATTTGAGCATGAGCCAACAGCAAGAGACGTCTTTTGGCCACCCACAAGGAAGTGAGGCTCTGGTCCGGGCACAGGCTCAGGCTCGAGACCTGAGACCTATCCGGAGTCGACTGTCGCTTCACGTTCCGGAACGAACAGGCGGAGGGGTCAGGCTCGCCACGCCACCGGGACCGGCCCCTCCGGTGGTGATGATCAATGGGTCGGCGATGGCGGACCACCAGGAAGTCAACTTCAACATAGACCCTGCCGAGGCCAGCACGCCAGCGATGGAGGCCTTCGGGACGACGGACAACCCATACGTACCTTTCCAACAGCAACAACAACCGTACCAAGCAAATGCTGCGCCGGCTTTACGAGCGCAGTATAACACTTCTTCCTCGTTTATGGACATCCCACAATCACAGCCACATCATCATCAAGCACAACAACAGCAAACACAACAACAAGCACAACAAAAACAGCAGCAACAGCAACAGGAACAGCCTCGAGGCGTCCGCTTGACCGACAAAGACGACCGGACAAACCTTGATGAGGTCGAGTCCCTCTTCACCTACGACCTGGTAAACGCGCAGTGGTTCGACGCGGCAGGAAACCCGGCGGCGGCGTGCGGCGTGGACGAGGCGGTGGGCATCAGCAGGCAGATGATCGGGGACGTGATGCGCGGGGCGGCAACCAAAGAGGCGTTCCTGATCAACGTGGCAGCGCTGGCGGGCGGCAGCAGCGTCCTGAAGAGCGGCAGGGGCGTGCGGGTGCACAGGGGCGCGCCGCGGCCGGACGGCGCCGCCGTGTATGACTGCCACTGGGAGCTGCGGCTGGGGGACATCCGGGGGACGTATAGCGTCCGGGTCGCGCTGGCGCGGGGAAGGGGGAGGGGCAGGGGGAGGAGGAGGACGCTGAGGGGGAAGAGGACGATTCTGGTCCCCGCGGGGAGGGGGGTGAGGCGGACGAGGCGGAGCGCTGGCAGAAGAAATACCGCGACCTTCTCGAGACGGTGCAACAGCAGAGGTCGGAACTGAGCGAGTTTAGAAAGGGCATTATCAAGTTGTGTCAGCCGAGGACGGGAGGGGCTCCCGGCGAGGACATGATGGGATAGTGACAACTTGTAGCAGCACCATGACGGGAATGTGTCCATGGGGTCAGGAAGGAGAGGTTGATATGTGGAGTTTTGGGCATGGTGAAATGATGGACGAGGCTTGTGGTGTCCAAGCAGGGAGGGGCTGGTGCATTGCGGAATACCCTACAGTCTTGTTCCCCGGCGTACGTCTTGATTCTAGAGGAAGAACAAAAGGTGGTGTATTTTGGCTTGTTGAGATACCATGGAGAGTTACTAGCATGAAATCCCCAAGGTCTGTATTTGTTTTGTTCGCTTTGCTTTCAGTATTGCCCGGGAGGAGAAGGCATGTTGCGCATCGGAGCCTTGCGTGTCGTCCATAGTGATAGATGAGATGACATGCTGAGCAGGCTCCTGATGAGAAGGGGCCGGAGTCTGTCTACTGTGGGCTGTGGTATATACATAGGAAATCAAACAAATCAACATGGCCCCTCGCGTGAGGCAACCAATTGGCCGACCCTCGTCCATGACTTAATTACATGAGGGTAATATCGACGACTCATGACGGTCGACGTCAGCAACGCTGGCGTACATGGCTTTGGTGTTTGTGGTTCAAGGTTTGGTCGGAGACTGGTGGCTTAGTAACGACCCATGCCTCCTCACCGGCAAGTGAGTACCTAGGTATCACTCAGCCTTTTTGGCCTTCCTTGTGCCCAAGCATCGACAAACATGGAGGGCATGTCTATGGATCATTAGATTGTTTATACATCAGCATCAGCGAAGGCACGACTGGAAAGTTGTCTGGGAGGCAGGTATGGTTGTTCAAGCAGGTAGGTAGATGACTGGATGATTCGAGGCCAATGAGTGCTACGTGACTGAGCCTCAACCCATCCTTTGCCTTTCTTCGTATATACCGATGTCAAGTGATTGAGTACAGTATAAACCATATGGCCTTACACGGGCAGACACCAGAACCTTTACTCAAAAGCTGGAAACTATTTATACGTGAGAGTTGGTTCTCGATGCCGGGTGATGTGCAATGTAGTAAGTAGCACTTGAGTTTTGAGCCTCTCTTTTTCCCCTCGCCGATGCATTGACGTCTTCGAAGTCGTATCCCGCGATGGATCGCTGATGGTGCCAAAGATCCTATCAATACTACGTGTATATGATATGCACCTAGACATGTATGTCTGAGCTGCAGGAGCCGAACCATTTGAGGGGAGAGGGGGTTGCAGGCCCTTTCGCCCCTGGACTTCAGCCGTTGTCACTCACACCTTCTTTGCTCTTGTCTGTCTCGCAGGCAAGCAGCAGCGACTAGATTTGCCCATGGAATCCTAAGCCAGGTGTACGCCCGCCCGTATTTTGCCCAGTATACCGTGTAGAAGGGGGGGGGATGGTCGCGTGAGCCCACCTGACTACTTATGTTACACTGGCTGTAGTTCTGGGCCTTGGAGGTGTTTCTGCAGGTGAGTCTGGTCCCTGTCTATCATCAAAAGTCAATTCCATCCGAGGGGACCCATGGCCACACCGGCTATATGTGCATATGTACCCAGCCCTGGAGGTATGTGCCGGTATGTGCCGGTATGTACCCAGTTCAGGCATTTTGAAGTTCAGATCCGTACACTACATACACTATGTCCATATGTATACTGAAATATTTGAATGTCTGAACCCTTTTCCTTTCCTTTTTTTTACTTTTCCTTCTCTTTTTTTTTATTTGACTTCTGCACTGGTGGCGATGATCCTTGGTTATATCCGGGGTTCTGTGTGCCTTTTGAGCATAGCGCGTACCACTCCACACATCTACAGTATCTGGAAGTTCTCGACCGGCTGGGCTTGGACGGACTCCAGGGCTCGTGTCTGGCTCAAGGAAAAGTTGGAGGTGGGGCAAAGTCACTGTCCCGACGGATGTCCTCTTCAGGAATTCCAACCAAACCTAAAGAACGGTCGCGAGCGCTAAACATTTACCCCGGGCTTTTGGGGCTTTTGCTTAGTGGACACTCTGGGGTTTTTGCGGAGAAGATTGAAGCATCCATGGATCATGTCAACGTATCGTTGATGACGACTCAACCTTCTCCATTGTATTTTTTGGGTTATGCTTTTTTAACTGGCTCAACCCTCCCTCACCCATGCATGCAGTTCCCAAAGGCTGCGCAGAGACCCGACGTTTTGTTGTGTTCTGCTGTATGTTGTACATATCCTGTCGTGGCTTGTTGCGTACTGATGTTTTTCTCTCGTTCAAGCCCCCCGTTGTTAAACATTGTTAACGTAGACTGCAGCTCCCAGCTTCCTGTAGTTATGTTGCGCCCTGCCTAGAAACTAAAAGGCGGCTCTTCCATCCTCCCCTTCTCGGCAAGGCTTATCAGGCCAGAGTCAAGCTTCATCCAAGAGCGGCCTGCTGCTCTAGGCGTTGCCCAAGCTCCTTGGGCTCCTGCAACCCATGCCTGAACCGGGCGCTTTCTATAGGCCCAGGTGAAGCCTCGTGACGTCAACGTGCTTACGAGCGGTCAAATAATAGTCTATTCTGCTGAAGTTTTCTATTGGCGCTTGCCTTGGCGGGCATGGCCACATAGCACAGTTAGTAGGTAGGTATGCAGCTGGTATGTACAGATTACTGTGGCAATGCCCTTATTTTTACTGAACTACCACAAAAGGTTGTCGCCGGCTGTCGTCGGCAGGACAGAGGGATCTGGATGAACCTTGCCCCTTTGCGGGTGGGGATTTTGTTTGAGGCGAAAAGCGGCTGAGGCTAATAGGTCACATGAACACACGCCTGCCTTTGTCTGTCGATGCCGGTTTCGCGTGGTCACGAGCGTTCCAGCGTCATGCACCACACAAACAGACAAACCATGGACTATTCCGGCTGTCTGGAACTCCAATAGGCGTCCTTTGCGCGAGGGGACATCGTGTCGCATTAGAACCATGCAGAGGGGGGAAACAATCCAGGAGTCGAGTTGCAGTTGCAACGGGATCTGCACATTCCAACCCGCCCAGGACTGACGGCACAGCTTGCAATAAGAAACCCGGCCAGCTGGGGCACTTGTGTCAATCCGTCGCATTGATCTGGGAAAGGAAGAAGAGAGAGAGGGAAAAGACTCCACACCTCCCTCCACTATTGGATGTCACTGACAGGGTGTCAACATTATAGCCCTGGTTGGTGTGGACCCAGCCTTTTCCCCAAACCCCAGAAAGAGAAAAAAGGTGCCGTTCCCCATGGAGAAAAAGAGGGTCACAAGACACGCGAACCCCTGGACAAGATAACGCAAACATCGTTAGGTACATATAACAGTACATGACTAAGATCAGATCCAGCCAACGTCCGCCACCAAGGCCAAGTAGCCAAGGCATTTTCAGCGACAATTTCCCATATCTTGGCCTGGCATCTCTGCCGCCTTTTGGCGTTGCTAGCCAGTGCTGAACTGCAACATCCGTGAGCGTCTCCATCAGACACTGCCGGCGGGAGCAGAAGCCACCCGGTCAGCAGCTTGACCAAGTCCAGCTAGGCCCTGCAAGCAATCGGGCTCTACTGTGCTTACGTGGGCCCACGGCTTGGCTCGAGGGGCCAACTTCTCGAGGGCCTCAAATGAGAGCACAGCAGCTGCTCCCAGTCGATCCTTGCCCTTTTGTTACTGTATCCCGCTGGAGGCGGCCAGAGGGATTCCATCCATGTCACGCGCGTACCCGAGATAAAGAATCTTGGGAGACATATCAATACATACGCACTTAGTTGTATGCGCACAAACACCGGTCCGGGAAGGGCTGACTTTTTAGTACTACTGCCACTGTTGTGTAACAATACTGCACGGGCCCTGGGTCCTCCCTTGTTGCTTTGTGTCCCAAGGTGCTTTGGATGCAACTCGAGTGGTTTCCCGAGGCTCTGGTATTGGGACAAGCAAGTGTCTTGCCTCCTACCGTCTCGCCCAGAGCTTCAAGTCCGTCCTGCCAGCCTGCTTGTCGTGCTTGACCTGCTTGCGGGGCCGCTGATGATGGGGGTTGCACCTAGCAATGCATTCCAGTACGGAACACAAGTACTTCCAAAAGTACTTGCGCAGGTGCCTTGCAATGACCCATCTGCACCAGCCCATTCGCCCAACCCCTGTGGCACAGGCCAAGACGAGACAGCTCGCTTGATGGACGAGGCTGGCAGGGTCCAGGGATTACCTGATGGTGTACTCCATACTAGACGTATACCGGTACATTCCTCCAGGAGCTGTAAGAGCCTACCTAGGTACCTAGATATCGTTGCATCGGTTGGTCCATCCGCTTCGGGAAGGACTCCAGGAACTCCCCAGAAGCCCTAGAGGTCCTCCTGCTTCCGGGAGGGGGGGGAGCGCCTCATGGGCCCCTCACTTCGAATGCGCCTGCCTTCGTTTAAAGAGTCGTGTGGCTGCTGGTAAGCCCAACTTGGTCCGTCTCGTTCTGTCTTACTCTTTCTTCCTTCACATCATGTGCCAGTGAAGTGAGAACAAAGCCTGGACCGCATCTTGCCTTCCTGACTCGCCTTATACCACGATCGAGGAGGTATATACTCAGGCCTCGGCGCACACAATCATACTACCTGTCCGCCTCTCGCTTACCAGAACGAGTCCCGCCGCCGTAGTTACTGTTCAAACACACGCCCAATCTCTCTCATACTGTCACCATGGCGGTTGAAGAAAAAACAACGATAGGCATTGAGCCTGTCGAGAAGTAAGTAACTGTCATGTCGGAGTTTGGCTCCATTATTCAATGTAAACATGATGTGCTGACGGGAATCAAGGTCACCGCAATATGCAGACCACTCGCATGCAGAGCAGGGTCACCACTCGCCTGCGATCAAAAGCACCGACCTCTCGGAGAACATTGAGGCCAAGATCAAGAACCCACTCGCCGGCATCCCGAGGCATGAGCTCATGGCCCAGGTCGAGGAGTTCGCCGAGGAGAAGGGCGTCGTCGAGTACGTCGACTACCTGAAGAAGGGCGCCCTGGTCGCCCAGGACCCGGACAACTACGAGGACATACACGGCGAGTTCGCGCTCACCCCCGAAGAGGTCGTGGTCCTCCAGAGGGAGGTCAGCCACAAATGGAAGGTCCCCAGGACGCTCTACCTGACCATCATCACCTGCTCCATCGGCGCTGCCGTCCAGGGTTGGGACCAAGAGGGCAGCAACGGCGCGAACCTTTCTTTCCCCAAGGCCTTGGGCCTCGACACGGACACCACCTACGGCATTTACATTCAAGGATTGATCAACTCTGGCCCTTACATCGGTAGCGCGTACGTTCATACTACTTCATCTCGGCTTTTCCTTTTTTCGGACAGACAATATGCTGACTTGTTAATAGGTTCATTGGATGCTGGCTGTCAGACCCTCTGAACTTCTACTTGGGACGGCGAGGTGAGTTCGAACATGGCCCTGTGTACTCATATGTGGCACGGCTTTATTGACTTCTGGACTGTAGGAGCCATCTTCTTTGCTGCGCAGTTCTGCTTCTGGCCTGTTATTGGTAGTGCCGTCGCTCAGACTTGGCCACAACTTCTCGTCTGCCGCCTTCTGCTCGGAATCGGAATGGGTGCCAAGGCGAGCAGTGTCCCTATCTACGCCGCCGAGAACTCTCCCGCAGCAATCCGTGGTGCTCTTGTCATGAGCTGGCGTAAGTGTATCCCGTCCCCTCCCCCTCCCCCAAAATCGGGGGGCATGCACAGTCAGTGCATCATCAAGGCTGACATGGTATTTTCACAGAAATGTGGACGGCATTCGGCATCTGTCTCGGAACATGCGCAAACCTGGTCGTCGGTAGGACTGGTGCCATCGCATGGCGGCTTCAATTCGGCAGCGCCTTCATCCCAGCCATACCTCTGATGGTCCTGATCTTCTTCTGCCCCGAGTCCCCGCGTTGGTATATGAAGAAGGACCGCTACCCGCAGGCCATGAAGTCACTGCTCCGCCTCCGGAACCACCCCCTTCAGGCGGCCCGGGATCTCTACTACATCCACGCCCAGCTCGAGGTTGAGAAAGATCTCATCCACGGCTCAACCTATGTCAAGCGCTTCATTGAGCTCTTCACCATCCCGCGTCTGCGACGTGCAACTCTGGCTTCGTTCGTCGTCATGATTGGCCAGCAGATGTGTGGCATCAACATCATTGCTTTCTACTCGAGTACTATCTTTGTGGATGCCGGTACTTCGGAGTATAACGCGCTGCTCGCCTCGTTTGGTTTCGGTCTGGTCAACTTTATCTTTGCCTGGCCTGCCATCTGGACTATTGACACTTTCGGACGACGCTCCCTGCTCCTCTTTACGTTCCCTAACGTGAGTAAATTGTCACTGACCAAATTCCCTTTCTGAAAATTGTGCTTGGGCTAACACTACTGAATCTACTAGATGGCCTGGTCGCTGCTCGCTGCTGGTCTCTGCACTCTCATCCCTGGCCAAGGCTCTGTCCACCTTGGCCTCGTCGCGCTGTTCATCTACATCTTCGCAGCCTTCTACTCGCCCGGCGAAGGCCCCGTGCCCTTTACCTACTCGGCCGAGGTCTTCCCCCTATCGCACCGTGAAGTGGGCATGGCCTGGGCTGTGGCGACGTGCCTGTTCTGGGCAGCCGTGCTCACCGTGTCCTTCCCCGCCATCCTCAAGGCCATGGGCGTTGTGGGCGCGTTCGGCCTGTACGCCGGCTTCAACGTTGTGGCGTTCTTCATGATCTTCCTCTGGGTGCCAGAGACGAAGCAACGCACGCTGGAGGAGCTCGACTACATCTTTGCCGTCCCCACCCGCACCTTCATGAAGTACCAGATCAACACGTTCCTGCCCTGGTGGTTCAAGCGCTACGTGCTGTGCAACAAGCGGGCCAAGCTCGAGCCGCTGTACCACTTTGACCGTGTCGAGAGGGTCGTGTCCGAGGACGAGAGCGACCACATCGACAACAAGACGAAGACAGAGTTCAGGGAGAACACTGCTGTGACACAGTGATGAGGGGGTGTTATATGATGGTGCTGACGCATGTCTCTTTTTCTTTTCCCTTGGGTGCTGAGTAAAATGATGACTGATGAGTAAAACATGCCTGGCCTTGCATATATATCTTGGAGGGTGTTTGGATATGGAAGGAATTGGAAGTTCAGTTGGATACTGAAGGTTTATAGGGATTTATCTAGTCCGCTTCTGATTGATACCTCATCTTTTTGTTCTTACTTCGTCTCTTGTTAGAGGCTGAAGTAGATATACCACAGTTGTCATCAGACACTTTCTGTTATATAAACAATGATACCTCTTGCAATTACTTCCTTCCCAGGACTGGTTGGTCCTTAGAAGACATGTGCTTGATGGCCTAGGTTGTCTTTTATGGTACGAAGCTTTTCTACGGTCGGCAGGTCAAGAGACTTCAGGGTCCGCAGAGATACCTCCCAAGTACCTAAGGTACCTTCCTGGCTGTGAGTCCCTACTTAGTACTGAGGTGGGCTTACCTACAGGGCAACTACGCAAACAAAGACCTTTCATCTACCCTGGAAGTTTCTTTCCTCCTAAAAGAACATCACCAGGTCAGCAAGTGTTCCATCATTGAAGGACGACGTACCACAATCTGCAGCAACCAACTGCACTTCAAGCTTCCAACAAACCATTTCGACGAACATCAACAAACAGCCACCATGTTGCCGTTCATCCTCATCGTAAGCTCTCACCAATCACCACGACAAGCCCTCCCTGAAAGCAATAGCTAACACCCAAATGTCACCAAGTCCTTCTCCGTGCTCCTGGCCGCCGCCAGCCCCGTCAACAACACTAGTGGCACCTACACCACCAACGCCACCAACGTCACCAACGCGCCCATGTGGATGGGAGACGTGCCCGGCCACGGCCACGTCGAGCTCTACGGCGACGCGCACGCGGTGCTGGAGCAGATCTTCGCCCTCAGCCCCGGCCTGCGGGGGGACGCGCTCTACCAGCCCGGCTACAACCCCTTCATGAGCCCGCACCCCGGCGGCGGCGGCGGCGGTGGCGGCGCCCTCAACATGTCTGACCACACCGTGGCCGCGCGCGGGGCCCTAGTCAACCACGAGATGAGCGCCGACAACGAGTATACCGAGGCTCACTTCTTCTGCGGCACGTTCGCGACGGGGGACTACTGTGCGTGATTAAAGAATGCTCAAACAGCTTTGGTGATAAATAGCTATTGGGTTGTTTTCCCCACACGAATGTTTATGCTGACTCCGACGAACCCCCAACCCACAGACGACTCGTACGAGGCCATTGCCGCCGTCCACACCGGCCAGAACGGCTACTGGACGATCAGCGCGGCGAGGAGCCAGGACCCGCCCGTCCCGATGTGCATGCGGCTGGCATGTTCGGTCGAGGACGGCCGGTACGCGAACACGGCCGTCTATGTACGTACATGCATCCCCATGATGGATAGGCTGCGGCCAAGCTGCAGTAGACTTGGGACACAGGCAAGGAACCAAATAAGCTAATATACACGTGGACAGTGGTGCAACGATAATCCCTTCCCGGTGACGGCCCCCGCGCCTGTGCTCGCTGCCGTTGCAGGAAGTAAGTCCCTCGCCGCCCCTTGGAGTCCTCCTTCCTTGTCGTTGTCGTGGGATATGGCTAACCCCACATCCGCCTGACAGTGGTCGCCAGCGGTTACAAATCCTTCGAATGGTCCGGCTGCTGCCAGAACAGCCAGCAGAAGGGCAAGTATGGGCAGTTCTCGGGCCAGATCTTCATCGGCAACGGGACCAACGTCAATGTCGGATGGGGAGACTGCTCGGTTCCTGATTATTTCAGCAGCCCGAGCCAGTACCCGTATCCTGGAAAGTACGGCGCATGCTCCTGAGGGAGGGGTCAAGAAGAGCCTGTGCGCTAGAGAGAGCAGGTGATTAGGAGACGCTGGTTTGGAGCAGTCAACAGGGGGATGGTTCTGTGTTTCGTAGCAGTTGAGGTAGGCTATGGCACATGTTATGCTACCTTCTTGAAAGTGGCACTACATAATACATCACGAGGTATTCTGGCGGAGGTTCCCCTTGCCAAATTGACTGTGTTCCGTCTTAGATTCTAGGTTATGACAGGGTGAATTCTGGCTCTCCTGAGCCATCAGTATATGTCATACTTGCTGTCTTGTCTGCGTAGTAAAGTGTGAGTGGAGGGGTAGGTTGATCATCTCTGCTTACTAGTAAGCATGCCATGTTAACTCTTTCGAGGATATTCTCAACTTAGTCTTTGCTTGCCCAACGATTGCATGCATAAATATTGACGGAATGGACAGAGAGTATAGTTCGACCAGTCAAAAAAAGAAGCTCTGATGCAGTGTGTGGATTGAGCAGTGCAGTCGGTTTCCCGGTTGCTCGTCGAGACGTTGGTCACGCCTTTTATTTCCAGTTTGTTCGAAGGCTGAGCAGGCTGGCACAGCCTTTCCATGCCCTCAATTGAGATGCTGCATGTGTCTGTGAGGCTGCGGGTTTCATACCACCCTCTCATATAGGGTACCTGGTAGGTACTTAAGGTCTATTTCGATTGGTCGAGCAAGCCGGCTTCTGGCTTCCACCAATCGTCTAACACGGATGTCCCCGCTTTAAACGACGGTGGACACGTAAGGCTGCCAGAGTGTGGGAACGATGCTATCATTTACCCGTTCTTTTGCGTGTGTGTGTGGTGTATGGTTTGTTGAATATTTTATTACTGTATATCTCTCTTGTTTAAGATGGCTCAATATTATTGAGTTCTACTTGATATCATGCTACGCGTGCTCCTCTGGCTGGCTGATTAGACGTGCTTTGAGTCTCTGAGTCTTAGTGTCTCTCCAGGCCGATCGAAAAGCATTTGCCTAAGACTTAGTTGCATGGAAAGTGCGTTGATATGGGTGATGTAATAGCGGTGGAGGGGGGATCAATTAGGCGAGGACTGCATACGAAGTGTTTGTTTGGAACAAATTTCGTGGTGCGCGCCCTAGATTGGCGAGGTTGATCACAAAACAGGCGAAGTCCGAAATGCGTCCCAGACAGCCATGGCCAGGTTGGAGCGTCTCTCATCAATATTGCTAATCCGGGGTGGGAGGTTCGAAACAAGATGCCCATTTGTCCCACCGTCCACACCAGCAATGGGGAAGAAGGAAATCGAAAGGCGTCGAAAGGCTGTCTGTCAGCTGCGCGGTTTGTTATTATTGTTATGATCATTACCACTTCGAGTTCGTATCATGGTAGGTGTGGCGTGCTCCCTAACAAAAAGTGGGTTTTCAGGGTCCATCCTGCAGCCCGTTCTTCTGGGTGACCGGACTGACAGACTGAATCATGATGCTGGCAGGCTGGCAGGTTATATGGGCCACAAAATCTCACTCTCCATCTTTGGCGGTACCCAATCGTGATAATTGTTCAACATGATTGTATCAAGTTTGGCTTAATGCTCGCCAGCTGCTTGTGTGCATACCATCGACGTCTGAGGGTGAGGGGACGAGTGAGGTGGGCGATGATCTGTATGTAGATCTCTTTGCCCAGACAGACCTGAGCAGATCAGGGCACTAACTATACTCTCCCTTTAGCATTGGAAGAGAGCTGGGAGATAGATAGCTTGGGGCAGGGCCATGTTGATCATGTGCGGTGTATAAAGAAAAAAACCAATCAAAGAATAATACATGGCATGCAGTTCATCGTACTTACATATATGCTGTGACATACATACATAAATACATACATATATATACACGCACAAACACCACCAAAGGTCCAAGGCAGAGCTGATGAGGCGCTATTATACATCAGCTCAACGCTACCCGCGAGGGATCGGCAGTCCTAGCCGTGCCAAAAGCTGCAAAGCAACAATTTCTTGGAAAAGTGCCCCAGGCGATGACGTGTTTCCCGGAAGTCTAATTCCAGGAACGCGGCTTGGGAACAGCAGGCAATGTCTATCAAAAAAAGCCACCTCATCTCACAGTGGGAAACCAACCCTGCAAGATCGACGATGTGATGCTTGGTACTCACCCTCACGCACACACACACACACACACACAGTATGCAGACGGGCTCAGCCAGGCACAGACACTTTCACCGGTCGTCAGTCCACCGCCCACTTCCCCCCCACCTCTATATTATTCATAGGTAATATATATAAATATATACATAGTAACCATGCAGTGAACTACGTTCGGGCTCAATATATGTCACTTGTTTTTCTCGTAAGGAATCAATAACACCACCCCATTGCTGGTTCCTGTGTGTTCTTGGCCCATTATTAGATCACGAGAACACAACCACCTACACTCTTCAGGAGACTGCTACACCGACCGTTACGGTCGAAAAGGTCAAGATGCGATTCTCTGCTCTCGGCCCCGTCATCCTGAGCATCGGGGCCCTTATCCTCACATTACTATGCCTGTTCGCAGGATCTAAAAAGTCCTTCCTGGCAGATACCTCCATCATCACAGTAAGTCAGAGCCCAACCACCCAACAAGTCCCCTATCTCTCTTTGTATATATATACATGTAAATATATATATATATCATATTTCCATTGCGCCTGTAATTTGCTAACTCCCCCTCCCCCCAAAGGTAAACACATCCCAGATCGGCGACAACCTCCTCAGCAGCGACTACATCACCAGCCACCCGGAGATCAGCGCCGTGCTCGACCTGATCCCGGAGTCTGTCCAGGACGACGCCGAGGAGCTCCTCAACGCCGTCATCCGCCGCCTGGGCATCCACGACTTCTACAGCGCCAACCTCATGACCTACTGCGAGGGCTACTACGAGCCCGCGGCCGTGCCCAACGCCACCCTCCCGCCCGGCTCCATCTCGCGCAACGTCACCTACTGCAGCCCGCGCAGCGCCTCGTTCCAGTTCGACCCGCGCGCCGCCCTGCAGCGCGACCTCAACGCCTCGGGCAACTCCTGGCTGGACGTGTCGGCCGACCTCGAGTGGCCCGACGAGGTGGACCAGGGCCTGCAGTACGTGCACGTCGTGCAGCGCGTGGCCTTTGTGGTGTACTGCGTGGCGGCGGGGCTCGAGGCCGTCGCCGCCGCGTCGTCGGCCCTCGCCATCCTGCTCTCGTCGGGCGGCGGCCGCCTGTCCGCCTGCGCCAACGTGCTGCTCGCCGCCCTGGCCTTCGTGCTCGCCCTCGCCGCCAGCGCCCTGGCCACCGCCGTCGCCGTCGTCGGCGAGAAGGCCGTCGACCACTACGGCGAGGAGGTCGGCATCTCGGCCGTCGCGGGCCGCAAGTTCCTCGGCCTGACGTGGGCCGCCACGGCGGCCATGCTGGTCTGCGTCGTCTGGTGGACCGTCGGCTGCTGCTGTGGCCGCCGGAAGAAGGCGAGGGGGCCGCGGGGCGAGAAGCAGGGCTCGTTCAATACGTCATCAAGTGCTTGAGGATTTCTCTGTTTAAGAAGTTGAGTGAGATTTGGAACCGCGTGGCTGGGTTGTGTGAGAGGCCGCGGCGCTGGTGGGGAGGGTTGTAATTTTTGACGGTACTGCCGTTGTAATGTCGTCGTTTGGCCACGAATGTTCCTGGTAACGGCATCCGGGAGAAGGAGTCGTGGGGCGATGGGACCATGATAATGAAGCTCTGCGTGCTGCCGGCCACAGGTATTTATGCCCAGATATGATAATGGGAAAGGTGTGTGTGTGTATGTATGGTTCTGGCAGCACGTCCAGACATGATGGGAGGCCCACAGGCAAAGGGTCGACGTGATGAAGCAAGTGAGATACTTTGGGAGACAAGACGCTGCTCCTTAGAGCCCCTCGAAAGAATTTGATGGACAGTGTATTCAGTTGCGTTGGGGAGGGTGTTTGCAGATGAAGAAGCCATTCTAGACAGAGTATATCTCGTCAGCCTGGATCTGTAACGCCTGGTCACTGTGACAACAGGCGGGCGAGGAAGGGCCATGAGAGCCACGACTGTGACCTGACCAAGGCGACGGTAAAGACCCGAGTCCCTGCGACAATAAGAGAGAATAGTGACGACAAGGAATGTTTGGCAAGCCCTCATTTCCATGATTAAGCATCGTTAACAGTGGAGTTTCCCTCCGATGTCCCAAGACCCCTTAGCCACATCTCGAACAGTTGCGCCCTCACCTCATCGGCAACAGACTGCAACGAACCCCGCGTTGAGGTTTTGAAGGAAGCTGTAAAGAATTATAACAATTTGTGCCGCATTAGTACAAGTAGGCCTGTAACTAAGTGAAGAAGACCCATCCGTGGATGTTCAAGGCACCAAGTCCATGATACGCCAGCTGCCAAACTCCGCCTCTCCCTCCTGTTCCCTTTATGTTTTATAATGCAATCAAGAAAAAGGTCATGAACTCTAGCGAGACGAAGCATACTCGAACACTCCACTGCCTCCCTCTCGCCTCTTCTAGAAACCTGTAGCAGTATTTGAAGCCTAGAACCTAGCCGCCACCCCGCCTCCCCAAAATCCTTCCACGTTTGTCGCATTGGGCCCTTTCCCTGTCATTATGCCGGCCTATCGAAGCCATCAAATTCACTCATCGCCCTCGCCATCGTGGCCTCGTCAAGCCCCTGATCCGAACCCTACTCCGAATCATCCTCAGCCGTCGGGACCCTCCTCCCGTCAGGCATGCCGTCAAGCCTCCGGTTGTCCATTCCAAAGCCGGCATGCTAACGCCGGGTGAACATGAACTGCACGGACTCTCGGGCGTTCTGTGTCGCCCAGACGCTGTTCTTGCCCCCCTTACGCCACTCGTCGCCCGCCGCGTCCTCACCCCCGCCGCGGCTCGCCTCGCCCATGATGACCTCGAGGTCGCGCTTTTGGCTGCTGAGCCAGTTGCGCACAAAGTTGGCCGGGTCCTTGCTGAGGCTCTCAAAGAACGAGTGCTTGGCCTTTGAGTCCGCAATGGCCTGGATCATGACCGCGAGCTGGTCGTCGAGCCCCCGGACCTGGTTGAGCATGTTGACGTATTGCGGGTCCTGGAAGAACTGCATCAGGCGGGCCTGGAGGGTGTCGCCGACCACGACGCGCACGTCGTAGATGGTGGGCTGGGGGTCCTTGTGGAATTCCTCGTCGACGCGGACGGTGTAGGCCAGCTTGACAGGTGGGAGGGGCCGGAGGTGAGGCCCGATGTATTCTAGCAGTGCTGGGATGGAGCCGGCCTCCCTGCCGACGACCTACAACAAGCATGTCAGCAAGCCACAGTAGTCATAAAAATAAAGCACCACCTTCATACCTTCTTCAGCAGCTCATCGCAACGAAAGTTCCGCTTTTCCTCATCCTCTTGCAGGCCCATGAGCTTGATGTACTCCCACATGCCCATCTGAACCTCGGAGCGCGTAGCCACTTCCATATCCACTATGTCCGCCAGCGCAGGGCTCAACTCGTACCGCTCAGGATTCTCATCCCTGAAGAGGTTGATGGTTATGTTCATGGTCTCGTCCCCATTCCTCTTGAACGTCAACTCGTCAAAGTCGGCAGCAGCAGGAGGATTGGCGGCATTTGCTATCCTTTCGGGCTTGTTCCACTCCACGCTCTGCTCAGCGCCGTTGCGCATCTTGCTGCGATCGAACTCCACCGTCATGTGCTTGAAGAAATGCGAGAGTCGAGGCTTTGGCGGCGCCTTCGCGGCAGGGGTCTTGGCCTTGTCGGCTGGCGCGTCGGTGTCCATCTTTTCGCTACCGCCGCCCGCGGCCTCTTCATCCTTCTCGTACTCTTCATCGTCGGTGTCCAACAGCTCGCCCCGGATCTTCACGCGGAAGCTCGACTCGGCGTTCGTCGAGAAGTCGAAACTGTCCGTGTTGATCCCATTTCCCTGCCAGACCTGGTCCTCGACGGTGTTTGTGATCCAGATGCGCATGGTCTTGTACCGCTTGGCATTCCTGCTGACGGAATCCACAATGTCCAGCCTCTTCCGCGTGATGGTCGCGTCCAGCCTCCTCTCGAAGTCGCGCAGGTCCTTGTAGCGCTGGACGCCGTCGCTCATGATGCAGTCCTCGACGCCGTCGGGCATGGTCTTGTCGGTGGGCTTGCGCGCGCGCAGCTTGGCGCGCTCGATGGCGGCCTGCTGCTGCTGCTGCTTCTCGGCCAGCTGGGCCTGGTTGAGCGGCACGGCGGGAGGGTGGTGGAGGCCCTGGTTGTGGTGCATCATGGGCCCTGTTGGGGTTTGCGAAGCGCGACGGTTAGACATGATGAGGGACTGGTTGGAGCTGCTGGGGCTGGGGCTGGGGCGCAAAGATGTTGGGTTGCACGAATTGAGGAGGAAAGACGGGAAGGGAGGATGCCGTTGTGGGCTGTTGGTCCGGGGTGACCAACAACCAGCCGACACAAAAAGGTCACAGGGGAAACAGTGTACCGGTAGGACAGGGAGGGGGGAGGGGAAGGAGGAAGTGGTGGTGGTGTTGGTGTTGGTGTTGGTAGTGGTGGTGGTGGTGGTAAAGGAGGTGCGACTGGGATAACTAGCGACGTAGGTATCCAATCGAGGATAATCAAAGATTTGAAGTCAAAAATCGAACCCGATTACCTATTGACGTACCGATTCCTCCACGACGTGGAGCAGGAACATGCGGCGACCTCTGGGGCACATTTTGTGGGAACGGACGGTATTGTGGCTGCATCTTTGTTCAATCGGCCCCGGTTGCAGCCCCGCTTTCTTTTCTTTCCAGATCAGTTGTGCCTTGCAAATATGGATTCTTGTTCCGATAGGCCGGGGCTGATAAAAGTCCAAACTGTAATTGCTGTCGCGACGGCTTGGATCACGCGTTTGACGTGGCAGAGGATGATTGAGGTCTTGGGAAATGTGGAGTGTGTCTGTCGCAAGCACCAGTGATTACGGATTACAACAGCACTCAAATTTGACCAAGCAGCCCAAGGTACGCAGTAATGCCTGGGCTGGCAAGTCGGTGGCAGGCACCACTTGTCAGTGACCTGGTCCGTGCACACAACTGCTTGCCTTACTCAAGTGCCTACCTAGCTTAGTAGGTACCTGGGTACTTACTTACACAGGTACCGACATCAAGCTTCCTCCTCCTCCTAAGAAATACCTACAGTACCATGCACCTATCAGCACCACTGACCGCTGCCCCTCAGGGAGCTTCTCGTCTGGGGCGGGGGAAGCATTCTTCAAGTGAGGACCGCCTTGGCCCTGTGTACAAAAAAGTCAATGCATACACGGTCAAGCACGATATCACTGTCACAATCTCAGTCCACAGCTCACAGATGGACGCATACCAGCAGTCTTGTCTTGTCTTGTCTTAGTCTTCACTTCTCAACTCTGCCTGCCTTTGTATTCATGTTCCTGTCCACCCCCATCTCCCCTCCCCTCCCCCCTTCCAGATCTCCCCTTTCTTCCCTCGTCCAGTCAAGCCTGCAAGCGCAACGCTCAACAGATGCCAATTAAAAACAAAAAAGGAAAAAGAAAACACCACAAAAAAAGCTTTGCTGTTTATAAGTACAATACAAACGACACCTTCCATTCACTGCTGCCCAGATGTTTCCCCCGGCCCAAACAAAAGGAATGGTATGTGTGTATGGCCCAACGAGTCTTGCCAGAAAAGCTTGCTGGTTGGTGAAATTTTGATGGGGCTCCTTCGATGGTGAAACAGGCAGGTCTCTCTCTCTCTCTGCTCTTGACCCCCGTCCTCTCCTAAAGCGGTCTGCTTGCTCGAAAAACCAGATGAATACGTGCAACCAACCTTCCTGAGCCCTGTTACGCCGGAAAATGCCAGAATGTTCCCCGTTTGCCCTTCCCGTCCCTCGTGCGCGGAATGTATAAAAAGGATGATGAATAGTGTGTGAGAGGTGTGGTAAAGCATCTCGAGGGAGGAGAGGGGGTTTGTGTGGGTTGTGTAGTGGATTCGATCCGAGATGGTGAATTTCAGGTAGGGTATTTAGAACGCCGCGGTACCCAGTCCGTTCTTGGACGACCTCTTGCTGAAGCGATGCTTCTTCTGCTGCTGCTCTTCCAGACTAGCTTGACTCTTAGTCAACTGGTTCCGCCCACCTCTGTCGCTGATGCTGAATCCTCCATCCGGATATGGAACCTGTCGTGAGAGCGTGCTGGCTGGGCTGTGAGACATCGAGGATGACATGTCTCCAAACCCATTATCACTGTTGAACGAGCCGACTAGATCTTGAGACAGGCCCAGGTCCTTTGCTCTTTCCAAAGCCTCGACCCACTCGTCCACCGTCCCGGCGTCGTGTTGTGAAGATTTCGGCGCTTCAAACTGGTAATGGATGCCGTTCTGCAGATTATTAGAACGGGACATTTATCAAGCTATCATTTCTTTTTCTTTTTGTTTGGGGGGGGGGGGGAGTTTGGTTGCTGGGGCGCGGGAATAGCCTACCGTATCGATGCACCAGACGGCCTGCCCCTTCGCATCAGTTTGGGTCCGCCACGTGCAATCGGGCGTGAGGAGCGATATTTCTTGCTTGGCCTTTTTCTCCTCGCCGCCGGCCGGAGCTAGCATAACACGACCACTAGACGTAACCATGACCAGCCTTTGCTTCTTCTTCATTGTGCTTCCGCCGAAGAACCGTGAGAACTTGTTGTGCTGACCGTGTTCGCCTCTTCCGTGGGGGTTGTTTGGTATTGGAGAGGATATGACCATCAAGTCGCCAAGTTTCAGTATCCTCTCGTTTGACCTTGTCAGCACGGGTGACCACTCAATGTCCAACTGTGTCGGCGGAGGCAGCTCGGTGATGATCCTCGCAGGCCTGTTGCTGCCCCCATTCTGCGACTGCGGTGCTCTGGATGACAGGTTTTGGGAGCTGGAAGAAGCACCATTCAACTGGATGATGTGAGGCTCTTGTGCTGGTGGAATGTACGGCCGAAGTCGAGGCGCTTTCGTCCTCCACAGTCCCTTCCCAAACTTTTGACCATCAAAGAATTCGTGATTCTTGATGTGCTCGATGGTCAGTCTCATTCCAGGGTCCAGTACTAGACACCGCTCAACGAGGTCGCGTGCAGCTGGCGGAAACCCAGCAGGAAAATCATATTCCAAGCCCACGATCTTCTGGAAGGTCAAGTACTCTGTGCCACCCTTGAACGGGGGGCGACCAACGAGGAGCTGGTATATTATGCAGCCGAACGCCCAGACGTCGCTGGCCTTACCCGCAGTCTTGTCCGTGAGGAGCTCCGGGCTGACGTATTCGGCTGTGCCGACAAATGACGCCGCCCTCGAGCTTTCTTCGGCCGCTTTCGCATCTTCAGTAGGCGGTGGCCTCGGGTCCCTCGGGTCTGGTAGCAGCTTCGCAGTTCCAAAGTCGGTTATCTTGACGTGCATGTTGTCATCCAGCAGCACGTTCTCTGGCTTGAGGTCACGGTGGATTACCCCCCTCGAGTGCATGTACTCGATGGCATCGAGAATTTGTGCGCCATAGAACCTCGTGCACTCCTCATCGAATGATTGCGTCTTCTTCAATACGCCCAGAAGCTCTCCCCCGTTGCATAAATCGAGGACATAGTAGAGTGATGTTTCGTCTTGAAAGGTATAGTATAGTCGGACGATGCCAGGGTGCTCCGTCAACCGGTTCAAGGTGTTCTTCTCGATATTGACGTATTTGATCTTCTTCTCCTTGATGATGTGTTTCTTCTCAAGAACTTTGATTGCGTACTCCTTGAGTGACTGTCGGTCGGTGGCCAGGTAGACGGTGCTGTACGAACCCTCGCCCAGTACCTTGCCGAAGGAAAAGTCACGAACGCCCTTCTTGACGGATCGCAGAACCGTATTCCCGCTTGGGTCCACTTCTCTCCTCAGGCTGACCGCCGCGCCCCTTTCTTGCCATTCCTCGCGATTGCCTGGCGGAGGCATCTCTGATCCGAAATTGGTGCTGCCTGTCGGTGGAGGGGCCATCGGCACACCTGGTATCGAGGCGTAGCCGCCCCCATGTCCCTTAGAACTGCTTCTTGGAGGCAGTGGTGCACCGGCGCCAGGTGGCAAGGCTGGCCCCCTTTCTGCATTATATGTCCGTGGCTCTCGATGACTGGGCGCTCGATGAGGCATGGGACCCGGGGTAGGATAGTTACCGCGCGTCGATCTCGAATTGGCCCTCGTCGGGAGGTTGAACATGGAGGCTCGTGACCCTTCTGGCCTAAGGCTCGTACTGTATGAGCTTGGTCCTGCCTGAGCATCTTGCGACGCGGACGGAGTGCTGGAAAAGGCACCGGACAGTGGCCGTGACGATGCATATAAAGCTTGCTCCGGGTCATCCATCGCCGGAGCTTGGCGTACGGAGTGTTGGCGTGGAAGCCGTTGTTGGTCGACGAGAGAATCTGGTGGTCGACTCGAAGCCAATCGTGTGTGGTCGTACGTAGTAGCCGGTTCTGTGTTCGCTTGGCCGGCAGGGCTGCGTTGTGGCTGACTGTCGGTAGGATCGGCGGAGAGTCCTTGGAGGGGAGTTCGAGGTAGAAATCTCGAGGGATCATGGGGCTCGTCCATGGGCTGGGAGGTTGAGGGGGCATCTTGGGGAGGGTCTGCGTCGGCAGACTGGTCAAGTGAGTGGTCTGGCTCACTGTCAGAATCATCTGAAAGGTTGGCAATCCGCAGACCGCCCAGGGCCCTGGAGAGGCTTAAGTCGCCATTCATGGTAATTGGAGTGGTCTGTTTGATCGAAAGAGCCGGGTTAAAGATAGAGCCGGTGCCTTGGCTGTGGTCAATGGATAGGGTCGGGGACAAGAAGGAGAGGCACCGATGCTTGGTGCTGCTAGGAGGCAGCGAGCTGGGCTTCCTTGGGAATTAGAGGGAGACTGGACCCTGCTTGGATGGTGGCCGCAACCGCAAGCACAACCGTAGCCTCAAATTGAACCGAGAATGGTGTAGATGTACCATCCATAGAAGAAGGTCATCAGGATCAGGGATGCTGGGACGTATAGGGTATGGCGGCAGGGTAGAATTGGAATCGATGGATGTTCACATTCAAAGCAGGGCAGCTGGCGTACGCGTAGTCGGGCTGGGCCAGGTGCGCGCAGGGGCGGGTTGCGGGTCAGCGGGTTGTAGGTGCCGCTCGCCAAACAATGGCTGAATTGCTTTACCTAGCACGCTGGGTGTCAGTGTCCCGTGTCGTGCGGTGCCCCGTCCATGAGTTGAGTTGTGCAGGGCCTGTTCCTTGATCAACCGAAATGGTCGGTCAGAAGCCGTGAAGAAATGGTCTCTTCAAAATCTATTGTTGAGTAGGTAGGTCAGGGATTGTCGACAAAGGGTGTGGGTGGCTGGCCTGGCTGGAAGCAGAGGAGATTTGATTGCGTCGCTGCTCGTTGTAGAATTGGAAGCTTGAAAGGGAACAAGTTGACGAAAGTGAAGGTACAAGGGTACGCCGGTACTGGACATAAAGTAAAGTTAGCTCGTGTTCCCTTCCGAGTCCAGCAGGGGGCAAACAACAGGCCTGCTCTCGGCCACTCCCAGGCTCATTTGGAAAAACAGTGTACAGTAATCTGTACATATGCATCTGTTAGTGGGTAGCTGGTCCGTGCATTGCTTCTATAAACACCTGGGCACCCAGGGGGTTACTGCGTCCCGTCTGGAGACATCTATCTATCTACCTAGGTGCCCAGGGAGGTAGCCACCTAGATCGATGCTGGTTTGGGACATGATGCCTCTGGTTCGAACTGATCTACTCCTACAGTGGGCAATATACTGTACAGCTTGAACACACATATGGCCAGTTTTATTATGAATACAGCCCATCCTCTTGCAGCTGCAGCTTCAGGATTCCAGGAGGTCACAGGTACATAACTAGGTTGATACTAATATCTCCCTTCCCCCCCCTGGCTAATAAAGCATTCGGCGCAGTTGCCGCTCCCCGCTCACCGGGCAATGTTTATTATTAACCACCTTCGCCCAAGCCCCATCAAGCCGTGGTGATTACGAAAGTGAGAGATTGAATCCATCTGGACAAATGGGCGCAGCAAAGACTTAAGCGCGTCAACATTCCTGTAATTGCCAAGGTGAGGCAGGCTGTAACAAGCAGCAGGAAGCCTACTCAAGTACCTACTTAGGTAGTCATCTTGACAATGAGTTGTCTAGGTCTATCACTCAAGACTTGGTTTTCACAGCATGTCCTTGGCAGTCGACAAGTCGATTAACTATCATCTCTGGCTGTCAAGTGCTGTTCATAACACTGCTGGCCTCCCAGAGTCAGAGCCAGCAACTCTTCTAAGACGTCCACAGGCTACCATTGTCGTATGTTCCTTCAATGTCTTCATGGGCTGGGACCATCTCTGACCACATACTCAGGTACTAAGTACAGTTTCGTACATGGTCTTTCAGTACCTAGGTATTCAAGTGGTTGTAACAAAGTAGCCCGTTACTTCCTGCTGATGACGGAGACCTGAGAGGCTCTCTGAGTTGTAACTTCCCAAAAGGCACTCAACCGACTCCTTGACTACAGACTGGGGGATTTGATGTTACAACAACAAAGACCTAATTTCTCCTTCTATCATGGCATACTTGAATGGCTCCCCGCAGCCAGGTGCCTCAGCTCAGAAACCCTTTGATCACATCAAATCAGACCTGAATACCCACAGATCCTATCTATGCCATCGCTGTCAGAATGATCCGCCTCCAGCCAACGGTCATCTCTCTGACCATGTCCGAAGTCAAGGATCTGGAGACACGTCGGCGCTACCGTAGATATCTCCAGCGGGAAGAAAACCCAACCTCGGAGGAGACTGTGCAGCGGAAGAGCAGTCACTCCTTGGACTCAGTAGAGCCCCGAAGAACGCTCGATTCTTCGCAGAACAGAGAGGCGTCTTCATCTCCCAATCCACCCGGTATCGACCCCTTGCCGTCTTCGCCCTTGGAGAGAATCATCGACGAGCTCACCGAGGATGGTGAGCCCACCCCTACTGCGCCGCGCCAGGGACTAGGCCTGGCTCTGGCTGAGCCGGGACCTCGTATCTCCCTCGATTCTTCGGATCCACCAAGTCCTCTTGATTCCCCATCCTCTACTGGAAGGTACCTCTCGGCGAGACCTCGCAGACCTCGCTTACTCCAGAGTTCCACGGATAGCGATAGACCAAAGGACGGCATCAATGAGCCCGCAAGCCCCTTCGAACAGCGCCAATCGCCTAGGACGGCAAGGGTGCCTGAGGGTGCCAGAGATTCAAACACGACAACTAACACCCATCGGCATCCCACTGTGGACATGCCATCATTGCCTCCACCATTCTCGCAGAAGTCCCGCCGGGTCTCGGCAGAACGCACCTGGATACGGACACTGGTAAGTAGAAGCGCGTCAATACTTATCAAAGTAGGGAGGCTGTGTGGTGCTGACCTGTTTCCAGGCGATCCGGTCCAGAGAGTCTCTAGGTGACGAGACGTCTCCTTCAGTTTCAGCACACCAGCGGCGTCAATCCTCTTGCCGTGACTCCCTTGAACTTCAAGATGACGGCCAGCCTGGGCCTTCGGTATGTTGGATAAGACCGTCCAGCGTGCCGTTGAGCCCATCTGACGCATATTGCACTTCCAGAATCCCAGTAGCCCGCAGAAAGCCGTCAAAGCAACTACTCGCCTGTTGCAGCTCTGCCCCAAAGTTGATTACAGATCACCGTCAATCTCTCACGAGAGCTCTGTAGCGAAAGATGGCCTATCGCCAGATCGTACGACACAGCCAACGGCGGGTAGACCAACCTCGCTGGTTCGAAGTCGCATAACTACGCCTCGACATAGAATTCAGATATATGACGATGTGATATCGCCGAATCTCCAGCCTCAGACTCCTGAGCAATTGCCGGAAGCACGACACCAGAGCAGACTTCCGGGATCATACACAGCCCCTGTGGCCCGGTTCAGGGCCTCGCAGACACCCGGCCACACACCAGTGACTGCAAGAAGACTTCGTTACCGCAGACAGCCCAGCCCCGTAGGTATGAGGACGCCCGGGTTTGAGGGTCTATACGGCGGACAGGAGAATGAAGACGATGTGGCATTGTTTGAAGATGCATCAGAGGCGAGAGAACAGGAGTCTCCAAGCCCAAACCCCAGACGGGATGATTGAACAGATTGCCATTAACCTTATTCTTCAGCTTTCGGAGACGGCGGAGGGAACATCAGGACAAGCTGTAATGCAAGAAGGACCAGGTGGCAGCAGCTGAAACGGAAGAAAAGCATCTTTGGACCTTGGAGTCGACCTTGAATTATCCTTTGGGGGGGGGGGGAGATGAAGACATTCTGTAACCCAGACTGCAGAGCTCGAGTGTGCTACGGTACGAATGGCACCGTTTGTATGTATTAAGATGTGTATTAAGAAAGGACTTTGGCTTCTTCAAGCACATGCCAACCTACCCTACCTCATCTCGAAGGAATAGCACAGTGTCAATGACTGAGTCTCATTCATGATGCTGAGCAGACCAAGGATGGATGCATCCCGAGTCATGCTGATAAGCCATGTAAAGGTGTGACACAAGTTATTTGATGTTGGTGACGACAAAGAATGAGCGAGGTGGCTTCTTGCATGCAACCCCAAACCTAAGTGCTCTAACCCTCCCGAGCATAAAATGTTGTGCCACCCCTTTCCAGGTGCACAATTCTTGTGCTAACGGCGAGGTCCTTTGTGTTGCTCGGCAGGCAGGTCGGCAGGCAGGCAGGCAGGCAGGCAGTTCTGGTTGTCTGTCAGGGTTTCTGTTAAGTCAGCAATACCCTGCATCAGTACCATTGGAAGTGGTTTTGCGGGTCTCACCGCCAGCTTGTTGCCTTGATCCGCTGGCGAAGGCACTCGAGACAAGCCCAGGGTGAGTGTAAATCCAACCAGCCTCGAACCGCTTCTCAATGGCTGGGAAGATTCCGGTGGTAGATGCGACGACGATCGGGGTGTGGGGTCTGAATTGATGCCTCAGGCTACAAAAAAGACAGCGGATAGGAATTGCCGATCAGTCCGTCAAAGGTTCAGTGTTGGTGTCAGTGCTCGCCGTCTTGGAGGCAAGGGTGGGTCGGTAAAAGAACAGAGATCAGCTAAACCGGATTGGTCAGCCTCGGAAGGCTGTCAAGGAGAAGCAGCCACTCAGGTTGGCGCATTTAGGCCCGGCTCTGCGACTCTTGCGCCATCGGGACCCACACGTGAGACCCCGCTAACTACTTTAGGTCACCAGGCTTTCCAAGTGTACCTGGGGTCCGCGAGCTCAGACCCTTGAACCCCGTGCTACCTCAACCAATGAGGAGGAGTTATGGGCCTTGCGCCTTCCCTGCATTTTTTGGAGTTGCAAGCAAGCCGCGGCCATTCCTCTTTGGGAACGGCCAGGACCGATTCCCTGCACCAAGCCAGAGGTGAGAACCGTACACATCGCGCTACCACAGTCCGCCGTCTGGTAGGTACGTCCCTTGGAGCACCCATCGCAGCTCCCAGCTCCGACCTGCCAGTCTGCTTCGCACTCCCATCCTCCTCCACTCCACAGTGACATTCGCAGTGCCAGCTTTGGATCCCGTGCCTCGTCTTCCGCCTTATTTTTTTTCTACCCATCCTTTTTTTTTTATCTTCGCACCTCCCTCCCGACTTTCTTCTCACCTACCTTTTCTCTCCTCGTCTCACCCTGCCATCACACACCTTCCTTCCCACACACACCCACACCCACACCCACCCAGACTCTTCTTACACACTCTACATAAATACATCACGCCCATCTCCCATCTCTCCCTTCCTCCTTCCATCACTCTTCTTTCCCTCCTTCCTTAGCTCCCACATCGCCTTCTCTGTCATGCCCAAGCCTTGACCATTCTTGTCCATCTCCGTCAGCCTTTTCTCTCCTTTGGAAGGCTACCGTCGACCCACAGCCCAGCCCTTCCAAGAGCTCCTCGTTTCCGACTCCCCCGGCCTTCATCCTCGCCGGCCATCCTTGCGCCTCCAACACGCCGCGTCCATCGACTCGCCGCATCAACAACACGCTCGCGGTCCAATTGATTTGACTGTGGACACCTGACTTCAGGCATAGGTCCTCGGCTTGCGACTGATACTCATCTCTAGTACACCCCGTGACTAGGTCTTCTCACCTGCATTTCCCACAGATCCATCACAATGGCATTCTTCGGCCGTACTGCGTCGCCAGTCATGGGCATCCAGCCTCAGCCTGCCCACCAGTCGCCATTTGGCAAGCCTTTCTTGTCTCACCAACCTCAGTCGTTCGGTCATTCAGCCTCATGCTCCACCCAGCGCCCAGTCCTGAGAGCCACCTCGACGTTCGCCGGCCGCAAACGGTCCAGAGACGAGGCAGCAGTCAACCTCGACGAGCCTGAGAAGGCCGTCCCACAGCCCAAAGTCGAAGAGTCTGAAGACGAGTGGGAATATGGTCCTGGCATGGTCCTCATCAAGAAGAAGACTGGCTATGTCAAAGATGCTGCCACTCAGTCTGGCACCTGGGTCGAAGAGAAGGCCGCTCAAGAGCACGCCCGCAAGCTTATCGAGGCCACCATTGCCCAGGAGAAGCTAGCCCAGGATCGACCATCCCTGCGAAGCCACAAGTCGCAGCGTCTCGACCTCACAAACACCATCCTTCCGTCTGGTCAAGCCCCCCAGATGAACGGAAGCACCACAGGCCGTGACACCTCGCCTGAGGCGCCTTCCCACCCCGTCGTTGACGACTTCACCATGCACCTTGGTATCGGATGGGCTCGTCTGAGCGAGGACGAGCACATCCAAGCCGCCGCTCGTGGCTGGGCTCGCTACATCGAGAACCACTTTCCCGTTAGAGACGCCAGGATCCGCCTCCAGAAATCCAATGAGGCCTACCTCGTCGAGGCTGGGGAGGGCTTCTTCCTCTTTGCCGAGAACCTGCGCGAGGGCCGTCTCGTCAGCCGCGATGCCCAGCGTGCTCTCCAAAACCTTCGGTCGTATCCTCCCGTCTTCGATGGGCCAACAATGACTGCTGTCGAGTCTCCTCGACCACAACTGCAAGACCCCAGCACGTCCACCTGGAACACAACCTCCTCTCTGCCACAACTTCCGGCAGTTCCCGACATGGACGTGGACATGAGCTGAATGACTGCATTACCGGATTGGCGTTGACATGATTTGCTTTCTGCCCTTGGTATGGTTGGGTGGCGTTGAGGCCTGGACGGCGCCGAACATGGTATCGGTGCCGCGGTGTTTTTTGTTTTCTTTCCATCTCGATCTAACGGTTTCCCGGGGACGCAAAAGGTAATGGTGATTTACGGAACGACGCTGCTACTGGATCTTTGCCATATCGCACATACTGCGTACATGTACTATTAGCTGAAAAAGAATGACATGATCAACCACAAAGTGCACTGCCATGTATGCGAGATCAATGAATGAGAGAGACAACGGTTGAAGTCAAGACGAAAAAATACAGTCCCGTCCAAGGGACATCAAATTGTGCAGAAGGATGGCCGCGACCCATCGTGACTGGACAGCACTAGACGATAGTGGGGAAATGAGATGGATCAATACAAAGCAAATGGAGACCTGAGAGGGCAACCCTTTTTGCCATAGACTGCGCGAGTTAGCGACGAGGGTTTCGAAAACCCTACCATCTCGGAGTCTTGTCTTTTCGATAGGCTGGCATCTGCCCTGCGAGGAGGGCAGCTTCAGGATTACATGGGAGGACGTGAATGATAGGCAATGGGGAAACCAGGATAACAGAGTAGAAAAACATAAGGACCAAATCGCTGGATAAGAGAACTAAGCCTTGGGTGCTCCATAACTTGTTGTGATTCTTGAGAGTTGGGACGTTGATGCCTCACGTGTCTGTCCCTGCATTCTCTCCTGTCAAATCTGCTCGTTATTCTCTCTTCTCTGGTTTGCCATCCAGCTGTCAAAAGACCATTCATATCGTCGGGTTTGCCCCCCCCCCCCTGGATGATACCCAACCCAGCTGTGGCGAGCGACAAGCACAGCCTCACGAGTTTCGGTCAACAAATCAGATCAGCCGTTCCCGGGACCTCCACCAGCTAAGGCAGGTAACAAGGTATCCTTCTAGGCCGATCCTGACCAGAGCTGGCCTGGCTGGCCTGGCTTGCTGCTGCTGCTGCGTGCGGCTGCTGCTCGTGAGTGACGGGCAACGGCAATTGCTGCTGCAAGCTGCAAGCAGCAGCTAGAAGGTGCACGAAGAAGAAGGGTGGTTGGGGAGGGCAGGTCAGTCGATACTTTTCCATTACCAGTAAGTAAGGTTGGCAGGCTTTTTCCTCACTCTGTTTTTTTGTGGTCTTTCTTTTTTTTTTTCCCTTTCTGTCCGTTATTCTATTTCCCTCTCATCTCGTTTACCTGGTCGTACGTACATTTCAAACACATTGCGCTTATTGTTGCTTGTGTACTTTGTAGTGTCGCGACACAGAGGATGCGAATACGGTACATACAACCGCGTTGAAGCGTCGCAGGTCTTATTGTTGTTGTTGATGTTGATGTTGATGTTGATTTCGATGTCGATGATGATGATGATGATGATGGTATCATACATACTACTACCATGATCATATTATCACTATTGAACCTGGCCTGACCCCGACATCTGACATCTGATCCCACATACACACACATACATACATACATACATACTACCTACAAACATCTGACCCCTCTCTCCCTACTACTACATACCTACCTCCAGTGTCCTCCTCTTACAGTTGGTTACAGTTGGGATTAATCGTTAGTATATCCACCTCAGCGCAGGCTCCCGTCTCCTCATCCCTCCCAGCCACATCACGACGACCCGCAACCCCAATCTTCCGCGCCCTTTTTCTACGGTACCGTGCTTAACGTGCTGGCCGTGCTGGCCGTGCTGGCAAAGACCCTCCCCCATTTCCCAGCAGCGGCGTGGCCGTCAGTTCCCACGGCCATGGTCTCGCAGCCCGACCACTCGTCAACGTCCGGCTCCGGTGGGACCCTCACCATCCGGGGCCCCTCTTCCGTCGTCGGCACCTCCTCCACCACCGGCGCCCGCCATCGTTCCTCCCGCCGCAGCAGCCACCACCACCACTACAACCGCTCCTACGCCGGCGGCACCTCGTATGTCCCGCAGAACGAGTTCCCCTGCTTCAGCCACTCGGGCGACGTCGAGATCGTCGTCAGGGTCCCCAGCGGCCACGAGAACCGCTACCTGCTGCACCGCCACACCCTGACGCGGTGCAGCGGCTTCTTCGAGGCGAGCACCAGCGAGCCCTGGAGCAAGGCCGTCGACGTGCCCGACCTGCCTGCGCTATCTGCGCCGGGCACGAGGGGCAATGGCGCATCGGCCAGCGAGCTGGGGAGGATAGGGGAGGACGATGGGAGGCTGGGGGCGGCTGTGACTTCGCGGGCGAACATGGGCACCCCGAGGAAGAGGTGGAGGTATGAGCTCGACTACGGGAAGGGAGGGGATGACATACCCATGTTGGTGCAGAAGCCGGAGAGCAGCAGCAGCGGCAGCAACAACAACAACAATAACAACAACAACAACGCGAATGGCAAGGCTCCGCCGGCGGCATCCATCTTTGGCGGCGGATCCTCCACCAGCAGCAGCTCAGGCCGCACGAAACATTCCCACATCCACTCCACCTCGCGGGACTTCTTCCGCAGCGTCGCCAACCTGAGCATGCCGTCCCACTCCTCGAGTCACAACCAGTACACGCTACCCCCGACGAACGGAACCACCGCCGCCGCCGCCGCGAACCTCCCGCCCCTAACGGTAGAAGACCAGGATACACTACGGGATTACGACAACCTCTTCCGCATAATGTACAACTTCAGCCCCGTGCTCGACGGCATCAACATCGCCGACGCCTACGTCCAGTGCAAGTCGCTCCTCACCATCGCCGACCAGTACGACGCGCTGTCCGTCGTCGGGCCCCGGGTGGACCACCACCTGCTGCAGTTCCAGAGCCGCCTGTGGAAGCAGATCGCCAAGTACCCCATCAGCTACCTCCGGCTGGGCTACCTGGCGAGGAGCAAGGTCATCTTCCAGGAGGCCCTGATCCACGTCGTCGGGCAGTGGCCGGCCGGCGAGCGGAGCCTGAGGAACACCATGCCCGAGTCCGTGCTGGACATCATCGAGGACAAGGTCGACGAGCTCGAGGAGACGGTCGCGCGGGTCGAGGGCCGCCTGTTCAGGCTGAACCTCACCACCCGCAACGGCGAGAGGGTGACCCCCGCCACCGGCTACCTGGACTGGCTGGCCGTGTCCCTGTTCAGGCAGTGGCTGGCCGACAACACGGCGCCCGCGCCCGCAACAGCAGCAGCAGCAGCGCCGCCGCCGCCGCCGCCTCCGCCGCCTCCCGACCGGAGGTCCATGGTGAACGGCACGCGGGGGAGGAACAACTCGGCCAGCAACCCGTCGGCGGGGGCCCTCGGCCCGGCCACAACAACATCAACATCATCATCATCATCAGCACCGCCGCTGTCGTCCTCGTCGCTGGGCCGGACGTACCGCACGCTGGGCAACGTGTCCGGGGCGGGCGGCTACCTGACGCACGACGAGTGCAAGCGGTTCCTCAAGCTGACGCCCGAGATGTACAGCCGCGACAACCTGCGGCGGTTCGAGAAGCGCGTCGACGAGCTCAAGGCCATGGCGCGCGAGGTCGTGCGGCCGCTCATGGGCAGCGGCCTCGAGCTCGACCTCGGCGGCGGGAGCCGCGCCGCAGAGGGCATCGGCTACCTCACCTGCATGCGGGTCGGGGACAGGGACCTGCCCTGGCCTGAGTGAGTAGGAATGCGGTGGTGGTGACGGTGGTGGTGGTGGCGGCGGTGAGATGGGCGCGCGCGGGGGTGCAAAGGCGTGGGATTTAATCATGGATGATGACTGGCGCCCGCCCATGGATGGTGGTAATGGTTGGGTCCATGGCATGGAGGGGCAGTGAGTGTGGTCTCTTGGCGGTGGTGGTGAGAGGGACGCGTGGATTGCACGAAGAGCTGGTGCAGGGGGTTTTAAGGATTTATGCGCTCCCGCTGACGACCGTGGGGGCGTATTCCCCTTTTCCTCCTCTTTTCTCTACCGACCCTGTCTTTGTTGTGCTGATTTTCCAGTCCTTTTGTTCTGTCCGTTTGACGATATATCATGGACCTGATGACTACTGTAACGAGCTACAAACATACTTTTAGGATACCCATCAACGAGATGCATATATATATAAATTTGGTTGTCTCTTTATACACGAAGTATGATCTGATACGTGTCTCGATGAACGGCCGAGCTCGTAGAGACGCTGAGAAAGGCACAGACAGGACGTTGTTTGGGGGTATCATTATCCAAAGGTGCCTCGTCTCCTCTGCTTGTCCCGTCTGCCTCTTCATCAGTCCTCTCCCGTCAGGTCCAAGATCGAGAGCTCGCTCTGCCTCCATATCCTCCTGGGGCCAGGGCGCCTGCCAGGCTCCCTCGACTGCTGCCTGGCAATCAGCCGGTCGGCCGCCTCCCGGCTCACCTCGACTTCCCCGAAAAAGCCGTCTCCCGCATCACTCGTCCGGGACACGTACAGCCTGGTCGTCTTTGCTCTGGTCGACACCGCACCGGGCGAAGGAGGAGCAGGCGGCGGGGACGAAGGTATCTCCACAACTGCCTCGGCGCCCTGCCGCGGCGACAACGTTGACGAGCCGCCCCCGCCCCCGCCCCCGCTGTCTTCATGGCCCAGCGCCTTGGAGCTCAGAGACCTCCTCCTGGTGGACACAGGCACGCCCCCGGGCCGCCTCGGCGCGGCGGTCATTTTCCGGCCGAGATTATGCAGCTCTTCCAGCTCATCGTCGTCCGAGTCAGACAGTGGACCGCTATTTACTTTCGTCTCGCGTATCATGCCTTTGCTCGTCTTGCCCATTGCCTCGGAGAGCCTGCCGAAGTTCTTGATGGATGCCTGTGCGGTGGTCGTCGTGTCGGGGGTCCGCCGGGCGCGGGCCGGCCGTCTTCTGGGCGGCTCCTCCGAGGGGCGGGTGGGCTTGCGAGGGCTCTGTGTCGCGGTTTTCCTCGCTGAAGGGCTTGGGCTATATTGGTCGCGCGATGAAGATGGAAGATCCTGAGAAATGTCATTCGGGAGCATAGGCGCAGACGACTGAGTATGTTGGAGGTGGCCCGAGTCTTGTGGGGACGCCGGGCCGGCCGGGCTGGATGAGATGTATATCGCTTCCGGTACAGCTGCGGGCGTATCAGTCGTATTAAGCCTGGAGGCTTTTGGTGTCGGTTGTGAGCTCGCGAGTGTCCATGGGTTGATGTCCAGTGACGGTCGCGGCGGCTTGGCTCTTGCTTTTGATTTCGTCGTACTGGAGCCGTTGGACAGCGTTTGTGTCGTTGATGGGGGTTTCCTGGCCTCAGTATCTCTGAGTGCTGCAGTTGAGCTTTTACCGCGAACCTGCTGGGACAGAGGGGGCAGGGGCATAGACTGTTGAGAGGAAGCGAGGAGGAATGCTGGCCTCTCTAGTCCTTTCGGTGATGCTGAGGCGGCCGGTTTCATAGTCTTCACATATCTGTTAAGAGCTCCAGCAGGCATGTCAGAGGCCTTTTTTCGCGAGCTCTTGGCTTCAATTTTCTTTGTTTTCCCCAGCTGTTTTCTCCTCTGCTTCTCTTCCCAGTCTTCCACAGCAAGTGGCACACCCAGTTTAGCAACAGTCTCTGGCACCCATGCAAGATCAGGCTGAAGGGGGTCGAAGACTTTCTTGGGCCCAGCCTCAGCATCCTCGACCCGCTCTTCCGCCTCGTCATCACTGTTCAGTGCCAGCCCGGACCGGCCGAATGTCGAGGCGACTTCGTCTTCTTCAGCGTCCAGGTCTACGCCCACGACACCGTTCGGCATGTATGATATTCGTAGTTCGGGCGTCGCGTCTGTGCTGACATGGGTCCGCCGTGTGCTTATCGCCCTGACAATCCTGGCTTCCACCTCCTGTCGGACTTCCGGGTCATCGGACTCGAGCTCCTCGTGGCTGAGATTTAGCAGGGCCTGGACCAGCAGGCTCGGTGCCAGGACTCTAATGAACTTGACGGCTCCGACTTTATACACCCAGTCAAAGGTCTCGACCGTAAAGGCCCGGAGACCAGCAATGTCAATTTCCCTCCTCGTGGGAAACTCCCTCTTCAGTCTGTCGACGGTCGCAGACTGCGACACCACCGGATGTGTATAATATCTCAACACCTCCACGCTCGGGAACTCGTCGGGGATAGTCAGGGCTTGATGCTTCGTGCGGAAGAACTTGCTCTTGTTCGTCCGCAGCTCTTCCACCAAATCCTCCCTCCACCTCGCCAGCACCTCCGGGTCCGACCTCTTGATGCGGCACAGCCTTCTCCCGAACCCAGCCCTGGCGGCCTCGCACGCGACCTTGACGCCGCATCCAGGCACGCCCTCGGGTATGTAGTCGCCGCCACTCATCAGCGCGACAAGCACCATGCCCTCCCTGTCCAGGCCCGTCTCGCCCTGCCTGAGCTCGGCGACGTCGTAGACCGAGACGTGCGTAGGTGTCTTTGCGGCCCTGGTCCCCTCGGCGGACCAGTTCCGCAGCGTGAGCGTGCACCCGAACATGATGGTGTCGACGTCCTCGGACAGCACCGCATCCACGACGCCCTGCTGCTGCAGCAGTGCGCACTCGGCCTCGGCCTCGCCGGGGGCGTCATGGGTGTGGAAGCCAAAGTGGCCGAGGAGGCGCTTTGCCATGGCGACCGAGACGCTGTCGCCCGGGCCGCGCGACCTCTTGTTGCGCTTGAAGAGGGGCTTGTTGGGGCCGTCGAAGACGAAGAGGGGCACAATAGAAAGGGAGAGGAGGCGGACGAGGCGGTAGAAGAGGGTGCGGATGGCGGGGTTGGCGCCGCCGCGGGCGGCCTGGGCTTGGAACGACCATATGGCGAAGTCGATGGCGAGGCGGAGGGGTCGACCTGTCTGTTCGAGGTGGTCGATGGCGAGCTTGCAGAGGGAGACTCGTTTGCCGGGGCCGATTTCCTTGTAGATACTGGGCAGTCAGCCCGTGGTCAGCTGTATGTGTGTGGTATGGTGCACAATAAGGTGGTTTGATCTGCGGAGGGGATGATGGATCAACATGATATACATAACATACCCTTTGATGCCCATGTTGGACAACCTCCTCAAGTATCTTTACCTGGGTAAGGTATAATCAAGAGCAACCTCGAGGTTGTAGAGCTCAATCAAGCCATCCCGCCTTAGTCTTGAGCAATTGGTTCAGCGATATTGATTTCGAGGAGCCTTCTGCTGTTCACACAATGCCAGTTGTCTCGAAATGCAAGTCGAAGTTCCGTCATGGACCAACATTGAAGGTAAAGATGATGGATGGGTTTATTGACATTTGACCGTTTTTGGCTTACCTTGCAGGGGTTCTGCACGTTACCACAGAGACGGTGGATACCAAACGGCCAATGCGACTCCATGCCACACCGTCGCGTTACCGTTAGGTACAACCCATTTACGCGTGTCTTCAATCCCTACGAAGTACGAAGTACAAGTAACCACCTACTAATCAGGAAGCTGTATGAGCTGAACAGCGCTGCACTGCTCTTCAGGGCAGCAGAACCCTTCGCCTCGACTCGACCCAAGTCAGTCAGTTCGTCGTCAGACATGGCGACCCCCGGCGCAACCCTCCCGCATCGAGCCGTGTCTAGCATCCGCGGCGGCGCAGTCCCAACCACAGTCTCGACCTCGTCGTCGTCCTCGCCCGCCGGCGGCCCCGGCGACAACCCGCGCACGCCCCTCCGGTCCGTCCCCAACGTGCCCTCCGCCTTCAACTCCCCGTCGGCCCTCCGCGCCGAGGACGAGATCCTGGTCGTCGAGTTCGGCGCGCGCAAGCTCCGCGTCGGCTTCGCGGGCGACCCCGTGCCCAAGGGGCTGGTGGTCTTCTCCCCGCCGCAGGCCCGCAGGGTCGGGGACTTCCGCGCCTGGGACGTCGGGCATGTGGACGACTGGAGGGCGAACGAGCGGGACGGCTGGGGCTGGGAGTATGAGCTCTGGAGGAGCGACGTCAGGGGCCTGGATCTGGGGTTCGTGGGGGATCGGATGGAGAGGGGCCTGAGGGACGCCTTCAACAAGTGCGTGATGGTGATGATGATGATTTGATGTGTCTCTTCCCCGGATTGTGCTGGCTCGGTCGCGGGGCTTTGGCGATCGGTGGCTAATGGTTGTGTCTTGTAGATACCTATTAATTGACTCTCGTCCACGAAGAATGGTCGCCGTTCTGCCATCCGGTGTGCCTGTGCCGCTGCTGGCCACCACACTGGATACGCTGTTCAACCGGCTTCATGCTCCGTCTGTATCACTCTTGTCGTCATCCGTCGCCTGCACCGTGGCAGCTGGTGTGCGGTCGGCGTTGGTCGTGGACATGGGCTGGGGCGAGACAGTCGTCACGGGTGTCTACGAGTACAGGGAGGTGCGAAGCAGCCGCAGTGTTCGTGCTGGCAAGCTGCTGGTAGAGAACACGCACAGGCTTCTAGCCACTGCTCTCGGACACCCGCAGGATGAGGATCCGGAGAAGGAAGTCAAGCACATAATGTCATTCGAGGAGTGCGAGGAGATTGTCAACCGGCTGGTATGGTGCAAGCCCGCTAAAGGATCAAAACCAGCGAGGCCACGAGAAGAAGGCCTCCCAACCGTCACGGAGCAAGACGAGTCTGAAGCAGCTGTCCCTCCAGCCTCCAACAGCTCAGCAAGTACTACCATCCCATTGAAGTCGACATCACGACCGACCAAACTTAAAATGACCTACGATCAACTCTCAGCCCCTGCGGAGACCACATTCTTCGATTCCCAACGACGGCCTTGCGACTTCGATGACAACGAACTGCCCCTACCCCTACTGATATACCGCAACCTTCTCAGCCTGCCCATGGACGTGCGGGCCCTCTGCATGTCCCGCATCATGTTCACTGGAGGCTGCTGCAACGTCCTGGGCCTGCGCGGCCGGATCCTCGACGAGGTGAGCCAGCTCATACAGACCCACGGATGGGACCCCGTGCACGGCAAGGCGGTCGGCGCATACAAGACCAACCCCAAGCTGCGACGGGGAAGCAAGCAGGCGAGCGACGGGGGGGCGGCGGGTGTTGGCGACGATGGGGGCGAGCAGGGCGGCGGGCACGAGGAGGACGGCGTGTGGGTCGACGCGCCCAAGCAGGAGAGGGAGGCGGACCCCGACCCCATCGAGGAGCAGCTGAAGAAGGGGCAGGACGACGACAAGCCAAGGGTCCAGGGGCAGCTGCGGGCCATCGAGACCCTCGGGGCGTGGAGCGGGGCGAGCCTGCTCAACCTGGTCAAGGTCCCCGCCCTCGCGACGGTGGAGAGGGAGGCCTGGAGGGAGCACGGCGTCAGTGGGGCGTCGCGGCCGAGCGAGGTCGACCAGAAGGTGGCGCAGAGGCAGAGTATGGGCGCGGGCGGGCTGATGAGGTCCAATGCCGGTGCTAACTGGACGCTTGGTGTTTGGGGATATCTGTGAGCCCGGGGGACAGACAGATGTGCCTACTACCTGCCTGCCCTATCTGCTGCTGCTGAGCGCGGCAGGGACTGTGAGGAGATGAAGTCGTCAGTGACCTATTGGTCGCGACTGAGGTGCCTAAGTAGAGACCCGGCGAGGTTGTCTTACTTCAGACACCACGCCGCAAGCAAAACGGCTCTTGAGACTTCACATTGCTCTTGGCTTCCAAGATTTGTTTCGAGTTCTTCCTTCGTGCTATAAGTGAGGGTGACGACGTTGACTTCGTGGGGCTGAGGCAAGAACGACATGATGCGACGTTGACCTGGCTGGGGGAGAGAGAACATCCAACGTGCCCAGGTGTGCTTAGGTGTGTCCTGGTGTGCCCTGGTGTGGTGTGGAAGCGGCAGTGGCAGTGGACGTGGTAGTGGAAGTCACTCCTGCCCTGTGTGTGTGTGTCAACGTTATGATCAAAGGAGGGAGAAAGTTCCCCTCTTTCCTTCATCTTCACAGCAACGGTAAACATTGAACTGCCCATTGAGACTTGGCTCTCCTAGTATTCAACCCAATCCTCCTGGCGGCCCCGATCCTTGACCTTCTCTCTCTCTTCTACCAGAACCGACGAGAAGAGAACATCGACAGCCTGCCACTCGTTTTTTGATCGTGCCCGTTATCTGCGGACTTGGAACAACGTCTGATATCAATACCATTTGCTCTCTCTCCTCTCTCTTTGCTGCTCTCATCCGACCTCATCTACGCCCTGGGCATCCACCATACACTGTCCTCGTTCTCTTGTACTCTTTCTACTTTCTCCACATCTCTTCCATTTCTCCTTACCTTGACGACCAACACAGTCGGAGTGAGTAGTGTACTTCTGCTGGTGCCTGGTAACCAACTATTGAAGTAAGCTTGCCAATTCAAGCTTCTCTTCCTATCCATCAGGTTCTGAGGTAAGAGATCAACTGAACCGCATCTACTTGAACCCAACATATTTACTTCACGACCATCCCAACTCAGACCTGCTTTAAGACCCATCCTTCCATCCATCAATCAATCAACACTTCCAGGCATGTCGACCTCCCGACATGCCTCCATCCACAGCACGCAAGCGAGCGAAGAAGCTTCTCAAGGAGCTGTGGGAGCTGCAGACGCACGACGTGCCCATGACTGCTTCCACCCTGCTCGAGACTAAGTATCTGCTGCAAAGCTCTAAACGCTGTGCTCGCGTGGAAGTCATTTCACCAAGATTCCTCGCCGAGCATCCTGCCTCCCAGGTCGAGATCACTGACGACAGGATCCCAATATTCATTCCCACTTCGCATTTCATTCGTTGCCAGCTTGAGGACCAAAAACTGACCGGTTCACGCAGCCACAACTGTCAACAGGACCCAGTCGCTCTGCCAGCAGTTCTCGCCCTTCTTCATTGTGTCTGCTCCACTGCGTTTTCCGCTAGAAAGTCCTCGTACCCGACCCAGTTTCGTTGGCATTGTTCTCTGACGCACCGAACCCACATCATCTTCGCGTTCGTCGATGTCAAGATGAGATCTAGGGTCTACACTATTGAGGAGCTGCTCAATCTCAGAGACTCTGCTTCCTCTGAAGTTGTTGCTGGCATGAACTATCAGGAAAACGAGCTAGGTATGCCTCACTTCACGGGTCCAACTATCCATCACTATTCCAACTGACTTTCGATAACGCAGTTGGCATGGTCCGCAACAAGCCCCGCGTCAACTCCGTCAGTTCCCGCAGCTACAATTCCAGCTCGCTGAAACGCGAGAGGAAGAAGACGATGGACAACTCGTCTACCACCTCCGATGAGGTTGTTTTCAAGGGAACCATGAATCGCCGCCCTGTGGTCAAGCAGGAGCCTACTCCTGTCAAGAACAATGAGAATGACAACACTGCCACCAAGGCACCTGCTGCCCCGGCTTCTGATTCGGATCAGCACATGGAGTGGAAGTATCGTGGCCGCAGTGAGTCTGAGATCGCATCAAACGAGCCACTGCCTGCTCCCACCGGCCTCAACGCCCAGCAGAACGAGGGCTTCCAACGCTTCTATAAAGCTGTTGTCTCTCCTACTCACGTTCGAGTCACTGCTGGGGGACGAATTGTGCCCAACACGCGAAACCCAGTCTCTCCTACTGCCAAGCGCCCTAAGGATGATGAGAGTGCCAGTGGCGAGAAGACGGAGGCTGCACCATCTGCTGCGCCGAAGCAGCCTCCTCCAGTCATGGGGATGCCTCATCCGATGCCCTACTTCTTTCCTGGCTATCCTGGTATGCCACCCGTCCACCCCATGACTGGCATGCCAATGCCCATGATGCCACCTGGTTTCCCATACCCTATGCCCATGCCACCTGTGCCCAATGCCAGTGGCGCCGCAGAGAAAGAGAACCAGAACAAGAAGACCGATGACAGCAGGGTCGCTCCTGAATCCGACCCTGGCAAGTCGGGCATCAAGCTTTCGCCTCCAGAGCAATTCGACCGCACCAAGCCCTTCGTCTACAATGGCCAGCAGTGGATGTTTCCCATGTTCCCAGCGCATTACCCAGGCTTTCTTAGAATGCCGCCTCCGGGGTACGCCGGTGCCATGCCCGGGCCTCACATGATGATGCCTCCTCACATGGCCATGGCGCCTATGATGGGGCCCATGGCACCGCAACCGCCTTCGGTTGCAGCAAAGAACACTGCTGCCCCGGCTTCCGCCCGTCAGACGACACCCCAACCTCCCTCAAAGCCACCGATCTCTTCCATCCGACCCAGTCAGATCACGAGGAAGCAGATCGACGGTCTGCGGGCCAATCTCAAGTACCACGAGGATCAATTGCAATACAACAAGCATCAGATCGACGAGATTGACATGGAGACCAAGATTCAGATGCTGAACGCCGACATTGAACGCTTCGAGAAGGTGTTCAGGGCTCAGGTTGAGTATGAAGGGAAGCACTATCCCAAGTCTGAAAAGGCCAGGGATGAGGAGTCTTCCTCAAGTGGTCGCAGCTCGGCTCCTTCGTCCAAGGCTCAGTCTCAGTCAGAGGAGAGCAAGGATAGCAAGGCTACCACCGTGTCCAATGCTTCTCATCCCCAGCCGAAGCTCAGGAAGAAGGATCGTTCTCGTGACTCTGTCGGCCTCAACTCCAACAAGAGTAGCAACGCTTCGTACAATTTTGACGAGGCTACCTCTGCTCGGGAGCGTGCCTTCAGTGCCATGAATCCGGCCAAGAAGACCACCCTTCCCAGCGGAGCTGCACTCGCACCTGTCTTTCAGCCACGATCCGTTTCGACATTTTCTTGTCCCGTTCCAAACGGTCAGGCCCAGAGCCAAGTTTGGCAGTCAGCCAAGGACGAGGGGATGATCACTCAGGAACAACTCGAGGCAGCTGAGAAGAGATTGCTCGCAGCTGGCGCCAAAGCCTGGAATCTCCCCCAGGATGTCACTGGTTCGTCGGCCCAGTCATCTCGTGGAATATCTCCTCGAGGTCAAGAGAATCTTGGTGTTCCCTACCTGGTCGGAACGCTGCCTCGTGGCATCAATCCCTACGCTGGCCATCGCATCGAGTACGACTACAACCGAAAGTTGACAGCTGAGGAGCTGCAGGCACGTCACTTGTACTGGGGCAAGGCCCCTCGTTCCATCAGCCATGGCCTGCCCAAGTATGACGGCAAGAATTTCTATCCTCCCTCACCGGCCAAGAACATCACCCCTAGCGAGTCTCCTAGCATCCGTCGTGCACGGATTCCCATCGGTGTGCCTGAGATTGACTATGGTTTCTCTGCTCCTGATGGCAAGGACATCGATCCATTCCGTGCTGTGACTCCCAACGAGTCCTTCCTCAAGACTGAGGGCAAAGCTCCTTCGGTCAGGTCTGCACAGTCATTCAGCAGTCAGGCCGATAACCACTCGGAGGAGTTTGAGAAGGCACTGGCTGAGTCCAGGACTATTGAGGAGATGGAGAGTTCTCACGGTTCCCAGTCTCGCGCCAGTCTGAGCGAGACCAAGTCTGCTGACTATCACGATGTCCGATCTAATGGTGCCAGGTTAGTTCGTCGCTCCCTACGATCACTATATGTATCTGATGATTCTGTGCGCGCAGCTCCAAGCTCTGGCAGAGCATGCTGAAGAGGGGCCTAACCAACAGTGATGTTCTCCCCAGTGCTGTCACCTCCACGACGGCTCAAGGCTACCTGCCCCAATTCACTGGTCATGCTACCGCCTCGCTGAGCCCTACCATTTCTGGCACAGTCGGTTCCCCCAGCCGAGGCTCTCCTGCCAAAGAGGCTGAGGCCAACAGCGCTGGCACTTCGACTTTTATGGCTCCCAAGACTGGTGAGAACGCTCCTCCTGCCCCTAGCGACCGCACATCCATCTCGGACACCCTTCGCAGCATGGTCGGCATGAAGTCGCCCGCCTGGGCTCATTGATCACCACCACCATCGGCTTTGCACCTATCCCGATGGCAAACGAGCACAACATATCAGCAGCCGAGTTTATTGCCAGGCCGCAATGGCCACCACGAGAGTCATTGGCTGCAGCACACATGATGTTTCTCTATTCGCCGACGACATATTGGCTGTTCGAGGGCTCGCTCGACCACGAATCATGATTATCATGTCTTGAAATTTGCGGCAAGCTGCTTTGCTCTGTCGATGCGCAAAACAGATGTCAGGCACACATCCCTTATCATGGAAGTATTTCCTTTGCATGCTTGTATTCATTTTGTCAGGGTATTCATCACAAACTCGTTCTTGTTTTCTGGTACTGGAAGGGAAAATAGCATCTCGCTTAGATTTCAAGATCGAGGCATGTTCCATTGTTTCGCCAACCAATATGTAGTTAGGTCGGGCTTGAAGATGACCACATCACTTGGTATTTCATCAGGAAGAAGGATGTCACATTCTATTCGGTTGCCCACCGACTTTGGAGGGAGCATCTCATAGGCAGAGAAGGAACATCCTCTGATATTAGACCATAGGGCCGGCTAGTTTAGCAAAAGTACCGTGACATTCTAGAAGCTGCTGCGATGTGCCAGCCAGTGGTGATGTGGAGTGATCAACGATGCGTAGTGCCCATCGACAATAGAACCTCCAGTGGCTCGTGTATATGTTCTGTTGAAGCCGCCACAAGGGAACTTGCCTGAGATGACCCAGTCAGTTGGTCGACGATATCAAGAACAACATTGGCTATTGTGAAATAACAAGTGTTAAAATTACGGATAGCAAAAAAGAGAGAAACACAATGGCGGGGTGGGGAACACAATAAGGCCTGAAGGTATTGTTATCCCTCCCTCACCACACCATACAAGAACCATCGTCTTGCGGTTGGGCTCTCCGAGCAACTCAGACCTTCAGTTCAAGCCTTGATCAGCCAAGCCTTCAGGCTCTCACACTTAGTTGCATCACCCATCGAGCCCTCTTCCGCAATCCTCGAAGCTCCTCGTCTGTTCCAGAATATCAGCAAGCACACCACGGCAGTCACCTCGCGCCCCGCCAGGCTCCGATCAACACAACGGGCCATCGCTGTTTTCGCTCCCACCTTTGGCTTTTGCAGACTAGAGGAGGAAAGAAAGGAGAAAAGAGAAGAAGAACGTCGACACGGAAACCGAAGAGAAAGAAAACCGACAGCAAAAGAGGGAAAAAAGGAAAATAAGGGTGAGAAATCAAGTAAAGATGGCACGCCTCGCCCGCTTCGGGAACGCAAGAACTCCCACCTGGCTGAGGACTACTACCGCCCTCAATACCAATGCCAACGCCGCCGTCGCCACCAAGCACACGCCTGTCAAACACCTGCCAAGGAAGAAGAAAAAAGACGGACAGAGACCCTTCGCCAGGAGCGCGGCGCCCTCGCCCCCCTCGGCCGCCAGCACCGGCACCCTGGCGGCGGAGACCCCGGCCCCTGATTGCCCCCTGGCACGGAAGACTTCCTCTTCTCCCTCTTCCTCCTCTTCTTCTACCCCTCCTGCTGTTGTCCACCTTGACGGTGACGACGACGACGACGACTGCAGACGCCGCGAGGTGTTGTGCTACCGGACCTGCAAGTTCGACATCGAGTTCCGCCTCGTGCAGAGGCGGTCCGGCCTGCTGGCCATGCGCCGCTCGAGGAAGGCGCGCCACCGGCGGGAGCGGGGGTACCTGGCGGGGATGTTCAGGCTGGTGGGTGTGGAGGTGGACGACAAGGGGAAGGGGAAGGATACACCTGGATGTGCGGGGGAAGAAGGGGCGGGAGAGGATGGGCCGGTGTGCTGGGACTTGCTGGAGAAGATGCTGGACATGGAGCGTGAGACGACGGAGGAGTGAGAATGTGGCTGAGTGCCTGTTCAGGTTCTTCTCATCGGTACTGAGATATGCTGAGAAAGATGAAGAGGGTTGCCATGTCCTTGTCTAGCTGGACTGGACGAGGCAGTGATAGGGCGGGAACCTCGAGGAACATCTTGAGCAGGCAGACACACAAACAAGACCGGAAAACGAAGCTTGATGGAGATTTTTCATTGATGAATGCTATATACGAAGAGATGTGCCTCACCATCAAACCTCAGACACCATTGAAACAAAGTTTCTAGTTACTGAACAAGGTCTGCAGGCGAGAGCGGGAACGGTGATTCATATTTTGCCCCGCTGGGTTTATTCTTCGCCACGCGTATACCTACATTAACCATAAGGAGAGGTTGATGTGGAGATTTAAGTGGCGGTTCCACTCAGTATTGAGAGTTTTGGTACTTACGCTGCCTACCTGAGCTTCAACTAAGCATATGATTGTTCTCCCATTTGACTTGTGCAGTCGGGGACTGGTATGTATGTCTGTGATGTTAGCCTTGGGCGTGCATGTCAGCATAGCAAGCGGGAGTAGCATTGCCTTGGGGCGAGTGGATGGGGGATGCAAGTCCACTTCGCCCTGGACAAGGCAAGCTGAGACTTCGGGAGATCTCCCATGGAGCATTTCACATCGCAGCGAAGAGCAGCTGGAGACTGTGAAATGGCCATTGAGCACAAACGGCTCGTCTTTCGCATTGATTGTTCTGCTACCAATCCGTTCCGAGTCCCCCAGAATGTAGAACAGCCGTAAGGCCGAAACCGTAATCAGGTCGATCATGACCGATGAGACGCTCGCGGTCGTCGACCGTCGGATCATGTCGTGGTATCCCTCCAAATTGTCGCAGCAGTAACTTTTCCGATCCTCCCCACAAGCGGTCATTGGCATTTTCTTTAGTTGTTGCATCGGTCGACGAACAAGACGCTTAAGCGGACTTGGTCTTGTTACCAGCCTCACGGCCGGCCTTGATGCGCTCCAAGATGGACTCACGGTCCTTGTCGAGCTTCAACTTGGTGATGACGACGTTGGAGGGGTGGATGCCGAGAGGGACGGACTGGCCGGAGACCTTCTCGCGGTTGACACGCTCGATGTGAATCACATACTTGAGACGGTAGACGGAGGTGACCTTGCCCTCCTTGTCCTTGTTGGAGCCACGGACGATCTGCACCTCATCATCCTTGCGGATGGGGATGCTGCGGACCTGTTTGTTGAATGCGTTAGTGGGATAGAATCGATGCAGAAGTGGTCTTAGGCAATGAACATACGTTGTACTTCTCACGGAGCTCCTTGCTGAGGGGAGCGCTCATGATGTTGCGACGAACGCTGGAGGGGGCCTCGAAGTGCGCCTTGCGCGACTTGCGGCGGGAGGAGTGGAGGGCTGCGACAAGATTACATGGTCAGTTTGAATTTGTCTTCAAGCAGAATGCTTTGACTGATTATCGGTAGGACTCACTGTTGTTAACCTTGGCCATTTTGGAGGATTCTGCCGCGAGAAATGGGTAAACTGGTTGACTGGGGGCTGCAGAAGAGAGGAATGGAGGTCAAAAAAGTCGTAGGAAAGTTTTGGGAAGGTTGGTGGAGCACCAGCAGAAACTGTCTTGTGCATCGGAGCTTTCGGCGCAGTTTTTCCGTGGATTGTGCCGTTTCCACAAACCAAAGCCACACTAACCCCGAAGTAGAAGGCGGCCATCTTGTCGACGAACCGGCAGAATTTACCACCTCAGAGTACCTATATAAACCTGCTCGTCCCCTCGCCATTTCAGTTTTCCTTTCTTCCCTTTCTTCTTCATACTTACCTTGTCCGGGTCTGGGTAGATCAAGAGTTACCCAGACTAGGTTGGAAAGTCTGCATCGCACACCGTGGTACTTACCAGTCTGGTTAGTCCTTCGGGGCCAACCTGGGCGGAATTTTTGATATTTATCAGTTCTTCTGACTCCAACCTTTTTCATTATGCGCGTTCGCTTGCGAACGCCATGAGGAAGAAGCCTCACTCTGAAACCATTGACCTGCCTTAATCGCATCAAGTCCCATGCTGTTTCTAGCTTTCGATGCCGGTAGTATTGCTTTGTATATGTGTGTCTGTTGATACGCGTTTGTGATCGTACGGCACCTGTGTACGTTGGTAGTGTCTCATCGTCGTTTGGTCGTCACAGTGCTGCTTGAGCATACATAGATGCCAACGTACATACGGATCACATACTGAGTCGTGCCCGACCTGTTACGATTGATTCGAGCGCCTAGCAGCGCCATCCCCAATTCATAAGAGTAGTGGGAGCTCCCCGGATTGGCATCAGCCCGTGGTATCTTGCATGTGCCAGATCCTATTCACCTGGCACCGACAGCGGAAGGCTTCTTCCAGCTCTGAACCTGCCATAGCAGCCACTCGCCCTTTGCTATGTAGTGCTCGCCGCATGATTTTCAGTTGAGTAGCCATCCAATACCATTGACAATTATGGCTCGTATAACACGCATAGGTACCTGAGTACTATTTCCGACATACGAATACCTCACACCTGAAACCCAACACCCACAGCTTACAGTCCAAGGGCCCAGGGGAAAGACGAAGCAATGGACCCTTCAACGCGTATGAGTCTCGATTGAACAAGTTCAGACCTGCCCGGCAAGTGAAGCATGTCGCCCGTGCTGCTGTCCGCTGCCAGATCTCGCAGTGGCATCGGCCGTCCACCTTGACACGGTCTACGATGCGACAACACGCCCGTGTCCCCAGAGACCAGGACGAGCGCAGATCGGAAATTTTGATCTCTAGGCAACTCTAAAGCCAGGTGTCGCCAGCTACTACGGTCTCCTCAAGAACGGCAGCCCCTCAGACACCCGAACCTGCTCTACTATCCGTCAGCTTACTTAGGCAGCTCTGCTCGCCGCCATTGAACAAGATGGGTTGCCTTCGAGGCTTCATTATAACCGGTAGCAACGTCTTCATTCCCAGCTGGGGGCAGTCTTACGGTTCCGCCGTCACCAGATTGTCGAGCCTACGAGGCCAGTCACTGTTCTGCGACCGCTACCTTTTTGATCGCATTGACAATGCATACTACACTTCACGGGGAAAGATTGGATCAAGTCTGGTGCGTTTTTGGAGGGCTGTAATTCTGCTCTAGCAATCTATTTATCCAAACCCTGTCAATCCCCCAACCCACCCATATTCAACATCCCCAGAGATGTGACCGCAAAGGCTTCGATCCCGTCGAACGAAGTCTCCACAGGCCTAACTACCTAGGTGCTCACAAAAGCAGGGCCGGCCTGCTCAGGAAACCTAGATGGACTCGTCGTCCATGAGGTCTGGGTCGGAATCTGTACGGAAGTCGAAGCTCTCTGCTTCCAAGACGGCACCGACGCAGACCTTCTTGTTCCAATACCTGTCCCGTTTGTCCACGTCACGGGCCTTGCAGCCACGGGCTTCCTGTCGGTCCCGGGGGAGAAGCTTACGGCACAGCTCCGGGTCGGAGAAGCTGTGGGTTTCGGTATCCCCGAACATGGCCCTGCCTGCAGGTTGAGGTCGGTGCCGGTTCTTGAGGGGATACACAGGCCGCTTGGCCAGAGAAAGAGACGTCTTCTTCTTTGCCTGGGCACGCTCAGACTTGGGATGACCCGGCTGGTAATGATTGTAATTTGAACGGCGATCGTCGTCCATGGCGATGATGTACTGACGAGGCATGGTTGCTTGGTGATGATGGGGAGGTGAGTTCTCTGGAGATACCACTGACCTATTGAAGGGTTTTGTTTTGGGGGTACAGCTTGGATGTTGGTTGGGTTATGATCAGTGATTTTCTTGAGGGCTTGATTGCAGTGTATATGATGTTTGATAGCTGAATGCTGGGTTTGCTTGAGGTCGCGAGTTTTATACAAGATCAGAGACGATCCGGGTATTTATCCTCCAAGCGACCTGGATCTTTACTCAACACCGTCCCCCCGCTCCCTATCCTATAAACAATGCATTTTCGAGCAACAAGGGCTCGCCAAAGGGATTGTCATGGCACAGGACCCCTCGGTGCCTCCAGCTTTCGAGGGGCGATCGAGCCGTCTCGCCTCACCAACGACAAAGCACACTGAGCTTGTTGTGAATGTTGGGCCAAAGCCACCTCATTGTCGACGAGGCCAAAGAGGTGTGGCCTGTGCCTCATGATGCGGTTTCATATCCCAAAACCCGCCACGCTGAGATGTCGGGAAGGGAGAGGTAAGTGCGTGGTAGGGACTTTGGGACGCCACCAGGTCTATCACAACGCTTTGGGTGCAACTAGACGGTCGCCGCAGATTCTTGAGTCCAACTAGGGCCATATAGATGGCTGATGATCTCGTTTAGTGTGAGGTATGATGATGGATTAACTTCCTGATGAGATGCGGTGGGCTTTCTTGCCGATGCGATGAGGCTCTGCGGCTCGACACGAAGGCACAGAGCGCGTCGACCCGAGAGCACTTCGGAATTTTTAGGGACTTGTATAACACAAGATCATGTTCATCAAAAAAAGATCGCCACTCCACTAGCTGAGCTGATGCAGGACTTGAAAGCTGCAACATGACTGCTCCGGCCTCATCGTCGATCGACCGGCCGCGCGAACATCGAAGCTGAGGTGTCCAGCAGGTGTGTCCTCTCAAAAGGATGCAGACACAACCTGATATGTCACATTTCTTTGTCTCGTAAACGCCCAAAGCCAAATCCACATGGCAAGTTAGCCATACGAGGGAGTTATCACTCAACATGACGAATCGTATTGGACCAGCACACTACGCAAGATTTGTCTCAGCCTCAGGCATAAAAGAGAGCCTATGAGTGCACGAGGGAAGGGGGGTTTTGTTTACCAGTCTATGATGTGTCATGCGAGAGGGCTCAGTCTCCTCTGAACGGGACCCTCTTACCTGGCGTTGTCGGGCTTCCGTGCGACGCCCACCGATATACAGTGTGGAGGAGATGGATGGCATTATGTGTATTTGGGTGAAGGGTTTTGAAGTCCGTTGGTATTGTAATATTGTAATACTTTATGAGGGCTTGGATATTTCAATTCAGGGTGAGGCAAAGACGGTCGTGGGCGAGAGATGAGGAGCCCTGGAGGGACCTACAACCATAAGGGACAGGGTCGGTTTATATGCAGGCCTGGATCGCATCTTGCTGCCATTCGTACCTACAATAACTCAACCATCTGTGTATAAAAGGGTGCCGGGAACATGAGGAAGGTCAAAGCAATTGCGGTCGCGTAGCCAGCCACCTAGTTGGGAGGTGTAACTCTCATTATCTCCGCAACCGACAGGCCCAGCATCGTGGCTGAACACCAGCAGGGGAGCCAGCATCTAATCAGGGTGGAAGAGAAAGAAGGCACGACCTTGAAGGGATGCCTTTAACCGTATTATACGGCGCGATGGCCCTCTTCTGATCATTGCGCCCAAGCCTTCCCTGTGGTTCCTGGAACAACAGGCTACTTAGAAGGACTGCTCTGTGGGCAGCAGCAGCAGTAGCAGCAGCCGTAGCAGCAGCCGTAGAAGTTGTGACACCTCCTAAGTCTCTTTAGTTGATGATAAAGGTACCCATTCGTTCTGGGACTGACACTTATTGAGTCAGGATTCGTTGACTGCCTGCGAGCTGCATGGATGTGGTCGTGATCGGTGTGCGTCGAGGCTCCGCGGGTCATTGACAAAGGAGCCGACGCGACGGGCCGACGCGAACGCGGGATCCCCCCACATCCTGTGGCTCATTCAACCTGACCTGGTGCCTGACACTAGTACTATAGGCTATTGCTGCCAGGGACTTGGTATCGAGGTAATGGGCAATGGACGTAGAGAACCACGAACCTGGCTTTACTCTAGGCAGTTAGCTACGGATTAAAGCACCCCCATGTGCTGAGTATATAACCCAGCGTGTTGCAAACAAGACGTTGACAAGATATACAAATTTAGTCTGATTCAACTTTTCTTGGTCAAAGTGTCATCAACAACGAGATCGTTGTCGACGAATTATAGACGCTCCAATTCGTGTCATTGGCGCTGCCTCTGTAAATTACTTAGACTCGTGTCCTTTTCATCGCCTCCCCCAGCAAGTGTCTTTCTTCTTCCTGAGATCCGGCGCGAATGCATCATAATAGATGCCACCGTCAGTAACAACCCAGACTTCAGTCATAGACACTGAGTCTTGCATCTCGATTCACCAGCTTTTAAGATGTGAATCTTGCAGACTACAGCCCCGGGGGTGGAGGTATCTATCACCGAAGTCAGCCATACATGCTAGCTACAAGTTGCCAAAGGAAGTGGGAGTACATACGGCATTGTAGCCAGACACTCCAGGGGGTGATCCCGAGGGAGGTGGAGGCGGGGCGGGATTGGATGGAGGCGGTGGGGGCGGCTGGTTCTCTGGCGGAGGCGGTGGGGGAGACCCAGAGGCGCCAGGAACACTACCAGGCGCACCTGGCCCTTGCTGTTGCTGCGCAGCTTGGGCGGCCGCATAGTACTGCTGGTAGTATTGAACATAGGCTGCGTAGCCACCGTAAGCCGCGTAAGGGTCCGCGGATGGGTTCTGGGCGTAGTACTGAGCGTACTGGGCAGTGTAATCGGTGGCCGATGGGGTGCTGTTAGCACCGGGCGCCGGAGAGGCTGACGAGGCCTGAGGAGCTCTCGGGGAGTTGCTGTAATTGTTGTTGTACCCCTGCTCCCTGCTCTGGTGTCTGTCGCCGCCGTACCGGTCGCCATGCCTATCGCCGCCGTATCGATCGCCACCACCGTGTCGGTCTCCGCCGTATCTATCGCCGTTGTAACGATCTCCGCCGTAGTGGCCACCGCGCTCACCACCACCGCCATAGTTGTTTCGCGGAGGACGGCTCTTGAACTCCTCGTACTGCTCCGTGACGTTGGCCAGCAGATCTTCACAGAGCTCCTTGGCCTGCTGGACCATCTTGGGATCCGGACCAGCGACGTGCAGGTACATGGGCTCTTCGGCCTCACGGCCGGTTGAGTTCTCGATGTAGCCCGATCCCTGACCCTTGATCTGGACGCGGCATCCGGTCTCCTGTTGGATATGCTTGACGTAGGCGCCCCCATGGCCAACAACCTGCGCACGAAGGTTGAAACCAGGAACGGGCTCAAGGGTGATTGGGATCTTCTCCTCGGGCCATTTGCGCTAGATGGTGTCAGCAAGATCCATGGGGATAGAACAGACCTGCGAACATACCCGGCCATACTCGTCCCGCTCAACCTGCTCTTGCTCTCGACGGCGGAAGCGTCGCTCGTCGACGAGCTGGGGGAGCTCCTGCTTCATCATTTCTTCGATCTTCTCGACGGCTTGCTCGAGGCCCTCCTTCGAGGTGCTCGTCACGTGAAGGTACAGAGGCGGGTTCTGAACGCCTTTAGTTAGCCAGTTCCCGACCGTTTTCCCTAGGGATTGGGGGTTGCCTTACGGCTGCGGTGGCCATGCTCTTGTCCGGATAATAGCTTCCTCGGGTGGTGACATCTTGGTAAGAACAATAGTGTCAACTTCCAAACTACACAATGACGGTTATTTGTTTGTAGGTGGGTGGTAGCATACCAGCGCCGGTTTCATCTTTAATCTAGATCAAGCAGGGGAGGTCAGCAGCGGCCACAGAGATGGGCTGTATGGGAACTGTCAAGCTTCCAGTAAGCAAGACTGTTCTGGCATACAGTATGGAAGTGGTGGAGGGAGCTGTGTATATGTATCAGCAGGAATAACCAGGCAAGTATTTACCATTTTCTGAGTAGAACCCTTGGTTAAGAGGTATCGGTTTCGCAGGTCGTTGACTTCGATGTCCTTGATGTAGTCGCCATCGGCAATGTACATTTCGCCGTTGATCTGGGCAGGTGGGTGTTCCTTGGAGGCTTCGGACCGGATTGGAGGAACGTCGACATGTTGGATTCCCTTGCGCGCCTGTAGCTGAGCGTTGATCTTGGCGGCGGCGGCGGCTGTTGAGATGGCATTGGTTAGCAACATCCCCAACAGATATCCATTGGCATGTGGTTAGAATTGGAATGGAATGAGCCTCACCTGCTGCAGCGGCTGGGTCTACTGGGGACTTCGCAGGAGATGCGACAACATCGCGCTCCTTAGACAGCGGGCTCCTGTCGCGAACCGGATCCTCTTTGCGAGCCGAGGGAGATCGGGAACGGCGGTCGAATCTCGAGGTCCTTCTTGGCTCAGGCTCTTTCTGGTCGAAGCGCGACCGCTTCGCAGTGCGTCGCTCTGTATCATCCATGGTGGCTGGCTGGATTGACGACTTCTCTCATGTGCATAGCCGATGCTGTCTTGGAGAAAGGCTGGGGTCTTTTTGAAGAAAAGAAGTCTCATCGAGGCCTAAGAAAAGTAAAGAGCACGGGCCATCAACTAACTCATTCTAGATTCACGAATGGGCCCACTTGGGGGCCACATTTACCCAGGGACATGCACTACTGTGTACCTAGGTACCTATGTACCCAAGTATATAAATACCTACTTGAGTACATAGGTATATCCACCTATGTAACCACATGCAATAACATTTCACCGTGAAGCAAACATTCACATCCTCTAGCATATATGGATGCTTCTTTCGAAGAACCATGTTCAGGTTACCTGGCTCAAATGGTCACGACATATGGACACCCACCCACTATCCAGTGGCTCTATAGCTCAGGATATCCTGTGTCGAAATCATAGGTCGGCATTGAGGTATTGACTATTGTTACTACCTTCATACCCCTTTCGGGAGGCCAAGGAGAAGATACTTTAAGAGGTGACCCTGCCATAAAGTAGCTGTTATGCCATGTGGCTCGATGGTCCTTACGGAGTGATGCTATATTGAAACCGTATGACTACTCGGTGGCCATAATCTGTCTTCCAATATGTCCATTTTAGTGGCCTCGGTCGTAGTGATGGTATGAGTGACCTTGTTCTCCTTTGGCTGTGCATCCCCTCATCTTCCATCCTCTTTTGCTCGCCATGTAAAACATGCGCTCTCATAGGGAACTTATATAGGAAAGGGAGGATCGTGTCTCTACAGGATGCAATTAAAGTGTTGCGATGCCACAAAGTGAAGGCATGGGTGGGAAATGGCTTGTGATGTTCCATAACAACAACTCCCGTGTGGAGGTTCGTAATTCCGAGGACTTGAGGCCAGGCGCTCTCCACACCGTCGATGGCACCACTTTGTACTGTCTCGAGACTTGATTCTTGTATTTCTTGGGGTTTTCTTTGTTACACTGGCAAACAGCCTCTTTGACATCCCTGATCAGATTGCGCCTGACACACGATCCAACACCTGCTGACCCAGCGTTCTCCTCCTTCCCGCGTCACCTTCGCCCTGTTCTTGAATACCCGTCGTCGTGGCGCTAGGAGCGCTCTCACCTTCCAGGCGCCTCCTGAGGCCCTCAAACTCCTGACTCCTCTTCTGTGTCCTCATGCCAACTACCCAGCCCGGGAGCCGCCATGTAATCACCCTACTTGGCAACAGGTCGTTCCTCCATGCGTATCCCACGAACCATCCAACCGCTGCTCCCAGGAGCGATCCGGGCCATTGGAACAGGGCGAGCTGCAGTGCGAGGAAGTACCGATAGGATTTGTCGCTAAGGGTCAGGCCTGCGGCATCGTCGGTCGTGGCGGAGGACGACGTTGTCAGGGCCATGCGGTATTTGTAGATATGGGGAATCATGGCGTGGTATTGCGCCAGGATCGCGAAGATTATGGGGGTAGAGCCAGCGGGGAGATAGTTGAACAGGCCGCCTGTCAGGGGCCGGAGGAGGAAGACGAGAATAGTGGGCGTAACGACACTTGTTAAGAGTCCGGAGACCAGGAGGAAGGACTGCCAAGGTTCCAAGTTAGCAAGATTCTGCTTCGGGACGCAGACGGGATATATCACATAGACCTACAGCATATTTCCTAGACCCCCACATGCGCTCAACGACGCGCAGGTTGTAGAGAGTTATGGCAGCGAACAGCACCTCGGACGAGTTGGTGTAGCAGAGCTGGAAGATGAGGGCCCGCCATGGTTGGTGATATTTCCAAATATGGGTATCGACCAGGATGTAGAAGTAGTGCTTGAGGTCGAAGAGACTGGCTGCAATGGAGGAGGAGACAAGCCCGACGACGAGCGTTCTCGTCACGGGCGCATTCGTAAAGGACATTCTGAGGAGGATGAAGCTTCCAGGGTGGGTTGGCTACTACCGATGCATTCCGGCAATGCTGGAGATGCTATTCCTTGAGGTGCGAGAGTGATATGGAGTAGTGTAAGAATGCCTATGGCCACATGGAAGGGCAGTTATTTACAAGTTCCCAAGATTCGGAAAGCAGCACACACACACAGTGGGATTTGAATTGAGTTGCTGTTCATAGATTCGGTCGTCATCTCAGAGCTCTGAAAGGTCCAAGTGTCCATAAAGCTTAGTGTGGTACGGAGGGCCTTGGAGATTTCCTGCAACCCTGAAGCCCCCCTGTTAAAGAAACTGGCAGGGATCAAAGCACAATGTGGCCCGGGCTGGCCGGCAAACCGTAAACCGCTGATCCCGTTTGCACTGAACATCGACGACAACAGCCACCTCTCACTCTGCGGTCCTTCTTTTTACCAGATCATTCATGTTCCATCACAATGTCTGACCTATTCACTTCCCATATTCTCCATTGGCTGCTGAGCTCACCACCTGCAGAATGGATCATGCAGCAGGCTCATGAGCTCCTTATAGGGGCTCTCAAGCAAGGCCCCATACCTCAGCATGTTGCATTTGTTATGGATGGAAACAGGCGTTACGCGAAGAATCATAAGATTGAGAGTCTGGAGGGCCACCACCTGGGCTTCGAGGCACTCGCCAGAGTACGTAACAGCTCCTTTCCAGGTCTTTAATGAGAAACTATACTAACTTGCGATTAGATCCTAGAAGTCTGCTACAAGTGTGGTGTCAAAGTAGTCACAGTCTATGCTTTCGCCATCGAGAATTTCAACAGGCCAAAGCGAGAAGTTGATGGCCTGATGCTGCTGGCAAAAACGAAGCTCTCACAACTCATGCAGCATGGAGAGGTCCTTGACAGATACGGTGCCCGCATCAAGATTTGTGGAAAGCGAGAGATGATTCCCGACGATGTATTGGATTATGTGGACAAAGCCGTGCAGGCTACCAGCAACAATACTGGGTTTGTTCATCCAACCGATGCTCGTTCATACATTCCTTCTAACACGGTTGATTAGGGCTGTCCTGAATATCTGCTTTCCCTATGCGTCCAGGGAGGAAATGACACATGCAGTGCGGACCACGGTCCAGGACTACCTGTCAACGCCCCCGCCTAAGCAGTCGACTTTCTCACAAACACGTATATCCCAGAACATCAAGACCAGGAATCTTTCGAAACCTGACCTGCCGCCTATTGACGAGACACCTTCTGCGCCACCCTCGCCAGGACTTGATGGTCGCGAGTCTGTCTCGTCGACCGCATCAACACTGCATCAACTCGAGTCGTCGTCTCAACGCAGCTCATCCAACATCACGAGATACCCAGATCCAGAGACCATTACACCCGAAACTCTGACAAATCACATGTACACTGCTGGAGACCCTCCTCTGGACATGTTTGTCCGGACAAGCGGCGTCGAGAGGCTGAGCGACTTCATGCTGTGGCAGTGCCATCAGGATACCCAGATGTACTTCCTCAAGTGCATGTGGCCCGAGTTTGATCTATGGCACTTTCTGCCCGTCCTGGTCGAGTGGCAGTGGAGACAGAAGCAGAAAGATATGGACGAGAAGCCTCAGAAGGGCACTAAGCAACGCTGAGCAGCGGTTGCTGGGAGGGATGGCTATCAGATAAGAAGGTTGTTGAGACGCCGGCGTTCTCTGGCTTCATGCATTTCCATTCGCATTGCATTTGCATTTGCATTCTATCAGGTGTCCAAATCCAGCAGGGTCCTCCAGACAAACAGGACAGGGCTGCCAAGCAAAAGGCCCAAGTTGTCGGCATCATTTCCATCATTACGACCTAAGTATAGACATTAATTGCATCGGTCTTGTTTCACAAACCTCGGGACGCAAGCTTGGCTCTTCTGGCAGGGAAGTTTGGTGTTAGTATGTATGTGGGTGTCCAGGTACATCTCTATCAAGTGCTGAGCTTATCTTATCAGTGGCCGTGTCGGCACCGATTGCGTCACTGCTCTTGTCGAAAAATCAGCGTCTCCCTGTCACTTGCACCTGTCTGCCAGTCTGCCTGTGCAGGTGGCTCTGAGCAGGCGCTAGGAGCTCCCCAGCCAAAGCCAAGCCCACTAAAGAGACCCCAACTCCCCCAATCGGCCGATGTTGACCACTACAATGCACCGGCACCTGGATACCAAGTAATACTACCTAAGTATACAGCACCGTGTAGACAATGCCGGCCGCTCAACACGTTCCCTCCCTCCTCGTCCTCTTTTCTGTCCCATTCTCCTCCCCCCCCTCCGACTTTACACAGCTCAGATCACACGAACTACTTGGCCTCTTGTTGTTAAACAGAATGGCCAAAGCGTGACATTAACCAAGTCTTCTATTTTATTCCCCATTAGTCTCTGCATCCTATCGAGAAGCTACCCAACACCCACTCGAGAGCGCAGAGTTGGATCTGCTGTTCCGAGTCGAAATTCGCAACCCTCACCTCAATCCACCGCGATCACTTGCCCCCCAAACCCTTTCCTCCCTCTCAAGGTCGACCAAGATGAAAACTGCAAAGGTTCCTCCCAGCGAGCCATCGTCCTCCAGTCGGAGGGCTCAACCCGTCCGTCAGACACGAACGAATCCCCCCCGAACAAATACGGGATCCAGCCGTCTCGCCCCCCGAGAGTCGCTCTCCGGCGCCAACGCCGTTGACCAACCCATAGACATATTCCCAGGCGTCACTCACTTTGCTGATGCCATTACGGCTCTTCCGAAAGAGCTGGTCCGACACTTCACTCTCCTCAAGGAGGTTGACGCGAAGATCTTCGCCCCGCAAGAGACCCTCTTCCAGCTCGTCCAAGCCGCCCTCGAGTCTCCGCCTCCAGAACCAGCACGACCGACTTACGATGTTTCGAGTACTATCGCGCCCGCCTCGGCCCCTATGAGCGCCCAGGATAGCTCCAGCGGAATATTTGCCAACGGTATTGCTGTGCCGCCGGCCTCTACGAATGGCTCGACCGCAACAAGCGTCTATGATGACAGCAATCTAGCGCGCCGCCACCTCTTCCGACAGACCGCCCTCAAAATACAAGAAATGCTAGTGTCATTGGAAGAAAAGAACCATGTCATATCCACTGCGAACGATGCGCTTCAGAAACAGGTCAACCGCATTGAGAACATATGGCCGCACCTCGAGGGCGAGTTTAGCGAGGAGGCCAAGTGGGGAAGCGATTCACATTGGGCCTACCCGGAGAACAGAGCTGTGCGTGCGCTCAACAGCCAGGCCGAGAAGACACGGAGAGAGGGAGCTGCCAACCTCTCTGCCGCAGCTCAGTTCGTCGCAGAGGAGGCTGCTGCTGCGCGTAGTGAGGCGCGGAAGCAAGCCGTCGCCGCCAAGAAGAGCCAGAGGAACAACCATACACACGACTCTGAGCACGACGACCATGACGGTAAGGGCAAGGGCGAGTCGAGCAAGAAGACGCAGAGCCATTCCAAACGGAAGAACGCGGCCAATGCCGCCAACGCTGAGTCGCCCGCGACCGTCGGCCTGGGGATCATCGGGCAGACTCCTGCCAGCAGCACACCAGCTCCCAAGAGGCGCAAGATCGAAAAGCCTACAAATGGGGGAACTCCTACAGAACGGGCAATAGCATCGGTGTACGCAAATGGCAAGAATTCCAAGGGTAAAGCGTCGGAGAGTCCAAGAGCCACTCCTGCTCCGGAGCAGCCAGCTCCAAAGAAGCGCAAGGCGCTACCAAACTCCACCGGGCAGTCCAAGAAAAGGTCAGTCGTCATCCGAGCCCATGCTACGTTGCTATTCAAGCTGACCTGAGCATCACAGAGGCGGTCCTGGGCAAACACCCTCAATCACCTCGTCGCCCGTCATTGGCGCGTTGCCCGACAACTCGAAACAAACCCGAGCGTCTCCTGCACCGTCCGTCTCTGGTCGTCCACAATCCGCGAGAGCCCGGCAAGGCTCACTTGCTTCCAACGCGGATAATACACGGCAACGGCCACCCTCGGCCGCCGCGAACAAACCAAACGGTAGTGTGCCTACACCGATCGAGACCCCGACGCAGAACAACGGCTCCCGGCCTATCAATGAGACACCAAAGACACAGATGGAACCACCGAGTGCTACTGCGAAGATTGAACCAGTGAGGCAACAGAGCGAAAGAGCGCCGACGCCACAGTCTGCCGGTGGCCAGAAGAAAGAGGGCTCGGTGAAGCCAGCCGACGAGGCCGAGGTGCGAAAGGAGCCTATACCATCGGTTGCCACGCCTATAACGACACAACCAGTGACAACCACCAAGAGCGGCAGGGCAAGCAAGCCCTCGACACCAGCGATTGGCAGCTTCCCCGAAAACCCAACCGCCAACAGTACTAATAACAATACCAATAACAATAACAATAATCCTCGCTCCCGTCCTTCGAGGAACTCGGAGACTCCAGTGGTACCCAAAAGAAGCCACAAGAAGGGTGCCTCGGCGGCCCACGCAGTTGCCGTCCAGAAGGCCCTTGCTCAGAACAAGGCAGACGATGAAACCACCAGCATTCATGAGGATGAGAACGACGGTATTGATCCCAACGAGGAGACGTACTGCTACTGTAATCAAGTCAGTTACGGCCAGATGGTGGGATGCGACGGCGAGGATTGCAAGAGGGAGTGGTTCCATCTCGGGTGTGTGGGCTTGAAGGTTGCGCCCGGGAAGAATGGTAAGTTACTCCTGCTTGGCTATGATTTTTGCTTCCACTTTTCCTCCCCCAGTCGTGATGAGAGGATCATTGGGCTGACCCTGCATGTAGTGAAATGGTACTGCGACGACTGCAAAAAACAGATGACGGCCCCGGGGAAGAAAGTTAACGGGAGGTAAAAAAGAAAAACCTCCGCAGTTGATGGCCCCCTCGGCTTGACTGGACTTGCGACGCAGCCGCTGACGTCGTCGGAGGTGAGCGTGGGTATCATCAAGGAATATGATGAGACTATGCTTCAACGGCTGGCCGATCAATTTCTCAGGGGGCCCGGCTGTGTTTTCTTTCTTTCCTTTTCTTTTTTGCTTTCTTGATTTGGATCTGCTTTTACAATCATGTTAAGTATAGCCGGTTTCCGCATGCTTCAGCTCACTCAAGATACCCGTGGAATCGACGGAGTGCATGGAACACGCCGTGGGAAAGGACGTCGAGGGATAGAAGAAACCGGAGGGGCCTATGTCTGCCTCTGGATGGATAACGAATACTTCAGTGGCTTTGACAGCGTGCCACATGGGATGTCTACTCAAGACCCTACTTAGTTTTGGTAACGAACCTATATGCAATATATCAGTCACGATGTGCTATATCGTAAGGGATGATGCAAGGGCGTGTGTCTAGAACTCTGTGGCTGCATATAACCTCGGCAATCTCTCCAACGACACTTGACTCCAATGGTCATCTTTTTGTACGCACACACACAGACATGTGTGTATATATATATCCCAATCCTGCCAGTGGCGTTGGCAGTGCCTCAAAACACATCTCCAACAATCTGATATCTTTGCATGGGAAGTCGACCGGATATAATATTGGCGCTCATACTGCTGCTGCTAAGTCATGTTTCCTCCTTTTCGCCTGTAATTAATAACCGAAACCGATATATACACTACAATGCTTTCTGACGAGATGATATGAACCTAGCCAACGCCTTCGCCCTCGCGCTCGAAATTCCCAGTCGATTGTTCCCCAGGGTATGTTTCGTTGATGCTTTTCCAGCCCTTCCCTCCCCCCCGTCCCCCCAATAAACTCCGAACTTGACAACAACAAACAAACAAACTAACAATCAAAGATGCAAAAATTTCGTGATGCTTCGTGATCCCGTCATGTCATGAAAACCCCGTCCCCGTCCTGCTCCGTCATCGCCCCCCTCTTCGAAGTAGCAGTCCCTTGCCACCGTGGGCCGGGAAAGTTTCTCACGATCTAGAGCTTCCTCGCAAACATGTAACTCCCGTACATGCCGCCGACCTCGGCCCGGGCGACGGGGACCTTCCTCATGCCCCAGTTCTCGGCGCCCATCTTCCACCACCTGGCGCCCGTGTCCCGGGCCGCAGCCGCCGTGCCGCCGGAACCGCCGCCGGAACCGCCGCCGCAGCCGGAGCCGGAGCCGGAGCCGGCCACGCGCACGATCCAGGTCCGGCTCCCCAGCTCGCTGACGCGCCAGCCCAGCCTCGTCAGCGGCGCGTGGCCCTTGGCCAGCCGCCTCGCCACGTCCTCGGACACCTCGACGACCTCGAGCGGGGCCGTGGTGCCCGTCAGCAGCGCGCACCCGGCCGTGTTGTACAGCGTCGGCAGGTCCAGCTCCCCGTGCCACATGTCCGAGAGGTCGAGGTAGCGCAGCGTGTGCGGCACCCACTCGTCCAGCGCCTGCTGGCGGCTGCTGTGGCTGCTGCTGGTGCTACTAGCGGTGTCCTCGTCGGAAAGGGAGGACCCCCCGCCGTTGTCCTCCTCCTCCTCCTGCTGCTGCGGCGGCGGCTCGTCCGGCACGAACAGGCCGTTGGTGTCGTTGACGCCCAGGCCGCGGCCCAGGGCCAGCTCCTCCAGGTGCTTTGTGAGCGGGCGCAGGAGGGAGATGTGGGACCTGTCCATGCGGCTGCCCTTGAGGGAGAGCGACTTGAGGGAGGCGGGGAGCAGGGGCAGGAGGTTCCGGACGGCGTCGGCGTCGAAGATCTCGTGGGTGCGCGCGTCGGTCGCGAGGGAGAGCCAGACGAGCGACCCCCCCGCGGCGGCCGGGTGCGCCGACACGAACCGCGCGATCGCCCCCGCCGACAGGTTGTTGCACTTGGCCAGGTTGAGGTGGCTGATGCGGGCGGACGGCGGGATGGCGGCCAGGGCGGCGTCGGTCAGCCGCGTGCCCGCCAGGTCCAGGTGGGTCGCGTCGGGCAGGTGGGCGAGGAGGGCCTCGAGGACGGCGGGCGCGAGCGTGTTGCACCTGTGCAGGGAGAGCCTCCTGATGCGCAGGGCGGCGGCGGGCTGCGGCCAGTCGGCCGAGAGGATGGCGCTCGTGAAGGCGTCCCGGAAGGAGGCGGCCGAGCAGCCGCAGAAGTCCAGGGCCTGGATGCGCTCGAAGCCGAACAGGAGCTTCCGGAGGACGCGCTCGTCCAGGTCGTCGTCGATGTGCTCCTGGGCCAGGAACTCCTGCAGGTGCGGGGTCAGGTCCAGGGCCTGGAGGAGGGTGTCCGAGGTCAGGTTGCGGGCCTGGGACCGCTCGCTGGCCGTCTCGAACAGGGTCGAGGGGTTGAAGTGGCAGAAGTCGAAGCGCCGCACCAGCGTGCCCAGGGGCTGGTGGCAGGATACGTGGGCGAGGAACTTCTGGAAGATCTTGGAGTGCGGGATGGTGATCTGCCGGTACAGGGTGAGGAGGGTGGCGCCGTGGATCTTCTTGGACGTGAGCAGCAGCGACATCAGGTCCATGTTCCGCTTGGTGATGCCGTTCGGGGGCACGTCAAGGAGGAGGAGGTTGATGATGGAGCTGAGCAGTTCCAGCGGCAGCCTCTCTATGGGGGAGTCGCCGGTCACCTTGGAAGGACGACGGACAGGGACTGGCCTGGTGTCCCAGGCGAGGCTCAGCGACGCGAGGTCACTAAAACTCCGGCTCGCCAGCCTCCCCCTCACGTTGATCTGCTTCCATCCCTTGAAGTTTTCGGCAGGAAACCAGTTGCCGTGCAGACGACTGGTAGGTTGGGTGACTGGTGGGAAGAATTCAGCATGCTGGACCATTGTACCCATATCAGAAGGGAAGCGGTCGTCGTGGGCGGGCTGGTCGGTTTGTGGCTTGCTGTAGCGAGAGACCTTGGAAGCAGTAAAGGCTTGGGCAAGATGGGTGTCGTCCTCCCTGATGGACGAGAAGGAGGAGCGGGCGTTCATAAGCTTGGGGGACGAGGACGGCTCAGGGACCTCGGCCGAGGCTTTGTAGCTCGCCGGTCGGCAGTCGACGGCCAGGCCGTTGGGCGCCGTATTCGCTGCTGGTGACAGGGCCAGGGCCATGAGTGGCAGAGAGTGGGACTCGGAGCAAAGCGGAGAGGGACAAAAGTCTGCTGGGCTGTTCCAGATAGGAAAGGGAGAGAAAATGATATGGCTCAGACAGCTTCACGTGAGGGTTTATGACCGTGAAAATGCTTTCTATTAGTCAAAGGGGAATGAGTCTTAGGTAAAAGCCAATAAAACTGTCTTGCGGGGGGAGGGCCTATGTGGTTCTATGTAAAAGTAATAGGATCTGGAGTCCTTGACTGTGGCACAGTTCGTGACTCGTAACAAGATGATGGACTGATGGGTGGTGTTTTGCGGGTGTAATTCAAGGCAGTATGGCAATGGTCTCTTCCTTGGGACAGTGGTTATCAAGGGGGTGGGAGAAGGGAGTGATTGGCTTGTGGATATTGCATGCAAAACCGTTGTAGATTATCACAGCGGTGTTCTTCTCTAGGAGGTAGGAAGTACAGATGTGGGATAGATAGTCAGAGGCTGAGTAATAGTAGTTGTTGTAGAAACAGTAGTAATGAGTGTATGATGAGGTAGGGTGAGGCACAGTAGCAGGATGTGGATGTGGATGGAAGTGGACAGAGGACGAGAGCCGCCAACAACAGAGAGATCCAGCCGTGTTCTCGTCCTAAATAGTGTATGTACTGGGCTTGGCACTTGAAAGACCTGGGACCATGTCCTTTTTTTTTTTTTTCTCTCTTCCTTTTTTTCCCTTCTTCTTCTTTCCTCCAGGGAAAGTAGCAAAACAGAGATTTGTCAGGGATGGCGAGGATGGCGAAAACGTGATGAAAAGTTATGCCCGCCAAGTTGTTAGCTGTGGATTGTGTAATAGAAACCAGGACGGTCCAAGCAAAGAGTATTTCTTTGTCACCTGGGCCAATCAACGACCAGTCAAAGTCTAGCTTTGTTGGCAGCAACCAGCACAGAGTCACTTGGATCGTCGAGTGCCTGAGCCCAGATTTCAAAAAAGTGTCCTTGTGATCAAGAGACCAGTCCCCGGGTGTCCATTCTCTCAAGTAATCAGAAATGGGAACACGCCATTCTTTTGGGGGACAGCAAGGAGGGAGTTGGTCGTGTTGCTGTGTAATATCTGGCCCGGTGTTTGCCGCCTGCAGATGGAGTTTTGCTAGTACACATACCATCACATTACTGACTTGGTGCATAAGTACCAGTACGGAGTATACGAGTACCTAGCCTAGAGCACTAGTAAACGGTGCACACCCGAGCAGTCCGAGCGCCTCTTGTCTTGTCTCCCGCCTGGCCCGTTACTTTAGTGGCAACTGTGGGCAATTGTGGCCAATGGCGGGCCCAGGCTGCCTTATGTACGGATCTGTACTAAGTACACAGTAATACACGACATCAAACCTCGCTGCATCTCAACCTCGACCTCGACCTCGACCTCGACCTGCTCTCTCGCAACCTCTGAGCTGGTCAGTTGCTCCAAGAGTTGACGAGCCAGAGTTTCATCTCACCGACGATTCGTCCGTTGCTATCTACATATTTTTGTATGACAACACAGCCTGCATAATCACGGCTCACAGCTAGTGAGTGCTCTTGATCCGGCCCCTCTCGATTATCCTCCATCCTCCAAAGCCTGCAGCCTCGCCAACGAAGCTGGTCGTCTCCCGACTTCGCAGTGTCGTTACACCCAACACATCAATTCACTATCTATGTTTGCGTGTCCCCATGAGAGGGGGCCAGTAAAGTAAACAGTTTCCTATCTTTCCGTCAATCTGCCGCTCCCACATATCCAGGTACCCAGCCAAGTGGCAGTGCGATATCGCTGCGTCCTTTTGCACCTCTAGAATATGCACACCTGATCTCCGGTTTTGGGAGCCTTGAGTTGGCCAGTGGCCTCAGCCTTGTCCAAGCCCCGACGTCGCCTGGGAACACCACCCCTCCCCTGGTCGGGCTGCACGTCACTCCCACCGGGGGCTGGGCTCCGATGTAGGACTTGATCCCTCTGCTCTTACTCGAGCCAGCAGCGGTCTCGCAGGTCCAGATCGATCTCTCTTTTTTTCGTATCTTTACTGACTGATCATGATTTCCCCTCTTTCGATCCCAATAAGTTGCATAAAACAAATGAAGGGGGTATAGACAAGTTCACGGTAACAATATATTGTTAGGTAATAGCATGTTCACATGAGCTGCTTTGTTGTCGTCACCGCCTGTCAGGGGGGGAGCCTGCTTGTCTCCATATTTGCAAGCACATCACTGGCACAGTACCACCCTTCTCTGGGGTTCCGTTTTAGCGCCCCCTAAACCCCCTGTTCCCCGCAATGGCACCGCATGCACCGGAGCCTCATCCACCAATGCACACATGTCGTTGTGCGTCTCGGCCGAGAGCTCAGTCCCGTGACGTGACAGCATCTCGTCCTTCAGCTTTGCTGAGCCTGCTGTCGCCATATCTACCTTCTACGGTAGGACCTCTAGAAGTCTAGACAGTCAACCGGCAACCTCTACCACGCCATCGCGGTCTTCCTTCATCTCTGACCGTGCGACTGGTGTTAATGGCACATCGTCATCTACTCCCCCCTTTGGCACAAGCTGCTGCCCTAAACTCTAGCATTCACAGGGTTTGCAAGGCGCAACACTCATGCCATTCTCTCTCATCCGCTATCTACTTTAGCGCTTGTCTGGGCCGTGGAAGAAGATGGAGTGACCCATGCTGCTCTCCGTGTCAACAAGCCAAAATCTGGCTTAAGACAACCTGAGCGTGAGCAAACAGCTGTGTTGAAAAGTCTAGTGTGGGAGACTTTTGCCCGTTTACTGGGCACCAACTGGACGAGGCCGTTGGACTAGCTATCGCTATTGAGGGGGTCTGGATGCTGTTGAGGGGCTCAGTCTTCCAGCAGATATGATGTCGGGGGCTGCTGTACCGGCAGGATGGCGAAGGGAGAGGGCGACGCAATGGGAGCCGTGGGCGATGCTACCAGCTCTACAGGAGACAATGACGAGAGGTGTAAAAGGGCGCCGGTCATCTGGAGATGAGGTCTTGACCCAGGAGGGCGGACAGTCAAGTCATTGGGGTCCTCGCAGTTTCGCCCCCAAAAGACATTGCATCCTTTACTCATCCTATCATGAATAGCCCTAAAATTTCTGAAGCTTCTGAACCCGAAATCCCTTCCAAACTCTTACGCTGCCATCTCAGAGATGAAGTCGAGGAGGTCCATTCCACCATATTGTCGAAAACTCCTATCAACCAGTTTGTCCCAGTTCACCATCGTTATATCCGCCTTCATGGTCACTCTCCCATCCAGTCGAGTTACCATCAAGTGACCGTGTCGGCAATGCGCGTGGTGATGATAATGATGTCTGGGTTCACATGTGCTTCGTCCCCAGCGTTTTGTGGGAGCACAATCTCTTCGTTCAAAGGGACACACGCTGGGCTTTGGGTCGGTATCAAATCTAACTGCCTGGCACCCTGGTGGCGGCACCCTCAATCTTGGATGACATGTTGATTTCAGGAATACTTCTACACAGACCAGACTATACAGCCCGATTGAGCAGCAGCAATGCAATACAAGGCTCGCTACTCACTATACACACGTGTGGAATCCTTGCAGCCCGGTCCCCCCCCCCCAATCTCTCGCAGCCACCCACCTACCTCCCCATCCCACCCACGCACCACCCTTATAATGAGCTGCAACCACATCACCTCAACAACCGGGGGTGAGTGGTGCAGCGGCGATGCTGCACCCCTCCCCCCGGTTGTGCGCGCCCTCCCAACGGCCCCGGTTCGATTCCCCCTCGGGGGGATCGGCCCTTCGTAGAACGTAGAATCATCAAAAAGCCCCCGAGGCTTTTCGTGACCGCAGGCTTCGGCCTGCGGGGAGTTTTTGCTGCTGCCTCCTCTGCTGTGTGTTTGTTTGTCTTGCTCGATACCAGTCACATGATGATTTTACCCTCCTTTCTTTTTGTTTTTGTAAAATTTGTTACTTGTTTTCTTCCACTGTCCATGCGTGCCCGTCGTGCTTGAGCACGGGGATATTGTATACAGATCTGCCCCCATACATCCCATGCGCCAGGATCCTGCTTTATGGCGGGCTTGACGGTGGCGTTGGGCGTGTGTTCGTATTCGTATGGTTTGCTACGCCCCAGCGGTGAGGAAAGCTGATGGCCAATCCACTCCGCCGTCCGAGTCCCTTCTCACCACGCCACCTTCGAACGGCGCATGAGTTGCTCCCTGGATAAATGCCCAGTAGCAAGAAGCTCCAAAAGGAGGTAAGTAGATCTCCGCAGCCCTGCGATGACGCCGATCGTCTGCAGTGTGGCCGACTACTCAGGACCATGCAGCAGCCTTGCAAGCCGTTTCTTTCTTTCTCACACACACACCAGGCACAGAGATATACGAAGACATATGTGTATGTATAGGGAGAGAGGGCCACACGTAACCGCAGTAAGTCATCTTCATCTTCATCATGATCATGCATTTCATTTGACGTCCTCTCGTTAAGTCATCTCGTAGTAGTACACGTCATTGTGTGTAGATGAACAGGGAAAAAGGAAAACAAGATGAACCAAAACACCCCCCCGATAACCCATCCACGCTATGAATTTACCCCTTTCCCAACCAGACGCAGACGCAGACGCAGTGATGCTTTGCTTGCTATATGCCTGAGGAACGCCGAAAAAAATACCCAATCCTTCCAGTCCGCCACACATCAGAGTGGGTAGACTTTCTTTCCCTTGTTCCCTCGATCCCTCGTGTGTATCTATTCTCGACAGGGTGTCCCTGGAGAGATCCCCCCCCCCAAAGACTCTCCTTCTCTCCCTACCAGCTTATTCCATACCAACAGTCGAGCTGTCCATCTATCCCCTTCGCTCCGCAGGCACCAGGTCCGCGGGGATCGGCGTGTCGCGGCGTGTCCCCGTCTCCGAGTTGAACAGGCCCTCGGACTCCTGCCTGGCCGGCCCCAGGTAGCACTGGTGGCCCTTGCGCGTCACCGTCGGCGTGACCATGTCGACGTCGACATCGACATCGACGTCCCCGGGCCTCAGGCCCACCGGCTCCCCGGCCTCGGACCCGCACATGACGACGTCCTCCTGGCCCGCGCCCGCACCCTCCGCCTCGGCGTCGACCTCGTCTGACACCTCGATGCTGGGCGTCAGCACCTCCATCGGCGACGGCGCCTCACCAGCCGGTGTGGTTGCGGTGGTGGTGGCAGCGGTGGCAGCAGGAGCAGCGGCAGGAGCAGGAGCAGCGGCAGCGGCAGGAGCGCCGCAGGCCTGGGCATCACCCTGGGCCCTCGCGGCGGCCCGGATGGCGGCCAGGGCGCCGCCGACCTCCCTGTCGTCGAGGTCGTCGTCCTGGGTGCCGATGGTCCACACCCACCTCCTCTTGCTGCCGCCGCCGCCGTCCCTCCTCTTCCTCTTCCTCACGCCCGCGGGGCTGCCGCTGCCGCTGCCGCCCGGCGACGTCGGCGTGCGCGTCGCGAGCCCGGCCATGCGCCGCCTCATCTCCTCGAAGGGCCCCGGCGTGGCCCCGCCGTCGCGCGTCTCGTCGCCCGTGTAGGCCATGGCCACGTCCAGCACCGCGCCGCCGCCGTCGTCCTGCCCCTGAGCCTGTGCCTGTGCCTGTGCCTGAGCCTGAGCCTGGGCCTGGGCCTCCGCGGCCGTGGCCGTGGCCGGGGACGCGGTGCTGGACGCGGGCGAGGCGTCCTCCTCGGCCAGGAGGTCGATGTGCGACCTGACGTACTGGTTGGTCGTGATGACGCGCTCGATGGGGCTCTCGTAGCCGACGCGGCGGGCGGCCTTCTCGGCGAGCCGGAGGGACTGGCGGCGGGGCGAGACGGGCGTCCGGGCCGACGGGGGCGGGAGGGGCGAGTTCCTCAGGATGGAGTGCAGCGAGCGGTTGCGCACGTAGGGCAGGCCGATGCACGATGCTCTGGATGCTGATGCTGATGCTGATGACGACGACGACGCCGCCGACGGCCTGGGGACGCTGAGGGTCATGGCGGCGGCGGCGGCGCGCCGGCGGGTGGTGGGTCCACCGGTCGGTGTTGCGGAGGCGGATGCTGGTGGGTGAGGCGCCGACGGGGTGGTGGTGGTGGCCGCCGGCTGTGATGATGCCGATCTCGAGGCCGAGGAGGAGGGTGCACCGGCCGTGTCTGCCGCGGAGAAGGAGAAGGGCCTGGTGTCGTTCTCGTCCACGGGCCCGGATGACAGCGGTGGGGTTGCTGTCATGGTGCTCGGGAAGTGTACGGACTGAGCAGCCACCGCGGGGGACAGTGGTTGTGCCGTCAGGGGCGTCTCGGGGTACGCCAAGGCGAAAGGTGTCTGGGTCTGGGTCTGGGTCTTGGGTTGCGATCCATGTTGGCCTTGGGTGAGGTTTTGTGTCCGGATCTTGAGCGGTTGTGTCGTGTTGATGGCAGTCACGGGCGTGGCCCGGTCGATTGCACTCGCATAGACGTTGGACAGAGTGTTGAAGGCCGTGGGTGAGGTCTGGTCGACGGCAGCAGCTACGGTCCGCGAGCCACGCAGGTTGAGCCCATTTGCGATGGTCTTGATCTGGAGAGACAGCCTTGGCCTCTTGGGGGGGTTCTGATGTGCCGACATGGTGCCAGAAACGGGAGGGATGGGATGGGATGGGATGGGAGATGAAGTCAAGTCGGACGACGGGAAGCGGCGTAGCAGTGAGATGCGATACAGGAAGCAGTTGGCTTTAAACTGAGATGGAACGCAGGTACAAGGTAGGATGCCGCCCTGCGATGTTTCAGGAAACACACACTCTCTGACCGATGGTGGATGGTCCGCGGCAACGATAGACCAGACTTGGTGTCACGGGACAAATAACAATAGGTTGGTGGGACCCGCTGCAAGAGCAGACAAGAGTAGACAGGTGAAGTGAAGGCCCGGCGGCTATATACTTAAGTAAGAGCAGGGAGACAAGGGTGGCCGGCGGCAATCCACATAAATATATGGAGATATATGGAGATAGATAGATATATGGAGGGGACACAAGATATATCCCGCCTGGGCTCTCTGGATGGAAGCGCCAGCAAGGCTAATGCACACATGGCGAGAGGGAGCACACGATAGACGCGATAACAGAGGTCCAGACGAGGATCTAAGCCAGCAACAGGAAGGTCGGCAGGGAATGAAAGAAGAAGAAGGAAAAAACAAGGGGGCGGGGGCACACAGAGGAAAGATAATACCACACACGCTCTCACTCTCACTCCCACACTCTCTCCCCCGCAGCACACGTAGTACCGTACCGTCAAAAAGGATCAAGCTGACAGCCAGGACGGACCTGGACGGAGGAGGGACAAGGGATGAGAGAGGACGAGAGGACGAGAGGCATGAGCAGCAGAGCTCATCTCACAAAGAACTGTCTGTCTGTCCTTGTTTCCTTGTTTCCTTTGTTGCCTCGAGTCCCCCCCAGGAGCACATGCGCCTCTCCACCTTTCACCACCCTCCCCCTTCCCCCCTCATTGTTTCTCGTCGTTGTTCGCGGCACCAGACTTTGGGCAAGGCCAGCGTGGTTGGCTGCAGCGAGCATCAAGAAAGCGGTTTAGTTCGATGCAGCATGCGAGCGTAAGCGCCCAGCGGTAGAGAAGCCAACCAATCATGGCCGTCACATGCAGCCTTCCTGGTCGCCATATCACAATGGCGTCTATTGGGTTCCAGCTTCCAACAACACAACCTGCACACCTGTGCTTCCTCTCTTCTTCTTTTGTTTCGTTCCCTCATCATCACCGCCATCCGAAGCAATGAATCGCCGTCTCGACCCTCCACCCCCCCCTACTTCCCTGACAAGTGCGCGCGGTCAAGACCCAAGGCACCCTTGCCCTTTGCCATTTTGCCATGGTTCTTTGGTCCTTGGCTGAAGGATCCAACTAGTGGCTCCTACTTACGGGTTGGTTATGTGTATCGAGGATTGCTTGTGAAGATTGAACTAGCTGTCCGGGATCCCGGATCCCACGGGAAAAGGCGGTGATGGCTGCAGGGAAGGATTCTCTAGAAGGATGAAGCGCAAGTGACAAGTCCACTCGATCTTGAACACGCGGCTCTCACTGTGTGTACAGCCTGGTTTTGGCGCAGCTAAGCGGGCGTCAGCCGCTTGTTGGCGCAACTGTCACTATGCCATTTCTGGTCTGTTCGTTGATGGAGTATTTGACCGTGATCCATTGACAAATTCCTCTCATCATGATGACTTCCACGCTGCCACGTAGGAAGAACAAGCGCGGTGGCCAGGCGAGCTACGCTGTGCTGTGTATGGGAGTCAAGTGGCTGACTCCCTCTCAGCCAAATATATCTTTTGTCTGTGTTCCACTTTACCGTTTTCTCTATTTGCGATCATGTACACGGGCGGGGAATGGATGGCAGCTTCAGAAGATACATATCCCTTCTACGAGCTCTTCTTCCCTGCCAGCTCGTGCATGGTCTTCTCGAACTGCACGTTCACAGCCTCGTAGACAGCATCACCGCTTGGCAAGAGCTGAGCTCCGAAGAACCCACACAGGTTGCGTTCCCGGTCCAAAAACCAGTTCAGGTTGGGCGCTCCACCCCACATCACCGTCCCCTTCCCTCTCCAGCCCGGCCGTCCCTCGACATCGACAACACCGCAGAGGGACTGGTCGACCTTGCCCTCGTCTATGGCCCGTGACATGGTCCGCTGTACGATCGGGATGGAGAACACGACGCTGTTTAGCGACTCCTTCTGCGCTGCGTCGAGCTGCGGCCGCACCATCTCGGCCACGGTAGCCCGCCTCAGCAGCTTTTCGTCACCAGCCAGCAGGCTGCGAAGAACCTTCATGTACTCCCCGTCTCGGACGTAGGCGCCCTGGCCGCCGTAGCAGTACTCGAGCGAATCACTCTGAAGACTGTTGGCACCTGCGACGAAGCTGCCGTCCTCAGTCCTCTCCGCCATGGTCGCGAGCTGTGCACCTGGCACCTTCAAGGGGAAGAATGTGATGCCGTCTTTGCTCACCCCGACGGGCTCGAAGATGTTCTTGGACATGAAATCCATAAGTGACATGCCCGAGATCCGCTCGACAGCCAGGCCCGCCCAGTCGAGCCCACAGCTGTACATCCAAGCAGTGCCTGGCTCGAAAAGCAGCGGGAGGTTGAACAGGTCTGGGACGGATTCACCGCGGGGAGGATTCTCCTTGCGCCACGCAGCCAGACAAGGATGCATGAAGTCGTAGCCCAGACCAGACGTGTGCGTGAGCAGCTGACGGTAGGTAATCTTGTTCCTCGGGGCCTGGTACTCCATGATAGGCTCTGCTTTGGTGATTATCTCGAGCTTTCCTAATTCAGGTAGGAGGGCATCGACGGTGTCATCCAGAGAGAGGCGGCCCTCCTCGACGAGTTTCATCACAGCAATGCTCGTCAGCAGCTTGGTGCACGATGCAGAATACAAGTAGACATGTCCCGTGAGAGCCGGGGCGTTAGCCTCCGGTGACGAGGAGCCAAAGACGTTGTGGTACTGGAAGCCCCCGCTCGCATCAGACGCGTATAAGATGGCATTGGGTATCTGTCTGGTATCCACGAGCTGCTTTAAGGCGGTCTCGAATTGGGCAGCCATTGTGATGAGAGCAGCTAAACACTTCTGTGCAGAGGTGGCCTGGCTGACGACGAAGGGGCTGGAGAGATCAGAGATGTAGGAAGAGAAGACGTCTGAATGCTTGCAGGAAGCTCAATGCACGCCTCCCAAATCGATGCCAGCCTCCCTGCCCGCGACGGAGAGGCGGCATTAAGTACCCAGGCTGGACATGGTGATCTATCTCAGAGAGGGACGCGATATTCGTGTCCTGGCGCGGTGTGTGAGTCACACGGTGTGAGTCGTGCCGTCTGACAGCGTTCAGCTCTGAAGGAACATGGCCGAATATTTGAGACAAGTACATAAGTAATTATGTTATGGGCGCGAGTATGGCACCAAGTCAGGTGACTTCTGCCTGGTCTGCCGAGGTGTGAATGGATTAGTGAACAGAAAGAACACTGAGGAATTGATTGCTGTCCTGCCGACTCTATCATTGGATCTGGTATCGATATCACAACAAGAGTGTAAAGCATCGCGATAGTCGTCGATATCAGATGCTTAGTCAGCAGAAGCACCCAAGCAACCTCACAATACCCGCCTGATAGAACTACTGACAGGTCGCTTGCTCTGCCCCTCAACTCTCAACATGCCCACAAGCCAGCTCATCTTGACCTTCACAAACAATGCAAGGGCTTCTTAGGCTCATAGTCTGACGGAGCAGATGACAATGATTTTCTGCCCGTCGGCCAACCAACCGTCATGAGGCACACAAACACAAGCTGACACACGCGACGAGAGGATGATGGAGTTCCCGGCCAACAAGAAGACAAAAGTTCCTCGCAGGAAGCAGGACAGGATCATCCTGCATTTCGTGAGCTCCACCTTTTCCCCCGACCCAACCGATTGGGGACCAACAGACGGCAACTGACTAACAATACGATCCTCCCCTCCGCCTGTGCGCCCAGGATTATGACTGTTTCTACGCCCAAGTCGTCGAGAACGCCCGGCCCGCCCTGAGGTCGCTCCCGCTGGGCATCAGGCAGAAGAGCATCCTGGCCACGTGCAACTACGAGGCCCGCAGGCGCGGCGTCAGGAAGCTGCAGCTCGTCTCCGAGGCCAGGAAGGCCTGCCCGGACCTGGTGCTCGCCGACGGCGAGGACCTGTCCGCCTTCCGGGACGTCTCCAAGAGGCTGTACGGCCTGCTGGCGTCGTGCTCCTGGAGCGCGAGGGTGGAGCGGCTGGGCCTGGACGAGGTCTTCATGGACGTGACCGACATTGTGGAGTACAATGCCGCACTCCTGAACCCCAACGTGCTGCCGGACTCGTTCTTCTGCCTGTCCCGGGAGGACCCTGAACGGGGTTTTGCCTTCGATGCGACCTCCATTGCAGGCTGTGTCGCTGGACATGGCCATGGTGAGGACAATCATTGCAATCCGCTCTACGTACGCCTGCTCCTCGCCTCTCACCTCGCCCGACACCTCCGCCTCAAGCTCGAAGAACAGGGGTATACTTCGGCCTGTGGTATATCAACCTGCAAAGTTCTCAGCAAGCTCGTAGGCAGCGTCAACAAGCCCAGGAACCAGACAACTCTACTGTCGCTACATGAAGAAGAGGTCCTCGCCTTCATGGACTCACATGGCCTCCGCAAAGTTCCCGGCATTGGGGGCAAGATCACGCACGCGCTTGAGAGCTACTTCCTGGGGAGGGATGCAGACACTGATACCTTCACGCATGGCTCGGCAGTGACAGTAGGTGACTTCCGGGCTCGCCCAGAAGTCTCTCCTCAGATGCTAGAGAGGCTCCTCGGCAGTCGTCCTGGCTCTGAGAAAGGCATCGGGGATAAAGTATGGGGTCTGCTACACGGTGTGGACGACACCGAGGTGAAAGTAGCGAGCAGCGTGCCAACGCAGATATCCATCGAGGACACCTATCCCGGGCCCAAGGGTGGGCTCAACACGCAGGCCGAGGTTGAACGGGAATTACTGAAGCTCGCGGCGTCTCTATTGCGTCGGATGAACGTTGACCTCACTGAGACTGAGGATTCAGAAACGTTAGATGACACCCCGTCCTCCCTAAACAACGGATCGAAAGGGAAGAAATGGCTCGCCAGACCCAAGACGCTTCGACTGGCCACCCGTCCCAAGACATCGCCTAGTGACGGCAAGCCTTACAACTGGGGCAGGGCAAGCCGCAGCCAACCGCTCCCGGCCTTCGTATTTCACAATATCGACGACGCCACGATAGTCAGGAGGCTCGTGACAGAGGCGCTCCAGCCCATGTTCTACAAGCTGAACCCGCACGCGAGCGAGGGGTGGAACATAGGCATGATCAACATCTGCGTGGCAAACATGACACCCGTGGCAGCCGAGGGCGTCGCGGGCAGTGGGAGGGACATCTCGCAGATGTTCAGGAGGCAAGACGACGTCTTGCGGGAGTTCAGGGTCTACGACACCGGCGACGAGGCGCCGCCGCAAGCGACAAGGGAAGGAAACCAGCAGGGAGGGGGAGATGACGAGCCCGATGGCATGGGGTGTGAGCCCTCGGATGAACACATGGAAGTTGGCTTTGGTTCTTCGGACGCTGAACCGGAGCCGTGGGATGGCCAGGATGGTAGCCAGGCCTGCAGAAGATGCGGGCACTGCTGGCCTGCTTTCGCTGTTACCGCTCACGAACGGTATCATGACCTCGAAGACTCCTAATATTCTGGGGATGAAGTCCCTTCCTAACCCATTATTTGACGGCTTTCAGCATGGCTTCCTTCCGCGTCACTGATCCTGGCTCAGTGCGATACATCTTCAGCTTGCGTGTGTGCCCACATACATCGTGAGGAGCGTGCTACGATGAAGTAGGAGACGACTGAAGCGCTAGTACTCAGCCAACGAGACCAGCAAGACCCATATTATACGATAACTCGTCACTAACATTTGCTTTCATATGAGACTTGGTTAGCTGGAAAGGGTGGTGATAGTGTGGTGTTTCTCGTACTTGCACGGCCCCCCTATGCATTTAATTACACAGGCATGCTAAAGCAACATCTCATGTGTGCCGACGAGCATCTCAGGCAAATTACAGACCGAGTATTATATTCAAAGGCTAGGATCAATGAGATGATGTACATCCTCTAGATAAAAGTATATCGTGCAGGAGGCATTTTACACGCATTAGCACCCTGGCTATTTGTGAGCAACCACCCCTGGGGCCACTAAAGTGACACGGGCAATTGACAGGTCTCAAGATGCCTTCGGGAAAAGCATACTGCCAATAGCATATATCATGTTGTATATTACCTCAAACAAAACTAGAATTCCTTCAAATTATGTTCATTTTGATAGCGAAGCAACGAAAACCAATAGCCTCACAGGAAGTCTTCCTCCCCGCGCTTCTTCAAGTTGGAGTGGGCTCGATGTAGAAATTGACTTGAAATGCCGTCCATCGAGTTATGTTTTATATGAAATGGTGAAGATCTGCGGTAATGTATTTCAGTCATGTTACTTTCCACCTCCCCCAGATCTCGGGAATCTAATTACCTGTGACAGCCTTGGAGGACTTTGATCTCCTTTCCTGTTGACATCAAAGATGCCTGAGACCGAAGCAACGGTTATATACTTCTGGACCTCGATCCCCTCAAAAAGCCCCGGACTTAGTTTCAGACTCCATCTGAATTTTTTCTTCTCGTTCCAGGACAGATATTCACGGGCTAGGTAGGTTATAATGGCAGCAGTCCTGCCGGGTGTCGTCTTGGGTCGATTATCAGACTCTATAGTCTTTGAGTCTAGGAGACACGTTCGTGCTGTTGTAATTCTTGAGTCACGTTGGAGCTCAGGTGTTGTCATCCTCGGACCCACTTTCACGATCCACGCCCTCGTCGAGACTCCCCACGAGCATGGGCCAAACACCACCAGTACTGTCCTTGTGGTCGACGATATCACTACAAGGATCACCTCGTGTCAGCATAGCCGCACCCAGAAGCATAGGACATGATGATGACGGGGGGAGAGGGAAGGGGGTAACGGGGTTCACCCACAAGCCAGGGAATTCCCGTCCGAGGTCATCGTCCAGGGACGTCAGCCGCTTGATCCCCGTCGCGTCGTTCCCAAAGCGGATGAACTGGAGGGACACCTGGCTCCGGTGGAGGTTGCGGGCCTGGAGCTCCCTGATGAGCTGCCGGATCGGGTTGTCTGCGCCACAGACGCCGTCCCTCGCGGCTGCGGAAGTGTTCCATACACCGTTGGTCAGGACGTAGATGCTTGTTGGCCGGCCTTTGACCTTCCTGGTAAGGCGGGACTTGAAGAAGTTACGGTTTTGTTTTGCCACATTCGATGGAAGATCCTTGATGATCTCGGTAATCAGAGAGAGTAGGCTCTTTTCAATGAAGCACGAGTCGCCGCCCTTGAAGAAGTTGCTTTCGACATAGGCAACAAGGCTCTCGGCGCGGCGGCCGTGTTCCTTTCGCTCCCAGTCTGAAGTGCAGATGACGTCCAGGCCGTCCTCGTCAGCCTTCTCCAGGATATGTGCCAGATTAATGAAAGCCTCAATGACTTCCTTCTTGTATTTTTGCATCGATGTTGAGTTGTCGATGAGGATGATCTGCGTGGAATCCGTTAGAACTTGGCACTGGTTCATACTCTCACAACCTATCGTGAAATTTTCGAGCAAGGTCATACTCACATGGTCTCGATTCTTCAGCAGTGCCATTGCCTGGTCCTCGCCAGCCAGAGAACGACGAAGACCCGTCTCCTTTTCCTTGATCCTTCGTTCATTGACATCTGCGATTCTGATATGGGGGAATGTGGACCTTGACGTTCTAAGGGCATGTGTCTTGTTGTCCCGTTGTGTCGTCGGCGTGATCGTGGCTTTCGAGTCAGAGGACTTGTCGGTTGAAATCCTGTTAGTCGACCACTGGTATGGGGATGGATCACTTTGGGCATGTGATTGTGCATCCATCTGAGGCCTCGAGGGGCGGAGCGTTTGACCATGCGGATGGCGCGTGTCACCCATGTATGTCTCCTCGTCTATCGATGAAATACCGCTTTTTCTCTCAAGGCGTTGAGAAGGGCCCGCGGCTCCATGTATTCCCATCAGCGTGTCTTCTTGATGTCTGGCTTGGTGATAGTCTTCTGTTGTGGGTAGCATCCATGCTTCCGGAAGCGAGACAGTATTCCATAATGGAGGGCGTTGCACAGCAGTATGATGGTTCCAAGGCTCTGCTTTTGGGTCTCCGTCGATGTCTATGCCAGATGCTCTGGTACGTTCGCGGAAACTGAGGCTCGTACCAGTAGGGTGCAGCATCGGCGGCGACCTCTCAGGACTGAGCATATCCGCACGGTATGCAGTGTTCCTAGCTTGCTCGCCAGTGATCAAGGGACCTATCGGCGGCCTGTAAGGCTCCCCGTGTTCATTGCCATGTATGCTGTTTCTTTCTCGGCTGAGGTCTATCGAGGACGCGATGGAACCACCCACGCTGGAGCCATATACCGTCTCTTCTTTTGAAGTTTGTATCAAATTATCCAAATTTGTTGCAATAATTCTCACGGGATACCTCTCGCCTTCTTCAGCAAGAACGTGGTTGAGAACGAATAAGACGATTTTGGGAGTAAGCCCGTCGGATCTTCGACCATGTCTCTTGATGAGATCGTAGACATCGCGGACGGTTTGGAGCTGCTCCTTCCCATTATGAAAGCAGTCACTACGCCCCAGGCCGCGCTGTATCGGAGCAACTCTTCCGTTCTCGTCCCGGCGTCGTTGCTGGAACGCGATCCTTTCGCGTTCACCAAAAGTGACCCATAGTGCTGTCTCGATGAGGACACAGCCCAGGGACCATACGTCTACCAGTGGACCGACGGAAAAATCAACTTCGTCGTTCCAGTGGAGCTCGGGCGGGCCTTGCATGGTTCAGCTTCGTGTACAAGAATGACAAGGTGTCTCCGTGACCAACTTACAATAGATGCGCGAGCTTCTGTTATCTTGGCTGCTCGTCTGGCTATACGGATCCGATCTCATGACCGAACTCTCACCGAAGTCACCAATCTTGAAAGTTGCCTTGTAGTCCTCGGAGGTGTCATCCTCGCCACTGAAGGCAAATATGTTTGATGGTTTGACGTCCTGATGAATACTTGTTGGCAAAGTTGCCTGTTAATAAGGAGTGGTGGCTATTGGGACGGGAAGGGCCCTGGGCACCTGCTAATGCTCACCATTTGTTTGCCACTTTGCCGTGCAACGTGTGATGGACGACCATAAGAGCTTTTACAATCTTCATAATTCCACTCCAGAAAGTCCGTACTTCTTCGAATGTGATGGGTGGTTGGTTCCTTCGATATATGTCAAGCAGGGTGCCCTTATCCGCATACTCTAGTATGATAGTATAAGTCATGCCCTGTTCAGTAGTCGATTGAAAGCTTCCGAGGTACCCCAAGATGTTTTCACAAGACCGTGCGTTCTGTAATTTGGTAAAGGCGTTGAACTCGTTGCGGAAGATCCTATCGGCGGTGTAAGGGTATGATTTGAGCACAACCTGACCCTGTGACTGTGATAACCCAGACGTCAACAGAGAATTCTACAGACTCTTGGCCAACTCAAGCAGGAGGAATATGGGTAGCAGAGAAGACTCACATGGCTTGATAGGTTGAGTTCTGTTGGAGACTGAAGTTTGGCCAGCTCGACTGTTGCTGGTTTGCCATCTTTGACATGGCCCAACTTCTTCACGATTTGAAGAGGTAAGATCTGGTTCTGATGTAACCTTCTATCGTGTAGCCTTCGTGGGCCGAGGGCGACGGGGCAGAACATCCACTGATGCTTTTGAAAAGCCGCCCACAAGTCGTCTGCATCATTGGAACTGGGGAGAAAACCTGGCCTCTCTTGAATAGGCAGGCTGGCGTCTCCTCTTTGGTGTTGATTGAATATGTTGAGATAATGGATGTATGGTCGGCCTGTCCTGGAAACCCAGACCAGGATGGAGAATATCTGCAGGTACTGGGTGAGAATGTCGTCGATTGGAAACTGGCAGTCCACCGCAAACACAACCTCTAACACGTGGGAGCGCGTCCAGTAATCTCGTAGCTTAGCAACAGGGATGTAGAAAGCTTGTCTCCCTTGGGCCTCCAAGCCGGTGACTCGATTTTCTTGGACATGATTTCGAAATCGATCGAAGATGTCATCGCTGGGAGGCATTTGATGGTCCTCCATGGCTGTGTCTCTCGGCTGTTGGCCCAGGATACGAAACAGTCGCAGCTGCTGGCCTGTGCTATATTGAGAGAGCCTTGGAGCTCTATTGGTGAGACACTCGTAATGCTGAAGCCCCAGAAAACGAAGGAATGTCGAAGTCGCTTGTAGCTAGTTTGTAACGAAAGTCGTAGAAAAGAGACCACAATGCTGACCCGGTAACTCTTCAGGTAGATATCAATCACGAGCATGTATCTTGGGGAAATGGTTCCTAAATAAGTGTCCTTGGCCGGAACGGCTCCAATGATCTTTAGGTCCCTCCAGAAACCGCTGGAACCCACTTAAGCGTTCAGTTTTTACACCTGAACAGAATGGCTGTTATAGGTTGCCCTCCTACTTGCATCGAAGGCTACGGGCGACTACTATGTAAGCGAATCAGAAGTCGTCCTGGATGAATCAACATAGCAAAGCAGAGGGCAAGGTGCCTTGGTAGAGATCCCAGTCTCGTGAGAACACTGTTGCCTCCGAAAGCTGACGGGTCGAGGGCCCGTGGAGGGTGGATAAGTTACACCATTGGGCGACCGGCCATACTTATGCAGGCCTTTCTGCTATTGTGACACCATTGGCGACAAGTCATCTTCACCGCTGACAGTGAGCTCCAGGCTGACATGGCTGCTACAAGATCAGGCAGGATGCCTCTGATTCAGCCTGCAAGATATTCAAAGGCACATAAGCATCTGGTGACACAAACATCATCCCCTTGACCTCCTATGCTGACACCACAAAGGTTGCTTTGGTGTCAGCCTCATCTCAATATACTCATGTAACCGTGTATACCCCTTACACTTGCGGCTGTGCATCTCATACCCTCAACTCTGATATGTAAGTATTTATATACTTGATATGTCGCTGCAAGGCCACTCGGGAGCTGAAGATCCGACTAACATTCTCAACCCCAGGCCACCCGACAGATGGTACATGCTGATGCCGACTCTGATGGCTGCCTAAATCTACATAGTGACAATACCAGCCAAAGTTCCATCTAAAAAAAAAGAAAATACACCACCAATATATATATCTTACATCCTGCTCCTTGAGGAGGGGGTTGGAGGTGGCTGTCTGGTTCAGACCATATTTTCTCCCCCATACACAGCTAAGCGGTGTCCCATCCTGTTCCGCTTGAACCATCTCATATATAAATACCATCCCACTAAGATAATGACCATCATGGGTCCACAAATTTTGAAAAAGAGTAAGAGTAGGCCGTAATTGATGCTCCAGGTCTGGCCCTCACCGTCGAGGACCGGGGTACTAAAGAATGTCTGGTCAGATGTCAGAGAACTGCTGGACGACTTCAGGCTCGAAGTCATCAGTCTTACACCAAGAAACGTTCCTGGCAGAAATATCATGGTTAAAAAGGTGATGACGTGCATCGATGCGGAGTCCCGCGCAGTCTGTTTGGTCACAATCTCCATTCTCTTGGCCGAGTCCTCCATTCTCTTGGAGGTTTCATGGCTGCTAAGTGCGAAGAGCTTATTGATTTCAATGTTGTATGATTGAAGGATGGAATCATACTTAAAGAGTGTGTCAGCCTTGCTTCACGAGTACGAGAGATGATCAAGAAACTATCTCACCTGGCGTTTCCCATCCTCAATGAGGAGCATCAAGGCCTCGGCCCGTTGGCACTCTGCTTCGAGATGGCTCTCAATGCTCTTGAATCGCCGGACGAAGTCCTCGAACGCACCACGGCGCTCACACTCGAGCTTTATCTCCCCAGGGAATCGAGTGGATGTGAACAATTCTTCGTAGTACTCGCGCAGATCTCGAAGTACTCCGAGATTGAGGGTCATGGCGAGTTTCGTCTCTTGTAATTTTGTTGCGAAATAGGTAAGCCGTTGGGATTCGGAGAAGGAGAAGGTCTTGAGCCTTTCCAGATGCCTTGCCATTCTCTCCTCTCGCTCCTGGTCAGTCTCTAGACCTCGTTGCGGCAGAAGCTCAAGTGGGCCCTGTTCAGTGTTGGCAGACATCTCCTTTCCCCCGTGAAACGTGTTCCTCACACGTTCTGCCAACGAGTTTAATGTCTGGATTGTACTTCGCCTTGATGGCGGACGAGGCTGAGTTTCCTTAGTTGTCTTCATTGAAAGCGACTTGAGCAGCTGAGGTGTGAAGTCATTCTCATCAGCCAGAGGTTCGATCGGTGTACTCTTTGCTTGTACGATGACCTCACGGATATCGCTTTCGATGCTCCCAATGTACCATCTCCAACCCTCGGCGCACCAGTCCACGACGATCAGATGCGTCATGAGGGACGAGATGAAAGATGAGCCTAAGCTGTTGAGACTAGAAGGTCTCATGGCCTCGAGGGATTTGCTCCCATCCTTGACCCTCTCCATGATCTCGTCATTGGCCTTGACGGTGAGCCAGGAGGCGCGGCCTTTCTCCATGTCGAAGGTATGATGAACGGCGGTTTGCCGTACCGTCCACTTCTTGTCGAAATTGGAAACTTCGACTCCATGCAGTTTGTAGCAGTGCCTCAATTGCCAGTCTGAACGGCCGATCTCTGCGATCTGCATGTCCATTCCAGCTGCTGGCTTATTGAGGTCGTCCTGAGAGAACGAGGCAGAGTGGAAGTCCAATTTCCTGTACTGCTTCCCAAATGAGGCAAGCATATCCACAAATATCGGCGAGATCTGTTGATAACTGCACATATACCGAAACATCTGGGCCGTACATTTCAGTGCCGCCCTTGAATGTGCAGCAGAGATGAAGCTTGTTTGGAATTAGCCACGAATCGAGATATCTGCGTTTTCATCATAATAATGATACCTACACATGGCGACTGCGTGGGTCTGTGACTCGCTGTATAAGATGCTGATCAAGATGATGTCTCAAACTCTCTTGGCAATTCAGCACCGCTTCATTAAAGTCTGCAAGACATTGTCAAGAGGCATATTCAGACGTAGTTGGAGCAGTATGCTGCAAGTGTCACAACACTCACAGTCTTCGCCAGCAAAGGCTTCCCAGAAACAAACACGCCCGCCTGTTGGAACAAAGAGGCGGCCTTCGTCTCCACGTAACCGGTCTTGATAATTCTTCAGAACACGGTTGAGCTGCTGCTTGCGGATGATGTTCAAGGGCCACGAATCGGCTTCTTTGCAGGCTTCGACAAGCTGATCGAACATATTGGCGTCCATGTTGAGATTGTGAAGAAGACCCTGCCGAATTACTTGTTCTCGAGTTGCTGGTTTCTGATCCTATTTCTGAGTATCATCATTAGGGAAACTTACCGTCCTTTATGTCTATCGAATTTGGCCACTTCTGAGCCTTGTCTAGAAGCTGGGGCGAAAGGGGTGAGAGGTCTACTCGGTCTCAATGAAGCTCATAGCCAAGGGCAGGGCCACCTGTGAGGTTACCTAGGGGCAGTGTCTCTGATGTGAAATGAAGTGCAGTTGGGATCACGTCGCTCACTCTCTGGGCCTGCTGATTTCAGTCACACTGAGGAGGCTGTGAGTACACATCGGGTCACGAATGATGGCTTCGGAGCTTAAAAATGCGAGCAATATATTGTAAGACTGCGATCCGAAAATAGATAAGCGCGCATGAACATGTAAGAACAGAAAGGGACAGCCGAAATCCACTAAGACTGTGATGTAACCTTCCCATCTAAGCACAGCTATTGCTCCTCAAATGCTGAGTAACGGGAGAAGGAGGTAACCACCAGAGAGCAGTTGGATGAGAAAGTAGAAAAACAGGGCCATAGCATAGCCCGACCTTGGGTTGTTCTGCTGTCATACTCGATTATCTGGCATGCTGGTACTCAAGGTATGATCTTGAGTTCCGGTTGCAGTCCGACCAGGCTGCGGGTGGTAATCGAGACGTCTATGCGAACAAGCCTGATGCTACGACGAGCGGAGCTGCTCTATTTCTTGCTGGAGGAGCCAGTCAGCGAACCGCATAGAACACAAGTAGTCTCCTATCTTGAGCCGCGGACAAACCTCTGTCAACTTAGTCGGCAGTTCCACCGAGTAGGTATCGTCATCCTGTTCCTTCAGACACGGTACACCATCAGCCAAGGCTCAAGTACGACATATTAGGACACTGCGCCTGTTCTACCTACCTTTACGGTGCAGCGCACATGGGGAAATTTCGTCCTCAGGTATCTCTCCAGCGCGTTCACAGTCAGCCTGTAGCGGTCGATTGCCTGGTGAACCATGTTTGTTTCGGGGGAAACAGTGACAGATCCAATACGGACTGTCAGCCTTGTCCAAGAGGTAGATTCTGAGAGATGCTAGGCTTTTGACAAGTATGTTTGTGGTAGACCTCGGGGAGGACGAGGCTTAATTCCAAACTGCCTTGCCAGAATGCCTTGCCAGGGTATTTATCCCTGAAGGTGGCCAGCCTGTATCCTGTCCTACACCACCACTCTTCTCGTGAGAAGAGGGGCTGTTGAGCCTCCTTACAGCCCGTCCTTCCTCGAGGCCCTTCCCAGGGTTGTCTCGGTTTCATCATGCACTAGACGCCCGTAGATAAGCGGCACACCGGCACCTACATTCCCCCAATCAAGTATGCATCCCGAAGCCTCGTGCTGGTGGCATGCATAGTAGACGCAAGACATGAGGTAGCACTGGTTAGAGAGTTGGTGTTCCACACCGGTGAGGCGTATTGTCGGATCGGAGCTAGAGAGGCATGGCTTGGGGCAATGATGATAAGCCTTGAACACAGCCCTTCAGGAGGCCTTTCGAGAGATCCGAGACAGAACAGCGTGGCACTGACGACGAGGAAAAGCTGACAGCCCACGTGTCAGGCCGGCTCTCCATAAGCTGCTTTGCTGCCCTGTCACCAAACAGAGGTTATAGGCTTATATCTGCAGTGTGAAAGCATATGTCTGGTGAACTGTGGCCCAAGTGTATGAGGTCGATAAGTTCCAAGGTTATCTAGCAGTCTGAAGTTTGGCACGTCAAGGAATACCTTACTAGTCACTTGTGTAAGTATAAGTGACCAGGAAGGAAGAGGCAGTAGGGCTGCCTCTACGTATGCAAAGGGTTAGGGTATAAAAAAAAAGGGGGGGGGGGTTAGTACTTCGTACACAGTACACAGTACCTAGGTACTTAGATATAAAGCCCCTGGAAGCTTTATCGATAAGGGAAGCTGCTGGGGATAGCCTCACTTCCTCGACCGTACACATCACGACACCATGAGAAGAAACCCAGCAATTCTGAAAGGTTCAATTAAGCGATACCTTTAATTCTCCCCTTACAGAGCACCACAATAGTCTTGCATATACCCTTAGAGCATGAAACAACAAGTATGAGCCACCAACGCTATGCCTCCCACGATCCTGTCAAGGAACCACACTCCATCTCGCTCAAGGTCCTCCGGTATGTGAAATAAATCAGTGCCCATTATCTACATCTACTCAGCTCAATACTAACATCACAACCTCCAGGCTCTCCCGACCGTCCCTAGTAGCCCAACACCCCCTCCCACACACAGCGACCCCATCAACAACTCCCCGCCCGCCACCGCCCATTCCAGCCTCCCTAGCCTATACCACACCACACGACACCAACCCGTCGCCCTTCCTCCTCAGCCCCATCCTCAACCTCCCACCAAGCTTCGGATCCGCCTATGTAGGCGAGACCTTCAGCTGCACGCTATGCGCAAACCACGAGATCCCAGCCCCCTTGAGCCACCACCACCACCCCCACAACCCCTCGCCGGCGAGGACGTGGTCCAACCACCACCACCACAACCAGCACAGCAGAGGAAATACATCCGCGACGTCCGCATAGAAGCAGAGATGAAGACCCCGGCCTCGCAGACCGTCACCAAGCTCCCCCTCTACCCCTCCTCGCCCGCGGGCGGCGGCGGCGGCGACGGCGGGGCCGGGGCGGGCGTGGACCTCGACCCGGGCAGGACGCTGCAGCGCATCGTCAACTTCGACCTCAAGGAGGAGGGGAACCACGTGCTGGGCGTGACGGTGTCGTACTACGAGGCGACGGACACGAGCGGCCGCGCCAGGACCTTCCGGAAGCTGTACCAGTTCGTCTGCAAGCCCAGCCTGATCGTGCGGACCAAGGCGTCCCCGCTGTCTCCCGTGCCCGCGCCCGTGCGCCCGCCGCCTGCGACCCCGCCGCTGGAGGGCGAGGAGGCTGGTGGTCTGGTTGGGAAGGGGAGCAGCAGTAGCGGCGGCGGCGGCGGCGGCGGCGGGAGGCGGAGGAGGTGGGTCCTCGAGGCGCAGCTGGAGAACTGCTCCGAGGACACGACCGAGCTGGAGCGGGTCGTCCTCGAGCTCGAGGCCGGGTTGTCCTACCGTGACTGTAACTGGGAGGCGAGCGGGAGCCCAAAGCCTGTGCTGCACCCCGGTGAAATCGAGCAGGTGTGCTTTATGATTGAGGAGACGGCGGGCGGGGCTGTCGAGGAGCAGGATGGGAAGATCATGTTTGGGATCATGGGCATCGCGTGGCGGTCGGAGATGGGACAGAAGGGGTATCTTGCTACGAACAAGTTGGGTACAAGGCATGTGAGGTGACAGTGGTATCAACGGGAAGAGAGTCGGTCAAATTGAGCGAGTGTTTTTAGGGTTTATACCCCAAGATATTAGGATTCCAGATAGTATTACAAGTGTTGCGAAGTGAATCCTTGTCGTCTATGATGGGAGACAGCCCTAGATGAGACTCTAAAGACGTGAACATGATGTAGTCGATGAACCAGAAGCATGAGGGGGGAAGAGATACTCCACAAGGTGAAAGCCAAGAAGATATTAGGGGGTTGTGGCTGTTCACTTGAGTGAGATTTGCCTTCCAGACGCGGCACATCCCTTAGACATACATGGTCAGGATCTGGTGAGATATTTTAAGAGAGCTTGAGGCTGATAAAGGGCCCAATGCCTGTTTGATTCCAATCAACTCCCTATCGCTAATATTCAGACTCCCTGAACGCGATTTATTCAACGGGCAGCCTACCCTCCACTGCCTTGTGTCACCCTGCCCCGCCCTCAAAATATTTACTTACTCGTACATGACTCTCCATAGATAATGACAAGGCCTTGTCAACAAGTCTAAGCCTGGTACTAATCCAAATGCCCTCTTTACACAAGCAAATCTCACCTCCCTTGGTGATGACCTTCACTGTCTCGCCGACGACCCTATGTGACTAGGGTCTTTTACTGGTGTTCTCCTTTCAGTGTCAAGTCTTGGATGGCGAAAGCTTCCTGAAGACATCTGTCCTCTCCTGTCCAACTCGACCAAGGTCGCAATGTTCTTTGGGTCCCCATACAAATTGTCTCTCAATCTTACACTCATCACTTCTTGTCTTTGGTGCCGGTGCCGCTTCCAATGGCCTTCCTCAAAAATCCCTTTCCTCGCTGCTCAGGCTTTGGGGCACCCTGGATAGACCGAGGCTCCTTGATCAGAGACGGATCAAGCCTGGTGGGTACCCGGGTGACGATAGACCGGTAGTCCCCTTGGAAGTTGGCATTTGGAACTGGGACGGCAGCGGTCCGCCAGATATGATCCGAGGTGTCGGCAAGGAAGCCAGTAAGCTTAGGCTGTCGGCTTGGTCCAAACCCGCCAGCCAATGCGCCATGGTTAGCTCGTAATGTCGAAAGACGGGATAGTCCTGCTGATAGTTGTGGTCGTCCACGGGCCTTCTTTGCTACCAGGATCTCATCGAAGAGTCGGACGTCTGCATTGCTCGCAGGAAGTTTTTCTCGCTCGTGGATGAATTCGTTGAAAGCTGTAATCTTGTCAGACTCATCTCAATTCTCTAGAGTGACAGGGTAGCAGTCCTACCTTGTGTATCCCTCATCATTACGGCATACTCCTGTTGGTCATATGGTAAGCTCCTAATGAAGCCGTTCATATCGAAAGCGAACAGTTGACCGCTCTCCTTCTGCTGTTTGTTCGGCCGACCCATGTACTTGCGGTAGGTGTATAACAAGCTGGCAAAACAGCGGACAAAGGCGGCGCGGACACGATCAGCGTGGAAGGCTACAGGGCACACCAGACAGACGAAGCCAAGACACCGGTTGTGGGCCAGACATCCACAACCACGACACTTGAACAGTCCATCTCCCTCGGACCGGTCGTCACAAATGTCGCAATACGAATCGCGCTCAAGGGTGTTCCACTCCATGCAGTGACCCTCTACCCAGACTGTCGTGTCCGTGTTCTCAACCGGTTGCACAAGCATGTTGGGCATCACAGTGGAGGCCGCGATCGTGGACGTTGCGTACGACGATGGCGCATAGCCAACATTGTATGATGACTGAGAATCGACGGAGATGGAGGAAATTGACAAGTTTGCCCCATGCCCGTTAAGGAACGGTAGGCTGGGTCTGTGGAGCGGAGGAGGGTGCTGATCCACACCGAAGGACGAGCTGCGTCGCGAGTTGCTGTCGAAATGGCCAGAACGTTTCTCTCGCAGAGTACCCGCCAGGGCAAAGCCGGAATCGGTCCGTGAATTTGGCGTCGTAGGCATAGGTGGAAACTGTCCAGATCGGGGAGAGAGGGAGGAGTTCGGACTTGTTTTTCCGGACCTAGCAGTCGTCGGTCGATCGGACTTGTTGGAATCAGGCTTGGCATGGGAGAAGGCATTGAAGATAGGCTTTCGGATACTACCAGGCTGACCTGGTTCGCCAAACGTGGACGAATTCTGCGAGACCCATTTGCCCAGCGTAGCAGATGGAGCACTTGTATTGAATAAGGACTCATTCTCTACCGAGAAGGAATCGTAAGGGAAGGCTTCGATGGCGTATGGGGGTGCCCCGGTAGCAACGCCGAAACGCAATTTATGCGGCGCAGCAACCTGCAATAATGACAACAGCTTCCTGCGGTGCTGCCTGGGAAGGCGATGGGGCTGCGAAGTAGCGTCGATCGTGTCCTTGTCCAAGTCCACGAGCACATAGTCGTCCTCCGGAAGTTCGATGTTGTCATATCGTCTCTCAATTCCAACGATGTAAGGACATGGGGCGTCGAGCGCAGACAGCAGCCTTGCGGGTAGAATTGGGATGAAAACACTGGCCCATTTGAAAGGGTACAGCAGATTGACCAGGGCATGGCAAGCAAGGTGCAGCATCGCCGTGTAGGACGAGATGAAGATGATCCGAGACTCGGACATGGCATATTCGAACAACGCCACAATGTTCTCGAGGGATAGGCATCTGAACAGAGCGTAGATATCGATGTTTCGTGACCCGGGCAGCTCGTTGATTGCCTCCTTACGGCAGTAGAGACGGAGCTCCCTAACGCCAAGCTCTACCTGCGTCTTGGAACTGATAGGGCTGACAGCTTCCATGCAGAGGTTGACAACATAGCGCTCGAGAGGTTGCCAACGCCCGACCTTGGGTGAGCTCGGCGGTATCCTCAACACTGTACCATCGGTCATAGGCACAATAATGGCTCGGAGCCATTCCTTCCAAAATGTTATCTTGGTAACATCCCGACCCATGATGCCATAGGCTCGTGGTGTCCACAAGCCAGTGTCCCCTGCCGTGAGACCATCGATCTTGGATGCGGCACCATGCCTCAGAGGCCGCAGCATCTCCGTCATGAGGCTAATCTTCTCCTCCACAGTGCTAATATGGTCATCAAGGGCGTCCCTAGCAGAAGAACCAGACGGTATCGTTGGGAGTTCCGCCAAAAGCTGCGACAGGTGTGCGCGTTCGGCTGCAAGGCGAGCTCCCAGACTAGCAGCGAGTTCTCTCTCCTCGTCAGACATATGCTTCTGTCTCCATGACTCGCATTTCTTCTCGACCTGGTCCGCGACGTCGGGACTCAGCGGCGTCCATACAATGACCGTGATGCCGTAGACCTTGGAGTTGTCGTCCGAGGTCATAGTGAAGCCGTGCCACGTGGCGCGAGGGCGCTCGTCGGACGATACGATTTGGATGTCGTTTGGGAAGGCGAACATGGGCACATAGTCCGGGAATTTCCCCCTCCTGGCTATGTCATCTGCGGTTTCCTTCGGGTACCTGTCAAGCAGCTTGGGCTCAAACCGTCTCTTGAGGGGATGCATGTCGGGGTCCAGATTTAGAGGTTCTGGAGGTGGAATGACCGAATTATAGTTGCTCAGGCGCTTCGTGGTCCGAACAGAAGCTTGGGCTACTGTTAGCAAATGGCGTAGTCACTGCGGACTCCTGGGGCGATGTGGCTTACCTGGACGTGCTCGAGGAGTGACGGTCTGTCTCTTGACGCTGTTCATATCCCTAAAACTGATCTTGCGTCTGATACTGCCTTTGATGCTCTTCAGCGGACTCATGCGTCCGCTGAGCTCACCTTCCTCGGCCTTGATCCTCTCTGCCCGTGGGTTGCCAACCATGGGTGGTCGCGACTGCAACTTCGCGCCGGCACTGAAACTCAGGTCGTCCAGAAAATTCTCCCGCTCGGCGGCGAACTTCATAAGAGCCTTGTCAAAGTCGAAATCGGGCAAGCCCGTGAATCCAGTGCCCTGGCCACCGCCACCAGGCTGCGGGGCGGGCTCTGCAGCCGGAGCGGCAGCGTCCGTGGGAGTAGGGGGGATATCATCTGTGCCGTTCCCGAAGTTCACAGGAGGGATTGGCCGGATTGTGGCGCTGCTCCTGTTGCTCCTGGTGCCGTCATTTTCGTCGAAGCCTTGTATGGAGAATCGTGGTTCACTGGTGGAAAGCTTGGAGAGTCTGTTGAAGGAGCTTCGGCGCGAAAAGCGGGCGCTGTCCTTGGAGGGGGGTTGGGTGGGAGATTCGGGGATTTGGTGGGGGAGTTCGTGCTCGGAATCCTCTCTGATGGTGTCATCAAGTTGAAGACAGCTCAGGGGTCTTGTGTCGACTGGTTCGTTGTCGTGGTAGGATATGTCTTCTACGCCGGCAATCCAGAAGTAGTCGGCAAGGGGGGCTGAGGAGCCATCCATGGCACTGGTCTTCTATCTCACACTGCTCAACAATTGCACTCCTTCATTGGGTCATTGGCCGTGCAGAAGATGTTCAGGTCAGGCCCCCAATGCTGGGGCGCGATGGAGCTGACAGAATCAGCCCTGGTGGGTGGTAGTGGGTAGCTGTTGCGTTGTTGTCGAGCACCTCAGGGACGATCGATCGGTTGCTGGGTGGACCTTGTTGCCTCTGGGCAGCTGGACTGGAGAGTGAGTCTTTTTTATCTTTTCCTCTTTGATATTCTGTGGAATGGATGGGCCGGACTGGATTTTGAAGCTGTTTGCAATTGGGTAAAGACGGCTCAAGGAGTATAGGATCAAGTCGGCGGCAAACAAGTTAGGATGGGGTTGGGTGGGAGAGGTTTAAGGAGGGAGTCCCTGGGATTTCTCATCCGCTTCGGCGCAAATGGACCCTAAGATGATAAGAGCTGGGCCCAACCTAGGAGTATCAGGGATAGGTAGCAAGCTAGTAGTTCGTACTTAAAGACGCGCGGGTCGAGAAAAACCTCAAAAGAGTCAGAAACAGAAAACCTGCCAATTGCAATTACAAACAAGCCCTTCAATCGTAGCCAGGGCAGGAGGATAGAAAGAGATGCAGTCAAAAGGAGGTAGAAAGGGATTGGATTGAATAGTACTTGACGAAGGTAGCAGAGAACTGTAGGATGAGGAGAGGAGCTTCCACAGGGAAGCGAATAGTGGTAGGTAGTACCCCATATGGAGTTCGGGTACATGTACGTACACTACCTGGGTACCTCTTGGTGGCTCCCACCTTTTTCTAGCGTCAACTGTGAAGGGGTCCTGTGGGTTTAGTGCCAGAGGTGCCTGGATGCCCAGGTATTTGGTGGGTGACTGGTCGGCTGGCCCCCTGGTCCCTGGTCGCTGGGGGCCTGGACATCTGGAGTGGGTGGATGAGTGCGGGACACAGGAACACAGGAACACAGGGACACAAGGACACACACAGGAACAGAAAGCACATACATACATTACCTGGGTACCTAGGTACACATGTGTGCACGGTCGGAGAAACGGTGGAGTGCAGATTACGGGGACCCTGGGACCTTACATACATACATACAGCAGGCTAGGAACCGCCCTCCACCTTTTAATAAGTTGAACAATGAGCCCGATGAGCTGATCATTCGTCTCGGCTACTTCCAGGCCCACTGACAAAATATGGACTTTCCAAACATTGAAGTTGCCCAGGTGTCCACTTTACTGGCAGAATTGGGCACGGCAGCATCTCATATCCCACACACCCACCTCTTCATCAGGAGTGTGGACAATCGATAATATGGGACGAACAATAATGCACTTGTTTGTATTTGGGAGAGGGAGGGAGGGGGGGAGATACGAGTTGCCTGTTATCCGACAAAGTCTGTGGAAACCTGGTAGAGACCCAATTGAGTCCCAAGCCCACCTGGGCTTTGTGAGAAGTGATGTGGATGTCGAGTATCGGTACTTGACTGGCCAAGTACCTACATAGGTAATTTTTCCAGCGTACTGTATAAGTCGTCGACTCAAGCTTTGGGGACCTCAAGGGGTGGTAGGGAGGAGAGGGGTTTGACGCCCCCAAGCCACAGCTGGGCATGTCAGGGGGTAAGCTTCCATTTCAATGTCTTGTCTAGTCCAAGGTTGTCTTGTCTTGTCTTGATAAACAGCATTTCTCACCCAGCCGTCGTGCCGTCTCTATCTGGAAGTCTTAAAACTCGCCACGATGATACCTTACAAGCATTATATCACCTTTCCTCCCAGAGGGGTTCTTGAAGTACCAGCTTCTGGACCATCAGAATTCTCCATTTTCTTGGAGCACAGGCAATGTGTGCAACCAATTTTCATCCGAGGCCTTGAAAGCCAAAATCGAAGTCTTAAGCTGATACATACTTAAGTAGACAGGGTCTTGCTTGCTAGCTAGCTACCGTATGTGTTGGGGCAGACTTTTTCTGGGCTCTTCCATCCCCCTCAATCACCGGCGCTCAGTCAGTCAGTCTACGGAAACACCACAAAACGGATTGGGGATACGAATACCAGCGCCGCTACTGCAGAGTTCCAGGAAGGGTAAGCACCTACACAGTATTGTATGTACGGACGTACTACGAAGTATGTATACCTACATACATACACATGTATCGGTCCGGGGTTGACGGCCACACGGCCCAGCGTGGAAAATTGTCTGTCGATCACTACCACGGCCGATCCCAACGACCTGAAGTCAATGAAGTTCAGATTCCTTCCAGATTACGACGCACAACGGCACCAAAGTCCAATTGCAAACCAGCTTTGCCGACCTACAATCAGGACGCTCGCCATAACAAAGAATGCACAGCAATAGTCAAATCTTCAGCCGTTGTGTAAGTATTTTTGCTCCCCCCGTGGGGACGGAAGGGGGGGGGGGTTGAGGGACGGCCTCTCTTAAAAGTCTTAGCATGCCACAGCACACGCCCACACCCACTTAACTTTCTGTTGCATCGCATATTTCAGCATCCCTCGTTTCATATGCACGCAATCTACCTTTCAACCTCCGATGCCAGGTACGGAAGTACTGTACATTTCACCACCTGCGACAACACGTAGCTTGCATACCACTAAGTACACTACAGACATACAGTGCATACATAGCTGTTCCCTCCCTCCCCTTTTCCCCCAGTGCCATCTCCCGATACCACGTCAACTCCGCGCCAGCTTCAGGGGTAAAGAGGGCAAAAGCGAAGAAGAGGAAAAAGAGGAGCGCACCCGTCAAATGCTGGCCCAGCACCCACGGGAGGGATATATCCATCTACTTACTTATCTACCTATACTAGATACCTTTACTGCCCATGTTAAAGAGGTATGCATGTAACATTAGTGTACGGCACTCTCTCTTGGGTTCTATTTTTGCACGCTATCCACCCAGATCTCATTTCTTATTATTTTAAGAATACGGAAGGGGGGAGGGGCATATTGTCTATTGCCCCCTGCCGCCATCATGTTATTGTATGCAATCCTCCGGGATCCCAGTCCAAGAAAATGAAAAAAAGGGCAACGCGAGGAATCGTCTGTGGGCAGAATGCGGCTCGTGTCACGTAAATGACGGCAGACCACTTTCGGGGGAGCTGTGGTGATCTCGCGATCAGACATCTTAAATGCGATGTGTTCTGGATCTGGGCCCCGCCGGGCAGCACAAGTATCCACATCATAAACGGCCTGGGCATATCAATCTTAGCGTATGCAGATGTACTTTCTACTGTACATAGGTACTACACATGTATGTATGTGTGTACCGTGGTCCAACACATGCCTACCTACTCTTGTAAACGTCAGCTTCGTTTCTTGAACGATTCACTCTCCATGACGGGCCACAACACGCAGATACACAAACGAGACACTCTCGCGAAGGGAAACGGGACCAACGGACCGAAGCCCGTCACGGAGTAAATAAAAACAACGCTCCAAACCAAGAAAAGCTGTGGTGCAGAAGCCACATTAGGCAAAGCGCAATTGCGTTGTGCCGGGTGGCGTCCCGGGTCGGTCTGACAAGACACGCGGCTCTGACAGCGGCGGCGTCAAGCTTATTAACGGGAGGACAGGCCATATGGTGGCACAGTTTCAGCCGCCCATATAACCTGTCAGCCTGTGCATGTATGGAGTATGTGTGTGCGTGTGTGAGTGTGTGAGGTGCCGACGGCGCGATGTTGTGCACCTGTCCTGTGCGACCAAGCCAGGGTTTGGATATCCCAACAGTCCAATGGCCAAACACTCCCAACACTCTACTGGATTATGGCATATGCCATGCGTCCATGGTCGAACCCCCATGCTATAATACTTGGCCAGGCTCTGCATGATCAATGCACATACGAGTCTGTACTGTAGTCTGGCACCGACTCGTCCGGCTTCAGCCACCTCCACCACGTCTCCTCCATCCATGGAAATCTACCCGCCAATACGAGAACACCTGGCTGAGTGAGTGAGTGAGTGAGTAACCAAGTAAAGGAGTGCCGCATCTCCCTCCCATTGTCGGAAAAGGACCATCGTGGCACACGCCCATTGTCACACGAGCAAGGAAGAAAAAAAAACCTCCGCGGTTCTCCCCGTGGGCGGTCGGTCGCCCAGCAAGCCCGCCCCCCTTCCCCCACCCCCTTGCAGCAGGGCCATCGACATATGTAGGACCATCCAGCCACGCACGCTGCCACGAGTCCCAGAGAATTGTCATTGATGGGATCACCCACGCACCCCGGTGCGACGTCACGGGCTCGGCTGCTGCCGATCTGACCTGCAGGGCCGGCCAGCACCCAGGCCAGCCGGCGGGAGACGGCACATATGATAGTGATGACAACTCACTGAGACATGTCAGAACCTTTCATCCTAGATCGACCCAGGGGTGCCAGGGCCGCAGGGGCCGCGCCAGGTAGGTAGGTACGTTGGCTTTCAAAGGTCAAGGGCATTACCAGGAGATCTCGTGTCGTACAACGCCATGACTGCGTTAAGGTGTAACAAGATCATGGGTAGATTCCGGCCCGTATGGCCTGAGTCCTATATCAACGCAAGTGTTCAGGAGAGGCCGATGCAGAGATGTCCTTACCATCGTAGTAGATAGCAGTAGTCTTGACATGTTGTCAACATGACCGGCCTCTTGAATGGTGGTTGGACTGGAACCCATGCATGCAGTCAGATCATGCGATGATCCAGAGTCCCGGGATGATATAGAAGTGGGACATATGGCCCAGCCCAGGGGCAGACCGGACGGAATTATCATCATCAGACCATGGATTATCTCAAATCTCCAGTGCTGTGAGGTTCTGTATGCCTTCTCTATCTGCAGATCTATCTGCCGAATGTAGACCCAGCACCTGGGGTGTTGTCGTCCATCTCGTGCTGGTGTCTTGTCGGCTCTCTTGGATGGTCCAAGGCAGCGCAATGGCGAGTCTTTGCCTTCTTCTTTCCCAGAGTCTCGTCTTAGACCCGGAACAGAGATGAGCATTCCAGTCCTGTCCTGGAGGAAATGACACCAATATCAGTTCATAATGAGACCGCTGTATCGGGGGTGGGGGGGTATCATCAACACAATCAACATATATGCAAAGCGGCTCTCAGTCTGAAACTTTCGCAAACGCCTCCACGGTCTTTAAAATATCCAACAAAAGGCACCCTGCTCTCCATCCACGCCCTCAGCCCGTCCCGATGGGACCGGAGCCACCGGCACCACCATCTCTAGGTTTCGGCTTGGGCACCTTCTCGTACGCGTTCGGGCTGCGCTTCCTCGCCTTCTTGGGCCCGTCCCCGCCTTTCCTCCGCCCACGGCCGTGCTTGTGCCCACAGCCCTTCCCGTCCCCGTCCCCGTTTGCCCTCTTCGAGGACCCCTCGCCAGCGTCTGAGTCAGAATCGTCGGATGATGAAGACGATGAGTCAGAAGAGGAGGACTCATCGCTGGACTCGTCTACTCCTTTGGGGCGGTGGTAGATGCAGCAGACTGTGTCGGGTCATGGGCCCACGCTGTCAGTAAACAGGGCATCAAGGGGCAAGCAAGAGTAGGGAGACACCATGGCCGGGAGGGAGGGCCCTTGGAATTGACAACGCACCCTTGGACTTCTTCTTCCCCATCCCCTCGTTGTCCACCACGCCCTCGGCCCATTGCACCCTTGGCCCCCGGTTCCTCTGAGCGCCGCGTAGCCGTAGTATGGGCGCCTGCGGCTCCGCCTGCGGCTCTGTCAGCGTCCGAGAGCCTGCAGGCACATCTGCGGTGCGGGTGGTGTTCTGCATTCCTGCGTCGCCTCTGCCGCCGAGAGGCTCTTGCTGCTGGTCCATACTGCCTCTTGCTGGCTGGCTGGCAGACTGACTACTCAGCAAGGCTATGAGGTGGAGGTTGTCTTTGTACGGAGGGTATTTGTCCTAAGGGGAGTTGTTCCTGAGCTTCTGGGTTGTTCGTTCGCAGAGAAGAGGGTTCTTTGGTCGAAGGGAATATTGTGGAGGGTAGGCAGGACAGGAGCTCATCCATGGGTTCTTCCAATCTTAAGTAGCCTCTGGGCGGTGACAGTCAGCGCAGCCTCAATCTAAAAAAGTAAGGCTGAACTTACGTTGCTGACGTTCGAATTGCCCAGAAGTCATAATTGTCAGCGGGGTCCAGGCCGCCCGGAAGATTTCGCCCCCCCGCGTCATCCCGCTCTTTAGGGCCGGCACCAGCCATGTCCATGTGTTATAGTGGGGTAGCTCCAGGACATCTGGACCCTGACAGCCTGACAGCCTTGAGTGACTGAGCCTCAAACCACCTAAGCACATATAATGAAAGGTCCACAGTCTCTACACACAAAGGTCAACTGGTTTCGACGAGACAAGTATGATGGCTTTGTCCAATTGAGTGGTAAATCTTTCACAATGTCCTCGACTATGGTGTGATATGTCACATTCTCTAAACCACCGTGCCTACTGTGCCGAGCTGGCGTTAGCCCTCCTCGCCCCCTTCTCCCTCTGCTTCGCTCCTGTCATACTCTTCCTCGGCCGTTTTTTGCTCGTCTCGCGGGTCTTGCGGACCTTGTTATACAGCCAGGCATTCAAAGGTGGTCGACAGCCTACAAAGCGGCCCTCTGGGGAATAAACATCCACCACTGGCCAGTTTGGTTCAGCCTCCTCATTCCAGCTATCCTGAGCATTATCTCTCTCCGGGCCCGGCCCGGACAGGTCTAGCTCTTGCAGGATCTCATCCCCATACGCGTTTTTCTTTACGCGGGATGGCTTCGGCTTGGGCGCTGTCGCAGGAGCGAACAATTGCTTGGCCCTGACCTGCGCAGTGATCTCCACCCAGCCGCAGCCCTCGATGAGGAGGTCAAGCGAGAGGACGCGGTATGGGAGATCATCGACCTTCATCCCCACGGCGTCCTTCCTGGTGATTGGGCCCGCCCGCTTCTTGGTCACGTCCCACCTGAGCGGGAACGACCCGGCATGCTTGATCTTCTCGCCGATTCCTGGGATGCCTATGTTTTCGATCTTGATACCCGTGGTCTGGTTCTGGATCTCGGTGGCCTTCTCAGTTGCAGTCAGATGCGGTTCCATCGGCGTGAAGGCGTAGGCGAGGAAGATGAGGTCGGGAGTCCGGGGTGTGATCCTGATCAGGCCTCCAATCAAGAGAGACTGTCCAGGCTTGACGACCTGCTGTTCGGGTGTCATGCGTTGCTTCATTATCAGCGATTGGCGGTGCTCTTCGCGGACATAAAATTCCAGGTTGCTCCGTGCGAGCCCAGGCAAGTCGATTAGCTCGCCCTTGCCTCCTCCGAAGGGAATCCGGATAGGAGACGCCGTAGTCCCAGCCAGAGAGGAAACAACAGGCATTTGTGGATAATTTGTCTCCTTCAGTGGTGGCGGTAGCAGCGAGTCCTCGTCGAGATCATCGACTTCTGGCAGTACCGCATCGGCAAGGTCCCTATACTCACGGATACCTGGGGCTGCCATTTCGGCAGGATCTTGGTCCCGTGGTTGGACAGCCACTGAGATGTCATGCTTGGACTCCTGCCAATCCATTCGCCCCTTGGGGAACACCGCATTGAATAGCTGGCTCTTGCCAACGTTCACCTTGCCTACCAGCCACCCAGCACCTCCCCTCTTCCATATGTCTTCCTTTATTTCCTTGGTCCACCAACTTCTCTTGGCGCTCACACACCTCACATTCCCCAACCGCACATGCCTCGAGTCTCGCGGGAGTGCATCTCTCAAGATTTCAACAAGGGTGGCCATCATCCTGTCCACCTGTTCCTTTTTTGGCGCCAAGAGGTCAGACCTGGTTATGATGAAGCTCATTTCCGTCTTCTTCCCCTTGAAGAACTTGCCTGCCATGGCACGACGGTTCTTGGTGCGCAGCGGCATCAGGTCTAGTAGCTGGTGGACCTTCGGGAGGAGGGACATTGGAAAGTCGGCCGCGTCGAGCACGTGGTAAACATGGTTGTACTTGTACGGCGACTCTTCGATGGTTTCGCGGATCGCATCGATCGTAGGGTGGTAAATCGGATCTCCGGTGTGGTGATGGATCAGGTTGTGGCACCGGTCACATAGTGGCACATCCGGCTCCTGTGCCTCCCGTGCTTTGGGACGCCCAGGCGACTGGAGGGCCTCCGGGGTTAGACCCATTCCCTCCAGTACATCGCCCTGACTTCGCAGGGCATCTTGCACAACATCGCTTTCGGTGCGACGCCGTGGCTCTTCCTTCAATAGGCCCACGTAAGATCTTACGGCTTTCCGGCCCAGGTCGAAATAGCCTGGCTGATCAGGGACTGCAGTTTGCGAAAGGGCGCCACATCCAGCGCATTGGACAGGCAGTTTCCGAACCGGTGTGAGCTGTACGGAGACATGCTCTTGCGCAGCCGGGGCTGCGGGGTGCTCTGCAGGCTCTAAGCGCTCTACATGCCCCAGGTATTCTGTAGGCTCAGAATTCTTCGCAAGCTGCAGATTCTCTATAGGCTCTGGTATATCTGCAGGCTTTGCGTGCTCTGCAGGGTCTGGGATATCTGCGTGCTTTGGGCTGTTCGCTGGCTCCGGGCACTCTGTCGGCTCTGGGTTGGCTACAGGCTTTGCGTGATCTACACGCTCTGCGTGCTCTATACGCTCTGCATCATGAGCACGTTCTGGGTTCTCTACGTGCAGAGTTCGAGTCTGGCGTAGTGGAAGGAAACGGTGGTTCGGCGCGGCTGTGATCGCAGATCGACCTGGGCGGGAGACAGACGAGCAAGCTCTAGCTGCGGCGGGGCATAGGTAAAGCGGTAGGCTAGAGGCTACCGGGCTGCCGTGGTCAATGTCAAGGGCATTTCGTAGCAGTCGTGAGCACGATATCCGCTTCCTGCTGGGTTTCATGGCGTCCCAGTGGCTTGTTGCTGCTCGTGGAAGCGAGGCGCAAGAGAGAAAACGAGAACCGCGGGAACTTTTTGTTAGCCATGAGCTCCGATAAGCGTTGCCAGCCGCCCGATAAGCAAGCACAAGCAGAATTACAGGGGGGTTCGACTGCCGCCGCGGCAATAATCTTCAATTGGCCGTGTCGGCTTCAACGACGGTGAAATTTCGAGGTTGAGCAAACAAGTAAGATCAGCATCACGACTCTTCTGACGGTGACTGCACGACGGCTGTTCCTTATACCTCCTCTCTTCCCCCAGAGAACTGAGCCTCTGGCTCACCCATACCAGCCAAGATGTCGGCAATAGGGAGGCGGATGAACAACCTAAAAGCAGTAAGTTTGCCCTTCATACACCCAACGCCCCCCCCTTCCATCCTCCCCTTCCAAGATCCCATGTGATCGAATGCGACAGCTAAGAAACCTTCACCTTCACAGCAAGTAAGTTTTCCCCTGAACCCTCCCGGGTCATCCACCCCCAATCGAACAGACCGGCCGTTCCCCCCGCCAGCCAGTCAGTCAGTAAACTAACGAGAAGCCCCCCCGGGCGCACGACACAACAGCTCATGAACGTACGGAACGGGCCCGGCGCGGCGAAGCTGCCCCCGAACGTGACCAAGATCCACATGGAGTTCGCACACAAGTGGAACGACGGGCACTACGGCTCGCGGAACTTCTGGCGGGACCACCTCCCGCGGCTCAAATACCACAACCCGCAGGTCCCCATGGTCGTCAACCGGACGCGCGAGCAGCACGGCCCGGCGACGCTGAGCATCTACCTGCGCACCGGGGACGCGGCACAGGCACAATCACAGGCGCAGGCACAGGCGCAGGCACAGGCACAAAACCCCGCCGATTCCTGGGCCAGCATCGCGTCGTCGACCGAGGGCAAGGCGCGGGCACCGGCGCCGGCCGAGGGCGAGACGGTGGTGACCATCAACATGAAGAACGTGCGGTCGGACGACATACTCAAGCAGTTCATGGAGCGGACGGGCGCGAGGCAGCTGGAGCCGACGCCCGAGGACCAGGAGGAGATGGCCAGGCTGGCGGAGCTGCAGGAGAGGGCCGCGTACGACAAGGAGGTGCAGAGGCGGTACAGGGACAAGATCCAGTCGGAGAAGAAGATGCTGGAGAAGGCGAGGCAGGAGGCGGATGCGCTCAAGGCGGACAAGTGAGGCGTCAGCCATCATTGACCCGGGGAGGGGGGAAGGGGGAGAGGAAAGTGATGATGGTCCGTGGGAGGGCCAAGTACTGTGCACAATACGGAACCCGTGTGTCTAACAAGAAGGCAAAAAGCAATGGTAAAAACACAAGATTAAACAACATGCGGTGCCTACTGGCTTCTTGCGTGACTCACTTCACTAAGCCACTTACAGTTGCTAGAATAACCTGTCTACCTGGATAACGAGAACTCAGAAGGCCCGGGGGGGGGGGGGGTTAATGTAGGGACATAAGGCAGTGCAGACTACATGCTCTGAGGGGAACGTAACCAGGGTCATGTTCGTCTTGTTTTCAAATGGCAAGTATTTAGAGCATCGACCCTCTAACATATTAATTGTTATATTTATAGCTATTTGACTCGTGACTATACAGTCCCACAGACCATCTATAGGCATCAATGCTCAGCCCCGGTTGCGGAGTGGAATCAACAACCAGCAAAAGACTGCCACTACATCATCGCTGAGTGTATGTCAGGGTAATGTGGCCTATAGGGTTCGAAAGGAGCATCAGCTTCCTAGGGCTGGGTACCGGATTAGAAAGCGCTGGGAGGAACCAAACACCAATGGTACTTAGGTAGAAGGCCTTATATTGGGATAATATTCTCATGGCTGCCGAGGCTGATCTCAGCTTTGTCTAAGTCTTAAGTCTGCGTCCTGCAACACCGTCCATATCCTCAAGGGACAGCACAACATCCAAAACATCGCGGGCCTGCCTGCCTGCCTGCCTGCCTGCCTGGCAAGGTCCTATAACACCTGGGTATGATACAATATACTTTCGGCCGCAAGAGCCATCAACCTTAAACAGAACAAAAAACCGCGTAGCCTACTGATGAATCATGGGTGGCACTCTGGCCCCTCCCTAAGTATTCAAGTATCTGCCAGCCAGACCTCACTTCAACCCAAACCCCTCACTCTCGTGCACGGCATCCCACAGCAACTTCTCCAACCTCTCCTTGCTCCTGTACTTCCACAGCTGCAGCGAGTTGAAACATGTCCTCGCCGTGGGATACCGCCCGACATCATCGCCCAGGCACGATATCCTGATGGTCAGCGACGCGGCGCCCATTGCCGGTATGCGGTCGCTGCCCGTGATGAACGCCAACAGCCTTCTCTGCTCCCGAGGGCTCGCACGCCCGAAGGAATCCCAGAACCACATGAGCGCCGGCTCCGTCCGGTCCGGTTTGGCGTTCTTGTTGCCCCAGTTCTCATATTCTGCCGACACGCGCAGTGCGTCGATATCAAGAGGCTCATCGGACCCGCGAACAAGAAGTTCAATTTCCTCGGGCCGGAACAGCGACAGGGCATTTCCGCCGCAGACCGTGAAGAAGCCACGCTTGAACGGCTCGAATTGCCGAGTGACGGCCGTATCAAGGAGATACTTGACATACAGATCGACATATTCACGCCGGTTGGTGTTGGTGACGGGTTTGTTCTCGCCGCCAGGGCAGAGGGCAACTCGTTCCATGTGTCCATATTTCTCGACATCAACAACAAAATCGAGGCAGAACGTCGATTCAACGTCGCCACTGTAGTCGAGTAGTTGGCGGAGTCCTTTGGCTAGACGTGGACGAAACTCCGCCAGGTCATCCAGTGTGTAGGACATCGCTGGTCGTGGCTGAGTTGAAAGGCCTGGAGCGGGTGGTGGAGCTGCTGTCAGGAGTTTTCGAAATGCGAATGGTGGCAGCGCGACATCTAGGATGGTCGAGTTATAGATCGCTAGGCCGAAGACCACGCCTACAAGGAAGTACTGGTCTGAAGTCTCAAAAGAGTTGGGGTTAAAGTAGCAATACTGCGAGTCCTCATCATAGACGAACATGCCTAAAGCTGATTAGTTGGTCGTTCTCATCGCGCGCGTAAGGATGAATTAGCTTTGACCTACCATGATCCGGATTAAAAACCTCCCGGACAAGCAGTAAGAACCACTCCTTTTTCAGGCCACCCGCGTCGACGCCCTCCTCACCTTGGAAGACAATTTTCAGCCCCTTCTTGATATCTTCGCCACCGCCACCAATAACTTCGCTAACGCCCGTCAGGCTATCCTCAACCAAGCAGTCTCGTCTCACACTCAGAGTCAGATATTGCTCGACATTTCTGTGGCTTAAGATACTGTCGAAGAACGCATCCCTCGCCTTGTTATGCATCTGTCGTTTGGCATCATGCTCCAGGATCTGGATCTTGGCACCAATGCTGAACAGGAAGGGGTATTGGCAAAAGGAGAACTTGCTCTTTTTGCGCTCCCAGGCCTCAAAGTCCGCGATAAGGTCTGAGTCGTCGAGCAAGGTGATGTAGAAGTCGCTTGTTGGCACAATCTGGCCACGTGCCTGGACTTGGTCCCTGACGTTGGTACTGTTCAACATTTCCTCTTGTGACGATGGGGCGCCAGCATTATGTCGTCGATGATGAGCGTTGTTGTTTGCGGCGAAGAGAAGCCCCAACACACGAGCAGCTGCCTTCGTTTGCCAGTCGTCATGATACACTATCTTTTTGGGCTGTTCCTTGGGCTTCTTGGACCTCGAAGGGCGTCCCTGGCCAAGGGCGGCATGGAGAGTTGCTGGAGATCGCCCTGCAGACATGTTTGGAATGAGGCCGGCCGTTACGTCTACCTTGATCTCGTGTTTCTTTTCGTTCTGTCGGATGAGTCTGTACGCCAGGAACTCACCTGCGAGATCTTTGAATTGGACGAATCGAAGATCTGGCAACCGTGAAAACCAGGATATTAAGTAATTATGGCACTCTGCCGGCGTGTTAGACAGGAGGCCAAGGATGCGTTTTATGATGAGAGAATGATGTCCAGATACTGGTCCTGAGCCACGCATTGGCATAGTCGTATATTGCCCAGCTATACGGCCATTTGGACCCTGTGGAAATCGGCCAGTGAAGTTTTGGAAAGAGGCCTGTAAAAGAGGATTTGCAGATATTATGAGGAGGAATCGAAGATCTTCTGGGCTGGTAATGAGTCTCCCAGGACGCTTCAGTAGGTTTTCGGTGGTCTTGAGAAGCGTCTTTCGCAGATGCTCTTGAGCCTCGAGAACTTGCCCTTCGATCCGTCCAAGCTCAGCTGTCGATGGCGCAATGAAGTAAGGCGCTTTTGAGAACTCATCAAAAACGTCTTTCCAGCTTTCTCCGGCATTGATAATAGCCTGATACCAGATGTCGACTTCTGCCCAGTCGATGTTTGGACTCCTGCTTGTAACAAGCGAGCCCTCTTCGCTGCGGTACGACGGAGTCCGCTTTGGAGCGGCATTCTCTTTTCGCCCTGTCCACCATGATCCGTTCTCGGCGAAGTCTCCTAACAAGAGCAGCTTGGCATCAAGTTCGGCTACCGATTGATCTTGAGGAGCAGCTTCTCTGCGAGCCTCCGATGGCCGTCTTTTAGACGGTTGTTGAGCTCGCCGGCTGGTGCTCGGCGGGTTTCGTAGTATAAATGATGAGTTGACGCAGGCCAGAGGTGGAGAGAAGCAGTTTATGATGTAGTCCTCGAGCGGCCTGAAGAGCCTCTTGCCGTCCGGATCAACGCATCTGCCAGTGTTCTTGTCGATTGAGCGTCTTTCGACTCCCCCCACTTCTGTCCGTGGGTCAGGACAAGACGAAGAATATGATCTCTGGGAAGGAACTATTCCAGGCCGTGAGAAGTTCACATGGGCAGCTCGTTCCTCGCCCGGTCCTAATGGCGGATTCGAGATCTCGATCGTCGGCGTAGTTACCTCATCCCATTCAGGACCAGAAAACCCTGCAACTTTGCCATCTGCTGCACTGCCATTCAGTCCCGGCATCCCAATAGAACGGTATCCTTCACCCGAGTCTACTGATGGACGCCTTGCGGCCAAAGAGGCAGTCAGATAGTTCCTCAGACATTCCCTCACGAGGCGCCTTGTGTTCTCGACCGAAATTGGAGCTACTTGCAAAACTTTAGCCCCGGGTCTGTTACTGGAGACTACTGTCACAACAACTCACCTTTGTGAACGGGTGTGCCCTCTTCGGATGAGCGGCCCGTACTCCGGCCTCCTGAAGCCTGACTGTTCGCCTCCAAGGGGGTGTTAAGGTCAACGAGGTCGTTGATAGTCATGCAAAGCGTACACTTGAAGACCTTGAGCCCCTTAGGCCATCTCGACAAGGCACCACATGTCATACAGTTGCCCGAGGCAAAGTCCTTGTCCCCTGCAGGTCTCGTGCTGGACGGACTTGTATATTGTACTGGTGCTTTTGCTTTTGCTTTTGCTTTTGACTTGGAGCCGGGACCAAGCCCCAACATCTCGGCGTCAGAATCAGAGTCAGAGTCGAAGTCGTCGGGCGAAGGCTTCTTAGGCGACAATTTCTTTTTGGCGGAGAACAAGGCTGGAAACGGATGGCTCCTGGAGCGACTGTGACTCGATGGCTTCGAAGGAGGCCCTGGCCGATGCTCAACGGGGGCGGTGGGTATCAGATCCGGAGGGATTTGGGAGGCGTCCACAAGAGTCGAATCGTTCAATTGCGAGGGGCTAGGGACAGGTTTGCGTGGTGGCGGTCTGGAAAGTTGCTGCCGAACATTGTTAAGGTCTGACGGTGGGAGTGGCGGCAAGGGAGGATCCCGATGCGGTTGACGAGGACGAGAGCCCTCGACTTGATTGGCAGGCCAGGGCGGCATCGTCGCGTTGCTGTATTGGGAAGATGGTTGGAACGGCATCATGTTGGACTTGACATGGTTGTGATTGTCTCTGGTACAGCAACAACAGACTCGACGAGCATCGACGAACTAACCACCTAGGTACTAGATAGAGTACTAGGGTAGGTAGGTTGGTAGAAGGTTGGCGAGCCTTGTAACGCCCTGCATACGTACAGTAGGTAGGTATGTATGTGTGTATGTCGGAGCTGGAGTGGGCAGTCGCTTCCTGGAACACTTGACAGCCCCAGAGGGTCACCACAATGACGCACGTCGCCAAGTTGGCCGGGGCCAAAGAATCCGGTTGCTGGTTCTGGACAGATGCCTTACACAGCACAGCTGTTGTGGAACGGGATGGGCCGGACTGGGAAGACGTGTTTTTGTTTTCTTCTTTTTTCTTTTCCCTTCTTCACTGAAACGGAAGAAGTTGTCGTGTGTGCATAAGCAGACAGACGGCCAAGAGAAGGGGGATGGATGCAGTGAAATGAATGCTGGGCACATCAATCTATTGGAACAAGGATGATCTGGAGCGGGAACTGGAGGAGCTGCGAAGATGGTGCGCGGTCTGGTATGTGAACTACCTTAGCCCTTGGACACGATTGCCCGCATGCAATCTGTACTTGGAATGTTCGTGACTGTGTAACGACGGCGTCTGAGGTCTTCGAGGAAGCGATGGTGTTGCGTGCCCAACAAAACTGCCATGTCATACATTAGATAAGTGAAGTACGTCCATGTTACTTGCCAAGTAACCTACGTAGGTAGGTACTTATAAAGCTGGCTGCACGCAGACAACCAAAGCTCACCAGTCGGTAAGGTCGGTCCGGCGCTGCGCCCATGTGGCACAGATCCTGGACTGGCTAGGTCAGCCCTGAACTGCCGGCTGCAACCACCCCTTCAGCCCCTTCTGCGAGCCTAGAGGGGCCCTTGCACCCCTTAGCTCGGGAGGGCAGATCCCCATCTCCCACTAAGCCCCTTCTGGCAATTTGGGCTGCTGGGGACCCAGACGGCCGGGAAATAAATCAAGTCAGCTACCGTTGCGGATTGTCGACATCCCAGAAAGTCTAATGCTTATTCTTGCAGCATGTTGCATGCCTACCTGGTAACCTACAGTGAGGTAGTGTGTATAAGGTTGCGCCCATTCCTCATTGGACCTCGTCAGAGGAACTGTTGCAACCATTTCCCAAGGGACGAAACAGTCCAGACAACCTGGGCCTGACCGTAACAGTAGAATGAAGCTAAGATCAGATCTGATTAGCAACTTAAGATGAACAAGTCTTGGGAAGAAAAGGGGGGAGAAATTAGAGGCTTCTCTTCTTTCTACCATTTGGTCAGACATGGAAATCACTGCTACTGTGTAATAACATTCAAATACCTCTTTAATTCTACTACAGCCGGAGGTGACCCTCACTACAGTCAGGTGGTCTCTTCCACCTCCGAGCACATCCGGCCCCATCATTTTTGTCCCATGATCAGTACCACAGTATCAACGGGCCAGTCATTCAAATGGAGTCACTCTAACCACACCGAGCGTATGATTGACATTTGTCGTCTCCATAAGATTGTCCTTGGATGCCCTCGTCTAAGTATTCGTGTTGTAGTAACATTGCTTTCCGAGCATTTCGTATAAGCGGGTCAGATCACCGGTTTCAGATGGGAGGGGTTTAGCTTACAGTGTATGTGGACACTCTCATCGTGAACCTGGAAGGGAATCATACGGATCTTTTGTCTACATCCACTTTGAACACATCTGCTCAAGCAAGTGCGAGGCAGCTGCGGAAAACAGTACAGAGAAATGCGTACATGTGCTGTGCTCAAGAGTCAGACCTCGGAATCCATAGATCCGCAGCCTGGCTCGGAAATATATATCGATCTCGCAGCCTTGGTCCCGTATACAAGTCTCAAACTCAATATCCAGACAGAGAATATCGGATTGCCACACCACCTCCTAGTGAAAGCAGGCTGTGCAGGTTACAAAGATCCAACAAGCTCTGAGGTGTATTGTATACGAGTTAGAGGAGATTTCAAGGTTCATCACGCGGCAAGTACATAGTTTCAAGTCGAACACAATGCCCACCAAATCTTCTTTTGTTCTTAGATTCAAACTCCCCCCAGATATTGCCGTTGCCTTTCCCCCAAAATCCCGATCCTGTAAAATTGTAACACGTTCTGGTTGCATTTCTTAAACCCACACGTCAATTGCTCAACGACACAACGCTTGATCACCTGGAAACAACGCCGTATGCTATCTGGTCGAATGCGATAGCCGCCTTGAGGGCGCCCTTATTTTTGATGAGATCAAAAGCCTCCAAGAAGGACAAACCGTACGGGTTCGACGTCGTGGTCGAGGCCGGCTCCGTCAAACTCTTGTATTCATCCACTACGTCCGCCGCGGCGGCACTCTCGTTGTGTTTCGGCGTGTATGCCAGCTCGGCCCGCGTGTCCAGGGGTTTCACTGGCCGAGATCTTCGACGAGGAGATGCGGATCATCGGGTCCTTTTCTGAGACCTGCATGGGACAGCTAGACGTAGTGGTTGGCGGCGTCTCCTGTGCCAGGTCCATCTTCTAGCCGCCGAGGGCAGCGATGGTGTCAGAGCTGCCTCCGTTCTGCCTGAGCAACTGCGCCAGCATAAGACCGAATACAGGGACGCTGAAGCTCAGACTGGGCCGTGGCAAGGGTAACATGCAGGTTCTAAGAGAGTCGCCTCGACGTCGCTTAGGTTCTTTATCTTGAAGATCTGACTTTCAGGGAAGGAGCAGTACTCGGCAAAGGCACCAGGTAGGGTAGTACCGTGACCGGCCAACTGGGAAAGTATGTTAGTGAACGACATACCGAGGAACCTTCCTAGGAAGAGGAGGGGTTCTGGTTTATCACGTTCTCGCATAACAAAACTTCGACATGACGGCAGTAGAAGCAGTGACCGCAAAGTTCTGAGTTGGCGGCAGCCTTGACGCGGTCACCTATTCCGAAGTCCTTGACATTTTATATACTTCAGTGTCAGATGCATATGGTTCAAAAGTGCCTAGGTCATCCAGGGCACCGGCCTTTGCCTTAGCAGCAACAACACCAACGGTGTCATGGCTAGGGATGAGTGGAAACTTGGAGATAAACCTCCCCCCGTGGATGTGCTGGGACTAGGCTCAGATAAATCGTCCCAAGATATCAACGGATCACTCAAGTGGGGACAGAGCCAAGTTCCAGAGAGAAGAATGTGATGGGAAAGAGAAAGTTGCATAAGAAGATATGAGGATAAGAATGAGCAGGAAGGACTTCTTTATTCTCGTTCACAGGCTGAAATAATTACGATATTATTCTCAACACATCTTGGCCGAGGATTAAGCTCACCCGTTGACCACATATTCGAGGCTATCTAGGCCCTCGCAATTGTTTCCTAGCCACATCATCGATGAGGCTCTTCCGGCTACATACATGAATAGGTAGTCCAGACTATTGGTCTAGTAGGGCGGGCATGAATTGTTTCCGGCAACGCCAACACCACACAACATAATACAAATCTCAAGTATACGCACCAGCGTCTAAGCATCTTTATTCCGGTCGAAGACCGCTTATCCACTTATCCAGAGACAAGCGCCGCAGGCCTCCAAATAGGGAGGTACAATAACGCTCAGGCTCCTTCGAGGAAGGGGAGTAGGGTCCCCCTCTATGTATGTAGGGCACATGGTGTGGAATCCGAGAACTTCCCTCGCTGGACCCGTCGTTTACGGGTTTTTGTGGGGGCACGACTTCGTCATGCCGCAGTTGAGAAAACTGGTGCGTGAGTGTGGAGGCGACAGCCCACCCAAACTGTGGGACTCTCAGCCTCTGCGACCTTGGTAAGAAGACCCCGGTCTGGATTGAGTATCGGTTTCGAGACCCCCCTACCGGAAACAATAATCAGATGCCCCTCAGCAGTTGTTGTCGGGGTGAGCTGCCCATGTGGGCTGACGAGGCTGCGGGCGGTAGGTGCTATCTGCGTATAAGGCGACAGAATGCTGCCAAGCTGGCTGTCCCATGCCGGACGGAGGTCACATGTTGTACTCGACGTGACGGGACGAGCCAACGCTTGGCTTTGCATATCATCGCAGTGGTCGGCACCAGACAACAGTCTACAAACCTTGGCCGTCACCCACGGGAGCCACAGATATCAAGCCGGGGGACCGTTCTATAGACCAGGGAGTACGGACCCGTAGTCACAGATGTTCTTCTGCGGGGGAGGGGGGGTAACAGAGATATCTCTGGGCCTCTTACGACAAAGAAAATGATAAGCACTGATGCTGATCCTGACAATCTCCTACTGATGGCTGACCAGCCGGCCTACGAAACGGGCTTGATTTACTACTTACCACGTACATCTGACCATTTGTGAAAAAGCTCCTATCCCAGATTAAGGATCCCAGAACCCCTGTAGGGCAGGTGATGTTCAACGTTGCGAGATGAAGAAACTGTCGTGCATGGTGTAGCAATACCCAGGTAGGTAAGCCTTGAAGAGACACCACCTCGGAGCAACCGATACCGCAAAGTACTCAGTTCAACAAGAAACAAAATTACCCCGACCGTTTCACAGGTGGCTTTGGAGAGTTGGGGGAAGGCCAACGTGGGATGGGCTCCTCTTCAAATCCTACGCAGTTTTGTTTCCGAGCTTCCTGACCGTGATATATAAGGGAAGCTACATGCCGTATGTGGTCGCAGTGCAGCAAGCACCCATATCAACGCACTTTTGGTTGTACCATTGATGGCTCCCATCATTCTTCCGACCACCTGTAACTGTGGCCCAGGCAATTCCTTTGTCACAGCCGGTATCACAAGAGCTTCCGCATGGGCGTGGAGAAGAAGGCGTTTCTTTGAAGTTCGTCACTTTTTTGATTCATCCATCACTGCGTATCGCACCCGAACCCAGCGTGGTGGTTGAATCCCTTGATGCATGTTTTCCGAGGAGATCTAACCTCCTAACTCCAAAAGCAAACACCCCCACGATTACCCTTCCGCGGGCTGGCGTGGTGTTGATTCATTTTGGCCCTATTGTCCTTATCGTAGAAAACACCCGGGCCGAGCGTTCATGCAAATTCCATTCCCCTCCCAGAGACCAGAATCGACTTAAGATGGGGGAGCGGCACCGCGGCCACGGCCGAAACCACCACGGCTGTTGACTGGTTAGTATTCACATCCTCTGTATCGCTCGACTATCGGGTTCGGGGGTCGTCTCACAATTGAGGGTTGAACTCGCCAGGGGCGCCACCCTCCTTGCCCTCACCAGCGTCACGTCGTCGGTATCCACCCTCACGGCCCTCACGGTCACCGCCACGGCCACCGCCACGGCCACCGAAGGGACGGCGGCGCTCCTCCTCACCGAGCATGCCACGGGGGGGAGCGTGGGATCGCTGCTGCTTGATGTGGGTAGCGGGAACGATCTCGGCGGGCAGGTGGAGCCACTCTCGGAGGTAGTCAAGACCCTCGGGAGTCAGGGTGTAGTAGTCTGTGTTTGTGAAAATCGCAATCAGTCCCATGTCCGTATAAGTCCCGCCTTGCACCGTTGCAGGATGCTCGTCTGGGTGTCACCCACAGTATTGCCAAGAGAACTGAGTCTTGACAAGGCCACGGGAGTTCAGGGACTGCATGGCCTTGATGACGTAGAGGTTCTTGACAGGCACATCGGGGTGCTGCTCGAGGTTGAAGCTGAACGAAGCGAACGATCAGTTGAAGCCCTTGGCCATGACAAGATTTCCATGTAATCCTTACTCCTTCTGGGCCACGAGGACTCCCTCACGGAAGAGGGCCTGTAATTAACAAGTCCGTCAGCCTCATAGTCCCACCAACATTGCAGCAATTGCCCGTCCTTCCATTCGTCGAGTTGATCGCGTGTACTGTCGTCGTTTCGTAGGTGCAATTTGTCGTTGTCGGCTCGGTTGCGATTGAACATCTCCTCTCGCGAACTTCGGTTCGTTTCTCTGAGACCTGGGATTTGGGTAATCATACCTCGTGGATCGCTTTGCGGTCGGCCTTGGGAATAAGCATGTTTGCGATCGGTTGCCGGCGACTACTTGGTGAATGTTATTGAGGGAGTCGGAGTCGGAGGGTCGAAACACACGAAGGCTGGCTGTCGTTTCCGCGATGGATTTCTTTGCAGCAGGAAGGCTAAGGTTCGATTGTGCGGCCCTTTTTCGAGAGTCTCCACTTCTTTACGGAAAGACGGCGCTACATATCTCCGCCTGTGCTGTGCCGCACGTACCACCCCGCTAAGTGAATGCTGCCCGCTAGATTCCATTGTTCCAGGCGCTATGGCTTATCGCTTATCGAGGTCGCGCAACGACAGGGCGCCATTCAACTTTCCGACAGGCGAGACAGACGACTCTTGCTTATATTTACAATAATCAATCACCCTCACCATCTGGCACATCCTGACTTCCTCATCTTCCTACGATAAAACACAACATTTACTGCGACAACACATATCATGGTTTCGAACCGAATCAACGTGCTCATTTCGAGCTTCAACGGCCTGGGCCTGCCAAAGACACTCTGCCTACCCTTGCCACCCTCAACTACGATACATAACCTATGGAGCGAACTTGATGGTCGTCTGCCCCAGGACTTGGATAACGACATCTTCGAGTCTTTAGTACTCACAACCAACTCGAACATCGACCTTCCTCAATATTCAGACTGTGCCATCTCCTCCCTCACGACATTCGAAGATGACCTCCTCCCTCTCCGCCTGTCGCACCCCCTACTGGGCGGCAAGGGTGGTTTCGGTTCCCAACTCCGTGCTGCCGGCGGGCGCATGTCCTCGAAACGCAAGAAGAACCGAGGCGACGAGAATGCATCGAGCAGGAATCTGGACGGCCGGAGACTGCGGACCGTGACAGAAGCCAAGGCACTGGCCGAGTTCCTCGCCATCAAACCGGAGATGGAGCTCAAAGAAAAGGAGCGGAGGCGCGAACGGTGGACATCGATTGTCGAGGCAGCCGAGAGGCGGGAAGAAGAGATAAAGAACGGGGGCAAGGGCAGATTGGACGGCAAGTGGGTGGAGGACAAGGAAGAGGCTAGCGAGAGGACGCGTGATGCTGTCCTTGCGGCTATGAAGGCAGGGAGTTATAAGGACAACCTGCTGGGGACGTCTGAGGGGTCTTCTTCGGCTTCAGCTGAGGCGATGGATGAGGATTCCGAGGCCGAGGAAGGGGATGCTGGTGAGGGAAGCTCAGGCGCCACGACACCCGTCTCGGAAGAAGGAAAGGGCAAGGGAAAGGAGGTTGCTGCACCAAAGGGCAAACCTAGGTCATTTTTTGGGTTCGAAGAGGATGACGAATTTATGAGCTCCGATGACGAGGCTGAGGGTGCGGGCGTGAAGAAATGAGCATATGCAACGACAGCGACATTGGTTTACGACAGCGCGTTTGTACTGGACTTTATTGTGTGGGAAGGTGCGCTCCGTTGCGTGTGGCGTGGGGTTCTAAAGAAACATCGTTGAATCTGCAGGTAGCCGCAATGTGAGATATCTCACTCCAGGACATCATTACTTCAGTGTTTTCGCCCACAGAACCTCGCTGATGCTGCCCTAGAATCTTGTCAGTTGCTACAGTCAAAGAGCCCAGCACAGCATTCCACCTTTGTTAGGAAATAGCCTATACTGCCATCTCATTACTACCTCGTCCACACATATGCCCGCTTCGGAGTCGACATGGTACGAGATCGAATCCCAGACACCTCGCACTATAGGCGGCGGAAGCGCAGGCTCATCTGTTCCGATGCGCCGAGTCCGTTCCATTTCGATCGCCTGCCAAGCGAGATTCGGAACATGATCTACCACCTCGTCGTGCTTGACTCGAAGACATCTCTCGTCCTGGAGCTCACATCGTGGTGCCCGCACTGGTCCGACACGCGATACGGGGAACCCCTCTTCTGCGGACTTCGGCTCGTGGAAGAGACTATTGATGAGGCCGGTAATATCAGTATCTCACGGTCAGGGCTTCTCGACAGCACACGGAATCTCAACCTGCTCAGGGCAAGCAAGTGGATCTGGCGCGAGGCTGCGCCTATGCTATATGGACAAAACTTCAAGTTTCTCAGCATCGAAGCCTTAGCCCAGTTCCTTTCGCGGCTTCGCACCGAGACCCTCGGATGTATCAGACATATAGACTGGCTAGTGTGCAGTTGCAGGGACCGCACCCGTCGGCTTCACGACGTAATGCATTATTTGACCCAGGCCCCGATGCTTCAGAGGCTCATAGCCGATATTCCACCCGAACTCTATGGACAGAGAAGACGTCCCCGGTCTCTTAACATCATTGTGAACCAAATTGAATTCCTCCACGATTGGCCCAGGTTCAATGTACAGCTCGGCCGGTATCTTGCATTCTGCCTGTACCGCAACTATTATGGGATGTGGATGATTCAAGTCTACCGCAAAGGAGGCATCAACAAACTCTCTCGCACTTTCGCGCTTCGTAACCACCATGTCCAGGACTTGTGGATATACATGTTGACCGGGCATACCCCGAGTTTGCCTTATCCTGTTTGGAAGATTTTTAGAAGGCTTTGGCGCCGCGCAGGTGATGATTTGATTTCCAACTTTTCCCTGGCGTTCTTCGATGAACTTGACTGGTTGCTATCAATGCGGCAGCAAAGGGAGGATATGCAGCAGGCAAGCGACCTACCTGCAGGGCGGCGGACCACTCGCAATAGCTGGAAGTCCGTCGACTTCGTGGCCCAGGCTGACCATCTGCCCGAGTTCGATCTCCGGGTACCTTGATCGCGGTCACACAGATCAGCGGGCGTTTGCAGCTGTCAACCTTGACTCCTACGGCCTTGCAGATCATGGTGCCGAGAGAAAGAGAAAGAAAGGGTTGGCGAAGTGGTGGGAGTGGCTGTTTTAAGGTCCTGCAACCAGATGTGATGGAGCGTATTCCCGAGGCAATATAGAGACAGCGCAACATCTTTTGTACTGGGGACATGCGACAAGAAACAGCATTCAGCGTCACTACTAGTTCCGTCAGTCTCAACCTATCACTAACAGCGGCCTGGTCAACACTTAAACTATCGTTGGAATATGGGAAAGTTTGCATCCTACTAGGACAGCGATAACACGCGGCTCTAAGGGGTCAGGACTGAACAAATGTTCATCAACAAGCTCTAGATTAGGATAATTTCAGAGTTGAACATTCTCCATACAGAAGATGCAATTTTTGGATACAGAGGATTTGGCATGTCGTGGCACTGGCACTCTCGCTTTGGACTCACCATGTCATGCGGACTTCATGGTAAGCGATCTTGCTATCGACATGGCATTCACCGGGAGCACTGAAGGACATACTAAGTCTTCTCAGCTCGCAATAAGATTGCACAACTCACTGATTATACAAGGCATAAGTAAACTGGTATCTCGAGTATTGTGGATTCTGACAGATGTTGAATGCTAGCCGAGTACACTGTGCTCACAGAGCATGCCGAGGTCGCAATGGATAATACTGACCACAGGTGACACGATAGTTGGCGATAATCAAAGGCTGCGCTAATCCGAACTTCATGTCACATACGGGATGAATCACTAGCGCCCCGCTACCAAGGACTACCTGGGGACGTATGACTGTTATACGGACGTAAAGATCAGCAGGGCAAACTTTGGCGACTGATCAAGGCATCGTGGACATGAATGCGGTCTGCTCAGTAACCGCAATAAACATGCCCACATATTGACCAGCTCGGAGTAGCAGGAAGGGACAGCACAATGCCCCTGTACACCAGCGATGGTGAGCTCGAAGTGGCCCTCACCGTTTCGGGCAACAAGGCCCTGGTGCCATCAGTGGATGAGCCGGAACAGTGACTCGAAGCTCTTGGACGTCGCCAGTAGACATCAGAGGCTCAATCCGGTCGCCAGCATGGACGCACTGAGCACGTGGGCCGGTCAGTGCCAGCTTCGCCTTTCACGATCACGTATAGGGGCCTGACGCGGTCAGAGCCGGAATGTATGCAATTTCGCCCCTATCAACATCAACTAATAGAAACAGCCGCCGGTCCCAGTGATCCTCTCGGTCTAAGTGTGGTGAGTTCGCCAAGTGAAGCTCCTTACTCCAGGCGCACTGGGAAGTTACCAGCCTCTGCACTGTCGTCAGCATCTCGTCCACAGCAAAGGCGTGATCTGGTGAAGGTTGAACCGCACCTCTCTGCTCGTCCCACCGAGCGTACCATCCGCTGGGGCACAGTGACCGGTAGGCCAGCCAGAACTGACGGCAAGGGGCGAAGTCCTCGCCCTTGGCGAGAATGCACTTGTGGTAGTCGACGTAGTTTTGCCAGCAGTGCTTGGTCTGGTTCATGTTGGGGAACCGGGCGTCGGCACCTGTAAAGAGTAGATCAAGTCAGAAAGAGCTTCTTGAGAAGGAGACTCATGCCTAGACCAGAATTCCGTCTTATCGCCTTCGTCGTCGATTTGTTTAGGGGGGGAGGGGGTCAGAAGGTTATGTCATACCAGCTGGTGGAGTTGTTAGCCTTGCGCGAGAAAATCATACGAGACACCTCGTCGGGTGGGAAGGGTGCTTGAACATACCAGTGACGAACTTGAAGGGCTTGGTCTCGCGATCGCTGTCCGACATCTTGGCGGTTGTGTTGTTGGCGACTGGCTTGAAGAGGGTTGCTAGGCTCGATTGAGGCGTGAAGGTGTGGGTTGACTTCGTAGAGAATCGATGGAGCTTCACGGTTGCTCGGAATTGCGTCGAACGACGATGAGGAATGGGATCCTGAGGCCGTTGGTTGGCTGCTATGTGTTACATAAGCATGTCATGGAGCTTAGCCGGGAAGGCTTTCAAATTGAGCGATTTGACTGGCCGAGTGGAGCTCCTAGCAGCACTTGAGCAAGGTCGCCGCCGGCTTCTGACGGAATCAACCTTGGAAGCAACAATTCTGCCCCTTCGACCGGCGAACGGCAATTCAATTCCTCAACTTCCAGTATCCCGCAAACCTTTTTTGTCTAGAACAATTTCCACTCCATTACCGTCAAGATGTTTGCCACAAGAGCTATGCGGGCTGCTTTCCAGCCCACGCGCCAAATGATGCGCCCGGTGCCCGTGAGTCCCTCTCCCCCCTCGGCCGTACTTGTGGCGTATACTTCAGAGCTCTAACCATGTCGTGAATGACAGAATGAGGAACAAGCCGGTACGTGACGCTACGAGCCTTCCAGCTACCGACTACCAATGGAAATTTATGCTGCTGCCCGGGTTGCACGGGGGAGAGCGAGGCTGACAAGCAACTATCATCAACAGCACACACTGTTTCGCAGCGACTCCGCCGGCTCCAGAAGATCCCCGCTGAGCTGTGGCCTCTCGGTGCGTCATCCATGGCAACGAACATTATAGAATGGAAAAGGCTAACAAACCTTCAGGTGTTGTCGTTGGCTTCGCCGTTGCGGCTGCTGGCTACTCTATCTCGCGACACCTGTGGACCGACAAGACCATTCGCCTCAAGCGTCAAAACCGTGCTGCGGATGCCGCCGCCGCCGCTGCCGGAGAGCACCACTAAGAAGCAACTAGAGGGGAAGAAGGCACGTCTACGGAAGGCCGGAATGATTGTACACTTTGAGTTCATAGAGGTGGCGGCGTTTATTAAGAGGATTGCAAGTTTCCCCGCGCGGGATTGCCGGCTCTATATCAAACACAATTCCTACTTATGACCCATATCCATCCATTTTGTCCCTCCAGAACGCCGTCGCAGTGCATACTATCAATTGGGTATCGTGTGGCCATCAGCCGTCCATCTAAGCTGGGCGAGGACCAGCCACATCCAGTCCCTCCAGGCCCTGCATCGGGTCTTCTGCTCTTGTGTCCCCTGCGGCTTGGGCTTGATCGGTAACAAGTCGATCCTCCTCGCTGACGGCATGTTTCTCCAGCCAACTCTCCTGTCAAGGCCACCACCGTCAGTCCCCCATATCCCCAATCAAACAAGGCGTGATAAAATATGCAATACATACCTGCTCCCAGACTGCCTTTTTGCTCCCCAGCCCTTCGTCTGCGCTCTTAGGCGCTTTGGCTGCTGTGACTCTCATAATCCGGCCAAAGAATTCGGACTGGTCCATATTGTCTATGGCTTCTTTGGCGTCGTCTGCATCCTCGAACTCGACGTAGGCAAAGCCGCGATGTGGTTCTGTGGCGTTCGAGTTTGGGTTTTCGTTCTTCGGCAGCGAGACGTCTGCGATGTCGCCGAATGGTAGGAAAGCGTCATGGATGGATCCAACGGTAACCACAGGCGCCAGTCCGCCGACATAGACCGTGGCTTTCCACCGTGCTGCATCTGTCATTTTGATAAACCGTCGTGACTGTAGATTTGTAAAAGGCGAGGGAAGCTTTTACGTGCACAAGGCTGTTAAAGGTGCGCTCGGGTTACAAGGACTGTAGCTTAGCTAAATCGATGGAGGGGCACCTGGTTCGTGTGGGCCAATCACTGCCCGAGTTCTGGACGCGAACAACCCCTGTGAAAGTACCGTCAGCGCAATCTGGCCTCCGCATGTCATTGCCTCGAGTGTTCCAGGTTCAGGTGTGTGTCAACTGTGTGTGCGTGTGTGTGTGTATATGTGTGTGTGGCCCTTCCAAGGTTGCCATTTCCTTGCCGCAACTTGTCCCCTTAAACCCGCATGTCAATACTACAATAATAATTGGCAGACTTTCTTTCTGCAATATTTCATTCCACTGGCGGACTGGCCCTACTTTGCAAATCGATTAATGCCCGTCCAGCAACTCTTCTATTATACGACTGTCAGCTCAGACACTCCCGTCTTGCGCCTCCATCAAGGGGCCGCAATCTGTCAACAATAGTGCCCTTCCTGCTGCCCAACCACTGTCCTCTACACATCTGCAAACATGGTTCGATTGAGAGAAGTCCCGCGCACAGCGGCCTTTGCTTGGTCTTCTGGCCCCGCCAAACCGCTGCTCGTCACTGGCACTCGCGCCGGAGCTGTCGATGATAGCTTCTCGGATGAGGTCAAGCTCGAGCTGTGGGATCTGAACCTGGACGATCAAGAGCAGGGACTTGAGCTACAGCCCATCGCCAGCATCGCTGCCGACTCAAAGTTCGTCTTGCCCCCCAAAGCCAGCCGTAGCTGGAGCTGTACCCACTAACATACTTGCGCCTAGATTCCACGATCTGGCTTGGGGCCCCCCCGACGAAACGCACCCTCGAGGTATCATTGCCGGAGGTCTTGAGAACGGGTCACTCCACCTGTGGGATGCCGAGAAGCTCATTTCTGGAGCCCCCGATGCTCAGATAGCACACACGACCAAGCACAGCGGCGCGATCAAGTCCCTCCAGTTCAATCCCCTAAAGTCCCAGATCCTGGCCACCGCAGGCGACAAGGGCGAGCTCTGGATCCACGACATCAACGACATAGAAAACCCTCTGCGACTTGGCAATGCCGCGGCTCGGTCAGACGACATCGAATGCGTTGCGTGGAACAGGAAGGTGTCGCACATTCTGGCCACTGGAGGCTCTGGAGGTTTCGTTACTGTGTGGGACCTGAAGACCAAGAAGGCTTCTTTGACGCTCAACAACAACCGCAAGCGTGTGAGCGCTATTGCATGGGACCCCCAGAACTCTACGAAGCTGTTGACGGCTACCCCTGACGACAACGCCCCTCTCATCCTTCTCTGGGACTTGAGAAACTCGAATGCGCCGGAGCGGACTTTGCAAGGGCACGATCAGGGAGTCTTGTCCCTGTCTTGGTGTGAACATGATAGCGATCTGTTGATTTCGTCCGGCAAGGACAACAGAACCATAGTCTGGAACCCTCAGACGGGCGAGCGGTACGGAGAATTCCCAGAAGTTACCAACTGGACTTTCTTGACCCGTTTCAACCCTCACAACCCCAACCTGTCAGCTACGGCATCTTTTGACGGCAAGATCGCCATCCAGACGCTTCAGAATACCAACCCCTCTACTACGCAAACATCTGCGCAGAACAATCTCGATGGCGAGGACTTCTTTACCAGCGCGCAGACGCAACCACAGGGAGCTTCATTCTCACTCCCCAAGGCGCCAGCGTGGATGCAAAGGCCCATTGGAGCATCGTTCGGATTCGGTGGCAAAGTTGTTGTCTTCAAGAAGAATCCGGTCGCACCTGGTCAGCCTCGATCTTCAAGACTGCTGATCACGCAGTTCTCGGTGGATTCCGAAGTCACCGCAGAAGCTGAAAAATTCGAGTCTGTTGTCCAGAGCGGGGACCTGAAGCAAATCTGCCAGACACACCTGGAGCAGGCCAAGACCGAAGATGAGAAGGCTGACTGGTTGGTTATGGAGACGCTTGTCGCCGATGAGCCTCGTCAGCAGGTAATAAGCTATCTTGGCTTCTCTAAGGAGGAAGAGACGGCCAACGGTGAAGGCGAGCTAACCCCGGAGGGAGCTGAATCAAAGTCACCAAAAGAGAACGGTGTCAGCAAGTCTGCGCATAAGAGAATGACGAGCATTTTCGATGGCACTGATGGGGACGATTTCTTATCGGGTCTGGCAGCCAACAAAGGAGCCAAGACAGAGGATCCGTTCCACCTTCTCAGCGAAGGCAGCAGTGCCTTGGAGGACATGGTAACCAAGGCTCTTATGTTGGGGAACTTTGCAAAAGCAGCAGAGATATGCTTGAAGGAAGACCGCATGGCAGATGCTTTCATCATTGCTAACTGCGGTGGAAAGGAGCTTGTCGACAAGATTCAGGCAGCATACCTCTCCAAGAGGAAAGGCAGTCCCAGCTACCTCCGTCTGTTGAGCTCGGTCCTCGCCGGAAACCTCTGGGATGTCGTCTACAATGCAGACCTCGCCGACTGGAAGGAGACCATGGCCACGCTGTGCACGTATGCGAAGCCTGACGAGTTCCCTGACCTGTGCGAGGCTCTTGGCGACCGCATCCTGGAGCAGGGTTCTCGCAAAGACGCTTCATTCTGTTACTTGGTTGGTTCCAAGCTGGAAAAGGTCATCTCCATCTGGATCGAGGAGCTTGGAGAAGCCGAGCAAGCTGGAATGAACGAGCCTAGCGATGACTCTACATTCTCGGTGCATGCACGGTCTCTCCAGCAGTTCATCGAGAAGGTCACAATCTTCCGCCATGTGACCAAGTTCCAGGACTCCGAGACTGGTCTGTCTTCTGACTGGAAGTTGGCTGCTCTCTACGACAAATATACCGAGTACGCAGAGATCGTTGCATCGCATGGGCTTCTGTCTGTTGCTCAGAAATATCTGGATCTGCTGCCCACGGAATATCCCGCAGCTGAGGTCGCGAGAAACCGTGTCAAGCTTGCGACGAAGAAGGCCTCTGCTCAGGTCACTGCACGCCAGCCAGCCACGGCAACACGCGCAAGCTCTCGAGCACAGCCTGTCGGTTACCCGGCACCAGTTCAGGCACCAGTTCAGACGTCTGCTGCGACCCCATATGCTCCTCCATCAGTAGCATCCGTTGCTAATCCTTATGCGCCGCCCGGAGCCACGCCTGTCGCCAACCCGTATGCTCCACCTGCCAACCCGTACGCTCCGTCACCTGCCGCTACGTTCGGTCAGCCGCAGCAAGGCTACGCGCCTCCTCAGCCCGCAGGCTTTACACCGTTCACACCATACGGGCAGCCGGCGCCCCCACCAATGGCCGGACCACCGAGAGGCTCGACTCCCTCAAACCCTTCTCTTATCCGGGCGAAGGATGTGGGTGACTGGAACGATGTGCCGATGGTCACGAAGGTGCCACCCCGAAAGTCTACCCCACGAGCAGCTATCACCTCGCCATTCCCAGGTCAGCAGCAGGCTGCCGGGGTGCCACCACCTCCTCAAAGCCCCTATGGGGCTCCACCGCGCGCGACGCCTACTCCTCCACCGCCGCCGCCAAAGGCTGGTCAGGCTGGTCCTCCTCGGGTCACCTCTCCCTTGACAGGACCTCCTCACGCGCCACTGCGGTCTCAGTCCACGACTTCGAATGCGTACGCCCCTCCGCCTCCAGCGGCAGGAAGCGCTGGCCCTCGAACAGCGTCTCCATATAACGCGCCGCCGGGTGGAGCGCCCATATCGAACCGGTACGCTCCAGCTCCGGCAGCTCAGCAAACTGCCCAGTCGCCCGCCGTGTCGATGCCTCCTCCTGCTGCCAGCCGCCCGCCCCCATCCAACCCCTACGCGACTGCGGCAGGGACGCCTGGTGCACCAGGGCAGTACGCACCGTCGCCTTACTCTCAAGCTGCGACTCCAGTAGGCCAGCCGCCCATGGCACCTCCACCATCAGCTGGTCCACCGCCTGGTGGCATGACGGCGCCCCCGCGAGCTGCGCAGTCGCCAGCAGCAGCTCCCCCAAAGGCCAAGCATCCTGCGGGAGACCGGTCGCACATCCCGGCGAGTGCTCAGCACATGGTCGAGGTCCTTAGCCAGGACATGCAGAGGGTCGCGTCGAAGGCGCCACAAAACTTTGCCCCTCAAGTCAAGGACACCCAGAAGCGGCTGGGCCTGCTCTTCGACCACCTGAACAACGAGGAGCTCGTCAAGCCGGATACAATCGAGCAGCTGGCACAGCTGGCCGAGGCCCTCGAGGCCAAGGACTACGGCGAGGCCCACAGGATCCAGACGGATATCCACGCAAGCAAGCCGGAAGAATGTGGTAACTGGATGGTAAGTTCCTCATCCCGTCCAACCCATGAGGAGTCAGTTGGCTAACCAGTACATTACAGGTCGGGGTAAAGAGACTGATTAGCATGAGCAAGGCCACACCTTAAATGAATGGGGGAGGACGAGCCTAGGTCACGCGCAAAGGGAAGAGGATGATCATATTGGCTGATAAGTAAGTATATGAGCATAACGGAGCAATCTGCTTCGTCATAAGATGCTTAGAAGTAGAGATAGTTTAGATAAACTCAATTGATGAGAAGCGAGTTAAAGATATTGGTCCTTGGACTTACCCAGAGAGAATATCTAATAAGAGAGTAGCCCAAGATGTCTATTTGCTTGACATCTGAAAGCTACCTAGGTACCTAGGTACTTAGGTACAGGTACCTAAATACCTGGCTACTAGGGTGGGTATTTGGGTGAATGTATGTACCTGGGTACCTTGGCCATCACTGATAAGATAAGACCCTGGGCTCCATCTTTTATAAGCTGCCAGCTGCTCTTGTCACGTCAATCTGTAGTACCATTACCGTAAATTGTCCACATCCAAACAACAGAACGTACATACGAAACCGGATACACACACATAAACACACGCGATCCGGTGGACGAACCTCATCAATACCGCACAGCAGAAATGACGGAAAACGCCGCGTTGAGCCCTGAAGATGCTGCTTCTGCACGAGCAGCTGAGCAGGCTCGACTGCGCAAGGAACGTCGAGAGGCGAAGATCAAGGCAGGCGGCAGCGCACGGCTGAACAAGATCACTGGGCTTGGAGGCGGCCTTCAGAGAAGTCAGTGTTTTAGACATAGCAGGAGCTCTGTATCCGCACACGCACTGACGTTTGATCTCACGATAGACCCCCTGCCCAGCAATCCCCCGTCGACAACGTCCTCACCGCTACCGACCCCAACAGCCTTTTCCTCAGAGGCAGGCGCAGAGCAACATGGCGATCCCGATGAGGTCGACATCTCGCAACACTACTACCAACCTCAGACCGCCAACCGTGTCCCATCGCCCTTCCCAGCAGGAGCAGCAGGCGGCATCGCCGACCCGAGCAATATGTCGGAGGACCAGCTACGACAAATGATGCTCGGCTTCGACCCGTCGATGGCGGGCGGCGGCCCAGGCGGTCCGGACGGGGAAGACCCCATGATGAAGATGCTAACGCAGATGCTCGGCCCGGGCGCCGTCCCGCCCAACTTCGGCGGTGCCAACGGCGCCGGCGCCGCCAACCCCTTCGCGGGCGGTGCCAACCCCTTCGCGGCCATGGGCGGCATGCAGCCGCCGCAGCAGGCCGCCGCGCCCGACACGTACGCCGCCATGTGGCGGCTCCTGCACTTTGTGCTCGCGGCCGGGCTGGGCCTGTACATCGCGCTGCTGACCAGCTTCGGGGGCAGCAAGATCGAGAGGGAGAGGGCGGCATTCGCGGCCGCGACCGCCGGCGAGGGCGAGGGCGAGGACGTGCTGCGGAGGTACTTCTTCTGGACGTTCGGCACGGCCGAGACGATACTGCTGACGACGAGGTTCCTGCTCGAGGGCCGGAGGGGCGCGCCGCCGGGGATCCTGGGGACGGTCCTGGGGTTCCTGCCCGAGGGGAGGATGAAGAGCATGGCGGGCACGGGCCTGAAGTACTCGCGCATCTTCAGCACGGTCAGGTCGGACATACTGGTCTGTGTCTTTGTGCTTGGGATTTGCTCTTGGTTGAGGTCTTGAGACGGTTGAGTGGGGGAGCATGAATACTATCGAGTCTCATCTTGCTAATACTCAAAAGTTGTGACTCGGCATCGGTTTGAAAACAGTGAAAGTCATCTTAACAATTCGTTCCCTTCCTGGTGAGTATCTGATTTCTCTATTGATCCGCTATCATCTAGCGATATCTCCAGTGTAGAGCATTCGGTAACCCAATCGTCTGATGGCGCTTGGGACGCAGAGCCGAATGTGTGTCTTGTCATCTGGGACTTCACGGTCTATCATCGAAATATGCCATCCCGACTAATGTCTTGTACCGTCTTGAGACCACCTCCCTCCCTATCTATCATAACGCCAGGCAGGCCACCCCATCTATGCCGCAAGCACCATCCTCAACACCCCACCGAGGATGCCCCGAACCCTCCTCTCGTTCTCCAGCGTACAGGTGAAGACCACGGCAATGCTGGAAGCAAAGACAAGCGTCTCCCTCCACTGTTTATCAGCGTCGTACCGCCGCGGCAACATGGTCGCGACCGCCCTCGGCGCGACGAAAAGCGCCAGCTCCTTCCTCCTGCCGGGCGGCTCGAGCAAGATGCTCCACCCGGACAGGAAGCAGCCCGTCCCGACACACACCCCGCCGTCAATCTTCTGCCTGGCGCTGACGTCCTTGCCGAGGAGGTGTGGGCCGAGGCGCGTGCGTGCCAGGCACACCCCGTAGTAGAATAGCGTGATGAAGGTGCCCAGGAAGGCCGACGACCGTGACGCCGAGAGGAGGGCGCGGACGAGGTCCCGCCTGAGGTTGACCGACGACCTCGCCCTCACGAGCAACACGGCAAGCTGCAGCGGCAGGTACGTCTTCATGCTCCACAGCCACGCGCTCCCGAGCCTGGTCAGGGCGTGCAGCTCGCACGACGGCCCGGCGCCCATGTGGACCATGTCGCAGGGGAAGGGGATGCTCACGGCCGGGTCGCCCCACTCCACTGGCCAGTTGTAGTCCTCGCACATCCCCCTCAGGAGCCTCGCGTGCCCCTCCTCGCCGTATCGGATGGTATTGTCGCGGACCTGCTGGAGCGCGACGACGAGGCGCTGGTCGATGGAGGCGGCGCTGGCGATCCATTTGTTGTAGGCGCGGGGGAGGGAGGAGGGCGAGTAGACCCAGCTCCACATGACCAGCGCGGAGGAGGTGGCGAAGATGAGCGGGTCGGCGAGTCTGGAGGCGAGGAGATCGAGGGTTTTGGTGGCGGTTCTGGCGGCAGGGTGGCGTCGACGGCGCCGAGACCAGAGCTCGCCTATCACCACGTCTAGGGCGCGGGTCGCGGCGAACAGCGTCAGGTCGAGCGTGCGTCCAGTCTGGGGCTTGGGCGGTTGGTCAGACTTAGGTGCCAACCGAGGTGGTGAGGTCGTGGCGAGCGTGGTGCTGGATGGGATGCTCTGTTTGGATTGTAGCATCTGCAGGCTGAACCATGCCGCTATAAAGGAGGAGAACCATCTTGACAATCTGGACAGATACAGCTTGTATTAGCATGGCAAGTTTGGGTTGTGATAGACCGTGACTGAACGGTGTCACGGTTTGATGCAGTTGGTAGGGTCCTTCTGGAGACTGACCTCGTCCTCGACTTGTCTGACAGATCTTCCAAGACCCTAGAAATAGCCTTGTAAAGGATAGGCTGCCAAGAGAGCGAGACGGTCAGCTCATAATAGCTAAAGACATGGATGCCACGGGCGACAGTAGTGTACGTACCTGGAGTAGAGTGCTGCCTCCAACAAGAGCAGCGCAGAAGGAAGGAAAGCGTTGCCACTCCAGTCCAGCGAGCAGTGTCTTCCTCATCGCCTCCACGAACGGAAGCTTTGGGTTCTTCTGTGCATTGCCATCATCACCACCGGGTCGCTTCCGACCAAGCGTCAAGGTATGGTGAAGTACCAAGGCCAGCAGGCGTGGGCCAACGGAGAAGGCGTATCCCAAGAAGTAGGCACGAATAAGGGGCCTTAACAATGGAGGGACATTTGTATCCCATCCTGTCAGTCTTGGCCTGCTTCGAATTGTAGCAACATTCGAAGACAACAATGGCGACGATGCCATTGGCGAAGTTGCGAGGTTGGGGGGGGGGGGTGTACAAGAAGACTTTTGAGTTATGAGGTTGAACAGAATTGTGACATGTGACAGCGACACGTGAGGGAGCTCAGGGTGACAGGCTCGTCGTACGGTCAGTTACACCTGTGCGGTTCTAGACCCGGAGAATTAAATAATTATAACAACACGAAACGGCATGTTAACCGGGAAAGAGAGAGGAGTTGGGGGTATATGTCTCAGACACCACGGTCCGCTTGAAGCGTTAAGACATAATGACAACCCATTGATTGGTCCTAGAGAAGACATACCATTTGGTAACACACAGACGGTGAGGGCCAAAGTCCCGAGGTCTATACGGAATGGCAGTCCCTGGCAGGGGCCTCAGTGGAGCTAGTTATGTTCTTAGGGATGGTTATTGTTTTGTAGGAGACAGGAGGACCTCGGGATGAAATACTCAGAAGAGGAGACGGGACGTTGCAAAGCCCTGTTGGTGACGATGCACGAACATTGAAAGAGAAACACTGCAATTGTAATGTCCTCGGTACCTACTCCAATATCAAGGTTTGCATCTACACAAAAGACAGACTTGAGTACCAAGCCAATTGCCAAGTCAAGTATCCATATGGCCACCCAGCCGGCTTGATCTGGTAGTAGGAGAGAAGATCGTGGCCTCATGTCACTTCAATCAAGCGTTGTCACTCACTGCTGCTACTATTGATGTATGTGCAATGCCTCCAACCTCTCCGCACACATCTGCACATATACTTAAGTAAGTATGTACTGTGTAAGGTAATGTCTATTCTCATGTACAATCAATCCACATTCCTGTATCATTTATTCGTCATCATCTACAACAGCTTTTACCTCCTCAAATTACCTAGGTAGTTTTATGCTTGCCTGCCCACCATTGTGATACTTCGAGACACGACACCTTCCACGGTGAGTTAGCGCACCAGCCCAAATGAAATGAGCTGGGGTGAGCTCCTGCGGTGGTGTGCCAGTCTGACATGTGAAAACGGCCACGGCCACGAGAAGAAGGGAACGTCACCCACAGATCTGGTGCACATCGATGTGCATATCTAACTAAGCCATATTATCACAGCAACAAGGTCCGAGAGTCCCTATGTTATTGGCTGCAGATCCTCGTAATATTGCATAAAACTCCCCACATTATTTCAGCCGTGCATGTACCGGGGTGACAGAGAACTTCGTGTGGTGCAGCGCTTCAAAGTTCCGAGTCAGGCGGGGACATGCACATTATCGACCTACTGTGGTACTCACACCCTTACTACCTTTAAGCTTGCCCGCCTACCTAGGTAGTTAGTACATGCCTCCACCACGACTCCAGCCTTTCTTCCATTCTTAAACCGTCCCTTCCTCACCCATAGAACGTTCCACAGTGCTCTCTACATTCGCAGCGTCTTTCAACAACGAACGACCTTCAATAGCCGCCCTGCAACAAACCATCACATGCGACCCGTTGCCGTTGGGGCTGGTAATGCATACACTACTAACAGCCTTCACCGTCTCGAGGCGACGACACTGTCCAATCCAAGACTGCTTGCATAGCAGTCACAATAAGAGAGGAGGGGATAGCAACTCTGGGTCGCCCGGCCGAGCAGCACCGCTGCTCCTCTCCGTCGCTTCGCATGCTCATTCCGAGTGCGACTTCACTGTATAACGCCCTCTACCACAAAACCATCGTCAACCAGAGGACCGAGCAGGACAATAGTCGCAATATCTTCGACCCAACCTGAGTCCTTGCCAATATCACCGTGGCCATAGCTCCGAACGTACAACTCCAGCGCATTCTCTTGGACGAGGTCCGATCGTCCCAACACACCATTCATCCACCTTTCCCCACTGGTCCCGCCATGCCGTACACCGTTGGTGCTTGAAATCGCTACGAGATTCACAAGCGTCTGCCCACCCTCTCAGGTTCAGCTTGCCTTGGGGCAACTCAGCCTCTGCAAACACGGAGTCGCCTTACTGCTTCTGCCCCTCGATTGCCCGCTATCCATAACCGACTTTCTACCCTACATAGAACGCACCCATGCTAGCCGTTCAGCGTCCCAGAATGGGTTCATCGCAGCCGCCAAACGGCAGACTGCCTTTTGGTTGTAGGTTCTCCTGTGCCCAACGTTCTGTAACTAAAGATCTCTTGGAAGCGTCAAAGACTGAAAACGTGTATTACAGATCTTTCCGAGGATCCAACCTCAGAATCTTCAATCTTTGATGCCCTCCCCGGCCCGCCGCCCGAACCTGCTCCTGGCAACCCTATCCTTACCACAGCTGAGACAAACGGACTGGCGAGCATGTTGGCTGCTATGACTTCGAATGCCTACGGCGAGCACAACTTTGGCGAGGGAATCACAGGTGACGACTGGATGATGCCTCCAGCTTTGATGGGCACGGCCACGTCTTTTGGTCTACAACCTCAAATACCCATGCCACCCGACGGCCTGTACAACAGTGCCTTTTTTCAGCCTACAGCGCCTCAGTCCTTCGCGTCTGCAGATTCCTTACTTGCTCCCGCTGCTCCTACAGCGACGACACCAGATACATATACAAATACAGGACATCCACGGTCTAACGTCGCGCCCCTGACAACCGCACCTCCTCATACGTATAACACAACAGGCGCCCCGCTTGCTTCGCCCATTCACCAACATCCTGTTGATCACCAGCAACCATCTGCCGATGTTCTGGAGGCCGCGAACAGCCTTATGCAAGGTGGCTCTCATAGTCGATCTCACAGTGTCCAGCACGAGCATACGTTCCCAAGTGGCCCACAAAAGACTGGTGCCATGGGCCCTCCCGTGGGACATTTGAGGCACCAACAATGGAGCGAGTTCAGGCAAGAGGGGCGGCGCATGTCACAGTCCTCTCATGCCGCTGAGCAGGAAGCGGTCCTCGCGACATGGATGTATGGGCCAGAAGCTCGGTCAAACCACCGACAAACCGCACCACCCGCGCCCATAGATCTACAGTATGGCACGGACCAGAACTTCAGCAACAAGAACCGGCCCTTCGTCCCGCCCAGTGAGAAGGAGAGCACGGAAGCCATCCATCAAGACCACCTGCGGTACTTGAACGCTATAAGATTGACCAATAGCGCCAATCCCACTCGACAGCCCAGCCCCGTCTTTGGTAGCGAAGAGACATTATCTAGCCTGAAAACCCGTGCGCCCCCACCGATAAAAGTTGAGGCGAATGGAGACCGTACGAAGAAGTGGCGCAAGAGCAGCAAAAGGGATGAGGATGAGGATGACGAGGAGGAGCCCCAGTCAGCAGTATCGAAGACTTCGGCACGAAAACGAAAGCCAAAAGGTGACGTCTCCAAGTCGCCAAGTGCGGAAGGGGCGGGCTCTGGAAAACGACGGAAGTCATCCGCAGCCGTGAAGAGGGAAAATCTTACCGAAGACCAAAAACGGGAGAACCACATCAACAGCGAAAAGAAACGGCGGAAGGTCATCCAGGTCGGGTTCGAAAATCTGAGCCATATCGTGCCTGACATCAAGGGTGGGAACCCGAGCAAGAGCGCCATGCTCGAGGCTACGGTTGCCTGGCTCCAGGATCTGCTGGATGGCAACGAGGCGCTTAAGACGCAGGTTTCCCAGCTCTGACGGGACTAGAGGCGACTTGTGGCCTTCGGGAGAAAAATGAATTGATATATATACATCGAGAATGATCCGGCTGTCCCAGAGAAGCCGGGTCATGTGGATGAGGGATGGCAAAAAATGGGCTGATATTGGACTGGATTTCGGACTCTGGTTATGTTCACCATGGCACCCGTTTGGGAATTCTGTCTTGGTATCACGGCGTTTTAGGGCTGGGAGGCAAGGGTTACACTGGGCGAGGGAGTTCTCACCAGGTTGGTGGTTGGGTTTGGGTTTGCTCTTGCACCCTTTTAATAGTTCTATTGTTCTTATTTTACACTTGATATCCCTATCAGATCCTTACCTAGGGTAGGTAAGGCTGGGAGCACTTGTCTGTCAAGGGCTGGCAGACATGAGATAGCCCATGTTGAGACATGAGAAAAGCCTTTTGAGATGAATCAAGAAGCGGCTTTGACCAGAAGAATATCCCTTGGTGTGATGTCCAGGTTTGAGGGCTTAAAGCTCATCTTCAAGACGGGAAGAAATACCTTGATTAAACCAACGGGCATGGTGTCCAAGACCGCAGGAAACCGGTAGTAGGGAAGCTGCGCGTAATGAACACCCACTGCACATCGATGGCATGCTCCATAGCAACCCGGTGATCTGGCGTTCGAAGATGCCATTGGTCTTTGTATCGAGCCCTATGGGATATGCAAATGAGGCCGGGGAGGGAAAGGGGAGGGAAAAGAAGCAAGGAGGCGAGTGGATGAGAGGGTTCATATACCAATCCGTACACAGTACTGGCTGACTGGTTGACTGGTCGTCGGCCAAAATAGACCGCCTTCCGTTCTTGGATCAGCTGGGGAGCGGCAGAATCCAGCCCGCCTTATCGATAAGTCCCACTACCGCCAAAAACTTTCTTGATGAAGCCTTGGATGGAATGGAGCCCAGCGCATCCTCGAGCATCGATCGCATTGGACGTCTCTCGCCGTTCAAACCCGATCTCAAGATGTCAACCCCGACCTTGACCGAGAAGCTGGACAAGATCCGGTCGCCGAATCTGCAAAGTCAGAAGCAGGTTCGTTTTTACTGATCTCTGCGACGTTCTCTGTGCTGCCCTGTACGCCAGACTAACATGCGCTTCCTTCCTAGACGGTCGTTATCCTCCAGGCGGTCGACTCGACCCTCAAGGAACAGAATTCCGAGCCCACACCGACAGCATACTTCGCAGCCCTCCTTGCGCTGCTCGGCCAGAAGAAGGAGCTGGCCACATCTATCGTATACCTCCTCGACGTCGTCACTCCCTACACCCCTCAACCCCTCCTCCGCGCCAGGTTCACCCAGATCCTGCAACTCCTCGCCCCCGTCATCTCCCAGCCAGATGCAGATGCGCCTCTACTCAGGCCATCGATCGGGTGTTTGGAATCCCTCCTGCTCGCCCAGGATTCGTCGGCATGGGATCTCTCCGTTTCACAGATGGGCCCCCGTAGTGCCGTCTCCGGCCTGTTGAACCTTTCATTAGACCCACGGCCCAAGGTCCGGAAACGAGCACAGGAGGCCTTGCGAACTGTCCTGAAGAACCCACCACCGACGCCATCACTCGACCACCCAGCAGCCGACATGTGCGCCGAAGCGGTGATGCGGAGCCTGACTGAGATTTTTGAAAACGCCTCTCAATCGCGCAAAGAGAAGAAGTCTGTCGATACGGTCCACGATCCGGGTATGATTCACGCACTTCATCTAATCAAGATGATTGCCTCCGGAAGTGGTGGGTGGCCGAGCAAGAAGATCGAGCCTTTGTGCGAGCTTCTTATCAACATTGCCCGCACCGGAAACGAGCACATGACTATGGCCATCTTCGAAATCTTCGAGATCATCTTCGAAGGTATGGCCGCTGATGAGGTTGCGTCCGCGAAACTCCCGAGACTCCTCGAGATTATCACCGAATTGCGCCCTGCCGCCAACGACACACAGCTCTTGCCCGCCTGGATGGCCATTCTATCCCGAGGATACGATGTGTCTGCCCAAATAGAGCCAGAAGAGACATTCACGAAACTCCCAGAACTTTTCCAAATGATATCACAGTTCTTCGAGTCCTCTTCAGAGAACATTCGCATTTCGGCGTCCGAGTGCCTTATTTCCTTCTTGGCAAATTGCATACCCAACCAGGTCATCCTGGAGCCCTCAATTTACGACGAAAAGACACTGGAAAAGGTCGTCAAAACAGTAGAAGGCCTGTTCCGTGTCAAGTACCAGGCTGCCTGGGCCGAGACCTTCAACGTTGTGGGGGCTATGTTCGACTGCATCCGGTGGAGGGCACATCCCTACCTACTCAATGTGACCAAGGTTATTGGAGACATGAGGGGCAGCAACTCCTTCGTCAACAAGAAGGAAGCCGATGAGGTCTTGGGCAAGGCCATCAGGGCCATGGGCCCAGAAGCAGTTCTTGGCGTTCTGCCTTTGAACTTGGCTAAGCCCTCTAAGGATCAGCCAGGCAGGGCTTGGCTGCTGCCACTGTTGAGAGACTACACGGCGAACACCAATCTTGCCCACTTTAGATCTGAGTTGGTGCCTTTGAGTGAGATGATGTTCCAGAAGGTGTTGGATCACAGTGGCTCTGCGAAGACGATGGAGGTCAAGATTTTCGAGACTGTGGTTCATCAGATCTGGTCGATCCTGCCTGGATACTGCGACCTGCCTTTGGATCTCCGCGAAGCTTTTGATCAGTCTTTCGCCGAGCTTTTGGCAAATCTCCTCTACCAACAAGTCGATCTTCGTCTAGACGTCTGCAAGGCATTGAAGGCACTTGTAGAGTCCAACCAGGCCATCGCAACAATCGAGGACGAGGAAGACCTTATACTTCAAAGCCGGGTGACCAAGAAGGAGGCCCAGAAGAACCTGGAGTACCTGGGCAACTATGCTGGCAACTTCTTGGCTGTCCTGTTCAACGTCTACGGACAAACGCTGCCACATTCGCGCGGCTCTATCCTGCAGACCATCAATGCTTACCTGAGCATAACCCCTTCAGCTGAACTGATGGAGACTTTCGACCGAGTCTGCAAAATGCTGGCATCATCTCTGCAGGAAGAGGCCGCGAAGACCGAAAAGGAGCCAAAGAAGGGCGGAGAGAAGATGCCGTCCACCACTCACACTCTCATGGATCTGGTCATTACAATGTCTATCTACTTGCCCAGAGAAAGCTTCGCGACGCTCTTTGAGATTTCTTCGGTCGTCATCCTGAGGGACGATGACTCGCAACTGCAGAAGAAGGCCTACAAGCTTATCCCTCGCCTTGCCGAGTCCGAGTCCGGGAGAGTTGCTTTGCAAGAGCGCCAATTCGAGTTGCAGTCTCTACTCCTGTCAAGCGCAGAGAAGTGCTCTGCACCAGCCCGCCGGGAGAGATTGGCCGCCATCACGGCCATGGTCCCTTTCATCCCCCACGACTCGTTGCATTTTATACCAGCCATCCTGTCGGAAGTCGTCATCGGTTGCAAAGAGCAGAATGAGCGAGCTAGGTCAACTGCTTTTGAGCTCCTGATCCTGCTCGGACAGACGATGGAGTCAGCCAGCGGTGCCACGATCGACAACAGCAAGGTCCCCCACATGCCCAAGGATGCCCCGCCTGCAACTGCGAACCTCGAGGAGTTCTTCACAATGGTCAGTGCCGGTCTTGCCGGTAGCACGCCGCACATGATCTCCGCCTCGATTACGGCGATCAGCCGCATCCTCTACGAGTTCAGAGACTCACTCAGCCTGCCAACTGTCGCAGAGATCGTACAGACTATGGACCTATTCCTGACATCCAACAACCGTGAGATCGTCAAGAGTGTCCTGGGCTTCGTGAAGATCTGCGTCATCAGCCTGCCGAGAGACCTGGTCGAGCCAAAACTCGCGACGCTCCTCCCGAACCTCATGATATGGAGCAAGGAACACAAGGGTCACTTCCGTGCCAAGGTAAAGCACATTCTGGAGCGCATGATGCGCCGCTTTGGGTTCGAGATCGTGGACAAGAACACACCTGAGGCGGATCGGAAGTTGATCAACAACATCCGCAAGACCAAGGAGCGCACCAAGAGAAAGAAGGATGCTGCCAAGGAGAACGGCGAGGAAGAGGAAGGCCAAAGTAAGGGCAGACGTACCTTTGACAGCGAATTCGACAAGGCGCTCTACAGTAGCAGCGAGGACGAGGGTGGTTCAGGTGACGAGTCCGATGACGAGCCGTCCTCCAGGGGGAAGAAGGGCCAGCAGAAGGGCAGGGCCTACATTGTCGAAGACGAGGATGAGCCGCTTGACTTGCTCGACCGCAAGGCAATGGCAAATATCTCGTCGACAAAGCCCGTCAAGATGCGCGCCCCCACCAGGACGAAGGCCAAATTCGACCTCGATGGCAAGCTCATCCTCGGCGGCGACAAGGACGGTGACGAGATGGAGATCGACGGTGCTCCAGCTGGGGAGAGCGGCGTTGGTGCGTACGTTGCCGCGCTGAAGGGCAAGGACGTGCCCAAGAAGGGACTCCGTGGCAAGCTCAGGTGGTCCAACAAGAAGGGCAACGACGATGACGAGGACGACGAGATGGAACTTGACGAGAAGGACACTGCCGCCGTCAAGGCTACGTTTAACAGGGGAGGGGCCCGTGGAGGAGCACGTGGAGGGCCTCGTGGAGGAGCTGGATTCCGTGGAGGTGCTCGTGGGGGTGGCCGTGGAGGTGCCCGGGGTGGCTCCGGCAAGGGATTCGCTCCTGGGCGCAGGGGACTGGAGGGAGACAAGCGTCGGGGGCCCTCGCAGGGCAGGGTCATGAAGCCCAGGGGTGGAAGGAGATAGGCTCTAACCTTTGGTGCTGGTAGCAAGTTGCTTTTCACGTAACCGGCGTTCACTGGGGCTGTGTGTGAAACAAAAAGTCGTCTCCTTTGCCATGATTGGTATTGTTACAGTCCGGCTGCATTTCTTTTCTAAAAGCAGCCCCTTCGTATTTCAAATAGAGAGTACAAAGATACCATTTCACACAGACGAATCCCCAAGGACCTCAAGAACGCCTCAACAACTCCTTGCACTCGCACCGATACCTAAACTAATACAGTCCCTCCCGCCTCGCTCATCGGAACTTGCTGAAGATGACGGCGAAGATAAGAATAACCAAGATGGTGATGATAGCGATGGTTATAATCCGATTTGTAGCCATCCTGTTCGAGGGCGAGTTAGCGCATTGACGAATCTCAGGCAAGTCATGGGATACGGAGGGTCACAGTACCTACGCGCCATCCCCCTCAGCGTCTTGACACTCCGGTCGACATAGCCCTCCGAGTCCAGCAGGGTCTCGTTGGTGTGCTGGATGGTCTCGCGCTGGCGGTGCAGGTCGGCCAGGGTGGAGGCGCCGATGGCCTCGGTCTCGCTGGCCAGGCGCTGGCTCGCCTTGAGCCGCTGGGTGGACCGGTCGAGCCGGTCGGACCCGGCCAGGAGCTGCTGGCGCTGCTCGAGCTGCAGGTCGCCCGGGTTGTCCGAGTACCGCTCGCGGGCGCCGAAGAGCGCGGACCGGTCGTCGGCCAGCGAGCGGAGCTTGCGCTGCGACTGGTCGACCGTCGTCTGCATGTCGCGGTAGCGCTGGTTGGCCTTTGTGCGGGCCCGCGTGGGGATGTTCTGCTTCTCGAGCTGCATCTGGCCGAGCTGTATGCCGTCCACACCACCGGTTCCTTGTCAGCACGGGGGTTCTTGACTTTGTTGCCTAGGGGGGACATGGAGATTGCCGGGAGTAGGGTAGGGGTAGACTGACCAGCTCTTCTGCCTCCTCGAGTGCCCGCTCGGCTTGGCTGATGGCGGCCTTGCGGGGTTCACCCGTCAGCTCCGGTATCTGGTCGAGCTTCTGTTGTAGGTCGGCCTGGACGAGGCGAAACTCGGCGGAGTAGCTCTCAAAGAGCTCTGACCCGGCGTCGGTGTCGAGGGGGTTGGCCATCGTGTTGGTGGATGGAATGGAAGGTTACAGAAGTGTGGAAGCGGGTTGGGGGGGGTTTCAAGGACTCGAGGTCGTCTGGTCAATACCAAGATGGACTGGGTGAGGTCAATAGTTGGTATTGTGAGGGAGTATGTTTATTGGCTCAGGAAATGTGACAGTCGAGGTTTGTATGGTTGGTATGTAGTTGATGGGGCTCCTCCTTTCGTAACTATGCGGAAAGACAAGAGGTGAAGTGAGGTGATTGGGGATGCTGGCTGCCAGGCTGCTTGTCACGCCAAGTGCGTCAGCCAGCAACTCTCATCAAGGGACATTCAATTAGTTACGTAAGCGCACTTAAAACATCCCTGCCGCATTGAGTCCACCCAATCAACGTGTGTCAGGGCATTTTGCAATGCAATATCTTCACAGCGCAGCCGAAATTTCTCTTTCTTCCCTTTCTTTTCTTTTTCTTTCTTCAAAGTTGATTTACCCCGAAGCAGATAAAAGGCTCGCCGTTCACATCCTCCGGGACCGTTACGACGAGTTGTTCAATCGGGAAGAGTAACCTCGGCGTCCTTAAGAATTGCTTACTTTGACCTCCGTGAGTCTGCGATCCCGTTGGGCCTCGACATTTTTGCATCAGACCTGGAATCTTGCTTTTTTCCAAGATCCTTTGGTCCAGAGGAAACAGTTGCTGGAGGCGCGTGATGCTGCAGATTGCCTTGATGATGATTGGGAACATGCAAACTCCAGCATATGGGAGCCTTCCACATGTTTGCGCGTCCGCATCCGTTTCAGCCAGAAGAGGTTACAATCTCTGGATATTCGCTTCTACCTTATCTCATAACCTAGACAGGCCTCCAGCCCACTCTTAACATCCAACATCTCTGATATCGTCGATATCACTGGTTTCAGCTCCATTCGATCTCGTCCCTTGTCCCTGAGGGGGCTGAGTTCCCCGGTGGCTGGCTGGCTGACCGTTTTTTCCGGACCAACCATTTACTGCCAGCCAGAGCCCATTTTCACATGCTCGCTCGCTTCCAACCTTCCGCTTCCAGGGTTTACTTGACTAGCGTCATGGTGCCCTTGCGTGTAATGCGCCAACCTCGATATTCTTCGATTAGCTGGGATCTAGCAGCGTCTTCTTCTATATACAAGGCATGGTCTGGCTCAGAGTCACATATTATATCTGTATCTAAACAAGCTGTGCCAAGCTGTGTAAATTTTCAAGCCAACCTTGCTCTTCATTCTCGACCTCCCTTCCCTGTGCACTCCAAGTCGTGTATCTAGACCGCAAACCGCAAACCGCCACCATCACCATCTTATCAGCCCCGATGACCCCGCCTAACCCGGTTCCCAGGAAGAAGGTAGCCATCGTGGGTGGTGGCAGCGCCGGCATCGCAGCGCTCTGGGCTCTCAACCGTACACATCATGACGCATACCTGTATGACGCAGCCGATCGACTTGGTGGTCACACGAATACCGTGAAATGGACCAAGGGGAGATACAGCACCATGGTAGATACGGGCTTTATTCTCATGAATACAGCGACATATCGTGAGTCTAAACGGCCAATTGATATCCGCCTCTGGCTTCCCTTTTTTCCTTCCATCGATTCAGCCTCTGACATAGTCACAGCAAATCTCATCCGATTTCTCGAGTATATCAAGGTGCCGACCGTGCCGACCGAGTTGACCCTTGCTGTATCGCGTGATCATGGTATCTCCGAATGGGCATGGACAAGTCTAGACTCTATCTTCTGCCAGAGGAGGCATCTCTTCTCCCCAAGGATGTGGCGCGTCATATTCGATATCATTCGTTTCAACCAGTTTGCCCTGGATTTGTTGATCGACGACGATGCTGAACGGGCCACGACCCATCTGGTCAACGGCAATGGCAACCATCTGCGCAGTTGGAGACCCAAGGCTGAAGAGACTATCGGGGAGTACCTCGACAGGGAAAGATACTCGAAGGCTTTCCGTGACGACTATCTTTTCCCCATGACAGCAGCCGTATGGAGTATGAGTCCGGACACATGCACGTTGGAGTATCCAGCCGTCACCCTTGTGCGCTTCTTGTGGGACCATCACCTGTTGTCGACTATCACCACCAGGCCGCCGGCATGGCTCACGATCAAGGAGGGTTCTCGAACATATATCGACGCTGTGATGAAAGGCTTTCCACCAAACCACTTGTTGCTAAACACGCCAGTCAGATCAGTCACAAATGACAGAGATGGGCGGGTCCGGCTGCACCTGCAAGACGATAAGAGCGAAGTGTACGACCACGTCATCCTAGCGACACCCGGCGACGAAGCCTACCAAATCATGAAGTCTTCCGCAACCTTCGAGGAGAGAACAATATTGTCCAGTTTCCACACGACTAAGAAAACAGCAGTCCTCCACTCCGACGTCGCACACATGCCTGCCTCCCGCAAGGCCTGGTCTAGCTGTAACTACCTCGCCCTCTCCTCACCATCCGACCAGTTCTCTCTCACATACAACGTGAACATCCTCCAACACATCCCCCGTGAAACCTTTGGCGACGTCCTCGTCACGCTGAACCCCCTGCATGAACCCCACCCCGGGACTGTCCAAGGGAGGTACGAGTATGCACACCCGGTCTGCAATGTGGAATCTGTACGTGCGCAGGCTATGTTGCCGAGGATACAGAACCGACGAGGCGTCAGCTATGCGGGCGCTTGGACCAAGAATGGGACCCAAGAGGATGGGTTTAGCTCGGGTTTGAGTGTGGCGATGGAGCATCTGGGCGCGAGGTTGCCCTTCGAGTCTGTCGACTACGCGTACAGCCGAGGGAGGGTCCCCGTGCTAGGGCTGGCGGACCACCTAGCCAGGCTGATCATCTTGATCATCCATACCTTCTTGGTTGTGCCCCTGGACAGGATCTCGAACTACCTCAGCGCGTCGGGGCAGAAGGCTGCAGGTGTGATGAATGGGCATTTGATGAAAAAGGACAAGGTATGGGGACGAAAAGTTCATAATTGAATAGCATTTGAAGGGCATAGATTGAACATAGACATAGCATGACATCATTGATAAACGAATGAATGAATAACATTTTGAGCATTGGAGTCTACATGTAGCGTGTGTCCGCACTCTTGATGCTTCCTGGGCTGGGGGTGGTTGTGGGGGAGGGTGTCGATTTCAGTGATCAGGGTTCGGGTCAAAATCTCCATGCCGTAAGAGATGGATTCGGTCCAAAAGCTTCGTCCGAGTCGCGCCACTCCAGTGCCAAGTTTCGACCCATTTGCGCCCACAATGATATGAAAAGCAATGGCCAGTCTCCCAAGCACAGCATGGAGGCTGCGAAGTCTGGCTACGGCGTGCACGCGTCCCTTGTGCCGGCAACAGCACGCCGCGCCTAGATCCAGCCTGCCAACTCAGAGCCTCCGAGGTCATGTTCGCAGCTACGCATCCGAGGCGGCCAACACGAACGCCAACAGAGCACAGCAGCAAGCCGCGCCGAGCATGGAGCAGGCGCGCGAGTACTACAGGAGGAGGAATAGGACCACCATGTGTGTAAAACATGACCAGGAGGCAGGATATGGCTGGGGTTCTGGGCTGACACCGCGCTCGTCGACAGGTTCTATACCTTGAGTATCATCCTGGGTACGGTGGCTCTCTCTTACGGCTCCGTGCCTCTGTACAAGATGGTTCGTCCTTCCACACCTTCCCCCCTGGAATACTCCCTACACCATTTGTATCAGAATCATAATATGTCTAACATTTTCGGATTCTTCTACTACAGATCTGCCAGACGACCGGCTGGGGCGGCCAGCCCATCCGCGCGCCAAACCACGGCGGCGGCGACGGGTCCGAGGCGGACCTCGCCTCCCGTGTGGTCCCCGTCGAGGGCGCCAAGCGGATCCGGGTGACGTTCAACTCGTCCGTGTCGGACGTGCTGAACTGGAAGTTCACGCCGCAGCAGCGCGAGGTGCGGGTGCTCCCGGGCGAGACGGCGCTCGCCTTCTACACGGCGACCAACAACAGCGACCACGACATCATCGGCGTGGCGACGTACAGCGTGACGCCCGCGCAGGTGGCGCCGTACTTCAGCAAGATCCAGTGCTTCTGCTTCGAGGAGCAGCGGCTCAACGCCGGCGAGACGGTGGACATGCCCGTGTTCTTCTACCTGGACCCGGACCTGTTGACCGACCTGAACATGAAGGGGGTCGAGACCGTTACGTTGAACTATACGTTCTTCAGTGAGTTCATGCCTGCCCTCTCCTGCTTTCTGTTGAACTTATATGTGTGGTGAGGAAATGGCGTGACTGACGAGGACCAAACAGAGGCCAAGTATGACAACAACTCGAACCTGAGGAGTTTCCCATCGGCAACATGATGGATCTATGGGAGGCTTACGTTGCGCAACCGGCGTTGGGCTCTGCACTGCCTGTCTTCCTAGACTGGGCTCATGTTCTCTGCCAGAATGCCTGGCGGCAGAGCAGGCGGTGCCATTCTCGGCACATTGAGGGATGACTTCGTTGGGAGAGGAAGGCGGGGCGGGAGGTTATATGTTTCTCCTTAGTTCCTAGTCCTGAGTTTCTCATCGTCGAATGTGGTCTTCTGAGAAGGCGATAGGCAGGATCAAGGGAACAGGACTAAAACTCATATCAAAGCCGCCTCAGGTTATGGCTGGAGAACAGGAATGGGATGATCACCACTCTGAAAATCATGTACATCTTCAAGGTAAATCGGACATAGATCAAAATTGCATGCCACCTCAAGGATGGCGCTTTACAGTTCACACAGTTCTACACGCGTGGTATGTGATGCTCCAGATCAATCCTCAGCTTTGGGTAGGAGGGTAAGAGGGGCTTTACAGGCTGGCAGGCTTGGCACGGCATCGGCCTATACATAACTAGGTAGTGGTGGGGGGTCCACTGTGGAAGTACCCAGGTACCCCCTACCTAGGCACCTTACCTACCCGTCATCTGGTGCGATCAGTCCGCCGTTGTTGAATGGCAACAGCTGAGCTGTCAGTATCCTGAACCTAGCTCCTGTAATTGGATCCCCAATCGCCAACTACAAACCTTGTCCTCATTGTGAATCTCTTGATAGCCGTACTTTCGTCTCTTTTTCTTGCTGGCGATCGAAGGAAAGAAACAAGCTTGTTGCCGCTGTGAACCGTTTCCCTACAAAGCATTCCTTTTCCTCTGCAATGTTGGTGCCGACATTGCTGCGCCGGTAGCATGAAGGTTGTCCTTCCAGGAAAGCCAGAAGCTAGGCTTCAAGCTGTCGCTACCGGCTTCTGGGACTCGAGGCGGATTATCGTGGGTTGCCACAGTAGTCCTATGGCCTGCGCATCTGTAGTGGTGACTGACAAAAGCTCAACAGGCATACATAAGCGGTAATGCGATCGCTATACTCTCCGACCACGAGACACTCATACAGACGATCTACGATGACGATGAGACACACTTGGAGGCCATCACACTAGACGAGGTCTCCGGGAAGATAGCAGTCTGCACCGACCGTACCGTTCGGATATACAAACCATTCCTCCATGAGGATGGTATTCTAAAATGGGCCTGGGACACTCTGTTCACCCCAGAAGTCGACGAGAAGCGACCGCAAGACGATGGCCCACGATATGCGATGGCCTTGTCATGGGGCAGGTCCGAAGAGCTTCTTGTCTCCCGATCTGCCTTGACCCTGTACCAAACGACGCCTGATCTACAATGTACCTGGCGGAAACTACTAGCGACTCCCATCAAATATGCCGAGCTGTCCTACGATTCCGCATATGTCGCATCCGTGGGCTACCACGACCGGCTGGTGAAGGTGTGGCGGCGACTTAGCTACGTCGCCGACGATGTCCGATTCGACTTCATCTATCTGTCTCATCCAGAGGCCGTGACGGCTCTCCAATGGCGGAAACCGTTCCATGTCGATCAGACCCTCGACAATGTCCTCTACACCTTCTGCCTCGACAATGTTGTCCGGATATGGACCGGATCGGACAGCCATAACAACCAACATCTGCAACTCTGGGGAAAGATCGACCTGGCTGCGCAAGGAGGCCCAAGTCCAACGTGGGCTGCTATCGTGCATGGCCGCGACTTCTCGGCTGCAGCCGAGACTGCCGTGCAGGAAGGGCCGGCGGAGTACGGCAAGGGCGACGGACCGCTGGTCAAGGTCGTCGAGCTGGCCAATCGCAACCCTGAGATATGTATCGCATTCGACGGGCATGGCAGGATGTCCGCCTGGGCGATGGAGAACATATCGTCGAAGCTGCCGGCCAAGACAAAACCGAGCAAGCCGACTATCTTGGACATTGTGCGGAACGTCGACTCGAGCGAGTTCCGTTTCCTCAAAGAGGGTTCTACTGGCGGCTCGCCGCATGTGGAAATCCGAACATATTGCAACAAGACACGCGGCCGCCTCAACTTCCTTCTCCACTTCTTTGACGGCAGAATCGAGTTCTTCGAGGCCAATATCGCTCGACTCCTAGACCCTAATGCTAGCAAGAGCCGCATAAGACCAAGATGTATGTGGACGGGACACTCGGCAGCCATCGTTAAGACGGTGAGGAATTATAGCGGCAGGTCAGTGGTTTCAAGGACCAGCCAAGGGGAGACTGTTATATGGAAGCACCCACTCCACACTGAGAAGACGAGGTTCACGAGACAGAGCTTGATGACCTCGAAAGACCACATCCACAGGATAGCTGTCATACGGAAAGGCCGGTTTGTGATATTCCTGCACCACGACAGGATAGCAGTCTGGGATTGCCGGCAGCTTCAGCCAACTTTGCTTGCTCAGTGCGACTATAAGCTATCTGGAAATCCTCTGTGCCTGCTAGTTCTCCCGCGGCAGAGTGTCGAGGAGGGCTCTGTGGCACACATCGGTACCATCACCTCGGAGAACAAAGGCCTCGTGTGGGAACTGAAGCTTCCACTGTATGGTGCCTCAGCACCAGGCGGGGTCAAAACAAATGGGCATAATGCGAACGGCCATGAAACCCCGTCGATCCAGGAGTTCTTCAGGTTTGAACTCCAGGATGCCGGAAACCTGGCCTACGTCCTGCCTGTAGACCCAGCCGGCTCGGCTCCGATGGTCTCTGGCTTTCTGGATGTGTTCGCCCGCGATGTCGCGGTCTCGTATACTCACTCTGGCCGGGTTGAGTTTTGGACCGCTCGCGTCGGTGACAATAAAGTGGACTGGTTATCGACAGCCTCCATGGAGACGGGCGTCTCAGAGCCTGCGCTCGCCAGCGGTAGCACCATGAAGAAAGCGGCACTCGTCAACTCAAACCGAACGGCGGTCACGATTTGGGACATTCGCGGTGCCCGGCTAGAGTACAACCAAGAGTTCGAAGCTCAGAACGCTATTCAGGATCTGGACTGGACATCTACCCCTGATTCACAATCCATCCTGGCCGTTGGGTTCCCCTCTCGCGTCTTGATCCTTGCGCAGATGCGGTTCGACTATCTCAACAAGGGCCCAGCATGGGCACCAATACGTGAGATCAGTATCCGAGACTTCACACCACATCCCATAGGCGATTCCACGTGGCTGGGTGATGGGTATCTTGTCATCGGGGCCGGCAATCAGCTGTTTGTCAATGATCGCAAATTTGACCCTCCCAGCGCACTTGTGAAAAGCATCTCACTCCCGCACAAAAAGGGTGCCAAGTGGGATCTCTTCGATGTTGTTCAGCGTCTCAACGGACCTCTACCCGTCTTCCACCCGCAATTCCTTAGTCAATGCATGCTTGCCGGCAAACTCGTAGTGGTACATCGCATTCTCCTGGCGCTTCACAAGACCTTCAAATTCTGGGTGGAAGGAGACGAGATAGATGATTATTTGGGCCTGGACCTGGAAGAGTTCTACATTGACAAGTCACGGCCCGAGAATGCACCCGGGAAAGGACGCTCATATTTTGGCGAGCGCACGACTCTCGAAAATGACGACGAGGTGTTTACCGAGGACATGGCTCAGAGCATCAATGAGAAACTCACGAACATTGCCCTGCCTCAGCTGACCGGGCATGAGCAAATCCAGCTGGTGGATATGATCGAGTGCATAGGCATGGTCGAAAAGCATCGACGGTCGATGGACGAAAATGGTGCCCGGTTCATGATATACTACAGGCAACATGCTCTCCTGAAGAGACGGACGAACGAGATCACAATGTCGTGGAGAGAGATCAACTGGGCATACCACTCGACGAGCCAGGACATGTTGACAGACTTTGTGTCTCGGCAAAATCACGGGAGTCTCCTCTGGGAACATGCACGGGAGAGCGGCATGTTTATGTGGCTTACGGACAACGCCGCCGTGGTTAGTTCATATTGCGATCTAGAGAGCACAGGACCCCTGCTGACGTTGGACACCAGAAAACGCAATTCGAGATTATCGCGAGGAACGAATACACAAAGAGCGAGATGAAGAACCCCGTGGACTGCAGTCTCTACTACTTCGCGCTGCACAAGAAGGCAGTAGTACAGGGGCTTTGGCGCATGGCATCGTGGAACCGGGAGCAGCGCGCCACGCAGAAGATACTGGCCAACAACTTTGATGATCCTAAATGGAGGACATCCGCGCTCAAGAACGCCTATGCGCTGCTGAGTAAACGACGGTTCGGTACGTGGTCAGACCCTATAACTACGTTTGGACCGCTCTATCTGACAAAGTCGTATAGAATACAGTGCGGCTTTCTTCCTATTGGCCGATCGGTTGCAGGACGCTGTGAACGTGTGCCTCAACCAGCTTAGAGATCTGCAATTGGCCATCGCGATCACTCGTGTCTACGAAGGTGACCATGGTCCGGTATTACGGAAGCTATTGGAGGAAGAGGTCTTGAACGTGGCCGCACAGGAGGGTAATCGCTGGCTCGCATCATGGGCCTTCTGGATGCTCCACCGGAGAGACATGGCTGTGCGCGCTCTTATCGTAAGGATTCTCCTACATATGTAGCCCATGATCCTGATGGATTGCAGCTGACATATGAAACAGACTCCGGTATACACGCTGGTGGAGACCCCGATCGTTCCAAACCTAAACTCGAAGCTATTCCTTACCGACGACCCAGCGCTTATCGTCCTGTACGCACAGCTCCGGCAGAAAACGCTCCAGACGCTCCGGGGCGCGTCGAAGGTCACACCCAGGGTGGAGTGGGAGTTTGTGCTGCACAACGCGCGGCTCTACGACCGCATGGGGTGCGACCTGCTGGGCCTCGACCTCGTGCGCAACTGGGAGTTCCTCCTCCCCGGGGCGGGCCTCAAGCCCGAGCTGGGCGGCGAGATCAACCCGCTGGGCATGCTCAGGCGGCGCAGCTCCCTGGTGGTCGCCGACATGCCCATGTCGCCCATCTCGGCCAGGGCCGGTGGCGGCGGCAGCGCGGCGGGCGAGGCGAGGAGGGCGGGAGGGGCTGGTGGTGGGCTGGTGTTGTTGTCGTCGCCGACGGCGGCGGGGGCGGGGGCAGGCGAGAAGAAGGCGAAGGCGCAGCCGCCCCCGACCATGTTCGAGGAGCCGGATGCTAGCTCGCTGCTGGATAGCTTTGGGTTCTGAGCTAGTAGTGGCTCTGTGTTTGGGTTCTGTGCAGAAGAGGCATCAGGTGCAGCAGGCTAAACTTTTAGGCAGTACGTGCTTACATACAACACCTCGGCGGGATAAATGAAGATCATATCTCGAGACCGTACCGGTGGATTGTCTGGCTTCCATGGACAGCCCCACTACACCTAGAGAGCGTTGATGATGACGAAGGAATGTACATACTCCGGCAGGAGTTGCGAGGAGCAGTACAGGATAGGTTCAGATATAGCATTTCTCTCCCCGGCGAGGTGTGTAATACTGTATTGTATGTACATTCACAGCAGGGTACTGGGGCCATCGTGTTGCCTTGATTGGTGGAGATGCCCGTCTTACAACAGTAACACCTCCTTCCTGAATAAGCTTCCTGGATAAGCGTTCCACTGCAGGTAGAGCGCGAGGGTATGTGCTCGAGAGAGCCGGCTATTTGCTTTTCCTGCGGAAAAGCATTGATACATATAATCTGTACAAGCTGACAGGTCACCCGCCGATCGAGGTATTACCGGTCTGTGAGCTCAGCGTGGGCTGTCGGTGACTCGCCGCTTTACTGGAGCCTCGGAGGGCGTAGTTGAAGGTGGAAACCGTGTGTTAACGTTTCAAGGAGCAGCATTGTCATGCAGGCCATGGGCCAAAATAAAAATACCCTCTCAAGGTGGTTTAACTCAAGCCCAACCAAAGGGGAAGAGTACTGAGTACTGTGGCAGTATTACACGGCGAGTAGTACCATAACATGGTGAGTGACGTACGGAGTGATAGGTAGGTATTGTTTGTGTAGGTGCGTGGTGGGATGCACACAGGGTTGGTTGCACAGGCAATGGACATGGACGCTACCGTACCCAGAGCTGCAGGTCCTCCCGCCAGCTGCCGCCTCGAGTCGCAGGCTACGCACGGTACCGCACCGCATGGCCTGTGCGAACCCTGCAAGAAATTTCAATCCCACAACGGTGGATCTTCAGCCGGCACCCCGCTACCACAAGACACTATACAGCCATAGTACACACCTAGGTACGTCCGTTGCGTCCGTACATACCGGCATACCTAACTGGGGCGGGCTCTTACTCAGATCTTATTCTGCCGTCGACGAGAAGAGTCATCCCATAATACAACGAGGATATCGTCTGACCTGCCACAGTTCATTTTCTCTTCCACCTCTCCCTCCTCCCTCCTCCCTCCTCCTCCAGCCGCTCACTACCATCCCACTTACTCCAGTCATAGAAGAAGACAAACAAGACTTCTCTGCGGAACTGCCGCCTGTTCAATTCGAGCCTTGAGCAAGCTGCGGGCAGCTGATCCGCCCACCCACCCACCACAATGGCTGTTCCCACCACGGATGGGTCAGCTTCTGCCGGCCCTACTCGGATCCCCATCCTGGGCAAGGACGACATCATAATCGACTACGGCATCTTCCACGACTTCGTCTCCAGCGATCTCCTCAAGAACTTCCCCTCCTCCACCTACGTCCTCATCACCGACACGAACCTCGCCCCACTCTACCTCGACTCCTTCGAGAAGGTCTTCAAGGCGGAGGCTGCCAAGGTGTCGAGCAATGCGCGCCTCCTTTCCTACGCCATCCCCCCGGGGGAGAACTCCAAGGGCAGAGAGACAAAGGCCGAGATTGAGGATTGGATGCTCTCCGAGAAGTGCACAAGAGATACCGTGGTCATTGCCCTCGGAGGAGGTGTCATCGGTGACATGATTGGATATGTTGCCGCGACCTTCATGCGCGGTGTCAAATTCGTCCAGGTTCCTACCACCCTGCTCGCTATGGTGGACTCGTCCATTGGTGGCAAGACGGCGATCGATGTCCCCATGGGCAAGAACTTGGTCGGCGCCTTCTGGCAACCGAGCCGTGTATATATCGACCTGCAGTTTTTGGATACTCTGCCTACCCGAGAGTTCATCAACGGCATGGCCGAGGTCGTCAAGACTGCTGCTATATGGGACGAGGCTGAGTTCACGGCCCTGGAGGAAAACGCTGCTGCTATTCTCTCGGCCGTGAAGTCCAAGCCTGCTCTAGGCACTGAGAGGCTCGGCCCTATCCGCCATATCCTGAAGAGGATCGTGCTTGGATCCGCCCGCACCAAGGCTGAGGTCGTCTCCGCCGACGAGAGGGAAGGCGGCCTGCGGAACATCCTGAACTTCGGCCACTCCATTGGTCATGCCTACGAGGCCCTCCTTACCCCTCAGGTGCTCCACGGCGAGGCCGTGGCCATTGGCATGGTCAAGGAGGCAGAGCTCGCCCGTTTTCTTGGTGTCATGCGCCCGGATGCCGTGGCTCGCCTCACCAAGTGCATTGCGAGCTACGAGCTGCCCACCTCCTTGAAGGATAAGAAAGTTACCAAGTTGACGGCTGGGAAGAAGTGTCCCGTCGACATTCTCCTGGACAAGATGGCTGTTGACAAGAAGAACTCGGGCACGACCAAGAAGATTGTTTTGCTGTCTGCCATCGGCAAATGCTACGAGCCCAAGGCCAGCGCCGTCGAGGACCGTGTGATTCGTGTCGTCCTTTCCCCTGCCACTCGGGTCACGCCCGGCGTGCCCGCTGATCTGAACATAAGCGTTACGCCTCCCGGTTCCAAGAGTATCTCGAACCGCGCACTGGTTCTCGCTGCCCTCGGTGAGGGTGAAGTTCGCATCAAGAACCTCCTTCGCTCAGACGACGTCGAGTTCATGCTGTCTGCCGTTTCTGGGCTGAATGGCGCCACCTACTCCTGGGAGAACGGTGGTGAGATCCTGGTTGTGAACGGCAAAGGTGGCAAGCTCGAGGCGAGCAAGGAGCCCCTTTACCTGGGCAATGCGGGAACGGCATCGCGTTTCCTTACCAGTGTCGTCTCCCTGGCCACGCCTTCTTCCGTGTCCTCGACGGTGTTGACCGGCAACGCAAGAATGCAGCAGAGGCCCATTGGACCGTTGGTTGACTCTATGCGCGCCAACGGCGTCGACGTCAAGTACCTCAACAAGGAGGGCAGCTTACCTGTCCAGGTCGACGCTGCTGGTGGCTTTGAGGGTGGTCTGATCGAGCTGGCGGCCACCATCTCCTCGCAGTACGTTTCCTCGCTGCTCATGTCCGCACCGTACGCCAAGAACCCAGTTACCCTGAAGCTTGTTGGAGGCAAGCCCATTTCGCAGTTCTATATCGACATGACCGTCTCCATGATGGCCTCGTTTGGTATCCACGTCGAGCGGTCGACCACTGAGGAGAACACTTACCACATCCCCAAGGGCACCTACAAGAACCCAGCAGAGTACGAAATCGAGAGCGACGCTAGCTCGGCTACTTACCCTCTGGCTGTAGCCGCTATCACGGGAACAACTTGCACCGTGCCGAATATCGGATCGAAGTCGTTGCAAGGAGACTCCCGCTTTGCTGTGGACGTGCTTCAGGCCATGGGCGCGAAGGTGGAACAGTCGGACTATTCTACCACCGTGACAGGGCCTCCCATCGGACAGCTCAAGGCCATCCCTCACGTTGACATGGAGCCGATGACGGATGCTTTCCTTACCGCCTCTGTCCTCGCTGCTGTTGCTGATGGTACCACTCAGATCACTGGTATTGCCAACCAGAGAGTGAAGGAGTGCAACCGTATTGCTGCGATGAAAGAGCAGCTCGCAAAGTTCGGCGTGCAATGCAACGAGCTTGAAGATGGAATCGAAATCATCGGACGGCCTTACCAGAGTCTGACGGAGCCGGCTGATGGAATTTACTGCTACGATGACCACCGTGTGGCCATGAGCTTCAGTGTGCTTTCGGTCATCTCACCGCATCCTGTGTTGATTCTGGAGCGTGAGTGCACTGGCAAGACGTGGCCGGGCTGGTGGGACGTGCTGTCTGAGTCTTTCAAGGTATCGTTGGATGGTGCGGACATCGAACCTCAGCACGCCGCACATGGGTCTTACAAGCCTAAGTCGGATCGTTCCATCTTCCTCATTGGCATGAGGGGGGCGGGCAAGACGACAGCGGGAGGCTGGCTGGCCGAGACTCTGCATAGGGAGTTCATCGACCTCGACATAGAACTCGAGCGAAAGCTCGGGCAGACTATCCCTGAAATGATTCGCGGCGATCTTGGCTGGGATGGTTTCCGAAAGGCCGAACTGGACCTTTTGCAGGATGTGATGACAAATAAGGCTCACGGCTATGTGTTCTCCTGCGGCGGCGGCATCGTCGAGAGCGAGGAGGCTCGAAAGAAGCTCATTGCTTACAAGGCGAGCGGGGGTTACGTCCTGCTGGTGCATCGGGATACCGAACAGGTGATCGAGTATCTGATGAGGGACCAGACGCGCCCGGCATATACAGAGGAGATCCGGGGGGTGTACGAACGCCGCAAGCCGTGGTTCGAGGAGTGCAGCAACTTCAAGTACCACAGCCCTCATCAGGATGGCTCGGCGGTCATTCGGGAGGCCCCGGTTGACTTCAAGAGCTTTGTCGCCATGATGTGTGGCCACAGCGACCACTTCGAGAAGGTGAAGAAGAAGCGTCAATCTTTCTTCGTTTCCCTCACCGTGCCAGACGTGTCGGATGCACTGGACAAACTACCTCGAGTCGTCGTGGGCTCCGATGCTGTTGAGCTGCGCGTGGACTTGCTGAAGGACTACTCCCCGGAGTTCGTTGGCGTACAGGTGGCATTGCTGAGGTCTGTAGCGAAGATACCGATCGTCTTCACCATCCGGACGCAAAGCCAAGGTGGCAAGTTCCCCGACAATGACACCGAGGCTGCAGCAGCACTATACAAGGTGGCGCTGCAGATGGGCTGCGAGTACATCGATCTCGAGTTGACTTGGCCCGAGAACGTCATCCAAGGCGTGGTCGAATCCAAGGGGTCTTCTCGCATCGTTGCTTCTCACCACGATCCTCAAGGCGCACTGTCTTGGAAGAACGGCTCGTGGATACAGTACTACAACAGGGCACTGCAGTTCGGCGATATCATCAAGCTGGTGGGTGTGGCTCGCACGCAGGAGGACAACTACGCTCTGGCCAACTTCAAGCAGCGCATGCTTGCGGCTCACAAGACTCCCATCATCGCCATCAACATGGGCCCTGTAGGCAAGCTTAGCCGAGTGCTCAACAGCTTCCTGACGCCAGTCTCCCACCCCGCACTTCCCTTCAAGGCTGCTCCGGGCCAGATGTCCGCAACTGAGATCCGCCAGGCGCTGTCCCTGATCGGAGAGCTAGACCAGCGCTTCTTCTACCTCTTCGGCAAGCCTATCTCCCAGTCGAGATCACCAGCGCTGCACAACACCTTGTTCAAAGCGAACGGCCTGCCGCACGACTACTCCCTCTTCGAAACGGATAGCGCGTCAGATGTCAAGGACCTGATCAACTCGCCCAACTTTGGCGGCGCCTCGGTGACGATCCCTTTGAAGCTCGACATCATGGAGCACATCGACACGGTTTCGGACGCCGCCAAGGTAATCGGCGCAGTGAACACCATCATCCCCGTCGACTCGGAAGGTGGCAGCGGCAAGCGCACCCTCGTGGGCGACAACACGGACTGGATCGGCATGGTCCACGCGCTCGGCCAAGCCGGCATCGTGACCAACAACCAGGCAGGCCGCTCGGGCGTGGTCATCGGCTCGGGCGGGACCACCCGCGCGGCCATCTACGCGCTGCACGCCCTGGGGTACGCGCCTATCTACGTGGTGGCGCGCAACGCCGATAATGTCGCCAAGCTGGCTGGGTCCTTCCCGCCCGACTACGAGGTCAAGCACCTGACGGGCGCGGACGACAAGGTCCTCGCGGGTGCGGCGCCCCGCGTTGTCATCAGCACTATCCCTGCTGATAGGGACATGGACCCTGGCATGCAGGAGGTTGTTTCCTCGGTCCTGCGGCACCAGCCCGAGGCGGGTGGTGGCCGGGAGGCGCCGAAGAGGGCCCTGCTGGAGATGGCGTACAAGCCCCGACGCACGGCTGTCATGGCCATGGCGGAGGAGGCCGGAGGCTGGGAGACGATCCCTGGCCTGGAGGTGTTGGCTGCTCAGGGGTGGTACCAGGTGAGTTAACACATACATACTCTCGCCCTTTTAGGGGGCTTTTTGACGCTGACTTTGCGATACCAAAATAGTTCCAGGTATGGACGGGCATCACTCCGCTGTACGCGGATGCCAGGGCTGCGGTCATGGGTGACGAGGCATAAGCCACTCACTCTCCTCTGGGGATGGGGGGGATAGTTTTGTTTACTGTGAGGAAGTTTGCATGTCTGGAAAATGTCAGGCTATGTATTGAATGGCTTTTCTCTGTTCTCTTCGTCGTATCTCCAATTTTGGATAATACCTACCTGTCGAGACAGGTTTTTTGATCTAGTTTTCCCGATCGCTTTGTAACATCGGCGGCAAGTTACTACTGCAGAGTTATCACACACCACAACGTCCCAGGAGCTGCTAGATGCATTCTGTGTGCTATGTCAACCTCGATGCCGAGCCTTGACTGGTTTCTTCCATGTGAGTTTCCTAAAAGCTTGTGCTTGAGCGAGTCTCGTCCGTGATATGTACGTGCTAGTCCCCCAAGCCCGTATATATATATATATATACATGGCAATCATATATGTTGCATTCATACATATATCTTTGTATGTACCGTCCGGGCAAGGGACTCCGCATGAGGAAGACCCGGGGCATGATGCCGCCCCCTCCCATTCCCCTCCCTCGTATAGACAAAACCACAACAACCTTTCTCATCATACACAACGGTCATAAACAAGCATCTTGTCTCTGTCTCCCACACCACACCAATACCACCACCACCCACCCTCCCCCCCCCCGTCTTCCCTCTCCCCAAGCTCACAACACGCTCGCTCATGTGGTACGTCTACGCATGGATATTGACCGGGAGACGAGCCAGGGTATATCTGCAAGACAGGGGGAGGGGGAAGAGAGAGAAAGAGAGAGGAAAGTAAAAAACCCGATAGGGAAGGAAGTTATTGAAAAAGAGGGGCCGGCAGAAGAGAAGAAGGAATCTGCGGAGGAAAGGAAGGAATTGGGTGTGGGGCGGAAGGACCAGGGGGGATGTTGGGTGGGTGGGTGGGTGGTGGAGGTGGGCGATGGCACAGCAAAAGAGGCCTCATCGCGAAGAGCTGGGAAGTGTGTTTGTGCATGTGTTTGTCTATGTGTATGTATGTATGTATGTATGTATGTATGTATGTATGTATGTGTGTGTGTGGTGGCGGTGGGGGTTGGACGGACGAAAGGGAAAGCCTTCCCCGTCGAACCAGGGGGGAGCAAGACCCAAGACAGAGGGGGGGAAAGCAGGGCAACCAACCAAGTTCTACTGCAGTACGCCATCCGACACGAAGCAGTAATAGACGACGACGACGACGGCGGCGATGACGGCGACTTACGAGACTATGCATAGTACAAGTTTCGTCTGTCCCTCCCCCACCATCCCCTGCATAAGCTATAGATCACAGACAGGGGGCCTGCCTCACCTGCCTTACCAGTGTGGGAAACCTTAATGCATAAAGTTTGGTGCTATGTGCGTGTAGAACCAGACCTAGGGCTGCCATGTTGATCATCACATATCAGATAATAATAACAGCAGTTAAGTTTTGAGTTGTATGTCTCGGAAGAGGGATTGTCCAAAGTATCAATTCCTATGCATGCTTCGCTCTAACTAGCACTATTCCTTTGCTTTGTTTACATTGCATCGCACTCCTCCCGCTCCTCCCAAAGTTACTATACTCGCTGCAAGTGATAGGGTATCAAACCTCTGGAAGTGCTTCCCTCCATCCTGTGGTAAATTGCCCAAAGCAACATGGATCATGTCCAGATACCCAATATGCCCAAGAGCCAAACCGATTCTAGATATAACAATACTAGTATAACTCCCCCCTTGCGATGCCCTGTATGTCCAAAAGCATAAACCCCATTTTTTGTTTTACATTCTCCTGTCCTTTTGACTATCAAGGGGCAATTGTAGACCCAAACAGATACAGGCTGGACTGAAAAGGAGAAGTAGTCGTACATATACAGTAGAATCCAGGAGTGATAAAAAGGAGAGAAAAGCCAAACCAATACAAAAACCCACAAAAACCCCATCAAGCTGTTGTAGAGATATACACTCTTTCATGATATCCGGAACGCCATGCAATAATAAACAAGACCAGCATTTGGAGAAACACAGTCTATACCGGTGCGCCGACCCGTGTTAAAACGTTCGATATCGTACACTCCCTCCAGGGGTATTTCAACGGTGACGTTGGCTTTGCCGTGTGATTGCAAAACAAAACAAAAAAACCCAAAACGGAACTAGGTTGCTGGTGCGGATAACAACCTGTATGAGCAGCATTGTGAGGGCAGTGAGGGTTGCAAGACAATTCCCCAATTCAAGCCTGGCTGGTGGGAAATGACGATGATGGCGATGTCATGATGCAACAAGTGCAACGAGGATAGGAGTGCAAGTAGCCGCGGGGAGAAGAGCCGTCGCCGCGGTGCTAATGCCTTCCCCCCACCCCCCCTGAAAGCCGTATATCTTTATCGGTGGGTTGCAGAATGACCTCAAGCTGCCGTCCACAATGTCCATCATCTTGAATCCCGACCATCGGCCCTTGTCACAATGAGCTCAGGGTTGCGAGACGGTTGGACCATGACGTCATTGAAAAGAAGGGGATCGGCAGAAGGGGTATCTTTGAACCCTTCCTGCATGACGCTAGTAGGGATGATACGCCGCTTAGAGGTACAATGACGTAGGGTCATGCAAACCGATCCGCGGGAGGGAGCACCTTCCTTCCCAGCCAGTCAGATGACGCCAATCTCATCGAAACAAAGTTCGAGATGTGCCGTCATGGACTGCATTGGCGCATGCACTCAGGCCCAAAATCCAGACAGGGCTGATGGGGATGGTGTATGTTTTGTCGCATCAAATCCTGAAGGATGCTTCATTGGTTACCCAAGGTGCTGTCACATTTCAGGTGCTTGAACCCCCTCTCCTGCGATGCTTGCCAGGGAACTCGAGATCGGGATGGCAGACACGGTAATGCCGGGTCAGCGCATCAGCACGGCTGAATGTCTTCTCTTCTGTGCACACGTCGCAGCGGACCTTCTGCTTCCGCGCGTTGTGAATCGTGTCTTCGTGACGCGTCAGATCGTAGGGCCTCGAGAACACCGTGTTGCAAGGCTTGCCAGTGCTCGGGTTGATGCGTTCGCACTTGTGAGGTCCTGCTTGTGTGTTGAAGAAGTTGTTTGGAGTGGTAGGGCCCTCAGGTCTGCGCAATCCGTTCAACCCGTGCGCCTGTCGATGTCCCTCGCGCTTATGCTTTTGCAGAGCCGATGGCGTCTCGAACCTCTGCGTGCAACCGTGATACGTGCAGGTGTATGTACCGCCATCGGCACGAACACCGTCAGGTCTCCTCGGGCTCCCTACTGCCGCAGTCTCTGGTGATGCTGATGCGCTGGATCCGAAGCGTGAAGACATGGAGTAAGACCCGTTGCTCACGGATGATACGCTGGGTTGTTGCCGATGTTTGGCAGCAAAGGGATATTGCTGTGGCATATGCTGTTGCATCCCCGAGGGCAGCTGGGACGCCATGTAGTTGTCAAACGAGGCATCAAGAGACAGACCCCCAAAGTTGTTTGCCTGGGTGTTTGCCTTGCCAAGCTGATTGGCATCGAAACCGGCTGTATCTTGTTGTGGGAACAAGGGGAAGTTGTTGCTGTCGTCACCATCATTGAACTCCAGTACAGCATCCTGAGGCGAAATCGTCTGAGGCGTTCCTGTGGTGTGCGGCTGGGCCATGGCCTGGCGCAGGGCTTGAGCAGCGTCCATCTCAGCCTTCTTCTTCTCCCTCATTTGTTGTGCAGAGTTGAAGCGAACATGGTTGGCTGAGGATTGAGAGAAGTCATGACACTGTGACGGTGCCAGCGGCGAGCCGTGACAGAACGGTGATCGACCCCTGGATACCGATGACACTGAAGGCTCCGTAGCACTCAGATGCTGGTTGTTCGCGGCCTGCACTCTCTGCGCAAACAACTCGCGTGTTGGAGACATTGCTGTCTGGCGAGGTTGCGAAGGTGCCGTAGATGTGATGGTGAAGTTTGGGTTGTAAAGCTCATCACTGTATATGTCCGTCATGGTGCGGTCAAGTTTTGGAACAGTTGGAGCGCCTGTAGTGCAGAAAGAAAATGAGTATGTGTCTTCAGGGTAATATGGTCCCATCAGGATGGGATCCTTACCATTCTTTCGCCTTCTCTCTTCTTCAGGCTCCGGCGCCACTGGCGTGGCTGGTGAGTCACTTGCGACAGAACTCGCCACCGACACGGGCCTCGAGGTCGATGAGCCACCACTAGAAAAGTCCGGGGGAGGTAACAAGCCACCCCGGTCTCCTCGGTGCTTCTGCGGCGCGAGCATGTTTGCGTAAGCCTGTACCGAGGGTGAATCTGTGGAGTAGGGAAAGTTGGCATAGAATGTGTCATGGGGTGTCGAGTTGGGGGCCTTCGAGGCTAGTTGGTAAGACTGGTCGTCCGGTATAGAGAGCCCATGGTAGTGGTCGCCCGGCTCATTGATGGCTATTTGAGGGTTGGCCGTATTGAATGAGAAGGGAGAGGCTGGACCGAGTGAGCCAAGTGATGAGAGCGAAGACTCGCGATGGTGCGAATTCCGACCGTTGTTCCTGGGGGTGAACTGGTGGCTGTCGCCAAGCCATGAATCCGTGTACATCATGTTGGCGGAAGGGAGAAGTTCTAACTGCGCGTCGGACGGCGAGAACCTGAACAGACCGTTCTGACCAGCTTGAGAGGTGTTTGCGGCGGGTACGCTGTCGAAGGTTGACAATGGGAAGGATGCGGCAATGGACTGAGGCGACGAGGAGGCGCTTAGCGACGCCAACTCAGAGTCCACGTCGAGGGTGGTTTCGGGATCTATCGTGTTGAAGAAGTTCGCTGTTGTGTGAGGAAGGGTGCTCGAGAAGGAAGAGTGTCGAGATGCTTGATCGCTGTAGGGTGAGTGACGCTGTTGTTGCGGATGAATGTTGTTGTGGTTTATAGTATTTGGGGTCAACCACATCATAACGGTGGACGTTGTTTTAGGGTCTTGGTATTATCGAGGTATAGTCGAGATAGCGGAATCGAGGGGCAGGTGGCGAAATTTAGGTTGGATCGAGCCATGATGAGGGACGGGGAACATGAATATATATCTATAGAGGAAGAAAGAAAGAATGGGAAAGGATGTGGGCCGAGCGTGTCAGAGGAGGTGGTGGTATGTCGTAAGGGCACATACAGTACATGGTACATACATAGTACAGGATAGGAAAAAGCGAGCATCCCTGTCGCACCCTCGCTCTTTCTTGTTGGAGGGGTGGGCGGAAGAGGGATACGGAGGTACCTGCGTATCTACCCAATGGAAGGGTCGAGAATTTAGTGCACCCTCGCTCTTCCCTTTGACGCCTAAAAAAGGGAAAGGGTGACAAATTCGCAAAGAGGCCTACAGCGCTAGTCCTAACGGGGTAGTTGTGGATACAGATCTCATACAGCCACTAAGCCCTTAAGGGACTCGCCCTTCCCCAATACCCCGGGCCTCCGGTCAGCGGTCATGAGAGCCCCCGACTTTGGTTTGTCAGGCAACTTTTTACAAGCAAATATCAGGAGAGCGTCAGCCATGAGCCATGAGCCCTCCGCATACTGATCGAGATCCCCGGGGAGATGAAGGAGCAATATCTCTGTATGTTGTATGTTGAATGTTGAATGTTGGCGGGTGACTGTCCAGGTGATTGGGGTGCAGGTCAGCAAAGGGGTAGTAGGTATATGGATCTTCGAGATGTACACGTGAAGGCGGCCAGCTGTAGGCATTGCGTCCAACACTGAATTCCAGGAACAAGCAAGCCAGTCCTGTCAGGCATGGTATACACAGTACGTACGCGGTACCTAGGTACGCAGTATTGGGACATACATAGAATCGACTGCCCATGCTGACAGGTCTCGTCGATCTGTGGGGACTCGGATATACACACACTACATACATCCATTTACGAGGTTCGGACTGCAGGTATGCAGGTATTCAGGTACCACTTTGTGTATCGGAGTTTTCGATTAAAAGACGAGAGTAAAGCCGTGATATCGCGAAGAGGCGGAAGGGTACATTGACAAATTGTCATTGTAACCTTAACCTCGTCTTGGAAGAATCTAATGGTCAGCAGAGATAGAGAGAGAGTAAGTGTGTTGCGTGTGTGTGTCATGGCTGGGCTGACTCTGAATCAAACGGCCAACATGCCACTCCAGAACTGTCTCCTTTACACTGAACCACCATCGGCCGCAGAAGAAGGATTACGTCGCTCATGGCTCTCTAGGGTTAGCAATCTTGCTGTTTCTGCTATCTCCTGCTCCTGGTTTTATTGTTGTCATATTCGTCTCTGGATGACGGAGGTGGACATATAAGCGATGTCATATTCCCCCAGGGTCATTCATGATCGACCATTGCTGTGTATGTACTGTAGATAAGCCAGACTGCCAGCCTGCTAGACTGGATTAATTGCTTCAATTAACACAGTACTATACCATGTGGAAGTAGAGGGCCTGATCCTGATCGTCTCTTTTGCTCCGGAACCCTCGCAAACCGTAGTGCTGATTTTCCTCTTAGCAATGTTTTTGATTCGCCAATGGTACATTGGTTGACATCAAGGGTGACGTCGTTCCCTTCCGGGTTGTGAGACCCCGATCCGCTAAGCAATTTAGAGTCTCTTATATAGCCCTGCGTAAGTCGAACCCCTCGTCACCCCGCCCGCAGGCTGGCAGGTCGACTGGCACCGCCGTTAGAAAAACAGGGCCATGCTGGAAGGACCGGGAATCTCTCACGTTCCAGCGTACATGCATACCCTAATAGCCTAAGTACGAGGTTGCAGGTGAACATTTTTGGTACCGGGGGTACGAGTGCCGTATTTGAGACGATGGCTTTCTCAACGGAGCCTCAACCGGTATTTTTTTCGCCCTGCCTGATCCTGGCACCCTGGAACTGAATGCAGGTTGGCTGCCTCTGAAAGGGGGGGAGGATAGAAAAAAAATGCATCTCCTGCAGGTTTCACCTTTCAGGAAAACTACAGTTATCATTCCAAGACATACAAGAGACTCCGTCCTTGTTGTTGGGTCTGTATGATAGGTAGTAAATGCTATGCTGCGCTTCGTACTTCGTACGCCGTACGACTTGGGCAGTACTTTCCTCTTCGGGCCTGAGAGGGCGGGCGGGCGCGGAAGGGGAAACCATGGAAGGTCTGGTTCGACTGGTCACAAAACATGGCCCCACATGTTTCCGGCCCACAGAAATCCCGATGTCATTGACGCAGAAGCCGAGGCAGGTCAAGACTGGCTGTGGGCAGGAGCCACATTCTGGCCATTGGACCCTGAAAATCTTTTTTACCAGTACTGTAATCAACATACCTAGGTACCTATCCACCCTGCCACCCACCTAAGCCGGCCGGCCGTGGGCTGCCGCTCAGTGCCCGCATACGCAGTACACTACTTAGGAAAACAGAGTGGCACAGCCACACATCCAGATGCTTCTCTTGTCTGCTTGTCTCAACAAACATCTCCGGGGCGAGACAGCAAGAAACCCACAATTCCCTACCACGGTTCTCATCATTGTGTTTGTCTTGATGATCTGCAATTCCGAGGCTTGCTAATTGGTTTTCCTTTCCGCATCGGTATACACTACTGTCACCCGTGGATTAGCCGCTGCCACAGCACACTGCATCCCTCACAACCTCAGCCACAATAATGCACACGCCCTTGACAAGATCTGTCCTCCCCTCCTCCCCCCCCGCAATCAGATCTCTCGCCACAACGAGTATAGTCCACTTACCTATAATATTCTACAACTACAACTTGTGGCTTGTCACTATCATACCCTCCCAGGAGAGACCCATCCGTGACAGCTTCCCCGGATCCATACAAGGCCCCAGGAATACGGCAGTGGGAGTTGCAAGATCGACATGCACAACTGTGCGCTATGCTATTGTGGCTTGTTGTTGCCACAGCTGCACAGTCAACATGTCCCCCTGCTGAAGATTCCCATGTGATTGAGTACCTAGTGTTTGGAAAGAGGGAGATCCGCATGTCGTCCTATAGGAACGCCTGGAGGTTTATGGTTGCATACCTGCATATGCCAGCCCTACATAGCTGGGTATGTACTCAAATGGGTCGCTTACGGATTGACTACAAGGATCGAGACAGCCAGACAGTGGCGCCGCGGCGCTGTGGCTTATCAATCGGGTATTTTATTCGTCTGTACCTGACAAGTTTGGACTATTGTCCATCTTTCTTCATCGGCAAGTGAGCCGCGGAAGTGTCCACCCCAGATTACCTTTGGCCGGGCCCCTGGCCGGCTCCCGAGTCGAGCGCGGGCTGGGCTCCCACCCTCCGACCCTTCTCCAGATGTCCCATTCTAAAAAAACAGCGGACCCGAAGGCGCGGGAACGCAGCGGCAACGAGCGGGTCCCCCCCATCGTCATCTATCCACTATGTGACTAGGTATTGTTGATTCGACCAAAAGACTTTTCCCCCTCCGAGGGTACGCACTTGGCAGCTAATGGCTACGTAGTGTTGTTGTAGGTACTTACATCAGTGGTGTACGCAGGATATCCTCGCTGCCCGCTGGGTGACACAAAAAAGCTCCGGGTTCGTGTTCTGATGTATACGTCCACGTCTACGTGGTCGTCAACCGAGAGCGAGACAGGTCACGAGCCCGTTTCTGCATAGCTGGGCTGTATATATGAAACCTTCTTGGTTCGCCTAGTGACTCATCACAACTCAAGTCATCAACTAAAATCCAGTCACATGGCCCGGAGTACGGGCCGTTGATGGCATAAATCCAGACTCACAGGCACCCCTGGAGGTTGCTCAGGTGCCTGCTACAGCTTGCGTAGGCAGTACATAGCTGCTCGCTTGGCCAGCACGAGCCCTGACTCGACAGAAGCAGGGGGGAGGGAGCCTCAACAGCCAACACCATAGCCCGGCTGGAGTCGGCCGACGTGGACGATGTGTTTTTGCTCGCTGTAATGCACAGTGGTGCTCTCGGCTGCCTGCCCGTCCCCCGCCGCAAAGCATCGCAGGATACACTCGAAACTCTGAAAGTATGTGTGTTTGTGTGTGCATGGCAATGTGTGGATGGAAGCCTTGTCAGGGCTCCTCATCGGGTCTTTACGGGTTGGGCGAATGGGCCGCAGGAACGTTGTTTTTGTTTATTGAATTTAAACTTTTTCTCTGATGCCTTGTCGTGTGTCAGTCTCACAACAAAGCAACGGAGGACGGTCGGTCGGCCGGTCGGTCGTCGAGCAAAGAGGGCCCGGCCTAGATCCCAACGAGGACCCTTATTATTACCTCGCAGAGATCAGAGATGCAACCTGCCTGCGAGGTGATGCTGCAAGGGCAGGCCGAGTCCCGAAACGTTGGTTTTTTTTGGCAGCAGGGGTGTTTGGTTCGTCATCTCAGGACAGGCCTGACAGCCTGGAAATTGTGGGGGGGGACCGCTGTACACACTGCGTACGTACGCTGTATGTACATAGACCAAAAGCAGCTATAGGTACGGACTGTACACAGGCAGGATGTTTATTAATGCCGTCTCGAGGCGCAGGTGGATAGGGAGGGACAGACCCAGATATTCTCGGCTCCTCAGGATCGTTTCACTGACAGCCGAGCGGCCTCGGCGGATTCAAGAATGCCCAGCGGGCCGAGACGAATACTACACTGCATGCACTGCATGTATGTATGGATGTATGTAGGTATGTCGACAACAAAATAAAAGGCCATTGTTACCTAGTACACGCACGGTACGGAGGCATATGCCCAACCTCGGCGGGGGCGGCGGGGGAGACACGATGGTTGGTGGTTGGCTTGACTTGCTTCTTGTTCATTTTTGGCATGGGCACGATTCAGGAAGAAGCAAGAACAAAAATAAACAAAAAAGAGAAAAAGGAAAAAGAATAGAATAGAATAGGAGCATGCTATGCTGTTGTGTAACCGTTACATAGAATGTGCCCGTGACACGTTTCTCCAACACTATCTTCTCAACGCTAGAGGTAGTCTGTCTATAGTGGTGTAGGTACTGGTTAGTGTGTGCTGGGTAGTGTGCTGGATAGTGTGCTGGGTAGTGTACTGGGTAGCGTACTGGTAGTGTACTCAGTGTACTGGGCCCGGGAAGCGTACGGGTAGCACATCTGGGGGAGGGAAGGGGACTGGGGCGGCGTTTGTTTGTCGGATCGTGGGGTAACTTGGTCGGCGGCCCCGACGCCGACCCAACTGTCCAGCCTATCCGGGGGCGGGCAGTGTTCCGAGACATACATACTATGTACTTGTATCTGCGTATGTACATACACACACATACACACACACACACACACACACACACACACACACACACACAATTACCAGTCGCGCTCTCGCTTCTTGCTTTCCCACCCTCCCCTCCGCCGTGAAGGATTTTAGAGTTTAGAGTTTCAACAAAAGTCAAAAAAAGTCAACAACATGCCTCCTCCCTCGCCCGGATTTACATAGTCACTACACAGCCCGCCCGCGAGGAACCGGCCGAAAAGATGCCAAGCATTTCCAAGTAGGGACGAGAATTCTGTCGGTGAATACCTGATTTGATTAACTCCGGTGAGCGCGGGTCCTCATTCCCTCTCTCTCTGCCTGTCTCTCTCTCTCTCTCTCGCTCGCTCTCTCTCTTTCTCTCTCGCCCATAATTACTGCACCGCACTGCACTGCACTGCACGCAATCAAAGGCCTGGCCTGGCCTGGCCTGGTCTGTGTCTGGACCTTCTCTTCTGGCCTCGGCGTGACGCAACATGGAGACTTCGTCCCCCCGGCCGCTCAGAGCGTTTGTTAATTGTGTGTGTAGTGTACGGATTTGACTGAGTGACTGACTGGCAGTACTAAGTAATGTCAGGTCAGCACGGGGCGCTGCCGACTGGTTGTTGATCGCGGCTCATGTGCTTCCCCCGCATTCTCCTTCCTCTTCCAGACAGGGCAACTCACTTCGTCATCATCATCATCACTAAAGAAGTATCACTCAACAAACTCAGCAGCCAAGAAGAAAAAGATGGAAAGATGGAAAAATGGAAAAAAAGTTAGGAAAAAAAAAAAAGGTGTCGGCGTCATTCGGCGTTAGGGCCATCCCCGACAGTTCCGTGTTGAGTTTGATCGAGTCGACATGAGCAACGTATCGTACACACACATACATACCTCATTACTACACACGAAAAAGGGCGCAGAGGAACTCGCAAACAAGGTATTTGTAAAGCGGCCGGACTTGCTTGACTCGTCCCAACCACCTGCAACAGGCAGGCAGGCAGGCAGGCAGGCAGGCAGGCAGGCAGGCAGATACATGGCAAAACTGTAGATGCCCTCCCTCGCAGCCTTGGTGGAGATGGGGGAAGGGAACAAAATAAATCCCGTCGCGTCTCATGCCCAGTCGGTCCTACAGGATTCTTGCCATACGGATATAAGTCCTCCTCGGGCTGTCCGGAGGAAACCCGCCGATGTACCTAGGTATGCGTATGCATGTACAAGTACACTGTACTATGTGTATGTGTATGTGTATGTGTATGCGTATGTACATATGTGTATGTGTGTACACGGTTCCATGCATGCGATCCAGTCCAAAGGGGGAAACAATTATCCCATGGCGCCTGCCTCCACAGCCATGTTAATAAATTTCTTTTCTTTACTTTCCTTTTTTCCTGTTCCCTCTTTTCCCCTTCGAATTTTCTTCCCCCTTTTGTTTCTGTTTCTGGCTTTTCCCCGGACCGTCACAAGCCACCACGCTGACAAGAGACACACTCGCCGCCGCAGGTGCCGCGACATTTCTCGCAGCTTCTTGCATACACACTCTCTCTCTACATAGTAGTAAATAGTAAATATAAGCGGCATGTGTGTGCAACAAACTCCAGGAAATCGAGTCAGGAAAAACAAGATCCCTATATGTGACGTCCACCCCCCCACCCCCCTCCCCTCCCCCCCTTCTCCTCCTACTCCTCCTCCTTCTTTCGGAGGTAACGTAGACAGGGAGGGTCACACATGACGCAGACGGCTTGCGACGGAAAGCGTCTTCTTCCCACCACCACAACAACCCACCCCCCCCCCAAATAAAAAAGAATTTCTTGATGTGTCTTCCCGGTTGGTTGGTTTGTTACTTGCAGCCTCGGACCCTTCGGGGAATCCTTCGGGATGTTCCAGAAGCCTTCCACGGATGTGTGAGTTCTAGGCCTTAGGCCTCATCCGTCCTGCGGGAACGGGCAACCGATATGTGTCTGTACCTGTGTATTCTATGTGCGTGTGCGTGTGTATATGTGCATATATGTGTGTGTGTGTCTGTGTGTGTATGTGTGTGCGTACACAAGATGGTAGTAGTAGTGGTGGTTGGTGGGTTAGACGGTGCAACGCCGGCACTAAAGATAGCACAGACAGACCCTGCTGCACATCCATCAGTAAGTATCGTACATACATACCTAGGTACATACATACATGCACGCATACACACACATACTACTACTGTCTCAGAGCAAAAGAAGGCTCCTTGTGCGACCAGCTGAGGCGCTGGGGCGTAGCAGGCGCGGTCGATGAGATCGGCAAGGTCCGCGCGAGTACACAGGTAGGGCTGTGGGTTACGGGGACGACCTTGACAGGTTGAGAAGCTTTACCGTCGATTCAGTCCGTACGCATTACATGTCTGTGGTTGGTCGGCTGATGGGTACAGTAACATCGTGGGGCTCCAAGGTTCGGCATTGGCAGCTGGGTGTCACACAGATTCAAGTTTTTTTTGTTTTGTTTTGTTTTTTTGTTTCTCTCTATTCTTCATCTGTTCGTGCTTTTCTTATTGCTTCTGGAGGCCCAGCAGCCAGGAGAGCAAAGATTCAAGCCCGTCGTGAAACAGGATGTTACCTATGTACTTGCTCCTTTTCACGTCTCTTTGCTGATGCCTTCATTACGAACCCATCCGCGTATGAGGCAGGCTGAGCCAAACCTCAACGGGCACCCTCGGCACAGTGTAGACTGCTTCTTTGGTCAGGCAAGTCAGTTCAAACACCCCATAAGAGGCAGCCTTGGTCACGAGGCACTCTGATTCGGCCATTTTCACACGAGCATAGCCCCCGTCCATGATGCACACACATGCTTACTCAATCAACCATTCGAATGTCGTCCGTCTATCACCAGGATATCTCCTCCGCGTGCAACCGACTCTCCCCTGTTGCGTTGCCCCCCAATCCCCCTTGTCCTCCCCCCCCCCAAATCCGGCAAGTATCAACATCGTACAGTCAAGACTATGTCTCGGCCATTCATGTATGCAGCCCTCCACCACCCGTATCTACAAGTCGTAGATGATCAACCGCACGGCCAGCGCCCTGTCGACGACCACACATCTTCACCGCCGCCGAAGTGGCACCGACATCGTCTTTACCGGTCGTAACTTCTCTCAGCCGCTCGTTCAGTACGTCCCAGCATTGATGATCAGCTATTAATAAACCAGTGTTAGCCTCGTGTCCAACGTGCCAAGCAGCGGGCTCGGAGCTAAAGGTTTTGGCGGGTGAGCACTCACGTCAATCAACTTCTCCGTCTGCGTAAAGCACTGTTTGTCCGGCTCCTGCTGTGGAGTCAACGAGCAGAACCGCCAGAGGCCCCCAAAGCCCAAGTTGTCCAGGATGTTGTTAAGGACAGAGGTTCCATTCCTGTTCCCGTTGCTGCTCGACTCTATCGATGTGGCAAACTTGGGGTTCGAGGTCAGCGTCTGCAGGAGGTCGTGAGCCGAACCCAGCGTCGTTGAGTTTTGGCAGTGCAGGAGCGTCTCGTCCAGGATCACAAGTATCGGCCCGCAGAGGTTTATGACCACAGCAGGCCTTCCAGCGGCCAGATCGTTCAGCCACTGCAGTGTGCGGCTCTGCACGGCGTCCTCGAGGTGGGCGAAGTCTACCAGCTCCATAGCCGTATTCAGCAGCAAGTCCGTGTCCTTCACCGCGCTAAGCCGTTCCATGGATCGTGCCTTGCGTACACCCGTCTCACTCGATGGCGGCTTGATGCCTGCAAGCCAGAGGGCGTCCTTGAGCTCATCATGGCCGACAGCCCGTGACAGGATCAGGGACAGGTAAGGCGAGTAGGGCACCTCCTTGAGCTTCTTCGTCCCGGCTTCTTCCCCATCACTTGCACCTGGCGCCAGGGTAGTCATGTCCAGGAACGTAGCCAGCACATGCAGGGCTGTCGCTTTTGTGGTCGAGTCTGACAGGCCTCGGACGAGACATGCGCATACCGCAAAGTGGAAGTTCTCCTCGTTGAAGTGGATGCCGTAGAAGACATCCAGCGGCAGCGCAACCTCATCAAGCTGCTCACGACCCTGCAAAAGATGTGCCACGAGCTCGGGACCACGCGTGTCGCCAGACGTGTTGATGTTTGTCAGCACCGACTCCAGGAACACAGCGGCACAGTTGAATAAGCTCTGTGGGACGAGTCGCAACAAGAACGTGGCGAGCCAAAACAGCTGGATGCCGTATCGCGAGGTCGACGGCAGCTTGGCCATCATCCGAGACAGCGCCGTCACAATTGCCACTAGCATCTCGTTGTTGGTATCCTCACCGCTAAAGCGTGCGACGCTGATTCGCAGGGCTACGAGCACCTGGTAGAGGAGGTCATCATCTACTTCCTCCCTAGCAAGGCAGCCCATGACGGAGAAGGCACGGGGCTGAATGGCCGGGTTGTTTTGGAAGGCTGTGCTGGCCACGAGACTCATCCAGCGCGACCGCCACGCGTTAGCTATGTCTGTGGATGGCGCTGCGACGGAGCAGATCTCAAACATGATCCCAGCTAGGATCTCGGTAGCCGCTAGGTTGGGCCCGTATTCCTGTGTTGTGGACATTGATGCCCCATCACGTCCTGGGAATGTGGGCATGATACTCCAGATATCAGTCCTGGTTTCCGACAAGGACTCAAGTATTCCCCTGAGTTTGGTCTGGCGCGCCTCATCCAGGTGGAAAGAAGTGCATGCCGCGTGGATGGAGTTGATCAGAAGCCTGTGTACCAGGACGCGAATGTCTGGTGAGCCGGTATTGGCAAGCATTGTGACTATGTGGAAGATCTCGGGCAAGTACATCTGGGACTGTATGCCGCTGTCAAAGGACAGCGAGACGCAGAACTGCAGCAGGATGCAGATCTCTGGCCAGACGGCATTGTCCGTCAGATACTTGCTTTGTCGCATAGATGACCGGTTCAAGGCCTTACGCAAGCGAGTGACGATCTTGCCGCGCAGTGTTATGCTGCCAATCGCCGTAACGATCGATGTTAGTGTCTCGGTCTGCTCATTTTGGAGACTTGCGCTCAATGCTGTCTTGATCACCTCCTCGAGGAAGATGTCAAGGAGTACCTCATCTCCCTGGATGGCAGGCCAGATGGTCTGCTCCAAGGTAAAGCTCAGCGTCGGGTCAGACAAGGTCACGTCAATCAGCTTTCGGAACAAACCCGCAATCTTCTCACGCCCCTTGTCACTGTCAGGCTCAGCCGCCAGGACGGAGGACCGTAGGCCAGGCAGCCATGGTGCCAGGTAAGCCAGGCTCAGCGGCTTTTGCTCCTCGGAAAAGCTGTCCCAGCCGACGAAAAACTCATTGAGGAAATCCGACGTCAGCTGTGGCTCAGCTTGAGCGAGCGTTTTGCTGATGTCCACTATGAACCGTGATGGATCCAGTGGTACCGCGATGTCTCTTGTACACACGACTTTAGAAGCCGTCGTGAAATTGAAGGCTCTGCACAAGGCGCCCAGCAAATTGTACGAAGACAAACGTAAGACATGATCCGGGCTCGCCAGATTAGTCAAAGCAAGGTTCAAAAGCGTCCCCGGCACATCTTGTGGCCGGACAAGCCTTTCAAAAGGCTTGAGTGACCGTACGTCCTTGCCATACTTGGCCTTCGCAGCGCGAATTGTCTGGAGAATTTCAGCCTTCTTAGGGCTGGTGAAGTACATGACAATCTTGCCATTATCGGCTCTCAAGCCAAATGCCGAGTCGTCATCAGGCTTAACGCTAGTAGGCGCCTCGTCGACGTCTCCCAGGCGGAAAACGTCGTTGATAGAAGCGCTCAGCCGGAAGTTTGGATGGACTTCCTGCTTGTCCGCCGTTGATACCTGAACGAATTGAGTGCCGACCATGATTCGGCAGGCGATCCTGCCTTTCGTCTTTGACAGTCGGGTGACAGGCTTGAAGTCGTACCGAGTGTCTGCAAAGACACCGATAGTCTCCTTTGGCAAATGCAGCTGACTGAAGTGGAAATGGTTCTGCAACTCCTTGATGCTGCCGATGAGGTGATACTCGATGTTGTTGGGGTTGAAAACGCTCGCGTCTTTCCTAGCTGATACCCGGAGGACACGACGAAGACATTTCCTATAGTATTATTAGCGTCATGTGTACCGTCTCATCAGACTTGGAACTTTGCTTACCGGAAAGCACTGCTCATGTTGTAGATGTATATGCGGCTCAGGTTCTTGGACAACTCCGATGGAGTAAGCAGCTCCAGCTTATGGAAGAGCTCATCCTGGGGCTCATCATTCTGCCCGTTGTAGCATGTCGCATCGATGAGTAGGCCGAATGGTCGGTGCCATAGGCGACTGGCGATCTGATTCAACTGTCAGTGGCTGCCAAGTACTCCTGCGGCCGCTCTAGATTGAGCACCTCTGCAAACTCCGGCAGGAATACGATCGAGTGAGATGCATTTCGACTCACCTTCAAATAGCAATAAATCAGAGTATCGAAGTCAATATTCTCTTCATCGATGTTTCTGAGGATAATGCAGATAATGGACAAGCCATCCTAAAGTCGAACATGTCAGCAATCGCCCATGGCTTAGAGCCTCGACGTGGCATACCTTGCTTTCTCCACCATCATACACAGCCCGCGCCGTGACGAATGATTCAGTGCTACGGAACGCATTGCGGAGCATGAAGTTCTGGAACCTGGAGTAAGCCGGTGGGCTGTTGGCTGAGATCTGCGGTCGGTTCCAGGTCACCGCCAGCGCTGGTGGCCCAAGGTGTGTGATGAGATTTCTTAGCGGCTCCAGCACAGGCGAGCGCGTGCGAGCAATCTCAGCCGGGGACCGAACGAAGTCCCTTCTTTCCTGGGAGGCGAGCCGTTGCCGCACTTGGTCCCAGTGATCATAAAGGAAGCGGTGCAACGCTACGCAAGAACCAAAGTCGAACGACTCGCTCGTGTTGGGAGAGTCTGTCTTCTCCGGGGCCACAGAGATCTCGCGGAGAAAGGTTGTGACTCTGTATATGTTCTGCGTTAGGAAGTCATTCAAGGGAAACATGTACGGCTCTTTGGCTCCGAAGAGAACATTGTTGGCCAGATTTTGCACCACCTTCGCGATCAGAAGTAGTCCTCGGCGCATCTCTTTGGATGGAGCTGATGAAACCAGGCCTTCCACTTCCGGGGCCACGATCGCCGGGCAGAAGAACCGGAGAAAGATGAAGGCACCGACGGCGGTATACTTCGCCTCAGGGAACCTCGGCATTACCGCAGAAGATATTATGTTGCAAATCTTCCGGAACGACGATGGTATGCTTACCGAAGAAGCACAAATATCATCGATGAAGACTTTCGCTACTATGCGGAGCTGCAGAGCATTCTTCTGAAGCTCGTCCTGTGATGTGACTCGGGCCGGATCCAGCTCAAGATCCAGGTCCTTGGATGTAAGCATCAGCCTCTCCAACACCTTTTGTAGAGTCGCTTTGAGATATGCTTGACCCTTCCATTTCGCGTAGATTGATAGCATTTTGGTCGCCACGCAGGTCCTTCGCAACAACTCGGACTCATTTTCTGTGTCTTCAATCTCCTGCTTGATGAGAGCCTCGAGCAAGTTGAAACTGAGACCCCTCGCCTCGAAGATATTGAGCAAGGATATCGTCACCTCGTCAACCTCGCTGCTGGGGCAGACTGCACTGATCGCGGCAGCCAAAGTCGTGTCGGTGGTTACAAGATCCAACAGCTCATCATATCTCTCCGTCACAGCTGTGTCAGAGAGATTGTTGAACTCCGTGCCCTGCATCAGGATGTTGTACAGAACCTTCACGAATGCCGTTCTTATCTCGACATTCTCGTGATAACCTATACTCAGTGAGTGCTTCAATCCGACATCGATGTTTGCGCTTAGGAGATTCGAGAGGATAGTGATGGCGAGTTCCGAGCTCGTGACGCTATCATCCCTGGCCGAGGTGCCGTGATCAAGCCTGCTTGCCTCCGCCGCTTCCAGGTTCAGTAGCGAGAGGAAACGGTTGAAGTAGGTATGGAACATTTGGGATTTGAATTCACTCGCACCGACATCTGACTGACCGTCTCCAGGTTGCAGCGGGAGGCGGAAAGTCAATTCAGCAAGTGATTTGAGACAAGCCTTGTCCAGGTCCCTCTGTATGCGAAGTGAATCATCTGGTCGTGCCGGTCCAAAGGCTGCGGCAGAATCCGCCCGTGGAGAGCGCGGCCTTGCAATCCAGCTGAAGATGTACTCCAACAACTGGTTACGAATGCGCACATCATCTCTCAAGTTCAGGTGTTCCTTCTTCTTCACCACGACTTCAGAGAGCTGGCAGACTTTGATCCTGACCATGAGAGTGTTCTTTGTGTCTGGGACACCGTCAAGGAACTTGGCGAAATTCAACGTCAGGGCGCCCAGGTGGACAGATGATGCAGCTCCCAGGTCAGATGGCCCATCGAGTCTTTCCACCAGCGCGCGAAGCAGGGAGATAGACTGTTCGGCGAAGATTATCTCGCTGTCTAAGCCCTTGGCTGCTGACTCTAGAGCACCGGTGAACAATATGTCAAGCTCCGACTCGAGTGCCTTGAACAGGGGCTGGTACAGGGACGGCGATATTTCCGAGGAAAGGACCTCACGAGTGGTCTCTCTCACGCGGACGTTACTGCAGGCAAGGAGCTGGATGCTTAACCTGAGGTACCTGTTGAGAATGGGTTCCTCCTGATTGTCCGATGACAGCTTGTCGATCCACTTCAAACTTCCAAGACTCGGGTCGTCGATTATGGCAGCCTGATCGGCTATGCATACCCCGCCAAGAGAAGCGAGAAAGCCAGAGTAGTTCCTCCACTCGGCCACCGTCACTTCAGCGACGGTCTCGGGTGACATAGTCGACACGTCCCTGGATAGGTGCAGCCATCTTTCAAATGCTATCACCCAGGCATCCAATATCGCTGCACTCGGGTACTGTATGCGCCTCAGCAGACTGCGTATTCGTTTCTGGAAAGCGACGATCCCAGTGAAGCGGAAAGAGCGCGAGCCAATCTCCCGGAAGACCTCGCCATTTCGCAGAGGCACCACTGTCGATTTGGCCGTAGCCGACGAAGCTGTCTCGATGATACGGCACTCTTCGAAGAACAGCCAAAAGCAGTCGATGACCCTTTGACATGTCTCGATATTGGCCGAACATAGAGAGACCAGTAGGAGCGTCTCTAGCCGGGTGGAAACGGCTGCCCGCTCGGGAATCTCTTCGGGCAAATTGGAAATATCTTTTATAGCTCTGAGCACCACGAGTCTAGACTCGAGATATCCATGGATGAAGCCGATACCGGCGCCAAGGTCTTGAGAGGAGACCTTGTCGCACAGGTCGCTCAACACGAGCGATGTTACTTTCCAGAACTTCTGCTTGAACTCAATCGAGTCAATCCTCTTCGAGAGACTAAGCGATCCCATGATGGTAGCACTCCCGAGGATGCGCTCCATTATTCGGGCAGCCATTCTCCGCACCGACTCGTTTGAAGTGATCAGGCAAGGCAGGAAGGATTCGAATCTCTCCTCGAAGAACTCGGTCGCGGTCGTTCCCGCGGGAACTGCGTTGAGGATATCAATAGGACAGACACAGATAAAGGCTAGTATATGTTGAAGTATGCTGTTGTTGTTGATGAACTCAAGGGCTTTGCGAGACGATCCTTGATCGCCCACATACGTCTCGACGAATATGGTCGACATTGTCTGTCATCAGAGTCAGCTTGAGTCTCCACATGCGTATTTTGGCTCGGATACGTACCTTGATTTGAGCAATGCTAAAGTCTAGTGCGAGGGTGTATAGCTCCTTATACCGCTCTGTCTCCTCTAGTCGCGCAAAGTAGGCGCTAGCCTGGACAACGGCGATTTTGTAGCCAAGGGGGGCCGTTGGGGAGAGGCAGGACGGGGCCAAAGACTCGACGCAGTTTTCATAGCTGAGGTCAGTTACGCTCACAAAGGCAGCGGTCATGAGGTCTTGTTCGAACAGGACATGGTCCGCGCCGTTGGTATTGCGACGGAAGACGGCGTCCCGGATCTCATCCTGCACGTCCAGGGCGTAGCTCATGAATGCCGAATCGCTATCGAGATCAAAATGCCGAGCGGCACGCAAGAGAAGAACGAGGCAGTAGGCCGCTTGTTCATTCTTGTTCCGGAGAGCCTTCCTCAGACCGTCTAAAAAGGCGACCTTTTTAGACATGCTGCCGCTCTTGGCTTCTCGCATGTTGCTGGCAACCTCAAACACATCTGGGAGCAGGAAGAGCAAGGTCGTCTGCAAAGGATACATCATAAACCGCCGCCTTACGCCATCCGCAACAGAATCTCCCCTTCCGCTGTCGTGTACCACGGTCTGGGTCATATCAAACAGCGTGTCCGGTCCACCGTCAAGCCTTTTGTGACGCGTATGCAGCTGTACGAACTCCTCTGGGTAGCGGTCCAGCCATCTCGTAATGAGTAACGGTGTGACTATGGCAATGGTATGCTGTGTGGGTCGTCGGAAGTGCAGGTAACTAGAGCATATCTCCTGGATGATCAGTCCAAGCTTTGGACCGTCCACCCAGAAGCAGCCTATCAGGCGCATGACGATCAAGGCAGTCTGTTCGTCATCGAAGGTTGACAAAGGCTGAGGCGGTTGGTTCTGTGAGGAGGGAGTGGTCCGGACCATATATATGAGCTTCCTAAGGTAGTCGAAGGAAATGGTCCAGTTGGAAGCGCTGACGAATTCGGCGATGATCCTGGCCTGGTACTCGAGTCCTTCGATCCGCGAATCAAACAGAGACTGGCTTTCAACGGGCTGTTCGTTAGCCAATGGTGTCGAAGGGTGGGACTGCTCAGAGCGGACAGCTACAACGACACGCTCCGATGTCAACTCGTCCAGGAGGGTCTGGTTGGAGATGCTGGTGCCCTCGGGAAGAGGCCTGGCGTATAACCTCAATATGTCGAGTATCCTGACCACCAGTGCAGAGTCCAGGCGGTGTGGGAGAGGGAGCTTGGCCCTCTGGTAGCTTCTCAGGCGAGCCTGATCCTGTCGAGAACCCAATGCATTCCAATGGCTGGTACAACAGTCGGCGATCAGACCTAATATGTAGAACTCGGAAACGAGGACATGGGGCGGATGGGCAGTAACAGCACTGGCCTTGTACGGTCTTCCCAAATCCTCCAAGAGGGACATCAAGGCCTCGAGGACGACATTGATGGATGCGATGCTGACTTTGAGCAAAGTAGAACGGGTGATGAGGACTATATCGTCTTGCGCAAGGTCTTGGCCCGTGGTGCCAGTTCGGTGTGGGAGCTATAGAGGGAAGTAAACAGAGTGTTAGCATGGTGGTTCAATGTTGAAGGCATCCAGACACGGCCTCGGTGCTGTGTTGCGTTCCTGTCCGCCTTTCCTGTCTCTTCCAGCCAGAGGTTTGGGCGTCTTACTCTCGTGGTAAGCCTCTCTACGAGGCACCCGACCAGGGTACCATCAGCGTTCATTGTGCTGAGAGACGAAAGGGCGTGTCTCCCTCTTTCGCATGTTTAAAGTAGCATGCCCTCGGCTGGGCAGCAACGGAGTCGGGCGTGGCCTCGCGGTGGGCTCGGCGAGGGAGCGCGAAGAAGCCGAGGAGGTTTTACAGGGCAATTGATGGTGCGAGGATGCGAGGGGTGACCAGAAGACTTGGAAGTCGAGCGATTGACTGTGTGGTAGCACCGTGGAAGTGGTCGTGGGCAGATTGAATCGTGAATCAACAACGTGCGCCTGTTCTCGCGATGGGGTCGGAAAAGTGGAGTTCAGGTTCTCTATCGCAACTCAGCGATGGTAAACGAGAATGGCAATGCAACACAGCGGGATATTGATACGGCTGGGGGGAAAAACTCAGGCACGATGAAACTTGTCGACTGGATGCTCATTTATCTGCATCTGTACGGGTGTGTATCGAAAAAGAAGGCATGCATTGCGGCGGAGGTCGACGTGCATGAACACGTCCAGTTGCCGTGCAAGATCGTGGCAGCGTGGCAGCGTGGCAGCTCTCCTCTCCTCGTGCAGTGCAGTGCAGTGCAGTGCCGCACTCGTGCTGCCGCACCTGCTCTTGTCTGGTCTGGTCTGGTCTGCCCTGCTCTGGTCTGCCCTGCTCTGGTCTGCTGGGCTGGGCTGGGCTCGGCTGGGCTGCACTGCTGTCAAACGTGCTTCGAGGTTCCCTCATCTGCCGCGACAACCAAACAAGGACCGCCTGGGTAAAGTCCGTCGAGTCTGAGACCTTCTAATCGCACACTATTCCTGATTGGGCCCTCAGCTCGGTAGTGGGTAGCGGTGGGGTAACAACGGGGTAGAAACGGTGGGCTCGGGGCCCGAGCTTCAGGGTCCCAGGGACTCTCTCCAGGGATGCTGAAATGTGCCCCTGGCAGACACCTTCCAAGGCACGCAAGGTTCCTGATACATACATACATATTTCAACCTAACGTTGTTGTTGATTCCAAGGTTGTTGACACCCTGCGTACCTGCAGTACCTTGCAGCATTCGGCTTCTTCCTGGCACCCGCCTGCTGAGCGGCAGGTTTAGACGACACGAGTTGCGGCCGGACCTTCAAGATTGAGCTTGATGGAGCCTCGATGCCCACCGCCGTCAAGTCCCCAACAAACACATTACTAGACGATAACCAAAGGTATCCTCTCGTCTCGTCTCATCACGTCTCGTCTCGTCATGGGGTAGGTATGAATTGTTATGATGCCTAGAGATCCTAATAATCATCAGCAATTATCATCAGCAAGAGTCGCGAAAGAGGATGCTCATGGATGATAGTCCCAAGCGTTGTCGAATCATGTTGACCTCGCGCTACTTTACCCGTTCGGTATCTTGCCTAGCAGGGGCATGACTACATGTCCTCCTTTCCTTGGGAAATGGACTTTCAAGGTTCCTTGATCTTCCCGGACCCATCAATGGACAGCCAAGGACTGTCACAAGCGATCGGCCGCGGCCAGCAGGTTAAAATGGGATTGGGGGCCAAATGCTATCTACATCAATCAAATTGATGCGCCACACAGCAAGAAGAGGGTTCCTTTACGGGGAGTCATAAACCGCCAAGGGGCCTCCAGGATTGTGGGCCGCGACGCGCAGCCACGGCCGCTCCTAATATCAATGTAGCGCCTTCTCAACGTCAGCGTAAGCATTCTACCTGCCTTTCCTCTTCCACAACACTTCAACAAACACCAACAACTCAAATTCCGCCCGGCTCAGACTGTACAACAAAGACCACCGAACCAACCAGTTTCGACAATGTTCTCATGTTGCTTCACTGCAAGGAAGGGCGGAAATGAAGCTCAGTCGAGCGAACATGGCGTGCCCTACACCCAGGAGGCGCCAATCAAAGAGCAAGCCAAGTCCTACGTCCCGTCGTGGCAGAGGGAGGAAGGTACCGTATCGACAACAGGACTGAGGAAGCCGTCAAACGCTGGGCGAAATAGGCCGGGCACGACCTCCGAGCGCAGGAAGAAGAATGAGGTTCTGCCGACTGACTACCTCTACTTTGGCGACGGGACATCTGGTAACCCCGCTAGCAACAACACCTCATGTAAACTTCATCCGCAAAGTGCCAGTTCAAACGAAGCCGCATCTTCTCAGCCGGGATCGGGGTTTGCGTCTGGGAAGGACAACAGCGGATACACAGCCACCGGACTCAACAATAATTCCCAGATGGGTTACTCGAGCCTGACTTATGGGGGATCACTCCAATATGACTACGCTGGCACACAACCATTTTCTCCTGGGCCTTGATCCAGGAGCGCAGGGTTTCACATGCTCATTTGAGACTACAACTGGAGGTGCCTCGCAGATATGCACAATTGCAGTTTGGCAAGGCACCAAGGCGCAACCCCCTTGTTGTGGACGGCATTCGAGCATGATACCGCTTTTGAGCGACCTCACAAGCCTCACAACATGTCTACGGTAAGTATTGCCAAGCCATGTGGATGTTGGAGTAGTGTGCTGCAATTTGTGACTTACAAACCTTAGGCTGGGCACAGAGAGCAGACCTGGGGATAGAGTACAGGAACGCGGCCTCAAGGAGGCTTTTTCCTGTACGAATAAGCAACCCTTTTCAAGGATACTGTCTTTTATACTTCTGGCCTGCTTGAACCACAGCCCAGCTTCGTGCAACGCTCTAGGGGCTTCAAATGCACCCCTCCGAGTGCTGTCACCAGTGCTGAAAGTTAGGGGGTGGATAATAAGCGATATATGCAGACCACAGTCTGCTCAGCCTGGAGACCAGGTCAGCTCGTCGAAGCTCGTACTGCACCCGTATTGGGCGCTTCAGGGACTGTCTTTCCCACCTCAATATGGGATACCCGCGTCTATTTCGAGCCTGATAGCGGCTCCGTCGCGCTCCTGTAAAGACCAAGATGACTGTCGGCAAGGCTGTAAACCAATTGGGTTAATTAACCTGCAAGACAAGAGTTCAGTGGTGGTATAAAGCTTCAAAGCGGCTGTCGAATCCGGAAACATTGCTACATTGGGCAGGGAGGAGTTTCTAGGCGTGGGTCGCTGTATATTGCTGTACTATCTGGTGGAAGGTGACTAGAAGTTACGGGTCGTAAAAGAGATTCCAGCGACGATGTGTATATATATCACCTGCACGTCGTCTGGCCAATACCAGCGTTGAAGTGCTCAGAGAGGCAAGCGGCCGTAGGCTTCCAAGCTTGCTTCCATACTACACTGACAGAGAAAGAATAAGAATACGGAACCAGATATAATGAATGTGATATGTCCTACACTGCAACCATGGCGAGAGCGTTCTTTCTACTTCGATGCAAACCCAAATTTGTGCACTTCCTTTTGACATGTGCCCCCTTGATCCATTCGTGTGTACTATGCCCAACATAGTCAATCCCCCTTCCAACCTGCCAATGCCAATTTATAGAAACTCGTTTCTAGCGGCGATATCCATTGTTGTTGCCGTACCCACGATCATGACCTCTGTCACCGCCATATCCACCGCTGTAACCATTGCCGCCCGGGGGAGGCTGGTATCCTTGGCCTTGGTATCCTCCTCTACCACCTCCTCCACCGTAGTACTGCCCAGGAGCTGGAGGCGGCGCGCCGTAGCCACCGCCGCCGCCATTGCCGTAGCCCTGGTTGTATCCTCCACCCCCGTAGCCGCCACCGCTATATCCACCATACCCGCCGCCGTTACCATAGGAATGAGCCGGCGGGGGCGGGGGTGGCAAGCCGTTTCCAAAGCCAGCAGCCCCAGGCGGCGGAGGGATCCAATTTGGAGGGGGTGCCGGATACCCACCACCGTTTCTGGGAGGTTGGGAGTAGTTGTCCCGGCCACCATAGCCTCCTCCAGACGGTCCTCGATCGGATCCACGACCTCCACCTTGGTAGGTTCGTCCTGGGCCATAGTTGAACTGCTGATTGCGGCCCCGGTAGTTGTTCCCACCCAAAGGCACACCACCGTAGCTTCTGCCTGACCTGCGAGCCTTGTTCCGCAACTCTTCGATGTCGTTGCGGTCAAGGGCTGGTGTCGGCAGCTTGACACCGCGAAGTAACATGGACTTGTGCGTATGCGCGCTGCTGGGCATTTCGTAATGGACACTATGTATCATTAGCAACTATTCATGAATGACCATGAGTGGTGTCTTGGTTTGATAGCTTACCTTAAGGAGCGGTCGTAGTCAATGTCTGGCATTGCCTTCCTTTCAAGGGGGTACGTAAGTGTCCCATGGGGGAGGTAATCTGCGATCTTCTCGATCTCGCCCCCGAGACCGTCACTTGTTCTTGGGTTGAGCGTATACTTCGGCGCCCCTTGCTTCTTGGAGTAAAAGTGAGTAATGATCTCATCGTATAGCTCTGGGTGGGAATCCGATAGTATGAGAACATCTTTTCCCATTTCATTCCTCGCGATCTCATCCGCGGTCATCAACTCGTACTTCTTGTCCATGGCGGTCAAGAGTCGAGGCATGTCGATGAAGGGAAGAAGCGCAACACCCTGCCATGCCATCTTCTTCCCGTTCAAGTCAATCTGGAAATCCTCTGGATAGAAATCGATGATTTCGCTCTTCTCATTGGTCATGAGATCATGGAAAACCTCGGGAATGGAGTGTCTTGAAGCTGCGGGTAGAACGCTCATGAGTTGCTCGTACGGCTTAGATATCCTTCCTTTCTTGAAGTCGATCTTGACCTTGTCTAATTCCACAAAGTCTGCCGCGAAAGGTGCGTAGTGGTAAGGGTAGTACCACTCCCAAGAGGGGCAGCCTTGGAAGTAGTACATGAGCACCCATGCCAGACCCTCCACGTATGCATGCGCCACCGATTTACGGAATTCGGTATCCTTTGGGTCGACGTGGAACTTTTGTTCGTAATACCTGTCGGCATATCCATCCTCCCAGAGCCTTACGCTGTCAGTCGGACCATCGTCTTCAGGAGCTGCCGGAGTAGCGGGGCCTGGACTGTCGGTACTGGGGGTACTGGCGCCGTCCTGCTCAATAAGTTCTGCCTTGCGCTTGAGTCCAGCCGACGGCTGAGTTTCCTGCGTTTGCGAGTCATCTTCGCCATTCGCGGACTCCTCTTTAGGCTCTGAGGTTTTGCCCTTTAGTATTTGGCTCTTCAACACACTGGCCGCGCTCTTATTAGCTGTGTTAGCACTCTGCAGTGAGCTCCGGTTGACAACCATGTCGTGAGTAATCGCTTTGGGTATGGGGCCAGGCAAGCTCGATATTGGCATGAAGGCTGCGCCAGGAGCAAGGCCAGGAACCATGTTATCCACCTTCGTGGCTCTGCTTCTGCCATGAGATGGTCCTTCATTCCGGCCGCCACCATTTCGCTGTTCATTGAGCTTCCTCCTCTTGAAGCTGGCTTCACGGCGATCCTCTGTCTCCTTCCTTCTGCGGAATATAGCATCCTCCTGTTTGGCCAGTCCAGCCAATATAAGCTGTGCCCGTTCCAGGTCGCAGTGTCCGTCTTTGGTGAGGAAGCCGCCCATATATGGCAAATTGTCTTTCCAGATGGCTGTAAGTGTATCAATTCCGTTCTCCCGGATCTCAAGGGCAGGAAGATGAGGCAAGAAATCGTTGCCCACAAAGAAGCACATGAAGACCCAGTCATCAATAGCGCGCTCGATGTCCCAACGGAAAGGAAGATCGGGCACACTGAGTTCGACAGCGAGATATTCGCGGAGGATAGAAACATGAAGCCAGATGAAGGGCTTCAAGGGAACAGCGTTGTCCTTGCCGTCGAAATCGGTGTCCTTGTCCCTGGATTCTCCACGGCAGTTTTGGGCATCATGGCCCTTTTGCCCACACAACTTACACATTCTGGTCCTGGTGTCTTGGGCAAAGACATCCTCACGTAAGACACGGAAATGAGGCTCATGAGTAGCCAGTCCAAGCATAATGAGATCGGCATCTAGACCATAGATGACATGGCGAGTGTTTGGATCATGGTCTGATGAGGAGCGCTGGGAACGAACAAAGTTCATGATTTTGTGTTCACCTTCGCCAGGGACGGTCGCATCGGAGATGATGACCTTCATCTTAGCCCATGCTGGATCGGTGTTCAATTTGTAGCTGCACCAGTATCTCAAGCTGGATGCCAGAATATCCATGAAGGGTGTACCAGGTGTGATGGAGTTGGAGTCAAAAGCTTTCTTGACAACCTCCTCGGTAGACTCTGCGGGATGGTGACCACCATTCTGTTGCTTCAGCAGGGTGATCAACTGTTGCTTGTCTTCCTCTTTCTCCTTTGCCTCCTGGGCGGCACGGAAACGTCGGGAACGTTGCTGGTTCATTTTGGCACGAGGAGCGACACCATCTGAGTAGAATTGTTAGCCTGGTGACAGCTGTAGGGACGGGGCGCAATTTTGACTTACCAACAGCGATCATGAGCAGCTTGCGCGGCCTTACCATGTTGACCACTCGGTCGGTGTATTTGAATATCTCAACCATCATCTCCTCCTCATCCTTCGGTGGAGGCCTATCCTCGGGATGTGAGCAGGGGTGGACAATGCCATTCATGTCCAGGTACAGGTTGTCGAATTCTTCACCGTTCGGGTTGGGGCGAGTGGCGTCAACAGGAATGACCGTGCCATCGTCCATGGTGATGGGCTGGTCTTCGATCACCGGAGAGATGATCTTGGGGTATTTGGTCGAAAGCCATCGAAAAGCCGCGGGAATACCCATGTTGTCAGGTGTGTGTGCGTCGATGCGCTTCTACCAGCACTGTTGGCTCGGATAGGGTGGGATTGGAAGGAAAGGCAAGTATCGAGTGGCCGCCGCGTCGTAACAGATCAAGCAATGCACTTCTGAATAGATGCGATACTGAATTCGAGATGAGTAGCGATGGGCCTTGTATGTAATGTCGTTCCGCGATAACAAACGTGCCCTGGGAGATGTTTAGAGATGCTGCCTGCAGTTTACACTGATCAGTCTGCAATGCGCCAGGATTATCGAACACGGTCGATATCGAAGGCGTCAGTTGTAAGAGAGATCAAGCCGAGGCCGAGAAGAAGAAGTCTCTGGCCTGGTGAGTGTGTAGTACGCAGGTCGGAGAACACAGGACCTGGTGAGGATGGAAAACGTCGAGGGCCGACGAAGGTGTTGATGTAAAGCGGGAAGTTTTAGAAGAATGCGACTTTCCAACTTTCGAGTACCTTAGAACTGCAATGCGGCTCTAGCGCACGGGCCCTCTCGAGAATTCCAGGGTCTTGCCAGATACGGGAGTAGCTCTAACCCAGATAGGTTGCCTAGGTGCTGTAGATACCTAGGTACCTACATAGTTATAATATATCTGCGTGGGTACTTAGGTAGGTATGTAGGTACTATAGTGAGGTATAATATATACGGATATACCTACCAACCTACCTAGGTACTTACCTACCTAGGTGCCTACTTAAGTACCTAAGTACTCAAGAATTTAGGTAGATGCATACCTTCCTAAGTATATAAGTACCTACCTAGGTATGTAGGTAGTAGGTAGGCACCGCTACTGTGAAGCAGGTGTCTGGTCTCTCTAAAGAAGCTACAGGGAGATTATAAAATCATCTACTGCTAGTGCATGTGATTAGACATTGTGGATTGCGTGCCCATGTCGATGATGAAGAAGTTCTGTAACTCAGGCTGGCCAATATGCCGCGAGCATACCAGGCGTGACCGGATATACCTTTTGGTGAAAGAAGCAGGCTCCAGGGGGATTATTCGGGTTAGTGGGGTGGCTTAGGCGTGCTCGGGTCCCCCTGTCCGCTGTGCTCGCACCCCTTTTGCGGACTCGGAATGATGATCTACTATTTGGTAGTCAGTCTTTCAGATTGACGACGATATTCCGTGATTCCCATTGAAACCCCAATTTGACCATGTGGCACTGAAAACCTTCTGACGACTGCTCAGCCTCTAATTCACTCTCCCGCTTCTCTAGGAAGTTGTCGCTCCTTTAAACCCACTGTGATACCACCTTGCTGTTCCCTACCCGGATTGCGTCTTTGTTCATCAACAACAACAACCTTGGAACCAACATCAACGAACCCACTCGAACTACAACCCTACCTCTGTTCCTGCGAGAAACCCGAAAATTTCTGTACCCTCGGCTCTGTATGATGCTTTGACATCAGTCTCTAGTGTAGAAAAAGCTTGAAGGCAAGGATGAACGGGGTCTCAACCGGCACCTATGGCTATGAGGGCCTTCTGTCCCCAGCCCAGGGCGTGGGCCCGGGAGGGAAACAGATCTTGGAGGGATATAGAAACGATGTGGTCAACGGCTTCGCGCCAGAAAACCCGCGATATAACCCTGTTCGTCACGCCCCAAACTCTACTACAGACTCACTCCCTAACGTTTCCTACTAACAGAGCCTCCAGCTGAACACCGACCGACCGCAAAGCTCATTACATGTCGACCTCAAGGATCCGATTCAAGTACACCTGCTCACGGAGACCGCCTTGACGGACAGCAAAGAATGGGAGATCCTGTCGCAGGAAGAGGTGGACGACCTCAAGAAGCAGATCCAGTACCTGACGGTGCGCATCGAGCAAGCGCGTGCAAACTTGGCCATTCAGACCAAATATCGGGATGCCGCGATATCCATGTCAAAACTGTACACGGCCGGGAAGATAGGTAACCGAGCTACCGTCGACCCAAATGCGCAAGAGACGGCCATGGAAAGAATGGAGAGCGAGCGGGTGTGTGAGGAATTGGCGACGGAGCTGTTCAACCTGGAGAAGGAGGCTCTGACACCGCAACGTCGACTGCTTCAGCACACGGCCGCCATATTACAGCTGACGCACAAGGCTTCGTCCAGGAAACAGCCATCTCCGGCCATGCTGAACGGCATACCACAGAGCCCCGAGAGTCTTTATACATACACGAATGGACGGAATAGTATGCAGTTTCCCAACGACGACCTGGACAAGGCCCTGTACTTCCCATTGGATGAGCCTGAAGACTTTGGCCGGCCACCGAAGAGCGATATTCCCATCCCACCTCGGTCGCCAGTCCGGGAGCGGTCGAACCAGCTACGCGATGAGGTGGAAACGCTGAAGAAGCAGAACGCAGGGCAGATGGACATCATCACTAATACGGAGCGAAATCTCGAAGACCTGAACAACCGGCTGCGAGAGTTGGTGGTCCAGATGGATCCCACAAAGAATGCAGACTACGGCCCAGCGCCCTCCGGAAATATCGAACCAGGGGAGTTGTTAAATAGTCAGCTGGACTACCTGGGTCAAGGTCTTGACAGTATTCTTCAAGACTCCCAGGCGCAGGCAGACAGCATCGCATCACTCCGGCAAGCCGAGGAGCGGTTCAATTCCTTGAATCGCCAGATCCACGAGGCTATCCAAACAGCCGATGGCGATCACCCCGCCCCGCCTGAAACCACCGGCTCGGGGCTGGACGAGCACTTCGACTGGGTCGATTCATCCCTGTCTGTTTTACAGGCACAACTGGCCAAATCTGCAGCAGCATCTGGTGAGGCAGAGAAGGTAGATCAGATCGAGGCTATCCTATCGGGTCTGTGGAATATGATTCAATCAGGCTACGCAGATATCAACCGGCAAAGGGAAGCTCGGAGACAAGTACGTCTTGGTCAAGGTGTGGAAGATGAGGATGAAGACGACGTATCCGCAGATGAATCCTTCGACTACGAGGAGCCTTACTCACTGGACGCATTCTCTGCTAAGGTGCAGTGGTTGTTCCGACAGTCCACGAGTCTAAAGGAGCAAAAGGCGGTGCTCAAGAGACAGATCAAACAACAGCGCGGTCTGAACAATAAGTCGGATTCTGAGAAGGACCAGGAGCTGAGGAGCAAGGTGGAGGAGCTTAACAGGACGAAGAACCTCCTGGCGTTCTGTGAGGAGAGCACTCAGCAAGCCAAGGCGGAAGCCGCGGAAGCTCAACAGAAGCTTTCCCAGGCCCTTGCAGACCTGGACACCATGCAAGTCACGCAAGCAGCCAACGAAACTGCAGCGACGTCAGCCGTTCAAGATCAACTGCGAGACCAACTCCGAGAGCGGAATGCCAAGGTTGCCGCTCTGGAAGCAGACACTAGGGCACTACAGGATAAGTTGGAGATTGTCGAGGCTCAACTGGGACCCATGACGGAGCAATTGAGGGAGGTAGACGACATCAAGCAGTCCGCCCAGGATGAGAAATGGAAACTTGAGGAGCAGATCAAGGTTAAGGACGAAGAGTTGGAGAAGGTCAACTTATCGCTGGTCGAGCTCAAGACGGAGCTCACCATCGCCAAGGCCGAGCTGGAAGGAGCCTACGGGTCTCGCTCGGAGCGCGCGGCCGAGGTGGCAGCCATGACCAAGAGGAAAGAAATGCAAGAGATGGTGGTGCAGACGGAGAAGCTCAAGAAAGAGCTGGAAGCCACGTTGAAGGAGCTCGAGGATTTGACCAAGGAGACGCTCGCGTCGGAGAAGGAGAAGGTCGAATTAGAAAGCCGTCTTGATGAAGCAATGTCAAATAAGTCCACGCTGGAGTCGGACATTGCCGCTTTGAGGGAAAGGTACAACGCGGAGGTCAACAAGCTCAAAGAGCAGCTGGAGGCGGAGATGTTCAAGGCGGGTCCGAATGCTGCCGGTACCGGGCCTCGAGCTGGCGCTTCCATGCTCAGCGAACAGTTTCGCAACACGATGAAGGAGGAGAGGAAGAAGTTCCAAGAAGAGATCAGGGTAAGCCTTGAAGCATTCACTTTCATGCTGGACGCAGAAGCTAACACATCCATAGGAGGAGCAAGCCAGGCGCAGGAAGCTGGAGGAGGAGCTCCGAGCACTCAGGAAGGCTGCAGGGCCAGGCAAGAGTTCCCTGAGTCCACGGTAACAATGGGTATTCGACAAGCCCTGCGTATATAATGTTTAAAAAGACCTTGGGTAGTCCTTGGGTACATACATGACGTGTATGGTGTATAATTCTTATTCTGGCTCTTTCTTCTTGGATATGTTATACTAGCAGACATTTACATCGCAGAAGGTGTTATCATGGTTGATGGGGGATGCATACTGCATATACGATTATCAACCTGATCGCAGCGCACATTGCAGATCCTCATAAATAGATAACTGTTAAACTGATAATAATGTACTACCTTACATTGTGTGGATTGGTGTAATACTAGGTAGCTTGACATGCCAGACCGGACAAGAAAGGGGCAGATGAAAGGGGTGTGTGGATAGGGGAGGTTTAAAGGAAGAGGATGAGAGTACATTGACGTCCAATCTGGTGTGCTTGCTATGTGCAAAAGTGTACCTTGTGAGCAGCCTCCCGAGAGGCAAACAGGCAGGTACCTTGTGGCTGTAAGAGAAGAAATAAAGAGGAGGCCCATGAGGATGTATTGGATTCAGAATGGTACTGACGGATAATAGCCACTGAGAGTGCCTTATGGGGTGCCTACTAAGTACCTAGGTAGGTACCTAAGTAGTTCTGATCCCGGCTATTCAGCATTAGCTCCTCCAGACTTGCAGGACCCGATCCCTGCTACATTGAATTTCCACCTGCCTGCCGCACGTGCGTGCGTGTTAACTGACGGTTCCTATCTAAAAGAGGACGTCTGTCCACCCTTGAGCCTTCGATTACGTGCCACCTTCGTCCTCAAGATTGAGTTGGAGTGTATGCACAGCTTCAAGGTCCTCCCAATGACGCAGTCAATGGTTTGATAAACCGCCGACTTACTCTGGACGGGCGTTAAGCTTTCCTCAAGTTATCACCCTTACTGGCCGGGGCTTGTGCTTTATCTCCGTGGTCCATCCCTCTCTCGTTCCCGAAGGGCTTGCTTTATGGAATGATCCTGCTCTCGACATCAGATCTTCACAATGCCTAAGCAGCCCGTCGTCTGCGGGCGGCCGGTGCCCCGGGTCTCGTCCCGTCGCGTATCCGTCCTCCTCGCGAGCCTCGCCATCTTCGCCGTCTTCAGCCTCCTCTTCACGGCGCCCTCCTCCATCCCAGGACCTAGTCTCTCCACGTCAGAACGCAAGTTCTCCATGTCTATACCGAAGTGGAAGTCGCTGCCTTCATGGAACCCTTTCAAGGCGCCAGCACACGCGCCAGTGCGGCAGGCCAACGACACGGATGGGCAGTCGACGTGGTTCTCGGACTGGAGGTGGCTCGCGATCCCTTTCAGCTCGAGCTATACGCTTGATGAGAACAGGGCTCTACTGCCTGTCATGCCGGAGAGGACGGCTATATACTGCTACTACGACACTACGATACAGAGGGAAGAAGGGGTCAAGAAGGCGGAAAGCGAAATTCTACTATCATGGCGGCGGGCATGGTGGGCTCAGGGCTTCAAGCCCATTGTCTTGAGTGACGCGGAGGCAATGAACAACCCACTATACGAGCAGCTGCAGCGGATGGTTGACATCAAGCCCGAACTGAAGACCGACGCGATGAGGTGGTTGGCCTGGGAGAATATGGGCGGCGGGTTGCTGTCGCACTACCTGGTTTTCCCCATGGCGGCTCATGATGACCCGTTGCTAAGTTTTCTACGTCGAGGCACACACGAAGGTATCATGCAATGGGACGGGCTCCTGGCCGGGTCCAAGCAAGACATTACGGCCGCGATCAAGGCCGGTCTGGGTAGCTCCAAGATGAAGGACGCACAGGATTTCCTCTCTGCTGTGGTAGAAAGCCAGAACGAGCAGCAGAAGGTTCGAGTGCAGGTGGGAACCGGATCATTGGCTAATTACGACGCCAATGTTCTACAGGCCAAGTATGAAAAGGTTGCTAAAGCCATCTTGGATAACCGCGCGACTGGACTCGGGGCCTTGAATCATCTCATCAACTCTCACTTGCACCTCACATGGCAAATCAACTTCAACAAGGGCATTGCTGTTCTGAAGCCGCTTCCTCATCACACAACGACCATGGTCCAGCCCGCAGTCGAGCTGGCCAACCGTCTGCAGAAATGTACCGAGTCCCCAGTTCAGTCCTCGTGTCCACCGAACAAACCCAAGTGCGCACCCTGTGTATCGGCAACTCCCCTGAAAATCTCCAGCCCCTCGAGATACCGCAACACGACCGGCCTCTACACCATTGGCACCGTGCCCCACCCGTACACGCTCCACACCTTGAACGAGCTCAGGGACAACATCGACATCCCCTGGGTCCGCCGCAACTGCCCCCGCGACGCCTGGCTCGCCGAGGTGACGAAGGAGTACCTCGGCACCGGCGTGGGCGGCGCCCCGCGCGTGCTCCACTTCAAGGAGGCCGTCGCAGCCGAGTTCGCCGCCTCCAAGTCCATCTGGCTGCCCGCGGAGCAGGACCTACCGGACGATCTGGACTGGCACTTTGGCTTCGAGATCCCGACCGAGGGTCTCGACACGGGCAGGTCGGAGACACCCGTGCCCGGCCCGGAGAGGAGGCCGCAACCCGTACACGACCCAGCCGACGGCCCTGTTGCTAACCCTCAGGAGTTGGAGAAGGAGCCTGCGCTGCTGAGGAGGGCCAAGGATGTGATCGGGGCCAGCAAGGACAAGGGGGACTTGGCCGTCCGGAACGCGATCGAGGCGTGGAACCTGGCGGATACGGAGGCCTGGAAGTTTGCGAGGGCGTTCCTTGGTAGAGAGAGGGTAGAGAGGATAAAGTTTGAGGAGGAGGAGAGCAAGTACGCTGAAGGCGTGGGCACTGAGAAGGACAGGAGGGGGGTGACCGGTTGGGTGAAATTATGATGCGTGATAGATACTAAGTACCCAGCCAGTAATGTTATATTTGTGCGGATTATTGCATTGATGGTTTAGCATTGACTTATGTTCACGGTCGAAGGCAGGGGCGTAGGAGTTTACTCAAAGACTGCTTAGGTAGACAATGAGTCACATTCATATTGATTCCATGTCTTATATTGTTTCTTGGTGATTCTCTAGGCTGACAAGATGACCTCTGGCCTACCCATGAACAGAAGTAATGTGCTAAGGGCTTTTATTTAAATCATCGAGTACTTTTTTGTTTGATATGATATATATGAACCCGCCCACTCTTGTAGAGTTTGTGTTTGATGTATAATATACAATATCAACATTGACCGTAAGTATTGAGGACGCCACAGGCAGCACCATAGACATACCTCCGGCGTAAGTGAATTGCCAGCAAGGTAAACGAGCCGCTTCCAGAAACCATCCAGGGCGCTGTACTCTCCGTCCTGAGCAATAGCAGCGGTCGCAGTCCTATCTCGCCTCCTCACTTTGCACGCGATGGGTCGCCGCCTTCCCCAAAGGTCCCCCTATGTTTCACCCGGTCCAAGCACTTCTCGTCGTCATCCCCGCCCGCGGACTTGGACACGTCCATGTACGAGACCAGCGCCGTCCTGGCGGCGACGACGACCTTCTCCGCGTGGTCCAGCGCCTGCTGCAGCGCCTGCACGGTCGGGTCCTCGGCGTCCAGGGAGACGGAAGTGCGGAGGGCGGGCGGGTCCGGCTGCTGCTCTGGCGGTGTCGTCATTTGCGACGGCAGGGCGCTGGCGGCCGCTGTTGTGCCGTTGCTGGTCGCGGGCTGGGCCTTTCGCTCTTCCTGCCCCTTCTGCTCCCTCTTGAGCTCGCGGATGTGCCCGGCGAGCCAGTAGCCCTCGAGCTGGGACGGGGACATGTCCCTGGCGCCGCTGATGATGCCATGGCAGGAGGGTGTCCCGCAAGCACAGTCAAAGGGCTGGGCCATTTCCCACTCTGTGGAGGGATAGAAGAACTGTGACCGTGTTTAGTAACTGCGTCTAGCTGATTGAAGCCAATCTCTCCGGGTAGAGGGATTTACTCACTGTCAGTTCATCGTTTGGTTTCAGGCCCTTTGGACCAGCTAGGACGTGTCCATTCTCAACGTCCATGATCTATTGGCATGTCAGAACCCCACGTATCCATCTCATAGGGCAATACACAGTCCCGCCTCGCTGTGGTGTTGTTCCCTGAGGGGGTTTCAGGCTCCGGCTTGACAAAGGGAACTGACCAGAGACGGCTCACATGAGTGATTCATATACAGAAGGTCACTGTTCAGGTTGATATGCTTGTCGCGACCGACCTGGACCGTCGCGTACGTTGGCTTCTCCGCGATGGTACAGGGAGGATAACTCAAGTCCGCAAAGATGCCAAACGGTGCCACGGCAACCTTTGAGAGGCTCTTGGACGTGAAGTGTCCCTCATCGATGATGACATGCTGTACGTCAGGGTGTGAGGGCTGCTGCCAGTGAGGTTTCAGGGCCGCCATAGTGTCGAGTCAAGGTGCCAGTACTGTACTTGATTTCTTCGGTGTGACTAGTTGGGGCCAGTCTCACAGAAAGTCGAGGTCCTTAAATCCAGGGGTGGTCGAGGTTATGTCTCCATTCACAGTCCACATCCCCCCCCCTGGCCCCTTACCCAATTCCGCACTAGACCGAGCCTTGGAATATCCACTTCTGGCGCTGTGATGCTGAGAGCTCCCGAGAGCTCGGATCTGGGTGGGACCAGATACGACGCAGGAGCCATGCATAAAACAGTGAGGAGAAGACACTCGTGTTAGGGCTTCAGAGATGTGTATTCGTTCATTTAATTGGCTAAAAGTCGAAAGGGGATATGAAATATATTTCAAAAAAGAGCTAGCACGCCTGGGTATCCTGGGTAAATGAACAACAGGTTGAAGTCTGGTATCGCCCAGAGCACGTTTAACCGAGGTGAAGAGAAGGGTGCTGAACGTCTGTCTACCAGTGAGATCCTGCAGGAAAACACCGAATGGAGCGACACGACCTTCATCGGAGACACGCGGTGTCAAGTCAAATCACGCAACCTTGGATTATTTGGGATCTGGGCATGGGCAGCCGTCCGGGAATGGGACACTGGCCTCGACGGTGTACACGTTGCGAGTGTGTGATGATCCAGGCCGGACTCAAGCATGTGCTTCTCATACGCAGCTTGCCCGCTGATCTCGAAGCAGCAAGACTAGTACGAGTATGGGGATGATTTTTGATTCCTGGTACGGGCCAGTGGTCCAAAAGGAAAGAAACTGATGCCAGATCCAGCTGCATCCTATATGTACAGATCAGGCACCTCGCAGTATGTAAGTTCACGTCGTATAGGCCTAAATGTAAGATGGAGCAGATGTTCACGGCGAGGCGAGGCTTCTCTCTTCGGCCTGAGTGGCTGTGTTTCTGCACGGCATACAATTGCAATCTCGTAACTGGTTGGGCACTCGTCTAGAGAGTCAAGCCTGAATGATTGACCTTCTGCTCGCATAAACCGAGATGCTCTGATCGCGTGGCTGCATTGCATTGTTGATTATGATTGGATAGCCATGCAACAAGGCGAATCGAAGGAATATCGGGGTTGATCGAGTCCGGGCAGGACGGTCCTTATGTGCGAGCCTCGAGGTCGACAGCGAAGGAGGAGGGAGGAGGAAGACCGAGGCATAAAGTCTGGGGTAGCAAGCCACATGTGGCTTCAATCCTAGCCACATAGCCACACAGCCTCTTGTCTTAGTCATCAATCACTGGGCAACCTCGGGCCCGTGCCATTTTTAGCACTGACGACCTGGCAAGTCAGTAAGCAGCCTGGAGACCTCGAATGTCCAACTTGGAAGCTCCATCCAAATCCAAACCGCTGACGACAGACAAATCGTTAAAGCTGCTGCTGTCTGGAGCTGCACCACCACCATCAAGATGGCTCCGACAACCGATACTCCGTTCCGCTCTGCGGATATGAGTATGGTGCAGCTGTACATATCCAATGAGGTCGGGAGAGAAGTCGTTAACGCCCTCGGTGAGCTTGGCTTGTGCCAGTTCCGAGACGTAAGTTATGCCTCGTCCGTTCTGGCCACGAGCATGAACCCGATGCACGGCGACTGACCTGTCTGGATACGCAGTTGAACGGAGAGCTTAGTGCCTTCCAGCGAGCATTCACCCAAGAGATCCGACGACTCGATAATGTCGAACGTCAGCTGCGCTACTTCTATGCGCAGATGGAGAAGTCAGGCGTCCCCCTAAGGAAGCTCGACCTCGACACGGAGACCCTCGCCCCACCTACCACCTCCGAGATCGATGAGCTCGCCGAGCGAAGCCAGGGTCTCGAAAATCGTATCTTCCAGCTCAACGACAGTTACGAGACCCTCAAGAAGCGTGAGGTCGAGCTGACCGAATGGCGATGGGTCTTGCGAGAGGCCGGTGGCTTCTTTGACCGCGCCCACGGCAACGTCGAGGAGATCCGTGCCTCCATCGACGAGGACGATGCACCGCTTCTGCAGGACGTTGAACACAACAACTCCGCAGCCGATGTGGAACGATCCTTCTCGGGCATGAACATCGGCTTCGTTGCTGGCGTCATCTCGCGAGAACGGGTTGCTGCTTTCGAACGCATCCTGTGGCGTACGCTCCGTGGCAACTTGTACATGAACCAGTCCGAGATCCCTGAACCCCTGATCGACCCCAGCAACAACGAGCCCGTAAACAAGAACGTTTTCGTCATCTTTGCCCACGGGAAGGAAATCCTGGCCAAGATTAGGAAGATCTCCGAGTCCATGGGTGCTGAAGTCTATAATGTCGACGAGAACAGCGACCTCAGGAGGGACCAGGTCCACGAGGTCAATGCTCGGCTGAACGATGTTCAGAACGTTCTGCAGAACACCCAGCAGACTCTTGACGCCGAGCTGGTCCAAATCTCACGATCTTTGTCCGCCTGGATGGTCCTTGTCAACAAGGAGAAGTCCGTCTACAACACCCTCAACCTGTTTTCATATGACAAAGCACGCCGGACGTTGATCGCGGAGGGTTGGTGTCCTACCCACGATCTGCCCCTCATCAGGACCACACTGCAGGATGTGAACAACCGAGCGGGTCTGTCTGTCCCATCCATCATCAACGTCATCCACACCAATAAGACGCCGCCAACCTACTTGAAGACAAACAAGTTTACCGAGGCGTTCCAGACCATCGTAAACGCCTATGGTACGGCAACATACCAGGAAGTCAACCCGGCCATCCCGGTCATTGTCACTTTCCCCTTCCTGTTCGCCGTCATGTTTGGTGATTTCGGCCATGCCTGTATCATGTTGGCCGCTGCTCTGGCCATGATCTACTGGGAGAAGCCGCTCAAGAAGGTGACCTTTGAGCTCTTCGCCATGGTGTATTACGGACGTTATATCGCTCTTGTCATGGCGGTCTTCTCTGTCTACACCGGTCTGATTTACAACGACGTCTTTTCGAAGTCCATGACATTCTTCCCCAGCCAGTGGGAGTGGGTTGCGCCAGATGAATACGTTGAGGGTCGCCAGATCAGTGCCCAGCTCAAGGGCGACTATCGTTTCCCATTTGGCCTGGATTGGATGTGGCATGGAACCGACAACGACCTGCTCTTCTCTAACAGTTACAAGATGAAGATGAGTATCATTCTGGGCTGGGCCCACATGACCTACTCGCTCTGCTTCTCTTACATCAACGCAAGGCACTTCAAGAAGCCGGTCGACATCTATGCAAACTTCATCCCTGGAATGATCTTCTTCCAGTCCATCTTTGGATACCTAGTTCTCTGCATCATCTACAAGTGGACTGTGGACTGGTTTGCCATCGGCAAGCAGCCTCCGGGTCTCCTGAACATGCTCATCTACATGTTCTTGCAGCCTGGTACTCTGGACGAGGAACTGTACCCTGGACAGGCTGGCGTTCAGGTCTTCTTGCTGCTCCTTGCTCTCCTTCAGGTGCCTATTCTCCTGTTCTTGAAGCCCTTTTGGCTCCGATACGAGCACAACCAGGCTCGGGCCCAGGGTTACCGTGGTCTTGGCGAGACCCAGCGCGTCAGTGCTCTAGACGACGAAGATGGCGACGACAACGGCCATGCCATCAATGGACGTCCAAGCATCAACAGTGACGATGAGGGTGTTGCCATGATCACACAGAACATCGATGACGAGGAGCACGAGGAGTTTGATTTCAGTGAGGTTATGATCCACCAAATCATTCACACCATCGGTTAGTACACCCTCCCCTCTTGGAGATATACCATGTTGAATTCCTGCTAACCTGAAACAGAATTCTGTCTGAACTGCGTTTCCCACACTGCCTCGTACCTCCGTCTGTGGGCGTTGTCGCTGGCTCACCAGCAGCTCAGTGCCGTGCTCTGGTCCATGACTATGGATCCGGCTCTCAGCATGACTGGTATCGCGGGCGCTATCGCCCTGGTCGTGTTCTTCGCTGCGTTCTTCTGTCTCAGTGTCATCATTCTCATCATCATGGAGGGTGTCTCTGCCATGCTGCACTCGCTCAGATTGGCGTGGGTCGAGTCGTTCTCCAAGTTTGCGGAGTTCAACGGTTGGGCGTTTACTCCGTTCTCCTTTAAGACCCAGTTGGAGGAGTCAGAGGAGCTGAAGGACTATCTGGGTTGATCCGTTGTGTTTTGTATGTTCCTTTCCGGTCCTGGTTGCAATGTAGATTAGATTGTGTCCTCTTTAGCATAGCAGCATTGAACAAAGGCAAGAGCTAGCCAGCAGGCTTGCTTCTTAAAACCCCTGAGAATCCTGATCGCCGTAGAAGTCGCTGTAGAAGTAGTGGTCGCCGGACTAGAGAAGTGTGTGTCCCATTCAGTGACATTGGGAGATATTCCTTCCGGAGATAAGGCATGAATCGCCGGTGTGACATTGTGCCACCAGCTGACTAATATCACCTCACCTCCTCATACTCCCCCCGGATTGACATCTGACTGGGGTCTCCTTTACTTTAAGGACTTGAAACTGGCTGACTGTCAACATTGATCTGTCGCATCTCACTCATCTAGTCTCTTGCCTTACCACGGGACAACAAATGGCGTCGGCAGGAGATACGTCACCTCCGTCTTCAGTCTCGTCCCGGGGCAACGAGCAGCAGCTGAAGGAGGACAGTGGCGAGGGGTCCGCGAGGCGGCCGCCGAGGAAAAGGAGGCGGATCATCATCTCGTGCACCGAGTGCCACCGCAGAAAGCAGAAATGCGACCGGAACCTGCCCTGCACGAACTGCGTGTCCCGGCACAAACAGGACTCGTGCCGGTATGAACAGGGGGCGCCCACGGCCAAGGCGGTGGTGCAGCAGCAGGCCCGGCCGGAGGAGCGCGGCGTCGGTGCCGTCAGCCGCGGCGGCGAGGGCCCTGATGGTGCTGCCAGGCTGAATGTGGCGGCCGGTGACGGGTCTGCGGAGCCGGGGATCCCCGCCGAGATGACCAACTTTGGGTACTCGGCCACGGGGGCCTCGACGCTGGGGTTCCTGAGGAAGCTGGACGGGACGAACCCCGAGGAGTCGCTGTCCAGGATGGCCATGGGCCGGCAGATCAACGGCGAGTACTTCGGCACGAGGGAGAGGTACAAGAGCCTCATTCGGCAGCTGCCCGCGAGGTCGTACACCGAGAAGCTGGTGGACATCTATTTCAAGGATTTCAACTGGCAATATAATGTAAGTCCTTGCGTTGCTAATCATACTATGAACGATAGGGGGGTTCTATCTGCTGACATGCCTCCAGGGCGTCGATCAATGGGTGTTTGAGAGGCAAATGGCGGAATGGTACAACCTGCCTTTCCACGTGCTCAACACAGAGGGTCCCCAGGCTCTACCACCCGACCTCAGGGCGTTCCCGGCTTTGGTCTTCCAGGTCATCGCCACGGCGCTTCTGAACCTACAGCCGGGTCCAGATCTGACGTTTGACTCGCTGAAGTACGCCGGATCGATGACCTTTGAGGACCTAGCACTCGACTACTCAGAGTCTGGCGTGGCAATCATATCACTGCTGGGCAAGAGACAGGTCTCCCACACGGCAGTGATTGCCAGCTTTGTGAGGGCGGCCTTTCTAAAATACTCAGGACTTGTCACCGAGTCATGGCATGCGATAGGCTCAGCAGTCCGAGACGGCCAGGAGTGCGGACTTCACCGGGACAGCCTGGACCCCAAGCCAAAAAGCGACAAGCTAGAGGATATCCTAGAGAACCAGTGGGAGATCCAGCGGAGGCGTAAGACCTGGATTCTTCTCATGAGCTGGGACGTCCACACGGCCATCGTCCTGGGTCGGCCGGCCAGCATCGACACGAGTGTCACATATACTCTCCCCATCGATACTCCCGACCCAAAGGACCCGAGCAAGACTCCTGTGGCACAGCGGTCAGAGACCGATCCTCCGTCGAGAATGACGCGTGTGCTATGGATTTACAAGAACACGATGGTGCTGAAGGAGATCATCGAGCTCGAGAGAGACGGGCCGTGTCCCAAGGACTTCTCCAAGGTCGACAGGATCCACCAGAAGCTGCTCGAGTTCGAGGCCGAGACGCCGGCCTTCTTCCGCACCGAGAACCCCGACACGAGATACGACGACCTGCCCGAGTGTTCCTGGATACCGATGATACGGGGTACCTGTCCTCTATATCTGTCCTTTAACATGATGGCCCTCCACCGGCCGTATGTGTTTACGAGGCCTTATAGCCGGAGGGAGGCATTGAAGGCAAGCTTTAATATGCTGGAGGCGCAGAGGGAGCATTTCGCGAGTATCGGGCCCAAACAGTACAAAACGTAGGTTTTTCAGTCCTGGAGGCATAGCAAAGTTCGTATTATGTACACAACTTACTGACCATAACCTGCGCAACAGGTTCTCGTTGTTCTTCGGCACGTTTGACGCTATAGTGCTGATGGCAAGCATTTTCATACTTTTCCCCAGGGAGAACACCGAGTACATACATACGGCTCTACAGCACTTCCAGTGGGCCGTGGAGCGGTTCGAGACCATGGCCGAGAGGAACCGGCTGGCGGCGGCGGCGAGAGGTGTCCTCAACGCCATCTACGTCCGGCTAAAGAAGTCTCTCGGGGTCGGGTGCCTCAACGCCCGGGATCCGGTGCCATTGTCGGGACCGGTCACGAAAGAAACGTCCCAGCCGGGCTGCCCAGCCCCAAACATTGAAGCAACACAGCGGACTGCTCCTCTCGTCACAGCCGGCGGCAGTTCCAACGGGCCGGGCGCATACACACCGGGAGATTCTCTGGCCCCGGCGGCCTCTGGCGGCCCGTTCGGTGGGTCCCTGTCAACGACGGCGACGGCGACGAATTCTGGATCCGGGACCACGCCGATCGACCCCGGGCTCGGCGGCGGGGTGGCGGGCAGCGACTGGACGCTGCCCGAGGGGTTCGACTGGAGCTCTATACAGCCAGTGTACGCCATGGCCGACGTGGCGTACAACGACCTCATGGGGTTCAACTGCAGCAGCGGCGGCGGCGGCGGCAACAGCAACGGCACTGGTGGCGGGGAGACATCGGCGGCGGCGGCGGCGGCGGCGGTGCCCAGCTGGGCAGGAGGGGCACCGCTGCTGAACGACAACGTGTCTGGCGCGGGAGGGGACCCGCAGCCCTGGCTGTTTGGTGGTGATTTTGGGAACGATAGCGTTTGGAATTTGCTGAATCAATACCCCTCTCCTTATTAAGAGAGAGAGAGAGAGAAGGTTGTGAGAGATGATATAAGATATGATGGGACAAAAGAATACGAGAACACATTTTCGGCTTACATGCAAGAAGAGGGGCGGAGGGTGGGATCAACAGTATCTACTATACACGGAGTACAACATTGCATCAAGAGAGAGAAGGGGAGGGGGAGAAGAAAAAGAGAAGGAGTGGGAGTGGGAGTGACAGTGAGAGTGAGAGCGAGAGCGTGAGAGACAGGTGGAATATGCCTGGAATATGCCTTACCATGTACCAGTCAGCCTACCCACTAGCCACCAGGACCCAGAACTGCATACGTTAGCCGCCCTGCCGGTGGCCCAATACAGGATGTCGTGAGCCTCAAACCCTTTGCGGAGTTTCACAGGGCGGGCCAAGTATTCGATTAGACGCTGGAGGATTGAGGATGGGGGCGGGAGGGGAGGAGATTGGGTTGCACAACCTACTACTCTAGACTATATTATATCAGCAGTAGGGGCACACCACCACTACTACACTAGGAAGAAAGAGCATGGCAATATTTGTGGCGAGGAGCGAAGTGAATAGTGCCCCCTTCTGGAGTAGGCATACATATGTGTTACACGTAATGTAGTCGGTCTATAATTTTTCATCTATTGCGTTATACCTTTTTAACACGGTACGCTAGATTATATATTAAATACCGCTCCTCGGTAATTAAATAACTTACTTAATTATCCCTTATTATATAATCCCGCAGATAACCCTGCTGCGCTATAATACACCCCCCCAGATAAAGCTATCTATAGATAGTTTTATCTATATAGCCTTATTTTCTAGGTATTATATTTTATAAAGGGGCAGCCGTAACCGTAAGTAACGAGATCGTTTATAGGGCGCTAACGGTTATTTTAGTAGGTTCGCGTACGTAACGCGCTTTTCTTTCCTTTCCTTAACTACTACCTCTACTACTACTATTATTACTACTAATAATAGTAATAATAATAAAAGTATAGTTCTCGCAGCCGTACCTACTAAATTCGTCGCTAACAGTTATCGTAATACCCTTCTATACTAAGGAGGAGATAGCCGATATAATAAAGGGTACCGTAGCGGAGCTGCCCGCTACCGCACCTCTCCTAAAAGGGCTAGCCACCCTAGACATATATCCTAATCATTTATTCTCTCTGTATTTAATCGCTTACTAGTATATAGTATAGCGCGACCGTCGTCCGCTTAATCGACGACGACGATAATAACGATAACGATAACGAGGACGAGGAGATAGAGGAGGAGGTAGAGGAGATAGAGGAGGAGGAGGAGGTAAGGCTACGCCGGTAAAGGGCGCTATCTCCCCCTAGCGTCCCTATTAAGCTCTAGGAGCAGCTCGGGGTCCCTATTCCTGCAGGAGAATCTAAGCTCTTCCGGGACTTTAGCGAGGAGCTAGGGGAGGGTATAGCCGGTATAGAGCTATCTGTAAGTATTTCCTCGCACCCTACCCTACTAGCTTTATAACTAATTTCTTCTTAGGGAGGTAAGGAGGACGAGGAAGCCGAGGGTGCTATAGTACCCGAGGCTGCAACTCCCTATACTCCGCGTATAATATAACCCGCCGGGGTCCGTATAATATCTTACCGCCGTTACGCCTACTAGCAGGCGTATTAGAGGTCTATAGACCCCTACTATAACTAGGCTAGGGGTCGCGCGAGGGCGTATACGCGGTACGCATAGGTTAGTTACGCTTACCTTCTTATACCGGCTAGTATAGAGCCCGAGGTCTACGCCCTCGATAATCTCTCTAAGGCTATTCGAGATAGCGCCGAGGCCGATAAGGGTAAGGTAGAAGCGGTATATCGTTATATACGTACTACTCTAGCCGCTATTATAGCTATCGAGGCTATATAGAAGGTTAGAGCCCTTATAGGCCTCTCCCTCTAGCTAGTGATCTAACTATAGAAGAATAGCTGCCGGTCCCGAGTATAACTTAAAACTACTTACTTTTCCGCTATTAGACCTATAGCGTTAGGCCCTAAATATAGCTACTAAACTGCCTATATTAATATACCTCTAGCACCTTTACGCGCGGGCCGGTATACCCTAAGACTCTCTTCTTCTTATCTTTCTTGTAATATACTCTTATAATTAGACTAGCAGGTCCTCTAGCTAGTCTAGTATATTATCTTCTAGTTCCTTTATCTTTCTCTTACGCAGCCGGGCCTTAATATCGACTAGCCCTACCTAATATACGAATCTCTTATAGAGGGGCGCCGAAAGGGCCTTAATTAGCCCGTCCGCAACCATCTCTATAGTCCCCATATAGCTCACTTTTATATAGCCCCTTTAGACTTCCTGCCGGAGCTAGTAGTTATAAATATCCACATAACGAAGCTTCGTAGTAAATAAGGCGATTTCTTTATTTACTAGCCTAACTATCTGCTAGTTATCGTACTATAGCTAGATAATCTACTAGGTAAACTTTACCCTTAGCTCCTTAAGAAAACGAGACTAGAAGAGGGCTTCTTTTCCGGCTTAAGTAAGAGAGAGTAACTTAGCCTCTATCGTAAAGGTAATTACAGTATCCTGCTTACTAGCCCTCTATCCGATAATCCCGCTAAATAATCTCATTATATAAGCCTACGAACTTTAGCGATCCTAGCTATTATCTGCGAAGGACGAATTACTCGAGACTTTAAATATATCTCCTCCCCCTAGTTCTAGAGCAAGGGTCGAGGTACTAGCGAGGTAAGCGAGAACTCGATCAGCTACTTCCTAATACTAAGGCCCGGGGTTTATATTAAATCGTATAAGCCGAGATACTATAAAGGCTATATCCGGCCTAGTAATCACGGCTATATATAGAATCGACCCGATCTTTCGTTAATATACCCGGGTATTCGCTATAGATACTCGGTCGGTATATAGTAGCAGTTCTACCTACGCTATTAGGGTACTATACTATCTCCGCTAGTCCGTCTACGCGAGCGCAGCGATCTTATCTATATAATCTACCTAGGATAGCCAGATCTTCCTTTACTCTCGGTCTCTTAATACTACGATCCCGAGGAACTACTAGAGGTTATTACCCCCGGTAATCTTATACCTAGCTTTAAACTATTCAGCAGCCCGGGTTATAGCTCCCCGATCTTTATCCTAATACGCGAAGACTATATCGTCTATATAGAAGAAGATTAGCACGTTACCTTATATAAAATAACAGGGTTTATAAGGGATTAAGCTATAGCCTATTTCTCTAAATATATAAGTAAGTTCCTTCTATTATAGTAGGGGAAACTCCCTTAATCTATACAGGGCCTTTCTTAGCAGGAGGATATACCCTAGCTTCCGATATCCCGGCAGTATTCGTATATATACCTCCTTTTCGAGGGTAGCGTTAATAAAAGCGTTAACCGTATTATACTATATAAGGTCGAGATTAAAGCGCGCTACGATAGCTATTACAGTCTTAAATAACCTTCCTATAAGGGTAGCTATATAGGTCTCTTCTATTTCGCCCTTCTACTATTAATCTCCTCAAATTACTAGCCTAGCCTTATATTTAATAAAAAACCCGTATTTATTATACTTATAAACATATACCTATATATAATCTAGCAGGGTCTTTCTATCAGCTACTACTACTAAGCGTTCTTCCTATAACCTCATCTCTTTATAACTCTAGAGATAATCCTTCTCTACTTATCTAAAGAGATCTACGCAGGGGTAGTTACAGCGCTCCCGGAACATCTTCGGAGCTATAAGTATTTCTCTCCTATAAACCTTCTATCCCTTCTATAATCGTTATAGGATCGTTAAAGTACCTACAGTCTTAATTCCTAAGGATAACTTCCTTATCTCCCTCTAGATTATCGCTTTCGTAACCAGTTAATCACCTCGTATACCTACTTAGTTCTGTAGCCTTCCGGTATTAAATACAGAGATCTAGGGCTATACCTCAGCTACCTATAATACTAGTTTAACCTCTCGGTATTCAATATTAGTCCTCGTTATAAAGGCCGTAAGGATAGAGCTATACAGCGGAGGGGGCGTTACCTCTAGGGTTAGCATATCCGTCTACGCCTTCAGTAAGGGGTAATCAGTCCCTCTAGCAGTTATATCTGCTGCCCTTCTCTTATATAATTCTTCTTCTATATCTACTTATCGATAGACGGAGCCGTTCTCGAGGTCTCGAATCTCTCCCTTATTAGGTAGGCTACTCAGGTCCGCTTACGGGATAATCTTCTACTATAGGTATTCCTATATAGCGTTAACGTTTATTTCTCGGATCTCGTCGCGCAGACCGTCCAGCTAATTATTAAAGGATAAATTCTTATTAAAGATAATATCCCTAAGAGAGTAAACTTTATTCGTTTAAGGGTTCCAAATCCTATAAATATTAGTAGAATCGTACTTAACGAGATACCCTATCCAGGCCCTTAGGTTTAGCTTCTTCAGCCTTTCTAATTTACCTTATACCGTAGGGGTTATTACGTAAGCTTTATACCTAAATACTCGTAAGTAGTAAACCCAGGGGCGTAGGTTAATAGGGGACTTAGCTATTAATTCGTTCTATCTCTCTAGTAGAGTCTTCTATTTACCCTAGATATATTTCGGCAGCCGGTTATACAGATATATTACGGCTTTAATTACCTCTCTCTAGAGGAAATTCAGCAATTTCGCGTAAACTCTTATATATCTAGCTTTCATAATAATCACACCCCCCGAGCGCTCTACGGCACTATTCTATTCTTATATACGTAGCGTAGAGGGTTCGATTTTAATATAGTATTCATTCTCTAGCCAATCTCTCCCCTCCTATAATCTAACTACCTCGTTATCGCACTCGAGTATATTAAGTTTTACTCGTTTCGCCTTTATTATACCTATAAATAAATCCAGTATACGCCTTAATATAGGCCAGTCTCTATATCGCAGGTAATAATCGTAAACTATTCCGGTCTTCCGGCAAGTAAGGAAGGCTATAGCTATATATCCCTCTAGGTCCTCTATAAGGTCGGAGAAATCTAGGGCGAAGCGCTAGATACCCTATAGCTCTTCCTTCGGGATCCGTAAGATCTGCCTCTTTATCTTTCCTATCGTACACCCGTTATACTTATATATCTTTAGTTTCTACCCTACCCGGGCCCCTCTATACAAGCTAATCACCCTAATAAGTACGTCTAGGCTAGGGTATCCGAGCCGTAGGTGCTAGAATTCCTTAGGGGCCTAACGGCCTTACTTCCTTAATCTAGAGTTAAAGTAGGTAGATCTCTAGAATAGCATAGGCTTACTTACAGTACGTAAGAGCCTTTCGAGCATATTCTATCCATATTCTCTCGATAGAGTACACAGGAGGGATTTATCATAATTTCATCGTATAGCGTTCTGCCTATTTTCATTATCCTAAAAATACCCTCTCTCCCAGAATTAGTTAAGGGGTATAAGGTTACACGTAAAGCCCTTATAGAAGGCTGCGTTCTTAACCCTAAATATTCGCGGCCCCTTTTCTCTATTCACCTCGATATTAACCTCTCCCCAGGCTAATATAGGGACTCTACTATTCCCGGCCACTATATACTCCAAGGGGTCTACTACCTTTACCTTAATAAACCGGCAGAGGTTATTAAAGATAAGTATAATCGTACCTAAATCCAGCAAGGTAGATTATACGAGAGGGTAAATTAAATCGATCTTCGTATTCTAAAATATAATCTATACCTTAACTAGGAAACCGGCTATCGCATACCCCTTTACGAGTCAGGCCGATTTACTCGCCTTCTTCGCCTTAGCCTCATCTACTAAACGCCTTATCTCTAGATTATTCTTAATCCTTTCCTTCCCCCTTTTTACTATAGCCGACTTATAGCCCTATAATAATACCAGTTTAGGAAAAGCCGCCTAGCACTCGTCTATACGGTACTACTACTTGTAAACTCCGCAGAGCTATCTATAGCGCCCTATTATTCCTTCTTTATTATCCTCCCTCTTCCTTATACTTCCGGTACCTCCTCTTCTACGCCCTAGTCCTCGGCCTCGGCGGGAGCTCGAGCCTCTTTAAAGTTATTCTGCAGGTTTATCTACTAATAATTCCTCTTCTCTATAGTATACGGTATAGGCTATATATACCCCCTGAGATATATAGTTACGTACCGGCACTACCCTTATAGCGATCTGCAGCTCCGCACGTATATCTGCTATAACCTCGAGGTAGCTTAGGGTTTTATTATTAATTCTTATCTAATTAGTAATTCTAAAGCTAATCACCTAGCTAGTAAGGTACTCTATTCTTCCGAGGGCGATAAAGAGGTTATTAGTCTACGTTAAGGTACTCTAGACCTAGGAGATACTATAGCGTTCCCCTATAGCTATAATCTTCTCCCACTCCTTAACCCAGCCTACGAGCTACTTATATATAGTTTTATAAGTAAGGAGGGCTATAGTTGCATCGTAGTTATTTAAGGCCTTTATTATATTATTCCGTATCTCTACCGCTATAGTAATACGAAGCCGGGCGTACTATTCGTCTAGATCTCCGGTATAGCAGTAGGTTAACCTATAGGTAGGGGAGATTAAACTCAGTACCCAGGCCTATACTATCGCCTTTTTTCCTTTATATACTTCCTATTACTTCGATATAAACTTATAATCTCGGTATACCTATTAATAATCTAAGCGGCCTGCTTCCGAAAGCTATAAGACTCTCTCGGCTAGGCCTAGTCGATCGCGCTATACTACTATAGCTCTTAGTTCGTAGTATCTTTCGAATTCTCCTAACACCGGCCTCTACGGAGGAACTAGCTATACCTCGGCTCTAGTAATAGCGTTCCAGAGGTCCGTTACTTAGGCTCTAACTATAAGCTAGTTCTCGAAGGCGTCCTAATCGGCGGGTATTCTATAGATTACCGTAGGGCTATCTAAAGGGTTCTACGCTATTATTTCTTTTTCCGAGCGGTTATACGTACTTTATTACGCGGCTAACTTTCGTAATAAATAAGACTCTTAATTATTATACGTAATATAGTCGGTCTATAATTTTTTATCTATTATATTATACCTTTTTAATACGGTACGCTAGATTATATATTAAATACCGCTCCTCGGTAATTAAGTGACTTACTTAGTTATCCCTTATTATATAATCCCGCAGATAACCCTGCTGCGCTGTAACAATATACACCTACTGTGTAGTACCTGAGACAAAAAGCCGTGGACAGCGCACACTTCTCTCCGTGATTGGTCCGTGGCTTTTCCCTGACCTGACTTATACCACACAGTACATACATACAACGGCCAGAGAAAAAAAAAAAAAGAGGAGGATCCACCCTGCTGTTGATGACGATGTTCCAGATATCTGTGTCTCTACCGTAGTTTGTGTGTGTGTGTGTGTGTGTGTGTGTGGGTGAGTGAGTGAGTGATAATCCGTACTGTGTAGTATTCTACCTACTCCAGGTAGTCCTATCCATGCTATCTATCCAAGCTAGCTATCCATCGTGTCGCATCGCATTGTGCCGTAGGTCTCCACTCAATTGACGGGGTTGCAGTTATCGATGTCTTGTTCTTGTGTGTATGTGCGTGTGTGTGAGAGACAGAGAGAGAATGGGAGAGAGAGGCTGGACTGGATCAGTATCAATGGCAGCTTCGCACAGCTCGACATTTGACAATCCAGTCCATTCTCTCCCGTCGTTGTTTTATTTAGGAATCCTGCATACGTATGTTTCTGACTGTCGCATCATCAATTGTGTGCTGCTCTCTGTGTGACCGAGTGAGAGAGTGAGAAAGGCAGAGAGAAGCAGAGAGACAGACAGAAAGAGGCCGGTCCCAATTCTTAGCGCCTTGCCCTAAATTAAACCCCGGCTTTCCAAGGTTCCAAGGTTATATTTTCCACTTTGGCCCCCCCGCGAAACGCCGTGTTACCCTACCTGGAAGGAGTAAAGTTGCTGCTGCTGCTATTGCTGCTGCTACTGTTGCTACTGTAGCAAATACTGTAGGGGTAGTAGGCTGTAGGGGTAAGCACATCAATCTGGGGATGCACCCTCCGCTTCAATATTCTGTCGGTTGCTTATTTGTTGCCCTGCTGCCAATAAGACTACCTAGGTAGCTGGAGCACTTCAATCCCAGCCGTCAGCTACTTATTACTTGCCTACTTGGTAATGTAGGCACTCACTTACATTGCATTACCTAAATAGATAAACCTTGGAACCCCAGACATCCATCCATCCCAACTGACCGTACACTCACTCACTCACTCACTACCTACCTTGTCTCCCGGCACAATTTATCCCACACACCCACACATACTCCCACCCACTCCCACACGCACTCCCACACGCATCACACTTGACACAAAGATCTTTTCCCCCTCCCCTCCCTCCCCTCCCCTCCCCTCCAATTATCCTCTCCAAATTTATCATCACGGGACCAACGCTGGACCGTTATGTTGCTGTGAGGAATGAACCGCAAAATGGATGTTATGGATGTTAACGGCGGCGGCGGCATACTGGACTTTGTCCAGAGGTTCCAACAGCTACAGCTTCAGCGTGATACGAGCGATGAGTTGATCAAGGCATGTCTTGCTTGAGTCCCGTGCCCTCCTGCTTGGTCTTCCACTCCAGCCTCCTCCGGGGCCACTCCCCTTCCTCCCTCCCAGCCAGCCAGCCAGCCAGCCAGCACAGACCAGACCAGACCAGACCAGACCAGTAACTACCAGGGAAGCTACCATAAGGCTATATGCTAACCGTTGTGTGCACGCACTGTTATAGGACCTCCTAATCTACTGCGAGCATGTCGAGTCCAGCCTGCGACAGGAAAACCAGCACCTCCGGGGACAGATCAACGACGCGAACCTGGACCTCGCCGATGCGACCAAATCTAGAAGGGAGCTGCAGCAGCGCGTAAAAGAGCTGGAGCACCAGGTTGGGTTCGTGTCTATGGACAATGAACACCTGAAGGTAGATGCTTTCGCCTGTCTGGTGAACTGGGGCTGAAGACGTGCAGAATTACAACCCATATGTCGTCGTGCTGATCGATGCCGACGGCTGTCACGTAAGCTCTCTTCCCCCTCCCCCCTCCGGTCCGTGCCTCGCCCGCACTGTTATACGGCTCTCGTCGTAACATACTGACTCGTTTTTTTGTTTCCCCACCCCAGTTTAAACAAGAATTCGTCAACAGGGGCATCGATGGTGGAAAACAGGCCGCCTACGCCCTTAGAAGAGCCATCCTGACAGAGTGTCATAGCCATGCTGGTGAGGTTGAGGTCATCGCCAAGGTTGTCGCCAACCTCGGGGGTCTCGCCAGGGCCATGAGGAAGGATGGCTGTTTAGCAAATGAATCCACCTTAAAGGACTTCACGTTAGGATTTAGCCAAGGCATGGCCTCGTTTGATTTTGTCGACGTTGGCCACGGAAAAGAGCGAACAGACACCAAAATTAAAGGCAAGTCCTCCGGGTGGGACATGGACCATCCCGTGCTTCCTCATCAAACATCATGCTGAGCCCCAGGAACAGAGGCTATAAGGTGGAACCTCCGCAACCATAATTGTAAGCAAATCGTGCTTGGGGTTTCTCATGACGCCGGATATGCCCCCTTTTTGGACGAGATCCTTCGCGACGAGGCAAGTCGACGGCGCATCACGATCCTCGAGGGGACGCCCGCGGTCAGAGACCTGGCCCACTCGGGGCTGAACGTGCTGAACCTCAACGCCGAGCTGTTCCGGGCCGAGAAGCTCGTCGATAAGGCGCTCCGTGACACGGCGGCCCAGGCCACCACGTCCCCAGTTTCGGTAGTCGCCGGCATGTCGCCGCTGCCCCCTCCGCCAGGAACCCCAGTTAATTCCAACACGAACGGCCCGCCGTCTTATGCGACCGCCATCAAGAGCGCGAGCCCGCCGCCGCAAGTGACGCTCCCGTTTCAGCCAAAAGCAGTCAAGGCCCCAGCCGCGAGGCGCGAGAAGCCCGCGCCGTGGAACCCGGGGCCCCGCGGCCTGGACCCGCCCCTGGTGGTGAACCAGACGTCTTTGGAGAACATCAAGAAACGAAAGGACAGCAACAAGCTTTGCAATAACCACTACCTGCGGGGGCCGTGCGCCAAGGGGGACGCGTGTTGTTTTGAGCACAAGTACCGGCCCAACGAGAACGAGAAGACGGCGATAGCGTTCCTGGCGAGGCTGAACCCGTGTACCAACGGCCAGGACTGCGAGGTGGAGGACTGCATTTACGGCCATCATGTAAGTCTTCAGTCCCGCTGGGAAACCCCGGACTTCTCCTTTCATCTTATTTTTCTTTTCTCTTTTCTTTTCTTCCGCGTCTTTTGTTCTTTGGTCGTGTGGTGGCGTCGAACTGAGAACCGGAACCAGTGCCCCAGCACACACGACGGGCAGTGTACGCATCCGTACTGCAAGTTCAAGCCGTGGGAGCACCCGCCAAATACGAAGTTTAAGCCGACATATCAGTGGCTGGACGAGGAGTAGGATGCTCGCGGAGGAGAGATGCTGTCTCCCTCTGTGTGTGTCTCGCCCTCTCTCGCTCGCTCTCGCGGGACGTACATGGCCGACTGCCCAATCGATCGGGCATTTTTACACAACTAGTACAATTTGAGCACTTTTCTTTTTTCGGGGAGGAGGTAGGGGGGTGGTCAGTCTCCTGTCTGTCTGTCTGTCTGTGTGTGTGTGTGTGTGTTGGTCTCGTCTTGGTGACCTACTTCATATTACATGACCTGGGCAGCTCTGCACCCCGATCTTCTCTCGCCCTCTCTTGCATACAGTGGGTTATGTTTCATTTCCACCACATTCCGCATTCAACATTTGCACTGTCATTCGACATCATTCGACATTATTCCGGTGGGCAGCCTCCAATTTGGCATAAGTGATAAGAGGCTGCTACTATGAAAGGGAAAAACAGAAAATAGCCAACTCTACTCTGAAATACTGATAGCTTTACTTTACTATTATTATTATTATTACTACTACTACTACTATATTATTACTATGATTATGAGGCATAGTTTGTGCTCATGGGCGAAAATAGTCTTGAAATGTATTGGGATACTGGACGACTCAAACTATGCTAGACTGCCATGTAGAACTTGTCTCACTATGTTAATGGGTTGATAAAGAAGCTTCAACGCTGGAAGATGGGGCTTGTTCCATATCACGAACCTCGATATGCTGTCGAGGATCAAGCAAGTACCTTGGTAGGAACATTGAGGTCAGCCTATAGGCCCTGTGTATATCTACGTAAATAGTACCTAGGCAGTGTACATGGTACGTAGCACCCCTGTCCCACCTTCCCCACACTGACAGGGAGCATCGAGCTTGAAGCTCTGAGCACAGGCCCCGTTTATCTATTACAGTTAGCCTGGTTAGCTACCCAGGCTAGTACCCAGTAGGTACTTACTGTACCTATCATCAGAAGGTGTGTCAACTGGTACGTAGCAAAAAGAAAGACCCCACGCGGGAACCGTCATTTACACTTGACATCTCCCACCACCACCAACAAGACCACATCTCCCCATCCCAATACCACTCCGACCACAGACCAGCCCAGCCCAACATGTCGCACCCAAGGATAGAAGAGGTCGAGGACAGCGACATTGAGATGTCTGACCCCTCAGAGGGCGACATTGACGATTTTGTCGAGTCGGACATCCTACGCGCGCGCAAGAACCCAGCAGCAGCAGAAGCCTACGCCACCAAGTCATTCCCCATACGACGGCCGCCCGCCACCCCCGGTTCCAAAGCAGCAGCCACAGCAGCAGCCGCAGCAGCAGCAGGAGCAGGAGCAGCAGGGCAACCAGGCTCGGCGGCGCGGTCTCACATCCTCCACCCGTCGCAGATCCCCACCGTGTCCAACGGGCCCCCGACCGCCGGCCACGCGCTGTCCACGGCCAGCCCCATCCCGACCACGGCCGACCGCAAGGCCTACGCCTCGTTCCAGTGCCTGTACCCGGTGTACTTTGACGCGGCGCGGACGCGCGCCGAGGGCCGCCGCGTGGCGAGGGGCCTGGCCGTGGCCAGCCCGCTCGCCCGCGAGATCGTCAACGCCTGCCGCGACCTCCGCCTGCAGACCGTCTTCGAGCCCGACAAGATGCACCCCAAGGACTGGGCGAACCCGGGGCGGGTCAAGATCCAGCTGAAGGGCGGGGCCGCCGCCGCCGGCAAGGGCGGTGCCGGCGCCGGCGCCGTCAAGAACAAGCACCAGCTCTACGTCCTCGTCGCGCAGCACCTGCGCAACCACCCGGCCACGGGCACGAGCCCCGCGCTGTGGGAGCGGCTCCCCGGCGTGCCCACCCCGGACGCCGACAAGCCGTACCCGCGCCCCGCCGTGCCCAGGGGCTGGAAGGTCGGCGACTTCGTGCCCTACTACAGCCCCGCCATGACGGGCGGCGGCGTCAGCGAGAACCTCTTCAAGGACATGATGAAGGAGATGGGGGGCGCCGGCGCAGGCGGCATGGGGGACATGGCAGGCCTGCTGGGTGGCGGCGCCGGCGCCGGAGGGGCGAGCGGGAACGCCAGCGAGGACGGGGGCGGCAAGAAGAGCAAGAAGGACAAGAAGGGCAAGGGGAAGGCCTGAGCGGTGGGGCCTCCGCCCGCCCGCCGTTATCATTTACCCCTTTGGACATGGGCTGCTTCGTCTTCTAAGCCTTGGGGTGTTGTGAAAAGACCACGACACCCTTGTTGGAATACGGGGGTTTGCAGTTCCCACACACTCTCACACTCATACACATACACATACACACACCGACTTCCAGCGGCTACTGTCGGTCGTTTTCCGCGCTTGGGGCTACGCGACTAGGGACCGGAGTGAGACAGCTCTGGAGGTTTTGCGGGGGCCGCCCGTCTGCCCAGGGGGCGGTGGCCCAGATGCCCGTCGACGTGGGTGTGGTCGGCCATGCATGTGTGGGAAAGGGGAGGCGTCAGTTACTACTACTTACTACTTAGGTGACTGGGCCATGATATCCATCCCCGATTACGCCAAAACCAATGAAAAAAATATCTTGCTGCACAACATTTCTCGACGTCCCGGGTGCCCAAGAAGGTTGACCTTGTACATGTATCTTCAATTAGAGCCATCTTCTACCTGCATAGTAAATGACAAGCAGGAGGAGAGCATGATAGATTCCCGCAGAGACTTCCAATAGGCGCTCTGATCTACATCGAGTTTCCTCCATCCTGCCAAGGAGCCTTAAGTTGAAGTTTCAATCAATAATCATTAGTAGACCCTCCTCCACCTCCAGGAAACCCCCTCCCCCCCACCCCTGCTTTTGTCCTAACACCAGAGAGGCGCGGTGACCTCGATGGCCCGGTCCACCACGGTCCTCACCCGGTCGCCAAACGCCTTGTGCGCGCACTCGACCTCCAGGTCCTCCAGCCACACCTTGGCGGCCATCTTGTCGACCTTGATGGCCACGCCGGGGACGGGGATGCCGAGGCGGTGCTGCCGCTCCAGCTCCGCCCTCCTGCGCGCCTCGAGCTCGCGCTGCTCCTCCTCCTCGTCGTCGTCCTTGTCGCCGCCCTCCCCGTCCTGGTCGTCGCCCTCCCCGTCCTCCCCGGCCGCGCCCCCCATGGGGACGTCCTCGTCCTCCCCGCCGCCGCCGTTCTTGATCGCCGCCTTGCTCGCCTTCTTGCCCCTCCCCGCCGGGTCCTTGGGCAGCGGGGGGAGCTTGGGCTCCGCGATGGGCGCGACGTTGTCCGCGCCGAACTGGGCCTCGAGGAACATGAAAAGTCGCTCGAGGCGCTCCTCGGGCGTGAGGTTGGCGTGGGGGTTGCGGGCCGGGAGGAGACCCTTGTCGCCCTCGCCCTCACCCTCGCCCTCGCCCTCGTCGCCGCCGTGGGAGTGCTTATGGTTCTGCGCCGACCGCTTGACGGCCGCGGGGCTGCTCTCGACGGAGAGGAGCACGGAGAGGACCGAGTCGGCGATGCCGTCGTTGAGCAGGTTGCCCTCCCACTCGAGCTCGCACTCGCCGTTGCTGCGGTACCGCACCGTCACGCACCCCATGACGCGGTACGCGGCGACGAGCTGGTGGACTTCCTCGTCGGCTAGCTCGCCGTCTCCGTCGGGGGACTTGCTGCCGTTCTCGACGGTGGGCTTCATCTCGGGCAGCTCCTCGATCTTGCCGAAGGTGCCCTCGAGGCCCCACTTGATGAGCTCGATGCCCGCGGCGCTGAGATGGATGCGCTCCTTGCACGTCATGGTCGTTGTTGTGAGACCAGCATACTCTCGTAGATCTTCTGGGGCCATGAGTGATAGCTTGAAGTCGTTCTGGACCAGGACGCCCGTGACGAGCTGGGTGCTGTCGCCGGGTGTGGGGAGGTGGGTAGGAGGTGGGATTGATGCCAGTTTGCCGACGACCTTGGCGATCTTGTCTTGCTTGAAAGGTATGCGCAGCTCCTCGCAGTTCTTGGGACTGTAGACCTTGACTTTGAGGGTCTTGTTGCTGTTCAGGGAGAGAAGCTTCGACTTCAATCGCATCATGTTGTGTTGCTCTCCGTGCACGAGGATCTAGAAGGTGTTAGAATTTATTTGCGGAGGGAAAGGGAATCATGGCGCGATAGACTTACCACAACTGGCGCTGCGACTTCTTCTATGAACTCTCTGTTTTCGTTGCCATCAACATGGGCAGCAAAGGAGAACTCCTGAACGCTACACCTCCGTGGTATCATGACTTTCTCAGCTTCCCCACCAGGCGCCCTCCGAGCATTGGCGGAGTTTCTGGTCACGACAGCCTGGATCTGCTCGGGTTCCTGCATAATTTGCCTTGCCATGGTTCCCTCGACACTGTAACCGGTAATGACAACACCGTTCTTCTCGCTCGGCGCCCATCTCTCGAGGAGTTCTCGGCTTACACCGCTCTGGAGCATACCGGGACTAGCGAGCATGACACAACTGCCGACATCTTCAAACCTATCCAGGCCCTTTAGAGACCTAATGTACTTGAAGTCCCATGGGCCTCCCTTGCCGGTGCCGTCGCCACTAGCCTCGGCTTCCGCCATTCGCTCTCGGAACAGCCGCTTGATGTTATCGTTCATGGCCCCGATATAAGTCTGATATACCACCATACATTTCCGGGCCAGATGACTCGCGTAGTAGATGGGGACCTTCTGGAACTCAGGATGCTTGACCCAGTACTCATCGAGGATTAGAAGCAGCTCTTGCGCCCTGCCCAGGGCGAACACCGGGAGAAGGCAACGGCCACCGCGGTTCAGGATACCGGTGATGGACTTCATGAGGGCCTGCTCCCTCTCCAGACGAGGCACGTGGGACGCAACTCCATATGTGGACTCTGTGATAAGCACGTCGATCTTGATGCCTCGGGGTACCTCGGCTGAGACGAGATGGCGATCATGTTCTCGGGAGTAGTCGCCGGTGAAGAAGATGTTGAGTCCCGCAATCTCTATGAGAAACATGGCAGCGCCGAGAACGTGCCCTGCCGGGTAGGGTGTAATTCGAATGGAGGAAATGGTGTGCGTAGTGTGGTAGTCGATGGCCTCGATCATGGGGAATGTGTTATGGTGATCCTGTTCTGTATATACAGGTTGGGAAGACTCGTTGGAAGAACTGTTCCCGACGCGCACACTGTCCTGGATGAGCCATTTGTAGATGGCTTTGGTCGGATGGGTCATGAAGACACGGCCCTTGAAGTTGGTCTTTGCCAGGACGTAAGGAAGTGAGGCGGCATGATCAACATGGAAACTAGACGTAGTCAGTACTGCGCGTTCCTATCTGGCATATGGCCTGGCTACATGATGGGATATGAAAGCAGAAACAGAGAAAGGCGGAGGGCTTTGAGTCACGAAGCTGAGGTTCAAATACAATGGCGGTAGAGGTTGGCAGGCATATTGATGTTGATTGTATTGGTCTCTGGGTACACTGAGAGGCAACGGAGGTGGACATGAGGCGACAAGACCTTCTCATCGCGGACTGTGCCTTTGAGAGAGCGCGCTTGAACCAGCGCGCAACATATCCAAGCCATACCCAACAAAGTCCATCAAGGCTCAAGTCCAACCAGCGCTTCTAGAAGGGGTTGGGGAAGGATGCTTACTGGCTGATGAGAAGTACGTCAACGGTGCTTAGGTCGAAATCATCGAAGAAGGGAAGTGCGGCCAGTCCATCATAAGCGGGGTGTTGGCCTGCATCCAGCTGGATTCATGATTCAGTTTTGGCCATCATGCAGATGTTCCCAAGGTGTGAGGGAGCTTACCATGACAGTCTTGCCCTTGTATTGTATGATATGACATGATCGACCGACTTCATTGCCGCCCCCCAGACAGAGAAACTTGAGCTCATCAGATGGATCAACAGGCTCCTCGTTGGTGGCATTGGCCATGGCAGAGGCCTTACGCTTGGAAGCCATAGTAGTAGCAGTAGTAGTGACTTGGTTCCTTTTCGTTTGTCCAGCCTAAGCAGCCCTGGGATGCCTCCAGTTGAGGTACGTTCGTGAGGAGGGAACTGCAATGAAACGAGTCTCGAATGACAGATCAAGAGATGATCTATTTTGCCATTGACCAGACCAAACGTCTCCCTCGTATAAAGGCTGGCTGGTCTCGTAGGGGGTTAGTCGAATCAAGGAGGGAAGAGGGAAGAGGGCTGAGGACAAATGAATGTAGTTATTCCAGATGTCTAGTGCATCATCGGTAAGAGAGGTAGGTAAGGCAGTGAGTGCAGTTGCAGGCCTGCGAGTTAGTTGACTTGACTGGACATACATACAAGCACAGTACTAAACTAGAAGTAAGCTACAGTGGGCCGCTCTGTCATCAATCTGTGCAGTTTGATTGGCGTGCACGGGCCCCGTCGCGCCAAGCGTTGATGCACGTGATCAGATCTGCCGATTCTGAGGAGCTTTCCAAAGCGGAGGCGTGCAACTTCCGCTCTTCACACGCCAACGACGCGCCCCCAGCCGACCACCTCCTTCGACGACAACGACCACTGCGTCCATCAAGCGACTGCTTCTTCGACATACGAAGCAACAGGACTTGTCTACGAGATTGATTTCGACGACGCGCTCGGGGCATCGGATGGGTATTGGCAAGGGGTCCTTGACAGACTAGGCAGGCTCCTGCCTGAGTCTGCGCCAGATCACCAGATTCCGTGGACACGCCAGGAAAACAACCACTCCCAACATTGCCATCATATGGTCGCACGCCACCGTGTTGGGCTTCCATTGGTCTTTGTTCGGCGCATCATACTAGGTTCCCCATCAACATAGAAAGTTGCGACAAGCCGCCATGGCTCAACCAAGCCAACAAATGCCCCCCCAGCGGGGCTTCTCTCCTCCCCAGCATTCGCCATCACCTGCGGCGACACAACCTGGCTTCGCCCTCCCAAACCAGAACGTGAATAAGCGTCCGCAACTCTCCTTCTCTCCCACGCAATCCAATCCTGGCTCGCCCTATTCGGCGTCGTATCCCGCGAGTCCGAGCCCAGGAACGCCCACTTCAGTAGCTTCACCTTCCTACGCCAACCTGCAGCCTGCCCCGGTTCACCAAGTGCCCAGTTACGCCCCTCCTCCTTATACCAACGGCCATGCGACTCCAAACAATGGTTACGCCCGTCCAACCTACCAAAACCATCACCAGGTAGGCGCGCCTCACACGCCCATCGTGAGCGCGCCTCCAACCCCAACTCCTGGCCCAGGCACTCCGGGCGGCGCCCCATATCTCAACCTAGGTTTTGCACCAACCGGGCCACAAACTCCTGGCGCTGGTGCTATGGGACCACCTCCAGCGAAAGATCGACCGCAGCGTACTTACGAATACGAAGTGACGGACAGTCTCTTGGGCACGGGCGTTGACATCCGCGAGGAGGAGCATGCGCTTGCCGAGTACTATGCTGGGTCCTTTGGGCAGGACTCCAGAACCGGCTTTCCTGCAAATGCGCCTGGTAACCAAGGATCGTTCTACGGTGCAGGCCCTGCCAATCAGCCAGGCGCCCGTGCCACGACTGGTCAGAAGGAGTTTGAGGCAGCCTTAGCAGAGCGGAGGTGGAACGAATCAGCGGCTCGTCTATCGGCAGCACGCGCGGTGGAACACAACGACCCGTTCCTGCAGTTTGCAAACCTCCATGCCAGGGCAGAGAAGGTCGCCAGGCAATACAATCTGGACTTGAACCTCGACAACAAGACGCAACCACTCCAGAAGTCTAGGAATCCTGCAGATTACCCAGAACCCAAGGTTACTGTGGCTACCAAGACAGGTCCTGATGGTGCGCTCGTGTCTGTTTACGGGTCAGTACTGCCACATGACAGCTACCTGATCGATCAGCTCGCGCTTCTATCTATCGCCACCAAACACCGCGTCCGAGAGCTCATTGAGGATGCGGACAAGATTGCTACCACGCGACAGCAGACCTCACACGGTCAAATACCTGCAGAGTGGCTGGACTCGGCTGTGCCACTGAACGCCTCTGGTTTCCCTGTCAATGACAGTGAGGCATCATCTAATGGAGGAGTTGAGAATGGTGGTAGTGGCAGCGCCAATCACCGCAAGCGTGAGAAGAATGACCTGCCGCAGTTGTCGGTCCGGCCACGTGCTAACGTTTCTGTATAGGCTCTTTTGACGCAAGCAATGCCTCTGGAAGACCAGGTGCGCCGCCGACGAACCATCTAGCCCAAGTATTACGTGAAATGGGCAAGGCGGAGAGGGAAGCAGAGGAGGCAAGGTTGCGGAAGCGTCAAAGACGTCTGAATGGAGACAGCACAGGAAATGGGTCCCGCGCTGGCTCCGCGGCGCCTGGAACACCGGGCGGTGCGGCACCCGAGCCCGAGAAGGCACCAACCAAGAAGGAGCAGAAGAAGATTGCTGCGCAGAAACACGATGCGTCTGCCGAGAGCGTCAACAAGACGACAATGAAGTTCCTGGGTGGCGGCAAAAAGAAGTATTCCTGGATGTCCATGGGAGCAAATACACCTAGCACACCAAAAGGGCCGACTGGCACCGCCCCTGGCACGCCTGTACCCACCACGGCGGTGAAAGCTCCAGAGAACAAGTCGCTCACCCAAGAAGGCCGATATAAACTCGGCAGTTGGAGAGAGTACAGTGAGAAGGGCAAGAACATACAGCTGCGTGATTGGGTAACGGTTCTGGAGCGCGATGGTAGGGAGAAATTGGCCCTCCAGAAGGCATACCTGAAGCTCGACGAATCCGAGCCTCGATAGGCGCAGCTTGTAACACGATCGAGCACAGGCTGTGCTCAGAAGCCATGTGGGCTACGCCGCCTCAGCATAAAGCACTCGAGCCGCCACGTCACCTACAACATAATTGAGCACGTGAGGCTGGCCGAGGAGCCAAGCCGTCTTCGATGATAACAAGTGAATGCGAACGTCTTTGCAGGGATTCACACTCCAGTGTCTAGAGAGAAAGCGAGAGAAGGAGAAGGCGACTGGCGGGCTCTACAAGCGATGATGCGAATAAAGCGGAAGCCTGCATAGACGAAGCACAAACCGGACACGAACTTAGGGGACTGCTTGAACCCGGACCAAACATGAGGCAAACGTGAGCAGGTGTGGCGGTGGATCAGGAAGGTCTTGCGTGTGTCTGCTCGATGAGACTAATAACTCGCATTTGTATTGGTTTTCTGGTTTCAGCCTGGCGTTACATGAAAGGGGCATTCGGTTTTAGGGAAGGCACGCATTCGATCCGATTCGGAGATCATACCAAAAAAGGAGTCTCTTGATATTTTCATGCTTTCGGCCCTCTCAGTGACATCAGGGAGAAAGAAAGGGAGGGCGCTCAGGGGCCTATCTGGGCCTCCAAGTGCGCCTCGATGGTGAATCGAGACTGGATGGCTGGATCGATGGGCCACAGGGATGAATGAATAAATACTAAGAAATTATTGTCATATTAGTGCAGGGGCTCGCCTCAGTTATGGAGGGCCTGGGAAGCCGGACGGTGGTAGTCTACAGTTTTCATTTGAGATCGTGAAGAAAGAAACGAAAACGAAGGGGGGGGGGGCGGAGCAACCACTGGCTGGTCATACTGTCCAAAAAGTGATACAAGTAATGAGGTGACTTGTCCACAAGGAGGCTTCCGGAGATAAGAATGCGCATATGGGCAGCTGATAAGTGACGCAATCTATTCCTGATTTCATGTACATAGGCTGGCGTGTCAAACAGTACACACACATTTTCTCCCTCTTGCCCACGCCTGCCAGAGCCTCTTTTTCTGAGGTGACAAACACCCTGCCAGACACTATAAACGCCTATTCTTTTTTATTTCTCTCTTTCTTAAAACACCAATGCTACTTGCATCCCGCCTGGCAACACGACTTATCAGGTCTCGCCTCGCCAACCGGCAAAGCGGCCGCCGCACGGCAGCAGCAGCAGCAGCAGCAGCACATCACCACAAACACCACCACCTCCTCCTCCTCCTCCCTGCAGGTGCCCTTTCGTCTCCGTCGCCGCCCCTCACCTGTAAGCCTCAGCAGCGAGGCTTTTGCGCCACTACTGCCGTGAAGATGGCGATCGCCGTAAGACCCAAGCGTTTTTTTCTTTCTGTTTGCTTTGCTTCTTCTCTTGTGGATGAGCATATAATATGCAAGGGGAGCATAAGGTTTGGGGGGTTATTTAATTTGTTGCTGACGTGGTTGAGGAGGGGATATGTGTGTGTGGGTATAGGCGGTCGGTCAGATATGCTCGACCTCGTCGATGACACACAACCTGGACCAGTGCGTCAAGCTGGTGAGCAAGGCCGCTGAGGCTGGGGCAGAGGTACGTTCCGTGATTTGTTGGGCTGTGTTCTGTCTTGACTTGTCCCGTCTTGAATTGCTGCAGTTTCTCCGATTGTCAAGTTCTTGCACGTTTCTGGGGAGGGAAGGCGGATGTCTTGAGGGCAATAGTATTGTATAGACGAAAAGGGTGCAGGCCTTGCCTCACTCCATTCGTATTCTGTCTTCATGCCAGGGGCGTCGTATCTATGTACTTACTGAACGGGTCTCTGGTGAAAGGAATACAATAGGCTCACAAACAAACCCTTTCCCCCCAATATAGGTCCTCTTCCTCCCGGAAGCATCAGACTATATAGCTTCATCACCACAAGAGTCCCTCTCGCTCGCCAGGCCTGAGTCCGAGTCGCCTTTTGTGCAGGGCCTTCAGGCCGCCGCAAAGCAGCACGGCGTCCACGTGCACGTGGGCATACACGTCCCCGTCCCAGTGGAGCCATCATCATCATCATCCTCCTCCTCCTCACCACCAACAGCCGGAGCACCCACCACCACCACCACCACCACCAAGCTGCTCAACCGGACCATCTGGATCCTCCCGACGGGGGAGATCGACCCGGCCCGGAACTACGACAAGGTCCACCTCTTCGACTACGCCAGCCTGCGGGAGTCGGCGCACACGCAGGCGGGCGCCTCGCTCACGCCGCCCTTCGACACGCCCGTCGGCCGCGTCGGCAGCCTGATCTGCTTCGACCTGCGGTTCCCCGAGGCGGCCACGGCGCTCGCGCACCCGCGGCCCCGGCCCGGCTGGCAGCCCGCCCAGGTCCTCGTGTACCCCTCGGCCTTCACGGTGCCGACGGGCCGCGCCCACTGGGAGGTGCTGCTGCGGGCGAGGGCCGTCGAGGCCCAGTGCTGGGTCGTCGCGGCCGCGCAGGCCGGGTGGCACTCCGGGGGGCCGGGCCGCGTGAGCTACGGCGGGAGCATGGTCGTGGACCCCTGGGGTGAGGTCCGGTGCTCGCTGCCTGCTGCGGCGGTGCAGCGCGCGGGGGACGGCGGGGAGGAGGTGGTGGTGGTGCCGGAGGGCTCGGTCGGGGCGCTGGGGCTGGTCGAGATCGACCTGGGCATGTGGGAGCGCGTGAGGGAGAGGATGCCGCTGGTCAGGAGGACGTGAGTACCTATTGTTTTCCCCTTTGCCTCTTCCTTTTCTCTCTTTCTTTCTCTTCTTTTTCTCTTTCCTCTTTTCCCTCCGTCATCGGCCAATGTCGCTCTACTCCCCTGCCACTCCTCCCCATGGGATACGATTTCTTTCATTATTATCTCATCTTCTTACTTTTTCTGGCTGTCCCCTCCACTCCTGGCACATCTGCCGTGTAGGTCGGATGTTGTTTTGTGGCGGTGTCTGTGAATATGACAGTCACAGTCCAAGAAGAAGGAAAACAACATCTCGGTTAGCTCGGTTGGCCAGCTCAACGACCGGCGTCTGTCGCGTGTTTTACTTCTGCAGTACCTTTTTATTTTTCTTGTCCTGTCAGCAGAAGCACAGGTGCATGTGGCTGACGTACTATAGGGACGTATATCCTGCGATGTGACTTGCCACTCAGATCAGCCCAGGCCATATCCGGTCGTGGATCTCAGCCTTGTCTTCGGCCCTGGATCGTTACCTGTGGAAGCGAGGGGCGCAGTGTAGGTTCATAGCATTCTATGCTATGATGTGTCCGTTCCATTATACAGCGGGTGAGTGAGTTGATGAATAGCTCGATGTGGTTCTACAAATATTATGAAAGCTACAACACTCGTGAAAGTTGAGCAGCACGTCAAGCGATACGTGTCTCTGACCACTGATGTCAGTTCTCCTTGTTGGTTCCGCCGGGGAGGGAGAGGGGGGGGGGGCATCTGTCACAATCGTCACCACTTCTGGTTTGGTCTCTTCTTGTGATGAGTATCTACATAGACTGAAACAGAAACGCCTGACTATTGCACGGCGTTGGCCTATCACAGATGCTCTTCAGATCGGGGCCACTCTCAGAAGGGCTGAGGCGAGACCCGCGGGCGTTGGGTGAACTGATTATCAACAAGTGGGATGTCCAATGTTATCATTATTATCCTTATTATTGGTTCTGTTTGTGCGTCGTCAGTCCGTCCGTCCGGGTCGATCAGGTTTCAACCAATCGACTTTTTGGTACGGGCCCGATTTGCTACTAGCACAAATGTGCGTGTCTCATAAGAGAACGACAGGAAAAAAGAAAAAAACCCAGAAGAAGCACAGTTATCGACAGATACAGAGAAGTGAGCACAGATATTCGCGGTGAGAGGGCGGTGGGAGGGCAAACGGGAGCGAGCACATTTGACAATGAGAAACACACACACACACACACACACACACACACATACAAGCGAAACAACACGACAGAATAAACAAACAAAAGATACGTCGGCAATGAACTGGCTGGCTCTCGACGCGAAAACGGATACGCTCACAGGTTGATCAAAAAGGGGGACCAAAACGTCAGGAAGGACGTCCCGGATTTCCAGCCTCCAGCCTCCAGCCTCTTGGGCCCCCCACCTCCTCTCCTCCCCACACCAGTGTTTTTATCCATGTATGTATCTTTCCTTCTTCGGTCTCTTTGGATGGGGACAACTGTGAGTGAGGGTCCTCCCCCATCTGGACCGGCGCACCCAGATGGGGTTCCCTTGTGGTCCCTGGGGCCCTCTGTGTGATCCACTGCTTCTGGAAGAAACTGGCCAGATGATCCAAAATGGGGACCGGATGGGGACCAGATGGGGTGTCATGAAACCACTTTTTCAATTAGTCCATTCGACCTGTCGACTTGCACTAGGTAACAAAGAGAGAGAGAGAGAGAGAAAGAGAGAGGGTCCCACAAAATGAAAGAAGACAATAGGAACCCACCACGGCTCAGGCCGATCAAGGGACCCGTCGACTACTGCGGGTTCATACTAGGCATTGATAGTGTACGCTATATAATTGGTGTCCCAGGCCGACGGGTCCCCACGACGTATAATGCGTTACCTATGTATGTATATAGTGTATGTACATCTGCGTGTGTGCGTGTGTAGGCAGTCCGTATGTACTGTACTAGGTTACTGTACCGGCCAGCTGGCGTATAACTTATATACTTAAGTATGTTTGTATATGAGAAGAGCGTAAAAAAGGGACACCTGCACTCCTTTAAACGTGCATTAGCTGCCTTCTCCCCCCCCCCTCTCCCTCCGGTCGGAACACACTCCGGTTGAGAGACAAACAAAGCCCACCTATCATGATCACCAATTGCAGGAATCAGGCGGGATTACATCAGTGATTAACTGTACGAGCATGTAGGCAGGTGTGTGTGTACTGTATGTATGTATGTATGTATGCACGCATGCATGTGTCAAAGCAGTTCCGTCCGAACCATCGCCGTGCGTGCAGCAGATGACAGACAAAAAGGCTAATAGTTGAACAAACAAACAAAAACAAAACAAGTCGGGAAAAAAACAACAAAAGAGATCCAAGACCCCCAAGAAAGACCTGAGACACAACTAAAGTCTCCGTGACGTTGTATCGGATGAACAGTGCCGGAAGAAGTAAAACAAAAGAAAGAAAAAAAAAGGGTCCGCTTATGTATGACGGGCAGGACGGTACGGTACGGTACTGTGCGGTATGCTACGCTACGCTACGTACATCCTCACATACAATGAGTATATATGTGTATATATATATATGAATATACCTAGGTATATATGGACTGTGGCTGACATTTATGCATGTATGCATGTATGCATGTCTGTATGCAGTGCTTTGAACGCTGTCGCGTCCGCAAGGGATGAGGACATCCAGCAAGCAAAAACAAGGCAGCAGGAAAAAAATGAAGAGAAAAAAAAACAAGAACGAGAACAAGAACAGGCCGGTCCGTTCCCACCCATCGCTTGGATGGCGTTCCCCCGCCACCGGATCTCATCATAGTGTCGAAGCGGCGCCACAGCCAGTAGATGGGTTGATGGGTCTCTCCAGATGTCTCTCTCGTACACGAGGGTGGGGGGAGTTGTTTGGGAGATTTGGGGGGGGGGGGGGGCGCCGCGGTTGGCCGCCGCGGATCTCTGTCAATGTGTGTGTGAGATGCAACTCACATGATCAAGGCAGACAGAAGGAGATGTAAGATCAACAAGAGTGCACATCTGCATTTCGTGGCTTTTTACGCCTTGCATACATGTACGGATCCGTACATGCTTTCGTCCTCTGTCCAATCTGTCTGACCTGCATGCATTGGCAGGATTGGTCCAAGGTCAAGAAGGGAAGGGGTGCTGCTGCTCCTGTTTTTCTTCTTCTCCTTTCCCAATTGATGACTCTCGTCTATCATGTGAAAGACATGGCAGCAGTAGTTAGTTGACACCTGAACATCAGGAAACTCATGAGGACGCTTGAGGAGGAGAAACGGGCTTCTTCTTGTCTTGGTTGAACCGATGCATTTCTTCTGAATCGTCAAAAGCAAAAACAAAACGCACGCTCGGCGCTATCTAGCTAGCTGATGGAGCTTCTCTCTCGCTGCCGTAGTATACAGGCAATCTAAAACCGAGGGGTATCTTCTATCTCGTCCTGGTGCCAGCCCAGAAGCGCAGCTGGCCAGAACAAACGGTCTCCTCCATCGTCGAGCTTCGTAGGTATGTGTACAGACGTAAAATAGAAGAGGTGGTTTGAAGAGGAAAAAACATCGCTCCGGAAGTGGAAATGAGGAAATAGAAACAAACAACAATAGGCAGAAAAAAAGGTTGAGGACCCGGGGGAAACTGGCAGTGAAGCCGAGGAACAAGTCTATATGCATCCCATCCCCTTCTCTTTTGTTTCCCGACCCTCTCAAATTCCCTTTTTGTAGACCCGTCCCATTTCTTTACCAAAGCACCTGAAAAAGCAGCAAAACAAAAACAGTAAAGTGCAAAGACCCCCCAGTCATTTCTTTTGCTGCGTCCCAACCCCAATCATGCTTGAATTAGATCATTGTGGAAAGCAAAAAAGGATAATCCCAGTCCTGGAGCCCGTGGGGGTGTTTTGGTTGTCCACGCAGGGTTGTCGATCTCGTAGGCTGGTGTGGCCCTGAGAGTTGTGTTCGCCTGTTCGGAGGAGGGCCTTGTCCATTCGCGGCATCTCTGCCGATGGTGTGCTCGAAGACGCGAAAACAAAACGTGATGTGTGTGTGTGTGTGTGTGTGTGTGTGTGTGACAGACAGGAGCAAGGTGACTTGCCCAAATCTAAAACCCGATTCCGATCTATTTGAACGCCTTGTGCAGCCCTCGTAAAGGAAATTTCGCCCATGTGAGACCCTCCTTTGTAGGAAACATTATCCCGGCCTCGGTCGGGTACTGGGAAGAACAGATGGCAGCGAGCCGAGAAAACTTGTATCGCCTCTTAGAGAGGAATGCGTATTAAATGGTGTAATGTGTCGGAATGCAATCGGTCAATCCAAGACATTGGCTTTTGAATGTCCATCCGGTCGCTAGTAGAAATAAAAAACACAGATATGTTGGTACACAGTTGATGGATGTGCGCGTAGGCGGCGCAGCGATTAAATCGTCGTAGTTCGTGAAGTAGTGCAGAATCCAAGAAGCAAAAGGGGTCTGGTGCTTCCTCCGAACAGGCAAGGGCTGTGGCTCTCAGCTCGGGGTTTCTCTCGAGGTTCGAGGTGTGACCTTGATGAGAGCTGATTATTGAGCGGTTCGGCGCCACAAAGTCTTGCTTCTCATCGCGGGACTAGCCTATGGCCCGCGGCCGTTGTTTCGGCTGGTACTTGGTAGCGCGGATCAAGGGATGGTTGGCTGGCAGCGCGGGCAGATTTACCGCGGCTTCGGTTGCGGTGGTGGTTTTGGCACGCCAGTCGTGTCATAGGCGCCTCGGCCTTGGTTGGCGACAACTGATGTCTCCCTGGTGACCATTTTGGCTATGCGAGATTGTGCGACAGGAATGACGACGCTGTTCCAAGAGACAGTGTTAGCTATGATCATTTATTGCAACTGAATGTATGGGGTTTTTTTATCTTTGGGGGGGGGGGAGGACGGAGGGTTTGGCGTGTACGTATAGCATGTACATGTGGAATTGCACTCATTAAATCGAGAGATAAATAAAATTGTAGCAGGGATGGATGCAAGGTCAGGGGTAGGGACAGGGCAGGGCAGGGCAGGGCAGGTCCCTAAGTCGGGTTGCATGCACTAAACAGGCAAGGCAGCAGTTGCAAGACGAAGCGAAGTGAAGTGAAGCGCAGAAAACCCAAGTGTAACTCCAATCAAATCAAAACAAGTCATAGTAAGGGACGATGGCGATGCATCAAAGTGACTCACAATAATAGGAACGGTATGTCCGTCGGGCTGCGAGGAGTGAGGCTTTCTAAGTTTCCTTCAAAAGCCACGAAGCTGGTTGGCGAAGGGGATTGCGGCGCCGGATTGGTGAATGGCGATGGAGGGGCGAGGATGCAGGATGCGCCGGGAATCTGCCGGATCGTGGAGAGGATGCAGCAAACGTGTCGCCAGTAAAGTCAAGTCTCGTGCGAAAAGCGGATGTGTGGGACCTGAAGATGGGCTGGAGACGGCACCGACAGCGTTGGTGATGACGCTGGGTTTATTTATGGGCCTCTCTTATGCACGCTGATGTATTTGCCCGGCGGTGGTTCGTTTCGTGGGTAGTGTTGGTGAGACGGTAGCAACAATGGATGCCGAAAGGCTGTTTCTTAGGAAGTTGCAAGGGATGCAAGACAAGAGTCTCGTCACGTCCTCCTGTCGTCGGTATGCAGCCGGATCTAGGCGTATCTGAACCTGTCGGCGACCGATCCTCCCTTTCTCTTGTTCTTCCAAGAATGTGTCGTGGATGTCAGGTACGCTGCAGGTGTTGCAGGGTCGGGTTCTTCTAGAAGGATGGTCTGCTTGCAGGCTGAGTGGATCGCTAACACAAAAAAACACAGTGGTACAGCAGCAGCAGCAGCAACAGTAGTAGGAGCAGCAGCGTTGTGGTAATCTGGAGACGCGGGTTTGAATTGTAAGAGAGAGAGAAGAGAGAGAGAGAGAGAGAGAGAGATGCGTCTGTTTGCAAGAGAGAAGAAGTGCTCTGCTACTTTACAGAAAGAGGGAAGACAGAGTGATATAGTAAATTGGAGGGAAATCAAAAAGGGAGGGCGTTTCGAAAAGTCAGTGTGGGAAGGGGGCCCGTCTGTGTCTTATAATAGCTGGAGGTTTCAATGGCAAAGCGCAGTGTTCAGCGTGCGAGCCTGTGCGTTGCGAGAGAGTGTGTGTGGAAGTAATAATGGATGATTAGTCCGAACAGGTACTTATTGTATTGTACACTCTCCCTGGCGCTGTACAATTCCGTACAGTACATACACCCATGATGAGCAGGGGAGGGGGGGGCCAGGAGCGACGGCGAACGGGGAACCAGGGGAAGGGATGACGATGGGGATTGAGATGGGCCCATGGATGCGATTGACGTGGAAGGAGTGGGCTCGGTGCAGGAACCTACTCCCAGGAACAGTGCCTCTACTATGTAACCTTGGAAGCCAGCGCCAGCCAGCGCGACACAACGCAACGCAACGCAGCAAGGGAGGTGGGGGGATGGATAGGACCAACAACAACAACAACATCAGTTACTGTATGTATGTACTTACAGTACCTCTCTTCCGTACACCCTCTTTCTTTTTTTCTGGGCGTCCAAGGACTTACATAGTACGGATTACATGTCCCTTGTACCGTCGCCCGGAACGACAAACCACCTTTACGCGAGAAAAGGAACTGTCGCCTTGTATCAGAGTTAGGTACCCATGCCACACCGGGTACGTACCTTGCATAGGCCCGCCACTCCCAGAAGGTACCCGTGTAAGTATACTACACCTTTGGGGCACCACCTGGGGGCTCGACCTGACAAGGAGCGGGATCCACCCAGTACGTACCCCCCCGTGAAACGTCTGAAAGGCCCCAAGCTGAACCTTGGAAAGCTGCCCAGGTGCCAGCTGCCCAGGTGCTGCACTACAGATTAGTGTACGGATCCGTACGTGCCAAGTACCTAGGTACCTAAGTACTAAGGTACTTAGGTAAATCCGTAGGTACCCTTCAACGCCAGTCCGTATGTGAGCTCTAATGTACAAAGACCTCGGGAGTTGCTAGCAAGACTCAAAGTTCAGCCCTTTTGCTTCTACATAACATAACATGCTCAATAGTATACCATGGATTTCACCTAAGCATCCGAGAGGCAGGTCATACCATTGTTCGCATCTTGTGAAACCACCTTACCAGAATAGCAGATTCTGTCACGAGCCTCCTACGGAACGGATGGGTTGTGTCTCAACATGGAGGCTTTAGAGAGACTTCATTTCGTATTGTACCCTTCCCTCGCTTAATGAACTTTGGGTAATTTTCCAGAATTTTTCGTAAGATGGGTACTCTTCCTTTCTGCTGGGGTCGATGTCCTGAAGCAACAGGGGAGACCCTACACAGTATGTACCTTGGTAGATATACACTACCTACTCCGTACATGCATCGCTCCAGAAAATAACGACACATCCCGGCAGCCAAGTACCTTGCTCGCACGCGACTTGACTGTCACTGACATATGACGGTACGTGTGATAGAATGAAAAGCATATTTCTGTGGGATATATAGACTGGCCGCGGCAACCCCCATCAGGTCCCGCCATAACGAAGTTCTGTTACAGTACATGTTATAGCCGTTTATCATCTAGATACAGACTGGTCGTTATTGAGAGGCCGTGCAAGCCCAACAAAGTTGGCTCTGAAGAAATCGTATATGACAGTTCATCGACCCATTTCTTCTGCAAAAGCGTGGGTTTTTCGCTCATGGCTTTCCGCCGCCGTACAGGTGGATCTTGGCCTGCTGCTTGAGGTGACAGCGAATCTGAGGTCAAATCAAACAACAAAGCGTATTCCTCCTGTGCATTTGTCTCATGTCTAGGATCTCTATGTGTGCAAGAGACCATGCATACTCACCTAATCCAGCGGGAACCGGGGTCACCCGCCTGCCCCGGAGAAAGAAAGAAAGAAATACATACCTGTCACATCTCAATGCATCTACACTCAAAATGGTGCCATTTCTTTTTTTTTCTCCCTCTCCAATCCTGTTTTTTTTAAAGCATTGATGTATTATCATTCGTCAATTGTGGTCCCTCCTTCACGTTCTCACATACTGCAAATGTGATGCATTCTGCTTTTCCCAGGCCCGGAAGACCCATCCGACGTCAAAACCTTGCTGCGCTTGGGCCGTGCAGTCCTGCACAGAGACGAGGCCTGGACCGCCGGGGAGTTTGGGGGTGGCCCACCCGAGAGAACAGAAGGCATCATCATAATTGTGCCGTATGTCATGCACGATACGCTATGTACGAAGGTCAGATGAATACAAGGCTTAGCTAGCGAGCAAAAGAACCTGCCGCCGCGGGCGGTCAAGCCGATTTCTTTTTAAGGAGGGGGGCAAGGGGGGGTTGCACGACATTCCCCCCAAATAACCCACGCCATAGAACCCGAGGGGGCGGATGGGGGTGCCTTACATGCGGCCCCTGAGGTTGGCCAAATGTGATACGGGTAAGGAACCGATCTCACAGCAGGCTGCTGAACAGGCTGCATGGCGTGGGGGGGGGGGGGGGACAGAGAGAAGGAAAACGTGGGCAACAGGGTGATGTACACCAACGACAGGTGCATGTGGGCATCGCCTCACTTTTTGGCTGACATCGCCGCCGCAGCATTTTGCCAATCAAATTGATGATACATGGTGTTTTCGAATGATGACGGGATCTGTTTTTCTCTTTCTCTTCTTGCTTTGTCCGCACAACCACCCGACTTCAGGTCGGAGAGGGTGTACGGAAGAGGAGATAGCAGCCCGCCCGAGCGTCCACCCATCAAATCACGAACTCGGGTTGTAGGTATCGTGACCTCATGTCCAATGCCGAGACTTGGCCCAAGGAGGAAGCTCAGGGACGGCCACGAGTCGATAATGCCGGAGTCAACGTTCTAGCAATCAAGCTTGGGGTGTCTCACAAGAGATGGGTAGATGCACGACATGGTGAAGCTCTCGCAAGCCGCGGCTAAGGAGTCCGGAACATCGTGGGTAGGACACGCTCCATTGAAGGCGCTGATGTGGGTGTGCGTTGTACCAGGGGGCACAGCAGCGGCCGGCTAATCATCTATTCTTGGTGGTGTCCTGTTTCGGAGGCTGCAATTCGTTCAGGGTGCGAATCGGTTTGTCGCTAATGAACATGTTACCCGAGTTCTCGGGTTGGCTGTTCCACTCAGATCGGTACTGCGCAAGTTCCGCAGTCTGCATATGCTTGGGGGGCTTGCAGTCTGCAGGATGCATCTTGCTTTTGGTCGCCGAGTTGAGAACTGACACAGCCTTCTGTCTCCCTGGGATTTTAATTAGAAATAACCAAGGCCAAAAAAAGAGTAGAGTCTCCGGGGAAGCTGCTCTGTCACTCCGCGATAACATTATCAGCGATGCCACGCTACATCGGGGACCACCACGGACTGAAGTGTGCAACGATCTCAGATAATCGCAAATGGGATCTCGCATTACACGATTACGCGGAATGAGAGGCCTGTTTTCCGGTGATGAGTCACTGGTCATGACCACCACTGCATGGTGAAGAAGATAGGGCTTCCATGCATTCAAGGATCAAACGTTGCACCGGAGGAACCGGAGTACCAAACAGCCGGTGAATATGGCGATGCTTGGGAGAGAAACGAAGACAAAGGTTTAATATAGCGACCGTGCGTAAGGCGCGTACCTGGCAGTGCCTGGGCCGTGTAAGCACAGCGCACTCGTCTTACTTAAGCTTGATAGGGCTTGACCGGTCGCTCCTCTTCTATAGGCCTGCTGGGTACACACTCATACCTCAGCCCTCCATTGATGCTCCTGAATGTGGCAACCGCTCACCCCGAAAAGAAGCCGAGAGGAATGATTACTACATATTCATGTACTGTGAAGATGACACGTTCTGTTCACCGATGACGACGAATGCCATACATAGTCGACAATCATATATCAACCCCTGGAAAAAGCAGGTGGATGGATGCCATATGCTGGTCAGCAGTGGATAAGATCACCGCGATAAGACTGTTTCAGAACAGCAAGCGAGCGATGGCTGTCAGTTGTGATTTGTGAAACGGGGAGCACGGAAAGCTTTGGGAATGAGACGTGTTACTGTACTTATTGCCCATTTGACCAATTGTGTTTGACCCGAGTTTTGCCCAGGAAGGTGTCATCATCGTCCTCTGTCCACTCAAATTGTTTAAGGGGGGGTTGATCAGCTTGCACATCGCCGAGGCCAACCATCGAGGTGGTGGTTGTCGGCCCCCCTACACGCCCCTGGGTGCTATCCAAGTGCTACATGTACCTAAATCCGTGCCGCTGTTCACACGGCAGCAATACAACGAGTCTTCAGGCGAGAGGAAGTTGTGGTGGTGGTGTTCTTGGAAGGGATCTCCTTGTTTGCTTCCCGAGGTCCCGCTCAGGCTTGCCGTGATGCCGCAACGCGCATGCGATGCACGAGAATGGAGCCCAACCAGGCCGACATGTTCCTGGGATACACGCAGGAACGTCCTGGAGAACTGATTCATTGATTTTGGAATGATCGAGTGGTGATTGGTAACTGGACCATGCGAATACACATGGCCCCGCTCGCCATTCTGCATATACGGCAGTACCTAGGAACTTAGGACCCTAGGAAGGTACAGTACACATTACAGAACCCGTATTGACCCCCTTTTCAGCCCTTCCCTTCCTCCTCGTTCCCAAGCAGCCGGAAACGACATGCTCGGTCCGCTGCCGCGGTGTAACGGCGGGCGGCAGTACAGATGTACGGCTGCGTACTCATCAGGACTCGACGGGGGCTTGAGACTGCCGCAGGCACTGACAACCTTGGAAGACAAAGTCGTTCAACCTGGCAATCCATCAAAGTACGACAGGTAACGATGTTGAGTTTTTTTTGGTGGTGTTTTCCTCTTCTTTTTTCCTTCTTCTTCTTCTTCTCCTTCTTCTGTGTATTCCCCTCCCATTTCTTTGTTCTCACGATGGCCTGCTTCATCATGCCAAAGTACCTAGGTATCCAAGCTCTGACGGCCTCCCGAAACAGCCTCATTGATTCGGCGGTACCTGTGGAGATTTAGGCCCGCCAGACCGGCCATCTGTGTGATGATTTGCTTTGACATTGGTTTGATGATATGCTTGTGTGTCCTGTGACCCTTCATCAGATGCGTCTGCAAACTCGACACCTCATCAATCTGACGCATCTAAAGTTCCGAGCAGCAACATGCAACAAGGGGAGCCCCGTTGTGGTTGGAATCTCGGAGCTGTCACTTTTCGAACCCCCTTGGACGGTTGCCCCCCCCGTCGGGCTCCCCCCCCCCAAAATTCCCAAATGATTCTGGAAGACTTCGACAGCCTCGCGTATCGGTCCTCATCGGTCACTTTCTATGGGTTTCTCTGGCCATTCAGGGACAAGATCAGCCCAGTTCGGGTTGGAAAGGGCTAATCAAACGGCGACCGGGACCCTGCGTCATTGGAACGAATTGACAATCTTAAAAAATTTCATCCGGTTCTTTGATGATGATTGATCATTGATCATTCCCACCTGGGCAGTCTCTTTGCCTGCCTCGGGGACCCCTGTCCGGCCTGCGTGGGGGGCACTAAAACTGCGGCTTTCCCCTTCTGCAGAAAGCCACTCTTGGGCATCCACAGCCCTTTTCCTTCTAGAACCATTCCCTAGCTTCTGGTGGGCCGCCCCGCAAATTTGTGTGTGCCACGACCCACGATGAAGTCCTTGATGAATCTCAATAATCTCCCCAGAAGATCACCCAGAAGATCCGTGGATGACAAAGTGTCTTCATCGACATTTCGTCAATTTCAGGGTCTTTTCTGACAAGGGCACCCCCTTGAGATCAGGCCTCTGTGCACTTGCTACTCCGGTGCTATAATGGGCAGCTTGATCGCCGACTCGGAATGTTGCGATACCTAGCTTACAGTGTGTTGCGCGGGACGAAAACCGTAATCGCGCCACAGATGAATGTGCATATGTGTGTGTGTGCGTAAGTACGTATGTAGTGCGATGCAGAGGGGATGCATGCAGGCAGCTCAGAATAGAAATAGAAATCGCTATATGCGTGTGTAGTAGTGGCAGACGGCTTTGTCAGGGCCGAGGCTGATGTTCCCACGGCTTGTCTGACCATCATCTGACATCATCCGCACCGCAGGCTGCATTGCATGTCTTGGAGAGATGGCGCCTTATGAGCGAAGCAAATCAGCTGGAGGTGAAAGCGCCATCTAATCAACGACGGCCGGGCAGGCTCAGAGCTCAGGCTGTGGCCGAGGAGGAAAGGGCTGAACCATCGTGGCTGATGGTCAGGTTACAGGTAGCGTGCCCGTATTTGATGGTGAGGCTTGGAGCTGTCTTGGCTGTCCATGCAGTCTTAATATGGCAACTGTCAAAGCCATGCCCGGTCATGCTATGCTTGTCTTACTTGCGTGCATCCTGTAAATCATTCCTGCCCGTGTTTTTCGGCCACCAACGTCCCGTTCATCAGAAACAGGGGAAGGCGACTACTTGTGGCCACGCCGCTATTCGACGACAGGAAGAGAGACGACCTCTCGTCAGAAGGAAGCCATGTTCGAAAATGCGAGGCGAACTGTATACCGTCTGATTGACATGGCGTTCTTGACCGAGAAGCTCACACCGAGAATCCACCTCTCATCTTAACGGGGCCAGATAAAGGCCCGCCTGTCACGCCCTTTCCCTGATCTGCCGCCCTCCTTCGTCCCCCCCCCCCGGAATGTTAGAACGTGGGCGGTATTCCCGCGGCTCGAGTTCAGAGGTACTGGGTACTTTCAGCCCCTGGCCCACAGGTACCTGCTCGAAAGGCTAGTGGTACTTCCTGTACATGGTACATTACTTACCTATCTGGGTACATCCCGGTCTCCAGGGCCTGTTGCATCCGGGCCCTCGGCCACATGGGACCTGCCCCAGGTGGAGTGCAGCCTAGAACAGCGCTATACCAAAATGGAAGGCGTTCCTGCATTAGCACGCCGGTACGGATCCGTACGGATTAACGCACTAAGTACCGTACCCACCTGTGACCGGGATTGAAGAAGACGTAGGTCGTAGTGTACATGATCATAATGGCTCTATTGGGTTCCAAGTTTCGAGAACCCCCAGGACGATGTCACTCAGGCGGCGCACTGCTTTCCTAGCCTTACAAGATCTGGTTGTCATGCTTGTTATTGATTCTCTTACTATTACATTGCTTGCTTATAGCTGCCCATCCACCCACCGTTGTACCTGTCCGCTCAGCTTGCCCAAAAAAGCCACAAAAAAGGCAATATTCGTCAACAAACCAACGACTTGAAACAGGAGAAACGAAGTGGCAGTGTACTAAAGAAATCCAGCCATACGGAACGCCTTTGTGCTCCCGTCAATCCAGTGATTAATTGAGGCCGTTGAAGGCAATTGGCCCACCTCTCGCTTGGGCTATTCTTTGTTTGTAGCTAGCTGCCAACGATGGCGGCGGCTCGGAAGCGCTTCCAACCCACGAGTCCAGTCATCAATCCACAACCACCCGTCCTGGCAATGGTCCTGGTCTTGGTGCTGAAGGTTCTCGGAGGCAAGCCTCGCTCAGAGCTTCGATCCCGGCAACCAAAAGTAACGTCGTCGCATGCCTATGGCATCAACCACACAGAGCGCAGCGGCTTTCAGGATTCACGTCCCGCTCTGCATCCGACTTCCGATGAACCCGCAATTTCTTGGTCATCCATTTTGCTTTTTCTAATTTGCCTTTTTTCGAAATGCTAACTGAATGTGGCCTCGAGGTGGCGCTCTTGTTGAAGATTCCCATTCTTCCGGATCTCAACCCACGACAGGGCCGCAAGGATGATGACTTGGGTATTCAAGTTGAAACCTCAGGTTGCACCTCGGTGAAGTCGTGAGTTTCCACCGGCCATCGCTCAAACTTTACAGGATTCTCTTCAACTTTATCCTCGCGTAAACAGGGTTTTCTCAGCAAGGGATCACTGTGAGTGTAGCCCCTGCTGACCTCCAAGTCATCAAGTCCACTGTCTAGGCACACACAGTACTACTATGTATATAGTATCAACTATTGCACGTGGCAACAGAGGCCCGAAGCATCCCAGTCCTGTGCACGAACCTGACCGTTGGATTCCACCAAGGAATCCGGCGATCCCACCATGGAGCCACCACGAGGAGAAGGCCCGAAGATAATAAACTTCAAAGGGTACATGGATCATGGACAGAACTCAGTCCTCAGCCTTGAGGGCTCCATCCACGAGGCAGCAACGACCTATACGGCATCCCTACAGTCAGCAAGGTCTGATATCATGGTCCAGGGCTCGACAGTGGGCCAGATGAACATCTTCGGCGAAGACGAGAGGCGATGTGGAGCTCCCATGAATGCGTTACGACACTGTCCAGGCTCCGTCGGTCCTGTTCCCCCTGGCTGCTGAGTGGGCCGTGGAAGCCTTCTGGAAGGCATCTTATTTCCCCGAGCCACAGCCCTGTGAGATTGACATGAGCGATGAGAGATGATCTCACACAGTCAATCCTGTGAAGTCATTCATTCACACATACAGTTACATGCAGGCCCACTGTCCACGCGACTGCGATGCATCATGGTGGAGCAGATTCAGCAATCACCCGGCTCACTGTGAACGACGCAACGGCACTGCCGAGAATGGTCGGGGCAGGCTTGGCAGGCTGTTTCCAACGGCGAGTTCCTGTCAGCCTTCCCGTCGGGTCTCGAGAGGCAGGGGTCAAGAGTCAGCCTTGTCTTGGGGACCCGTTACAGTCAGTCAACCAGCCCAATTGCGGGATACAGCCAGCAAGATTTGCCGTATACTTTGCCTTGTTGAGGAGGTATACCGCGATCTCGACCTATTGCCCGCAATCCTACCAAAGTTTCAACTGCTGGGACATCTGAGGCGTTGAGCACAACAGATTCCGTGCGGTGTTTACACCTCCTCAACACCTGGAAAGAGTCACTGGTCACCCAGGCACATAAGAACATTATTGCTTGTGTTGCTTGACAAAACGCACGCCTTCAGCCTTGCTTTTCCCATAAATTCATGCACCTGGGATTGAGCATGATCAAGCTTTGGCGAGCTTCTAAACCCAATTCGCGTGTCCAGACGGGAACCCTGAGCGACTAAGATGCCTACGGTATAGTAGCGCATCAACATCTGGTTAACAACAGTTCTCTAATAACTCTCTAAACCATGACCATCCACCGTGAAATTTGGCTCAATAGTTCGCGGCGAGGGGGGGGGGGTGTTTTACCGGCGGTTCCGGAAGAGATGGCCGCTATCAAAGATGCATGAAACCCCTGTCATCGCCCGCCTGGAAGGTTTCCGGGGAGCCTTCCGTCTCGCATCGCTCCACTTGCCGCATTGCATTTTACCCTCTCTAGGGATCTTTTCTCGAAGGTTGCCAATTTCGAATCTTGACAGGGTCTCGCCATTATTTGTGGGGCACAATCGCGGCCGGAAAAGGAGGGCAGGGGTTCTCAATCGAGCAAAGAGCCTCATTAGAGTTCGGCGCTTGATGCATCCTGAAACCGTCACGATGATGATTCGAGCCAGCACCGCGCAGGACTGGAGAAGGTTTGTCGTATGTCGAAGGCTAACGACACATCACATCGTATGTACACTAGTGGTCAAGATAGTCGACGACACTATTGGCGGTCATGCACATCACACGTGGCTTCTGCCTTCCAACCGTTGCATTGCAGGCGGTCGAACTGGCGCTGCAGGGCCGATCATTGCCAGCCAGGGACTGTCAGCCAGGCCAGCCACCAGGCCGTATGGGTTAGGTGTCCGGATTGTCTGCCGCGGAGTTCGTGCCCCCTGTTTCCGCCGGCGTCTGAAACTCCTTTGCACAAACACCAGACGGGGGAGGGGGGAGGGTAGAGATGTGTCCTTCTCGGTGTTTGATAACCCGGAAGCATCGCTAAGTTCCAGGTAAGCTTGACAAAACTCCTATTTATGGGGTGCTCCTACCACAAAGATCTACCCGTGGCCTTCCTCGGAAGGGCTATATTATGGCATCATGAGCCTTAGATTCCTGGGTTTGTCCAGCAATACTCCGGTTACGACTGCATTGACTCGCCATCGAGTCAGGGGCTGAGAAGGCGGTACGCCAATGCCCATGGCAGGAAGGTTCGCACTCCAATATGCATACGCTGTGACATTGCCACGCCCAGAGCTCATGGAGTGCAGTACTCAATACTGCGGTATGCTCCCATGACTCTGATTCAGCGTCACCAAGTGAGACGTCTTTGGGCCGAGCGGCCAAGTGGTCCATGTCATCGCCGGCGCCTGCGTTGCGGTTGACGTGGCATGGAGGCCATACGGTTCGATGATGTTTAGGAACCGAAACACATGATGATGATGGATCTCCTTTGTGTGGGAAAAAAGAATGTCTTGGGCGGATCGCCTCACCTGCACCGCACATGACGAAGGACACAGCATGGCACGGCCAAGGCGAGCCACATTGTCCCCTGCGCTTCCCAGCCAACATAGCGGGCTATTTTTCGCGGAAATTCCAAAGTTTGCCAAAAAACCAGTCTGGGACGAGGGATGTCGATACTTCTGCAGTATCTGGAGGGAGCGCCTGCTGTGCAGTAGCGGGCTCTTGGGACACAACTGCGGAGGTATTTACTTCTGCAGCTTGCTGGCCACGGAGTCGAGAGCTGTCGAATACGAGCGGAGGTCAGACACTCCTCACTGCTTGCGAGCTGTCTCTCTCTCTCTCTCTCTGGTGGGATGGATACAAGTTACCAATGGCGGGCCTCTCGAACGAGAGTGCGGCCAGATGCCCATGAAAGAAAAAGATGTCACCTCTGTTCGAAAGCTTGATGCTCTATTACGGCTATTGAATACCCGGAAATAGAATAGTGACTAGATCAAGCAGGGACATGTACATAGAGGCCATAGTGACAGAGAGACCTAGAAACAAGAGGTTTCCTGAAGTCAAATCCAAGCTGTGATATTGAGGTTCGCCTTCGATTGAGTGCACTCTGTATAGCAGGGGAATCGCTACTGCAGTGTTTATAGTGTAAGCAGCCCAGCCACAGTGCCCCACCAAACGCGGCTAGTGCTCCAGCCTGCCGGTGACGCCTGCTGTCGACAGCTTACCGCATCGATTGGGGGAGCTCCAGTTGCAACGACGACCAAACCATCACTGCCACCCAACACGGCGAACGACAGTCTCTTTCACATCCATCACAGTCCACGAGCGGGAACGAAGTCATCACGAACATCGACGAGCGCGAAAAACAACTCGCAAACAGCACAAACAGACGAGCCACATCCCAACGGCCCCCGGTTAACTGCCCCCCTCCCCCTATCCCGAACCCCTCCACACCCTCCTCCCTTCCCCCCTTCCTTGGGAGCCGTACCAACCAAGACAAACGACAATGTCCATCATCCAGCAACACACGTCGGCCTCGCTGACGGACGCCTGGCGCACCATCGACATCGACGCGCTGGTCGAGGACTCGTCCGTCAACTTCGACACGTCGACGCTGCACCCCCCCCTGCCCGAGGTCGGCGAGGCCGAGGTGCGCGCGCTCGCGGGGCAGGTCAGGCAGCTGCTGCGCGGCGGGGACACGGAGGGCGCGCTGAGGGGGTGTCTGGAGATGCCCGTCTACAACGGGCCCGAACTGGCAAAGGTATGTTGTCTCCATATCGACCCCACGGAGAGAGAGGCCGGGGTGGGGAGGGGCGGCATGGTGAGGTGAAGAGATGGGTTTGCCATGGGGGGGAACATGCGAGGTCAAGGGGCGAAGGGTGGTGCTGGGAAGGTGGCAAAACGCATGATGCTGATGTGGAAACTTGTGGGTATACAGGAGGCACATCTGCAGACCGTCGTCGAGGTCCTGCAGTCGATCAAGGCGAGCGACATGACGCCCATGCTCCAGCGCATATACGCGGCCGAGGGTGGAAGTGAGGCGTTGGATGTGCTCATGAAGTACCTGTGGGTAATATCCTTTCGGTCATTCCGACCTCTATATGCATACCCCCTCTCATGCCTTAGTGATTGTGAGACCCTTGACGCTGACGAGGGCCCCCCTCTTTTCCCTTCACATTAGGTACAAGGGCATGGCATCAGCATCCGGGGCCGGGGCCGGCGCTGGCCCCCGAACACCCGGCAGGATGACCCCACAGGCCACGGGCTTCAGCCAAGCTGGGGGCCGGCCAGGCGCCGCGAACGAGTCGTCCGGTGCGGCCATGAGTGTCCTGCTGAGCTGGCACGAGAAGGTGGTTGACGTTGCAGGGCTGGGATGCATTGGACGGACGATGACGGACTGGCGAAAGGTGTAAAGGGGGTCAAGGAACCCATGTAGCAGGCCGGCCAGCCATGACTTAGAGGATCGAAGCGGCGTGATCCAATGTGCCTCGGTGGCTCCAGATGTTGCTCTATCTGGTGAGGCCTTGGCTTAACGACTGATTACAGGGGCGATGGACCTACCCAAGCACCAGGGCTCCTCTCTTGGTGAGCTTCGACGATAGATCATACGATGAAGTGAAGGCATGTTTTAGAGATGCACATAAAGCGAATTGGACGGTCATTCCATGTCTATGAGACCGACTCTATGACCCATGACACTCTCTTGCTGCCCCCGTCAATAGTTGCCGAGCGACCAGAGTTTGGTGGTATCAATTGATTGATGCTAGCAGCCCGTCGTCCACAACGGCTATTTATTTGTTTTCCAGTATATCCTTCAAGTTGATATCGCCACTCCCGCGAGGCAGAGGGCTTGGCTGGTCAGGAGAGTCGTGCCAGCCAATCATGTAGATGATCCTGAAGGTGGCGGGTATGGAGCCGTCCTCGTTGCCGTGCAGCTCATGGTAGATGGCCTCGTTGGCGAGCAGGACGTCCCTGCCGATGGCGCCCATCTCGCGGCCCAGGACGGCATTGCTCTCGCCCATGAGCTGCAGGTCCTGCATCAGCTCGAACGTGTCCGGGTAGTCCACCACGATGTCGTCGACGTCGACGGTCAGCATCTTGAAGCCCGCCCTCTGCAGCAGCCCGCCGACGTCGCGGACGTCGGCCAGCGGCGACACGCGGGGCGAGATGCCGCCCCTGCGCTCCAGCTCGGCCAGCTGGAGCGAGGTCCGCAGCTCGAAGAGCGTGTCGCCGCCCAGCATGGCGCCCACGAAGGGGCAGTCGGGCTTCAGCACGCGGTTGACCTGGGCCAGGACGCCCGGCAGGTCGTTGGCCCAGTGCAGGCTCAGGCTGCTCAGGACCAGGTCGAACTCGGCGGGGCCGAACGGGAGGCTCGCCTCGCCCGCGCCCGCCGGCAGGACCAGCCGCGTGAGGCCGCCGGCGCCGCCGCCGGCCAGGGCCCGCTCGAAGGGCTGGCCGGCGTCGCGGTGCAGCTGCGCGCGCGACGGGTCCGCGGCCACGAGCTCGGTGACGCGCGCCGCCAGCGGGGGCGAGACGGGCCGCGCCGGGTCCGGGTCCGGGTTCTCGCGGGCCAGCGCCCGGGCGATGTTGCACGTGTTGGCGCCCAGGTCTAGCACGCGGGGGAAGTGCCGCTTGATGTCCTGTTCACGGGGGAAAGGGGGAGAAGGTTTGTCTCAGTGCCTTGATAGTGTCAAATGGGGGGCCGGGGGGGGGATGTTCATGTGTTTACCAATAGTCGCTCACAGAGCCTGATGGCCACCTCGTCCTTGAGATAGTCTGCCTGCCGGCTGCCCTCGACGTTGGCAGCTGCCCTCTCCCTCTGCATCCATTTCGTGCGCCGGTTGAAGACCTCGAAGACGGGGGCTCCAGATGCCTGGAATGCGTATGTCCGCCGGGTCGAGGGGCGTGCCCTGGGGAAGGACGATGGGCGGACTCTTCGTGGGGCCGTATTCATCATCAGAATTCACATTGTTGAGTGAAGGGGGAATTGAGTGTTGGGGCTCCCCGAGGTCCAGTCAATGGAGTCGAGTCTGAAGTATAAGTTGAAGTTGAAGCTGGGGCTGGAGGAGCTTCAGCAGTAGCAGCTGTCAACACCAGTGAGTGCGTGCGTCATGTCTTGGCCGGTCTAGGCCTGGGGCCGCCTGGGCGCACGCGGTTACGGAGTACGGAAGTGTGTATGACCGTTCGCGCCAGAGCTCCCCGAACCCCCCTATTGGGCCGGGCGTTTTAGACCACAAGGTAGGTACATAGGTAGGTACATAGGTAGGTACAGGTAGATAATTCCAGGTGCTACATACTATCCTGTACTGTACTGACATTGATCAGGATGACTGTCGAGGAGAGAGGCAAAAAAAGGGAAAAAAAGGGAAAAAAAGAGACCCTTGGAAGACAGTGGAAGCAGTCTCTCAGTAGATCAATGCATTCCACCTTTGACTACCTACTTAACGAAGTACGTATGTATCTACTCAAGTACTTACCTTAGGGGTAAGTATCTCGTCACACAAAAACACCCAGCAGAGATGAGACGAACTTTTAGAGCAGAGTGTCTCCACAGAACCAATCTATTGCAGCTGCCTTGTTGTTCTGGATTAGTTAGGTAGTTAGGTACGACTACATAGAGATTACATGGAAATTGTTAGCCATTCTGCCATTCAGCTACTCAGATAGGTGTACGGAGTACTGTCTATATACGAACGCCGGCGGGTCCGTGCATCACTGAGCCGCCTCGACGACGGCCCGCAGCGCCCAACTGCTCTACCTACCAGCCAGTCCAGCTTACCCACTACCGTATGTAATCCGTCCGTAGTGTACAGTAAGTAACTCCACCACCAGTCCCGCCCAACCCGACCAACATCCATCATCCCCTTTTGAGATTGAGGACATCACGACCTTCTCCCAGTCTCGTTCTACTCGCGAGCAGCCCTACACCTCCCAGCTTAAGGTTTTCGCTAATCCTACCGAACATGTCGGCCGTCTTCTGAAACCCGGAATCAGACGCAGCTTCGACACCGGTTCCCGTGATTGATTGTATCGCGGCGATCCCTGATGGGGAATACGGGGGCACTTTCGCATTGAAATCGGATCAGCTCGACTATCCATCCCGCCAAATCCCTGGCTACTCTGGCCACCTGCTTGGCTTGGTCTGACCTGCCCTGGTTATACACTTCCGAATAGTCACCGCGTGCCTTCGAAGGCCATTCTGCGACATAATCCATCAAAATGTCTTCCGCTGCTGGGTTTCTGGGGAGGTCGAGTTCCAACAACTCGAACATGCGCGGCCTCGTCCAGTTCATCGCAGACTTGAGAAACGCAAGAGCTCGTGAGCTGGAGGAGAAGCGCATCAATAAGGAGTTGGCCAACATTCGGTAAGACCACGCGCGACAGAACAATAAAAAAGCACAGCTCTGGTCGCGAGTCCTAACCCCTTTTCCGCGTGCTCGAGTCTCTTGCTGACTAGCCACTGTTGATTACAGACAAAAGTTCAAAGGTTTGCGACTTCTCGACGCGACGATGACTTCTACGCGATCACGGCACTAACTTGGAGCAACCAGATGGGAACCTGAGCGGATACCACAAGAAGAAATATGTCTGCAAGGTGCGCACTCGCGGGGGTAGTCTAGACCGGGTATCACCAGAGTCGCTGACTTGGGACCATAGCTCCTGTACATATACATCCTCGGATGGAACGTCGATTTCGGTCACCTCGAAGCCGTCAATCTCATATCCGCGAACAAGTATTCTGAGAAGCAGATTGGATACCTTGCTATGACCTTGTTCCTCCACGAAAAGCACGAGCTGCTGCACCTGGTCGTCAACAGCATAAGGAAAGACCTCCTCGACCACAATGAGCTCTTCAACTGCCTGGCCCTGCATGCCATAGCCAATATCGGCGGAAGAGAGATGGGAGAGGCCCTGAGCGTGGAAGTTCATCGGCTATTGATATCTCCGTAGGATACCCCTCTCGTCGTAGCGTTTTGGCTGGAGCTGACTCTGGGTGCAGGACATCAAAGTCGTTTGTCAAGAAAAAGGCGGCCCTGACACTCCTCCGAATATACCGGAAATTCCCAGACATAATTCAACCGCAGTGGGCCGAGCGCATCATCTCTCTGATGGATGATTTGGATCTTGGAGTCGCGCTCTCCGTCACCTCTCTCGTCATGGCACTAGCACAAGATAACCAGGATCAATACAAGGGGGCTTACGCAAAGGCCGCCGGGAGGTTAAAGAGGGTACTGATCGATGGAGACTACGCCGCCGACTACCTCTACTACAAGGTCCCTTGCCCCTGGATTCAGGTCAAGCTCCTGAGGCTGCTACAGTATTTCCCACCATCAGGTGTGTAATCCCGTCAGACGTTGCTCGATCACAAACTGACAGACGTTGCAGAGGACAGTCACGTGCGTGAAATGATCAGGCTATCTCTGCAGAAGATACTGGATCTTGCCATGGAAACCAATAAGAATGTCCAGCAGAACAATGCGCAAAATGCGGTTCTGTTTGAGGCTATCAACCTCATCATTCACCTGGATACAGAGCACGCACTTATGACACAGATCTCGCAAAGACTTGGCAAGTTTATCCAGTCCAGGGAAACCAATGTTCGCTATCTTGGTCTGGAGGCAATGACGCATCTTGCAGCACGAGCAGACACGTTGGATCCCATTAAACAACACCAGGACATCATCATTGGTTCGCTCAAGGATCGAGACATCAGTGTCCGGCGGAAGGGACTTGACTTGCTCTACAGCATGTGTGATGCGTCCAATGCCCAGCCAATTGTCGCGGAGCTCCTACACTATCTACAAAACGCCGATTTCGCAATCAGGGAAGAGATGGTGCTCAAGATTGCCATTCTGACTGAGAAGTACGCCACGGATGTCCAGTGGTATGTCGACATTTCTCTGCGGCTGATCGCCATGGCGGGTGATCATGTCAGCGACGAGGTCTGGCAACGTGTGATCCAGATCGTGACGAACAACGAGGAGCTTCAGGTCTATGCTGCGAAGAACTCGCTGCAATACGTCAAACAGGACCACTGTCACGAGACCCTCGTCAAGATAGGGGCGTACATACTTGGAGAGTTTGGTCATCTCATTGCTGAGGATAAAGGGTGCAGCCCGATTGAACAGTTCATGGGACTACACAGCAAACTGCCGGCCTGTTCCTCTAGCACTCGCGCCATGATCCTCTCTTGCTTCGTCAAATTCATTAACCTGTTCCCCGAAATCAAACCTCAACTCCTCCATGTCTTCGACATGTACAGCCATACGATCGACTCAGAACTCCAACAGCGAGCCTGCGAGTACCTCACCATGGCCACTATGCCAACAGACGACCTCCTCCGCACGGTTTGCGACGAAATGCCTCCCTTCCCAGAAAGGGAATCAGCTTTGCTATCCCGCCTGCACCAGAAGCATGCGAATACTAGTGATAAGCGCACTTGGGTCGTCGGCGGGAAATCCGCAAACACGGATGCTCACGAGCTCAACATGGTCAAGAACTCAGGACTCAAGAGGACATTCAGCACGCAAAAAGCCCAGCCTACCGGCAACGGACACGCCAATGGCACGAACGGGACGAACGGCCACCACGCGCTCAGCGACCTGGCTGGCCTTGATATGGCGAATATCGGGGCCTCCGAGCCGAAGACAAAACCTCCGAACCTTGCCAGTGCGGCTCACTTGTCACCAGGATGGGAAAAGGGCTTCAACAAGTTGCTGCTCAAGGCCGACGGCATCCTCTTCGAGGACGGACAGATCCAGATTGGTGTGCGGTCTGAGTACCGTGGTCAGATGGCATGTCTCATCATGTACTTCCAGAACAAGACCCCTACCATCATGAGCTCATTCACCACTACGCTGGACCTCGACGAAAGCGAAAAGGGCAACTTAACGTGGGACGTAAAGGGTCTCCCAGATACCACCGTCACTCAAGGGAATCAAAGCCAGCAGGTCATCATGTTCGAGTCCAAGAAGGTGTTCACCAAGAGCCCGACCATGAGAATCAGCTACCTCGCCGGAGCGTTGCAGGCCCTTACCATCAAGCTGCCCGTCACGGCGCACAAGTTTATGGACCCCGCAGACCTCACTGGGGATGACTTCTTCAAGAGGTGGAAGCAGATCGGCGGAGCGCCGCGGGAGGCCCAGAAGATTGTTGGACTCGCCCCTGGCAGTCGCGATAGGGAGATCAACGAGGGGTACATACGGCATGTCGTCTCGGGCTTTAGATGGGGCATCCTCGAGGGTGTCGACCCGAACAGGAAGAACTTTGTCGGTGCCAGTGTCTTGCACACCTCGGAGGGTGGCAAGTTTGGTTGTCTGATGAGGCTGGAGCCCAACTACGGCACTCAGGTAAGTCAAGTCGCTCCCCACGTATACCATTCACGTTGGTCTGTGAGTCTAACCCACGTGTCCAGATGGTCCGGCTCACAATCCGGGCTACGGACGAGAGTGTGCCTAGCGTCCTCCTGAAGCTGATGGAGGAGCGGATTGCAGCCGGTATGTCGACGGTCCCGGAACCGAATTTCGGCCCCACGCCGAGGCAGATCTCGGACTCGTTCTCCAATATCATGGTGCGGGACTATTAGAGAGGGGAGAACCGTGGGCACACCTTGCAAATATACAGTGGGCGACAAGTACAGTACATAATAACATGGCCTTTTTCTGCGTGGGCACGGGATATATCTTCTTGGGATCTTGGTATCGAGGAAGGAAAAAAGCTGCAACCAGTCGAGAGAGCATCAGGGCGGTTTTGTGGTGGTAGTTTTTTTTTCTTCTTTCTGTTTTCTCAATTCTTGGACAGCATCGCGGGATAGCCTGTATCTTCACCACTTCTCTTCGTCTTGTTTTCTCCTCGCTCATGCCCCCCCCCCCCTCGGCCCTAACTCGGGCTTCAAACAGTGGGTTGCCACTGAATGAGATCTAGTTGTGTTATGTGCCCCTGTTTTTCTCTGTATTAATTATCTACATATCCTAGTCCTGCCTGGGTCGCGGTCTAATGCAGTCCAATGTCGATGGTGAGATGAGAGGGGTGGTGTGGTTATCGTGGAAGGGGAATGGGAGATGGCTTGTAATAGGTATAGGCATACAGGGAAACTGAATACCATATCGTGTCTATCTGCCCATGGCGCAATCTTAGCCCATTGAGCCTTGTGCGAGACTGAGGAGGGGACCACTGTGTATGTATGTGCCTGTCTCTTGTATGGTTCGCCTCTGCCGTGTGTCAAGAACCACGGGCCGGGCACGATGAGTTCGCTCCCAGCGCGCCTGTTCGTCTCTTTCTCGGATGAGGTGAGTGAGCTGTTGTCAGGTTGCTCCTGGCCACTGGGGCTGGCCAGCTTGGTAGAATGACACTTGTGGCGCCGGTGAGAGTTATATACGGTGCTTGGGCAGACCTGTATGTCTTCCCCATTTCCTTTCATTTTGTTTGTCTTTCCGTGTTGTATCCTGCATTTCTTGGTCTGGTTTTGGACGAACTTCCTTGTCTCTATTTCTGACTTTTGGGTCCTGTCTTCTTGCTCTTCTCCCTCTTTTCGCAGCACGTTGCAAAATCCTCGACTCTCCCAACGTCGCCAGGGGAGTGAGTATTGCGCCTGTAACAACCCTCATGAGAACCAACGTCCTGGGCTGCTGAGCGTCCAGTCTCTGATATGAGTGCTCAACCTGCTCTCCCGCTCCTCTATGCCCCCTTCTCCCCCCCCCCCCCAACTTCCCAACCAGGATCTTGGCCTCGGACTTGGGGCCCCTCGTCCCGAAGATGGTGCTGCCGACGCGCACCTCGCCGCTGCCCAGCTCGACGGCGCACTCAAAGTCCTCGCTCATGCCCATGCTCAGCTCCAAGCCCCCGGCCGCGCCCTCGCCCTCCCTCTCGCCCAGGAGGGCCCCCAGCTCCCTCTCCACCAGGTCCCGCTGCTCCTTTAATAGAAGGAAGTCCTCATTCTCGGCGCCGGGCCCCGCCGCGGCGCTCCGCGCGATGGCCCCGATGGTCATGAGGCCCAGCAGGCGGAGGTGCGGGCACTCGGCCAGGACGAAGCGGCACAGCGCCACGACGTCGGCGCCCGGGGCGCACCCGGACTTGGTCGCCTCGCCCGAGGTGTTGACCTGGACGTGGACGCCGATCCTCGGGCTGGGCGGGCTATTGTCGTTGTCGTTGTCGCCGCCGCCGCCGGTACTACTACTACTACCACCACCACCGCCCGCCGTAGTGGTGCCGCCGGCCGCCGGCCACGAGGCGACGAGGTCGGCGCGGGCGCCGTCCAGCAGGCGGGCCTTCTTGGCCGTGTCGACGCTGGAGACGGCGAAGAGGTTGGGGATGCGGGCGAGGGCCTTGCAGTGCGTCGACTGCAGCCCGCCGATGAAGTGCCACCGGACGGAGCGCGGGAGCAGCTCGGCCTTGCGGGCCAGCTCCTGCGCGTAGTTCTCGCCGAAGTGCAGGTGGCGGGCGGGGCCCCGGTGGAGGGCGAGGATGTCGTTGGCGGGCTTGAGCTTGGAGACTGCCACCAGCCTGACCTGTATCGGTTGGGGCGGGCGAGATGGGGCCATGCGTCAGTCCGTGTTTTTGTGTGTGTGTGTGTGTGTGTGTGTGTGTGTGTGTTTTGGCCTCCTTGGGCTTTGTCTCGCCTTCTCTCATCTCGTCTCGTCTTGACTCATCATCATCACCACCACCACCACCACCACCACCACCACCACCATCAGGTCGTCACCCACCCACGCAAGAGAGTGAAAAACTTACATTTCGGCCCTTTGCGGCGGCGGTAACTCTCTGCTGCACCTCTTGCAACTGTGAGGTGAGCGCCTTGGCTCGGACTGGGTCTATATTCATCTCTGCCTCGCTCATGCTGGCTTGCTCGCAAGGCTTTGATTGTCTGTGTTATTATTTTTGTCTGAGATAATGGAAATGCAGTAGTCAAAGGGGTTTCAAACCCAGAGAACGGTTATATCTGGAAGAAACAGAGTGTAAATAAAAGATAGAGAGCAGATGCAAAGGTGGGTTTGGATTTTCTATGTCTCTGTCCAAGAACAGTGGGCGGTTGGTCGTTGAATGTGAGTACATAAGTGTGAGTACTAAATAAGCATGTAGTGTAGAGTGCAAAAGTGGGACTCTTGAGAGTTCTAGAATCCTACGTACTCTATGTCGGTAGGTTTGGAGTACGTAGTTTTCTCAGCTGATCGTATCTTTGGGGCCGGCTACAGTGTAACTTGTAATCTGCAAGGCGCTATCCTCCCACTGCCTGTAGTTTTGGACTTCAGGACTTCGTTGTAATTTTGATTGACAAGTACCGGCGGTATCAATCGGATATAATACCAAGGCGCAAGTGCAGTCAGCCTCGACAGCCTCATTCATGTTGCACTTTTGAGGCTGAGAAGTCTGACCGGTACTTCATAATTATACCCACGCCCATCAGCCGAACACCCAGACTGCTGGGTCGGTCAGCATCCAATGTCCAACGTCCAAGTGTCTACCTCCCTTAGATACTTAAGTAGCTGCCCCCATACTTCGTAGGATTCTACATCATCCAGTACTTGCCTAGTCTACCAATAGACCCAAATAAACCTTATCTGTTCTTATAGCCTTGTCAATGAATGCTGAGCATTGAACGTGTCATTATGGAATGGACCATGTTTCTGGAAAGACCAATATGATGGTAATATTCTCTCTCTATTTCCTTTGCCGTGGGTTGTGATGATATGTTGGGGGGGGGGGTATATCCTCCGATTCCACAACTGTGAATAACATCTCCAACTACCCTACCTAGGTAGGTGTGTAGATAGGTAAGAAAGCAGCCCATGGCTAAAGACTTGAGCCAAACCCAAACAGCAGTTAAAAGCACTAACAAGCCTCTTGAATGACAACCTTTAACACGGACTGGGGGGCACTTGGCTTTGACCCTGCGAATGCAACGCGAGAACACAAAAACACAAACACACACACACACACAAAAAGAAAACCAAGAAGCAAGAGCCCTGTGTTTCCATGAGCTCGAGTATGCACAACAAAAAATGGATAACCACCCTCCTAACGCCTTGTTCTTGGACATCGCTGTTCCCGGTCCTTTCTAACCGACACCCTACCCTCTTCCCCCCAGATTGCGTGCGCACAATACTGTTGTCTAATCCCAACTTGAGTGGAAAGTATGCAAAGACTTGGAAAATAATAGAAAATGCGAGCATTACAATGCTGGGGTATTTTGAAGCCCGGAAAAATAGGAGAGAAAAAAGAAAAGAGGAAAATTAAATCCCGATGACACACAAGGGGCCAAGGGAAAGGCCGAGGTCCTCCTCCGTATTCACGGTAGTATTAGGTCCGCTCGTCCAAGCTCGATCTTGGTAGTTGCTTTCGGTTTGGTGCTTTGGCCGTAGGCTATTGGTCGGATCGTCCAAGGAGAGGATGGCCAGTCTCTGTGCCCTGAGGTGGAATCCCTCCTTTCAACAGACCAATGCCTCAATCGACAACCATCTCATCCATTCCGTCCAGGTATACCATCTGGCCCCAGACCCTCCAGTGCAGGACGCCCAGATGGGCCAGCCGCACAGCCATGTCCTCCACCGCACCCTCTTCTCTGGACTCTTGGCCCATACCCATGTCGCAGCCAGCACCGTCTTCCCAGCGTCCTAATCCCGGTCCGCCCACTCGTCCGCCCGTAGCGACGGAGAAGAGTGCGACGCCGCTCAGGTTCCTGAAGTCCTTGACACGTCGTTCAAGCTCCACCATCACCTTGGCATGGAAGTGCTGTTCCACGGTCTGGTAGAGATCGCTGTTCATCTCATCGAGATGCTGCGCAAGCTTGGCCTCGAATCGAGGCAGGAAGTCCTGCGGGGCATTTGTGTACCGGAAGATCTGGATTGCAATGCTAGGAACGAGGTCGTGCCACCTTTGGCGGGGTCTCTGGTGTGATGGCGCGGTGTTGAGCAAAGCCACAAGCGAGTCGTATACAGTGTTGGCCTTGGCGACTGTGGACTCGGCCGTATCAGCCGAGGTAGGCGGCTGGAGGGTGATGTATCCCGAGCTCCGGGGCGAGGAGTTCGCGGAGCCGCATGCTGACAGTGCGAGGCTGGAGGGTCGAGAAGATGACGTGTTGAAGAAGCTGAAGTCGCCCGAGTTCCTGTTGCTATGCACGCTGGCTTCATCGTCTACCACGTATGAGGGGAACGAGGTGGGGCCAGGCGCCAGGAATGACGGTGTTGTGGACTGGACTCGAGATACACGGTCCAAGTCCTCGTAGAGCCTCATGCAAACCTCCAGGTTGATAGCATCCAGCATATCGGATCGCAACTTGATAATGCGCTCCTCGTCGAACAGGAAGGTGTTCGGAATCGTCTCTTTGGTCGTTGATGGGAGGATCAATTTTGCCAGGGCTTCGAAGAACGCAGCTGTCTCGCCATAGATCCGGGAATCCCGAGGCGTTCCGGTGTAGCACCGCACCGCCTCCCCGTACCACAGCCGTGCCCCGCTGATATCCAGCCTGTTGGCAGTAATTTTCTTGTAGAAGAACCGCTGCTCAAAGTGTACCGTATCCTCAATGAGCATGGGCCGGAGACACCGGATCTGGTGATTTGCGACGTCCAGCTTCATCGCCTCGAGAACGCAAAGGAGACTGCGCATGCCCTTGACCAGCTCGGCCATGTCATTGTTCTGGTTGCCGTTGGAAAGCTCGCTGTACATTTCGTCCACCCACTCGTCACGCATGGGAGCGCAGTGCAGCTTCAGAACGCCGGACAGCCATGATGCCACCTTCTCCAAGTCTGCGATTCCGCGGTTGAATTGCTGCATCAACAGGTCCACATTAAAGCCGTCGTGCAGGAATTCCCGGTCCCGTTGAGGTACAAGGGTCTGAATGATCTCCTTCACAGCTCTCAGCAGGGTTGGTAAGCACCAATCGTCTCCGTCGGGGTACTGTCTCAGGAAATTTTCTCGATCCAGCACAAAAAGGACTAGTTGTTCCTGCAGCGCTGCCCAAAATTGATTCGCCTTCTCCTGCTTTCTCCGCCCCTTTTCGCCGTCCAAATTCGGTCGAAAGTGAAGCTCCGGGTCGAAATTGATGTCATGGCGCAGTTTAGGATTATGTATTATCTTTGTGACGTCCAGCTCACTCAATGTCGCCTTGGTCACGGGTGGTTCTAGTGGCCGAGACGGGTGGAACAAAGCGTTCCTGGGTTCAGGTGTTGTTGTAGACGGGGACGGGCGAGCCGGAGCAGTATCGGTTCCTAAGGGGCATGGTGAGACCGAGGATGGCGAAGTCACCGGATTTGTTGACGCCTGGGACGTTTCTGACTCTGACCGTGGGTGCTCTTGTACGTGGTCTTCCGACTCGGCTGATGTCGGGCTCCTCGTCTCCATCGCTGCCGCCGTCTCGTTCTGGGATTCCGATCTCGAGTGTTGCGATATGTGCCCGCCGGCGCCTTGGTCGTTCATCTTTCCTGTTTTTGTCCACGCCAGTCCAGCTGGTCCTGTATGTCTCGATTTGCCCGTAGTATCACAGGAACCGGGAATCAATAAGGTAGTGCAATAATGTGTCAGTGATTGAAGACTCGCCCCTTATGGAGTGGTCAAGTTCGAAATCGGCGCCGAGGTGTGAAAGACTTCGAAGTCAACAACCAATGCAGACCTGGATTACAAACACAACGGTGGCTGTCGGGCCGGTGGCACGCAATGTCAGCACAACTCTTTCTAGTGTGAAAGATGATGGAACAACCAACAGGCTTCCTCTGCCTGCCAGTCCATCGAGGTCTCGTGCACTCTTGCCTCGGCTGGCTGCATGTCCTGTCCTCTTTCAAGGTTGTACGTGGAAACGTGCAGCCAACTATAGGTCTCGAGAGAAGCAGGCTGGCCTTGTGTTCTCTGATGAGAAGCGAGGGAAAGTGACAGGGTTGCTTACTGACCTGTTGTGTGAAGCAATTGTTGGCAAGCCAAAAGCCTATCGAGCCGTAGCGGGAATCTCGTGTTTTAAGGTTTCGGGATGTCCTTTAGTTGTTGGCACCGTTGGGGAGTTGGCAAGGGTAGCAGTCAGCCGGCACAAGAGGCGCACAGGATACCCGACCAAGTTGGGCGTATCAAGATGCCCGGAAGTAGCAGCCCAGTCAAGAAGGTGGTGGCCGTATCTTGTCCGTATTTCGATCCGTATTCTGTTTGCCAGAGATACCGGCGGGAGTGAAGGGACGAAGGACGGGGACGGCTTCGATCGGCGTGTAACAACAGTAGAAGCAGCGACGATATGCTGAACTGGACCGAAGTAGTTTGAGAAACAAAGGGAAAAGAAAGGCCGGACCGGACAGATCGGAACGCTACTCCTTTTTGTAAGAGACAGACAGAGAGAGAGTCACGTAGGCCAACCCTTCTCAGGACAATGCCGGTTGGGGTTTTGATATGGTCCAACAACTAATGAGTTGCCCGAAGCAGTTGGTATCTCTCCCCCTTGAGAGTCTCTAGGGGCAAAGGTAGGGCGGCTTGGGGCGAGGTGACTATTGACAGCGGATGGAAGTAATAGTTACAGAGTACGGCGTGGTTTGTACCTGTATCGGAAAAGAGGGCGGCAGAGAGTATAGTCCAGTCCAGTCAAGTACAGTATAGTAACAGTACAACGGACTCACTAATACGCAGGGTTGACTTGACTTCAGAGCAGGACAGGTTGTGTGTAGAGAAAAGGCCGGATGAGGCAAGACAAGACAAAGGCAGGAAAATGTGGGAGAGGTGGGAGAGGTCGTGTCAAGTAGCGCGCATGTGTGTACGGAGTGATGTATTGTCGATGCTGAAACCGCAGTAGGAAACAAGCAAGCGAGGTTGGAGAGTGGGAGAGGAAGAGAAGAGGAATCAAGCCAAAAAGAGCATGACACCAGTGGGGAGTGAGTGGATTTGGGTATCCGTGGGCTATAAGATGGATAGTAAGCGGAGGATACAAGGGAAAGGGCGGGAAAGAAAAGGAGAGTCGAATGAAAATCTCAGGTATGAAGGTAGAATGGAGAAAGAGTGACAATGGGGATGGAGAATTGAAGAAAGGGATAGGATGCAAATGCAGATGCAAATGCAGACAGATGCAGAGACAGACAGAGTCCATGCATCCATTGCATACCAAAGTACTGGGTGCTGCTGGGTTCTGGGGTTTTGGGTGGTGGGTGGTGGGTTGTGACTGCTGGGTACGCTGGCCCTCCCGTTTTACTACCTACCTAGGTACGGAGTACCCTCTATAGATACAACCTACAGTGCCACTCTTTTTAGTACCTAGGTAGATTGATTAGGTACATACCACAGTACAACAGTACCCATCTACTTACCTCACGGGTCTGTCTGTCCGTCCGTCCGTCTGTCTGTCTTTCTGTACTCCGTACATGATACGGATCCGTATCGTCTCTGACCATGCACTGGCACTGGCACTGGCATTGGCATTGGCATTGGTAACCTTTCCCAGTTTCCCAGGGCATGGCAGCGCAAGGATCAAGCTAGGAGGCTACATGCCTTGGAGATTCGTCCATCACCGTACATACTATATAGAGCATGTGTGGATTGTGCCGTGGTATCCGCACACCACCCAGACCACTTACACACAGTACGTGATATTGGATCTAAATGACGACCCAAGAAAATCATGTTGAGAGGCGGGGGGGCACACTCACCACCACTGAAAGAGGGGGGGGGTATGGACAAAACGAAGGAATGCTGTCGTTGCGTTGTCCATGAACACACACACACACACCCACCCACGCCCCCCTTGGTCCCCACGTACATCCGTACTTAAGTACCCACTGACCTGAAGGGGGCTCCGTTTTGGATGCAACGCTCTGTCGCCTCACCCGCCTCGTCCCTGACGAGGCTAACGTGGGCTAACCAGATCTCAACATCAGGTCGAGGCACCTGGTGCTTTTCCGTTGGCGGGAAAAAGAAACAACAAACTGGGGGAGCAGGGGCCTTCCAGGAACGGACTGACCCCAAGCGAGTGTAGTAGTGCGTCGGTCTCGATGGGACAGGTTCGTTGTGATACGCTGCACGGCACGACACAGCAGTTGTTCGTGGACGGCGACGTTCTCAGCTGAGATCTGAGGTCGGAGGTCTCGAAGAGGGGCTTCAGATCGTCGTCGTTACATACTGTGGAGGCATGTATCCCTTGACCACCCAAGCCAGGGCCACGGCTTGAAGATTGACCAAAGGGACCGGATTGTTGTTGGTGTTTGGGAGGGGGGGTGGACTTTCTTTCCTTTCTCATCTCTCTTCCCGATTCCCGATGGAATGGATACTCAGGATTCCTGGAACGCTGTGGCTGGCGCAACATTACCCTTTTGAAATTGAAAGGGAAGAGGATGAGGCCACAAGAGTAAAGCCGGATGCGTTCGGCCGCTGCGCCATGGCATAATGCATTAAATAACGTATCGAGCATGAGTGTGAGTATGAGGTAGAGGTAGAGGTAGGCAGGTAGGGAGGAGCTAGGTGCCTCTCGATCGGGAAGGTCCAGCATGCTCAAAACCATTGAGGGTTAACAGTGATAAACTGATTGATTGATTGATTGATGGGTTGATTGACTGTGATGGCCATGATGCTGATGAGGGCTGGAATGAAGAAAGTCCGTGTTTGTTGATGTCATGCCATCCGAGAATAATATATTGCGACTACGAAACCCTCTCTACAGGACACCTACTGGTACAGGTAGATAGATAGATAATACCTCTGTTTACGTTGAGAAACCCCCCCCCCCTTCTTCCTCCCCCCCCTCTTCTGGTCCTCCACCCCCCCCCCCCCCAATCCCTAACAACGAATCTTGACCTGAGATTCCTCACGCCACATCAGCAAGCCTTCCCTTCTTCTCATGCATACAAACATAGAAATCAGAAAGACGTCAAGGGTCCCTTTGCAAGGCCGTCTCCCGCTACTTATTCTTCATCCTCCTCCCGGGCTGTTTTTATTGTTGTACTTTAGCCTGCTGCCTGACTCCTTCTGGAGCATGCCCGGTCCGACCACACCGTGTGGCTGCATATAGTGGGATCGCAGCGCCCCCTCCGACCCTCAGCATCTCGTCAGAACTCAGGACTCGCAAGGAAATCTCACCGTCTGAGAAAATCCTCAACACAATATCCACAGCTCGGCGTCGGGTCGACAGTCTGTCGACGGGGCCGTCTGTGGTAGTCAGTGCCCACACTGGCCACGCCGGTCTCCCGAATCCCGTCCCACTTCGGACACAGCCCTGGAGCACGACACGATGCTGGACCACTTCAGTGCGGGCCTCGATTCATGCTTGCTTGAATACCCTTGAATCGAATCGAATCAACCTGGAGCCCGCCGATCTCTGCTGGCCAGAGTCTGGGGCCACAGGCACACACACCTGCACCCGTTGCAACTACGCATTCGACTACCGTGAAAATGGGGGTGCGCCACGGGATGGGGAAGATGAGGGAGGAAGGGGGGGCCAAAACCTCACTACAGCTGAGGTCATCGCGAAGACCCCAACAGGGAATGACTGACCACGACAGCATTGCATTGTCAGGGTTTCGCCTAGCTAGGGCAATCGACTGGACACGAAATGTTGAGACGGTGAAAGTCTCTTTCTTTCTCGCCATCCACTTACTTACTAGGTATCTTGCCCCGAAGCTCGAGACTTTGGGGCTCGAACCCGTGCAGAAGACCGGTGAGCGTGCAGCCAGAGCCGAGCATACATGCCCAATAGAGCATGCAGCTTGCGATTTCCATGACAAAAGATCGATCAATGCATGCCCAAGCCATGGCAACGCCGCATGAGCGCGCACGATTCAGCGAGGAACCAGTATAGGCACGGGTGGCGATGGTCACATTTGAGCATGTTGTTTGATGTTGGCGTCCCTCGCCCACCCAGGGCAGCAAGGTTGCGATCCGAGTCAAATGTGACATCTGTGGTTGTCCACGACATATCACATGTCTGCATGTACACCATAGACCCATGGATTGTCCCAGATCATCAAGGACTGCAGAGAGGGTAGCATTTCGGGCCCCGGACTCTCCGTCTGGCTGCTCTGATGGGAAAACAGCCTCGACCATTACCCAGGCCGGCGTGAGAAGTTAACCTCCATCTTGGGGTCCCTTTCTGGTCACCTTCCCGGGGCCCAAACCAGCAGGGCCAGAGAGCCACGGGACCGCGCAGACCGCAACCTGCTCAGGGCAGTTGATGAAACAGAGTGCTCTTTGTGGTGGTGATTACAGCCTCGCCGCGGCAGAGCATAAACGCCTATTGCTTGCTGAGGCGAACTATCCACCCAGCCCCCTTGGTATTGCTGCTGCAAACGGGCAACAGTGATGAGGCTACCAAGTTACCAAGAAGTTTAAACCTTGCCAAACCGGCAGTCGGTCTACACAGTACGTACTGTAGTAGGTACATAAAACGGCAAGGATGGGCCCAGTCCAGGGAATGTTTGCGTTTCAATTCAATAACAAAAGTGCCCTGGACCTTGGAGCCGTTGTTTTGGCCTATTTTTTGCTTGCCCAGTCTCATCCTCCGACTGAGGGTTCCCTGACGAAACACAGTGTATCTCTCCACTCTTCGAGACAGGCGCCGAGCAAGCAGCTGGCACTGATTCTCACCTACTGGGCACGTTTGCTCTGGTGTTCCTTCTTAGATCCTCCGGCCGCCCAGCCACCCTAGAGGGTCTGATCTGTACGAGAGGCCGACGCCCAGTCATCCAGCGTCCGGCAAGGAAGGAAGTGGCAATCCACCCCCAACGCTGCAGGAATATCATACAGCTGTTACGAGGGCAGTTGCATTGCATTTACTTCTGTCGAATACCATGGTATACGACGCAAAACTAAAGAGGTTGGGGGCAATGCGGCGGCTGTGAGACCTCAAGACATGCGGCTATCCTACATACCCACGTCCCATGATACTCCATACCAACTGCACACTGTTCCGCAAGGGGAGATGCGCGATGAAGATGAGAGGACAAGACCTGGCCCGTCTGCTGTCGTGGCGCCAGCCAGTCCACTAAGTCCACCCCGAGTTGAGGCAAGGTGACGATGACGATGCATCCGAGCGAGTCATCGACACTATACAAAACTCATGAATTGCCACAGTACCATCCCATTTTGAGCCTTTGCACTGACAAGATCACGACATATTCACATCTCACATACATTGAACTTGAACTCTATCCGGCTCTAACTGCACTTCATCTTAGCCACCTTTTCCACCAGCCTCAACACCATGGCTTGAACTGATACCGCCTTGTTTATATACATATGATGTGGGGAAGGCGATATCGCTGTACCCTGCCCTGACCTCATCCCTCAAGGCCAACCCCCGAACATCCCGGCAGCAGCCATGTGGCCTTGCAGGGTCGATGCCGATGGTTGTCGGTAATGCCGTATCGGCGTTGCTGCCGTTTAAATATATGCATCCGGCGCCAACGGATTGTGGAAGAGATTGATTGGCATGAAATAAAGAAATTGGTAGATGACTACTTACGAGGCGACGCCAACAATGACAGACACATCATCGCACATGACCTCAAACGGCGGCCTCCCACAGCATCTGTGAAGCTTGACGTTCTCGCCGCCTAACGTCGACATCCCATGTCACGCCACGCCATGTCATCCAGCAGCACCAGCACAGAGCGGCCTCCCTGAACAGCACCGTGGCAGCAGTCTGGGCATGCAGATGACGATATGAAGAGTGACGCAGTCCACGCTGCGACACGTCGATATTAATACAGATTCTGCCTCACGCACCTCTTTGAGAGAGTTCAATGCCAACGTCGCTGCCGTCCAGTCAATGGTCAAATTCACCGGCCGACTGCAGGAAGTTCAGACTGACACAAAGCACCTGGATCGCCCTTCGCATATCTTGTGTGACCACACCCCTGGTCAAGCGCCAGTCGGCAATTTGGTAGTTGGCATAGTAGATTCCTGTCTTTGGGGGCTCGAGTGTTCAGCGCCGATGTGTGTGACCGTTTTCCTATGTGCTACCTTGCGAGGGCTGAGTTACACACAGTCCAAGCATCGTCACCCAATGTTGGCTAAGAACGACAACGACAGGTCAGGCAGCTGACGAGAGTCTGTTGCCTCAACCTCTGGATGGACTGTCGAGTCATCTGCTGCTCCCTCAATTCTAATGCAACCTCTCTTTCACTTTTGTGCTTGCGTCGGATTTCTAAACGACGAATCGTTGCGTTCTATACTTCCGCTTCGATGCATCGTGGCTTTGGTCACGGCGTGATGGAAACCCGACGTTGATGCTGGAAGCCGTCAACTATCACATTGCCCACACATTACTACTGCACTCGATACAATTCTGGCGCTTCTTGAGTACCAACGTCAACGGTGACGATGGGATCCCACGGCCTGTCGAGCCTTCTTTCTGATCGGCCTCTGGAGTCCTGGTTTGATATGGGCTGCCCTCGCGAGGGCGCCTAGATATGCACAGACCGACGAGCCTGTCTTCGCCTTGTCCCACGGCGACCTTCTCGTGTTCAAGAAAAAGAAGCCATCTCCCGTATCACGGACTCACAAACTGGTCAAGAGACCGCACGACTGAGAGTTACAACGTAGCACGTTCGGTCTTTTGCCAACAGCAATATGATAGGTATGCCACATGACCGGTTACTACCCTTCAACTTGGGGGAGAAGAAAGAATAACGTCGTGCCGCATACATACATACATCTGCCTCGGAGCATCTTCGCTGATCCGGAAGATGCCTAGGAGTGCTACCGCCCCCGCCCTGACTCGTCCGTGCAGATGTCCCAGAAGTCGTCCCGGGGGGGGGGGGCGACGTTTCGTGTTCGGCAAGGCCTCTCCAAAAGAAGACCACAGACCGGGAGCTCTCTTCCGGCCTTCGTTATCATCATTGAAAAAGCGGCAGCGGGCGCTTAGATTAGGCCGTCTTACTATGCCTCCATCCGGCTTTGAACAAACCCGGCCCTCGAGCCTGCTTCCCCGGAGGAGTCGGTCACGGCTATCCCGGGACGCCCCGGAAACGCCACTCTTTATCTTTTGCTGCCCTGACCCCCGTCGAAGGTCGGAGCGGGGGGGGGGAGGGAGGGGAGTGGAACGGTGAGGGTGACCGCCCACCGAACGGCCCAAGGTCAAGAGCAAGGTCAGGGGAGTGAAAGTTATGAAGTATGTAAAATTAGCAATCAAAACCCATGGGCAGAGAGGGAGCACAATACACCTCTTCGCCCTGACTGCCTGAGTGTTTGCAGACCCCTCCCCCTCCCCCGTTTCCTCACCAAAACTAGGTAATAAAACAGGCACGCCTCGGGGACCCTTCGATTCGGAACTTCTGGAAGGTTTCGATGGGGCCCTCTGTCCCACCCCCTTCCCTTCCCCCGAAGGTTCATGCCCCCACGAGGAAATAGAGAGGCAGACGGTGAAAGTGCTCGCGTAACGGCCTAGGTACCAAAGTGATCCACACCAACTCCTGCGTCTTGCGTCTCGACCGCTCTTACGTTGGGGGAGAGGGGGGGGGGCACGAAAGAGAAAAACCACCACACCGTTCGATGATGCGCTTTGCTTCCTTCATTTATGCCATCATGCGTGACAGAAATCATACGGCCAGAAGCCGAGACTGGGACCGAGACGAGGGAGGGCTCCTTGCATGCATGCATGAATGATAATGATGATGATGGTGGTGGTGGTGGTGGTGGTGGTGGTGGACTTTTGTCTTGTCATGTACGGAGTTAACATGGATGGCATTGACAAAGACATGAATTGCGACGTCGTAGCGGCGAGGCTGAGTCCAACACCATTACGGTAATCCGTACACAGTACGGGCGGCGGCCTTTGCCTACATATTGCTTTCCCACCCCCCCCCCCTCTCTCTCTTCCCCCCAATCCCAAATCCTCCTGCGGGATCAGGGCTGACCGGTGCGTGCAGGGACGATGCCGGTCACGTACGTGCTTGGGAACGCATCGGTATCGATCGAGTGACTAGCCACAGCAGATCATCTTCGAGACCTCATGTATGTGTGGTCTCGCTACGGGCTCTTCCAACATCAGACGGAAAGACGTAAGATATAACTATCAGCTGTGACGAGCGAAGCCCTAGCTTTTCTTTCTTTCCCTTTCTTCCCTTCTCTCTTCCTCTCCAGCTGCTGTGCCCTTACCAGGCTACAGGCCTCGCGTTGTTCTGTGGGCTCTGTGGGCTCTGTTCCGTATCAAATAACGTAAGAAAAGGGGTTCACACTGCATCATAGCAGCTCCGTGATGATGATGGCCTTCCAAACAGGGTATACCAGACAAGAGTAGATTGAGAACCAGCCCCCTTCATTACGGCCGATGCCAAACAATGCCCGGCGCAGGACGTAGTCTTTACTTGCCGCCAGTGGCAAATTGGCAATACAGGGAAAGGCACTCCGTGTTAGTAGTAATATAGCCAATGTATGGGGAGAGCTAAGGAACAGCACAGAAGATGAAACACGGAAGACATCAGTAAGGGCTGTGGTGATGTTCGAGATGTCTACACAAGTCCCGCAGAAAAACCTCCAGCTTCTACTACAACCTACACTTTTTTTAACGTACAGGACTGTCTGGAGAGGGGGGCGTCACTAGAAGGACATCGAGGTACGGTGCCGTTTCTCAAATATCCGACCAGCTTGTATAGAGACTTTGGCACGACGGATACAATCTGTCACTTATTCGGCTGTTTTTCGAGACGACTTGGCCATATGAGGACGGCCACGGAGCACTCAGAAATGGCCACAAGACCACACCCAAGGGCTGTCTTCCGTGGGTCCGAAGGCATGAGAGGCATGGAGGCCATACTTTGCCATGCTGCGCAAGCGATTTGGTGTGTAGTACAGCTTGCAGGTGCCCGTCATGGCCAATCCAGTTCTGCTGGCCAACGACTTCCACTCGCGCCTCGTCGATGGGCGTCCTATAACAGCTGGGATGGAAGCACGCAATGCACGAGGAATGCAACGTGTTATTATGTTCGGTATTCAGTGCTCAGTGTAAGGCAGCTTGATTGTAGGATTCTCGACATAAGTACTGTCCAAGTCCCGACGTGTTATTCAACCTTGAAGGTGCCATGACGGTGCCATGACGGAGTCGGTATGAGGTATACACTTTTGTTGCCAAGTTGCACAGGCACTCTGGACGGAGACTCGAGGCCGCCCTTCGCGTAGGGAAACCACCACCAGACAACTCGGCCGACGTATACGATAACAGGGTTGGACTGGGGGGCGGTCGAGGTGTTGTCTGGTGCCACGCAGAGCCACGAGTGCGCCACCGACGGCGAAGAGCTGGAGAGGAGGTTCGATGAAGCAACAAGTGGCTTTGAGATGTTGGGCCCGATGGCCAATCATGCCTTTGGAGCTAGTGTGCCAGCGAGAAGGACGCAACCATCCGTTCCCAGCATCCCGTTCTCCTGGCCCCATCATGGCTTGTCATCTTGTTGACAGCCGTCGCCTCAAGATCTGTCCGCGAGCGGTGCCCTTGGCTTGGATAGAGAAGATTGCTTCCCCCGGTGTCGTAGTGTTCCGACTTCTTGCCACAGCGCCAGCTCGTAATGGTCTTTCTTGCAATATGGCATCCGAGTTGTGTCCCACGCCCACACCCATGCCTGTTCCCCAGCAAACACCAATCGAGGTCCGGACCGCCCAGATCTCCCAACGCCCATCCAAGAAATGTCGTAGCGGGTATGCCGTGAAACAATGTGAAGTAATGAATTATATCGCCAATCGATGCAACGCCGTTTTGCCTTCCGGTTTACTAGATCATCAGAGACAGCTAGAGAGCGTCAGTATCAATGCCACTAGATCCCCGTGTAGTCGGAGAGATAGATCCGGGACAGTCTAGCCCTATATAGGGGAAGGGGAAGGGAAGGGGAGATGATTAAGGAGGCTTCTCTCAACGTACAGCCATGCCGACGCAGCATATGCTTATATAGGGGCTCAGCCGTTCGCCGACGCGCGCGGCCTTCCAGAAGACGCCCAGGACACCATCCTTCTTCCTATCGAGCATGCTTGGGAATATGTCGTGCACGTAGGCGCACGTGCAGATGAGGAGGAGGATGACGAGGAGGAGGGACTGGAAGTTGAAGAGGGCGGACTATCAATGTGACAGCGCACGAAGAGGGGCCATCTTGTTAGCTAGAGTTGTGGTCGACGGTCCGATGAAGCCATCAGCGGCAGCAGCAGCAGCAGCGGAGCACGGAAGAAAGGGAGGTTGTCCTTGGACATACCATGATGCTTGATGGCACTCGCGACCGAGACGTGTAGCTGGGGTTGTTTTGCGCAGTCTGTATTGTGTAGAGTGTAGAGTTTCGATAACGCTCTGCTCTTTATCCGTAGATCTCGTGCGTTTGTAACTCTGGTTTCTCGACAGGTTGTAGACAGGTTGCAGACAGGTTGTAGATACCTGCGACTGCCACTGCGCCTGCTACCACCAAACTGTAGTGTATGAGCCAAGGTGCGGCTAGCCCCGCTGAGTGGTCCACCTCCAGTGCTGCTAATCCCTGCACGGTTCCACTAAATTCATCACTGTCAGCAGCTTCCAGTTCAGTTCAGTTCAGTTCTATTCAGTTCAGTTCTATTCAGTTCAGTTCTATTCAGTTCAGTTCTATTCAGTTCAGTTCTATTCAGTTCAGTTCTATTCAGTTCAGTTCTATTCAGTTCAGCCTCGTCTCGACTCTCCTCACATGTGACGACTACGACAATTCACCCTGACAGAGCTGGAGCTGGACCTCTCTACACCAACACATCCAAACTCAATTCTCAACCTTCCAATTTACCCGACAAGCAACCCTCTCCAGTCTCTCGTGTGCCTCAGCTACCGGCTATTCCAACCCTCCCTCTTCCGTTCGCAGCCCAAGAGGGCCGTCGCAAAGATGGAGCCACGCGCGCGTGCCGGCAAGAATGTCGGCAAGATGAACTTCAGCTACCAAGAGCGTATGCTTTCCCTCCCCTCCCCAGCCCAGGCCGTCCCCCTTCTGGCCCCAAGTTAAACCCCCCTCCTTCTAAAACTCGGGGCCCCAAAACAGTGACGCAGTTCCTCATCGCCCACGGCGACTCCCGGCAGCCCCTCCCCGAGACGATCCGGGTCCTCGACGAGATCCTGACCGAGTTCATCCAGGGCGTGTCCTTCGAGGCCACGCGCGTGGCGCAGCTCGCCGGCCGCCAGAAGGTCAAGTACGAGGACTTCCAGTTCGCCATGCGCAAGAACCCCGTCTTCCTCGGCAAGGCCGCCGAGAACAAGGAGCTCCGCGAGATCATCGACAAGCAGAGGCGCGTGTTCAACGAGGACGAGATGATCAAGGAGGACATCGCCGGCGGCGCGGCCGGGGCTGCCGGCAGCTCGGCCGGCGGTAGGGGCCGCAGGCGCGCTGCTCCGGGTGCTGGTGGCGGCGGAGGCGGCGGTGCTGGGGGCAGTGCGGCAGGAGGAGGAGGGGACGGAGGCGCGAACGGGGAGGGGCAGGAGGCGGCCCGTGGTGCTGTCGACGAGGAGGAGCTGGGTGAGATGGACGATGTGGATGATCAGGATCTCGTTGGTGTCGGGAACCGGAGGGCTTAGAGGGCTGCGAAGGGGCGCCGACATGCCAAGCGACGAAGGGTCTCTTTTGTGAGGGCCACAACGAATGCAGTTCAGAACGGAATTTCCGGCGGGGCATAGCGATGGCGTTTGGGGGGAAGACTGTACATTTTCATCAGGGCGAACCTCTTCAAGGCGAGAGAGGTCAGGGTCATTTCATTGCTATTAGGGGGTAGTTGTGAGCCTGAAATATTACGGATCCACTATCCCAAAGGAGACTGAAAAGGGCTGTAAAGCAGACAGACTACTGGAAAGCGAGGATACTCAGACTCAGTATAGAGACCCGTGGGTTGAGACCACAACCGCACAGTGATGTTGACCAGATTCCCTGCAACTCTTACCCTTTTGGAGAAGCCAGTCAAGAATACATATAACGAGGAAGAAGACATCTGGCCAATACATCCAATCATATCAAGCATTGATATGCTGTTGTTTAACTACTTAGGTATCTACTTTGGTCTTCTCGACCCCTGACGACCCATCATCAGCTCGCCACCGACATAGATCGTCAAGACCAGTACGCTTGGAGTAGTGAGTGCTGTGATTTGCCCTGCCTCACTACCTAGGTAGGTAGCTGGGTAGGTACCTAAAAAGGTACTCAACTACTAAGTAGGGAGCATTCATACCAGGTCTGCCGCCCTGGCATTGCGTCTGATATCTCCAGCAAAAATACCAACCCAAGGCCATGTGAAAGTCGCTTCAACAACTCGGGCACCGTTCACACAATCATTAACACTTGAATGCTTCCTAGATTTAATGATTTGCTCTGCTCACGAATGTGTTAGTAGCGCTTCATCGACAGAAACTGGAAATATCTCCCCCAGGCTAGCAAGACACCAGGTCTAGATACTTAGACAGTTATCGGTCCCCCGTTGTCCATCCTCTCAACATACAGACTCTCCAGGTCGAGGAAAGTGTCTTTGACAAGGTCTCGAGGCCCAGAGACCATACATGCATACCATAATTGGATGTTACTTGGACCTCGTCTCTTCTGACGGATCCTCAACCCCTGTAGCAGACCACCTCCTAGAAACGCCTGTGCCTCTGGCGTGGATGAGTGAGCTGAATGTCTGAAATCCCAGATGGAACTCAGCGGTAACGGATCTCGACGAACCAACTGATCTACGATGGAATGACACATGAGTATGTGCCCGATAGATGCATCAGCATCTCGTCTGATCCCACGCATGTAGACTGTCGGTTCCTCTTTAGAGAAAGTCCTCGGAGGAGCCCACAGACCTTTTGGAAGAAGAGATGGGGCGGCCGAGGTGCCTGCGGCGCATGTAGCTGAAGATCTGGCCGGCAGTTAGACAGGGGAAACACTGGCCACACCTTGCAGTCAGCATGTCGTGCCACAGAAGTTGGTGTGCCTTCCAGAACATTCTGTGGTAGCGTCGTCAACGGCCTCTGGTGAAATGATGTATATACCTAGGTACTAAGTATATACAGATGGGGCTCTTACCGAAGTATCACCAACATCAACACCATATCGGTATTTTTGCACTCATGACCAGAGAAGATCTCCTATAAGGAGACGCAGGAAGGACTATACGCCCTACACTCAGTGTCGTGTCATCACCTGCGCCCTTTACTTGAAGCCTGTCAAGCCATTAGGAATACACACATGCGAACTAGCGCACGACTGACTGAGATGCCGCAGCATGGGTGGGTGCAGCAGGGCTGAAGAGGGTGGGCGGCCGTCCTCCATTATAAATGGCCGAAACGCCTCCTGCCATCGCTTCGTAGGTTGTGTAACCATCAATCCTGGAGTATGACACCTGTGTGGCTACTGAAGTAGGCATGACGAAGAACTTGTCCCGTCGCTGGCTGGGTTTGAAGGTTCAAGAACAGGCTTGAACTATATCACCGAAGATGATCACCTCGTGAACTTTCCCCGCCGCTGAGCGGAATGAGGGGCGGCGACCTTGAATCCCACTCAACCACGCTCTCTCCGATCTGGTGCCCAAGGTGGCTGTATCAAAGCCCTGATGGACGACCCGGCCCCGAACGGTCGCTGATGCCTCCGCCAGATAACGTGAGATATTATCCGTCCCAACCGAGGATACCATGGTTCACTACGGCATAGGAGGACAAATACTCTATCCAGGTGATTTTGCCTCCCGAGGGGTATCGGCCTCTAGCAACCAAGATGGTAACGACGCCAAAAGCGAGGGCCAAGTCCCGTTAAGAGCTGGACCACGGCTGCGGAGGAACAGTCGAACCGCCCAGTGTCGCCTGGGAAAGCCAGGTCGGCCTGTTCACCGGCAATACTCCGACTTTGGTTATTTCGGCGCAACAGCAACGTTACCTGGTCGAGCGTGCTGGCGGGATATGTGGCGGCGGTGCTAAACACTCTAACCCACCAAGATGAGCATCGTTTGTGCGAATCGACCAGATGAGCTTGCCTGGCGGTGGCTATCAACAGAGTCCATAGATTTGTAGCATACCGAAAATCATTTGGCATCAATGACCGACCTGGCGACAAGGTAACCCGTGGACGATATGAAGAGGTTACTGTTTGGGCCATAAAGAGGTACTGCTTTCACCAACTCCTCTCAAATGAGGCTATACATACTGTATAACTGATGAGGGAAATAAGACCCTGCCATGGAAACACCCTGTCATTCATACTATGCCGTGCGTATGTAGTGTAGTGTGGAGCCTGGATAAGCGGCAACATTGAATCTGATGATGATGATGATTCATTCAATATTGAGGCTTATACGGACCCGTGCTATGTATGTATGTAAAAGGAGATGCGGCAATAGCTACCAGGGCCGTGGATATGTACAAGGTATGTATTTACATGGTGAGCAAGCAACCATGGTGTGATGCTTGCAGTAGCACTCAGCGAAATCCAAAATTAGGATCCTGATGCCAAGAAGTGGCTCTTGGAGGGAAAAGGGAAAAAGGGAATGAGGTAATCTGGTCTGACGACATGGGCTTCCCTTCTCTTTCCTCTCACGGAGCATGGCCGTCTTAAAGCGGATGAGGCGGGAGGCGGGACATCTGGAGGGTGTGTCATCAGAAGATGATGGCATGAGCTGTATGGTGGTCCCCCCGTATGGTCCGACCTGGAACTGCAGCAGCACATGTTTTATGACCCGGGCTTTTTGTCTTTGATTGATTGTTGCATGACGGGGGACAAGAGTTTTTTTTCCCCCTCCCCCTCCATGGTCCGATTGACGGTGTCAAGGAGGCTTGGCTGAGGATGAACTCTGATTGAGCTCCTCTGGCAGCACCCAGCACGGCCTTAAGCTTCCTGGAAAGCCGAGTACTATATTCTGATACGTGGTCCTGTACTGCCATGTAGGTATGGTTACAGCGAGATTGATGACTACTTAAGTACTTAATTAGTTGTCTTACTACTACTGTGTATGTGCATACGACTGCATACAACTGGATACATCATACAACTGTACACTTATGGGGGTCGAAACCCAACTATGTACATACCAAGAACAGTAGGCAACATATTGGCCACCTACAATATAGCATAGCTTATCTGTGGATAGACATGATATGTCTTCGGTTGAGCCTCATGCTCCTCTGAAACAGGGTTGAGACTCCCAAGGCTGGATGGAGTCCAGATCGACTAATTATATCGCTTCCGGCCGACGGTATACGGATCCGTACTACATACTACTACTATGTGCCGCAGTAATTATGGGAAATAGCACATGGTAGGTAATGATATGGTAAGCGCCCAACCTTAAACCGCCGAGCCGCAGGGCTGCATTACATACGGTATGATGCCGTGGCAATATGTGCCTCTACTGGGCACCTACCTAGGTAGGTAATCAGGGTAATGCAGAAAAGCCTGTTGAGCGATTATTTTCGGGGTAACGCGCGGTGTCAAAACGGTGGCATTGCTGGCCGATACGCGCGCCTTTTCCAAGACAAGGAGCTAACAAAGGAAAGGCGATACACGTGTTGTTGTGAGTGCCAGTGTGTCTGAGTAATGCTCGATTCTGTGTGCCTCGTGTACATACCTGCATACCTAGGTGTGTAGCCGTAAGCGACAGAAAGAGACTCCGGCCGGCTTTCTATCGACTTTTACCACGGCTGGCCCTAAGAGATGGAAGTGCGTCTTGAAGTTCAGATGTCGTGTTTGATGATCAGCGAGCCGAGACTGGGAAGATGCTATACCATGATTTGCACGGGCCATTTCCAGCTTGGCGGGCAAGGGCAGCAGTGGCAGGGTAGGTAGCAGGGTAGCAGCTATGTAGGGCCAGGGCCGGCAGGGGAAGCCGGAAACGCTCTGGTGATGGATGGGTACGTACCACCTGTTCTTGCAGTGGGGTGATGCGAGGACATTGAAAGTGGTGAGTGGAAAGGTGGGGGCCCCCCCTGTCGCTGTCGCAGCTGCCCGGTCGACGACGACAGGCATACAAGCATGCAACCATGACAAGTTCGAGGTTGCCCCTCAGAACCCCTCCCCCTCACCTCAGGCCCAGACTGAGCACCGCCCACCCCTCTACTACTAAGATTCCTGGGCTGTTACTGGGTTATACTACCTAGTAGGTAAGTAGGTAGTATACACTACCAGGCAGTTGGAATACCTGATCAGAAGAGTACATCGTCTTATCGACTGCCAGGGCTGTAGAACTCATGTAGGATACGGTAGAGGAAGCAAGAAATAATTCAAGGTGAACATCACCTGTCATCCCACCACAGGCTTGCCAGGTAGGTAGTGCGAGATTGGCAGTCGGCGCATCCCATAGCTCCTTTCATCACCAGCAAAAAAAAAAAAACCACCAGCCCCGCCAAAGTCGAGACTCCGTCCTGAGTCGGAGCTCTCCCCTCGAGCTACTGCGACTTCTGGTGACCTCTGGCGACTCTGGCAACCTCTGGCGACTGCTGTTTGCTGGGTACATCCGAGCTGCCAAGAGTCCAGCCAATTGTGTCTGCCCCTCCTTCCTTCCCCTCCTGCCTGCTGCTACTGACGTTGAGGCTTTAAATCTCTGCCCACGCCCTCCTTCTTTAACGGTCTTCCTCCTCTCTCTCCTCCATTATCATCCATCCATCCATCCCAAGCCAAATCATCAACGAGCCACCCTACAAACAACCTTCAACCAACACAACAAAACAACCTCACCTTCACATCAACCAAATCAGTCAACATGGCTATCAAGGTCGGCATCAACGGATTTGGCCGTATCGGCCGTATTGTCTTCCGCAATGCCATCGAGCACGACGATGTCGAGATCGTTGCCGTCAACGACCCCTTCATTGAGCCCAAGTACGCTGTAAGTAGATCCTCCTTGATGACCCAACTTCCTCTTCCCTGGCTGTGGCTGTCTGGCTGCTGTCCATCACCAGCAGTGATCGGAAGCTCCGGACAGCTTCCCCCGCTGTGATGATATCACACATGTCACGATCGTTTCGGGGAAACCAAAGCTGACATCCGTTCCCCAACTATAGGCCTACATGCTCAAGTACGACTCCACCCACGGCACCTTCAAGGGTGACATCAAGGTCACCGGCTCCGACCTGACCGTCAACGGCAAGGTCGTTAAGTTCTACACCGAGCGTGACCCCGCCAACATCCCCTGGGCCGAGACTGGTGCCACCTACGTCGTCGAGTCCACCGGTGTCTTCACCACCACCGAGAAGGCTTCCGCCCACTTGAAGGGTGGTGCCAAGAAGGTCATCATCTCTGCCCCCTCTGCCGATGCCCCCATGTACGTGATGGGTGTCAACGAGAGCAGCTACGATGGCAGCGCCAACGTCATCTCCAACGCCTCCTGCACCACCAACTGCCTGGCTCCTCTCGCCAAGGTCATCAACGACAAGTTCACCATCGTTGAGGGTCTCATGACCACCATCCACTCCTACACTGCCACCCAGAAGACCGTTGACGGTCCTTCCGCCAAGGACTGGAGGGGAGGCCGTACCGCCGCCCAGAACATCATTCCTTCCTCCACCGGTGCCGCTAAGGCCGTCGGCAAGGTCATTCCCGCCCTGAACGGCAAGCTCACTGGCATGTCCATGCGTGTGCCCACCTCCAACGTCTCGGTTGTCGACTTGACCTGCCGCATCGAGAAGGGTGCTTCCTACGACGAGATCAAGGCCGCCGTCAAGGCCGCCGCTGAGGGTCCCCTCAAGGGTGAGTTTCTGATAATGTCCCCAATCCCTGCAAATTATGTGACGAAACAGATTTGCTGACCAAGTTTTACAACCAGGCGTCCTGGCTTACACCGAGGACGACGTTGTCTCCACTGACATGAACGGCCACAACGCCTCCTCCATCTTCGATGCCAAGGCCGGTATCTCCCTGAACGACAACTTCGTCAAGCTGGTCTCCTGGTACGACAACGAGTGGGGATACTCCCGCCGTGTCCTGGACCTCATTGCCCACGTCGCCAAGGTTGACGGCTCCAAGTAAATCATTGGAATCGTCAATACGGTGTGTAGTTGGGTCTGGGTTGGGCTAGCTTCTTGTCTGGTGCGGTTAGTGCCGTGCAAGAAAGTGTCAGAACTGCCTTGCAAGATATGCAGGCTACTCTGAGTCCAAAGCCGAAGAGTCTGATCTAGTTTGACAAAGCAAAAAAGAAAGTCGGTAACGTCGAAACGACTGCTTGGGTCGCTAAGATTGGTGAAGTCGGTTGAAAAGTAGCCGTTGTGCATTTTGATAGCTACGCAGCTCTACAAGAAATGAAAAGTAATTAGATCAATCACTTCTGCATGTGCCATTTTCTAGTCACAGTATTGTGAAGCTATGGACTACCTACCTAGGTAAGTGTAGGTAGGACGTCCAGCTTCATATTAGAACCTACCTAGGTACTTAAGTAGGTGGAATATGTGTCGTAAAACATCCCGTTCATATGCAGATTATCTGCCACTAAACTAACTAGTCCTTGGGTATCGACGAAGGATAACGAATGTAGCAACGACCACGCCAGGCTGGCATGTACATTCCTCGCACCCTCGAAAACGTCTCACTCCTGAACTCTGTGGAGACCAAACCATATCTCTTCATCCTGCCATTGTCATTGCCATTGCCCTGCGACCGATGCATTCAAGGAGAACCTGGATGAATGAAGTCCATCCCTCCATGTATGCCCCCTTATCCACCCGTGAAAATATTAAACGTTGCGAAGCCAACGTGTGTGGGGTCAAACAAATGATTAAAAAAAACAAGCAGACAAGTATACCTTGTCGTACAGCGCGGATCTCGATCCGCTACACCCCCCCCCCTCTCTTTCTCTTCACGAGGGTGAGGCTGTATCCGGTGGGTTTTCCCCGTTTCTTTCTTTCTTTCTTTCTTCTTCTTCTTCTTATCCTTCCTGTCGTCTTCTAGTTGGTGTTTTTTGGTGATTTGCTTTTTCCCCAGGGCTTCTCGAAACCGAAGGCCCATGTACCAGCCAGACCCGTCGCGTTGCGCGCCCGGTCAGACATACAATGGAGCCAACAGCAAGTCCGGCGACATTGTTGAGCCCAAGCGACGGTCCAAAGCCCTCAGGGCGGCTCTTGGTTGAATTGCCGAAAAGCATTCGGGGCCGGAAGAGAAACATCTGCACTCCATCCAATTGCTGGGTGACGACTGACATACCCATGCCGTGCAATGCGAGAGAATGCCAACGCGGCAAACAGGTTCATCCCATGATCCCATCCCCATGTATTCTCCTGTAGAGAAGGGAACACTGTGAGTACCTTCCCCCAACAGCCCAGACGAGGAAACACGCCGTCCGCCGTCTCACTAAAACGCAGAGCCGCCCACGCCCTCGCCGGCGATGGTCCTCAGCGACCTCTCGCTCAGGTCGCTCCGGAGCTCGTAGGCCCTGGACTCGCGCTCCAGCCTCTCCCATGTGCGGAGGCTCCTGCGCAGCTTCTCGTCCTTGGCCCGGAGCTCCTCGCGGATGCGCTCCTCCTCCTCCTTGAGCCGGCGGTGGTGCGCCTCGAGGTCCCTGGTCACGCCCGTGCTGAGCGGCGCCGAGGCCGGGTCCGCCTTGCCCCCGGGGATGACGGCCGGCATCGAGCTGATGAGGTTCTGGGCGAGCGTCATGCGCTGGCCGCCCTGGGCGGCGGGGCCGGTCGGCGGGTTGAACGGCTTGGCCGCCACGGAGGGGGATGGCGCGGAGGATATTGACGCGCGCGGGCCGGTGGGCACGGCGCTGGGCCCGGTCGGGGGAGTCGCCGGCACCGAGGCGGCTGGTGGTGCGAAGTGGGAGCGCGGGGGTGGAGCGCCCCATCCACCCCGTCCGCGCATGCTGTAGCCACCGCCGCGCGTAGAGTTATAACCACGAGGACCCGAAGGCGGGACGGTAGGGCTGACGGTATCTGCGCGCGGGTATGACGGACCAGGAGCTGCGCGCGGGGTGACCTGCGACGCGTTGGCTGGTGGGAAGTTCCGGGTCGCACTAGGACCGGTAGGTGGTGCCCTCAGAGCCGCAGGACCACGAGGCGGAGACCTGGCACGAGGCGGGGACCTGGCACGCGGTGGAGACCGGGCGCGTGGTGGAGACCTGACGCGTGGTGGTGACTTGAGTGGTGCCTGGACGGACTCTGACGTGATTCTAGGCGTCGATGTGCGAAGAGGCACAGGGATGGCATTGGCGCCGCTTAAACCAGCTGGCGAGCGTGCCACGGGTGAATGCTGGCGAGATCGATTGTCACGACCGCGTGAGCCTGGGCGGGGTGACGAAATGCCAGAGTTCGAGCGAGAGGTTATAGCGGATGGGATTGCTGGCTCTCGCTCCCGTGGCACAGGAGAGCGTTGTCTGTAGCTAGTGGCTGGGGCATAGCGGTCGTCGCGAAGGGCTGGGCGATCTGGGGAGCGCGATCGAGGTCGATACGATCTGTCGCCGCGAGGACCAATTGGTGGGGACCTACGGAACGGAGACCGAGGACGGTCTCGCCGGTCGCGATCGAATGGCGATCGGGATCTTCGTCTAGGATGCCACCGTGCAGGTAAGTATCTATCTTGGTGCACCATTGTGGATGATGATGTAGTTGACGTTGATGTTGTAAAGGTAAATGCAACAAAAAAAAAAAGGCAGAAGGGTAAGGCTCACCTGATGTCCCTGTTATCGAAATCTCGGCGGGGCGACCGTGCACGGTCGAATCGATCATCCCGTCTGGGAGCAGGGGAAAACCGCGGCGGGGACCGTCGAGGACTCCTTCGAGCTGGAGGTGAAGGCCGCCTCACTGGGCTTCGAGCCCTGCTGCGGCTGTTGTCCCGGCGTCGCCAACTCTCACCGCCGACGTTGTCACGAGCTCGATCTGGTCCTCTGTACCGGTCGGTACTCCGAGAGCGGCGTCGTGGAGACCTGCCAGGAACGTAACTATCACTCGTGACAGGTGGTGTTCTTGGTCGTTGATCCCTATCTCTGTCCCTCAGGAGGGGACTCCGAGCTCTGCGCGGTGGCGACCGATCTCTGCTGTTGGTATTGTTACTGCCATTGTTGTTGAAGGGCCGGTATGATTCTCCAGCTCCGTATCGCAACACTTCCCCATCCTCGTATCTGGCCGTCTTTATGTCAGTCTTCTTGTATGCAGGTGAGGTCTCGTGTGGCCATAAAGGTGATGTCAAAAGTGGACTCCTCGGAGCGAACTGGAAAGGAAAACGTGAAGAATCTGGACAGGGAGAGCCTAAGTGAAGGTAATTCCCAGGGGAGCGTGTGCCTGGACTACTTTTCGGGGAATAGATGAAAGCCGGAGAAGACGGAGGCCGAGATGGTGCGCCCAGCGAAGAGGCTCCCACAAGTGGCTTTCCCACAGGCGAGGCCCTCATAGGCAAAGGCGGCGAGGGCGCATAGTCGGGAGAGGAGGAGGCAGAGTCTCCATCCCACCCTAGCATATAGAGCTGCGCCTCAGGGTTGGCGACAGGAAAGTTGGCCGGTGACGCCAGCAGCGTCGTCATGGGCATTGAGCCATTGGAGAAGTATGGGTGGCCGGGGAAGGCTGAGTAGTCAGGCTCTTGTTGAGGGAGGGGGTTGATGATGAGGTCGATGCTCATGCGAGCTCGAATGCTTTCAAATGAAGCCATCTTGACAGGTTGAAATGGGTTTGTAGTGGAAAGACAGAAAGCAGCTCAATACAGGACAGAAACAAGCCAGTGTCTCTGCTGCTTGGAGAGTAGGAACGAGCAGGAAATTGAAGGAAAAGGAATATTGACGAAAACGCATTGACGCGAAGTTGAAGAGAGAGACGGAGAGAGAGAGAGCAAGGTTTGACGCCGGCTTGTGATGCTAGAGTAGTCTCTTGTAGTCGTAGTCTTGCCTTGGAGGTTGACTTGTCTCCTTGAAGACCTATTCAACCTCGAAGACACCCTATTGTCCATCCCAACTTTGGGCGACGACCACAGTACCCCTTCACGAAGCACAATAGCACAATAGACATCAGGGCTATTGTATTCCAACCAGGCAGAGTGCAAATTTCCAGGCAACAATGTAATATGGGCAAGCCAGGTACAATAGCATCTTTACTGACCTTCTAGTTGGAGCGCTTCGATCCATTGTGCTCGCCTGCTCGCCGCTTGCCTCCTGCAATAACCTGAGATTGTTCAAGGTGAGAATGAGAGAGGCCTGAGACCGCCAGACGCGGAAACGACGCAGTTACTGGAACCAAACCCCAAAGGATTGCAGTAGGTGAATGTCGAAAATGGCGGGGTTATCCCTCTGTGTTGAAGGTGAAGGCCTGGCAGGGTATCTGATGTCAGGAGGACTTTTGAGGATGGGTGCAGTTCATGTCGTCTTGCCTCGTCACAAGGCACTGTCGTCAACTTGGAAATTTGGCTGCAGGGGGTTCTTATCGATAACGACGTCTTTTCACACACCCCAGGTGTGCATCTAGATGGAGTTGCCATGTTTGGCAAGACTCCACTATGATGGCGGGCAGCTGCCGAAAACATGTGAAGGTGAGGACTTGATCTTATGCTGTAATGTGTAACTTTTTGTCGACAGGATATGAGATCGGTGTTGAAGAAACTTGCTATGAAACACTTATTGGTATGGTGAGAAGCCTACAGGTGGAGGATTGTCCAGTCTTGTTGTGCACTACCAACCGACACGGTTGTCACTGCGGTTTAGAGTGTGGTAATAGGGTCCCTTTCACCTTCTGTCCTCCTTCCCTCCAGCACTTACTTAGTACTCAAGTACTTACTCAAGCAGGTATTTAAAGACTTCCAAGGTTGGTGATTTGGATACGGCCGTCATGGCACTCACCCTTTCCAAAGTGTCCTCAAGTAAGAGAAGAACAGAATACGGGCTCAAAAAGCCTAAGACAGTGAATGCAATGGCAGTCTTCCCAGGATTTCAACCAAACTAATATAGCAAACCGTCCGTCTCGTGCAGAAACGTGGCACCTCCCTACTTGAGTCTCTCTAAGTACTTAGTAAGTAGGCAATCAATCCCACTACAATATGCCATGATATGGCCTCCACCCTCGCCATTTGTCACAGTCAAGTACAAACCATATATCATACATAGGCCATGGATTACGACACATGTGGCAGGCCGTCATAAGAAAACATCAGAAATGCATTATCTCTCTATCGCGGGCTACCTCACCACCACTCCCATTCCTGCACAGAACCCATTGATCCCCCCACCTAACGAACGAGTGACCACAGTGCCCGCGCCGTTTAATCACGCTTACAACTCTTCATCTTCCTCAGCCTGGTCCCACATCTCCTCATCCTCCATCTCATACGTGCTGTCCCCCCAGCGTTGACTCCGCGACCGCAGCTTCTCGGGCGCGGTACGGGTTGTCCGACGAGGATACCGCGACGCCGGGCGCGCAGGAGCGTGTGCTTCCTCATCCGCCGCCCTGGCTCTGGCTCTCTAAGCCACCTTGTCTTCCTCAGTCGTGTCGCCCGTCTGGCCAGCCGCGTCGACGATGCGGCCCGCAACCCAGCCCTGCACCTCCTTGGCGTGCTCCTTCATCATGCCGTTGAGAGTGCGCTGGGGGCTCTGGATCACCGTGCCGAACCGCTTCTTCTTGACCTTGCCCTGCAGCTTTGGGTCCGTCCAGCACGCGTGGTCGTTGGCCACGTATACCAACGAGTTATCCTTATACCACGCCGAGAGGTGCTCGTCGACGTCGGACCGGATAGGACGGAGGGAGCCGTTGACGAAGTTGATGACACCCGAGATTTTGGATTTGCAGGCTGCACGGCGAGGAGGGATTGCGTATTAGTAGTGGCTTTCGAAGATCAGTTTCGGAATTCTGGCAGGACGCGCAACTTACGTCTGTTGAGAAGTAGCATCTTCACCCCGATGTAGGCGTAGCCCACTCCCATGATGAACATCTCCTCCGTGTCGTCATACAGCTGCAGGTAGTTGTCCCAGAGGTAGCATACCAGCTCTTGGACCTGCGCTTCCAGTTGCTTCTCGTTTAATTCTGGGGTATAAGGCGAGGTGCTCTGTAGTGAGTGTCAGTAGTCGGGCCCCAGGATTTTTGAGGCATGAGACCGCTACATACCTCGGAATGACGAGGGACATTGATGTCCATGATACCGAAGCCCTTGGATGCAGCCCAGTCCACGTATCTCGTAACGCCGTCTACCTGTAACAACTATGTCAGCACAACCATGGAGGTTGGTGTTACGAATCCAGACAACTTACAACCCAAGCATTGCTCGGCTCGACGGTGTTATTCAGAGGATCGGGCTGCGCCAAAAGTTCGGGACTATAGCTGTCAGCATTCAATCACAAGGTCCCTGCCTTCGAGGTCTGTTGGAACTCACGGATCGTGTATGATGACAAGGACGTGTCTCGCCATGTCAATGTCCTGGGTGACCAGTACCTGATTCTCGTATGTCCTGAAAAGAGCCTCCCGTTGTATGTACAGCGGGCACATGCCATAGTTCTGCGAGAAATTGTGTCGCTGGTAACCTCGGAGGACTTGGTTCAAGCTCTTGCCGTCGGTCTGCAGCACCTCCGGCATGCTGACAATGTTAGGTCGCATACACTCCCAGTACGGGGCCTGGTACGCCTGGACCCTTGCCAATGTCTTCGCAGCCTCCTTGTTGATCTTGGGCAGAGCCATCCTAGGTGGTGGCTCGCCCATCAGGGTCCTAGCAACAGCCAGGGCAGAGTCAGAGATAGCACGGAGGTTGTAGCCACCCTCTAGACACACAGCGACTCTGCCGTCAGCAAGCGACATCAGCATGTGTGTCATGTGAGAGTAGCACGTCGGTGTGACGAAGCATGCTCCAAGCTCGTCGCCGTCAGCCGCATCAAACCCGGCAGAGATGATGACCAGGTCTGGATCGAATTCCTGCGCGATGGGCATGACAATCTTCTGGAAAGCTGCCATATACTCTCCGTCGCCCATGCCTTGGTCGTGCCAACCGATGTTGATGTTCTTCCCTATGCCTGCTCCCGAGCCACACTTGTCGGGGCCACCGTCGGGGATGATAGGGTTGTCGGGCTGTCCAGGGTAGAAAATACCATTCTGGTAGACGTGAAGGGATATGTAGAGCACATTCGGATCATCATAGAAGATATTCTGGATACCATTGCCGTGATGCACGTCCCAGTCCAAGATAAGTATCTTTCGGCATGTCTCTGGGTAGTCGAGCTGGCAGCACCTTGCCGCAATGGGCACATTGTTGAACATGCAGAACCCCATTGGGCAGTCATACTCCGCATGATGCCCAGGAGGACGGATCACAGCAAATGCGTTCTTGCAATTACCAGCGACCACGCTCTTGCAAGTCTCGATAGCGCCACCTGCGGAGAACAGGGATGCCTGGAATGTCATGCTCCCCACGTATATGGAGTCCCTTCCAGCATCCATGATCTTCGTGATGTGCCGCAGCTCTTCTGTTGATTTCTCGGCCAAAGCTCGAACCCATTCGTAGTGCTGTGGCAGGTGGACATTGCAAATCTCTGACTTGGTAGCTTCGCGCGCCTGAATCCTCCACATGTACTTGGTCGGGTTTTTGCGTAAAACCTCGACGTATTCTGAATCACTTCCCGTGAAGACGAGACCGGCCTTCTTGAACTTCATCATGATGGCCTCTATCCGTCCGGGGTCCTCTGGATGGTGTGGCTTTGGGCCAAAGTCCGCATTTGCGTGCAGCTTCATGCGATCATCGTAGCAACAGCCTGTGGGCTTTTCACGCTTTTCTCGCACGGTAAGGTCCTGGTCGATCGAGTCGAGTGGCGTCTCGGTATCGACACCTTCATCCATATCGATTGACTGGCTGCTGTCTTCGAAGCCCGCGGCAGGATTTCCAAGGTCACCAAAAGCAAAAGTGTTCCCGTCGCCGTGATTGTCACCATGGCTGTCGCTGCCCATGACGATATCGTTATCCGCCCCCTCCATCATGGCTGTCAAGCTCATGCCACGGAGATGTTCTCAAGGCAATCACAGTGCCGCCCTTGACACTGCTCAAGTAGGCAGCAACTGTGTTGCGCTCCAGGTAAGACGTGCCTGCTTAATGACTTAGTATGGAATTGATTAAGAGCGTCCTGAGTTGCTGCAGGGATGAAGCGCTCTGGTCAGGCTATCTCGTATGTACTAGAAGCAGCCTGCCATTGACCCGTCTGGGCCATGAGGAGATGGCCGAAGTAAAACTTTCAGCGTCTCTTTGCCAGATCGAGGTGAAGATGGCCCAGAGGAGTGCTGATTGTCATTGCCCGTCCCTGCATTCCACGTGCGTCTCCTCAATAAGTCGCGCCGCGCGCTCCGTGTTTGCTCGCTTGAGCTTCCAGAAACATCCACGGTGAACTGAAATTCAAACCAACAAAGGCTCACCTTGAATCGAAGTCCAATATCTGGAGGGCGCAGGTTTAGCCGTGTAGCTGTAAGCGCTGGTGCTTGTTCAGATAGCGAATGCACCTAAAGCCAAAGGACTGAATGCGCGCCTGGGACCACCGCGCTCAGCGCCACGTCAAGTGCGGAGAGGATATGTCTGCGAAAGAAAAATAAGGCCTATCGCCTTCAAAACGCAGAGAAGGAGGCTCTGAAGGGGCGTTTGAGCACTGTCGTGGTGGCTGTAAGTAGCCGTGGTTGCGAGGTTGAGTTCGTGAAATTAGAGGAATGCAGCAGTGGTTGGCCACTCGTGCTCTGTGGTGAGTGAGTGAGTGCCTGAGTGGTGGCCAGTGGCGCTAAGGCCCCAGCATAACAACATCCAAAGCACGACCTGCTGGCTCGATACCTTCGCAAAAACGGGAAATATTGACCAAACACACGAGGAGCTGTAAAGACCCCCAAAGTATCAGTTCAAAAATTCGGTTGATTCCGTTTTAGGAGGTGGCCTTTGTTGCGAGCACTTGCAGCTGAAGCCTCTGGTAGCCGCTCCTGGTCTTACCCACGAGGCGCACCGTTAAGATGAAGCCGTACATTGGTAAGGCTGATCACGAGGAAATGGGAGATAATTAGTTCCTAAAAACTCACGTTGTATAACGATAGTTTTGATCTACTGACGAAGCCAAGTCTCAAATTACCTCTGTCTCTTTTCGGCACTTCATATATCAAGCATACGTTCGCTCAATGCAAACCACTAACATGAAACTCAGTACTTAGTTTGGCGATATATGCTCTATCTATGATGAGTTTCAAATGTCTTCGGCTGGTCCCTCAATTTGGGGTCGTCTAGTCATCAGTCCAACTATTGCACCGTTGGGCCTCTCACACCAGGAAGAAGTAAGACCAAGCCTAATATGAAGGAGAGGCTGCTCTGCCTAATCAAGGCTCTAGCCGGCCCTTATTCATAACGACACGGATTCGCAACTGAGGCCTCTCATTCACATCCCAACTAAGCGCCCGCTGACCATTTCCGTCCCAGGATTCACGAAGTTCTGCATCCAAAGACTCGAAGTCGAGGATCCCGCCACTCGAACCAGTCTTTGCCTCTTCGAGAGATCGAGCCGGTCGTTCGAGGTTATTCGGGCTCAAGCGCTCATCTTGCCGCTCCTCCATGACGGCAGACAGCGCATGGCCAAGGCTCTGCCGGTCGGAGAGTATGTCCGGGTTTGTCAGGCGTACCTCGCGGGTCAGTCGGTCCCTCGAGTAGGCGGATCGGTTGATGGTGAGGTGGAGGATCTCGGCCGGCGAGAGCTTCAGGAATGTGTCCACAACCGCCGAGTTGACGTTGCTGTCGAAGTCGACGAACGTAGAGTCGCTCCAGCTGAACGTGGCTCGCGCTAGGCCCTTCTTTGAGGAGCCAAACCCGATACGCTCGGCTTCTTCCCTTGAGATTGACCAGTCCTATCCCTCAAGATTAGAAACCGTTCAGTCCATCATAGTCAATGTCAGGGGCTTACCATTTCCTTCAGCACCTTCTCGGTAGACGGGCATATGTTATGTTGCACCATCTTTTGAACAGTTTCCCATAGATCATTAAGCTCATGGAGCTCAAGATCCGAGAGAAGACGAAGCCGCTTGCATCGAATATCCGTGGAATACTTCTGGGGGACGAACTTGTTTGGTCTAGGCAGCTCGCCATGGAACAAGTGGGCATAGGACATCCAGCAGTACATAGCAGATCGGAGCCTTCTGGACTCGTGAGGGTGTAGTGCTCGGCAGTCTGATGCGCTCCCGAAGCGGTATCGGGGGAAAAGCTGCTCCCACCCTTTGATGACCCCGAACAGGTGAAGCAAGCGGTCAAAGTGCCCTTCATCCAAGACAACAGGTGGAAGCATGACGTGCGCTTCTTCGTCTGATCGCGGGATCTCTCCTTCACAGCACAGTTTGTTCATGTGGTAAATCCGTCGACGCAGACAAGGCCCCAGAGGGACATTGATGTCGTCGGGCTCAGAGACGGCAAATTGCAGCAGATCTTCAAACGGGCTCATCTCAGTCTTCAATATAGACATAATGAGATGTTCACGATGGCCGTCCCAGACCCGCTTGAAAGACTTATTTGTCCTGGCAAAGTTGAAGGCACTCTTGAGATCCGTGAGTTCAATAATCTTCAGGATGAGCTCGATTGGAACCTCGAAAATGCCCGGCTCGACACCCGTATAAGGACCTTTTTCGTCATGCTCTACCTCAGGAGAAGATGCAACATCCCCGGGATAAGCCAAGCCAGCCTCCTTGACCTGAAGAGGCTGCCCTGAGCTAAGTGATGTTTCCGTAAGAACCTCAGAATCCATCTTACAGGACTCCATTTGTCTTATTATTGACTCATAACTGTAACCACTCGTAAGTATTCGTCAAGTCCCTATGACAGAAGGAGATGTACCTTTCCCGCAACGCCTGTAGGTGCTCCTGATGGCGAGCCGAAAGACTCATTTTCGCGTGATATAACCCGTGTTCTAGGTGTCCAGATCCTGAAATGGCCACAAAGTCCTACGGGTTAGATTATAAAATGATGACACCCTCGACCCGACTCCGATATGAGAGCAATGTTAAGATACCCGGGTATCCTCAATTCCCAGCTTCCAGGTGTTCCTGGTCAGCCGAGGTTTTGAGCCCTTGGCTCACAGCTTGCTCACCCCGGCGTTGGGGTTTATGAGTAGAGGAGATATGTCTTGACGCATATTTGCACCGAATTTCACTATCATGGCAAGCACGAAATGATGAAATCGCAAGGCAGGCCGCGGTTGCTGTAGCTGTACTGGAGGTTGGTGGTTTGGTTCGAGCGATTTCCCCCAAGCCCGGTCCAGGTGGCTCTGATTGGCCGGGAAGATTGGATATCATCGACGAGACGATTCGGGGTCTGCATCAATTAGGCAGGTGGGACGTCTCCTTTCAGATGCATACTTAAGTATTCAAGTACGATCGCATGCCCCTGAATAATGTCCCAGATAGGGGATCATGATGCTGACTGTGAGATTTGTCTTAGAGACGGGCATATTCAGCGATTGATGATATTTGCGCCTTTCAAATAGCACTCTGTCAGGTTCTGCTTACCTCGCAGGCCCAAGGACAAACTGCTCACACCGTCGAGTATGCAAGCATTTCACTGACCAAAGACAGTCCACAGAAGCCTGTTGGAAGTATCTTGTTATTTCATTTAGGGTATAGCATACAACCTTTCCCATTTTCCAAGCCAAAGCGCCAAATCCATCCACACCTTACGCGAACACAGCCTTGGACGCAAGAGCGTCCTGTGCCACCTTTCTAGGATCACCATTTGTTCTCAGACCAAGCTCGCCCTTCCTGCCCAGGCTCTCCGTGGCCTGATCCGCCCTCACATTACGCCTTCCGGCCTTCTTTCTCCTCAGCTCGGATCTGACCTGGTTGGGCGACACGAACTGCTTGTTCTCGTAGATGATGGGTCCACCGAACGATCCCTCTTGTATAATGATAGGCGTCAGCACGCAACGCGGGCCGATCTCCACCAGGTTGATATCCGTGTCCTTGCCACTCCTGCTCGTGGGTGACTTCTTCTTTGACTTGGTCTCCGCCTCCTCGTCATCGCCGTCTTTCTTGGTCGTCTGCTCCACCTCGTTGATCTGGTAGTTGCGCACCCAGATTTTGCCGTCGGCCACTGTAAAGCCCATGACGTGGTCGATGAAGGGCTTGGATTTCCTTGCGCCCTGCGGGACGCCGAATATGTGTGTGAAGAGCTCCTTGATTACCATGAGGTAAGGGTCTTTCTCGAATGCCGCGTCAAAGGAAAGCACTGGCCGGGATCCCTTGAGACAGTTTCCTGTGAAGTGCAGCTCCTCCATCGTGTGCAGGTTCTGGACGTGGAACTTGACCGTCGGGCCGTTGGGCACTTTGCTTGCCCACATGTACAGATCCTGTCCCTTTCGCGCCTCGAAGAAGAGGACGTTGTTGCAGTTGTACAGCTCAGCCAGCTCGTTCAGCTGGTACAGCTTCGATTTCGAGTCGAACTTGGCGTCTTTCCGGCCATGGGGCATCATGACGGAGAGGTCGTTGAGCAGATGTCGGTGTCTGAAAGTGAAAGTCACTTGGTCAGCATATACGCGCCTCTGATGCCAACTGGGTTCCTCCAGCGCGTGAGCAAACTCACCTGTACGTGACACCTCTCGACGAGAGGATCAGGACTCTCTGCTTGTTCTTCCTGGGACCATTGCTGGTGGTTTCCTCCTCCCTGCCATTGGCTTTGGAGAGCGACTTGTATACGGTCGCCATTGTATTGCAATAGAAATTATGCCGAGATATGATGTATTATCTTGCTCGAAGCACAAATGTTGAAAGCAAATACCTGAAGTAGTCTTGCACTGGCGCATTTGAGAAATCTTGCCGCCAAAATTTCTCCACGGCAAACATTTGAAGACGTCCTTATCGATAAGCATGGGTGGGCCTGGAACATCAATCAATCCACTGGACAGGGAACGGACCTCCAGTTTTAGCGCGGGGGTTTTCCGAGACAGCTTTCAAAGCCCCACAATGGGCGGTGGACTTGATGACCAGTAACAGAGTGACTGAATCGAATGTGGGCCACAACTCACCCACCAGGCGGGCGCGTTTCAAGGCACCAGAGGTCGGAGTGTCCGCTGTGGGAGGGCGGGACATGCTGTGCCCAGCTTTGGGGGCGGTCAGAGCTCCCTCCACACAAAGAACTAACTGATCCCTCCAGGTTTGAGGTTCGTCTCGTTGCTTCGCAGCCATCATGTCAAGCCCAAGAGATACAAAGAAGACCGACAAAGGAGAGGCTTGACATCGAGCATGCACGATTAGAGATCTGGTAGCTCCATATCATACATATCATTAAGACTCGAAGGAGATAAGCCGGAGTAAGTCGAGGGGGCCACAGCTCCCCAATACAAGACGCACACAGGCACACAGACACACAGGCAGTAGAAAAACGTTAAACGAGCAGCGTAACTCCCTAATTAAGAAATCGTCAAAAACCCTAGTCCCATCGCCATTTCTGTAGTGGTTGTCTTCTGTCAACATGTCTCCCATCAAATATGTGACACCATGTATCGTCATCAGTTCGTACCCATGAGCAAGCAGTTCGTGACGGCCTCTGAGAGGATTTAACAGCACCCGCCCGCCTTGTTCGAGCCATCGTCGGCTGGCTTGCTCAGGGAGATGTTCGTCCCTGCCCCGATGGTGGCTTGGGCCCCGTCTCCGCTGTCGAGAACCTTGCTCGATACGATTCGGTAGATCTCTGTTGTAGTGGTGCTTGATTAGCATCGCTACCAGGAGGAACTAGATCAGTGGAGGAATTTCGTACCAGTCAGGATGTTTTGGAATGCAAGCTCGACATTGCTGGCGTCGAGAGCAGAGGTCTCAATGAAAGAAAGATTATTCTCGCCTGCGCAAAGGTCAGTATCTGCCACGTTGTGCGTTTCATGTGGCGCCAGGCCACCGCAACTCACTCGCAAACGCCTTGGCCTCCTCCGTAGGCACGGCTCTCAGATGCCGCAAATCGCTCTTGTTGCCCACCAGCATGATCACAATGTTCGCGTCGGCGTGGTCCCGCAACTCCTTAAGCCATCGCGTGACATTCTCGTATGTCTGGTGCTTGCTGATATCGTAGACGAGGAGGGCACCGACCGCGCCTCGGTAGTAGGCGGACGTGATCGCACGGTATCGTTCCTGACCGGCGGTGTCCCAAATCTGCGCCTTGATGGTCTTGGATTCGACTTGGATGGACCTCGTGGCGAACTCGACACCAATGGTCGACTTGGAGTCTAGGTTGAACTCATTGCGAGTGAATCGACTGAGCAGGTTGGACTTTCCGACGCCGGAGTCTCCAATCAGCACAACTGCGGATGGCGGCGTTAGCTTGCATCGCGGGAATGGATGTTGGGAGTGGTGGATTCAGATGTTTGGTATTTACCCTTGAAAAGAAACTGTTGAGAGTCTCGTGGTCAGCGCAAAGCAACAAAGAAAGAGCTGTGGTGGGATGGGTGAAGAGTGAAGACTAACATCGTACTCGTCGTTGGCCATTGTTGCGACAAGCTCCGGTGACGTAGTCTAGGCAGGACAATACTCGAGCAGCGGTAGTTGTAGGCTTCGTAGCTGTTGTGTATTGCGGAATGACTTCGAAAGAGTTCGTCGATCGTGTAGAGTCGTATTTCGTAGATGTGTGGTTGCAGATGATGCCAGCTAATGGCGGTAAAAGGAGGTGTGTAGTTGTAAGGCCGCGATTGACGGTTTGGGTTGAGCGATAGCGATCTAGTTGTCCACACTAAAAATTGAGCCGCAGGCGGAAAGGGGTTCGGTATAGAGTGGGTGGCACCTGGAGGCAGTAGTTCAGGCGGGGGCCAGGTGCCCTCTAGTAGGTGGGTGCCACCTTGTTTTCTGTACGTACTGGCATTTTGGGGAGAAAGCGGGGGGGCTGATTCAGGGTCCACGGGTCTTCTTACCACAATCCGATCCTACACAAATAAATATAGAGGGCATGCGGCCTTGTGTGACTATGGAAGTATCTAAATCGTATTCCACTGCAAATTCTAGCCGACCGTAAGCTGGAGAAACAACGATATTGCACACGTACGGTGGGAGGAGGGGGTGTGTATGTGTGTCCACCCCAAACGTACTGAGGTTCGGTTGTCGTCCTCGATCTGACATCTGAAACTCTCACAGCCGGCCAGACCAGTCAGTTGCCAACCCCAAACGTTGTCAGATGCGCGAAGGAGCTTTGACTCTATGTTTATCGACTACCATGTGGCTACCTAGGTACCTAGATAGGTGTCCCACCAGAAGACCAAACCTACCTACCTAGGTAGGTATGTTGAAGGGTCGGCGGTGGTATCTACCTAGGTACCTAGGTACTTAGGGATCTACTAAACGCACCAAGTGATTCCCGAGGTCTTTAAGTGAAAAGGATGATGTGGCTTAGTACGAGAGGGCGCCTAGACGGCCTTGATAAAGAGCCATCATCTGCTGACGTAGCTTCTGTGAAACATGCGATGCAATAGGTACTCACTTGATAAGTACCTAGGTACAGTACTTAAGTAAGCTACAATAGCAGAGTAAGCATCGAGCACTGTAGGGAGGGACTTCAGTACTACCTACCGGCAGCCTGGCTGGGTCTGGAATGGCTGAACGGCTGGGTAAGGTGAGTCCACATGTGCGGTGTCCTTCAGCCTCGTTGAACTTGACTGCGAATCATTACCACCAAGTTTTCAGCCCTGCCAAATGTGTAGTCTGGATAGTCGACATTGATGTCTGATATTGACTTTGACTCTGAGACCAAGTGCTAACTACCGTGTTTTAATGCTAATATCACCTCCTGCTATATGCGTGTAAGTACCCGGTAACTTTTGAGCAGATGAAAGTTGGCCCGTGCTTGAAGCTTCTTCTTCTTGCAAGGTCACAACTGCCTCTGCTCGCTCATTTAACGTCATGACTTCCAATGTTGGAGAGTTCCTGCCAAACAAATCGCAGCTGCCAAAGGGATGTTCAATCCGCCTTGGCCCTGGAGTAGTCATCGCCTCTCCGCTGGAAGGTTTGGCCCAACGTCTGCTTGTCTGTCTGCGTTAGCAAGACTTCCCCCTCACCTACCTATCGGACACTTTCTCCTATCTCGTCTCGGCGGAACTGCGAGCTGCATGTTGGTGCTGTGTAACACCTGAAGGCATCGCGTCAATTCTGTCAATAATCAATTTCCCTTCCTCATTCACAGTCGCCGCCACAGGGGGCTGATTGGACGCGCAACCCAGCCACTCTCCCTTTTCCGCCCCCAAATGGTGGTTGGCGCTTAGACTACAAGCATGTCCAACAAGATGCATCAAGACCATCTTCCTTCACCAGAGGGTGACGATTCCGACAGCATCTCATTGAACTCAACAGGTGATGAGGAGTATGATTCTGGTACTGAATTCGTGGTCGAAGACGTTCATTGTGAGCAAGTTGATCTCAATGATGGCCGCTTGAAGTACCTCGTGGAATGGGCAAACTTTCCACTCGACGAATGCACCTGGGAGCCCGAGGAGGAGCTCCCTCAGGAACTACGGGACCAATGGGAAGCAAAGAAGGCTACGCAGGACCCAAGCGTCGCCGTCGACTTCGAAAAGAAGTATAACGAGGCTTTTAACGAGAAGTTGGAGGAGCGGCGTCGACTGCATCGGAGAAGGAACGCAAAGCGAAGAAGACTTGGGCTAGCCGAGACCAGCTTTTACTTCCGAAACCATTACTATCCAGACTCTGAAGACGACGCGGATGTGGATATAGACGCTCTGGACGAAGCAAACAGCGAGGTTCACAGCCAGTCCGACGCTTCTAGTGATACTGAAGCAGAGGAGGCCCAAGAAGACAACACGGTTGACCAAGGAGCCAAGGACAGCACGCTGCCGTTGAAAGCTTCGTCTCAGAAGCCTATTGCTCGGCCAAACAGAATCTTCAAGACCAATCCAGATCTTGCGTCAGAGCCTCAGGCGAAGACAAGAGTGACGAAGGACAAGGCACGGCCACGCCAACAGCAACGAAAGACAACCTCGACGAGTAGTGATTCCACAAGTCTACCAAAGACACCATCAACCTCCAGTTTGCCAAACCGACCACGGAAATCATCATCGACAACTGGCTACCAGGGCTCTGCTCGGAGACCTAGCACCACACAATCGAAGCCTACCCCTCGCAAGCCTGACCTGCCAGCTGTTCGTCCTAGCAGTACGTCTAGCGGAGTAACGACAGCGGCTTCTAGCCTTACCAGAAAGAGCATCACCGCCAAAAAGAGTGGCCAAGCACCCATCTCCACCGTTAACATCTTCACAGGCGGTAAGAAGCGAGCAGCAAGGCAACATCTTGGAAGCACCATGGTCGATAGCAGCAAGGGCCCCAAGTTTTTCACAAAGGCTAGGATTCGCCGTAAGGCTGAACTGCGGTCTAGAGAAAACGATGATCGACCGCCAGATCCAAGCCAAGTGATGCTGTTCAATATCAGCCAGCCCCCGCCCCCGAAACAGACCCAAAGACAGCAAGACGATAGCGATAGCTTGTTTGTGAGCAACACAGACGACCCTAGACCGCTGACTGAAGTGATGACTTCAGCTGGTCTGCGTCGAAGTAGCACGGCGGCTAGCGAACCAAGATCTGCACTGGCCAAAAGAAGCTCACTCTGTCTGGACGGCGATCGCCCCAAGAAGAAGGCCAAAGCCGTCCGCTTTACAGGAGCGGACGACCAGCCATTCGTGAGCGAACCTATGGACATTGTTGAGCTCAAAAGACCATCAACGAGGATGCGATCGCCACCACCCTTGCTTGTGTCGCCATCTCCCCCACCTCAACCTGCGCCAAAGGCCAGGCTATCTCTCGCTGATTATTACTCAAGAACTGTGCAGAGCGTCAGAAAGAGGATTGTTTTGGCACCCAGAAATCAGATTCTTGATGTTACCTTCAGTGATATCCCCAAAGATGCCTCTAGGGAGCTAGATCAGCAGTGGTTGCCGAAGTTCCTCAAAGCGGACTGTCTTCGAGTTGACCATACGGTTCTGGCCGAGTCGCTGGTTTCCCAGCTGGGCTCAGTGCGGAAACAAGACCATCCTGGTCGTGCACTTGATATTCTCTGCTCCGGTACAATCACTTCAGGAAGCGGCAATAAGCTGGAGGTTCTCGCTGAGCATTTGAGGGTCGGCCACTCTGGGCTACTGGTCGCGCAAGAAGATTACAACCTTGTGATCTACCCGACAAAGTGTGCTGGGTTCCAGGAGCTCCTCGGTATGGAACAGTCGAATCTTGACGGGGTCGCCTTGAAGTACTTTGCATTCGGGTTGCCGCACAACATCGCTCGGCTCGTTAGACCTATCTCGGCTGTGGTCGAGGGGTCTACTGATATCGCAGCAGGACAAGAGCAAAAAGCCGTCTTCCGCAGACTCTTTAACCTGCGATACGACCGACTTGTCGCAGGGCCCTGCGAGGACAATGACCATCATTTCTACCTGATCTTCCCCGACGCAGCAGCTCTCTGGTATCGATCAATATGTTGCTGGTTGTACGCCTGCAATCCGGATTGCAAGATCTATACGAGTTTTGATACCGGGAGTTGGTCTGCTTTTTTGGAAAAAGCCAACAAACAGTGTGGCGGTGTCATCATACATGAGGCGGCAGTCTCCTCCGTTCGACGACTCCCTCGTGTTGCCGAATCATTACAGATGCACAATATTCAATACTGGTGCTTCTCTGAGTCCGTGGTGATGCATCATATCTATCCTTGCGCGTCTGGTGTCGACCGTATCACACCGACGATAGTCTCGCGATTGTTTCCTTGGGGCAAGGCAATACTTCTGACGCCAAGCTTCATCGTTTCTGAGCCTCAGAAGTCATATGATCTGCTGCGCTGGTATTTTCCTAACCAGACCAAGCACTCAATGAAGCTCGTGACTGCGTACAATATCGTTGACTTTCTTCGCGACCTGGCGCACGAAAAGTCCGAATGTGAGGCAAATTTGAGGCAGACAAGATGGAAATCGATGAGTAGTCTAGACGTTGCATTCGAAAAGAATCTGGCGGGACTCACTGATGAAGACCTGGTCGCTAGAGGAAGCGCATGGGCTCATGCTGAAGACTGGCTGGCTGTCAGCATGGAGAGAAATGGCGTATTCTCCGAAGATAACCATGTAGTCTTTGCAGACAGATCGATCGACCCAAATGACGAACAGAGCCTCGTCAACTGGTTCGGCTGGTGGTCTCTGGCAAAGGCTGAGGAGTACCGCAAGTTTTACGTCCTTGGATCCAGCTCGTTAACTAAAGACATCAAGCGAAACAGTCGCAACGTCTCCTCAAGAGCCTGCCGCACTATGTTGGTTCCAAGATACGAACCTTACGTTGTGAACGATCCAAATGAGGCCTTGAGAAATGCAATGAGACACGATGGTGAATTGGTCGACGAAGGGTCCCCTTCTACCATGCCAAAGGCGTGGTTTCCAAGTGAGAGATACTTCGACAACAACGAGGATCGAATCCGGCACTTTCTTTCTGCAATAGACATACCACCACCCCGAGTCGACCCACCCCCTGGGGTCCCATCTCGACGTATTCATGCGAGAGTCTTCAATCGCCCGATATCTTGGGTTGACCTTGAGATGGCGGACCATTTTGGCGACCCTACAGCTAAATTTTCAACGATACAGCAGTGGTTCCGGTGGCCCTATGCATGGCTAGGAGATCGTCAACGTTCATTTAATACATATCTTGCGTTCTTCTACACCTTCAAAGAGGACTGGGACCCTGCCAAATTCCCGCATGGAATCAAGCCCAAACGGCACCCTTGGCTTGCGATCTACCGGCCCGTGGAGCCACACAATACCAGCGGGAAATACAAACACGGAATGACAGAGCTGATTATCTGGGATGTTCGTGCAGGGGAGGAACTCGAGGGCAACAGACATATCAGTTTGGAAGATCTCACCTGGATGCAGCGCGAGCTGGTTAAATTCATACAAGCCAATGGGGCAGAGAAGAACCCAGGATCAAGATTAGAAAGGGTCTGGTTGGGTGGCTTCCAGCTGCACCAGGCAGAATGTTCGTCTAGACTGCCCGCCGACCAGACAGCAGAGGCTCTCGAGACCATGATGGAAAATCTTAAGTGGAAACTGCCATCTACAGATGGTTACATGCGACAACATGGATGGCGGCTGGTATCTTTGCTCGAGCCACTGGGGCCCGTACCTCGGTTGAAGAACCGAAGCTCCGTAGCAGCAAACAACTCTACGAACGACGACGACACCCGCATTATCTTCCATCCGCCTCGCGGCTCCGGGAGCATTGGACTTCGCGGTTCGTCCAAGTGCACGAACGACTTGTACGAAGCGGCGCGCCTGGCCCGTCTACGCGAAGGCAACCCGCGTAAGATGGAATACACTTTCCGGCCCACCATGGAGTGGTACAACGAGCTAGTGGCCGAGGGACGACAGTATGAGCATATTTCCGTGAACAATTGGGAAAAGGTATTTGCACAGCTGGGTGTAAATCAAACCCAGCATCCGAGGCAGAGCAGGCCGTCAACGAGCTCTGAGCAGAACAACCAATCCAGGAAGGACTCTATGGCTAGCAACCACAGTAATTTGATGGATCTGAGTCCGTTCTAGTCCTGAAGGGAGCTGTGATGAGCCACGGACTTTGGGGGAATCGCCAGAAGTGTCGACAGAGACGACGAAGAACAAAACTAGGCGTGTGCATGAACCTTGTGAGAGTATGTATAAGCGGGTCATCGCCGGGCGAGCATGGGCATTGGATCGGCTTGCTTTGTTGCGATAACCTGGCACTGGCACGGTGTCGGAAACGAAACATTTGGAACGACCATGAATGTGCGATGACTCCAGAACGGATGTGTGCTCATGATCGACTGTAGACATCAAGAGGGTGAGGGGGGGATGACCAGGAGGACATGAATTCTATCATGTAACGTTTTATGAATGAACTTTACGACAGTTGCTTCGAGACTTGTCGATATGTGACGAGGTCAAGTCACCAGCCTCGCGTGTCCGTTGGCAGTGTGCTGAGTATTTCAGGGAACGGCCCGTGCAAAGGCCAATGCTGGGAAGCTGAAGCCTCATCCAACATTCAAAGGGAAGGTGGTAAAGATGTATCATTACGTGCATTCATGGCCCGTGTAGGTCGCACCCAAGGCGGCATTTCTTCGCTTAAGCTCTCCACCAAGCAATTATTGGTGTCCCTCTTTCGATCACCTATCTACAGTCTGGGGGCTCCGCCTGGCCCTCAATTCCAATACTCCCGCTGCCTGCTCTCTCTCTTGTACAGGGCAACAAGGGGGCAGCTGAACGCCTGCCATTGCTCCTTCTGGGCTGTACCTGGGTCACGTATATATGCATATCACTTTAGTCCCATCACGAAGTATGCAGGTCTTGCCCCCTGTTCGTATATACACAGACCGCCTACCTCGTCACAGAGGGGAAACTCCTCGTGCTCAGGAGGACGCCCTTGACGCTGCGGATGTTGTTCTTGACCCTCTTGACCTCGTCGTCCGGCTCCGTCCTCCCTGCCCCATACAGGTACGTGCTCCCGAGGCCGAAGGATTCGGGCGGGTACGTCAGGGCCTGCAGGTCCTGGCCGAAGCGGTCCAGCACGTTCTTCGTCTCGGCCAGGTCCTCGGCCTGCGAGACCAGGGAGCTGCTCAGGCCCCGCACGGAGGATATGATGTCCCTCAGCTTGTCGGCTTGCTGTTGCGTCTTGCTGCCGGGTTTGTTGTTGTTGTTGTTGTTGTTGTTGTTGTCGTTGTCGCTGGTGGACGACGGCGACACACCCGCCCCGCGCGGGTAGCCCGTGTTGGAGGAGGAGTCGGGGGTAGGCGGCGGCGAGGTCTGCACGCCCACGTCGCGGTGGAAGAGCTCTGTCGGGTCGTCGTACGAGCTGGCGTCGTCGGCGTCGGCGTAGTCCAACGACAGCTTGCTGTGGCTGTTCTGGGCCTCGGTTGTCGTCCTCTTCCCCACGGCATGGTAGGAGGCTGGTATCTCCGAGACGGACTGCTCTAGCCTCTCGACGAGCCGGGTCAGGTTCTTGTTGGCGTTGTCGTGGAAGTCGATGCGCGCGTCAGTCAGTGCCTCGACCATGGGGCCGACCAGGTGCCTCGTGGCGCCGTAGACGAGGGTGGAGAGGCCGGCGACTATGCCAAGGGAGTTGAGCAGGCCCGAGGCGGTGATGAGGGGTGGTGGTTTGACAGGCTTGGTCAGGAATTCGGGGTAGGTGATGATCGGAGGGTGATTTTGTCTCGTCTCTTGTTGTTCTGGTGTAGATACCGCCATCGCCTTACTTGTAGGGCTGGATCCTTTCGGCTCTTCTCGTTGGGTTGTGGCTTGTGTTGTTGTTGTTGTTGCTGTCGTTGCCTCCTCTGTCTCCTCCAGCAGTGTTTTGATATCTGCCTCCTCAATGCCTTTGGACTTCAGGAATTCTATCTTCTTCTCCGTGCTTGACAGCCTGACATCATCCTCTTGTAGAAACCTCCTTGCTCGCTCCAGTGTGCTGATCCCTTCCGGAGCTGTGTGGGAGCTGGAGTCGCCGGTTGCTGCCGTCGCGGCTGCTTGTTGCCATGAGGGTGCCATGGCACCAGCCTCCTTGTTGCTATCTGCCATTGTCTTGCCCTGTCAAGTGCGTAACCACTATCCACTCACGGTTGAGACGGTTTATGCCTGGGAGGGGTTGGTAGTAAATGCAGAAACAAAGGAGCATGCGATGTATAGGATGTATGGTCAAGTGAAGTGAACCTCGGCTACTTGATAAGGAACAGCGCACGGACCATGCAGCGAGGGTTGACCTCAACTGCGCAACTGCCTCTGCTACTACCTTCTGTGAGGGCCTGCCTACCCACCGTACCTACCCGCTACCTATCGACGTACATACAGTGTTCTTCTGCTCAGTAAACCAGACCAGCCGCAGTGCACTGTCACTGAAGGATCAACAGTACTACAACGCTTGTGAAAGAGTCCATCAGTCCTGTATACCTGGGCATCGTGCACAAAGCAGTAAGTGGGCACGCAGCCATGTTTGCTCATGTTTGCTCAAGTCAAGCAGTCAGGCACATCCAGAGTCCATGAAAGAAAGCGTTGGCTATGCTACACAACAGTTGCACTTCTAACAAGTCGTATCTGGCAGGAAGACCAAGCGAACCAGGAATACTCGATCCGTTCAGAAGGTCCAAAAGAACCCGACATAGGCCTCATCTGCTAGGCGGTCTCACCCTGCATCCAAAGAGACAAGGCGGCTTTGGTCAACCAGCCGGGCCAACCAGCCACAGCAAGCTTGAAGACTCCTAAGGATTCAGGACCATAAGACACACACACATCCTCATCCTCCTATCGTAAGTAACAGCCATTCTCTATGTGTCATCATGAGTTGCGCCATCAAACCTTATCTCATCTCGCTGCATCATCCGGCACTGTCCGGTCTTCCATATGGTCAACCTCCAACGACTGTCATCCGCTTCTTCACCACCTGATGTCGGAGACGGTTGCAGTACCTCAAGAACCCATGAGATCATCACGTACATGATACTTCGGTTCTTCATACCTCATCAAACAATTGATATCGAGTGACACTGTCGCCACCAAGTGGGTTGGTTGGTCAAGTCGTCATCTGAGCAGCAAGGGGGCACAAGCACAAGCACAAGCACAAGCACAGGTACAATCACGAACCACAAGCACGGCTTCAACTTGGGATGGCATCGACGCCCTAAAAGGGCAGGAGGTATTCTCAAAGTTGGGGGCTAGGGGACCAGGCTGAGAATTTGACGCCATTTGACTGGATCGGTTCGGATGGTGACACAGCTGGCCTGGCGCATCGTATTGCATCGTATTGCAACGCATTGGTATTGGCGTGAGCCTTGGCGTTGGCCTTGACACCGGCACTCAAGCGCATTGCGGCTGCGTATGCGGTATGCACATGTGCATGTAATAGCGGAATGCGAAGGGCCCCCTCCCTATTCAGCCATCACGGATATCCTCGCCGTGGAGCTTCCCACCAATCTTCTCCACGTGGAAAATTGGCTCGGCCGATCCTGCAAGTCATCCATTGAAGTGAGGACAAATACTGCGGATCCTCTTACAAGGCTGGTCTGGTCCGTTTTGGCACGTCATACCCAGCTGTTCTCACCCTCCATCGTCGGCACTGCGATACCTTCTTCTCTAAGTCTTCACCGGTCCTGCAAGGTCTCCATAAAGACGTGGGACCACAAAAGGTCACGGCTGTCGGAAAACAACACCTACCAGTAGCGCGTTTGCTGGCCCTGTATCCTCCCTTGACAAGACGCGGTTACGACCCTATATCTACGAACAAGCATCTTCGCATACACCTGCCAGAGCAGTGCCATCTACCTATATGGTTTTTGGAGTGCCAGAGACATCTACGGTGGCAGTCTCCATCCAAGAACCACGACTGTACTGGTAGCTCCCTGGCGACTGTCTGGTACATCTGCTCTCAGGACTCACTTCCAGCCTCCTTGGCCTCGTGGGTGTTGCATGCTGAATGTTACCTCATCTCGCCTGCATGAGGTTGCACATGCCAACAAGCGCCTCCGGCCGGAGCCTAATTGAACCTCAACCGGCCTGGCAGATCAATCTATTTTGTGCCCCCACTGCTTACCGATCCAATCAATCCAACGCCATCTGTTCTTTGGCTTCTCTGTGCCTGACTTCTCGGGCCCAACGACATCTCATCGTTCCCTCTTCACAATTCGTCTGGCTCAGTCACCGCGTTGCCCCGAACTCATCATCAAAGACAACACCATCCATCGAGATATCCCCTGTTATCCAACTGTTTCTCCCCCATCAACCGTCATGTCTTCGAGGCCACGCCGTTCGGCAGCCCAGAGGGCTTCCGTCGCAATTACTGACATGGCCGATAGAGACAACATGTCGTCATCTCGCCCACGCCGTACGGGGGACGGTCTAGCCTCCGTCTCTCGCGGTCCACAGGGAGGCAAGGATCACACATACCTGACCGTAAAGATGCCTTCCAGTAAGCTACGCCAGGCAACAAGCAGCAGACAAGGTTCCAGCATTGCTGTCAACAGCGACGCCGCCCCCAAGCGCTCTACCCGAGGTGGCAAGAAGAGCTACGTGGTTGAGTCTGACAGCGACGAGGAGGAAGACGAAGGCGAGGACGAGATCCAGGTCGGCGCTCCTGTTGTCGCGGATGATGACGAGGACGAAGAAATGGATGACGATGTCGACGACGATGACGCCGAAGGTGAAGATGAAGATGAAGACATGGACCTCGACGCGGAAGGAGAGGATGAAGAGGACGCAGACGGTGATGAGGACGATGTGGCTCTCACACCTGCTCCCGTCATCAAAATTTCCAAACCGACTAAGAAGTCGCCCGAGAGCAAGAAGACCAAGAATGCCACTCCTCAGAAGGCCGCCGTGCAGTTCTCTGCACCAAATGATTCAGATGACGACGAGCTCAGCGAACTCGAAAGCGACGAGGAGATGGATATTGAAGGCGAGGACGCCGAGGGAGACGAAGACGAGGAGGACATGGATGCTGAGGGAGATGAGATTGAGGACGACCAGGAAGCCGAAGCACAGCCACAGCCAGACGCACAGGCTGCTCCTAGGCCCGAGGACCTTGGAAGCGAGGACGATACCAATGGCAGCCGCGGCGGTACCCCGGATTTCTCCCGCATGACAGTACGACAGAGAGCACGCTTCGAGGAAGTTGAACCTAGTCATTACCAGGCTCTTTCAAATGGTACGTAGCCTTCTCGAATACGTGTGACCATCTGGAAAAATGATGCTGACCTCAGTTCCCTATGCAGAGGTGCAAGCCAAGAAGGTATTCACAGCAGAGGAGAAGGCCATGCGCCGGGCCGAGATGGCTCGGCGACGACGCAACCTCAGTGAGAAGCGCAACGAGGAGGTCAAGGTATGTTACTTGCAGAAGCTCACCGATCTAACTTTCTCAACAACTCCGCACACAGTCTGGCAAGGGTTGGATAGCTACTGACACTGCCTCCACTCCATCCAGCAAGAAACAATCAACAAGCTCCTCAAGAAGCAAGCCAGCAAGACCAACAAAAAGGGCCTCCAGTCCATCGGCGAGGAAGAACAGGACGCCGACGGGTTCAGGCGGCCCAACCCCGTTTTCATACGCTGGGTCAGCAGCAAGGAGGGCGAGCGCATCGCTGTGCCCGGAGAGATGCTGGATGGTCCTGCGGGTCGGCTGTTCGCAAAGGCTGTACGACCGAGCGGTACTGGCCCCACAGCTGTGGCTGCGCCTAAGAAGATGGTCGAGGAGGTCTCTTAGGAGGGCCCTGGAGAGGAGAGGGCGTAGTGAGCGTGAGGACAGGATTATGACATGTAGTCGATCGTTTGTAGCCTCACCTAATGTTGAACCTCACTCGCTCATGAGGAGATGGCTACTTGAATTGGTATTTTGGGGGGGGGGGGTGGGTTTAGGACCAACGGCGTTGTTGCTATTACATTGGAAAACCAGGTGCGTCACGATACGCGGTACAAAAGACACGTTGCTAGTATTGAGTTTAGAGGTCTGCAATTCGATAAGGTCAAGACTGACACATTTTATTCAATGTACGACGAGTCTGGATCTCATGACTACCCAAGTCCTTTGTTATGGCGTGTGCGGTACGCCTAGGTGCTCTGCGGTGAATCTTCTGGGATCAACTTCGAGATCGCAACGCATGCTTTAACGTCTCCCGTTCCTGTACGATGGATAATACGTGTAGCACACCGTCAACCCATATCTTCCGAACACAGTTGCGAGAACTACGTACAGGATGCCACCTGAACATTGCCCTGTCGAGACGACAACCCCTTCGCTCGCTAGGAACACCCACATATCTCCAGCAAGACCGCCACCGTCTCTTCCTGATCATATTGACGGCTAGACGGCACGATCCCATCTAGGCAGATAGATAATATATGCTCGAATCCAGCCCTGCCAAGGTAAGTCAGACGGGATCTAGATGGCAGGATCTGGACAGATTGAAGGGCACGTACGAGCAATATCAGTCAATCATGAGACGATGTATTGGCTTGAAGCTCGAAGCAAATGGCCATATGGCACAGGCGTAGCAGGCTGTCACTGCAGACGGGCACAACCAGACACATTGATGCCACTGTAGCATCGCAAAAAGCAACCAATATTGGATGATAGCGCGAGCCCTCAGGGTGAAATATCAGAGAGCAGCTCACACAGAACAGCGGAACAGAACGTAGCAATGCAATACTTTCCGGTGCAGAACAGTGAGACCGAAGTATCGTGAGACTAGAGGAGGCGTATCTCTGGAAAGTGAAGCCCAGTAGAGTATTCTGAAGAAGACAAGGGGGGGGGGGTTATCCCAAGGGCAGCCACAGAGGGCAGCGGAGTTCCTCCTAGGGGAAGCTATTCAGAAGAGAGTAGTCAGCCCAGAGCAGATTGCCTTGGGAGAGGTCACATCGGAAGAACGAGCCCAAGTAAGCTTGAGAGGACCTCCCATATTCCACCCTGGGCCTGGAGGCTTTGATGTCGACCAATATTGCCGCCCCACACCCACTTTCTTCGCAACGCCCCAGCACCCCCCCCCCTCCGCCAGTATCAACCGGAACTCACAGCTTTCTTCGACCTTAGTCTTCCGAGACCCACAGTCTCCCAGGTATACCACTTGCCGTTCTAGCACCTCTCACCACTGTATCTTAGAAGCCAATCACTGTAACAGAGGTCCGAGCTTCTTCTGCTTCCTGACCTCTCAACTCTCACCCCCCCCCCCCCAAAACCTGCCATCGCAACCCGTAACTGCAAAGACTTTCTTTTTCCCTCTCTTTTTCAAAACCCACAACCTCTTTCGTCCCCATCTCCAACCGTTCTACCATCAACCTTCGACAACCATCTTCTCACTCGAGATCCTCTCACTTGAGAATCGTGGTCGGTCAAACCAGGTAAGCATCACTTCTCCTAGACCTTTCATACTACCCGCACTTTCACATACTCCTCCTACAAAACCATCTCGAGCGATCGTTGCTGCAACGCCTCTTGCCAGCGCAATTGGATATAAGCCGATCTTCGTTCTGTGTGTTTCCCCTCCATTGATTCTCTTCCACCTGCCTCACCGTCAACCTCACCTGACGGGTCCATCACTTCAATCTCTCTTTCCAGTCCGATCGAGGTCGAGCCAGCTTTGTGTGCGTTGCCCCTCTATCATGTCCCTCTCACCTACCTCACCCTCCTCACCCTCACCTCCAACCTCGAGCGACTGTCATTATTCCTCATGCCAGCGCAATCGAGGTAAGCCGACTTCGTGCGCTGCCCCCGCTATCAACTCCCCCCCGCCTGCTTCACCTTCAACCTGGCGCGACAGCTTCATGCCAGCGCAATTGGAATCGACTCGATCTGTGCCACATGCTTCTGTCACTCTCGATCACTTACCTCAACGACATCAGTTTTCAGCCATACCCTTCCGCAGAGCGACGCAGCTAACCTCTTTTGCCAGCTACACCAGTTGAAAAATCGAAGAAAGTTCCTTTCAGGCAAAGGCATTCCTCATCACAACATTCCTTGGCGATCTTGACGATCCCCACAAACAGTCGCAACGAGACATCACTTGACGTCTGTACTGATCTTGGAGCATCTCCTTCAGACGAAAGGTTGTCTTCCATCGCACACCCTCTTGGCGATCTTGACGATCCCCACCCACTATCGCGACAAGCATCACTTGACGACCGTAACAACAATTTGAAGCAAGTTCCTTCAGGCGAAAGGTACCCTTCAATCATACCCACTTGGGAAGTATCAATCCAAACTGTATCCATCCATCGAATCGAAGAAGTTCAGCATTATGTCGACCTTCATTTCCAACAACGACCAGAACCAGGTCGTCAAGGCCAACAAGGCCCCCTTCAAGCTCAAGGCCATCGATGACGCCACCAAGAGCGCCATGGAGAATGCCATCCAGGCTTGCCACATGTCCGCCCACTTGAATGACAACGGCGGCAAGAACGTTCCCGTCGACAGCAGTGGCATGAGTTCCATTTTCATTGACAAGAACGGCAAAATTGAGAACGCTTCATCTGTTCACACCCTCGCTATCCAGCAGCCTGCTGACAAGCCTGCCGACGCCCTTGAGCACGATGTCAACGATGACAACAGCGACGAAAACACCCTTGTTGGTGAGCTCAGTGGCGGTGAGGCTGGCCTCGCTGCCACCTCGATTGACGGAGCTGGTCAGCTGTCTCTGAAGCAGCCTGTCGAGAAGGATGTGGCGCAGCTCCAAAGCGAGAGCAACAACGAGTCCATCACCAGCGCTTCTGCGTTAGTCTCCAAGAAGTCCACTGACAAGTCCACCGAAGACAATGGCGCTCACAACAACACGGGAATGAAGACCTGTGCCAGACCTGGTGGAACTCGTCACACCGTCGGAGGCAAGGGCCTCCTCAAGCACAACCGCGCTGATCACAATAATGCGGGAATGAAGACCTGTGCTAGACCAGACGGAAGTCGTTACACCATCGGAGGGAAAGGTCCCTCCAAACCTGCCTTTTCCAACACCGAGGATGCCGAGAAGTCTGACGATGATCCAATCGACGAAGTTTACAACCACCAATGGTACGGTGGAAAGGGACCTGTCAAGACCATGCTTCCCCATATCGAGAACGCTGAGGACGCTGATGAGGACGTCGAGATGTCCGAGCAGGATGCCGAGTTCTCTGAGGAGGACTCTGACATCTTTGATGAGAACCCCGGTATGTCCGAAGAGGATGATGATGTGACTGAGGATGCCGAGGACAAGATTGTTGGCAGCTCCCCTACCCGACGCGACATGGGCTTTAAGAGCTGTGTCAAACCTGACGGAACTCGCTACGCCGTCGGAGGAAAGGGTCTCGCGAAGGCTCCTGACTTCAACAACGACATTAGCGAGCCGTCTGAGGAGGCCAGCGAGGACAAGGTTGTCACCACCGTCGGAAACAAGGGTCCCAGCCAAACCGCGCCCTTTCATATCGAGATTGCCGAGCTCTCTGGAGAGGACATCGATGAGTCTGATGTTGACCTTGATTCAGAGGAGGACGAGCGCCAGGACCTTATCAAGGCTGTCCGAGAGGATGTCGAGGAGAAACTGGCAGCGATCGCAGACCTCAGCCAACAACTGGCAGCCCAGCGAAACGTCATTCTCAAGAAGCGACTCCAAGAAAAACTCAACAGCCTCGAGAAAGAGATACAGCTCAAGCTGGTGTCTATCGAGGACAGCGAGACCACTGGGGCGGAGTTTGTCGGCGAAGCCCCCCAAAACAGCGGAGATGCTCCCATCACCAAAAATATCAGCAGCACTGACGCCGCCAGCGGTGACAAGTCTATGGCGTCCTAGAACGGCGCAGAGAACTGTTCATCCAGCCAGGTTAAAGGTCGCGAGTGTCAGCCTGTTGAGAAGTTCTCCAGCAAGAGATACATCAAGCAGAAGCTAAGATCTACGCCCAACAAGACGTTGGCGAGAATCACCGCTTTGGACGCAGCCATTGAGTGGTACACACGTGAGAAGTACAAGACCTTGGATTCTTCGCGATGGAGCGACCTGCAAGGAAAGATGGACGAGCATAGGGAGGAGCTAGCCAAGCTGCTGCGATCCATCGGCATTGACGAGAACCGTCCGCAGGACGAGGCTTGGGGCTGGGCCATCCGCTACAATGAACAGATTCGAAAGAAGTGGCAGGATTGCGACCTGGCTGCTCCTCTGGCAAAGCAACAGGCCATGGAGGAAATCGATGAACTGAACGAGAGGCGTCGACTGAAGCTCGAGGAAATTTCCAAAGAGGACTGCCGAGTCACTCTCTTGGGATGGGTCAACCCCAAGAATCGGAAGCTTATTCCCAAGGAGGCCATCTCAGTTGTCGAACCTTCCTCCCAGAAGCAGACCACCGAGGATGCCTCTTCCCAGCAGGATGCTCAGCCTTGCTCATCAATTGTCGACACCGATGTTGCGATGGCCGAGGCTCCGGATACTAGCCCTCAAGCCAGCAGTAGCAATGCTTTTGAGCAAACCACCATGGTCACGGTTGAGGATGTCACTGCCGGTGAGCACAACGATGCCATGGACGTCGATGAAGACCTCTTCGGCGACGATTCAGACTTCTGTGACGAGTCTCCCGCCTTCGCCGCTCCCATCAAAGCCAACAATGCCGGCGACCTCCCCCTGAGTCCCGTTCCTGCATCTTCGCAGAACCTTAACAACGAACAGGCCGTCGAGGTCCCCAAGCTCTCGCTACATTCTGCCGAAGCCATGGTCGCTTCGGAGCCCCAGGCCATCCCTGTTGATAGCAACACTGCTCCCGTCCAGGCGGGGGCTTTGTCCACAGCGCCAGTTTCCACACTCGAGACGAACGACAACCAAATCGATCGTACTCTTGGCGGTGTGCCCACTTTCTTCAACGATGACTTTGGTGCAACTCAGGGCCCACAGGTCGCTGGAGTTGTCGATACCAGAGTTCCTATTCTCAATGACGCCGAAGAGGCGTTGTTCGAGGAGCTCATTAATGTGTCGTTACTCGAACAGGATGTGCAACAAAACGAAGCTCCTGCCCAGCAGGAACTCATGCTTGCTCCAGTAGAGGATCCCATTAACCAGGTCGCCGCTGTTCCCCAGGGCATTCCTGTCACCGCGAACCAGGTTGATCAAGTCGTCAATCCACCCACTGAGGTAGCCAGCTTGAATGGAGACTTCAAGTCATCGGCTGAGTGGAATGAGCATCCTGACATCCCGACTCTGGAGGAGTTCTTGCAGTTCATAGACGAGCCTACACAACAAACGATTCGCACGATTGGCTGGGCGAAGATCCAGAAGTTTGTCCAGCCGGACAAGATCCATTACGCGCAGCTTGACGTCTTCGCATTTGCACCACCAGAGGTTCAGGAGACAATGCTCGCGGAGTACGAGGAGTGTTACCGATCCGGAGGCCAGTTTACCCTCCCGCTTTTCCAGTCTCATTGGAACGATCCAGAATTCTCAGGCCGGACACCGATATGTGTCAATCTCTCGAACTTCGTTGTCCAGATGTACCCTATCACCGAATCTCCACCTGATGAGATTGCCATTGAACAGGTGCAGCCGGAGGCGCAGCCGGTGCTCCAGAGCACTCCTGACTGTTCAGGCTCCTTCGACTTGGATACCTTCGACTTTGGCTCCTTCGACTTTTCTGGTCCCATCGAACTTGAGGAGATTGTGAATGACTTTGCGGACTTTAACGGAGACCACTTCCCATCGTCCATCGAGCATGTACACCAGACCGTCGAGAGTTCTATGATCCCAGATGCCACTGGCCATCCTCCCCAGCACCAGAATACCCTCCAGTCTCCTGCGCCGCTCATTCCCAACAAACCAGCGCAGGCGAAGAAAGATGCAGCCGCCAAGAAACCTGCGCAAGGCAGAAAGTCGGCACCGGCAAAGAGGAAGACTGTCACTCCAAAGAAGAAGGGTACAGAGCTACCACTCCAGGCGCCTGTTGATGAGAACACATTCAGTCAATTTGTACAAGGCAACGTCTTCGAGCACCCAATCACTCCTGTCCAGGAGGTCGGTGACGGCCTTGATGATTGGGCCAGCGCCTGGTGCCAGCGATCGTGGTCGGAGGAAGATCCTGAGCCAAAGAACCGTACCCCTGCGGAGCTTGCTAGACTCCAACAACTGGGCATGAATTTCAACCAGGGAATGAGCGCTGCGTACCAGAACCCTTCGCCCAACGCGTCGCTGAACCTTGTCGGTGCCATCAATGGTCACTTGTCTCACTTCGCACCCAACGGCACCAATGTCAACTTGTCGATAGGCGCCTCGAATTCTGGCGAGCAGCAGACATCCGCCACGCCTGCCAAGAGAAGCCATCGCGGTCGGCCTGCAGCACCGCCAGAAACGCTCAGAAGGAACCGCACTCGCAAGCTCAAGCACCCGGAGTCGCCCCAAAAAGTGCCCAGTGGAAAATACACGCGTCGCAAGTCAAAGTTGTCGGTGTCCAGCAACTCCGAGTCTAGTGGCTCACCACAACAGCCTGAGAACGCGTCGGGACAGCCGACGGTGTACTACGCAGCCGCCCCCAACCGGCGCTTGGGCCTCGATACCTCACCCGAGGATTGGGTGGCCCAGTCGACAAACAAGCGCAAGCGGGCCAGGCCAGCGAAGGAGACATCACGTAAGGCACAGAAGACTCAGCAGCCCACTGCGCTGCCTTCACAGTCGAGCCAAGCGGCCGACACCAGTGTTTTGAGCGGAGATGGTCGCTACCGTGCCATTCTCCCGCATCCAGCGCCTCTTCAAGAATTCTCCAATGGCATGCAGGCTCCTGCTCTGGCTGCGGAGAGCCCCGAGCACAGCTACGGATCCATCAACGTCCCTGAGCTCATGACGTTTGACCACTCCTATCCAGTCCAGCAGGCCGCGGGACCATACATGGGCATGGCAACCAATGCGCCGCCTCAGGTCTCACAGCAGTGGCTTCAGCAGTCGCCACCTGGAACTATGATGCCACAGCAAAACTTCCTGCATGGCATGAGCTTAGGCATTGGAATGGGCTTCAACGGAGGCATGCAGGGCTCCGCAACAGGTATGCCAACCACCTTCGAGCAGCCTATGCAGCAGCCTATGCAGCAGACAGGCTTGCAGGGTATGCAGAAAGCGGGCCCAGATGACATGGACGATTCTGACGATGAGTCTGATGACGAAATCATGCGCCAACTCCGCAAGACGGAGAAGAAGCTGAAGCGACAGGAGGGGGCACTGCGCAGATTGGCGGAATTGCAAGCAAAGATACGGCAGAACGAGATGGTCCTGGCCGGCGGTGCTTTCAACGGCCGAATGATGATTGGTGGTGGCGGCGGCGGCGCCGACGTTGTCGATCTGACACAGCTGACCACGAGCGGCCACCAAACTGATAAGTATCAGGACTGAGTGGTCTTGGCATGATGCCTGCCACAAAGAGCTCGTGTTGGGTCACATGACGGCCATCTTTTCGGGCGGTCGAAGAAATGGCGAGGTTGGTTGGATATTGTTATTGGTGAGAGGTCGGTCTGCTTGCGAAGAGAAGCCAAGGAGGGCTGGCATGGCGGAATGATGAACATGATGGACGAGGTTTCAGAGATGATTGTTCCGGGAATATACCCACAGCGAGATGACTTTGATGAGAACGACAGCTCTGCACCTTGTAGACGGCGAGAACCGAGATTACAGAGATGTTGTCGCACAGAAAGAGAGAACCAAATGGAGTATTTATAGGAAAACGAGCCGTGTTTCCCAAGTGACTGCATCATCTTGAAGTTTGCGAATACTCAAGGGGAGCCAGCAGTCTGCTGCAGCAAACTGTTCTCGTAACATCCGCAGAGCTCTTTGTGACTGAAGTGTGGCACACGGGAGAATATAGAGCACTTCTGAGCTCTTTATCATCTCAAGTGCTACCAGCGTGGCATGCTGGCGGTTGCCAGCTTCATGGGCCCACGCGCAAGTCCCAGCCAAGAGTTTTGTGAGTTACGAGTAGCAGATCGCTGTATAGACTTTGTTAACACACGAACAAGCCCGAAAAGGGGAGCGAAGGAGGGAGGCAAACCTTATGGGAGGATATTGTGATGGAGGCGGAGGGGGGCCATCAAGCAACATGACCCGCAAGCGAGTGATGGTCAACTTCGGAGAAGATGCTTGAACAAGGATTTGGGCAGGGGAGCTGCAGGTAGCCATATTCGCATATGGCCACGAGAAGGATGGGAAATTATAGCCGGAACAATTTCCTTGAATACATGACGGGAGTTACTATATACTCAGGAGGGTGACACTGGTGAAAGAGGCAGAAACAATGGTTAGGTCTTGTTGGCGGGAGAAGAGAGGAGGCATAATGGACAGACTCATGGTGAGATCAATGAGTAGGCTGTTCAGGAGTCCGTATCCGGTGGATACAAACAATGGCATCAATGATATACCTATGTGAGAGAGAGAACAAACATTACGGGCTGGGTTGGTAATATATTAAGATGATGGTGAATCGAGGTCGTACCGTGTATAGTAAGCTGTATGACGGGTGAAGATGGGATGATTCTAACCATGAGCCGATGATGAATTTTTGGGTGACATCAAAAGAGGTGATCCAAAGCAGATCATGAGGAAGGAGGCACATACAAGGACAGACCGAGAAGGGACCAAAGCCCCACAGTAGCTCCGAAATTAGACTAGCGCGTGCTTGTTTTTTCCAACCAGGCTGCAGCTTCCTATTGAGCTGCTCTATTGTACGCGGGATGTTATGTATGGTCAACCTGGAAGCCTCATGAAGACAATACCTAGGTAACTATACATGCTCGACAGGAACACCTCACTACATACAATACTCACTGTATTATTTCTCATTGGTTTTGCTTTGAGGTGTGCTGAGGAGTGAACGGCCATTGTCAACTCGGAACTTGGAAAGGCTCACGAACATCGGTGGCGGTGGTGGTGGTGCGCAATAGGTGCTTGATCTGCGATACCACACCACACTACCCTCCAAAGAGATCTGTCCATTTGTTACCCTGCCTCCCGGCTTATCGCTTGTCAGTTTCACGTTGTGTGCTACCGTCGAGCCAACCAGGCCTGTTGCTCTGGCCGCAAAGTCGCTTGAAGCGCTCCGGTGAAGGAAGGACCAACAAGATGTCAGGAAATGAACCGGTCGCCTTAACAGAAGCAGACACACAGGGTCTCAACGGCGACAGCCAGCATCAAGGTACGTCAGTACTCCCATACGTCAGTACCTCTTATATCTGTATAAAAATGCATGTACATCCATGGATATGGATGCATAGATACCTACTCAGGTAGTGCGTACCGAGGTACTACCGCACCTATTTCATCCCGCAGCAAAGAGCCCGCCCCCCCAGGCCCTTCCCCAGTCTGGTATAAGCTTTGTGTATCCTGTTTTTTCTGTCCGGCGGAACTCAACCCGGCTGCCCGGCAATGGATGGGAGATAGATCATTTGCAGTAGGGGTCTCTTCTCCGGGAGAGGCTTCTCTGTTCGATCCCACCTAGTTACCTACGTAAGTACCTAGGTACTGTAGGCAGCTAGGTAGGTACACCTAGGCAGGCTAGCAAAAACATCATCAGCATTCTTGCCTCACCCTTTTATCGATGTCTCGTGAGACATGGATCGTCCTGCCGACCAGCTAGTGCACTTCGTGCTTGGAGGTCCTTCTTTTAAGATTTTTGCATCCTTCGTCGACGTTCCAGGCCGTCTGCCCATCTGGATGCACGTTCCCCGTCACACCACTTTCTTCCCCCTTCATGAGCACATGCACACTTACAAACTTACATATATACACTGGTCTCCTGATCTACCTTGTACCGTATCATCGGCTCAGACAAGCATCACAGGCATTATTACGCAGCTGCAGCAGCGGAAGCAACGTCTCTCCACCACGCCCACACCTACTGGCACTGTCTCTGCCGCTACCACCACCGACAAGGGAGACAACCTCTGCCTCCCCGGTGACACCCTTGCCTCCCCGCATCCGCCATGCTCCATCCGGACTGGATCCAATTTAAGTCATAGCTCCCAGCTCACCTTGAACGACCATCATTTATTCCATGATCCCTCTCCAGATGTCCCTGGCGACAGACCTGTCTCTCAATCTCGATCTCAATCTGAGCATCGCCAGCACCAGACTGTAAATCCCACATCAGACATCTCAAAGACACCCGGAAGCTACAAGGACTCCCATCACGAAATGATCTTTACCGACTTGTACAAGTCGCCCAAGTCGCCCTTATCCCGGCTACGCCACCCGCACCAGTCACATTTGGCACTGCAGCCCTGCGATTATGACCCCGACCTCGTCAGTAAGGACAAGGCAAAGCAGAAAGAGGCCGTCAAGCGGCACTTGCAGGCAAAAGTTCGCAATGACTGGACCTTCGCTTGGCCACCCGCGGAGGGAGCTCCCACCACGAAAGACTCTAGGCACTTGGCGACCCCAGATGAAGAAGCACCCTTGTCTGGAGAGCTTGAAGGCTATCTCGAGATAGCTTCAGATGACCCGGAGCTCAACGGCAAAGGGTGTGACGGGCAGGAGACGGCATCGAACTCAGGTGAGGAGGCAGACTCAGAGACGGATTCTGTTTACAGCACAATATCGGAAGCCCGACTCCAGTGGAAACCGAGGCTGGAGTGGGCATCGGAGCTGTCAGACGACGAATTGCCCTATAATTCGCCGTCACCTTTCAAATATGACTCCCCTGACTCAATTGGCCAAGCCGTCAATGCTTCCAAGGTGGCTCAGAAGATTCGCAGGCGGAGAGAACTTCGGAAGGAAATGGCATGGAATGATGGCCTCGCGTGTTTCGAGGCCAGGAGGAATCTTTGGACAGACGCAAAAGTCGCTCGAGTCCGTCCAAAGTCACTGTCGCCTGCGTCGCCCTCGTCGCAAAGGAGGTCCTTGTTCTGGCGGACGCACACACATCCGTCGTCCCACGCAGGCCAACCAGCAATGTCACCGACCTCTATAACACCATCACTTTCGCCCGTCACGACCAATTCTCATCCAGACACCTTGCAGCCCCTACAGAACGGCGCAGAAAGCGACCACTCCACATCAAATCACCTTTTCCCTTTCAAAACCTCGAGCAGCGACTCCCAGAAGCACACCCACGCACAGACGGAGCAATACCCCGTCGAAACCCTTCTTCCTATCCCACCTCCACTTCTCCCGCCAGCCAACCCAATGCGCGCCAGCATCACGCCAGCCCTCTACAGCTCCATCTATGAGAAGGTCGTGGTCCACAGCCTCCAACCATCGTGCCCCATCAATCTGGGTGACATGGTTCGCGCGTGCGTTGTGGGGTGGAAGCGCGACGGTGAGTGGCCCCCGAGGCCAATGGCCCCGGAGCCCGCCGCAGTGGTTGCGGTGAGAAGGAAAAAGCCATCGGCAAGTGCCCTAGTAGACACACCGCATGATCATATGGCTGCCGCCGGAGCAGGAGGGCATAGCAGGAAGTTGAGCTTTAGCTTTCTCGGAGGGCATGGGCCTGGAAATGAGAAGGTCAAGGGGAGGAGGGAGAGCATAGCCGAGGAAGGGAGTGGAGGATCCGGGAAGGGCATCAAGAGGAGTTTGCAGAAAGTGCTGGGCATTGGACAGCACCCAAGCCCAGCCATGACGGCTGTGGCTGACGGCAACACAGCGCCGCAGGCAAGTTGAGAGGAATAGAGATGTTTCGCGGTGGTCATGACGAGCATCTTATAGGTATCACTTGATCGATATCATGTTGTGACAAAGGCGGGACTGTGAGCCGTCATATACCCTGGTATGAAACAATACTGCCACACATACACACATACACGGCTGCGAAATTATGATACCCGCTTGGACAAATTGAATGATTATTTTGAGTTTCCGCATCCAACTAGATGCCTTGACGACAAGGTTTGGATCAAGACAGGTGCCTGTCTACTTTATTGTTAGTTCGGCTGGCGGGTAGTCTATGCAATGCTCGGCCGCCAACACTCACAGTGCAAGCCATGTCTGGATCACCCCTGGAATGTGCCCAATGGCTCATACGGTCAAGTCACTCCACCCCATCTTATGCATGTAGAGTATCTTTAGACAAAGAGGTAAAGCAATGAGAAGAAGAGAAAGAGGAACCGGCAATATTTGGAGAACAGTCACATATAGCCGATACGGCACAACAATGGGCTGTTGAAGAGGTTGGATGGCATTGGGGGGGACCTCAGATCAATCATGTTGAGGTCAGGTTAACGGGTGCGGATCATATTATTACCTACAGTACATAGGCACGGGTATTTTGCTTGGCGGGACGGGACCCTTGTCCAGTTGGCGGTGACGTCTTCCCACCTGGCGTTGCCACTAAATCGCCAAAGACACCGAGTCACGATGGGAGCGGTTTCAGGCTACCGTGCCCATTCACACACCTTCTCATTGGAGTACAAGAGCTAATCGATTGAGATTACTGCCGCAGCTATCCATCCCATCCCAGCTATTTTCCCCGTGCATCGATGTGCGGACAATACAAATAGTACACCATTTCACCTTCCACTCCACCCCGGCAACATCCCTCCTCTGTCCAAGATACGGAATCCACCGACAATACTCATCCAGGGCTACCAGCGATACGAGACCGAACAACAGCCACGGCCTTGCCCCCGACCTTGACTGGTGTCTCGGAGAGAGGAGGGAGGATAAACTCGAAGTCTAGGTCTACGAAGGAAGAAGACCAGCAAACAGACGACCAATACGAACTTGCCGACTACTCACAGATCCAAGCCCGGCGTGATCACCAAGAGAAGGAGGCCAGGCGAGCTGCAAAGTACGCTGCGAAGAGGGCCGAGCTCGAGGAGCAGGCCTTGAAGGACGCGATGAAGTTTGCCCACAGCATCCAGTTCAACGCCGTCCCGGACTGGACTAGCCATTACATTGCTTACAGCAACCTCAAGAAGCTGTACGTCTCTCGCCCCGGCCCGAAGGAAGATGCGTCGTGGCCGAAGCTGACTCGTACGCTGTACATCACAGGATATACCAACTCGAGAAGAGCATCCATCAGTCCGGCGCACACAATGGCGATGCCGAATCCCGCCCCCTGATTCCATCCGAAGACCCGGAGCTAGTCTTCAAGCGCGCGCTCGATGTTGAGCTCGAGAAGATCTCGTCATTTTATCAGCTCAAGGAGCAGGAGCTCGTCGACGAGACGAATAGCCTCCTGCGTGATGTCGGGGCTTTTGAGGAAGAGGAGGAAGAGGACGAGGACGGGGAGGGGCAGCAGGAAGAGGACATGCCTGTGACACGCAGAAACAGCACTCCGGGCCGGCAGCTATCTCGGGCTCGACGAAGCAGTGCAGTGAGTCAGCGTTCTACCGAGGACGGAGTGGAGGAGGACAGTGACGATGATGGGGACGGCGACGAAACCACGGCACTTACCTCGCGGTCCATGCGTAAGAGGCGAGTGAGCCTCCTCGCGCGCCGCAGGACTACCGGCGGCCCGGCCACCGACATGACCGCCTCGACGGAACTCACGAAGTCGATGAGGCGGCCGAGCACGGGATACGACGACTATGAGCAGGCAGTGGCATTTTCGAGCGGGATCATGCTTAAGAAGCGTATCATCAGCCTCTACGTCCAGCTATGTGAGCTCAAGTCTTACGTTCAGCTGAACAAGACAGGTTTCAGGAAGGTCCTCAAGAAGTTCGACAAGATTCTTGACCGCAAATATCGCCAAGTTTACATGTCTAAGTACGTGGAGCCTGCGTACCCCTTCCAGGAGGACACGATGCACGGTCTCGAGGAGCACATTCGTAATATGGAAAAGGCCTACACCGATATTGTCACGAACGGCGACTACGAGACCGCTAAGAAGGACCTGCGGTCGCACCTCAGAGAGCACGTTGTGTGGGAGAGGAACACTGTATGGAGAGACCTCATCGGTATAGAGCGTCGGGCAGAGGCCGCAAGCCTGGGACAGACGTTGTTGGGTACGGGAGGCAAGCCGTCCAAGACCCGCCTCCAGGGCGATGATGAGCCATACCCCGACACGAAGGTCATCTCGACACCCGTCGGCAAATTTACATGCCCTACGTGGCTATTCAGCTCGGGCATGTTCTTCTTGCTAGGCTCGATGGTGGTTTTCTTCGCACTGCTGTTCACTCCGATCATGGAGAAGCCGGAGCAGCAGAATTGTTTGGCCATGTTGGTCTTCGTCAGTATACTTTGGGCTACTGAGGTAAGTTGGCTGGTCAATCTGTTTCGCCCTAGAAAGGGACGATGCTGACTTGGATTTAGGCCATACCCTTGTTTGTCACGTCTCTCATGATTCCCTTCCTCTGCGTCCTTCTCAATGTGGTCGTCTCTGAAGATGCGCCATACCAGAGACTGGACTCGAAGAAGGCTACGGCATACATTTTCGCTGCTATGTGGACGCCCGTCATCATGCTCCTGTTGGGTGGCTTCACTCTTGCAGCGGCTCTCTCCAAGTGCAAGATAGACAAGCGCATCGCGACCTTTGTGCTGAGCAAGGCCGGCACCACGCCAAGGACGGTGATTCTCGCGACCATGTTGGTTGCTGCATTTGCCAGCATGCTCGTCAGTAATGTCGCTGCTCCGGTTCTGTGCATTTCTATAATTGAGGTGAGTTTCGACTTTCGCTGTATGTATGTTCCGCCAGCGCTGTAGAAGCTAACAAGCTACACACCAGCCCATGCTCCGGAACCTCCCCTCCGACTCAAACATGTGCAAAGCCCTGCTGATGGGCATCGCGCTTGCGTCCAACATCGGCGGGATGCTGTCTCCAATTGCGTCCCCGCAGAATGTCGTTGCCATGGGTATCATGGTGCCCGAGCCGGGCTGGGGCCAATGGTTCTTTATTGTGATTCCTGTGGGCATAGTGTCCATAGCGCTCATCTGGATACTGCTGCTGGTGACCTTCCAGCCCGGCAAAGGCACAACCATCGTGCCAATCCGGGAGGTCAAGGAGGACTTTACCGGCGTCCAGTGGTTCGTGACTATCATCACGATCACCACGATAGCGTTGTGGTGCGCAAGTCATCAGCTCGAGGCTGTGTTCGGTGACATGGGTGTCATTGCTATCATCCCCATAGTACTGTTCTTTGGTGTGGGGATTTTGACCAAGGAAGACTTCAACAACTTCCCTTGGACGATCATCATCCTGGCTGCTGGAGGGCTTTCTCTTGGTAAGGCGGTCAAGTCGTCGGGTCTGCTTGATACGGTCGCTGTGGCTATTTCCCAGAAGGTCGAGGGCATGAGCCTGTACGGCGTGCTGGTCGTGTTCTCTTGCCTGATCTTGCTTATCGCCACGTTCATCTCGCATACCGTTGCGGCACTGATCATTTTGCCGCTGGTGTACGACGTGGGTGCGAGCATGGAGGAACCTCATCCAAACTTGCTTGTCATGGCGGGCGTGCTGATGTGCTCGGCGGCGATGGGGCTGCCGACGAGTGGATTCCCGAACATGAGTGAGTACCTACCTCCCTACCTGCCTAACTCAAGCCAGGGGATATTATTTGCTGACGAATTGTGTTCTGTAGCTGCTATCATGAAGGAAGATGCAACTGGCCAGAGGTACCTCCAGGTGAAACACTTCATCAGCCGTGGTGTTCCCAGTAGTCTCATCACCCTGGTCGTCGTGGTTACTCTAGGATACGGCGCCATGAGGGTCAGTGGCATGTAGGCACTGTAGTTTGTGAGGCTCTGTTTGGGCTCTCCAGATTGTGAGACATGTGTTGGGAGGTTTTGGAAGGTATGTTAGGGGCGGTATAGGGAGACTTGAGGATGGATCAATTGATCGCGGTTATCTACATGAATATAACTTACGTACATGGTAATCGGTGTCAATGTCTCGAGGGCCGTTGGGGGGGGGAGGGGGGTAGAAACACTTTGGATCCATATCCTAGTTGCATAAATCAAGTTATCTGTCAATGATTTGTAGACATTGCCTTGGTCTTGTTGTGAAACATCTCGAGGCAAAGGGTCAAAGGGGCCAAGTACGGTTCCGTCCTATATTGGTTTCCTATCTGGTGTTTTATAGGCAAGAACAGCCAATCGGCAGAAACCCGCGATATGCGATGCGGTCATACGCCGTGAACACGGAAGCTCCTCTCATGCACCTCGAAAGCTCCACGGAACAGCTGTACATCCTTTCCCAACTCACCAACCACACGCAATCAGTCTGGGGTTTTTGTCGCGACGTAGCGTGACTGTCTGTTCAAAGATTTCCATGAAGTCCTGATGTCCTCATAGCGCTCAAAGCTCCCGGCTGCACGGTCAGCGCCACTTTCAATCGCAGCCATGCTCTCCGCATTCACGGCTCGACCCATCATCGAGCTCAAGCAGAGGGATAAGTCTAAGATAGAGACGATCCTTGCATATGGTATGATCCCCCCCCTCTCTCTGCACGCTTAAGCAAGGCTTGACCTGACCAGATGATCTGCAAACAGGCGACCGCGTCCTCGTCGGCCTCAACACAGGCAGCCTACGTGTCTACCGCGTGAACGACCTCGAGCCCATACAACCTTCTTCCTCTGCGGCCAAGGAGGCAAATGGCTTGCCGGCGAAGGAAGATGACGCCGCTTCCCAGGAGGATGCTGCTGCCCCGCAGCAGCAGCAGCAGCACGCCCATACCACACCCGCCGTGAAGCCCTCCGACCTCCTCCGCGAAGTAGAGAAGTTCTCCAACCGCGCCATCGAGCAGCTCGCCATTATCAAAGAATCCAACACACTCGTCTCGCTGTCCAACTACTCCATCTCCATGTACGACCTGCAGACGTACGAGCCGATCGACGGGTGCTCGCCGCTCCCCCGGACGAAGAACGCCTCGTGTTTCGCGGTCACGAGCAACATTGTCAGGGACACCGAAACGGGGATACCGGAGATTATCAGCCGCATGGCCGTCGCTGTGAAGAGGAGGCTGCTGCTGTGGAACTGGAACGAGAGCGAGCTCTCGCCCGAGGTCGGCGAGGTGGTACTAGCCGAGGCGATAAGGACGGTGACTTGGGCTAGTGCTACGAAGGTGGTGTGTGGGATGAACGCGGGCTATGTCCTTGTCGATGTGCTCACTCGCGAGGTGGAGGACATTGTTGCCCCGGGTGCAATAGCGGGGGGGCAAGGCAACCGCTTTGGCGCCATGAGCAGTGCGGGCATGGGATACATGGGCCTGGGGGGTTACGTCCCCAGGCCGCTGGCGACGAAGCTCGCGGACGGGCAGATGTTGCTGGCAAAGGACATAAATACGCTGTTTATCACGGACGAGGGCAAGCCCATACCCGACAAGAGGCAGATACCATGGCAGAGTGCGCCGGAGAGCGTCGGGTACTCGTACCCGTACATCCTGGCGTTACAGCCACCCACGAAAGGGTCGCTTGAGGTGCGGAACCCGGACACGCTGAGCATGCTGCAGAACATAAGTCTGCCAGGCGCGGCGGACCTACATTTCCCACCGCCGACGGTCAGTCTCGCTCATGCGGGTAAGGGTTTCCACATCTCGAGCGACCGGGTGGTGTGGAAGATGGATGCGACGGACTACGATTTGCAAGTGGAAGAGCTGGTGAGCTCTGGCAAGTACGACGAGGCCATCTCTGTGCTGGGCATGCTGGAAGATGCCCTGCTCAAGAACAAGACGGAGACGATGAGAGAGGTGAAGATGCAGAAGGCCGAGGTGCTCTTCCGCCAAAAAAGGTACCGCGAGTCGATGGACTTGTTCAATGAGGATGAGGTGCATGCACCGCCTGAGAGGGTGTTGAAGTTGTTTCCTAAGCTCATTGCGGGGGAGCTCTCGGGGTATTCTGAGGACAAGGATACTGAATCGGAGCCGGATGAGACTAATGGCAAATCGATCACCGCTCATAATGGCGACAAGGTGCATGAAAAGGGTGGGGAGGCAACTTCCCCGACTGCTGAAGATATGGTTTCTCCTGCCACCATGGGAAGTGGTTTTGCGAGGATGCTGCTTGGTCACCGGAGGACCAACCCAGAGACAGCCTCCATCGCCTCCACGTCTGCGAAGAAAGTGCCGGAGACGGACGACGCGGCGAGTGTCAAGAGCAAGTCCTCAAAAGCTGGGGAAGACAGCCATGTTCTAGAAGGCAAAGACCTGAAGGAAGCCGTGATGGAACTTCGGGGCTTCCTTGCCGGCACGAGGGCTCGTCTACAGCGGGTCATCGACCCAGTCACAGGGAAGCTCAAGCACAAGAAACAGAGCGACTCTGGTGAAGACGCCCTCAAGAGCCTGATCAGTACCACCACTGGCAGGGACGAGTCTGACGAGGGCCTGGAGAAACAACTACAAGAAACCTTTAAGGTGGTCGACACGTGCCTCTTCCGCGCCTACATGTTCTCCGCGCCGACGCTCGCCAGCTCGCTGTTCCGGATCCCCAACTTCTGCGACCCGGATGTCGTCAACGAGAAGCTGGTCGAGGCCGACCGGTACAACGAGCTGGTGGACTTCTTCTTCGGCAAGAAGCTGCACAGGCAGGCGCTCGAGCTGCTGAAGAAGTTCGGCGAGGGCGAGGAGGCCGACGAGAGGGCGCCGACCCTGCACGGCCCGCAGAGGACGATCGGGTACCTGCAGAACCTGCCGCCGGAGATGATCGACCTGATCCTCGAGTTCTCGGAGTGGACCCTGCGGAAGGCCCCGGACATGGCGATGGAGGTGTTCCTGGGCGACACGGAGAACGCCGAGACCTTGCCGCGGGAAAAGGTGGTGCAGTACTTGGACGGGATCGACACCAGACTCGAGGTGCGGTATCTCGAGCACATCATCGGCGAGCTGAACGACCTGACTCCCGATTTTCACAACGGGCTTGTGGAGCTGCTTGTCAGCCAGTTGAGGGGAAGCGATAAGAGGGACGACGAATGGCAGATGGATATGATCAGGCTGAACGGGTTCTTGAAGGAGTCGAGGCAGTATAGCTTGACGAGGGCCTTTACGCTCCTGAAGGGTGATGGTAAGTTTGGTCGACACCAATCCTAGGACGGCGCAAGGGGATCAAATCAAACCGCTAACGTTCAGTGTAGACCCAGCCTTTTACGAAGCCCAGGCTATTGTTCTGAGCAACATGGGCGAGGACAGACAGGCACTCACAATCTACGTCTTCAAAATGCAAGATTACGTGAAGGCAGAAGAGTAAGTCCACCCCCTGATGAATCCAAGGTATGCCTCTCCTGTCCCATTGTCTGACTCCGCCGGTCTAGATACTGCAACCGAGTCCACAAGTCCAAAGAAGCGCCAAAACCTCCCTACTCCCCAGCAATAGGGTCACCTCCGGCGTCAAAAACAACCAAACCGACCAAGCCAACCACACCATACGATGACTCGGAAGACACTGGTCCATCCATCTACCAGACCCTCCTGTCGCTGTACCTCAACCCGCCGCCGCCCAACAAGCCCACTCTCCCACCCGCGCTCGACCTACTGTCCAAGCACGGATCTCGCCTTCCCGCCGCGTCGACACTATCACTGATCCCGGACAGCCTGCCGGTGTCTGACCTCGAATCGTACTTCCGAGGGCGTATCCGCGCGGCCAATTCCGCCGTCAACGAGACCCGCATCATTGCTGGCCTACGCCAGACCGAACTCGTCACCAGCCAGGCATTGCTGCTGCTCGGTGACGGCATGCCGGGGGGCCAGGGCGGAAGGAACAGAAGGGTGGTCATAAGCGACGAGAGGGTGTGTGGCGTGTGCCATAAACGCCTGGGCGGGAGTGTCGTGGCGGCCCTGCCCGACAACTCGGTCGTCCACTATGGTTGTCTGAACAGGAACGAGAAGGCCATGTCCTCTGGCGGTGGCATGGGCGAGCCACCTCGTAGGATGAGCACGTGGGCCTCCCCACCGTCGGATGCTTGGGGGAGGAGCGGTAGTGGTGGGCGCGGACAGCTCGCCCGCGGTGGTTTTGATGGATGATATACATAGATTGCGGGAGTGCTTTGTTCGTCATTGTCGCGTAACAAGTCGGCATCATGTTTTCCTGTTCGTTGCATCTGTATGGGCTGCATTTGTAGCATCCGGTCCTCAGCAATACCCATTCGTTTTCACGCATGCTCTTTTCTTGCTCCGTCAGAGGTAGGTTAGGGTGTCCGTTCAGTCTTCCTCTTCCACCACTTCCTCGCCGTAGTAGTCCTCCTCCTTAGCCTCGTCGACGCCCTTTGGTGTCTTGCCGTTGCTGGTGGCGGCGGCTTCTTGGGCCTTGTCCTCTTCCATGCGCTGCGTGAGCTCCTTGTTGATCTGCTCCTGCATGGCTTCGGTGGCCTTGCGCAGGTCGTTGAGGTATTTCGTCTTGTCCGGGACGGTCGGGTTGGTCGTGCCGGACGGGGGGGCCTGGAGCTCGTGGGCGACGGTGAAAGGGGCGTTTGACGGGGAGGTGTAGCTCGCCGTCAGGGAAAGCTTTTGGTTGGTGGCGGACATGGCTGTGTATACGGCGTCAAGCTAGGTATGTTCTGCTTGCTTGGTTGTGGCCTGCTTGGGTATGATGGGGTTTTGCGTGTGCTGGAGGGAATCAAGCTTCCAAGGTTGAAGATCATTCCTCAAATTTCACTGCAGAAGCTTGGGGAGGCTGAAATAGCGGATGGCGGGGTAAATGCATGTATGTCAGGGGCCTCCCCATGGCCCCTCAGTGAGGACCCCAGACAGGGGTTTGTAGCCTAGCATGAACACCAAGAGCCCTGGAGATGGATGCGGTCATCATGCCCTTGTTCGCTAATTCAAGACAGGGAAGATGCCGCCAAGCAGTCAGTCAGGCAGCCAGGCCTGACAGGCTGGAACGGGGATCAGTGTTGTTCAGCCTCATCCAGCAGCTGCTTAATTACCATTCCAACCACGGCACGTTTAACTGAAACGATGCTACTAAAGACGGCCTTATCCCTCTCTTGCAGAATCACCATCCATTTAAATCCATCCCCCGTCCCACCCCCCCAATATAACAGTGACTACCTACTCCGGTACAGAAGCCCATCGCCAACTCAGACGGACGATCTTGTACCGTATATGGATTGATATTGGCAAATACATATAGGGACGTGACCAGCGGCATCAATCAAACTCCAACCTTCAGGAGAGCGGTGGTCCGCAGCCAGCAAGACCTGTTACCTATCTTGCCTGTGCACCGGCCAAGATGTAACAGGTCTCTGACATATACTCCGCATTCTACTTGCATCCACGAACATGCAACCAACACGACCCCAGCACGGGGTCAGAGCCCCGGGGAGCTTTGCGCCCCTACCTCAATCTCAGAGCAACAACACTATGAGCCAGAGCGACGCCCAGAGCATGTACTACTCTTCGTCAGTTGCTGCCGCCCCAGATCTGCCCCCACCACAGCGACCACGAGTGCGGCGGGTCGACACCTCCTCAAGCGAAGATTCCACACCCTTACATATCGCGAAAGCAAGGAGTCCTACGTCACTCTACAATCCGCAGTTCCCACGTGAAGCCGCCTCTCCAGCGCCCTCCCTCCAGACTCCGATATATGCCCAATTCGCGACCAATCATCCGAACTCGAGCCAGACGAGTCTACAAAACTTCTCCAGCCCACAGAACTTCTCCCGACCGACGCCCTCGCCTCTTTCTACCGCTGCTGCTGTCGCTGCTAGATCCGTGACAGCGAGCCATGATCCACAATTGCGGAACGCCTCACCCTTAACACTCCCACCCTCGAACGCGAGCAACACCGGCTCTACCAGGCCCGTGGCGCATTCGCGAAAACATTCACAGACTGCTGGCGCGTTCGAGCCATCCTTGCCCTCAATATCGACCTCGAACCTATCTTCGCATGGCGCCATGTCTCAACCCTCCCCTAGCCAGCGCGAACTCCCGGCGAGCCACATAGCTGCACAGGCAGCTGTCTTGAGCCACCAGCAGTCGCAGCAGATGCTCCAGCATTCCAGACAGCGTTCGCAGACTGTGCCTACGCCGACCGACCATCACGAATCCCCCCAGCCGTCGGTGAAAAGAAGCAGTGGCTCGCTCAACCCTCCCGTGCTGAGCCTGACGGAGGCGAGCGGGCCGAGGGAGACCAGTTTTGGGAGCCAGGGATATCACAATGGACTGCTTGGCAATAACGCTGCTACGACGGCGGCCAATGTCGTGTTCCCTCGATCGGGGCAAACATCTCCAGTGACGAGCCAGATACCTCAACAGCCCCCGCCTCCCCCGCCGCCACCCTTGCCGGAGAAGAAGCCGGAGAAGTCGTCCAAGGTGAAGCTCTTCTCTCGGCCTGGCAAGATCGGGACCAAGGGAGAGGCAAAGGATAAGCCGATGCCCAGCCCCAGCAAGATTGGATCGGCGCTTTCTGCTCTGCAGCGGGGCAACTTCAGCACTACGAGCTTGGATGTTTCGGGGCAGTCCTTCTACAACATGGCCAATGCTTCATCAGCGACGATTCGGCCGGCGGAAACGCCCGTGGAGAAGGAGACGAAGGAGAAGAAGCACTACTTCTTGTCAAGGCAAAGGAACAAGCCCAAGGACAAGGAGGACTACCACCTACAACTGTCGTCTGCCGCGAGCAACTCGCGGCCTACAGATCCGTACGCGCCAAGCAGCATGTACAACTTCAACCCCTCGAGTCCTGGGCCGACTACAAGCACTTTCAAGAACCTCAGTGGGCTTGATCTGCGGCATGGTGGGCGAGCGCTCAGGCACGGCCGGAAGGAGGAGAAGGCAGATGTCAACGAATCCACGGGCAACTTGAACGACTGGCCTGGACCGGGCAGCCTGGGCTCGATTAGTGGTTATCCGGTACACCTTGAGCCTATCGATTCGGCCAAGTACGGACTGAACAGCATGTCCCTGGATGATGCATGGCCATATTTGAGGGCCAAGCTGCTGACCATCTTCGAGGGCGAAGATTTGAAGTTGCCCGTGGAAGACTTCAACCGCGTGGTGACCATGCACTTGCAGTACTGCGTACAGCGGAGGTCTCCAGCTTCGGTATTGGATGATTTGCGTGATCTGCTCAGGACCGGCTTCCTGAGCCTGGACAACAAGATGCGCAGGAGTCCCGAAGACCGGTTGATCCCCGCACTGGTAGATGTCTGGATGCACGTCTACACTAGTGTAACGCCCTGCTTGCAGTCTGTCTTCCTGCCGCTGGACCAAGAATTCGCCGGGAACGGCACACTCTTGACAGCAGAGCAGGCCAAGGACTTCTGGGGCGGCGTGATAGCTAGCTCGCCAGCAGGCGACGGCACCGTCAACCTGGCACCGGCCTCGTCGATGCTGGACGTCCGTAGTCTGGTGCTAACGAGCTTCAGGGACGTGATCATCCTGCCGCGGTACGACAAGCTCAAGACCATCTTCTCGCGGCTGTCGCTCGACATCCTGCCCGGCACGGGCCTCTGCAGCCCGCTCTCGGGCGACAACTACCTCTCGACGTCCCCCAGCGCCGAGTCGGCCCAGAGCCTCCCCTTCGCGACGCAGCAGAGGCCCGGGACGGCCATGTCGCTGGACCCGTCGACGGCGAGCTACAACTCGACGTCGACGACGCTGCTGGGCGACCTGGGCGGCGGCCGGTCCCGGGGCCTGTCCAACGTCTCGTTCGCCAGCAGCAGCGGGGCGCACAGCAACGGCGGCTCCGACTCGCTGAACATGTCGTCGTCGTCGTCGCAGCAGCAGCAGCAGCAGCAACCCCCGCGGCTGCCGCCGCCCAACAAGCCCGCGGCCGCGGCGGCCGCGGCCATGAGCAGCAGCAGCGGGCTGTCGACGTTCGGGGCGGGCGGGCCGGCGTCGCCGTCCACCTCGCTGCTCGGGCTGAGCCTGCGGGAGCAGAACGTCGAGGACTCGAAGCAGGTGGCCGAGATGGTGGGCCGGATGCTGCAGTGCATGAGCGTGCTCGCGGGCACGACGGGGCCGGGCGGCGGCGGCGGCGGGGGGGACGAGGGGACGAGGATGGTGGTGGAGCTGAGCAGGCTGCTGAAGCTGAACTGGCTCGGGCGGGGGCGCACGGGGCGGAACAGGAGGGGGATCGTGGGCGGGCGGGTTGCCAGGAGGGCGGAGGCCGGGGTCGGTAGCAGGGAGGAGATCAGCGTGATATAGGGGACCAGGGTCGTATTGGTAGTATACGGCATTCAGGCGCAGGTATTCGTCTTGAGTCCTTATCCGTTGGGGTTTTTCTTTGGGGAGGGGGGAGTGTGGCACGGTGGCAGAGTTCAGTCTTTCGATGGCAAAAGTATAGCGGCGGTATCATTATGCAAGGCGTAAAGGGTCACACACACACACACTTGGAAACAGGGCTACGGTCAGGACAGGATGGTCGGACTTGGGGGTCTGGTGGAATTATATTTCGAATTCTAACTATCACGTCGTCGCTATATCGTATATTCAATAGCACCAGATGACAATGCAGAAGAATGGCATGCCGATACTACATTGGTGTGATTGGCATGACGCCGCTCAACTGTCTGCACAATTTTCGGCGCGACAGCAGGGGCGTGACGTGGAGCAAGTCCTAAGGGATAACCATGGTCAGCATCTCCGTTGCAAAGACAGCATGTGTTTGACAAGAGATGAGATGTTGATTTGAATCAGACATCCAAGGAAGCATTTTGCCCTCATCTATTCCCTATAGGCTTGACTGGCGGGAACTCGAGTGGAAACTGCGAATAGTATGGGAGATTTCGATCATGAAATCAGGTGGTAGAATGGAGGCGTGGCGCGAGAGGGTGTAGTAACTGACCTTTGTTTGGGTGAGATGCTCTCGAAACCGCAATGTATTGCGTGTATGGATGAAGCTACGGGGTCATTTTGCGCGAGTGAGGTTGGGTTCTCAGCCGTGCCTGTAGGTTAGTACTGCATACAGTCGAATATTTATTGCAAAATGGTATCTCCTGTAATGAGGTCAGCAAGGCTGTCCACGATCCGTGTTGACGGTATGTGTGCAAAAAGGTGATTTTGTGCATCTTCATTCAGACATGGTATACTGGCAAGTAACAGGTATCGACAAGCCGCTTCAAGAGCGACCGCGAGGAACCCGAACGTTGTGGATTTCTTCATGGTCGTTTCGGTATGGAAAGAAGAACGTTTGGTTGTCATCCCAATGAAGGTTTGGGAAAAGTTTGGGATGGGAGGTTAGGAAGAGCGCGGAGGGAGATGAGAAACCTACCTCGTGTGGTGAGGACGCGTCTTGTACTGGTGTGTGGTGAGATACGAAGCCAGGATAAAACTTCTTGGATCTCACACACGCAGCAAGACACAATTCAGTTGTTGGTCGTCCTCAGGGCCAACAACTCTGGACCATCAGGCAGCGACCTGCCGTCAAGCAGGATTCATGCTAGGTCCTGCGGTGAGGAAAGGAAGGGTTGTTGAGTACGGACGGAGTGAAAGGTTTGCGATGAGGCTGAGAGGATTTATATGAGCGACAAGGTGGAGCCTTGGAAGCTCAGCGAATGTTGATGACCGTGCTTGACTGCACCTCAATGATGTGGGAAATTTTGGCTGGCGGCCCCACTTTCCAGTTAGAGTTGACGCTGGTTGAGGGAATATTATCGGGCCGGTTGGCTGAACTTGGTTCTCTCTTTGGTTGCATATTAAGCTAGCGTCGCAAGGTCTGCAATCTGACTGGCTGAGCCATTGAAACGGACCCGTCTGATCTCGCTATCTGCATATTATTACGGCACCTGGGCTCCTGCCATTCAATATCCGTACCGTTGTACCGTATGGGAGAAGACATTCGATTTGAGTTCATATTGCTGCTTCACTTTGGACACAGGCAACAGCTCGTCACCTTTCTTGTTTTTTTCTTCACTCCGTCTAATCTATTTTTTGTTTAGTCTTTGGAGTCTCGAGATAATCAGCCAGTCCATCCCTCTGCTGTATGTATGCTTCTCGTTCTACATCCACCCATCGACACAAAAAAAAAAGGATGGTACATCTGATGCGCGGCTAGTATAGGTGCCTTGACGTGCACTGACCCGGACATTTCCCAGCACCAGCCCACTTTCTCACCCAGCCAGGCCAGCTCTAGTACCGGCTTCCAATTGGGCCATCATCCGCCGTTTCTCCATCTTACTCTCACTCTAACTCTCGCTCTCGCTCTCACTCATCAATCACGCACGCACTGTCTCTCTGGGGCTCTCTGCTCTGTCTCTCTGTCTGTCTGTCTGTCTCTCTCTCTCTCTCTCTCTCCCCACCCAGGCAGCCAGGCACCTATAAACCTGAGCCAAAGCCAAAGCCAGAGCCAAAGTCAGAGCCAAAGTCAGAGCCAGAGCCAGAGTCAGCCAGAGCCAGAGCCAGAGCCAAAAGCCAAAGCCAACACCCAACGCGCCCATCCCCCCCCCGTCCTCCATCCCCCCAGTTCCCCCCGTCCCTCCTTGTCGTGGTTCCAAGGGTCTCTAGTCCCGGCCCATTTTCAGTTTCCAGTTCCAAGTCCCAGACACGACGATCCACGACAACCTTACCCGACCACTGTCACCTTTTACCTACCACACACATACACGCACACACTACTACCTCACGTCCGCATCCACAACTCACGACCATCCGACCGACTCAAACAGCTGTGCACTGTTTGTTTCTCCGTGTCGCTCTACCTCTGCTGATACTCGTTTGCTGTATTGTCTGGGCAATTGGGAACAAACTCGTTTTTTTTTTGGTCGTCGTTCCCGTGCAGTGCTGTGCTGTATCATTCCGGCAGTCTCCATTCGATCTCGAACCTTGTTCCAACAGCCACCCGCCGTTTGATCCCGCCTGTACCTTAATCCCCCGTCCTTCCTTGTTCGGTCTGGTCCAGCCTTGCCTACCCGCATTCCGTCCTCGATTATAATCTACGACGATCGCTTTTGCGCCAGCAGCAACTGCCTCTCCATTGTGCCGTCGATCCATTGCGACCGCCCCTATCGTCCTCGACCCATCGACGCGACTTCGCCCGGCACCTTCACCTTATCGTCATTGGGTGATCCGTTTCGTGGTGATCTTCGGCCCGGGTCTTGACCACCGCAACCCCAGCCGTCCTCCATCCCCCCCATTCCCTCGAGGAAAGCGCATGCGACGTTGAGAGGACCGCTACACGGTCGATATCCACGCCGTGGATAGTCGAAGATGATGGCAAGCATCCATCAGGTGCCCCAGAACTTTCCACATCCTGGTGGCATGCAGCACCCTGGTGTCCCCCCGGGCCACCATATGGCTCCAGGCATGGCTCATAATCCCAGCCAGCCAGGCGCGCAACCTGGTATCCCTCACCACCTTGCCCAGCAGATGGGCGTATCTGCCGCCGGCGGTCAGGTCAATCCGGCTCTCATGGGGGCAGGAGGAATGCCTCCGGGTGCCAACGCACACGCGATGCAGCACCTGAACCCAAATGTCCAGCACATGTTCCCCCAGCAGCCCGTGAACCCCATGAACTGTGAGTTGCCTCACGCGCGAGGAGTCCGCGATCCTGCTCCTCCTTACCACCGTGCTAACGTAGATGCCTAGACGCAGCTGCCCAGCAAATGCAACAACAGCGCCTCCAAGCACTCCAACAACAGCAGAGACAGATGATGGCGCAACAAATGTACGGCAACATGCAGGGGGGCATGCCGATGATGGGCAATATGCAAATCAACCCAGCTCAGATGGCGCAATTCCAGGCCTTGCAGCAGCAGAGGCAATTAGCAGCGCGTCAGGTAGGCCTGATCTGAGGACACCCCTATCTCTTGCCAGTAGCTAACATGTGTGCAGCAAGCGCCGAACCCACATCAACAAGTAAGATTCCTTCTGAGACAGCGCGATACATGCGCACGCATCCTGTAGCAGCGCGAATTTCCTGACGAATGACTTAATCATAGGCACTCTTGGCGGCGCAGCAACAGCAGCTACTCCAGGCGCAACAGCATCAGGCAAATCAGCAGATGGCGGCTCAGGGACAACATCCGGGTCAGCCAGGCCACATGGCCCCGGGTCAGATCAACTTCGCCCAACTACATGCCATGCAGCAGGCTCAGGCCCAACAGCAGGCTCAGCAACAAGCTCAGCAGCAGCAACAGCAGCAGCAACAGCAGCAACAACAACATCAACAACATCAACAACCCCCTCAACAGCAGCAGCAGCAACAGCAGGCTCAGCAGCAACAGCAGCAGCAGCAACAACAGCAGCAGCAACAACAACAGGCTCAGCAGCAGCAACAACAGCAGCAACAACAACAGCAACAACAACAGCAGCAGCCTCAGCCAGGTCAACCACAGCAAGCAGCCCAGCAGCAAATGGGCCAGGGAGGCCCACAGCCAAATGGGCCACAACCAAATCAAGGGCAGCCACACGGTCCGAACCAGGGACAGCCAACTCAACAGCAGCTACCTCAGGCGCAAGCGCAAGCACAACCTGCTCAGCCACAGGCTGTGCAGCTAGCTGCAGCGCAACAGCAGGCCAACCTGATAGCCCAGGCCCAGGCCCAGAAACGAGAGGGGATGAAAGGACATTGCATGTTGCGATTAATGAGCTTGCAAGAGCATCTGTGTGGCTATTCGTCGGTAAGTCTAAGGCCTGCCCCTTATACGGCTGGGTGTATACGGTTGCTGATGATATGGGTAGCAGGATGCCAAAGAGAAGGACATTGCTCACTGGCAGGAATTTGTTCATCGTTTCTTTTCTCCAAGAGGCATCTACCGCACAAATGTGCGCAACAAGGCCGACATGGAGGCATCTGGGGACAAGCAGGTGGAAATGAACTTTCCAGCAATCCCGCGTTACTTGCAAGCAAGCGGGGCTAAGAAGATCGAGCTCCAACTTGGGCAGGGGACGACAGATAAACCATTACCTGGAGACTCACATTTCATCGAGAACAGCAACGCGAGCCTTACCATGTGGTTTGAGACTTCACATGTAAGTACAGCGGACTCTGGTTCGGGGACCCGACTAACGCGTCAAAATCTAGGTGGTACATATTGGCACTCTACGTCTTTCATTCGACGCCGAACAGAAAGTTGACCTATTCGAATTCATTTCAAGAGACCATGATGAGTACGTTTCGAGGAGTCTGGTCGTCGATGGCGCGAAACCCAACCACCAATGGGTCAAAGAGTGGCACAGAGTGAACTCCCAAGATTCCAAGACGTCCCCCGAAATGAGCAAGAAGGGAAAGGCACGTGCCATGAAGAGCCCACCAACTGCACCCCCAGACCTCGATATCCCTCATTCGGCAGTCAAGCATGGCGTTGGGATTACAGAGCAACAGTTCCAGTTCCTAGAGGTACTACTGATCCCAACCCCTACTCAATCAATGGTTTCAATGACCACTAACGCAGGTGCCGGCAGATTGTCGAGGTCATGGGCACAATGAACCCTCTCTTCCAAGCCGCGCACCAGCATCCAAACATGGGCGCGTACCAGGTCTTGGATGAGTACGTCGGCAACCAGATCAGCCAGCCTGGTGTGCAGAACATGAACGGCCAAGCCATGCCCAACGGACCAAATCCCAGGACACCAGGGTTCGGCCAGTTTCCAATGGGCGCAAGCCCTCACGCGGCTCACCTTCAGCTGCCAGGCTCTCCACACATTGGTAGCCCGGCAGCGGGTACGATGCAGGCACCCACCATGCAGATGCAGCACAGCCAGCAGGGAAGCAGCTCGAACGCCAGCGCGACCACATCACCAGCCGGGCAGAAGAGGAGACGGCCATCCGGTGTCAAGACCGAGGAAGACACCCCCGGAGGCGCCCCCACGCCGGCTGCAAGTGGCGGGGTTTCGCAGGTCAACGGAGTCGCCGGCAACAAGACAAAGCCACCAACGCCTAGAATGCAGAAGAGGGTCAAAGGCAACCCAGCGTAGATTGCTGGCGGTATCAGTCTTTAGCATCCTCCTTGGAGTATTCTGGAGTCTCGGGAGCATTCTCCTTTTCAGCGGGCGTTTGGATAGTCATGGTACTTGGTGGCATCTGCAATCTCATGGCCGGCGTTCGCGGACGGCTTTTGATTTAATGGAGCGGGTCCCTCGACGGCCCGCCTCGGGGGATTTGTTCGCGTATCGATCACAGCAGCCGGTTTGTGGCATCTGTGGGTGCAAACGCACTTGATCGCCTATGGTGAGGATTCGCGAATCCCATACCACACGAATATCGGGATGCCACCCCCGCAAGGCAACGCCGTGTCTGCTTCTTCGATGAGCGGGGGAGGGGGGCTCGAGACATGTTCGTGCCGGCAAGCCTCAAGACGGTTGTGGGAACATTTGCACAGTCCAACAAGACAAATTTCCTGTCGGGCCGTGGGGGCTTTCTTGCTGTAGCAGTGCTACCGCTAGCGGCGCGTTCTTTTAGGAACGCATCATGCCAGGACGAGACGAACGATAACGAGAGGCGAATTATATCCGTATACGAAAACAGCTAGCTGGCCGCCAGACCCTTGTTTGTACAGATGTTCGGGGCATTTTCATCAACTTGGGTGGCACCCGTGTTTGAAGTGCATAATCCTTGATGGGAAAAATTAATTCTTTGTCTACGGACGGTCATACCTCTGTGTTGAAAGCAGATAGCACGCAGTTGGAGCTGGTGACAAGAGAAACAAGTCCAAAAAGGTTTTCAAGGTCGGGGGTGTTTTGGGCACTGGGTAGTTTCAGGGGGTTGAGGATGGCTTTTATATTGTTGCGTTTTAGTTGTACGGACGGCGCCGGTACGGGATTTGGAGTGATACTCTATTCTCCCTTTCCTGTCTTCTCTGTTTTCTGCGTCTCTAGTGGACGCGGTGATCTTTTCTGTTTCTAGTTTTGAGCGTGAGATATCAATCATACCCCCTGTTCGCCAAGTGCCCCCTTTGGCTATCTCTAGACAGACAGGATGTGACTACACTGTCGTGGGTGGGTGATAGATGTTAGTTCGACAAGGTAGTAAGGACCATCTATTTACGTGTATGTATGGTTCATCTGATGGTCCATTTCTGTATGTATCTACTCATGGCTAAAAGTGACTGCACCCTGGTTTCTGCTGATACTCGACTGCAGTCATGGAATTACCACACACGGTATCTACCTCCTCTCAAGTACGAACAGCCTGGGAGCATGGTCATAACGACACCAGAACGCCCCCTAGATAGCCCACAGGACATATCTATGCCAGACCGATGTTGACAAGAAATCGTGCGGCGAGGTGGCCACCAGCCGTCACTCCGTCCATCACTTCCTATCTCTCTTCTTTAGCTCTTCAGCACCCAGGAAGGCACTTGTGTGACGAGCAGCAGCTCACCTAATGCATGACGAGACTCACATCGGTCAATCATTTATCATGACTTGATTCCTCGGAAGTGGTAGTAGGTACGAGAAGAATTGATACCTGATATTGCCTTCCCAATTGTGATGTTTCAGGGGTTTTGGGGGGAAAAGAGACACAACTTCGTGACTGGGAGGAAAGCTGCTTTAGGCACATAATTTTTCTCCTGTAAACTCCCCGATTGTAACACGACAGAAGAGGAAATGTATTGTCCGGTGGCTTACACGCATACACCAGAGAACCCGTCCACCGCCAGGCCTTGTCGCCCAAGTCTGTAGACGCGCAAGCAGCTTTAGTCCCTTCCCACACGCCCCCATGGCTCCTGCGTAGTCTGCCGCAGAGATATGTCCCTTCAACACTCGTGAAGGCCGAAGAAATCAGGTGACAAGCAGACATCACGAGAGTCTTCAATGCTGTAATCCAGCACCTCCCGCCCCTGGTCCCCGCCGTAATCCAGAGCCCCGTCGGAGGCAATCGAATACCCGTCGTCCTCATCGTAGCATTCCACCTCCTCCTCCTCCTCCTCCTTTCCCTCCCCGCCAGCACCGCACGGGACGACCCGGACAACAAGGAAGGCCCCCCCGAGCCCTGACGCCGCCACCTCCAAGTTCTCCCCCAACCAGGCCGCCTCGTCCCCGTCCCCGTCCTCGTCCTCGTCCCCATCTACCTGTCCTCCATGCCCAGCGGCGGGGGCCACAAGCGCAGTCAAGCGTGTGAGCGCCCACCCGCCGCGGACCTGCGCGGCAGCACCAGAAGTGGGGAGCAGGCTCCAGGCGATGCAGATCTCTGCCCGGGTCCAGGCCGGCTGCCCGGGGCCGTGGCCGTGGCCGTGGTGCCCGGCCCCCGAGAACCGCGCCATGCGCGCCAGCGCGGCGAGCACCCTCGCCCTCAGGGCCGCGGGCGAGGCGGCGTCCTCCTCGGCCAGGACGATGGCCGCGCAGTTGTGGGCGCCGAGGCCGAGGTGGTCGGCCTCGTCGTCGACGAGGAGGAGCGTCCTCCACGTCCAGGCTGGATGCTGCTGCTGCTGCCGGCGCGACGGGGTGTTGTTGTTGTCGTCGTCGTCGTCGTCGTCATCGTCGTCGCTGTTGCCGCCGTCGTGCGTGTGCGTGTGTGGGGGTGGCTGTGGCCCGTCGTTGCGGCCGCGGGGGCTCGAGCTGGCCTGCGACTCTGGCGTCGCCGGCCTGGATGGCTCATGGATGGTGTGGGTGTGGGTGTCGGTGTCGCTATCTGTGAGATATTCCGCGGAGTCCATGGTGTCGGGCGTGTGGCATGCACTGTAGTATGGCATGTCCTCCTCCACTTCGGCCCCGGCGAGCTGTGCGCGGCGCAAGGCCTGTGAGATGACGGACCAGAAGCTCGAGGTTCTCGCCCGTTGCTGGCCCTGGAGGCTCCCAGGTGTGCCTGGCGGTCGCACGTCGACCCAGACGTTGCCCTCGGAGTCAGGAGAGTCGAGGCCAGTTCCGAGGTGTGGCGACGCCCTTGAGGAAGGTGAGCCGTCCTCGCTGGGCGGCATCATGACGGCAAGCTCGAGTCTGTTGTTTTTGTTGTGCCGGATGTAGGCGATGAGAGATGTAAACCATGAAATGGCTCTTTGCGAGAGAATCTGTAGCCAGGAAGGTTGGTGTATACGCGCCAGCGAGGACCACCAGAAAGCCTGGGACAAGCCATATTATATCCCAATTATGGACCGAGAAAGTGTAGCCACAAGCAGGCTGCCTGCCAACTTTTGAGGCTGAGAGACATTGCTTCTGATGCATACAAAGCTAAAGAGAGACTGTTGTGTTCATTATACCTGAAAGAGGTTGGGGGGAGCACAAGGTCCACCACCAATATACGCACCTATAACCCCTGCCTTGTTCAATCTTTCTCGTTGTCCTTCCCAGAGTTTGCATGAAACATATGCAGGTTGACAAAGGCCCTGCCAGCTCCAGGATGGCATGAGAGCTGGGTATATGTTTCAAGATGCTGGCGTGTAGTATAGAGGATAACCTGACCCGCAGGTTGGGCGTGGCTTTGAGCCAGGAGTTTCATGAAGCAGAGAAAGGAAAGAGACGGGTCATTTCTTGTCAGAGTAATGAAATTTGGAGTACTGGGAGTCCCTAGCAAGACCCAAAGGACGAAGCCATAGGCAATTGGCAATCAAAGGGACAGACAGCACGTATCTGTACATGCGCTGCGGGCAACCTCGCTCCTCTCAGAGCCTCATAACCTCCGGGGGCAAATATCCCAGTTGCAAGACCAAACACAGCGTAAATCCATCCAGCCCCGTCACCGGTCGATCCCAAACCAAAAACGCCCTAGTGTTGCCGGAAAAGTCGCATCAAGGTATCATTCTGCCGGGAAGGCAGACGCGCATCTGCTTCGCTCGGGCAGAATCAGACCGACTCGAAGCCTCCAAAGGTGTTCTCGCCTGAATACGTGATGTACAGGAAACTGTAAGGTGCATTTGTCAGCATGGTGCCTGTCCGGACTGTGGGAGCGTGAAGGGTGGCAGTGATGCTTACCCATCCTCGTCCTTGTGCTCCTCGTAGATGGATGACATCAGCGCAGCGGTTGGGGGGAGAACCTCGTCGACGAAGATAAAGATGGCCTTGTCCGGGGACAACTTGATGCGCTTGCGGATGACGTAGACGAACTGGCCGACGGTGAGGTCTGCTGGCACCAGGTACTTCTTCTTGTCGATGGTGGCGATGTCGCTCTTCTCAACCTTCTCGCAGATGACCTGTAATGAGCATGTACGTGTCAGTCATCTGTCGTTTCTGGTTATCGGTGTCGCGGGCTTGGTTTGTGCCCAAGGGCGGCGGGTAGAAGGGGGGGGGAGATAGTCTTACGGGGATACGGTCAAGATACTTCTGGCGGATACGCTCGGCCTCAGCCTTACGCTTCTCGAAGGGGTGCTCGTCCTTGAACTTGGATCGCATCTTGAGTGGTTGTTGATGAGGCTGTTGACAAAGAGTTGCGGTGTGGTTGTGGTGGTAGTGGTGGTTCTGTTGATTGATGGTGGTGCTGTGGTTCTGGTTCAAGAGTCGGCGTCAGCTAGGCCACTTGGGGTTTTGGAAATGGAGGGAAGCTGGGTCAGAGAAAAGGATGGAGGAGGGATGTGAAATACCTTGTTGTAAAAGTATTATGATGCAGTTGGTATTGTTGTTGTTGTAAGTTGAGATGAAAAGAGGAGGATGGTGTAGATTGTAGGTGATGAAGGTGCGCAGGTGCGTTGGTTGGAGTGCTGGCGGCGGCCTGTGATGACTGCAAGGTTGCCGGGGATGGATGGATGGTACCTATCTGTACGGAGGTACGTAAGGACGAAGGCAACAGAAGGGCGGGGCTGGCGGCTGAGTGGGTGAGTGGGTGACTGGAGTGAAGGAAGGGGCTATGATGTATCCCATACGGATGCGTACTATGTACTGTCACAGTGCATGCACTACCACATGTCAGGGTGATTGGCTGCCTGGTGCTGTTAGCGATAGGGAAGGCGGTGTCCCTCCCTCTTATCAGCCGCCGGCCAGCAAGCGAGTGACCGACAAAGCAGGCGTCGTGAGGCAGTCTCCGTCCGCCACGTGAACACCGTCACTTGAGGTACTGCATAGTACACGGGGACGTCCACATGTACAAAGCCCAGACATACAGATCCATAACATCCTGTCTCTTGCCCCGTTTCTCCCCCAGTTTGCCGTCCCTTATTAGCTAGCATCACTGCAGCATTGCTCCCACCCAGATGACCTTCAGACATGACCATCGCGTCGGCTCCAGGAACCGACCGGATGACGCATTGTCTTATCGTGCTCTCTATCAAGCCCTGAGGTCCACCGTCTTAGCTCAGCAGGACTGATGCTGCAACATGCTGCAATAGTTGTATGGATACGTCTGTACAGTATCTCATGCTGTTCTGGCTGACTATGAGAGTCTCATGGAATCTTAAAGACGACGAGGAGGAATGGAAGGGCTTACCTACTTAGTACCTAAGTGGCTGCTGGTGTTGCTGCTGTCAGGCTACCAGGCTGCCGTCACTGGACTGACAGTCACCCCACTGCCAAAGTACGCTGATGACTGATGGTCAGCTCTGCCCGCCGGCCACCGGAGTCGAGGAAGGTCCCGCCCCGCGGCTCCAACACCCAAGCAACAAGGCCAACCAAGGTACCTAGCTTGGCCCGGCCAATCAGCCGTGCTGCCTTGAGGCTACAGGAAGTGAGCTGAGAGACCTGCCCATCGTACAATAACCTCTGGGCAGCAACATTCGATTTCCTCACGCGGGCCATCTCCCCCAACCTTTCGTTCCTGAAACGAAAGTTTGTAAGTGGTCCCGCCAGTGGTCTTATATTTACCATTGGCTTGCTGCTAGGGCACATTGCCCACATCTAGACGTCTTGAGGCTCAGTATAACTGCAACCCTCTTGCCCGCCATGGCCTCGAGGAGTAGAGCGTTCCGCTCAACTGCGGACAGCTTCTTTACAACCAGGGTCTCCTGTGCAAGGCGACTACCTTCAAGCTTCTTCACCGCGACTGCACGGAGGGCCTCTTCCACCAACCCCAACCGCAAATCCTCGCCTTCTGGCGCAGTATACGTGACAGCGGCTGCTGGCCTGGTCCTGCTTTCCTCCGCTCTATTCAGATCAGTACGGATATATCCTTGATGTTGGTGATGGTGGTGGTCATGATGTTGTCGTACATACCACAGCCCGGAGAGGATGGATGGTAGCTCACCTAGCTCTCGTGAACAGATCATCAGCGAACCCGCCAAGCTCGACAACATGTCCCTCCCCGAGCGCGACGCCCTCGCGAAGCGCGAGTCCGGCGTGACAGAACAGTCGTCGATGCGCCTGCGCATGGAGAAGTTCATCAAGGAGCAGCAGCAGGAGATCATCAAGGGCCTCGCCGAGGTTGACGGCTGTCGGTTCAAGCAGGACGAGTGGCAGCGCAAGGAGGGCGGCGGTGGCATAACCTGCATCCTGCAGGACGGCAATGTCTTCGAGAAGGCCGGCGTGGGCGTCTCCGTCGTCTACGGTACCCTGCCCAAGCCCGCCATTGAGAAGATGCGCATCAACCACAAGAACATCGGTGGCGACACGATCCCGGAGAAGCTCGAGTTCTTCGCCGCCGGCCTGAGCCTGGTCGTCCACCCGCGCAACCCCATGGCCCCGACTGTCCACCTGAACTACCGGTACTTCGAGACGGCGAACCCGGACGGCACCTCGGGGTCGTGGTGGTTCGGTGGCGGCGCCGACCTGACGCCGTCCTACCTGTTCGACGAGGACGCGATCCACTTCCACAAGACGCTCAAGGACGTCTGCGACAAGCACAACAAGGACTACTGGCCCAGGTTCAAGAAGTGGTGTGACGAGTACTTCTACAACAAGCACCGGGGCGAGTGCCGTGGCGTGGGCGGCATCTTCTTCGATGACCTGGACGAGTCCGTTGCCGACAAGGAGAACCTGTTCGCCTTCATCCAGGACGGCCTGCAGAGCTTCCTGCCCGGCTACATCCCCATCATCAACAGGCGCAAGCACATGCCCTTCACCGAGCAGGAGAAGGAGTGGCAGCAGATCCGGCGTGGCAAGTACGTCGAGTTCAACCTGGTGCATGACCGAGGCACCGCCTTCGGCCTGAACACGCCTGGCGCGAGGGTCGAGAGCATCCTCATGAGCTTGCCCCTGACGGCGAGCTGGAAGTACATGTACACGCCGCCTGGCCCCAGGGAGGAGAGGCTGACGAACATACTGAAGGAGCCCAAGGAATGGGTGTGAAAAGGCGGAAGACAATTATTGTAAAATCTTGTATAAAACTACTCAAAAAAGCGCCACGAGGAGAAATCAACGATGTGATTTCATGATCATACAAATCAGCATATCTTTCCAGAGTTTGTCCAACTTGAGATAATCTGTGAATGTGCAGCACCGTAATGTTTCTTCCTGCCTTGTTGTGCTGGCCCGTCTTAGGCGGGAGCTTTCACGAAACCCCAAGTGAGGAAAGTGAGTGAGATCTGACTTATACAAGAATTCATTCGACCCAGCCACAAAAACACGTAGAACACCGTTATCTGAGGCTCCCATACGCCGGAAGACACCCAATCCGTTCCAGATGGCGGCAGAACCCGCCAATGCCAGCAGAACATGTCCCCATCCCCGTCTCCGCCGCTGCCCACCCCGCGGCAGCTTCTCACCTCCATCCTGAACGCCATCTCGAGGATACCGGCCCCGGAAGAGCAGCAGCAGCAGCAGCAGCAGCAGCAACAACAGGCCCGAGGGTCGGAGACGACGACACCGACGACGACATCAAGGGTGGTGAACCCCGTACAGGCCGGGGCTGAAGCACCACAGCTGGCGACAACGGCAACGGCAACCGCAACGGCAGCGGCAGCGACAAACCCGCTGAGGCTGGTCGACCCTGCCCACCGGCCGCTCCTCACCACCCTCCACGTCCTCTTCCCGTCGCTGCTCCTGCCGGCGCTGGACCTGCTCGACAGGGGCCTCGTCACGCGCCTCGGGCTCCTCCTCCTCCTCCCGGGCGAGCGCGACGGCGAGGGCACAGAAAAACCCACGAGACAGTCGTCACCACCACCATCATCACCAGTCTACCTCGTCCGCTCGGCACAGAAACCTACTAGGCGCCCCTACGGCGGCGGCGGCGGCGGCGGCGGCAGTATCGGCGGGGACCCCACGGCAGCCGCCGCCGCACAGAGGACCTACGTCGTGCAGGCGGCGGCGTGGAACTGCACCTGCGCGGCCTTTGCCTTCTCGGCGTTTCCACCGCCTCCTCCGGCCGGCATCGGTGGCAGTGGCATGGGCAAGGGCAGGGGCAGGGGCAAGGGCAGGGGCAAGGGCAGGGATGTGGACGTGGATGATGATGGTGCCCCCTTTGGTCTGCGCGCGGCAGAAGCAGGAGAAGAGGGAGAGGGAGCGGGAGAAGAGGAGGAAGGAGGGCACGGGGGAGACGGGAGGGGGGACATGGGCCGGCGGCCGGCGGCAGCATGGCAGTTTGGCGGGCTGAGCTACGACGGCCTGGGCGAGGACGGCGAGGCCGTGCCTCCGTGCTGCAAACACCTGCTCGCCTGTGTGCTCGCGGAGCGGTGGGGTGCCATGCTGGGACGGTATGTGATCCAGCGGACGGTGGGGAGGGAGGAGATGGCTGGCATTTTTGCCGACATATGAGATCAGATTGGATTTGCAAAACGACTACAACGACGGGTACAACGAGGCGTACGTATAGGGGAGCAACACTGGAACGTCTTGGCCTGCTTCTTGTTGTTTTCCTGCTCACGTCATATCGATATTGACCGGCTATCCCGAGGTTTTCTGTTGGTGTTACCCAGGGACTCGCCCCAAGATATTAACAAAGCCGTAGCTTCCCAAGCCACGGATCAGTTTCTTCCTCTCTATGTCGTTTTGACTTCGTACAATCGTGGCCTCCCCACCTCCCCGTGTCCTCGGGGGCCCTATTTCTTCTTCTCCTTCGGACTGTCGTCCTTCTTCTCCGCCCCTTCCTTGCTCGCCTCCCCATTGACACCGTTCGCCGCCTTGTCACCATTCACTTTGTTCTCTCCATCCTTGGCGTCCTTCTCCTTGTCCTCCTTCGCCGCCTCCTTCTCCTCCTGCTGCTGTCGGTTCTGGACCTTGTTCTCAATCAGGTCGTGGAACGCGGTAATCGCCCGGATCAGACTGCTCAGGTAGATGGCCATGAGCTGGTCGTTGGTCTTGACGCTCAGGGCGTAGCTCAGCTCGCTCTCGCCCTTGCCCTTGGTGGGCGTCGACAGGTTGGGCAGCAGGTTGAACACGTCCTGCAGATTGCCCAGGATGACGTGGTTCACGGGCAGCTTGCCATCGAGGACCTTCTTCAGGTAGACCTGGATGTTCTGGAGCCGGAGGTGGAGGCCTTGCAGGGACTGGAGTTGGTTGGTCACGCGGGTGGACAGGGTGCCGGCGGCGACGTCGCGGATGTCGCGCAGGAGGTGCTCGACGCCTATCTCTTCTGCCTCCTCGGCCTCTATGATGGACGCGGTGTTGACAAAGGTCTTTGATGCGGTTGTGCCGTCCTGTGTTTGATCATTGCTCGTCAGTCACGCCGTACGCCCAAGCCCTCGTGCTCGTCCCCCACATGTCAGTCAGGACATGAACGTACATCCTTGATCTCGTCCACTGCGAAGTAGGCATCCGTCGGCACGCCAGCCTCCTTAGGTTGTACGTCGATGATGACCAGCAGGGGGTTTGGTGTGTAGCGCTTGAACAGCTCGTTGATCTTGAGGTCGGAGGCTCGCAGCTTGGGGCCCGAGTGGTACCAGCCTATTAACTTCTCCCTCGCGTTGACCTTCTTGAACATCTCGTTCATGGATTCGATGTAGTTGTGATCTAGGAACCAGACGGATGGGTCCTTCTCGTCCTCCTCGAAAGGCACTATGTGTGTGGGAGCCGTGTAAGCAAACGGGCCATGGTGGCGGGTGCGAGGGCAGGAAATCGGGGAGGTGGCTTACCCGCAAAGCTGTTTGATACCCGCACGGTGGTGCCATCGTTCTGTCCTAGTAACACGCCGACGACTCTCTTGTTTTTTGAGGATGTGGATGCTGCACGGTTGTAGTGGTCGACCACGGACAGCAGGACGAGGGGCGCGACGGAGACCTTTCGGTCGTTGACCAGGGAAAGGGTCTCTGCTGTCGTGGTAGGCATGGTCGAATCTGCAGAGCGGGGGGGATTGGGAAGATTGAAGAATAGAATGGAGGATTTCAGTGTAGTCGCAGGGCTTATTGGCTGCTCATGGAGGCAAAGGAGGGGAGGAGTAGCTTGGTTGGGAGGGAAAAAAGGACTGAGAGAGGTGTTGGTGGTGATGTCGTTGACGGGCGCTGAAGCAACTTGAGCTGCTGTCGTAACTGTGAGGCTGCCTTTGGCCTGCTTCCGCCTTGCGCAGTTCAGAAGCTCCCAATCGGGAAAGGTCTCACGGCACGCTCGAGCCAGCACTCCCGGGCAGGCAATTGTGAGTGGGAGGACCCCCCCCCCCTAGACCCCTCCTCTTACATTACCCGAACCCTCAGTCCAGCCTTCTTCTAACCCTCAAGTTAACCCTCAAAAAGAAATGGGTATTCACCTACTTAAGTACCCTACCTAGTGCACTTAGTAGGCATACTCATGTATATTACCATATGGCTGTCCCATTTGGGTATATTCCTCTTCCCTCTGGCCACAAGTACCACACATACCGTAAGCTGAATCTTGGGAGGAAGAAAAACAGTTGAGTTGTTGTATCCCAGATCTTGCTTAGATGTTATCAAAGTGCACGTGTGTTTCGGGTATTGCGTTGCCGTCTTCTATTGCCGTACGCAGCAACTTTTTGTATTTATTATGGAGTAGTACTCCGTAGATATATCATAGGGATCCGTAGTCAGGCTTGTTGACCTGGTATTTGTAATAACAGCTATACACAGTTCAGGTGATTCATGAACCGCGAGGCCGAGCACGAGCAGTCTCTTCGCGTGTTTACCCGGACCTGCCGATATATAGATACCTACGATGTGGGTTGGTCGACTGCACAGTAGTATAGTACTCCGTGGATATAGCTAGGTACCTAGGTATGTAACTGTCTGGAGTTTATTGTCACGAGGTCACTCGAGCACGTGCAGATAGATAGAGAAATAGATATGTTGGTCAAAGTGTCTGGGGCGGTGGGGCACGAGGAATAATGGCGCTCATCCTCGATACTACATGCCATATTCACAGTAGGACTGCCTATGTGAGTGCATATCCTAGGGTAGTGCCGGGTACCTACCATAGTGTGCGGATTACAGTTTACTGCTGCAGCGTTCACTCACACACACTAGGTACACTATAGCAGGGCTCCCACAATCCATTGGCTCGACCTTGTCCCTTAAGTCCGGCCCCTGCTCCCCTGCTCCCCTTCTTCCGTGCTTCCCTGTTCCTTGTCCGGCCGTACCAAGCTCCGTTCAATTGGGAGAGACAGAAGAAACGTCTCGTCTCAAAAGCCGACCGCGGATCTTTTTGGACCAGAGGTGTCTCTAGGATAAATAACCCGCGCTCACTTCTTCTTCCTCGTCCCCTTTGGCAAATCGCAACACTCTCCACTCAGCACACACTCGTCGCCACCTTCCCACGTCGACTTCCACCCATCGACAAGCTTCCTGCTGCTGCTGCCACCCCCCGTCGCATTCAATTGCCCCGGTCTCCCTGCGGTTATTCCTCCTCTCCTACCCGTCCAAATACCTCGCCGTACAACAACGACAACAACAAGAGACAACTACCTACAAGAAAAAATGGGTATAATCGAAGACGAAGTCAAGGGCCTTAACGCCAAGCTCGAGGGCCTCGAGGCGCGCATAAAGAGCCTCGAGACACGGCAGTTTGGCAGCCCCGTCACCACCGAGCAGATCCGCATGATCCTGATCGGTCCCCCCGGCGCTGGTTAGTTCTTGGCATGGCGGAGTGATATGGCGCTCCGGAATGGAACGAAAAAGAGAGAGAAAGAGGCGCATGCACACAGAGAAGGAGAGATATGGAAAGGCTAATTGAGCTTCTTGGAAATTTACAGGCAAGGGAACACAGGCTCCCAAGATCAAGGAGAAGTTCAGCTGCTGTCACCTGGTATGCCCGCCCCCCCCCCCCTCGGGAAAACTCTGGACGGTCCCCTTGTAAATGGCGAGGGCGATGAGAACCGGACGGTGTGCTGATCAAGTTTTTCTTTCTCTGGTTTGGTAGGCAACGGGCGACATGCTGCGATCCCAGGTCGCCAAGAAGACCGTGCTCGGCCGGGAAGCCAAGAAGATCATGGACGCGGGCGGTCTCGTCAGCGACGACATTGTCATCGGCATGATCAAGAACGAGCTGGACAACAACCACGAGTGCAAGGGAGGGTAGGTGCATCTTTCTTTCTTCCTCTTTTCTATTCTCCCCCTCGCGCGGTGCGCAGACCCAACCCACGTGGGCGGCTAATCCAATGTATACAGCTTCATCCTCGACGGCTTCCCCCGCACCGTGCCCCAGGCCGAGGGCCTCGACGCCATGCTCCGGGAGCGCAACCAGACGCTGCAGCACGCCGTGGAGCTGCAGATCGACGACTCCCTGCTGGTGGCCCGCATCACGGGCCGCCTGGTCCACCCCGCGTCCGGCCGGTCCTACCACACCCTCTTCAACCCGCCCAAGAAGGCCATGACGGACGACGTCACGGGCGAGCCGCTGGTCCAGCGCTCCGACGACAACGCCGAGGCCCTCAAGAAGCGCCTCGAGACGTACCACAAGCAGACCGCCCCCGTCGTCGGCTACTACCAGAACACGGGCATCTGGAAGGCCATCGACGCCAGCCAGGAGCCCGGCCAGGTCTGGAAGAGCCTGCTGGCCATCTTCGACGGCGACAAGGCCAAGGCCGCCTCGAGCGGCTCCGGCATCCTGAGCAAGCTCACCGGCCACTAAAGGAGGGTGGTGATGGCGGCGGTGGTGGTGGTGCCCGTGGTGAACCTGGCCGTTGCGAAGCGCCGGGGGCCAGCTGGCCAAGTAAAAGCCAGAGCCGCATCGGGCTGATACCCATGGGTTCGAGGCGCCCGCGCTTCACGGTGGGACTGCCCCGCGCTTGATACCCAAGAAGGCGGGAAAGTCTTTTTCTTTTCTTCTGTTTTTGTTTTAGTTTTATCCTATCCTCCTCCTGCCGCTTCGGGAGGGATAATTAGACGGATTTTGTGAACGGGGGAGATAGAAATGGCGAGGCTAGTCGACACCTGTCATGTACATTTCAGATTCGGCGGCGTTCAGAATCGCCATGCTGCCCTGTATGCTAATCCTGTCTGGAAACAAGAAGAAAAAAAGAAAACTGCCACCAGGAACGAATCCAAAAATCTGAATGACCCCCCAAGACCAGAGCAGACCAGCCTGCAGTTCTGTTGCTCCATTTGCCCCAATCCTCGGTCTGCGGGTGCGAAGGTAGAGGAAAGGAGAAGGAGAAAGACGGTGATGGTGGTCACCCATGACTAACTACGCAGTACGAAGTATGTTTAGATGTGTATCTGGTGAAGGCTCAGAACTCTATGCTGCCAGGCAGAGCCATACATGCAATCTACTTGCACGAGCAAAGGGCCGGAATGGATAAGGCTCGCAATTCTCTGATCTATGCACAGAATGCTACCTACGTACTTGCAGCAGGGGTATTATATATAAACAACATCCCATGGACGTGATAAATGATAGCCCGCCTCCCAACCTTCTCTCCGCCCCTTTCCCCCAAGGCAAGCCAGTCAATTATAGTCAGTCCGTCCTCAACAATCCAACGCGGACCTCCCCCCACCGATCATGAAGACGTCACGTTCCTCTTCTGCCTCCCCTCTCCGGCCTCCCCCGCCGCCCACCATGACCCTGAAAGTGACCTCCCGGGCCCTCCTCGCCAACCAGCTCTCATTATTCAGGAAATGTCTTCCCGTGCGCCACGCTATGGAGTATAACAAAGGAAAGATGCCGCCGCCACCGCCACCGCCGTTTCTACTGCCAGCAGGAGGGAGGCCGGCCTGTCGTCCTCGCCGCCGATGAGTATTGGTATATTCGATAGAGATGGAGATGCAGGTCGGGTGAGGGGCTGTCCAGGCGCCGGCCCGGAAGCCCCCCGCCGAGGCCCGGGACAGCGCCTCCCCGAGCCTCTTCCGCAGGTGTGACGCGGGATCGCTGTCCTAGATGCGCCACGCTGTGGATCGGAACAGTCTCCAAGTGTCGCCCGCGGCCGAGGACTCGAGTCGTGGCTGTAGGCTTCCTACCAGGATGTTCTACAGGCCTGGAAGCTCCTATCTCCGAGGTGTGGCTGTGGACTGCGTCAGCGACGCAGAGCTCTACTGGATTTGACTTGACAGCGGATATGCTAGGACTTACCATTCACCATCTGCCTCTGCTTGTTCAGCCAGCTCTTGGGCTGGTCCTTCCTCTGCAGGACGACGTGGTTGCTTTGCAGCCGGCTGGTAAGATCGTACCACGCCGTGGAGATCATGGCGTTTTCTCGCTGGAGGTTCTTGATGATATGCTCGTGGGCGACCTGGAAACGGTGTCAGCTGCCGCGAACAACCGTGAATGAGGGGCATGATGTTGACATGTAGTTGGGTATCAAGATCGAAACAGGGTCCCTCCACTGCGAATATGAGAAAGCTGACCATACACATAGCTCATCAAGACAGGACACGGGTTTTTACACACATAAGAGCAAGGACAGGATTTCAAAATGAGACAAATTAGGTTCTATAAGATGGGGAAAATCAAAACATACCTTCTGCGCCGCCAACGCCGAGCCCGATTCGAGAGCCTTGATCTTCTTTTGAAGCTCGTATCTCTCCTGATCTGCTTTCTCGAGTTGCTGTAACCATCCAAGCAAGTCAGCCTACCAATCACCAACGAAAACAATGATCTACTTCTTAGACTTTGAGAAAAGGGACAGCCAGCTGTGACTCTTCTTTCTTGCGGCCTTTTCCCTTGCCAACGCCTCAGGCGGAGGTGTCATGCGGCGCAGAAATTTGAGTTCAGGGCCGTCGATGACAGTGCTATAGTCTAGAGACTGCGCGCGTAAAAATTTGACCTGCACCGGAGGAGGCAGCTGTAAGACCGGAGATCGAGCAGCCGCCAAGTTGCTCGGCTCGCCCTTCACTTCCAACTGGTCATGCTCCTCCGGAGGGTTGAGCGCCGCTACTGAGAGAAGTTCCGGCGCGATCACTCTCGTGGAGGTGGAAGAAAAGCCACTTGGTTCTTCCTCCACGTTTGACTCCGGGGAGTGATTCGCCCCGCCATGCATAGACTGCACAGAGATACAAGGACTGCATGAGGTTGACACAGGCACTGGGCATGACTGAACAGAAGTCACAGTCGCCAAGGGGTCGAATAAAACGGTGCTTGGTAGCTTAGGGCGACTCACCTCCTTCTGCAGGATGACGCGGTCCCGGAGCTTCTCGGACTTTGTCCTGTATTCCTTGAGCCTCTCGTCGTATACAGCCTGGTCGACTCCCTCGGGTGCCACTCCGGATGTATTGCCTTCCAGCTCCCGCTCCTTGGAGAGCTTCTCCTTGGCGACGAGGGCATCGAGAAGCTGCGACTTGTGCATGTTATTTTCAATTTCGAGGTTGTTGTACCTAGTGCGCAGACCCTCGAGCTCGGACCTGAGAGATGCTGCAATTAGCTGGTCAGACTGCTTGAGACGCTCCAGACCGTCGAGACGGTCTTGGCCGACCGCATCCACTAGAGAAATATCGTCGTCAGTCTCGTAATCAAGGCTGTAGCGAGAATCTTCCAATAACGCACAATCGGTCTTCATGGCGAGCATGTCACGGTCCTTGTCCTTGGCCACTTCCTCGAGCTTGCGGTTCTGGACCTTGAGCTCGGCAAGTTCCTTGCTGGCCTCGGAATACTGTTGTCGGAGGTTGCTAAATGCGATGTGCCTGTAGTAGTCGGATGTGAGTACCGAGAGCGAGCCAAATCGGAGAGCTTCATCGATGCCATTAACTAACCCTTCGCCGGTCATGTTCTTGAGGAGAGCCTCGATCTGCTCCTGGGCAACGCTGTGCTTCTCAAAGACCAGCTGGTAGTTCTTCGTAGCGACGTCCCGTTCTGCCTTGACACGCTCCAGCTCTCGCCGGAGGTCATCAGCTTGTGTGGCAGTGGCCGCGCCATGCCTAAGGACCTCGACCTCCGCTTCCAGCAACTTTACCTTGGAGAAGTCATTAGTGGTCTGCTGAAGCTCATGCTCGAGGTTGTTAAGCCCTCCAGTGTCGGATCCAGGCGAAGGAGCCCTAGGGACCTCTCCGACCGCACCCAACTGCTCCTTCATGTCCTCGATATATTTCTCGTTGACGTTGTTCTGGTGGTCGAGCTGTGAGAACTCTGCCTTGAGCTCCTCGTACAGTTGTCTGTACTGGTCCTTCCGGTCGCGCTCATCGTTGAGGGACTGCTCGATCTGGGTCATGGCGGCAAGCATCTCCTTTTCCGTCATGTGCAACCGGTCCCTCTCGAGCATGGCCTTCTTGAGCTGGGTGTCCAGCTCTCTTCTTGATTCCAGCTCATACTGAAGGGTTGCGACCTCTTGCTCAAGGTTCCGCTGCGTGGCAAGCTTCTGCTTGTACCTGTCAGCAGCGTTGGCCTTCCTCTCGAGCTCCTGCATCTGGTGGTGCAGCTCGTCATATTTGTCCTTGTATTCTTGACCCTCCTCGCTGCTAGCCTTCAGCCTCTCGAGCTCGACCTCCATATGCCTCTGCTTTGTCTGGTAATTATCAATCTCCTCCTCTTGACTTGCAATGAGGGCCGCCTGCTCATCGATCTTGCGCGTAAGTGCCTGGACCTTCTGTGACTCGTCGGCGCCATGGAGCTTCCGGATCTCGGCGAGCTCTGTCTCGACCTCGGCCAGCTTCGCCTTGATCTCATCGTGGGATTCTTGGAGGTAGCTGTGGCGGGTGTTGAGGTCGGCATATCGTTTCGTCGCCATGTCCAGTTCCCGCACCTTCTTCTCCAGGTTGGCCTCAAGTCGCAGACGCTCCTCTTCGTGTTCCAGGTCGGGGTCCCGGTCGGCAGTGCCTTCTTCTTCAGCCTTCGCAGCCAGCTCCGACATCTCGAGTTGCTTCTGCTCCAATATCCGGCGGATCTCGTTCTGCTCTGCGGGGGTCAGGGGGCCTTGGACCTTGCTGATGGCCTTGGTCCTGACGTCTTCGTTCGAGTTCATGACGGCGGTAGCGAGGAAGACGGCAACAAGCTTGGATGCGAGTCTGGTTAGTATTTCGTGACACCTCCCGGACACAAGGAACTGCTGTTCATACTCGGAGGAACTTACCTGAGTGAGACCCTCCGCGTCCGGGTTCTCTGCGATAGCACGGAAGTCGGCCACCTGTGCCAACGGCACACACTCGGGGGCCTCCTGGCGCATGTATTTGAAGAGGCCCTTGTAGACCGACTGCAAGTTACGCTTCTGGGTGAGCCACTTTGAGGAGCCCACGTTCCTGTCAAGCTCGGAGGTGTCGTAGGTCGGGTCGAGGTCATGGAGCATCTGCGAGAGGAGGATACCGTCTGCGAGGTCGCCCATGGTCTCGGCGGGATCATGGCCATCGACAGGGAAGTTGTTGACCCATTTTAACAGCGCGACCTGCGCGGCTGGACTGAATGGCATGTTTGCTGTGGTTGTCGTGGTGTGCACTAAGATCAAAACGTAATATCGAAACTTGAGGCTGAAGCTCACAGGATGCGGGTACGAGCAACAGGCACACTGGAGCGGGTAGGTAAGTACTTAAGTGAGTAGGTTGCGGGAAGGGCAAGTGCGTTGTGTGTGTGGTGCCGTGCCGTGCCGTATCGTGTCGTGTCGTGTTGTTTCGTGTCGGTGAAGAAGTCGCAGCCCAGCAAGGGAAGAAAAGGCACGGATGTTTCAACAAAGCAACCAACGTAAAGGAAAACTGGAGTTCAAGCCCGGCAATATGCAAGCTTCAGAAAGGCAAATCAGTAGGTGAAGGGATGGGGGTATTGCAGAACTGGTCACGAACAGATTGGTATCCAGACAGCAGGAGGAGTCGACTGCAGCTTTATTTAATCAAGTCAGCCAGACCTCAGATACAATTAGTTGACTGGTATCATCGAGAGTGGATTCCCTTTCGAGGGGCACACAAACGGCATGGACAAGGCCCCTGGTCGACCCTTTCCCGAAGCTCTGGGTCCCGCCCTCGTGTCTTTCGAGTCCAATTGTTCAAGTCAACAAAGTTTTGATTGTTCTCTTGCCGTGTCTTGTCTGTCATCTTGTTTGTGCCCACAAGCAGAGTTGCGTCTACATTGTTGATGGGCCTTGTTTAGTGGCCGTTGTCCGTTTGTTTCGCCTCAAAGGCAATTGTCCGTCCATCACGCTCAAGGGGTTTGCATTATTGCTGGGAGGTTCCCTGAAGTTCAATGGGCCATAAAACGATCAAGGTGGGTTACCAGGTCTCACTCACTATGTAGTGTGTAGTGTGTAGTGTGTAGTACAGTAATATACCTACAGTATATACATGTCATACCTAGGTACTATGGTACATAGTAAAATAGGGGCCAAGAGCTTGTCTGCCTCGTGCGGGAGATCCGAGTGCAGAGCATGAAAAGAGAAGCTCTGGCCTCTCACCAAAACACCCCAACTCAACACTGCGAATCTGCGGATCTGGGAACCTGGGAACCCGGGAACCCGACACTGCGTGCCTCATCGAGATTACTGGGTTTGGCTTAGCGACAACCGATATGCCACGCGGGCGTTTTCGCAGGGGTCCCGAGTTTCAATGGCTCCGGCCCTGCGTTGGCTTGGTACCGTAATATTATACACAGTACTACCTACCTAGGTATGCTTATTAGCACTTCTGACATGCTTACCTATCTCAGTACTCAACCTGAGGATCCGGCAGTCCCCTTGCCGTGCCATGTGGTCTGCAAGGCCTGGCTATTAGGCACTTACGGATGACAGATCCGTATATTGTTGATGGCAATTTAGCCCTGCATGAAATGAAATGGCGCTGTCGCTCGCCCGCCACACCGGGTTTTCTGAGATGTGAGAGTCCAGCACGAGTACCCCGTCCAGCACCCTTCCTTAAAGCTTGGCCCGAGCATGGCAACTGTCCCGCCAGGAGAACGGAAACCATTTGTTTTCCGACAACAAAGATGACAAGGCAGTACCCAATGATTGTCGCCATCCCGTTCCGCTCCCCGCGGGATGGGGTGAGCGGGTGTTTCACCAGAAAAATCGAATGCGCGCGGAGCTCCACATATTCGCTTTGACTTCGAGTCGTTTCTCCATTCAGGTGCTGCCAGGTCAGTCAGCTGCCTCGCTGCCAGCGTCCGAGCCAAAGCAATGTGGTAGCCGAGATGAACCGCGTTCAAGGATGTCCTATACATAGAGCAGAGCCTTACACACCAAGCTGCCCAGGTACCGTACTTCGACACAATGAAGAGGTGGCTGGTAGTCGAACATCTTTCCGACCTGGTATGGCATTGTGGCCGACCCTTGTCGGCCAGGTATGACTTACATACGACTAGGCAAGAATAGGTACGTTCCGTGGGTCTAACTAGACCTGGGCCTGAAACTCGGTCATATACTCGAGTCTTGACTGATGGCAAGCCCCTCCTTGTTATGACCTTGCCGTTTACTCTGGTGCGTTTTCTCCCGGGCCGCCCATGCAGGGGCCTGTACCGGGATGAGCACCAAGGACGACCGAGCTCGCCGGCACGATCTCTGCAAGACTTCCAAGGTTGTCAAAAACGAATGCTCATTTCCTGTTATGGTATCTTAACGCCGTAACCTTCAAATACCCGTTGGGGCGTGGTGAATGCAGACCTCCCTGTCCTTAAAGGAGCGAAAGGAGCAGTTCATCTGTGACATCCAAACTTCTATTCCCATGACCCAAACCCACGAACGCCATCTAAAAGACCACACATAAGTGCAACACAGAACCAGTATGCTAGACCCTCAACCCTTCACAATGTCTGGTTACACGTATTCCTTATTGATATTGGCAACCTTGTCCTCCTCGACCGTTGCGCCGGTGCTCTGGGCCCAGATTTGGAGGTCTTGGAAGACACCCTCGCCGGCGCTTGCAGCAAAGCCCCTGAACAAGACATTGTTAGTGAAACCAGCTCTCCTCACAAACACTTCTCCATCCCAGAGGTCTTACTTGATGAGGGTGTACTCGTGCGTGATGAAACCCTTGGCATCGACGATCTTCTGCTTGGCTTCCTGGACGACGCTGTCTGCGGTATTCTTGGGGAACGACATCAGGAAAGACTTCTGCGCCTCGACGGCGAAGACGCCGCTGACGATGGAGAGGGCCGGGACGAGGTATGCAATCAACTTCATTGTGTCGGCTTGGTGTTGTGGTGCTGGGAGGATGACCTGAGTTGGGATCAATCAATCAGGAGATAATGCGCAGATGCGGTGACGTCGTCTTGAACGATCGGTGTGTTCTGCCGAGGTACTTAGGCAAGTCCGGAAACACAGATAGATGTCTTGAGTGCTGGATGCGCTTGTATGTTGACCAGTATGCCTCCTGCAAACTCAAAGATTTAGAGGTAATGTGTGTGTTTGTGTGTGTGTTCTTAAAGTTTAAGATAATGCTTCTAAGATGGGACGACGTTGCTGGTTGGTCTTATCCATATAGTAAGCATCAAGGGCGTTGGCCCGGTCCGTGCCCAGAGCCTGATCTGCAACCAACCGTTCTTTGACATGTGCCTTGTGACGTGCCAAGTCGCTAACCTAACACGGAAGGCCTGTCATGTGCCATACTGAATCCTTAATTGACAAATATGTACAACTTCAACGCCATCCAGGTGTTCCGATGGGAATCCATTGGTAGCCAATCACCATTGTAAATAGTGATGAGGAATTTTATAGTATGTGGTGTTGAGTGACAGGAGAGCCGGTAGTTAATCTCGCACATCAACAGCACATCCTGCGGTCGAATCTCCGGTGCGGTCTTGCAGAGGCTGATCAACCGGAAAAGAGACGACGACAAGATTATGTCGAAATTGGGTGACCTCTTGGATATTGAACGTCAGAGCTGGCCAGGGCAAGCCCATCCTCACTGTGAACAAAGACAGTATTGTCACGCCACAGTATTCTTGAGTCAGCATCTCCTGTCAGCCATGACGTCCGCGATGTGCCGCAATACTGCGACGCAATGCACAACTTGGTATGAGAACGCACAACCTTGGGAAGCCCCTTTCGTGATGCAAATAATGTCTTGCATAGTAACACCAAAAGTATGGACTTGCAGCAATCATTTGTGAACAGACCGTTATATAGTCACGGGCCTTGTGCCTCATTTCAAAATGTACCACCGTGACGCCATAGCAACGCAGATGTTCCCAAAACGCCAAGCTCTCCCAAGGATGACCAGATACCTAATTAAGTAGGTAGGTAGGCCTTATGGTCTCGCACTCGATGGCACGCTTTCCTCTCCCCAAACATCTTTGCTTTCTTGCTCGACTGCGCGCATTGCCGTGGCTACGTTGTCGAGCTTTGCGACAACATCCAGTACCCCTTGATTGACACGCTCAAAATATCGATCGTTGGCTTCCCTCCGCCTCCTTGCATACTTGATGTCATTCTCCGTCTCCTCTTCAAGCTTCTGCCCCAATCTTTCTGTACCGACACCAACACTTCCGCGCCGTAGACTTGCAGCACCACTCTCCGAGGCTGCTCCTGGCACAGCAGATGTCTCCATGGCCTCATCCGCCTCGCTCCGCGCCCAGGCCTGCGCAAGAGCGATCTGTGCTGCTCGCAGCTCTGCGAGTTTTCGGTCGTGATCAGGCCCGAATACCCTTGTGCCACCGCTGGCAGAAAGCTCGACCTCTTCCAAGGTCGCCTGCATCTCAGCCCATAGCGCATCGGTCCTGTCAGTGGCCCTGGTAGATTCCCTTCTCGTAGTCTGGATCGGTGGGAGGTTTAGCCCGCTAGCGCCCAGCGCACCTGACCCAGAGCCTCCGGCCGGCCGTCGGGAGGTTGTCGCGGCCTGACCGGAGTTCCGGGAAGAGCGGGTCTCCATTGATTCTGACAAAGTCGATAGCGCCGCAGCTAAGGGGTCGTGGGCAAATAGACCTGGGGAGCGCGGCTGAATCTGAGAGGTAGATGGGAGACCGGTGAGGACAGGCTTGGAGCCAGGAACAGCATTTGGCAAAGACGCATCAGAAGCGGTTGGTGAAGGTGAAGGGTGCAGAAAGAGGGATGGCGGCGGGTCCCTTTGCGGCCTTGTCTTCTGCTCTGGTTGAGACATGGTATCCTCGTCTTACTCATCCACGCGTACCCGAAACACGTACGCAATGCGTAGTAATGAGCCGTGCCGCGTCCTTCGCTCGAGTTCGGTTGTGGCCGGCGATGTGTACAGATTAGGTACTTACAGCCACCCTCCCAAGGTGAAAGTCAACTAAGGGACTGAGAAGCACAAGCGGTGTTGATATGTGTTGGAGCAATACAACGTGAGAAAAGAAATCGACCCCCCGCTATTTTGATTATAGGGAAATGGTCACCACCACGGACTCCAGGGCAAAATACAAATCAAAACCAAGTCGCTCTCAAGTTACGCCAAGTCAGTGAAGGCCAATTGTGTCATGTCGTAAAGGAGAAGCCAGCATCAGCACAGGGATCCGGGGGGCGGGAGGCAGTGCGTATAGTCGTTAATGTCACCATGCGGGTAGTGCTTCTGGAGTGGCCGGCAATATGAAAATCCTTCTCCGATCTTTTTGCGCGTGGCCCGAGCGCCACTTCCTTCCCCAAACGAGAGGCGCACATTTTTCGTTTTGCATGACCGCTGAGAGCAGTCCATCTGGAGCACTTCCACGACAACCACCCACCCCACATCACCCAATTTCGAGCGATCAAGCCATAATCGGTGAGTAGATGCTGTCTGTCCCATCTCGATTGCCTGAAACCAAGCACAACATACATCACGAACGAACTCGACACCTGCACGTGGCGACAGTCAACAGGCGACAACGGCGCTGCACGAGGCACGCCGTTTGCACGATCCACCCACCGAACATCGAATCTCAACTTCCGACAAGTACACGAGACTGACTTATTTTTTTGCACTCAATAGCCATTCAAGATGGGAAAGGGAAAGCCTAGAGGTCTCAACGCCGCGCGCAAGCTGCGCAACAACCGCCGCGAGCAGCGATGGTCTGATCTGCAGTACAAGAAGCGTGCCCTGGGCACTGCCTTCAAGTCCTCGCCCTTCGGTGGCTCTTCCCACGCCAAGGGAATCGTCCTCGAGAAGGTCGGTGTTGAGGCCAAGCAGCCCAACTCCGCTATCCGAAAGTGTGTCCGTGTTCAGTTGATCAAGAACGGCAAGAAGGTCACTGCTTTCGGTACGAACAATCCCACCTCGCGCAGTCACGTCCTACCACATATCGAGGAAACTCTGGATATCGAAATAGGATGGTTATTTCGGGGTCAAATCAGCTGACATGTGACGAATTTTCTAGTCCCCAACGACGGTTGCTTGAACTTCGTCGACGAGAACGACGAGGTCCTCCTCGCTGGATTCGGTCGTAAGGGCAAGGCCAAGGGTGATATCCCCGGTGTGCGATTCAAGGTCGTCAAGGTCTCCGGTGTCGGTCTGCTGGCTCTGTGGAAGGAGAAGAAGGAGAAGCCCCGTTCTTAAACAGATTTGCGAGAATGGAAATGGAAAAGGGATGCTTTCGGGTTCGGCGTCATCTGTGTTTGCTCTCATCGGCATCAATCATCAGGCAAAGGGGGTTCTGATATTTCCATGGTAGACATGGTCGACGAATGAAAAGACCATTACGCCACAAGAGAACACGATCAAGCAACGCGGAGGTCCCGTTATGAAGAGAGCAAGGACGGCCAGTGATAAATCTCGAACGGGGGGCTCAAACACGGTTGTTCAGCTTCATTGAGAAGTCTACATGATTGTACACGATGGCTATTGCTACTGCTGAGCCTCTTCAGCTTGTTCTTTAGTCGTGTATCTGAGAGCATAGTCCACAGCCAATCCAGCACTAATGACCCCACCAGTCAACCATGCTCCATTTACAAACCACCACCAGCAGTCCTTCACGCTCTGGAGATTGACCCTCTTGATCATGATGCCCAGAGTCACGATGGCCCCTCCACAGCTTCCAATGAAGAATGCCGGTCCCGCGCCTGCGGCCACACCAGCAGCCGCCAGGAGCCCGACTTGTACGGCACCAAGTCCCACCAGAAACCTTTTAGATTGATCATGCGCCAAAGCGACACTCTTGATGCCGGCCTTGACATCGTCCTTGATATCCATATGCGCGTAGATGCAATCATATAGGATTGTCCAGGCAACATTGGAGGAATATATTAGAGCGGCGGCTGTTAGGGCCGGCGTGTTGGAGAGCAGGTCGACCCCCATAGCTGGGAAGGCCACGATAGCGCCCCACGAGAAGGTCAAACCCAGGACAAATTGCGGGTAGTATGTCACCCTCTTCATGAGAGGGTATGAAGCCACAAACAGCAGGCTGGGCGTGGCGTAGAAGAAACACTCGAGCGGAAACTGGAGCAAGACGGCCAGTCCCGCAAGGAGCTGGGCCCCCGTGAAGACCACTCCCTGGAACGGCGTGACGGCACCCCTCGCGATGGGCCGCAGTCTCGTCCGCGCGACGTGGGGGTCGAGTTTACGATCCCAGAGGTCGTTGATGGTGCAGCCGGCGCCGCGCATGATCAGGGCGCCGGCGAAGAAGAGCGCCGAGGTCCCGATGACGCTTCCCGGCGTCGCCATGGGGGTCGCCATCGGCGAGGCCATGAGTGTCGAGAAGAGGCATGGGAAGAACAGGTAGTAGGTGCCGGTGGGCTTGTCGAGCCTTATCAGCTCGGCGTAAGGGACCCATGATGATGGCAGAACAGAGAGGATGCCGGTCTTGGGCGGCTCGTATGCCGGCGGTGGTGGTGGTTGTACAGGGGCTATGGATACTGCTTGGGCCGCAGCTGGTGTTCTGGCGACTTCGTTGTGGACGAATGCTCTTGTCGGTTGAGCTTGAATCAGCCAGGGTCTCTGTTCATGGCTGGACTGAGGCCTATGTAATATCGCCCATAAGTGGCTGTAGCGTAAGGAGCCTTGAGGGCGAAGGCAAGGACCGAACACGCCAGATGAGGCTGTCCCTATACGGCCAGCCCGGATGGCGTTCATGGTTTTCTAAAACCTTCCTCTTCACTTGCATGAGATATCAGCTCTGTTCGCGCAAATAAATAGCTCCATATATAATAGCAAGAGATAATACCACCTTTAGTGACTGATCCGTACTTATATTCAAACTTGCAATGTTGCCAGAGCCCGGTGCTCGCCCATCATGTTTGAAGGAGGAAAGGGCTAAACGTCGAGGGTAATGGAAGAGTGTTGCTTACCTCTACATAACCACACACCTAACTCCTTCAAGTATTAAGACAAGCCTGCGTTTATTGTTCCTGTCAAAATCCATGTCATGCTTCCAATCCACGCTCAAGTTCAACCGTACATGGTAGTCTCGCAGCCTCGTGAATTGAAAATTATAGTGGGTCAGCCGCGCCGCTGAGAACGCTAATTGGGTAGTGCGCAGCTAACTTGGCGTGCTCAATTAGGGAGACCTCCCCAGATCTGCAATCGCGTGCGCGTCCAAAGAGCGAGGCCCCTCAGATGTTGTGCATACAGGCATATTATTTACAAGGCTGCCACCTCCCACAAACGAAACATTCCCTCCCTCACCCTGCCCTTCGAGTTAGGCCCGCGTTTCTCGCCAAAATCACGCTACAAAGCTCGCCTTTTCTCGTGTTCTTTTTGGGAAGAGCGCACTGAACATGCACTAAACGGTACTTCGTTCACCGTGGTGTCGTTTGGTCGCATACGATCCGCCATCTTCGATAGTGACGGTCACCGGATTCCTTTACAACCACGCACTCACCCAAGGGCTTCTGATCATCATCTGTCAGGATGCCTAGCATAGCAACACACCCCCAGGCCAAGTTCGACCCGGTTCCACCAGATTTAAATCTGGAGGGACTGGTCGACCGGACCCCCAACTTCGAATGGGTTCAGCGCATCCCAGCCAACAAGATCCGGAAGCTCGAGTTTGAGAAGCTCGTGTGGTACCAGGTTGTCAAGCAAGGAAAACCACTTGTGATCGAGGGCTGGAACAGCAAGCTTCCCAAGTCGCTTTTCAGTGCCCAGTACCTCGAGACTGCATATAACAAGAAGCGTAGGTCTGCCGTGGTCATTCGCATGATCGTATTGATGCTAACAGCCATGCAGAGGAAGAGGTTCGCGACATAAATGCCCACGCTAATATTCCCATGACCATGGGCCACTATCTGCGATCGATGCGACAGCTTACCGACCAATGGACCCCGAACAACTTTCGAGACGAGCGGAGGCAAAGGCTATACATGAAAGACATCGACTGCCCCCCGGAATGGCATGACCATCTTCGCAAGGTCATGCCACCCGGGCTATTCTACTGGAACGAAAATGTGGAGGACCATGGCTCAAAAGACGACGACATATTCATGGAAGAGCATACAGCAGCCCCAGCGGGCGATCTCATGAGTAGCCTTCCCGCCGAGATGCGGGCTCAAAACCTGATGTGTTACATCGGACACGAAGGCACATATACCCCGGCGCATCGCGAGATGTGCGGCTCTCTCGGTCAGAACATCATGGTCGAAGCCTCAGGGAACGAGAATGGGGAGAAGGAGGGCAGCTCGGTCTGGTTCATGACAGAGACCAAAGACAGACAAGTCGTCCGAGAGTACTTTTTGTCTATGCTGGGTCACGATGTTGAGATTGAGAAGCATTTTGCCCAGGTGAATGCTTGGAAGAAGGCGACCTTCCCAGTCTACATCGTAGAGCAAAAACCAGGCGACTTCATCCTCATCCCGCCGTTGGCACCTCATCAGGTTTGGAACCGCGGCACGAGAACCATGAAAGTTGCCTGGAACCGCACGACTGTCGATACTCTTGACTATGCTCTGCATGAAGCACTCCCCCGACAAAGGCTCGTCTGCCGCGACGAACAATATAAGAACAAGGCCATCATCTACTACACTTTACAAAAATACTATCAGCAACTGCGAGATGCAGTAGAATCTCAAATGTCGCTGCTCCTCGGCGAAGAGGTCGGCAGAGATACCGTAAGGCTGACACAACTGAAAAAGGATTTCAAGAAGCTTCTGCAGCTTTTTACGGAAATCCTAGTGGATGAGATGTTTGCGTCCAAGGAAAAGAACGTGGAACTGGTCCCCTATGACTCATGCGTCATCTGTTCCTATTGTCGCTCCAACATCTTCAACAAGTTCCTCACTTGCAAACACTGCGTTCGGGAGCTTATTGGTGGCGATCAGGACACATACGATGTCTGTATGGAATGCTACGCCATGGGCCGATCCTGCCTTTGCGTATCAGGGCTTTCTTGGTGTGAGCAGTGGGACTGGTCCGAGTTGGTGGACAATTATGAGTTATGGCGAGGCATGGTCATTTACAACGATGGTTACGTTGACATGAACCTGTCACCTCCGCCACTCGAGGTTGCCAGATTGAAGATTGGCAGAAAATCCCTGGCTCAAATCTGCCAGGAACAACTCAGGAGACGGCCTTTCAACGACATCTCGAAACCTGACAAAGAGCCTGATCCGGAGCCGTCAGAACCAGATGTTGACGATCAGGGTCGAACCAAGAAGCCAAGAAGGAAGAAGAAGAAGGGTGACACATACAAATGCCACACTTGCTGCCACAAAGACTACACCTACCGACTAGCCTTCTGTTCCAATCCAGGATGCAACCAGGCGTATTGCTTTGGTGTACTCTATCGAGCTTTCGATATGATGCCGCAGGAAGTGCTGCAAGAGGAACGCTGGCAATGCCCGAAGTGCCAAGGAATTTGCAACTGCGGCGCCTGTCGCAGGACGGGCAATACAGACCCGTACGAACCTAAAAACACCTACATTGGACATGACACACGTGCCATTGCAGACGACCGCAGTCAAGAGACTTTGGTGGATTTCCGCGTGCACAATTTGAACTGGCTGCATGCAGCTGGTGATGGAAGCCGCAATCACAACAGCAAACGGATTCAGCGGCTCCGACAGGAAGCCGAGGCCGACAAGGCCAAGGACAACGCGGACGCCGTAGGCGATCTTGAGGATGGCGGCCCGGGCCCCAACCAAGACATGGCGACGCAGCCCCCTGTCACCAATGGATACGAGAATAATGGAGCAATCGACACACCTGCCAACGGGACTGCTGAATACAGCACCGACCAAGCCGCCGTTCAGCCACAGGCGGTCAATAACACCGAAGCCGCAGGTCTTTCCGTGCTTCCTGATCCCAACGGATCCCTCTTCCCAGAGCCTGAAGCTTATCCTGATCCTTCCGCGCTTGGTGTAGAGCGGCGGCTGGGACGGCTTTACTACGAACAAGAAGATGACCCTGACAAGATCTTGTTCAATCCTTACGAGGAACCCACAGAGAGGGACATCTTCGACGAGGAATTTGAAGAATCAGAATGGGTCAAGAAGTCTCTACGTGCAGCCAAGCGCCGAGCTCGCCAGGACGATGATCCGGATTTCGTTGTGGGTAGGCCGCACAAGAAAAAGGCCAGGATCGAAAGAGAACATCCACCAGATGCTCTGCACAATGTCGACCCAGCACTACTCGGGGAGGACACGCCCATGGTCGATGCTCTGTCTGCACCGCCTCAGGGGACAGAACAGCAGGAAGCGCCGGCTGAAGCAGATGGCCATCATGAGCCAGGTGAACAAGATGATAATGATGAAGGGCTAGTCGACAAAGGCCGCCCATTTGACCCTAACGTTCCGACGTTGCGACACTCTAGACCCAAAATTTCCTACGCAGACATGGATGATATCGACGAGTTCAACGACGTATTGCCGATTAAGCCGAAGGTAGTCACGCCGCAGCCTGCTCAAGAGGCGAGCAGAGACCCTATTGACCTCGCTGCGGAAGCAATGCGCGCTATCTCCGGAGGCTCAGAGGCCCAGGATTCGACGCCAGCACCTGTGCGCAAGAGGGGACCAGGCAGACCCCGTAAATCTGATTCGGGCACTCCTCGGTCTGCACCACGAGCTACTTCAAAACCTTCAACCCCACAAGCCGGCGCACCCAAACGGCGCGGTCGTCCACCGCGATCGTCATTGTCTATCAGTGCAGTGGCTATTGACGACGAGCCAGAATCTCCCAAGGACTCAACCATCGAGGAGCTCGAACAGCAACTCGCTAAAGAGCTGGAAGAGGACGAGGCGCCCAGCGAGCCAGCGTCTCGGTCAGTCTCAGTTCAGAAACGACCAAGAGGTCGGCCGCGGAAGAACCCGGCGACGGCGACGACAGTCGAAGAGCCAAGCTCAGGGAGAGCGACTCGCTCGCGTGGAACCTCTGCCGCCGCTGCTCCCGGGCCGTCCAACGAGAAGTTCCTATCTATGGCTGAGCGTATGGCACTCAGAGGCAAGAAAGTCAAGATTGGAAAGAGGAAGAGCAGCCGCGGCGCTGTGGAGAGAGTCCCGAGCAAGAGTAACGAGGCCGAAGATGCCGACGATGCTAATGCCGAGGATGCGGCCCCTGCAGAGGTTTCAACTGCCCCTACAGACGACCAGGCACCGGTAGATCGAGATTCGGATGTGCAGGAAGAGGTTGACGTGCCGATGGATAATGCTCCTGAGTATTTTGATGATGCTAGTGAGCACATATCGCCGGGGCCGGCAAGCGTCGCTCCCGAACCCAAGGCCTTGAGTGTTGCCTCGCGGTCAAGGGACTCAAGTGTACGCGTCTCTTCAAAGGAGTCGAGCCATGCTCCAGTCGAACCTGAACCTACGTACGACACAATGGAGCCATCCCCGCCCCCGCCGCTGCCCAAGCCGGCGGGGCCAACGATCGTGAGGCTTGGCGACTCGGATGGGGAAGATGAGGAGAATGTCGGAGGGCCAACCGTTGTCAGACTTGGCGACTTTGACGACGACGGATACAGCTACTACAGCGGCGACGGCGGCAGCGATCGTGAATCGGTGTCTGGTTCTGGTTCTGGTTCTGGTTCTGATTCAAAGTCTGGCTCTAATTCTGGCTCACGCGCAGGGTCTGCCGACGATGACGATGAAGATGAGGATGAGGACGATGACATTCCTGCGCGACCGAGCACCACAGGCAAGCCAGCTCTGAGAGGACGATTGGCTATGAGGGGAACAGGTAGGGGAGGGGGAAGGGGTCGGGGAGGTGGACGTGGCCGGGGTAGGGGCCGTCCTAGGGGTTCCGGGAGGATTTGAGTGATGCCTTGAAAGAAACGCGATTTCGTGATGTGCCTTCCCCCCACCCCCAAAGGAAAACACTAAGATCTCAAACCAGTGTCTAGTTGGTCAATGGTTGCTTTATACCCACCCCGCCGGGGGCGCGAACGAGTTCTACCACGCGCGTTGCGAATGATGCGGGAACGGGACACGAAGCGGATTGGTTTGCAGGTAGTTGAGTAACTCAAAAAAAATCACATTCAGTGCAAAGACTTTATCAATGCTAGGTTGTCTATCGGTCCAGATGCCATTGACGCATATTCCCGGAATAACCACCGCCTACCACTCCCAAGAACGCCGGGAGTGCAAAAATCAAACCACCCTACTCGGGACTATCGCCTGCTTTTTTCAACTTTGGAGTCTTCCTGTTAGCACTACCGTCCCACACAGCTACTTCTCCCACATGGTGTCGGTAAAGGTCTCTCGAAATTCCCCGTTGGCAATGTCTCATCCATGGTGGTGCGCCGCGCGTTGGCATGTCGTTATGGCGAGGTATGTGTGCGTGCCGTTGTGTCCCAGAGGGTTGAACAAGAAGAAGAAGGAAGATAAGAGGTAGCCGAGGATCTTACATGGGGTCGGAAGCGGAGGTGCCCTTCTTGGCCTTGTCCTCGGCGTGGGTCTTGGTGCGCTCCTGCAGCTTGGAGATGTCCTCGTGGCCGGCGCGGTCGGCCTTGATGGCCTCCTCGCCGTCCGAGGCGAGCTCGGGCTTCCAGTGGCCCTTGCCGGACTTTTGCTTGGAGAGGGAGTCCTGCTTGTGCTTGTCGTAGTCGTGGTTGTCTGCTGTTGGTTTGTGGGAGCTGGGCGTTAGCCTGGCTGTGTCTCCTTTGGTGGGGGTGTGGAAGGCGCGGGGGTGAGGAGGGTTTTGGGAGACGGAAGGAGAGAGAAAGAGAGAGAAGACGTACCGTCTGAGGACTCCTTGATGCGGTTCACTGAGGACACGGCGAAGCTCCTCCGGAGGAGAGGGCTGGCGGCGGCGGTGGTGGTGGTGATTGGTCGCAGGGCTGCGGCCGAGCGGATGGAGAGTCTGGAAGCCATGGTTGTGGTTGTGGTTATGTGGTTGGGAAAGTATATGGGTGTGTGGGTGGATAAGACGGGTGATGTCTTGTGTGTGTATAAGTGAGAGTGAGGGCGAGTTGTTGCGTGAGGATTGCCTTGAGATCCAATTGATTTGTTTTAGAAAGGTTTTGTTTGTAGTTAAATATTGGAGGAAAAAAGAATTAGGACGATGACATGTCAAGCTAGATTACTTAGTAGTCACACACACAGAGAGAGAAGAGTAGACCTCGGATGGGTGGTGTTCGGGCAAGGGGGAGTTGAAAGAGCGTGGAGAGCTACACAGTAAGGGAGCTCCTGTTGTGTGATGTCATGATTGCAAGCTTGGGGACTTGATGATGATGGGGGCTCCATTATTGGAGCTCGAGGAGGCAGGGTTACAGCTGACAATCCCGGCATTTCTAGTGGCTGCATCTGCCACATTGCGCTCCTGAACCTGGGGATTGACTGGGGATCGCTGGGGAGATCAGCCATTGCGAACAGTCCACTGTATAATCAAGTCGGCTCGTTCCAAGGAAGAAGAAATCTCTGCTCTGTATTGCGTCTTCATGTCGTGGTTGTGCCAAACCTCAGTCCGTCCCAGGATCCAGGGTTCATCAGCAGAACAGGTTGGGGGGGGGGGGGGGTGCAGCTGGCCAGACGTCGCTCAGGGGAGGAAAGAAGAGCCGCAAAGTATATTTCAACGACACATCACACGTCACCGGTACTCTTTCTTCTCAGCCCACAATGTTTCACGCCTCAATTGCATTGCAAATTGCATGTCCCTATGAAGCCACCATCGTCTCTGATTCTTGTCTTTCATTGCTCGTATCGTGGGTAGCAAGCAATAGACCTGGTCTTGGGTGCAATCCAAATTGCTTGTCCGTTTCACTCAGTCCCCACGCAAGAGATAATCGCGTTTTTCTCCGCCGAAGTCAGCGAACGTGTCCGTCTCATCAGGTGTCTCGCCCTTGAACATTCCTTTCGTTACCAGACGCAGGAACTCTTCCGGCAGTTCATCCACGGAATTGTCGATGCCAACTTCCGGCTGGTCTCTTGCAGTGATGCAGGTGTCGTAAATAAACCACCTGGAGAGTAGCCTGTGCAAATGGGAATCGGGAATACTGGCAAGGAACTGCTCAAGGATGTTCCGGCTGATGGCTACCTCACACCATAACAGCCCGGTCATGTCGTAAAGCGCGGATATGATGTGGTCCTGGAGGCCGTCGATCAGATATTTATGTGCGAGGATGTAATACCGAATCAATTGAGTGCCATCACAATCGCGGAAGAGCTCGGTGAAGGCCTCAATATTACCAGTGCGGTAGCTACCATACAACCACTTCAAAAAGACATCAAATGCGTCGGGATCATCTTCGGGAAGCTCGAGGTATCTGGTCTGCGTCTCCTGGAAACCGTTGGTGAAGACTCTGTTGAAGAACCGCCCTGCCTCACGCTTGGCCAGGACTTGCTCGTGCACAAAGTACTGGATCTTGTTGGCACCAACAGCGATGGTAACGACTGGGGAGTTGAAAACAGAGTCGCTTTGAATCGCAGTTAGTATGGGTAACCAGACTGCAGGCTATCCCCACAGGACAGGTGCGAAAGGTGGAGGGAAAGGGGGGGGGGTGGCGACTGGTGTCAAGCCCATGGCCAGTACGGGTGAACTACGATTGGGGGTCGATTTGACTTACTTGCCCATCTCTGGCTTGGTAGCCTGGGTGTCGCTCATCTTGTCCTTGGGTTGGTCGACGATGTAGGTTGGCTGGAAGTTTGGTCTTCTGCAGCTGTCAAGTCGTCAAGCTTCCTCTTTCGCGGCGGCATACGGGTCTTGGCTGCTGCATTCGATGTTGTTGGTATCTTAAAGAAGAACAGGAACGAAAAGTCAAGAAAGAGAGCAGTAGGTCAGTTAAGTATTCGGTAGGTTTGGTGGTAAAGGAGGAGTTCAAAAGGGGAAGGTATCTCCACCCTGGCAGGTGCTCTCCCTCCAGCTTAAGTTTTTAAGTGTGAAAGGTGTCGCCAGTCAACCTTTAAGGGGATTCCAACACCTCAGCAACATGGAAGGTACTATTTGGGTCTTCTCAATATGGGTTAATGCCGACGGCTGTGTCATTGGGTTGTAACCTGTGCCATTTGATAGGTTCTGGCCTCTGCTTCTCAGCTCTCCTCATCGAGGCATTCCTTGGGAATTTCAAAACACAGACATGTTACACTGCCCAAGTACTTTCAGTCTCCGATAGTTTCTCTCCAGGTGCATCAAGATCGCATTTGCCTTTTCCGTTTCCCAGTTCCGCGTTGGGATGGGCATCGGCGCTCCAGTGCTGACGGGCCATTCTCCTTGTCCCAAAGCCTTCCTCCACGGCTCTCATACCACATCTCGATGAACCCAGCTACTCTGAAGTCAGTGCCTCAGGATCACGAGTGCTCCTGATGAAACTCATGCTCGGTACCCACGACATCCTCAAAACGGTCGCGACACCCCAGAGTCTTCGCGTTCAGGATTATCTCGACGATGGAACGGCAAACCTTATCTGGCACAGCGCGCAGGAAGTCCTTGACCTGGGCTCTCGTGTTGGGGGACCTACGAAGCTCGCGAAGCTCGCGGAACACATCGCCATCAGAAATAGGGCCTTCGTTGTTGTAAATATGAGCTGGAGTCGGTTGAAGCATGGAGTAGGCCATGACTCGGACGACAAGTCTGTAGAGGTGGGAAGACTCAGGTACGTCAGCAGCAAAGCACTCGATGGCTTTCTTGTCGCTGCCAATATCGGACCAAACGCTCCATTCTCCTCCCAGCTCAAAAAACAGGTGGGACATGATGGTGTCCTGGATGCCGTACACGAGGTGGTTGTGCGCAACAATGTACAGTCTGAAGAGCGTGATCATCTTGAGAGGAGCGACGACGTCAACGAAACCGTCGAAGCCGGCATGGACGGCATAAACCCACTTCACGAGTATTTCGAAAACCTGAGGGTCCACATCAGGAAGCTCCAGCTCCGGGTATCCAGTAACGGTATCAATCCAGCTGTTGTTGCAAGCCGTGTCGAAGTGACTGTTCTTGGCTACTTGGGAGAGGACTTGCTCGTGAATGTAGAATTTGGTTTTGTCAGGGCCCACGGCAATGATGACTTGTCTTCCACCGAAGGAGGAAGTGCTGTAAAAACCAATCAATATGCCGGAGCCGAAATGCGCAACAAGGAGGCTGTACTCACTCGGTGGTAGTCAAGGGAGATTTGACGTCGCCCTCTTCGGCCTTGTTCTCGGACAGCGATGCTGGGACGTCCATCTTCTGTCGAGTCGGGAATTGTGGTTTTGTATCGGAGCCGTCGATCTGGCCAAGCTTTCTCTTCCTATTTCCTGGCATCTCTTTGGCAGCAGTGGAGGAAGGTTGACATGTAAGTTGGGATCAGAGCGTGAGTGTGACTGCCCAGGTGGTGTCAATATACTTGACACTGGGGATCAGGAATAAAATTGGAGGCAAAGATACCTACCTACCTCAGGGTACTTGAGTATCTTAAGTACTTGGTTTGGAAGTAAGTGTGGTGGTCGGGGGCCTCTAATATGTCCTCTATTTCAAAACTTAGCTATTGTACTTGAACTTTACCGTCAAGCATCTAGGAATGGCCTTTTACCACTTTCTAGGTAAGTACCTACAGGCACCTACAGGCGCCTACTCGAGCACGGTACTTACTTACTTATGTAGGTACTTAGTTCTCATGCCAGTAAATTGAGGCCGGCCAGTGGCAACACCACGCCTCGTGCGAGAGACCTCAGCGTTCTATGTCAGTACCTAGGTACCACTCATTCTTGGTGATTGAGGTTTCCTTTCTATTCTTTGTGTACGCAAATCCACCCACAGAAGAGATTATCACTACTTTCAATAATGTCGTTTTGGCGTTCGCATCCCGGTACGGTTGTTTACACATGGGCGGGCGCTTTAGTGATAGGGAAGTGGTGAGGCACGGTGTCAGTGCCAAAAGAGATGTCCGATGATACTAAAATGAGGACTTCGCCTCTTTGAAGCTAGATGGAAATCAATTATCCGTGGAACACTGCTCCGTCTTCTTGCAAACATGAAGGGAGCAACACGGTTTGGTCACCATCTTCACACGCTCGCCCATCTTCAACTTCCAGGCCGCCAGATCAGCAGACATCTCGTGGCCGATCTCACCGTCTGCAACCAAGATATCGCCCCAGGCGGTGCTGCCGATTGGTTCCCCGAAAGAAGTTCACACAGAAAATGGTCCCGAAGGAGCGAGCTCGTCTTGGAGGCCAGAGTTCGTTTTCTGGTAAATAAACTTGATAGCCAAGACGTTGGGAACGTGAAAGTGCGTAATGGTCGTAAAAATGTCCGAAACCTCATGTTTCAAGCCTCCGATGAAGTGCTTGCACGAAAAGTTGTAAAGGTAGAGATAGTCCCGAATAGTGCCATCTGGTGGAGACCAGTTGACAGCACGCACTCGGTATGGTGCGAGTCGTCAGGGACATGCAAGGGCTGCGGATGAAACCATTATGTGCTTGCCTGTCAGCATATTGAGGAGGGTGTTTGAAAATAGAGTAAGCAACCAAGATGTCCCAGCGACGCAAGAAGATCGCTCCAGATCCAAAACTGTCCACACCCACAAAAACCTCGAAGGTATGGGAGATCACCATCCCGTGCTCTTACGGACACCACCGCGGATTGACGCCCTAGAACTTCGGATGGAGGAAAGGAGGTTCTCATGTACCACGCACCGCCGCAGAAGAAGCGTCGTTTCCACGTGATTTATCACGATCCTGTGGGACAAGGGGTCACCGTCGAGAATGAAGCTTCATCACCAGTTTTGGCGTGGTTCCTAGCAGCGTCATTGCTTCCAGAGAGGCCCATCTTGACAATCGTACGGCATGAGGACTGGTAGATAATTCGAGAGAGGCAGGCGCAGGCCATCTCTACGCACCAGTGTCTCTCAGTGCTGCCTACCTGGTCGGTGTGATTAAGCTGGGCAAGTTCAGCAATAAATAATGCGACGTATGACCATGCGACATACCAGACCATGCCAGCCATCGCAGTCGACACGCTCAACAAGACGATGAGGTAGGTCTGCTTCCTGGTAAAACCTTTAACATTGCCCTCCGAGCAGACTCCTGACCATCGCTTCTCCAAAGTTTTAAATACGGTGCGGAGGTGCCTTTCAGTGAAGACCTATCCTTCATTCTCGAACCTCGCCGTACCTCCGAGTCCGCCACACCTGTGACAAGAAGCCTTATATCGGGTTGAGCCACATGAAAACCAGGACACCTCCTCAGTAACGTTTGTACCCAGGAAGCAAACGCCATCCAAGCATAGATTAGAGGGCGCAAGAAGAAGAAAAGAGGCAGCGGCGGTTCCTGTCCCGTACCAAACGCCCGCTCACAATGCCAAAACCAAAAACCACATCCTATAGAACAGTCCTGCTGGCTCGCCTGTAAAAAGCGCATCAAAAGTCAATCTCCAAGGTATGAAACCAAACTAGAAGTTTTAGAAGAGTATAACGCACGCCTCGCTCCTGTCGTGCCTGTGGTAGGCGCACTTGTCGGCGACCGCCCTCGAGGGGGCGTTCCCGCCGGCGATCCAGCTGTAGGACGCAATCTCGCTCACGATGTCGAAGCCCAGGTCCGGCGTCTCGTTCAGGTTGTGCTGCCTCCCCTTGAACAGGCCCAGCGTGAGGCGCTCCCTCAGCAGCTTGCGCATGCCCGAGCCCGGCATGGTGTTCTCGTAGATGTATTGCACTGGCGGGGGTCAATGTTAGCACCACTTTCAAAGGTCTCGAACGTTTTCATGCTTCTCTTTCTGCCCCTTTATGAGCTGGGCGGCGGGGTGTGGTGTGGTGTGGTGTGGGAGAATGATGGGGTTTTGTTCCGTACCGTCCTTGATATCCGGGCGTCTCATGCCCACCCCGTAATAAGCGTGGGCTATATCCACACAGGCGTTCTCGAGGTCCTCGATGAGCAGCTTCGAGGCAAGCACGTAGAGGTTCAGGGCCTCGTGGATGCAGGCGGCGGCCCCGTTGGAGACGTGCCGGAAGAGGAGGTTGGCGATGGTGGCCGGGCTCGTGACGGCCTGGGGCACGAGGGTGCGCATGTACAGCCACCGGACGAAGAGCTCAAACGCCTGGGGGTCGTCCTCGGGCATGGTGATCTTGCCCTCGACCGACTCCTTGAAGCCGCTGTTGAAGGCGGACCTGAAGAAGTCGGACACGCCCGAGAGGAGGTTCTCGTGCAGGCACCACTTCATCTCGTGCGGGCCGACGAGCACCGTCACGACTCGGTCCGAGAACAGCCTGCGGGTTCACGGGGGATAATCAGTCAGTCTGCTTGAACGTGCCCGCGCCGTCCGCCCGACACTCCCATGGCTCATGTCAGGAAGAAGGCCGGGCCGGACGGCGGAGCAGGAGCGCCACGTACCTGTCGACCTGCGGCATCTCGTATCTCTGCAGGACACCGTCAACACTGCTGGCAGCACCGGCCACCGAACCCGTCGTTTCGACCGTCCCCGCTGTGCCGCCAAACACGCTGGCGGCGCCGTCACTGGCACTGGCACTGGCACTGGCACCGACCGCAGCAGCAGTGTTAGAACCCTCCGGGAATTTACCGGTCATCCCTGTTTGTATTGTGATGCACCCGGTCAGTCAGCCATACACACGCACCCCTGTAGAGAGGAGCTTGGCGGTGCTTGCAATGAGTTCATTCGCCCAAGTACTGAATACCAAGGTACCTAAGTATGTAGTTTACGTACATACACAGTAGGAACCAGTGGATAGTGCACTCACGTGCCTGACGTCCCAGCGAAGCCTCCACGCGGGGGACGGCAGGCACGCGAGAAGGAAGGAGGTTTGGGGCGGGGGGGGGCATGTTTACTTCGCTTGTGTGGCGGCCCGTGCCGCTCCTCGAGGCCGTCGTCACCAACACGCTGCTTGAACGCGTTGCGGGTCGAGCTCATCTCGTACGGAGGAGAGAAGGAGTGTGGTCAGGGGTGGAGGGGGAGGAGATACGACAGAGAAGGTCGGTGAGGCCCTGTGTCCTTGCGCAGGACAGCAGATTGAGCTTGTGCTTCAGGGTTCTCTTCAGCCTCCAAGTAGATACTGGCGAGAGCTGTTGATAGTATCCATTAAGACACAGTCCCTACGTACCTTTAAGTAGTAACGCTCTGGAGCACTGTAGGTTCCCGGGTGGTTTGAGAGCATCAGAGGTAGACAGCAGATAAGATTGGGAGTCAGCTTATGTAGCACCACCCACCACTGGGCAGGTGTGTACCACACACCAATACAGTAGTACATCTACGCCTCTCACGTGGCCGGAGTGGTTGAGATTGGAGCCATGGCTGCTGCATAGCAAGCACTTACAAGTTTCTCATAAGACACGCCTATAGATGCATAGCATATTTGAGCATTGTCACTGAGAGTCTGGCCGTGGAATAGAGCCAGCAGATTGATCAGAAAACAGGCTTTTGAATTGCCCCTTTTTTTGAATTCAGAAGATTGATATCTTTGAGCAGCACACACTCCAATTCCGGGTATAATACCCCTTGAACACCCCCAAAACGCTCCAGCCAAACCAGATGCATCAGTATCGCCCTCCTTAGACACAAAAACCAGGATTCCACACACCTCGCGTATGCAACCAACTCAAAACCCTGGAAGTAGCCATGGAGAGGAAAAACTCGACAAAAAATAAGCCGGCAGATTATGGGGTAGAGCGCCGCCCATCATACATGAAGTCAAGAGAGACATACAACCCAATAAATAGATGAATAAGAAAGATGAACCAACTCCGCCGTGTCCGTTTGCCCCACCGTTTGCCCAGCTTTGCGTCAAAACTCGCATCGCAATAAACACGTGAAAACCATAGTATCTTTGCCAGCCGCCCGATCCACCCGGGTCTTTGTTTCCGTAAGCCCAAAAAGCATCAAAAACCCCTGACTGGATACGAAGAAACTCCGCTGAGAACTGCCACAACCCCGTTAGGATGATTTGTTCTAAATGTCGAAAAAAGATCTTTTTTTGTGTCTTTGGACGAACGCAAGAGACCCAAGATGAACCGTTTTATCATGCGAAGTCGCCGCTTCTCGTTTGCAGAGTGGAGGTCCGTCCAACTCCTCCGTTGAAACACCGATGCAGAATCGTCATGTCGTCGAATATGCAGGTCCAGAAAACGCCCATTCGAAAATCAAAACAGCCCCCATCTTTCGTAGTCGAAGCACCGCACCGCTCAATTGTAATACAAGCAGAAGCAGAGAGAATGGTATCGACCGAGTTTCCATGTAGCGCCATAGGGAGCGTTGGGCCCCAGCCCTAGAGCGAGGAGCACATGTCGGTAAGGTGTCTTTATACAAGTTAAGAGGGCGTGAGCCCAAATGTCGAATTGTCGAAAAACTCCAGTCGACCGAGGAAGGCATTCCCTGCCTGCCATGTGAAATCAATATCAATTGCCTGCTTGTTCGGTAGTCGGTGCCCGCCAGGATGAGCAGCTGCCTGAAGAAGAGCGTGCAGTGGACCCGCGATCCTCAGTCGCGTTGGTGACAACGGCTGGGACGAAGCCACGTCTCTCCACAGTAGCAGCGAGTCGCATCAGTTTACCAGCGGGTGCGCATGCCTTGCTGCATCCGGACCGAGGGCGAGACCGACGAAGGCGGGGACGGCATTGTCAAGCCTTGACCGTTGGCAGGGTTGATGATGGGGATGGCGTTGCGGGCGCGGGTAGCGGCAGGTTGGTGGAGCTTGGGGTGGGAGTGGTGAGCCTGGAAGGATGGAGGCAAGAAGCCACCATGTGCCGAGTTCATGTACGCCGCCGCAACTTGTTGAGGCTGTTGTGTCGGGGAGCCTGTGGGGGAGTTGCTTGCAAGGGAGGACCGTTCAGAACCGCTGTAAGCCAACTGCACGAGGTCTGTCAGCCAACCATTGCGTACTCGAAAGAACATAGACCGGCCGGGATAGGGTCCAGGTCCAGATCATCTTGGGCATCACTCACGTCACTCTCGGTGACGAGGCCGGGGCAGAACTCCAAGTCATCCTCAAGGTCAAAAGAGCGACCAAGCTCGTACTTCATGCGGAAACTGGAGAGCGCCGCCGACTCGTTCAACTCCTTCATACTTCGCACACCCCGGAATTGTTTGTGAGAGTTGTTTTGCGAGACCGAGAGCCTCGGGCCCCGGCGATTCCGACCACCATGGTGACTGTGGGAGACAGCCGAGGCTGTGGGTGGCGTGGGATGTTGCTGGTGGGGGTTGAAGTGGTAGTAAGAAGCCATTGTTGCTGAGTGTCAGGCCGGTATACTATTCTAGTTGGTCCAATGTGGCAGTGGTCGTTGTGGGTTTTTTGGGGGTTTGAGGCTCAGTTGGGTGAGTGCTGAAAAGGATCGTTGGTTTGTGTGTTGTACGCCGACGTTTTGCAAGACTAAGCCACAAGTCTCTGGAACAGTGAAAAATCAACCGAGAGTGTCTGTTGGACGGCGGTGCAAAGGTAAGATGGTGCGGTAGAATGTGAAGATTGTTTGGGATTATTATGTTGTAATATCGCTTTTGATTGTCGTTTGAGGTCGTCGTTGTTGGATGGTGAAGCATACAGTGGTGAGACGTGAGAAAATGTCGATAGGGTTCGGAGCGGGTTGGTGGTGAATGGTGGTAGAAGTAGAGGGAAGAAGAGGCGGGAAGGGAGGAACGGGCGGACGTCTTTTGTTGGACAGCACACAACCCACAGTGAGAGAGAGAGGGGGGGGGAGACAGAGACAGGAGGGTGGCATGGGCCAGTGGGAAGACGTGGGAGGGGACCGGGGTCTCCAGTGGGTGTGTGTGCGAGTGTGCGTGGGTTGTGGGTTGTGGGTTGTGGGTTGTGTACGTACTGTGCGTACTGTGGGCTGTGTCGGGGCCGGAGTGTTGTTGCTTGGTTGCTTGGTTGGCAGGGGCATGTTTTCCGTACTAGCAGGATGACGAGCAGACGACCAGACGAGAGACAAAACGTCCTACCGTGCTCAAACGGGACATGTACACGGTAGCCCCCTGCCGATGCCGATGCACAGTAGTAAGGATCTCTACGTACGGATCCGTATGTAATCTGTAGTGTAGATCGACCCTCCCAACCATCTCACATAACCACCCATCCATACAGTACATATGGGACAGCCTGGACAGCCATCTGACATCCTTACTATAACTGTATACTCACTTAATGCACATGGATACCTAGGTAGTCCAAAATCTATTCTACCCCTCCAGAGCAGACTTGAGCAGCAGCATTTCCCTGCAGATGCTATGACCCGGTGCCTCCGACACCAAACACAGTACCACGACAGCAGCCGACTTGAAGGGGGGTCGAGATCGTCCAATTGTTGTCGGTTTTCGGGCACAAAGAGGCATGGGTCCAAATCTGGCTGCATCCAATCGACGGACGTTTTCATCGCCGATCACTATGTTTGACCCCAACAGTGAAGCGGTACCCTGTCGTGACTCGTGATGGTGCCCTGTCCAGCCAGCTAGCCCTGCTAGCCAAGTGAGTGTGGCCTCAAGTACCCACGTCTTATTGGCCACCTGGGCAAATCCTCACTTGACGGCGCCCAAGACGGTCAAGCGCTCTTCTAGAACGCCCGCCACCGTCCACACTCGATTCATCGACACCGTGCCACGAGGGAACCTTCTGCCCAATCCTTTTCTGGAGCCCTGCGCATTCACGACATTCCACAACTCTTGTTCGCTGGCCGACATGATGAAACCGTGTGAGAAGGCCGCTGCCGTCACGGCTCATCTTCGTTATTACCAGACAATCACCACATTCCCGCTCGTTCAGCCTTATGATCCCGAACCCGAGTGAATTCTTGTCAACAACAGCCTGTTCGGGCATGGCCGCGAAACATTCCATCCCATCGTTTGCAGCCAGTGACGAGGCCACGGAGCCAAGGGTCAACCGTTACCGTGCCCTGCGCGCCAGACCATGAGGTCGTAGTCGCACAACGCAAGAGAGCATGGCCGAAGTCACAGTGGCGGAAGGGAGTGGCAGCGCAGCAGGGTGCCGCATGTCAATTTGGGGACTTCACGAGATCCCCATCCCTAATTCTAAACTTCTGACAAGATCTCTATAAGCGAGTGAGGCAGTTCATCAAACCATCAAACGAGACCCCCTTCTTTCCCCCCTCACCCCTCTGCCCCTCCCACGGGAGAGAGGGCCTCGACAGTCGTCGTGAAACGTGAGGCCCGGTAGCCGGGTCGGTCAAATGCCCCTTTCGTGTTGGCTGGCCCGGCTGGCCCTGGCCTGGCAGGCTGGCACCGAAAGCACAACCTGCCACCCATCCAGGCCATCCCATACATACATACTGGGGACTCCCCGCCCTGCCCGCCCGCCAGCCCCTCTTCCAACCTCGCCACCTTCCCACAGTGGCAGAGCACAAGACTCGAGAGTGGTCGGCCTGCACCCTGTGCATGAATAGCTCTGAGGCGGTGGCCATTCAGCGGCACTGATCTGCCAGCATGGTTTCAATTGCAGCAGCCCTGTGGCGAACCATGATGGCAAACCCAATGTGGTTGGCCCCTCAGGCCCCTCTGCCCTCTCCTCAGCGCTTCTTCGAGGGTTGAGAAGGAGGGTCCTAAAACCTGGCTCGCTGCACGCCTGCAGGCCTTTCTTGTCTGCTTGTGTGACATGTTCACTCTGGGTTTCTCCGTCTGCGAAACGTGCTGGCTGGCTTTGGCTGCACAAGCCCACAGTGTAGAAGACTGTATCGAATCGCCGGCCCTTTTTCGACGATCCTGCTGAGAGATGGTGTCTTGTCGCTTGTCTCTTTATCGCGATAATGAACGAAACTCTTGCCACCAGTGGGCAACCTTGACGTTATTTCCAAGCCATCCCCTAATGCCGACTGGCGCTTTCGTCCCTGCAGCAGCCTGATTATCTCTTCAGGTCATCACCTCGGCTAATTAGTGCTTGCATCCTCACAGAGCCTCCACTCTTTCAGCCCTCTCAAAACGTCAATGATACCACAATGCGTGGGATGACGAAAGAGGCAAGCTGAAGGGCTATCCTTGAGCTCACTACGGGGATCGCCTACCTCCCATCCCAACTGCCCAGGTGCCCAGAAGCCGTAGAGCCAGGAGGGCCTCTGGCGACGACTCGTCAGCAACCAAGCTTGGTAAACGATGCTGCAGCAGTACTTCGCACACTGGTATATGTCCTTGACATTATACCGTTTCATTCTACTTGTACATAATAGTCCAGGTATGTTTCGAGAGTGGATTGAAGGAGAAGGATGGATTGGTCAATGGGCCATACTGAAGATGCGGGGGCGGGCGATAAATTGATGCTATTTTAAATTTCATCCCTGCCCAGGTCCAGATCTGGATGCCATGGAATCTTCAACAACTCTATCTCGCCCATGGGTTGGATGTTGGACCATTGAACCCTGTTGCAAACCTTCTCTGGGTTCCCAGGATGCAAGCAAGCCAGGACAAGCAAGCAACGGCCGAGGGCGTTTGCTTGAGAAGCACTGCCACACCGCTGCTTGGGGAAAAACCGATCCCTCCGGAGCGAGGTGAAGCCTCTGTCGACATTGCTTCCACACCACCATGCACCTGCTGCGGCAAAGCTGTCCCTTTCGGCCCTCCTGCAGAAAGGCTGTATCACCTGGCATGGGGAAAGCAATTCTACTGGCCCGGCAGTGTAGAAAACAGGCTCGATGAGATCTCCGGGGCTCATCAAGGGCCTGGCTGCCTGACTGCGTGCTTACTTACATAGTACACTAAGTTGCCAGACTACTGCACCACGAGATGGTACAGCGGCAAAAGGAGGGCTTTCACGTTCGAGACCTGGAGAATGCAGGCCCCGAGCATCAGCCACCTCCGGCCCTGCAGCTCGGGAAATTTCACACTTCCCCCTTCCTGTTTATTGTCGTTTCCTTTTTCTTTTTTCGCCCTGCACCAGGCCATCTCGGCAGGGGAAACGTTTCGTGGGGGTTCATGCGTTCCGTGGTTTGCCCGAGATCTCGACTACGGTACCGCTTATTACCACTGTTAGCAGCATGGCAGGAAGCGTCTGTTCCTTTTCGGCCTTTGTTCGGGACGTGGAGTGTCTGGTTGTGGTCTCGAGTGAGCGTAAACGAGATAACCAAACCAGGCACCTGGAGTCTGCCGCCTGTTGATCTCACGGAGCCAGCAAACGTCCCCGGCCTCCAACGGGTTCTTCTTGCTACGGCCGTTTCTCCTCAGCTGCTTGGGGATTACTTGGGTGCTCCTTCATAGATGAATTGCCTCGGGGGTATATCCCAACAACACAGGCCACTGTTGGGGATGACCACCTCCGCCTCCGCCTCCGCCCGGAGCCCCCGTCTCCCGCCAACCAACCACCGTCGAAGTCGCTTCGGCGATGACTGACATGTTTGTATATGCAAGAAGCTCGACCCCCAACAGACCAAGAAGATCCCGATTGAACTGTTGCCAACCCTGTACGCGGGAATGGCCATTAGCTCCCTGCCCCTTCCGCCTTAATCCTCGGGTGTCGGGTCAGGAGCTCACGCAACACAGTCTGATTTGTCGGAGGAGTCGTGAATGATGGGTTGCGAGGGCGTATTGACCACATGCAGGTAGGTGTTCGCTGCATGTAAGAAGCTAGGGCTTGATGATGGAGCCGCCAGGTTCTTCTCCAATCTCCCAGGACCCCTCAGTGTGGGAAGTAGTACATAAGAAGCTTTTCTAATGACTTGCCACAACGGTGCAAGTGGTTTCGGTCGGTATTGGCGCGGTCCTTGACACTGGGCAACTGGGATACCGAGTTCAGGGGCACTCGACACTAACGTGTCGAGGGGTCCGAGGAATCTCCCCGCGAGAACACATAGGTAACATGCAAAGTATTGTAGGAGGCTCTACACAGTAGTCGAAGCGCCGGCTGCTGTTGCGCTGTGGCTTAGCGGGTGTAAGAGTTGTCACGCGAGGACAATGCAAACCTCTCCCCATGGTTCGTCAGGTGTCGTTCCTTTCCATCTGCCGTGCAACCACAGTGTCGTCTCCTGTGCTGCCGAAAGGGGGTCGAGGGTTCGCAGACCGCCCCCCCCCCGCATATGTCAAGCCGTTGGGGGCAGAATCCTTATCGATACAGCTGTATTACAGTGAACCTTGTGCTCCTGTACTGCGTAGGATTGACCGTTGTGCACTGCAATGATGTCAACCATTCATGTCTTGCCTGGCCCACATACTACACACCAAGTAGATGTGTCTAGGTCCACGCTCTAACATTGAAGTAGGTACACATTTGGATCCCACTCATTGAGGAGGAGTGCTGGAAGTGACTGGGCTTTTCTATTCTGTATTACAAGCTTCAAGAACAATAGAGGAAAACGACGGCATCGTCTCCTAGTTGGGTCCACGGGTTGGTGCTAGAACCCTCAACTCACGCCATGGCGCTCATCGAGAACTGGTACCCTCCATCCAAGGAGAACTACGACCGCATCCTTTTCATCTGGCAGTTCTTCCCATTGGTAAGCCAATCCCCTCCTCCCACCCTCCCACAGCCCTGGGGATGTGTTGCTGATGATTACAGGGAGCATCGCTACAATGGTGCATCTCCTGGTACGGCATGGGCAAGACGTCCACCAAGAGCACACTCAACCTGCCCGGGCGCCTGGCCTGGATGACAATGGAATGCCCCGGCTTCATCACACTGCTCTACATCATGAACACCCTCCCGGCGCAGCACGGCATCACGGACCTCCCCTGGCAGAACAAGGTGCTCGCGGCCCTCTTCGTCATGCACTACATCTACCGCGCCGTGATATTCCCCTGGATCCAGCCGTCCGTGTCGCCCATCCACCTCTTCGTCTGGGCCTTCGCCGTGGTCTTCCAGCTCGTCAACGCCACCTGCATCGGCGGCTGGCTCGCCGCCTACGGGCCCGTCACCGCCGCCGCCTGGGCCCAGCAGCTCGCGCCGTGGCCGACCCTGCAGTTCGCCGTCGGCATCGCCGTCTTCTACGTCGGCCTGCTGGCCAACTACTACCACGACGACGAGCTCCGCGAGATCCGCCGCCGCGAGCAGCAGCGCCAGGCGAGGCTGGCCGCGGAGCGCGGCGTCAGGCCCGGCAGCGTCGGGAAGCACTACCAGATCCCCCAGGCCGGCCTGTTCAGGTACATGCTGTACCCGCACTACTTTGTCGAGTGGGTCGAGTGGACCGGCTTCTACATCGCTTGCGGGCTGGGCTGCGTCCCGGCGCGCATGTTCGTCATCAACGAGGTCTCGGCCATGCTGCCGCGGGCCGTGAACGGCAAGAAGTGGTACGCCGAGAAGTTTGGCGACGAGAAGATACGCAACAAGTGGGCTGTGCTCCCCGGTATCGTGTAGAGGCTGAGTTCCAGGTGTGAGTGCAATATCTGGTCTTGGGTTGAAGTTGCCAGCGCGTCAGTGGAGTTAGCTGTCAACCCAGTGTGTATTAGCCCCTGAGGTAGATAGTGTGTACTATGTGAGTGTCCCTCAATGAGAGGGGGTATTAGCCATCTTTACTTGGTCCACAAACATCGAATTTGGGAGAGCGAGTGTTTGAACTGCGCCCCGGTGCATATCACGAGACATAGTATCCCCCGTAGCTACATGTGCAAGGCGCTGTAAGCAAGTATCATCAGAAGGATATTTAGGAAGTAAAATACTTCTGTGCTACTACTGTGCTGATGCTGATGCTGATTTATAAATCAAGATAAGCGCAGTCCCGTGGTCCTGGGCAAGGCCGGTGGGGAATCATCCCAGGAACGACAACTCGTCGCGAACAAGACCCATCAGCCTTGAGCAGTTCCATGCATACCAACCACTTTGTCTCATCACCGATCAAGGATGTCTGATATATCAAGGCCGAACAAGATACGGTTCTTCCCAAAGAGAACTGGGCACTCGATGGCTTGGGCCTCACATACAGACACCCCTATGAACTAGCCGTCGGTAGAGTTGTGCATTGTGTATGGAGATGACTTGGAATTACGCATCGGCTCTCCCTCAAGCAAGTTTCCCCTGATTTATGTCAGCTTTACTCGTCTCTAGGCGGTCGTAGTATGGACGTATGTGAGAACGTGACCTCGGAGCAACATACCGCAACGTAAGGGTGGCCCGCACTGAGCCCACCATCGACAGCCCAAGACTGTCCGTTCACATAGCTGCTCTCATCGCTTCCCAGGAACAGCGCCACTCGCGCGACCTCGTCGGCGGCGCTTCCCCTCTTCAGGGGGTTGAGCTGCCCGATCCTCTTCTCCGTGCCACGGGCCCGGGCCGTTTCGTACATGGGGGCCGTCATCCCGGTCTCGACGACACCGGGGCAGATGGCGTTGACTCTTATGTTCAGGCCGGCAAGCTGATAGGCCATTGTCGACGCCATGTTTATGACGGCCGATTTCGATGCCGAGTAGGGAGTGGGGCCTGCATTGGAGCGGATGCCGGCGACAGAAGCCGTCATAATGATGCTGCCGCCAGGCTGTGGCTTCTCCGCAGATGTCTTCGCCATCGCGGGAGCGGCATGCTTCGCGGCCAGGAAAGGTCTTGAGGTTCAGGTAATTGTCAGTAGCGTACCGAGGGAGGAGGGGTGATTCGCTTAAGCACCATAACCATGGCCTATGTGTAGAGTTGAATGCAGAGGCCCTAGAGGGGGTTCCGGGAAGGGGTTCACAGGGGAACACTCACCCCAAAGTGTTCACGCGCAGGACTTTCATGAAATCCTCCTCAGAGGTATCCGAGAACGGCACATAGTCACCAACGATGCCCGCGTTCGCAAACATCACATCTAACCTGCCATAGCGCTGCAGCGCATCCCCTACAACCTCCTTGACGGCAAGCTCGTCCGCGGCATCAAACTTCCGCGTATGGACGTCGACCCCGGGGTACAGAGACTTGATCTGACTCTCATGGTATCCCAGGTACTTGGCATCAAAGTCGCAGATATACACTGCCTTTGCACCATTCTGGGCGAACTGATGGGCTGTCGCCCTCCCAATGCCAAGGGGGGAGTTCGCGCCTTGAGGGTTAGGGTCCGTCAGCAGGCGGCTTGAGGCAGCAAGGATTGAAGGGAAAGTGCAGTGAGTCCAGATGAGATAGATCAAGATGAGATGATATGGAATAATACCTGTTATTATGACAACTTTTCCCTCAGCTCGCGGACCATTGGAAGGCGGCCCGACCTGCTTGATAGCAGGGACAGTGTCGAAGGCCTCGTCCTCGACGACAGCTGGTGCCAGCTGTTGGCCAATGGCGTGGAGTCTTTGTTTTGCATTTTCGGCCATTTTGTTTTGTCTGGGGTGTGTAAAAGACAGGGAAAAGGATTGGGATGTTATATTACTGTCAAGACCTTGGGACGTAAGAGAGAAAAGCAGAGAACGGGGTTGTAGTCCCTACCTAGGGTACTTGGAGTTCCCGAGGTTGTTATACCTAGGTACAGCTGTGCACGTGCCTGAAAGAGGGGTGGGTGCTTATACTGTTATAAATATTCAGTAGCAAACAGAAAACCGAGTATATGACAGCAACAGGCAAGAAACAGACATATGAACTACCACCTCAACAAATGTATGAGAGAGTTTAAGTGAATTCCATTTAATTGGAATTGGTGACCACAGCGGGAAGATGAGAACATTCGAAAAAGACAGAACTAAAGTTGAGGGCGAGTTGGGGGGAGTGCAAGGTGCATCACCTCTGTACACCTAATATCAAATTATCCATGGATTTGAAAGTCCACTGATCTAAGCTATAGCTGAGTCCCTGTGGTTGAAGCTACATGAGGTGTGGTATTAGGTACTGATGCTTACATCTATGTCACAGAATTGACTATTACTACCAATAACCGAGGGTGCTGTTCGAGTATTACAGCCGTATTGTCACACCCCCTTGGATTCTCTGAAAAAAAAAGATCCCACTCCAGGTGCTATGTCTATTATCTAGGTATAGACAGATCTATCTAGCCACACGACCTTTCACATCCCTGGAAATAATGCATAGTCTTGCGGTGACAGCGTAGCTGAGGACTTATCCAAAAGCATTGGAGGTAAACAATCTATATCTGGTAACAGAACGGTTCACCGGTGTATACAGAAAGGAACAGACCAGTCCCCCGAGGTTATGTGTGCAAGTATAGCTCCGGGTCCAAAAGATCAAAGTAAATCAGATAAGGAGAGTATAAATTGAAATTTCCCTCCACCTGTCCTCTTCCTCCCTTCCCTTAACCTCCACCCATACTAATCTATGACAGTACATATGCAATCTGCCTAGCAGCCATTGCTGGTATCGAGGTCTCCATTGCAGACTCCATTGTTGCACAGACCCAGGCCCTTGCATGAGCTGGACTTTGCCCAGTAGTACATTCCGCCACCGTTGGGCTCCGGGATGCACTGAAGCTATCATACACGAGAAGGAAATTCCAAGTCAATTTCTAGGGACAGAGGAGGGAGACACCAAAAGGGAATCTTGGTTGTGGGGAAGGGGAATGTCCTTTTTTTTCTTGATAACTTACAATGTCACAGGCGTTGTCGGAGCAGCCGAAAGTCTCGTGGTACTCAGACTTCGTGCACAAGGCACCTTCCTGGTGTGTTGCGACCACGAAGCCCGGCATCAAGGCGGCCAGAAAGATAGCGGTGGAGGTGGTGAGCTGCATCCTCGTGTCTGGTGCTATTGTTGTGAATGGTATTGATTGAGAGGTGTTATGAAGGAAGTTGAGTTGGTGATGGTCCTGAAGAAATCAACAAAAGATTTGGACACGGAGGTATATATACTAATCTCGAAGAGTACAATAGACCCTTTCTCTTGTTTATAGTTCGCAACTACTCGATGCTTCCCTTGGGTGGACATGCAGGTCGTTCATTCCCAGGCGACCGGCCCCCCCAAGCTTGCTTCGAAGTTCTTTGTTACCATTTTGGTCAGCAGAATCGTATCGAGTGAGTCTCTCCAGACTGTCATCACCCGTTGACTACTGTCCTGTACAACACTGCTTGGGGCAAGCCTGACATCTTTGGTTTGGTTTGTTCCCAAAAGGGGCATATTAGTTGACAGTGGCCGTTGGTGTGAGATCTGGAAATCCCCGCGCCGCGGGCCAGGACCTGCTGGATGGGCCACACCTAGTGCGTCTGCATTATGAGCGAAGCCTGTACTACTTTTATCATACTAACATGAAACTAAAGGGATGAGGCTGAGAAACAAAAGCCACCAGAGGGAGGAAAAGCGGAAGTTGATACCCGCCGTCAGCCTGCTTACAGCCGTGGCCCAGGCCCGCCTCGGGCCACGGTCAATTGCCCCAGGGTGGTCTCGACCGTTCAGCAGTACGACTTAGGAACTAGACATGTAGAATCAGACACAAAAGTAAGCAGTTCTCCGTGAAGAGAATTGGTCCTCGGCAGTCACTCCTATCATCTGCGTTCGCGGCTTACAAGGCGGTTGATATTTCCATACGGCTTGCATGCATGAGAACTCCAGACGGAGTGTGGTTTGTCCCTACGGCAGCCTGTCCCTTCCAAACACTGTCTTGATCGTGCCGCGTCTGACATATCTCTGAAAACCGTCAGCTTGAGAGTTATACAATTATCAATAGATTATTCCAGTTTGTGACCATAGTCAACGTTACACGGTCGTTGGGCCGAGGCTAGTCGTATTGAGATGGCAACCTCTTTTGTCTTGAGACCATGGGGACATGTTTAGACGCTCGGAAACCCACTACCTTCCATAAGGATTAAATTATAGCCAACTGGCATTCCTGAGATTTATATCCCACAAATCTTATCCAGGGAACTGCGTACCAGTTATATAGAGTATAGGCCGTCAGAAACCTAGTACATATTGTAGATATAGGGTTAGGGTTGGCACTGTAGCTGTATGTGGAGTTGAAGAATCCCCGCGCTGTGGGCAAGACACTCCTGCAGCTCATAACTCAACATGAAAACCCTCGTGTGCTCACCTTCAATATGCCGCGCAGCAAGCCGAAACCGGAAAATTCCATATCTTCTGCTGTGAGAGATTGGTTCATCCACAACCATTCAGAACTGTCCGCACTCGGGGCAACAGTAGACAACCTGGTTACGGAGGCGCCCAAAAGATGGGTCATATATGAGCCAGTGATCCTGCTGCCCAGTGGCAGCTTCACCTCGCCGACCTGGATGGAGATCCTGGCGGCTGTTTCGCGGGAATGCAGAGACAATCTCTGGAGCAACATACTGCGTGAGATCGGACGAGGGACGAGGGAGAGGACGGCTTACTTGGCTGTCAATGATGGCATCCCACTGAAGGTGACGACGCACTCGGACAACACGAGGGACGCGCCGGGCCAAGAAGAGGAGAATATTCTCAGGAGTCCTACCGGTCTGCGCATCCTGCATGGTGACTTTGGTCCAGCCGAAACCGAGGGGCAGACCGTCTCGAGCAAGGACTTTGGCCAGGCACTCTGGGCATCAACAACGCAGAACAGGATTCATCAGACTTGGGCCCCGCGATGGACCATGTTTTCGAGGGGTAACGTTAAAGAGAAAGCTAGACTCCTGGCCTTTCATGAGCCGCCAAAGCCTCTTCCAGAAGGAGCCCAATCGGAGCTGTCACACAGAGTACGGACACGGGCAGCCCTGAGCAAAACCTGGGCGGTCGATCTCTATGCCGGGATCGGCTACTTCGTTTTCTGCTACGTCAAGCTCGGCATGAGGGTTCTCTGCTGGGAGATCAATCCGTGGAGTGTTGAGGGGCTTCGCAGAGGGGCACGCGCGAATGGGTGGTCTGTCAAGGTCATCAAAGACGAGGACTTGGCGAGACCCACGGCGGAGTTGGTATCGGGGGAGGATGCGATTGTAGTTTTCTTAGAAAACAACCAAGAAGCGGCAAGGAGGGTGCGGGAGCTGCGGGCTCATGATCTTGACCTGAAGGTATTGCACGTCAACTGCGGCCTGCTGCCAAAAAGCAGCGATAGCTGGGAGCCTGCGAGGGAAATCTTGGGGGAGGACACTGATGGATGGTTGCACCTGCATGAGAATGTGGGTGTTGAGGATATCGAGCCCCGAAAAGGCGAGATCCAAACCCTCTTCGACGCATGGAATGATGGTGGAGGGGCCGGCCGGTTGGCGAAGGTTGAACATGTTGAATTAGTGAAGACGTTTGCGCCGGGTGTATGGCACTGCGTCTTTGATGTCTATATTAAAGGGTCTAGGTCTAATGACACACCATGACACACATCGCCATCGTGTGCCGGTCGTGTACTCGTCTGGTATCTTCTCGTAGTCGCGTCCATTGCATTGTTCCCATCTACCCCCGGAGCTACTAACCTGATCTCCTGAACTTGTTGGGAATGTTGGCCTCCACTATTTGCTGCTTCGAGAGCTGTTCGAGGCGCTCTTGCTCGTCCTCCATCTCCTCGTGCTTTCGGAAGTGCTCGATGTCTTCCGGGTGTGTCAGGTCCTCGAGCTTGGTGTCATCGTCGTGATATAATTCCCAATGGTGAATCTCGTACTCGTACTCATCATCACCATGGTGTCCAGGTCCTGTGCCAACATCCGGCAGCGTGCCGCCCTCGATCATAAAGACCTCAAACTCGTCCCTGCTGATGACGCCGTCCTTGTTGTTGTCGGCCAGCCTCAGTATCTCGCGGACGATCTCTTGTTTCCTCTCCTCCGTGACGTGCACGTTGGATTCGTCGAACAGGCCGTACGTCCTCAGGATCTCCTCGGCCTCCCATTGCCCATCGGAATTGAAGTCGTGCAGGGCGAAGAAGGAGCCTGCGTCGAATTCGGAGGCGTGATGCTCCCCTGAAGAGAATTTTTTGTCAGCGCCTGTAACAGAAGAGAAGGATGAGCGTATGTTTCGTACCTGCCATGTGTTTGGTCATCCAATCCGCATTCTCATCGACCATTGGCCTCTGGCTTTGTTCGCCGTGATCGCCGTGCGCGAGACACGCGCCGCTCAGTGCGAGCGCAACAACGAGAGCTGAGAGCATGACCGCTGAGGGTTATGAGACCGGGGGGGGAAGGGGGTTGGAGGAGTCAATTGACCAAGGTACAATTCAAATTGGATCGTTGACTAGAGAGTGACAAGAAGCTGGCGTAAACGGGAGTTGAGAGACGTCAGTCGCTTTGTAGCTAAATCCATTGTTCCAAGGTTCGCCTCTTCCCGGGGCGACCCAGCACCCCAGCACCCCGTTAGTGGCCACTGTTTGGGGTTAGCTTCAGGGGTTTATCGCTCTCGGGGGGAGCCACTACGCTGGAAGATCGATCCAGGCCCCATCAACAGCTGCAGTGGAGCGATCCATCGTCCACGTGCCGTCGTGTCTCTCTTCTCTCTAAAGAGTTTCCACACACACCCTTGTAATCGCGTCCCCAGAAGCTTGGCGCGATCCCATCACTTTATCAACCAGACCTCACGTTGTCGAGCCTCAGTACCACCGCCACATAGTCCACAGAGAAACATCGTATCTTGACAATTGAACTCTTGAGTACCTAAAACTGTTGCTTCGCTGCAAGGAGCGTTTACATCAGCAGGACCCGGAGAGAAAATGAGTCGACCGATCGAGCAGGCCTTGTTCTCACTCCTCCCAACGCAGAACTCGACCCTGCCCTCACAACTTGTCGAACTCGCGAGCTCCCTGCTTGCTCTGTCCAGGCACAAAGCGAGCACCCTCAAGGCAGAAGAGGAGATTGCACGTTTATACGCATGTTGTCATCTCGCTTGCGATAGGTAGAAAACTCACTACCAAACAGATATGTGTCCACAGCTCCTTACATATCTCACAGGCTCAAGATCTCCCTGAATCTACCGCCTATCGAGCCGCGGCCTCCTATCCCGCCGCGCATATACAGACGTCTCTACACAGTCCTTGACAAAGTTCTACCTGATTCTTCGACACCCGGCCGTCCCAGAGCAAGCGGCCTCGGCACGCCCAGGTCCAGGTTGCCGTCGAGAGGGACGCCCACCAAGGAAACATCCCTAGCAGCATTTCGTACTCCCGGAAAAGCCGGAACACCTTCCAGGTTGAATCTCCAGGGCACGGCTAGGAAGCAAGACTCTGCACTCCCCCAATGGCTACGTCCTACGGTACGACATCTATGCACCTCTCTTGGCGGAAGCGGTGGGCCCGACCTCGCACCCACCATTATTGCGGGTCTGGAATCTATTATTGCGCCATACAGGCGAAGAACCGAGGACGAGTGGATCAATAGCCACTTGGCCAGCCTTGTAGGAGCCATATACTGGTATGTAGCCATGTCAGCAAGCCTAGCTCCTGGGGAGGAGATGACGGCCAAGACCTCGAAGTCGCGATACGCGAGCACGCGCAAGGATGTACTGGGCTTGCTGGCAACGGCACAGCACGAGGTCAAGATCCCTGCGGCCAGGAGTCGCAAAGATCAAGTTACGGAAGAGGAAGAGATCGCGTTCTGGAAGGGTTGGCAAGATACTGTCAGACCGAGTGATATCGATGAGGCAGTTACAGAGGTCGCGAACAGGGGTTGGCTGAATAGCGACTGGTACCGAAGTATCGACTATCTCCGAGCACAGGGAGAAGGCGAGGATGACGAACCTCAGGACGGCGTCGAGGACGATATTACGACTACGGCCACCCTCGTGCAGATCATAAAGGCGGATACGATGCTTCAGGACAAGTTTGATTATCTGAATGACCGAAGGAGGGCGGAGTACAGACAGTGGAAGGCAGGGATACAGCTCAAGATTGAAGTACTGGAGCGTGGTCAAGCTGATGAGGCCATGCAAGTCGACTCATAGTCTGCACCCACCCCAACGAAGCCTTCTTGCAGCCAAGCTCCAAGTCTGCTATCGAGCTGTCGCCCAGCTGCGCGAACACAGAGGCATTGTATGGTATACTACCGACAACTTCTCGGACCTGAAACAAGCTGTTCGAATGTTCGCAGACGAGCTACTGCAATACAACGGCAGAGTGATTACCGATAGATCCGGAGAGTCGGGATCGTGAGCCTCTCAGGTGCTTCGGTCGCCCGTTGCACAGTACAAGCTAACCAGGGATGTATCTTACCGAGACTGGCAAAATGCAATGAGAGTGTTTATTTTTACGAAGCATGAACGCTCCCGAACCGACGATCGGACTTCATGCAGTACGTCCCGGACCAAGACCACATACATGAGCCAGAGGCCGAAATGTATTTAGGCCCGCCTTTCTAGCGACTTGGTCATGACGATCGATGAGGGCCCACAACAACTTGAATGAGTACTCGGATGGCAACAAACGATAGTTGGGAGACCGAAAGCGTTGTATCACGACCAATGGTCGTCCACAGTCATGGCCTTGCGACTCTTCGCTTGGTGGCTGGATTCGACAAGCTTAGCCGCCAGCGTCCACAATCAGAGCCTAGTCAATGCAAGACACGGTCGAGATTCTCAGATGAAGGTTCACCATTTTGCGATACGAGGCAATAGTCGTCTTCCTTAGTGCTCCAATGACGACACCACCTATATAACATTGCAGTTGCCACCCCTGTCCGCCCTAAGAATACGGTATTGCTCGGAATATTCTCGTTCCTGACCCAAGCAGGCCAGATTTGGGGTTGCCCAGCATAAGGGCTGCTACATCGAGGTCACCAATATTCCGTAACCAGCTCGGATTGGTTGAGTCTGGTCGAACCCGGCCAGACAAGCTGATCGGAGGTTCATGAGCCAATTGTCCTGTTGTGTCTCGTGACAGGAGAACTACTTGCCCCATACTTCAAACTCGGCACATCCTCCCGCACGTGGGAGGCTTTGAGCAACCGACAACTATGAGAGGTTCGCATCCTCTCGAAAAAAAGCCATAGCTCGATGCCTCCCTATAACTGATCTGGACCTAAGAGCAACTGGGTCAGAATGCGGAAGGATAATTCGGCCATCCACTCGGATATGTTCGACGGATCTCGATGCCAAGGGTCCTAGCTGCAAGGGACGGCACGCAGTGCCGCAACGGATGCTTCAACATGCATCAGGGAGGTAGTCCTCCCCCGACTGCTTCAGGTGCCCATTTCTCGGCCGAGGGCATTTGAGTATGCCACGACCCGTGCTTCAAGCAGCCACTATGCGGTGGTCGAGCTTCTGGAAGCCCTTGAACGATTATATATATATTCGATCACATTTGCGGTGACTTTGAGGCTACTCCCGAAGGTCAGACTGAGCAGGAAGATCACCCAAGGTCATTCCCAGATGGAGTCATACACTGATGACAGCATGGATCATCGATGTCTCAGCTGTACATGAACTGATTTGTAGAGGCATATTTGCATCGTTTGCGAAATGCAAGGAATCGTGTGATAGAGTGTGGGCTCCTCACGTGCCGCACTCGTGGGCAAACATGACCTGTCAGGGGTATGAGAATGGTGCAGGCAAACGGCTCAGACATGCAGGACTTGAAAGAAAGTTTTGCATAAGAAGCAATACTAGAAACGGCAGAGACTGTACCACGAGGGCTCCTCTCGCACAGCGGCTTTAGTAGTCTCACAGTCGCCTGTGGCTCGTCGCGTACCTCGCATATTCATTGGATGCACATTGGTGCCATCTGCGCCCCGTCTCTCTCCTCGTACCCAGCCTATGAGGTGTCTCTGCGCTGCTAGAGCAGACAACGGGTCGACAGAGCTATCACAGATGTACCCTGAGTATGATTGAGCAGCTGCTTTGGCCCCATGATTGGTGCCGGAGATTTTACTTGTGGTCTTCAAACAGCTGGATTGTTCCACCTAATCTTTACTTCTACGGGCTGCGAGTGTTCCTTGTCGCATGGTCGCCCCTGGAGGTCCTACCTCAGATCCAGCCGCATCGCTGTGCTCCCCTCCGCTGCATTCACCTTCATCGTTCGTCCGGCCTTCAAACCATCTCAGTCATACATACATCCGCTGGCGTACAGAACTTTCTGGCCAGGGTTTAAGCAATTCAAGCAGGTTGCTCCTCTCCTCTATCTCCGTTTTTGTTGACAGATTCTCAAGAGCCCTCATGTCCACCATCTGGTCAGACGTGAGGCGGGCACTCCGTTGTGCTTCTGTCTCAGTCGCCGGCCCTGTCAAAGGCAAGCCTCAAGCGCCAAGGGTCATGGCCATGACCATGGCCTTTCAAAAGTGCCCCCTCAAGTGACAACGGGACTTTGATGCTGGACTCTGGACTTCTCTTTAGCTTTGACAATCCGTTTGGCCTCTTGTTGATCCTTGCCGAGGCCAGCTGAATGGCCGCAGAAAAAGCAAGAAAAGGACGCTTGACGGCTAGCTGCATCTTTGATCAAGCTTCAAGTGGGAACCCCGTGCCCCGACAGCTAGTTTCCATACGAACAAGTATTCTCGTCCGGCAGCGGGCGACGGCAGAGTTGTGTAACCGCAAATAGCTCACCTAGGTGGCGTACCTTGCAGCCCGCGTCCAACCTCCAACATTTCAAACCGTCATCAGGGCACAGCTCTCAGAGCCCTAGCCATCACCTTACGGTTGATCTTCAGTTCCCCAGTATTCCAGTGCTCCCACCCTCAAGTGATACGGTTGTGGACCTTGATGTATGGTTACGGATCAGCGAAGAGCGAGGAGGACCCCTGGTGTTGCGGCCTCTGGTATATAGCGACGACATTGACCTTAGTCGTGCACCGCATATATTGCGTGGAAGAATTCCAGATCCCTATCTATATACGGCCTGTCCCTGCTACGTCTAGTATACGCTCTGTTTGTCCTGTCTCTCTTGACTCTGCCCCCTCCAGCCTCTCTGTCTCACGGAGCAGATGCTCTGATTGTCTATTCTATCTGTCACCCTGCCCCACGCTCGTTTGCTTGCCCTCTTGCTTCTGCCGTCCCCTGGCTTCTCAGCATTGACACCGGCGGTGAAGGAGCTTGATATGCAGCTGTTTCGCCCGCCCCGTAATGTATAGGTTCTCTCGTCTCGTTACACACCATTCAGCCGCTTTGTGCCTTCAGTGATTGCTATCTTCTGGAGAGAACTGGGACGAGGGACGAGATGATAGAACTATCGCCAGATATGGAACTCGAACGACGACAGAATTGCGCCTGTCCCTTTGAGGCACCGGGGGATGCGCCCCCAGTACGAGGAGATGGGTGTTTTGCGGGTTGTCTGGACGCCTTCTTGAAAGACAGGTTCGGCCAAGATCAGATCAATGGCGTTGTTTGCCAATCGTTACAAGAGAGTGATGGAGGCGAGGCCTTGTATCCGCTATACTATCTGGACCAAAAATGGTGCGGCTTGGTCCCCGAATCTTCCATTGGGCAGGACCGTGAGTGGGATTCTGACATTCTCTGATGCTATTCTCATGGACTATGGAGTTTAACTAAATGCCAGCCAACGTGGACAATATCATCAACACTTGCAATGGGTCAGTCAACAGTCCTGGTTCCTCCCGCGATGTCCTGGTCCGTATGCTAACATCTCGGCGAAGCCTCAATCTCCCGAACCTCACTGATCCGGGGGTGCCTCCACAATCATACCTGTGTGATTTGTGTGCTCAGGCTACTTTGAGTGAGGAAAGCCAGCCTACGAAAGCTCCTGACATTCACTTGTCCACTACTTCGACCTCATCCGCCACGACAGGGCCTACCGTCACGACCAGACCAGGGTCCTCGACACCCTCAGGCCTCAGATTCTCACACTCTTCGTCTGCAACAAGTACCAACACAGCGGCCACCACCACAGCCAGTGGTCCAACCACCGTCCCTCCGAAGTACACGATACCAACGACCGCTTCCTCCAATACTGTCCCACAGTCTCGAAACCAGCTCCCTACTGAGGCTGTCGTTGCGATCGCAGTATGTACCGCGCTTGCTGTTGTTGGAGCTGCGCTTCTCCTGTTATGTGTTCTTCGGCGAAGGCAGAAGCAGCAAGACGACTATCCCAACGACATGAGAAGCCGCCTCAGTAGGATGGTTCAAGACTTCACTATACCGCCGGCCAGCTCCCCTCAGCCATTGATCTCGCCAACACAGTCATATACCAATGACCGGCCGCCGTTGACTCCACCGCTACGTCTTCGCGACCGGAAGCTACTCCCCTCATTGTTGAGACCGCTCTCCCGTACGGAATCCACTGTCTTCGGGCCGCCATTCGATACACCACACCGTAACAATAGTAGTAGCAGCCACTATAGCAGCCACAGCCAGAAGAAGAAGGAAGGAGGAGGACAGCCATTCCCCCCTTCTCCCATCTGCAGCCCGACGCATGACAAACTCGAGCCGCGGCAGGAGAATACTTACCAAAACGCCGCTCCGCCGTCATATATCAACTCTCCGGCGTCGCTATCGCCAGAGCCCTCTTCGCCGCCGTACACACGGCTCAAGTCCCCTCCACCAGTGGCCTTCACCTTCCCTCCCCGCCCCAGTCCGGATGACCCCCAATCCTCCGGGTCTCGGCCACGAAAGGGGGCATCGTCGTCGCTCCGCAAGGCGATCGCATCGACTTCCACCACCAGCAGCGACTACGACCAGCACCCCAGCGCCAACTCCAGGACGAACAGCACCGATACGGCAACGACAGTCGTGGCGGCACCACAGCAGAGACAGCAGCAGCAACACGAACAACACCACCCCACCGCCATTTCCACCAACCCGTTCGCCCCCACACCGCCGTCCTCGCCCATCCGGCCCAGGAGGCCCCACGACGAATTCCTCGAGATCCCGGACCTGGTAAGCCCGCTCACATCGATCATGTCGCCGGCATCGCCCTCCCCAGGCCCGCCACCGAACAAGGCACTGCCGCCGCCGCCGCCGGCGCCGGGCTCGGGCCGGACGAGCTCTGCGGCCTCGGAGATCGGGATAGCCACCACCACCACGACGGCGGGCGCGGGGCGCAGCCCGGGGAGTGTCTCGCTGCGGAGCCTGCAAGAGCAAGAACAACACCATGACGTCCGGCCCGTGGGAGGAGGGGGCAGGGGGAGGGAGAGGAGCAGCCGGGCGGCGAGCCGGGACAGCTGGGGGAGCTGGGAGGATACGACGGGGGACCGGAGTATCATCGGGGTCGCCCTGTCGCCGTCGGGGTCGCTGTCGCTGTCGGCGCCAAGTCGCGGTGCTGGTACCGTCTTCCCTTATCCGGACCACTAAGGAGGATGGACGGGTCGCATGGTCCGCATGGGTGTCTAAGCATGCATGTGTTTTTTTTCTGTTGTTACATGAAGGAAAGGAAAAGGGGAAAAAAGGCGCAACAACAGACGAGAAAATAGGAAGGAAAAACCGAAAAGATGAAAAGGGGGGACCAGATATGTAATGTGTCTGATCACAAAAAAGGGGTATGGCCTCTCTGCCTCCACCTTACCTGTCATTCTCTTACGGGCAAGGTGGGAGAGAAGACTCAATGCTTAATGATCTTGTCTCATGGCCGGGCCACGGAGTTAAGAGGTAATGAGAACAAAAAGAGGGTAACGATGATACCAGCATAATTGCAAAATTCGAGATTTTGGTTCAGACTCGTTTGCCAAGCTGACAACATGGCCGTCAACTCTGGGGCGAGGGATGCCTTCTGGCTACGTTGGGGCGTTGATGATCATCCGGAGTTACAGCGAACAGCGTTGCCAGGATTCGCGTGACAGGAAAGCCATGCAAATGATGTAGAGCGTCTTGAATTTGTTTTTATTTGTTTACCAGTGCCAACGAATGAACTGCTGCTTCCACATGGATACGCTCTGGACAAGTATACCATGATGCAGTTTGCATCCCAGCCAACCCTAAACGCTGACTCCTAGTTGAGCCACTTCGTCGATCGACAACTTTACACATTCGCTGCACCCCTCCGCTTTTGCCAGATCCTCCCCCAACGTTCTTCCTCCTGGCCATCTTTTCCTTTGCTTCCCCCTCTTATAATACTACACTCAATTCAACCACGGGTCCTACACCGAAGCGGGGGGAGCAGGTGGAGGAGGTGGAGGCCCACCAGAGCCGTCTGTCTCCTCACCTTGCTGCCCGCCCGCGATCGGCGGTAGACTCTCGAGCGGATTTGGAGGCCTCGGGATGGTCATCTGGCCGCTCCTGGGCATTTTTATGCGGTCAGTGAGCTTCTCGCCCTTGATGACCTTCAGCACTTCCTCCTTGTCCAGGGTCTCGTAGTCGACGAGGGCTTGTGCCAGGAGATCGAGCTCCTTGCGTTTCAGTTTGAGGAGCTCCCGTGTGCGGTCATAGGACACGGTCAACAACTTTTGTACTTCCCTTTCGACCAATTCCTTGGTCGCCGAGCTGAGCTGGTTGTATCTGGAACCAAAGTCCATGGGAGCCAGTTCCCTACCGCCCATGCCGAAGGATGCGACCATCTGGAAGGCTAGGTCCGTAGCGTTGTTGAGGTCCTGTAATGGGTATCAGTAAGTCTGGGACCGGGTTGGACTAATTGATAACTTGGGCCACTTACTGCACTAACACCTGAGGTTACCATGTCGTTGCCGTAGACAATCTCCTCAGCCACCTTGCCGCCCATGGAGCAGTCAATCCGGGCGGTATAGTCCGACGAGCTCCAAGAGTACTTGTCCATCTCCGGAAGGAAGGCGGTATGACCAAGAGACATTCCCCGGGGAAGGATCGTGACCTTGTACAGGGGCATGGGCTGGGCTGTGGTGTACAGGGCTGCCAGGGCATGGCCAGCCTCGTGATAAGCCGTCATAAGCTTCTCCTTCTCGCTGATGACCATAGTCTTCTTCTCAGCTCCCATGATGACCTTGTCCTTGGCCCAAATCAGATCCCTCATTGTGACAAACATGGACTTGTTCTTGCTGGCGTTGATCGCTGCGGAGTTGACGATGTTTTCGAGTTCGGCACCAGACAGCCCAGATGTTCCCTGGGCTAGCTCTTGCAGGTTGATACCTTCGGACATCTTGATCTTCTGGGCATGGTGTTTGAGAATAGCCAATCGTCCACGGACATCAGGCAGATCCACCGAGACGTGACGATCGAATCGACCAGGACGAGTCAGAGCCTTATCGAGAAGCTTTGGGAAGTTGGTCGCGGCGAGGATGATGACCTGGCTGCTTTGGTCGAACCCGTCCAGCTCGGTCAACAGTTGGTTCAGTGTCTGCTTGACATAAGTAGCATCCCTTGTGTTACGCTTTCCTCCTATGGCATCCAGCTCATCGATGAAGATGATTGCCGGTGATTTGGCTCTAGCGGCAGCAAAGAGATCCCGGACCCGCTTGGCACCGACACCGACGTAAATCTCGTCGAACTCACTTCCAGACATGTAGAAGAAAGGAACACCAGCTTCACCAGCGACTGCGCGTGCGAGCAGGGTTTTACCAGTACCAGGAGGACCAACCAGGAGGACACCTTTTGGCAGCTTGCCACCCAAAGTGGAGAACTTGTCGGGGTTCTTGAGAAATTCAACGATTTCCTGAAGTTCCTCTTTGGCCTCGTCGCATCCATGGACGTCGCTGAAACGAGCCTTCTGGGCCTCGGCCTTGACCTCTGCGTCAGCCCTAGCAGTACCAGTTCGCTTGAGAGTGTTGAAAGACTCGACCACCATGCTGACAACTATCAAGCTGAGGTAACAGACGAAGCCAAACACGAAGAAGAAGCGGATCCATTTGAAGATAGTGGTAGCAATAGACTCATCGACGACGACATGAATTGGGCCATCCTTGGCGCCAGAACCCCTAGTGGAGACAGCAATGTTGCCTCCGTGGGCGTTGGCAGCGACAGCCTGGCTAATGGCCTGAAGCTGGCCCTGGCTAAGCCCACTAGAATGGCCATCATGTGTCCCGATGTCAACAGTCTTATTGGCGGTAAGCAGAGACAAGGCCTTAACATAGGCCTCCTCGACAGCCTGATTCCTGGCATATCTCCCGGACTGGTACCGCTCGACAATGATGGCCGGCATGTTCGCTTTGAGCAACACCTGGTAGAAAGCGTTCTGGGCAGTGGGACTAGTCGGGTTTCGGTTGGCGGCAGCCTCAAGATTGGCCAGCATGTTGCGAGAAATGCCTCCATTGCTGCTGAAGTTTCGGTATTGCAGAAGACCAGTATAGGGAGTAAGACCAATAGCGCGACCAAGAGGGGTCCAGGATGACGGTTGAGCAGAGACGGACCGAGGAATTGCGGAGGTGTGGAGACCAGACGTGGTATGCAGTCTCGCCGCCCCGCGTTGTAGTCCGCCCGTTGCTATTGTCGAGAACAACCTAGGTAGGGCCCCTGACATTTGCTGTGTCGCGAGACGAAAGGCAGAGCGTTGAACGAGCGGGTTAGCCGCTGCAGCCAGCGCGAACGATGGCATCGTGGCAAGGGTTGATCGGATATCGTACGTCGACTGGTGGCTCAGGAGAGGGAGGTTTCGGCTTGGCAGCTCGTTGCGAAGGAAGTACGGAAGGGTTGAGGTCCGGTCAGACTGGGGCGTGTGAGACGGAGACGAGGCTGGGCGGGTCAGCGCAGTTGAGGCTCTCCAAGAAATCGCCAGACTGTTCGCGACCGAAGGCCAGATCTCAGCTGTCACCGCCGCGAGTTCCTGTTGAGTCGCAGTGGATGTTAGTCTATGAACATCTCCGACCCTCCCAGAGCAGTGGCGCGACTTACGGGCAGCAAAGCATTTTGAAAGGCCATGGCGCCCTTGAATAGCGCAAGATGCGCAACAGGGGACGGGTGTGCTGTTCAATGAGTAGGCGTTTGATGAATGTAGACAGATATAGCGATGTGAATAAGAAAGATAGAAAGTGTGACTGGGCGCAAGTAAAGAGAGCGGCGCGCGCCTGTGTGGCGTGTCGTCGTGAAAGTGGTTTCGAGAGGCTTCGAGCCGCAAACGCCAGCGGCAGGCTGAGTCGGAGAGGATTGAGTGTGGTTTGATGAGGTCAGCGTACTACGCAAGGTTGGCCTCTCTGACCAACAGCACGGAGTAACTGATTACGGATTAGTAGGGGTCCCGTAATAGTTCCGCGGTCCGGGTTCTGGGTTCCGGTCGCGCCCCTCCTTGTTGGGGATAAACGGGTGACTGGCACTGACTGCTCGTTGAGGCTGAACAAGGCGTGATGACAACTGAGAGGGTCGTGAAGGGAAAAAAGGAGAAAAGAAAAGAAGGCGCAAGGAATCGAAGTCTGCGTGTTCTCGTGACTGCCTCGTGGCGTCTTGGTATCAGCACCTGCCTCAACAACGCCACCTCACAAGAGAAGGACGGCTAAACTTGGGAAGGTACGGAGCCAGCGGCGATATCATTCTTCCGTCTCCGGCTCCGGCCTCGGCTTTGGCTTTGGCTTTTGCTTCGGCTCCGAGTGGATCCTGCCGGGTGTGGAAAACATCCATGAAGGCCCCAGTCAATGTCGTCCAGAGCCGCAAGGCCCTCCATCCCTTCCCAAGGCCTTCTCTTCTCGCCACGGAATTGTCGGCCTTGATCCTCTCTTACAGCACCCTCGAGCGACGGCTGCCTCCCTCTTCCCTGAAGCTGGCCCCGAGTCGACCAGAGTGCCCCAGGCCTGTCAGAGCCGGTGCTGCTTGTGTTCGAGCGTGGAGGGCTCAGGCGTTTCGGGGTCTCCCCCAGTTGTGGATCCCGATGTCCTTGGCTCATTGCAATAGATCTGGTTGCACCAGGTACTGCAGCTGATGGGAGGGAAGGAGGCCAAGGAGTCTGGCCAGAGAAGCTGTGCGGGCCGGGGAAGCTTGGTTCACTCTTCTGGCTGCAGCCCGGATGAGCCGTCGCATCAGGGGCGGCACATGTCGAGTTCTTGGAGGATGGGAGCCCAGACTGAGGATTCGCAGCTTCTCTCTTTGAGTCGCCGTTGGGCCCGCCGTTGGGTCCCATATTCAAGGCTTGGTCTTGAGGCTGTTCGCCAGCCATGTGGGCGATGCCTTCCTTGCCCTCACGCAAACTCGTCCCGGAAATTCGCGGTGTATCTCGTGGCAACTCCTCCGAAGCCATCTTTGCCAGTACCAAGTTGTCGGATTTGGAATTTTGATCTGCTTAGAGAATTGGAGCCCGAGTCCAGCTATCAGGAAGAAGGATGCGGACACAAATCGAAGTAAATGGGCAGACAGGAGCGTGGTAGTTGGGTGAATCTACATTTCTGAGGAGCGCTCAAAGATTGGACGCTCTTCGCGACGCTTTTCGTTTCTTCCTCTTCTCTTTCCCCCTTAGTTGTATCAACTCCTCCTCCTCCTAAAACGCCCATCTCTTGACCGAGTCGGGAATAGGATATGGTACCGGCGTCTTTACATCAATATACCCGACAGCCTCGCGGCTACCTAGGTAAGTGGCCATACTATGGACACACAGTTCCTCATGGCCTCGCCCCTTATGCCCCTAAGGTCGTCCGTCGAGATACTAAACCAGGTGGACGCTGAAGACCGGCTCAAAAGGCTGGCTGGTGGCAACCCCAGTCCAAGTTACTCGGTGGTCTATCAGCTCAAAGAATACAGGTGAAGGTCCGCGGTCATTCGGTGTAGATGCGCGCCTCGCCAGGTCTTGCTTTGACATGTCTCTCAGACTCGTCGGGACTACCCGCCCTCACTAAGGATGAACACCCGCCATCCCGCCTCACCGCATCCTCCGACATGGTAGGCATGTCATACGAGTTCCTCGTCCGAGGGGGGATCTCTGTGTACTGTACAGGCGACCTGCTATGTATAGGTCATGCCATTAATGGCCCACTTCCCCGCAGCGTCGACAAGCTTGCCGCTGTCCGCGGAGGATCAGGAGGCACTTCAGCATGATGCCCAGGAGGCAGAAGGCGATCCCAAGGATCAGGGTTCCAGGGGAATGAGGCTGAACATGACACCTACGGCAGAGAACCCGTGGGTCTAGGAGAGGCTTTCAGCGGCTGTCTGTGCGGTCTACCAGGTAATACTGGCCGCGGAACCATTGTTGTCCATCCTGGCTGGGCCGTCCCACGAGACCCCCAGCAAAGGTTATTCCTCAGATTGCTCCCCGAGTAAGTTTCAGACTCGGCGCGGTCGCATTCAGCAGCTCGTGCCGGGTGTCAGAATGGTAGGGTTTGAGTCAATGAAGCAGCCCACATGAACGAGGGCTTGCCAAGGTTTTTCTTGGGCAACATGACCATGCCCAGGTGGCATCAGTTCCTCGTGATACATACATAACCGGCGCCTTGCGCCCTCGGCCTGTTTCAAAGCCGTCCGAAGATGGTGCTCGTCGCGACTTTGGCCCAGTACGACCAGCGACTTTGAGAGGGATGGCTAGCCTAGCTAAGCGAGAGAACACACCCAGGAACTTGGATAGCTACTGTACGTCCTGCGTGAGCACTTGCTTACATGGTCACGGGCACTGAATGATACAGCAGACTTGCTCGCCCAAGCTATGAGCCCGGCCAGACCCTGCTGATACAGCCACAAACCGGCTCCCAGCCGTGTCGCAAACACTCCTTCACAAGTTGACCCAACCAGGACGGGATAATTGATTGATCTAAGTCAATGACGAAACTCTGTTTCATTGGCACCTGATCTCTGCCTCTCACCAGGCGGATCTCGTTTTGCTCAAAGTTTATCGCATACATCTACTCGTCGAGTAGCTTACTACCAAGGGAGAGAGAGGTAGCGTCCAGGCTGTCCAAAGGCGGACTCGCAAAACATCTCGGTAAAAGCATTTCCTTTTTCCTTCCACTCCAGACCACAGACCAGTCAAACAACACCATCGCCCATCCTTCCATAGCAACCTCATTAGACAATACCCCACCGAAAACGAGAAATCCGTTGGTATCAAAAACAAAACAAACAAAAGCAAGCAGACCTCCCCGGTTCTGACCATAAAAGAGACAAGATAGAATAAAGTTACAAGTAGTAGTACTAATACAGAAACAACATACCAGGATAAGGCAAGCACCCAAAACAGGCACTGCCCATGCTGGCTCATTATGGGACCACCAGCTGAGGGAGCCCCCTTTTTCTCTCCCCCACTCAACGCCTGACTTCCTGCCTCTTCATGATGAAAATCAATCTTTTTTGATTCTGGAAGACAATTAGATAGCTTGCTTCCTTGCCCCCTTTTCCTTGCCCCGCCTTGCCATCCGTCTCCTGTAACCTTCCCATCCCCCTTTTTTAAGGTGAATCAACTAGACACTTTTGAGGCACCTCGTTGATGGGAAAAAAGCAGAATTGGGTAGTGCTGACAGATCATCCGCAATGAGAACTGGGCCGTGAGGCCATCGTGGAAGGTGGGAACGTATTATGGGGACAAACGCCTCTGTGCGCCGCAGGGTATATAAAAGAAAAACACATTATGCTTTGACGTGGTTCTCGTGTGACGGGGTGGGAATGCCCGTCGTAGTCGTTACTTCGAATGTATCCAAGCCTAAGAGCTTGCCGAAGACCCGGGCCACGTCCCAAATTCACTTGCTCGTGGCTCAAGAATGTCAACTGGGGACGTTGCCGAGTCTGGCTGAAAAAACGAAGAAACGCCAACGGAAATAAGTACACAAGAGTTACAGTCGGCCTGACGGTGAGTGCCATGGTAGGCCTGATGATGGTGACGGGTGGCCGTTTTGCTCTGAGCTTGGTTCCTAGCCAATCTGCGCGATTCGGTCAGACGGCATGCCCAGTCCCAAGCCAGATGGATCCTCGAACTTAACCTCAGGCATGGGCCATCCGTAAGTAGGGACTTGACCGGCATTGATAGGATCATGATAAGCCTGCAGACCAGTAGCATACATGGTCTGCGAGCCGTCCGGCGCCGAAGACGGAAGGTGGTGGTGGAAGACGCCTTGGGGCGCCGGCGACTGCGAGTGTTGTTGATGCTGGGAGTGCTGATGTTGCAAGGACATAGCCATCATCGGCTGGTTCGGCATCATGGCCTGGCTCGTGACCGGTTGCTGGAAGGCACCCATGGACGTGTGCTGATGCCCAGCGCTGTGCAGGGCGTGCGTCGCGGCTTGGGCTGACTGTAGCGTATAACTATTGAAGCCAGTGTCACCTCCAGGGCTGCGCACAGAAGACGAAGAGAAGGCGCTGGGGCTGCTGTTCAGAGAACCAGTCAGTCCTGGCTCAGAGTATGCGTTGCTGTGTTGCCGTGGGATGTGCGGGAACTGGTTCGCGCCCATGGATGTGACACCAGAGTTGCTGGTGTCCATGTAAAACTGGGGAGCCATATGCACACCGGATATGCGGCGCATGGCGTGTTCAGTGTGCATGTCGCTGTGAAAATCGGCCCCATTGGAGGACAGGCTGTGGCGACTGTAAGGGTCCTGTGGCATGTACTGGCCTTGCATTGGTCTTTGCAATCCCATGCCGTTCTGCAGCACCATCTGCCCGTGTGTTTGCTGACTCCATATGGGGTGGGAGACCCTTGGCGTCGACGGTGTCTCATCACCACCTGATTCCGAAGTGCCGTCGTCCACGAGCGCGCCTGGTTGATGGGAACGGCGCTGATGCTTCACCATGGTAGTCTTCCGGCAGAACGTCTTAATGCACCCATCATGTCCACACATGTACGGCCTCTTTCCTGAGTGGATTCGACGGTGTCTGGCCAGACTCGAAGACTGTGAATACTGGTTAGCATCTCCAAGGCAAACAAGGGAGTGTTCACGCATGACTTGGTACTAACATCCGAGAATCGCTTTCCGCAGCCGGTATATTGACAAGCATGCGGCTTCTCTCCAGTATGTGTACGTATGTGTACTGTAAGGGCACTTCGCTGTATGAAGGCCTTCCCACAACCTGACTGGTTGCAAGCGTACGGTCGCTCATTCGTATGTATCCTGTAATGTCTTTGAAGGTCTGACTTCCGATTGAAGCTCTGCGAAAGGTCAGTTACCGTGATTTGGCCTCCTGTGAAGAACTACCGCGAGCGTGCTATTGGGAACATACCTTGTCGCAGGCTGACCAGCCGCACTGGAAAGGGCGCGGCGCTTGTTCAGTATCCATGACCTCGATAAGTTCCATAGTTGACCGAAGGTGAGAGTCTTGAGTAATGGTGGCTGTTTCGATTGCTGGATTGACAAAGAGTGCTGCCAAAGTTTGATAAACTGACTGTTTACTGGGTTAGCTGCCATTGGTTACCGTATGTAGGATGGAACGAAGGCAGAACTCGCTAGCTCCAGAGTACCCAGCAAGCCGGAATAAATTTTGCAGCGAAACAAGAGATGAAAGATAGCATGAACAAGCCTTTGGATAAGGTCACCAAAAATGGGAAGCTCTTTCGCCGATCGCGAACGTGGGTAAAACCATGTCGCATACCGACTTGTGTGACGAAGCCTTTGAGCAAGAGCGAAGGGAAGGAGACAATATATGAAGACAACAATGGCATAATTTTCGAGTCTGATCCGGGTGAGAGAGAAGACGGAAATACGCACCTTCTTCAATACTGATCAACAGCACACTACACAGTTGTAGGCTCTTTCAGCCCAGCCCAACCCCACTTATAATGTAGACGCAAAGGTAACGGCGTGATATAGAGGTAAGTGAACAAGGTGGGAAAGTGCCACCGGGTTGGTGGGATGTAGTGACGTTGTTGGATATGTCGATTCAACGGCGAGTAGGAAGGACCTCAGGGGTGATGCTGGCACACAAGAGAGATATATGTGATGATCCTGCGCGGAAAGAGGTCCTGAGGAGGTCTGAGGGTTTCAAGGCCGTGAAGTGATAGAGATGCTCTTATATCTGTGCTCGCTTCGTCCCAGAATTACATGTGAGTAGTAGTGATAGTGGTGGTGGTGGTAGTCGTAGTAGTAGTAAGGTCCTTGCTTGCATATGCCGGGTAGTGTCGGAGGTGTAACTTGTGTGTCGTAACGGTTGGAAGGCCGTCAGTCCTCGGAGGTTGCTTTTCCTTCTTCTTATTCTTCTCTCTCACGATCCCCCAGGGGTTCTTGCTTCTGATGCCACCTCAATATCACCGAGACAAGCGTGGATGTGGCTTCCCGAGTTGAGGAAGCGGTTACTGCCACAACGCGAAGGCGCGTGTTTGCTTCGCAATATGCAGAGAGGCAGAGACTACCACGGCGCTGGGGTGGTCCTTGGGCCTTTAGAGGAGGCTCCTGTCTTTGTGTGTGAGCACAAGATCGCGAGTATAGTGAAAAAGAAGATGAGCAAAGGCTGTGAGAGGTATAAAGAGGTTGCTGGAATGTGACGGCCCGGGCAGCAAAACTGTGGACTCTGATATATGCACACTAGTAGGGAAGAGTCGAAGCAGAGTGTGATGAGATATACAGATGTCAAGGAAGAGGAAAAACAAGAATAATAAGTACCGGATGATGTCTTAGTGAGCAGAACGTCTGTTCTCTTCACCCCCTGGCTAACTCCGTCGCCGGATGTTTCGTTTCTTACAACGAGGCCCCCTGATAGTAACCTTGGAAAAGGTGGATGCAGCAGACGTTGCGCGTGGGTTGCAAGGTGGAGAGAGTGCTCGAGCGGACAATGACAAGCAGCAGGTCCACTTCTAAATCGGAATCTGCCCAGCTGCTCCAGAGTCCAAGGGAAAGGTTCAAGTTCCACGACGATCAAGGAAAAACGATGTGTTGCCCTCTCACACACAATACCCAGGTAATGAATGGGTCGACTTTGTAGGCCAGATCAGGTCTCTCAAGCAAGAAGAAATGCTGCTGAGCGCACAAACTCTTTTTCTCGCACAGACTGGAAGGTCCTACGCCCGGAGGAGGTTGTCGTGCCAATTCCTTCAATCGACAACCGAGTTGAGAGTGGGAACACGGGTCCTGTGATGGGGAACTCGTCTCTGAGAGAGTGTCTTGCCCGCAATGTGAAGGGGTCCCAGGGGTTCAAGATGGCCAGACCAAGACTGTGCCAGATACAGGTGGACGGCTAGGCGCACAGAAAGCTGGTGTGGGAAAGAGAGGAGACGGGTGTCGAAGGCGTGGGGATAGATGAGATTGCGAGGTCTGGCATTCATAAAGGCCGGTGCTAGAGGTGGCCAAGTGGCATGCTGGGGAGAATCTTCTTCGAGATATCAAGTCTCTTCTCAACGGCCACAGGAGTCCATGGTCTAGCAGCTACATAAGTATCAGCAGTAGGCAGACGCTGGCAGATGACGGCGCCGACTTTACGAGTCGGATAGGGCAAGGCATGTTGAAATAACTGCGTAAGACCCTGCTCACAGGGTCAACGGCGTGAGGACTTGGGGAGCTTTCAATATCGCATTATACCCTTGCAAACCTAATAAGTGGAAGACGTAGGGACCTTGTAGGTTCCATGGTTGATACAAGCAAATTGAGGAAGGGCAACCTAGGATCGCGGCGGACTGGAGAGGGATCCGCTGTACTCTGCTATGTACATGTGTACATGCAGTAGGTAGATAGATACCTGGGTACATAGCCTGGGCACCCTGGTCCGTACAGTAGTAGCCAGACTGCTAGACGAGCCAGCTAGAGTCGCTGCCAGAGTGGGCCGGGAACGACTCAAGAGCACGTCTCCTTGCTTAATTCCACTCCGAGTTTAGTCTCGCACCCAATTTAGCTCCCCGTCAGATAATTCTACTGTGTAGCACCACAGTATATCCCACTCTACGTACTTAGTCAACTATGTAAGTGAGCTCCGACTACCCATTTAGGTATGCACTATGTAGCACAGATTAGTTTGACTCGGCTGCCATCCGGATTAACCCCCCCTCACATGCTTGTCAGTCCTCCTCCTGCTACAGTCATCGCCGACCTTAGGCCACGGAGGCCGGAGGTGGGAGAAGGAGGCCGTCGACAGACCATGACCTATAGCCGTGTTTCTGTGCCAGTGGTCATCTTCTGGAAAAGAGACGGACTGCGCTCGACGGCGCATTGGGGTACTCGAGCTCCAAGTACTGTACACTACACAGTACTGCATAGTACCGCAGTGTGGTATAGATGGTGGAGATGTTGAGAACTGACAGATCAGGGAACCGGCAGGGGTCTTCTCAATGTCGAGCGATGCTCCACCTGGCTGCGCTCCTCCCTCCCCCTAATAATGGTAGACTGGTTATCTCCACGGGTTCGCTCCAGACTGCGACCCGGGCGTTGACGTCGGGACTTGGCTCTGCTTTCGAAACCCTAGTGACGAAATCACCTAGTACCCACGAGACATGGGCTATTCAACAGTTATGCTCTCATCAGGGCCAGAGTTGCTCTGGAGTTGGCAGAGCTTTCGGTTGCCCGAGAAAAGCCGACGGCTATATGGCGAGGATGTCGTCAGAATGGTGTATGGAGTCCTCCCCTCCCCCTCCCCTCCCCTCCCTATCGTTACCTGACCGGCTGTTTCAATATGGGACGTGAACTTGTCATACTAATTCTTTCATATAGGCCAGGGTAGCGGCCACGAAGCTGCCCACTGAGTAGTGCATGCTACCATGTAGTACTACTTACTACTTACTGTATGTAAGAGAGTTGGACCTTGCAGCGGGGCATCTGGAGGACGTCCCGCCACAGCTTTCCAAGCCGATTTCTGGCAGCAAGGGAGATGGTGCGTGACCGTCGAGAAAGAACATCATACGATTGGCTCTGCAAACATGGTGATGAAGTGAGGAACGGGTTACACAGAAGAGACACACAAGCCACACAGCGCACCGCGAACTGCCTGCAGCTGATATTGTAGCGGACTGGCGGACCACCGACGCAAACCACCTGGGCAGATAATCAGAGCACAACCCGTCTTCTGCCGCATGCACACTCCCAACACGGTACATACACACACAGTACACGACCGCGACGGATCCGTACTGTCGTCACGGCTCACTCCCCCGGGGCTGGCACCTGGGCGATGATAATTGACCTGATAAACAGAGGCACACTTCCAGATGTCCAGTCCGTGGGGGGCAAACAACACACCTGACCCAGGCCACGCCGCTTCCCACTGCCAACTGCATCGCCCACATTGCCCAAGTGTAGGCCGCTTGCTCTCTTGACTGCCGGTAGTTGTCCAACAATGTTCCGATGCAAGCCCGTCCTCCGAGCAGCGTACCCTCCTGCCCCAGGTGTAGGCTACTAACCAACTGCAGCTTCGTCCGCTGGCAGCCACGGAGTCTGGGCCAAGGTTTGACTACGAGGATGATTTGATGGATGCCGATGCCATAGCCGAACCACGAACCAGAATCTTGGTCTGGAGCTTGATAGCGGCAGCGAGGCGATCGAACGAGCTCCCGATCTGCTTGCTTAATACTACGTATGCACTGCATAGTACACTACATAAGTAGGCACGATTCAGAATAGAGCTCCAGACCCCGGTAGCTCATCTCCACGTACCATGATATCCTCGATATTGTCATGCAGGCCAACCCAGTCTTAAAGGTCGTCGTGGCATTGAGTTAACTGCTTGCTTCCTTAGCTTCATGACTCTCCTCACAGGACAATCCTTAGCTCGGGCCAGCTTAGCTTAGCTCTTGTGGGGCACCGCCTTGGTTACCTTTGTGCCCAACAATGCACGAGATACAATAAGCATATTGCCATTCGCGAATGTTGACGACTAAGGCCCAGGCTAGGTCGCTTCGGGAAGAGCTGAAGGTTTTCCCCCCTCCTGAAGCACTGCAGAAGGGGCCAGATCCCACCCAGCCTTACGCAGCCACTCCCGACAAGCCTGTTAGGTACCCTGCGGTGCTGTATCAAACCTAGCCCTGGAGGGTGGTGGTGGTGGTGGTGTTTGTGAGAGAGTATGCAGGTGTTGTATTGTGGCGCTAGCATGCGGTCTCGACCAAACCAAAAAGGCTTGGTTCTCTCACCTTCCAACCCTCCCCCCCCCCCAGTAACCCCTCACGTCCGGGCCCCGGAAGCCTGTCCGTTAGTGACCCCGGTGCAAGCCACCGCTGTCATGTGCATGTAGGGGGCCAGCTAGTCTCGCTCCAGATGTCCCGGTTGACGATCCGCTTCGAGTACATCCATACTCCTCCTCGTAGAGTCACAAGACATTTCGATAATTTTATCATTACCGCAATTTCAACCGTCTCAGAATGCAGGTGTCTAGACGGCTGATATCATTCGTCTGGACGAGTCGGGTACGGGTCGGACTGCCTATTGTATGACTTTGGTGGACAATTTCCCCCCCTCGACATGATTTCCTTTGGTGGACTCGAGTGTGAGCGACACTTGGGTAATAAGAGCAAGAACTTAGTTACCTTACAGTTGGTAGACGCATATGCCAGGCACCGGCACGTGTAGCAATTAAGGGAGTCGATGGAAACTCCACCCAGCGTAATTATTGTGTAGTACTGGAAGATTCAGAGTCTAGCCCCAGATTTTCCCAACGAAATCCCATTTACACGAAACAGAAAGGGGACGTTGTAGGCTTGAGCTTGAGGGGCGACAAGGGATTCAATGTGCATGTGGCATCAGCAAACTTTCCACCCCCCTTTCTGCCCTAACCCACCGGCAGCATTTGGCGAGCTTGAATGCCTTGAGAGTTTAAGAGCGACTCGTGTGAATTGGCGAAGAAGCCTAAATAGTTAATGCCGTAGTACAATTCGATCTTATCATCTTTATACCGCCTCGTGCTCTCGATTCGTCCAGGTGGTTCGTATCTACCTAGGTAGTTCGAGGTTGGTCACGATGCAACCAATCGAAGCGCCCACCAGTTAGTTCGTAAGGCTGGACTCCTGACTACCTAGGTATGTATGTATGTATGTACATACTACCATGTGAACCAACCCATCGTCTTCAACTCATCATCTTCTCAGGTACACCCAGTACGTAGATATGGGTCGTGGCCTTCTCCCGTGCGGCTCTCGCTGTCTCTCCCCGCTTTTCGATGTCTTCAACTAGCTCGGTCACTGGCCACTCTCTGGCCCGGGGGACGAGAATTACATGTCAGTCTGCTGCTCCAACTGATGAAAGAAAACCGACGATATATCTCCCTGCGCCTGCGGTACGGAGGACCCTAGGCAGCTAAAGCTTCAAGAGCTTCCAAAGTCGAAAACCCTTTACCCTGCATCACATCCTGGTCTGGTGGGAAAGGGGTGGTGGTGCTGTGGTGGTGGGAGAGAAACCGTGCCTTGCATGCATGGGAATTTTGTCCGACGCAGAGCCTTACCAAGAGAGGTTAGACCGTATGCAGCGACGCTCGACACTCTTGTATATGTCTAGGTACCGAGTCAGTGTGAGCTACATATGATGTGTACCTATCTATCCGATGTAGGTACATCCCTATGGACCCGCACTAGTGTACTGTGGTGGTAGTACATAGTTAAGTACATACATACACCGCACATCACACTAATCCAGGGTTCGATCTGCGTCCGTCTCTATCTCCGTGTTCCCACATGTTCTCAGTGACGGGCGTAGTCGAGGGTCCATCTTCCAGGAAGTTCGCAGTATTGCATATGTATCTATCAAAAGAGAGAATTGACAGAACAGTCAACAACAACAACAGCAACAACATCATGATGATATCCATTACATCAGTCGTCAGTCTGGTGCACTACACACACAACAGGTATCCCGGGATCTCAACTGGACCCCTTCATAATCTTGGCTGGAAGCCATCGCCCGGACCGTCGATCACTTGTGTCGGAAGCGAGGGATGCGGCTGATCAGGCCGATCAAGCTGTCAGGGTCTCAGGGAAATCCATGGACGCCGTCCGGGCTGCTGCTGTCAACAACAGCAACGACGACGACGACGACAAGAGGCAGACAGCATCATCCCTGCGCGAATCTGACCGGGAGAGATGGCTTCCTCTCCCGAACCCTGATCGTCGTCCTCTGGCAGCCCATCTTCTGCCCCCCTCTTTCTCTCTTACTTTCACTTTCTCTGGTTTTCTTTCTTTTTCTCACTTTCTTTCTCTTTCTTCCAATGACTGCAGACGCCGTAAGACCTCGTCATCAGAAGCAGCTTGGCCTAGACAAATTTGCAGGCGAAGTCTCGAGGACGTGGGCGAGAGCCGGCGTAGCGCGGCTCTGAAATGGTCGTGTTTGGCCCTGCGCTATTGGCTGAAGGGGAGGCTGTCAAGACTCGGGTACGGGGGGATGTGCACCAACCTGAAACCTACAAAGAGGGTATCGCCCCGTTCCCGTTTTGCGCCGATCTAAAATGACCATCATTTCGTTTCGAGCCAGATCGTGGAGGGGGGGAGGGGGTTGCGCTGGTGCCTCTTTTCGGCCGATTTGCCTCTGGGGTGAGGTTTGAGCTGGGCCCCTGCCCCGGCCGAAACCACGGGCGGGTGATACCTAAAGTGTGCACTAGGACGCACAACTGAGAAAGCGGATTGGTACTGTGCCACACTAAATTAGTGTACAGTTACGCCAGGAGTCAAGTTTCCAACAGGTGGGGAGTGGCATCATCTAGTTGGCTGCGGGGACGAGGGGGTTCTGTACATCAATTGATACTGCATGCCTAGTAGGTACTGTGTAGGATTGCACCGCCCCAAAAGCTCGACGAATTGTTCCTTTCTTGTCTATTCAAGCCAAAAGGGGAGATACCAACCATACCTAGGTAGATAGGAAAGAAGCACAACGTGCCACCCCTACACACCTGTCTCCATCGATTAATTAACTGCCTTGCCCTGTCGACCAGATCTAGTGTAGTTATTATCATGGTGACGTTCACTGACAGCGGCACAGCACACACCCAACCAATTTTTTTTTTTTATCTCTCTTCTCCCCTAGTTCTTGAGCCTAATTCTGCCGATCTCCAGTTATTAGAGTCTAATAAGGTGTGCGGCCCATCCCGAACAGAGAGTAACTGGCTCTAGCTGTGGGAGCGTAGTGCTTGGGCTTTGGCCCCTCACTTGGAAGTTTACGTACTCACCTATTCACATCGATCAATTTCTCATTCCATCACGGCCTGTCAAGCTTGAGATTGGGTGGCGACGGCCGTATCGTCCCTCTCACATGCTCACCGGAGATTAGAAGGCCTCTCCCAACGTCGCTGACGTTGCCTACACTACAAGATTCGAAGGATGTCGGAGCACGTGGCCGAAACACGAGGCCGGAGCCCACCAGTGCTCGGGGCGGGTCTCAATTGCTTGGGGCCTTTTTTTATATCCAGGAACCCCAGCCAAAGGTCACCAGCGCCGACATTACTTCCGAAATCCCATGTATCTGGGCCCCTTGGCTCCATATGTCTAGGACTGGTAAAGCCACGCTCGCCGTCAGAAACCGGTATTGCCGGGAGGCTCTCAAGGGGTCTCGAGATGCGGGAACCGTAGGTGTATATTGTTGATATATACATAAGTAGTCGCGTCACAGCCAGAGAACCAGAGGACCAGAGTTGGGACATGCGGCTCTTGTTGACAGGTTTCACGACAGGCGGCAAGGTAATTAGATGCTGTCAGACTCGAACCCAAGTCGGGGGCTAACATCTGGTGTCACCATGCTGAGGCGGAATATTTCCTCGACAATCTCTCTTGGCCGGATTTCCCGGTTCGGCAGCTACGTACGCCTAGGAGCTACTCAGGTAGATATATGGACTAAGCAGCCCAAGTATGTTTCAGCCTCCAGCCACGATAGTCTGGCCTCGAAAAAATAAGAAAGGAGAGGGGGGGGAAAAGGCCCGAGAAAGCCATCTTGGCATCGTGACATCTTAATGTAATTCTCAAAAGCCGTCGGCTTTTTCCTGTCAGGAAAATGAGACTAACCAGTTACCTAGGTAAGCATGTATGTACTTACATACATACATAGTGTAGCCGCAGGGTTTTCTAGCCACGCCTTGCAGGACCCTCCTGCAGGCGCATCATGGAGACGATCTGGGACCTGGAATCATGTATGTATGTATGTAGGCTTTCCTGCATGATACGCCGTCTTCTTGCAGGTACCTATCTACCCACCTACCTGCTCTGGTACCTTGTGTACTTACGCAGTACACGTGTACAACACAGCAGCATCCTCTACAGGTAGCTTTAGCTGTCTGCACACCGCCTGACCAGACGGGCCTGCGTCGCATCTACCTGCCTGCCAAGGGGCGCCTCGACTGCTCGAGTCTACATACTATCACCGCAGGCGATGCGAGATAAACTTGCCAGACTGCCTCTTGCAACCCCATACCACCACGTACCTCCGTCGTGCAGTCCTGCTTCGCTGCTGGACAAAGAAAGCATATCGCCCTGACCGCTGCTCAGACGACCAACTACTACCACACTATTCGTGAATTCCGGGCTCAGCCCTCTCTCTCTCTTCCCCTCCTCCACCGCCCCCCCCCCCTCCCAAAAAGAAAAGGAACCTGAAAAGAAGCGCAGCTGCGGTCAGACGCTGGCTCATCAAACAAAACACGCCCTTTCGAGATCTGCATCTAACCTGCATGCAGCCCGCCAGCCCGCCTGGTGGGCTGGGCCCTTTTTCTGCTCCACGGCCGGCCGTGCGCTCGCGGCTCGAGGCATTTTGCAATACACTCGGTCAGCAGGCAGGGCGTGTTCCCTCTTCCCCCTTCCCCTCCAGTGAAGGGAGCGAGATAAGACGTCTGTCTACTGGTGGCCGCTGGATGGGCGCACGAACTTCCGCCCCCGCAAAATACGGATGTCACGGCTCCAAGTTACCTGCCCAGGTGCAAAGTGGCGGCTATCGCAGCTGTCCCCCCCCCCTCTCTCTCCAGGCCAAGTGGCCCGTTCGGCGATTGCGCTTCAGGGCTCGCTTGGTTACTGCCACTGTGTCAGGAGGGAGGCGCTCTTTTGGGGGAGGGGGGGGGACATTTCAGTTGCTGCGAGGCTCTCCAGCTTCGTCAGGGCTTGTTCACCTGCGACTCGGTCCTTGATTTCTTGAATCTTCAACCGGAGCAGGTGGTCCACCCACCCCATATGACGTGTTACTTCGTACATATACTGTGTACGCTTACTTTACTTCTCTTGACTGTGGTCTTTTTTTTTTTTCCTTCTTCCTTTTTTAGGGGCGAGGAGTGATCGGATAGCAGCTGATGGGTCATATCTCTGAATCATAAGGACCTATCAGCCCCTGAATTTCTATAGCGATGGGCCAGCTGCAGTCCCGATCCTGCTTCTCCCTATCTGATGGAGAAAGCCAACAATCAGACCTCGGTGGTTGGCTCGAAGGGTGTCTACGCGAATCGCATCAAGCAGGGCGAGATCCCGCGTCCCTGACGGCCGCCTGCTTGGTGGGATGGGGGAGACCGCTGCTGCGCGAAAAGCAAGGAAAAACCGAAAGAGGCCGGCAGTCGACCCGTTTGACGATCCGGCATGATGCTCTCGATGGGGGTCATGGGACGCCTCCTCGGCCCCTGATTGAGTCTAGGGAGTTCCATGCAGATCCTCTGCCGGGGAGGAGGTTCCGGGAGACGTTTGCCAGGTGGGAGAGGAGGAAGCCCAGCTCACCCTTTGACAGCCCCTATGGCAGGCAGTCATGTCAAGGGCCAGGACGGGACGGTGCCTAGCTGTGTAGGTAGTCTATTGCCAGAGGTCTGTTCTGAGGTGCCCCGACAGCCACGCCAGCCATTGTCGTCGTAGCGTCGTCGCTAGGCCAGGGAGCGTGGCTGAGGTGGTCTCCTTTGGGGAAACGAGCCGCCAACTACCGCCCGTTGGGAATATCTCCTAGCTCCAGCAGAACAAGCATTACAGTTCCCTGGATACAGGGACACCAAGGCCTTGCTAGCTGCATATACTCGATATGAGGAAGTCGCCCCACGGGAAATTGTATCATCTCTGTGCTTCCTGCGCTCCATGTGTGGCTAGAGGGCGTTGGGATACCTGATATGTCACATCCCCAAACCTGGGCACGTCAAATTAGAGCCTCAGCCTCCTTTTCCCGCCGAGAAATCGCGAATCTGCATGAACCAGACAATTTCACCCAGGAGGGCAAGCGGGATTACCGAGCATTCAATAAGCCACCCAGCCTCGGGGCATATGGACCCCACGTGCTTTGAATTCTGTGGATGTCGTCTCCGGAGCATGTTATTAAGTCCGGAGACCCGGTTGGTTGACATCAAACCTTCACCGGGGCCGACCATTATGGGGAAGAGAGGGGGGGGGGGGCACGAGGGCAGGCTTCTCTCATTTTCGCCCCGTCCGTGTTTTACTCCGTTGGCTTCCTGGGAGGTCGAGGTATATTCAGGGGCATTTTCGGACATGCGTCGTTGTAAAAGTGTCCTTTTCCAAAAATCCCCGGCAAAGCCACCCCCCACCCAAAAAGGAGAGAAGATTGAGAGCGAGAGAGAGAGAGAGAGAGAGAAGGAAAAGGGCTATTTCCTGCGTGGTGAGAACAGCGACATGCCACTCAGGACTTTTACGAGGCCCTTGTCGACGAGATCCATCAGCATGTTGTTGGTCGGTTTCGGGTGACGGCAATCGCCCACTGCTACAAACCAGGGCCCCCTTCAACAGCAGCACACAAAAGTTGGCCGGCCCTGCAGGCGGTGACAGATGACATCTATGATACAATCGGGGAGTTTCCACACCTCCCCTCCCCCCTCTTATTATGACGAATCGTCGAATCGAGTGTGTCGTGCAATGAGAGAGATTGGAGGATGTCTTGCCTCTTTTCAGGCGAGCCTCCTGGCATTATCTTAAACTATGTAGAGACCACGATACAAAACCCCATGGTGGAGGCGGCGGCTCACGCCATTTTGGTGTGTGCTGGGGCTGCTAAGGCCATTTCCTGGCCCCAAGGGGGAGAAAGCAGGCAGTAAAGGTCCTGCCATCCCATCCCAAATCCCGGTGACAATCCCCATTGTGTCAGAGGCCCCACGTGTCCGGATCTGACTCCCGGCGACACTAGTGCAGTCTGGTGAGGATACGGTTTAGCCGCTTGTGAGATTCATATCTCTTGTTGTCGGTCCGTTCTCTGAGGTTGCTTTTTTTTTCCCATCGTGTCTGCCGCTTTGGGAATGGGCGCTGCGGCCAGCCGTCGTTTATCGACCCTCGCCAGGCCCAAAATCCCCCGCGGCGATTCGCGAGACAACTCGATGCGATATCGGGGCCCAGGCGAAGGGAGTCTCGAGCAGAAGGCAGCCAGCCCTCTCTGCCCGCCCCCCTCCACCCCCCAAAAGAAATAATAAATCCACGATGCAGGAATCCTAGCTGAATCTCGGCTCAACCGCAGATTTGGTTGACGCGCGACGGGCACGGTCCGGCTCCGGATGTCGCTGTTACTGTGTATTCGACCAACTATGCACATAGTAATCCATCACCAGTCCCAGCGAGTGACTCCTTGTCATGTCTCTTGTCGGCCCCCACAGCTTCTGGAACACACAAGGGAACCAAGGACACACAAAAAGGTTCAATGTTCAATGTTCGATTCGCAAAAAGTGGGAGGCTAGGGAGCCCCACCCCACGGTGTGGAACCGCCCAAACTCCCATGCTCCTCCGTCATCATCCTCGTAAGGTCCACTTACGATAACACGAGCAAAATGCCCCGTACCTTGGTACGGCTCGAGCCTCTTCTTGTCGAGATTGAGATTGACTAGGGGAAAGAAATGGGGAAAGAAATGGGGAAGAAAGGGGGTTCTTGGTAAGGGTAGGGGTTGTCATCCGCTCTACATACTAGGTACGGGAAGGCTGAAGGTCAGCCCGACGCCATCACGACCAACACCGCCACGCGCTCAATACTATTGTTGGAATATCGAAACCCGCACAGTAGCTATAGCTATACCCAACATCTCGGGTCTGGGGTCCTTGTGCTGGTCTCTCGAGGCTTGGCGTCCCTGTGGATCATGAAAACGAGTTCCGGGTCCGCAGGTTTACGTACCTATCTACTGTAGTTATTCCTGACTTGCCCGTTGCACTTACGTATGTATGTACATCACAACTTACAACAGCCAAGCAGGCAAGCGAACAGGTCATCTTCTTCGTCGCACGAGACAGTGTTACAACCGAGTCGACAGGCGGGATAGCCGCAGCCGTAGCCGCAGCCGCGACTCGCGATGTAACAAGGAGCTGCTGCGGCTGGCTCACAGCCTGGGAACGCGGCCTCTAATTCCACCGTGCTCCTGGGCTGAAAAGGAACCCTGGGCAGGAAAGCTGCAGGCGGCTGAACCCGGGTATTCGGGTTCTACCAGGCCTGCGCCTCACCTGCGCAGCGACGCGAGGGTCTTCACAAGCCCATTTCCTACGAAACCCATCATCGGTTTTCCCGCCAATGCTAGAGAGTCGAACTACGATCCGACAGGGAGCCAGCTAAGATAGCACTGGGGAATACGAACCAGCCATTGCAAAGCTTGCTGCTGCTGCCGCCTCGCTATACGAAACGATGACCGGGCTGGTAGCCTCGCGCCAACGTAGGCAGAAATAGTTCGCAGCTACTGAAGAGTGCATCTAGCCTGGCTGATGACTCGACGATGAGGCGAAAGGACAATATAGTTGTGGTACATATGGCTGTTGTACCAACAGAATCCATGCCAACTGTCACCGCCAGGCCGTCATAGGCTAAATGCTAGTGACTTTGGCGAGCGGGATCCAAGCAATGGTGCAATGTCCGGCCTACATTTAGCTGTCGATCTTCCGCACACTCGTTACATATATAATTACATGTTCCTCCCTGGGTCGCCAGGTGCACAATGGGCGTGATGTAATGCCAGAGTCGGGTCTTGACGTCGTGGTCAACGTCGTGACAGTTGAGAGACGGGTGGGGGTACAAGCGAGGCCTGCCATATCCTCCAGATGCTCTCGATTCACGCTTGCTGAGTCGATTTCCTTACGCCTGGAGAAGGGGCTAGGCAGACACAACTCAAGACTTGCTGTTCTCCAAACCACCATCGTGATCGGTCGCAAGACCCCAATCCAGTCCAGTCCAATGACGTCGATCTAGGAACTAGAGCCTCACTCAAACCAAGCCTTCTCGACAGCGAGACAGCGAACTTCTCGGCAGTCCTGGCAGTCTCCTTATTGGTGGCCAGTGCCGGATATTCAACAACACCATGTCTCTCGCCAAGGGCGCGACGCCGGCAACTTGCTTCACATTACCGAGCTGGCGTGGCCTTGACTCGTGGAGTGAGCGGAGGCCTGATATCGAGGCCGCAGGGCTGTCAGATGTGCCTCTTCAGAAGCATCATCTCGTCCCACAGTGGCAACAATGACAATAACATTGTCGACATGTTGACGAGGCATCATCTCGGCTAGACGGGCCCTTCTTATGAGACCCCGCTGGACATGAGCTGGGACAGACTCTCATCTTCGAGACTAGCAAGCTATCAAGCGTTGGCTTGTCTTGGGCAGACCATGGCGACCGAAGGAAGCCCCTCGGCAATTGAAGATATGCCCAATCTCAACCTTACGGTTGTTGACTATCGTCTAGTGCACAAACAAGTTCGTCATTTGTGTGAACAAGCAAAAGAAGACTGCCAACGACGCATGGTAGCACTCGCTAGTCTCGTCGTCTTCATGAAACGACTCGACGCCGTGGGGTTTTGGAATGATCGAGCCAGCATGCGCCTTCCCTTGAAAAGGCTTGTCCACAAGAAGCAGTTCGAAGATAACCAGAGTTGTGACGCTCGCTGCCAACATGGGAGTTTCTCTGCCTGGAAGACTTCTTGACGATAGATGTCCCCCATGTCCTCTCTTTCATTTTGACGACTTACTGCTCGGAGACGTGCTCGTAAATCCTACGTAGTAAGAAATCGTTCGGCGTAATCCCTCCGTTCAGCCAAACCCAGGGTACTTGGTTCGTGTAAGCTGCAGTAAGGCCGGGTTTGACACCGGCCCGACCCTTCCGGCATGGAAGTATCCTCAGATGAGCACTCCTGGCATGGGCTTCTGGTAGTGTCGGTGCCATCTTCTTGACCTATGCAAAGCAGGCATGTTTGGCTGCCACCCTTTCATCACCAACAACTGAAGCTCTCCCCTCGAAAACCAGATTTGATAGAGTGGCTCCAGCTAATCTGCTCACATGAGCTGAAAACTAAGCGACGCATCAACCCGACGTATTGAAACGTGATGCGGGAGTCCAAACAACCAATCCCACATCCCACGTCCCACGTCCCACTGACTCTCGCACTGTTGTCCCAAGTACGTATCGTCGTTCATGCAGGCTTCCGGTAGCCCTTGCTTGTATGATCGGCCCATCGTGACAGCAGGGACGGGACCCGGCAGCCTTCACCGGATGCAAACCTCATCCATCCGGGAGGTGACAGCGGGGGTGCTTTACCGAGTTCCCCTCGGAGTGAATCTCCTGATATGCCAAGAGGATGCGTGACGTGGATGCAAAAGAAACACAAACTTAAAGAGAAAATGACCGATCCCTCTCAGCCGTCCAAGTCGCAGAAATCGGCCATGCCTTTTCCACCCGCATCAGTCGAGTCGTCATATCTGGTTCATTGAAACACGACGTACAACATATGTCCATCATCCTCATAGGCCGTTACAAAGTCAGTGGTATATGAGTACTGATACCCATGCTCATAGCAGCTGAGATTATAGATTTGACCTTGAGATGATGTGCCGGAGAACAACGGAATCCATCCCCGTGGTAAGTGCTGGGATGGACACGTCGCTGTTCTTTCGGACAAGGGCGCCAAAATGCGGGCTCACCATTGTGAAAAAACCAATTCGCCGTAACCTTGCCAGCAACATCGCGAGTCTGGCGGACAAGTGAAAGCCCGCACGAGTGACCATTCAGATCTGCTTGCCAACTCAGAAAAAGTCATGACGTTGACTCCTTCCAGCATGGGGGGAACAAATCCTTGGGGGAGAGTAATTTGGCTCTCGCTAATCGTGGATCTGACTGCCCAGAAATATGCTTGTTCGATCCGTAGTGTACAAGCAATGCTGCGCCGATCGCGCGCCTTCATCCGGACGAATTAGCTGCTTCCTCCCTTCGCTTCATGCAAGGGAAGTAGATGTGTGGGGCCGGAAGACTGCTGGCTGGCCGGCGAAATACTTGTGTGCAGAAATATATGCATGACCGGAAGTAGGGCGACGCAAGATCTGAAGCAGAAGGGACATGATGAAGGGAGTGGTACGGAGTATGTACTATAGGAAGGAAAGTGCTTTTTGCCGGAATAGCAAAGTCATGTTTGACGAATTGCGTTGCCCTCTTGCAGACATGCTTGACTCTGGTAGGAAAGGCGGCATCTGAAAATAAGCAAAATAGTTGCATACGAACCCCTGCTGCTTTTCAGGTAGGCAGTGTATAGGTACAACCGCAAATTCGGGGAGGCCCTGCAGACGGCTATGCCTCCATAACGAGAGACTCGATGCGCACATAACGAAACGCTTGTGTGGGCCTGTAGCTCCCGAACAATCGACTGTCAGATCCAATGTGGTGCTGTTGGTCGTGGCGGTCTGGAAGACTACACACCACCAGCTGTCACTTGATCAGCTCTGCCAGCATCGGATCAGAAGACATGCATCCGGTAGTGCGAAGGTCGATATTAAAAGATGCAAGGGGTCGGCATGGCATCGCCCGTAACTGTCCGCAGTAAGCAATCCGATAGATCGAAATGACAGCAGCAGCTGAGCATTGAGGATCCCAACCAACTTCAGACCAACATGGTAGGTTATGCGGAGGGCTGGCATACACAATGGTTTTCTGAACGAATTGCCTAGGCGGCCCATAACCGCAACCTTGCATAGATAGTTACTTCGCCGTTGTATTGCTTTTCTTCGGTCCCATTTGGAGAGGGTGTTGGCGGGAGGCCAGACTGATCTGTCAGAATTCAGTTGTGAGGTGGAAAAGACGGCTGGAATACATCACCAAAGGGTACTTGGTTCGTTCCGGTACCTTTGCCAAGTTGGTAGACGCACTCAGTTCCAGTCCCTGGCCAACCGGAATAAAACAACCTTGCCATTGGCCAGCATAGATTTGGAAAACAAACAAGAGAGAAGGGCAGGAGCACAGTGGAACGGAAGGGAAAGGGATTCTGGCAGTGGCTAACTGAATGATGCGAGTGATATGTCATGACTTTGCGAAGCCGCTTCCACTCCATAGCATTGGAGGGATACTGGGCCCACGACAAGATCGGTGGTGCCCCTTAATCTCCACAGGTAGTCAGCAAGACACGTACGTCCTGTTGGAAATACGAGAGTGACATTGCTCATGGACTCAAGACTCGATCTTGGGACATGTTGGTCGGAGCCCGAGGACAGGCTTCGCAGACAGGTGATAGAGAGCGGAATATCCTAGGGTAACTACTCGCCAGTCGTGGCAATTCCACTGATTGGCAGGACGAGTTCGAGTTGACTTGCGTTGGGCCGCGAATTTTTTGAAGTATCTCTTTGGGTGGGTAATGGTCCCCGGAGGACTGTCGGTCCTTCTCGCAGCAATGAGCAGACGCGTGCGAGTTGTCTGGAAACCTCAACAGCCCTCTTTTTGCTTCGTTGTGTACATATGAAGGCCTAGATTTAGTGAGTTATAGATGTTTGGTAATCAGAAGGAATCGGTTAGTTGATTCGTGAGTATTGGGCCATTGTCTACTGTCAGGCAGCAATGGACGGAGCGTTCTGGGTCCTCACTCGACTGCTTTTGGCCACACCGAAGACTGACAATTGCCCTAGTTCCTTTGAGGCCGATGATACAACAAATAACTCGCACCGGTGATTCAACGAGGGCTGTAGATGCCATCTTGAGGGCAAGTGCTCATACTGAGTAGAACGAGCATGTCCTCTGGGAGGCAGCAAGTGTTGTGGATGTGGTGAGATGTCTCCTCTGTAGAGCTGGAAACGGAGGCTGCAGTGTTGATCCCTGAAGGCGTCCTCATACATAGAAGCCAACCGTCACAGATTTAGCTGTTCATGTTTCCCAAGCTGCCTGGTACCGGGTCCCAGAGAAAGGCGGTGTCCACAAACTTGGGTTGTGGTCTCCACTGGCAAGTTATTCTCGCGTAAGCACCATTCATATGGTAGAGGTACCATGAGTGCTGACTGTTTATTGAAGCGCTTCCGTGGAGGTCGAAAGCTGCGAGACGACGATGGTTGGTTTGAAGGCTAGAACCGGCGGAGTGTGTCCACCCCTCACCCCTTACGGCTGAAGAGCATTTGTCTGTTTCCCGGGCGAAGCAACATCTCGCGTGGTTGGATCTTCCCATAAGACACTCTTTCGCCGACCGTCAACCCCGCCGAATGTGCCTCTACCCATAAGATGTCAAACGACTAGGATGCGGACATCGGACTTAAGGGGCTCTTCTGGTCGTATGACTGGATCTGCAACAAGCTGCACAAGTCGAACAAGGCATCAGGTGCGAGCAGCAGTTTCGCGTGGAGAATTTAACATGGTGTTCGCCATGCTCCAAGTGAACCGAGAGGGACTCAGGGTCGAGATTACCGCCATTCACGCTGTGGTGTGATACCAGGTGTGGTGCGTGCGTTTCAAGAGGCGAGCATTGATGATACGCAGCTTGTATCTGCTGGATGAAAGAGGCGGAAACGAACATAAATTGCTTTGTGGACGTCTGGAGGCTCTGTAATGGCTAGACTCCAATGTTTGAGGTGAGGAAGGACGTGTCGTCGAGCCTTTCGTTGTTGCACGGAAGTCCAGGGTTAAACCCTGGCATAAAGCGCTGGGACTGCCCTCCCCCCTTTTTTTATATAAGACCCAGATATCCTGCTCGGTGAGTTCGGCAGCTTGTGTGACCCCATGCGGTATACTGTGAAGTAATGCTGCCGGTTGCGACATTTTATCGCCGAAATAAGATCTCACGATAGCCGTTCAATACGTGAACGATGTCTCCAAAGCCCGACATCGACGCCTAATGCCGGGCGACGACACTGTAATTGCCGATGGGAGATAGCTTCCCCTCCGATGACGTCTTGGTATCGGCAGCGGGAACGTGGGGTTGGTTGCTGGCTGCCGTTAATACTTGGTACGCATTTGTCATGAGTTTGTATTCAGCTGGGATAGATAGGGAACCATATAAAGAAGAGACCGTAGAAAACCCATAGACAAACATCGAACCTTACTGAGCCTTCATTGATACACATACACGATACCCACTCAGTCTGAGCAGAATATTCAAAATGACCAAGGTTCTACTCACCGGTATGTCCTGGAGAAAATAGCACCCTCAAGATGAAACCAGATTTGCTGAATACAAGACCGCAGGTGGTTCCGGCTTCATCGCCGCTCACGTCCTCGAGCAGCTGCTCGAAAGGGGCTACCAGGTCGTCACCACCGTCCGGTCCCAGGAAAAAGCACAGGGGATCCACGCCGCCCACCCCAGCCTGGGAAAGGACCGCCTGGAGACCGTCATCGTGCCGGACATCGCCAAGCCTGACGCCTTCGACGAGGTCGTCAAGACCCCGGGTCTCGAGGCCGTCCTCCACACGGCCTCCCCCTTCCACTTCAACGTTACCGACCCCCAGAAGGACCTGGTCGACCCGGCCGTCATCGGCACCACGGGCATCCTCAGGGCCATCGCAAAGTCCGCCCCGGGCGTCAAGCGCGTCGTGGTGACCTCGTCGTTCGCCGCGATCCTCGACGTGGCCAAGTCCAGTGACCCCAACACCACCTTCACCGAGAAGTCGTGGAACCCCGTGACCATCGACGACATCCACAAGGACGCGGCTACCGCGTACCGGGCCTCCAAGAAGCTCGCCGAGGAGGCGGCCTGGGCCTTTGTCAACGACAAGTCCAGCGGCGTCAAGTTCGACCTCGTCACCGTCAACCCGCCACTGGTCTTCGGCCCCGTCGTGCACCACCTCGCCAGCCTTTCGAGCATCAACACTTCCAATGCGCGGCTCGTCTCCCTCGTACAGGGCAAGTGGAAGGAGGGCGACTCCCTTCCCGAGACTGGCACCTTCAACTGGGTAGATGTACGGGACGTTGCCAAGGCGCACATCCTGGCGTTCGAGAAGCCTGCGGCTGGTGGGCACAGGCTTTTCACTACGGCAGGTTTCTTCTCAAACAAGGATCTGTTGGAGATTGTGAGGAAGAATTTCCCGGAGTTGAAGGATCAGCTGCCAGCTGAGACTGTCAAAGGAGGGGACCTCCCTCCAGAGGACAAGATCTTCAAGGTCGATAACTCCGAGACAACGAAGCTGTTGGGCTTCGAGTGGTTGCCATTGGAGAAGACCACGGTCGATACAGTCAAGAGTCTGTTGCCCTTCGTGAACTAAGGATTTGGAAGCAGGCGCGAGGGAGAAATCCTTCTGAAGAGATATAACCACAGACGCTGTCTTGCTAGATGATCCACCTTTTATCCCATAGAATCCGACTACGAATAGACTGACGCATGCTGCTGTTCGGACAAAAATCTAAGTTGGCCGTAGTGAATAAGTGCTCCAGCTGTGCATCACTGCCTAGGGCCAGACATTTTCTGTCGAACCTATTGGCGTTCATATGCAGGTATTGTTTGGCAAGTCAACGCCAAGCTTGCAGAAAAGATGACAAGAAATAAGATCAGATCCATACCTGAGGGGGTAGTGAAGTCCCATCCACCAGGACAGCATAACAATCTCCCATGGAGCTTGGGCTCGCCCGTCTGGAACATCGTCGGTGTTTTCTGCGGGCTTGGTAGTAGGTTGTCGGTCTGGTAGGCTGCGGGCATCGTTCAAGACCACACTGGAAAGGGATCGAAATATTTCGGTACGACGTAATAGAGTAAGTCATACATATATTCCCATTCATGTAACCCCTGTTTCAAGCCCTCTTCCCGCTGAGGGGGTATCAATCAAAATGCAGCCAGCAAGGTAGCTCTTCCACCCTATTTATACAACGAGGCCATATTGTATCCCAAAACGCCTTCCGCAATGTACAATGGACCCCTTAGAAAAGCCAGGAAAAGAGAAATGGATTCAGGTCAAAGGAAGTAGTCGCTTGGTCCCCTGCGACCTGCGGGAACGTGGCGTTGATCATCGGGGACGGCCGAGAAGATGCTGAACTTGGTATCCAGGTTTGTGTCGACAGTCATGATGGATGCCACGTTACCGCATCTGTAGCAGTAGTTGGGGGCCGACCAGACGGTCACGACGGATTTCTCTGGGAAATGGAACTGCATGTGTGATTGGTGTTAGCAACCAACCAAGCTGGCGGTCTAGTTGAGTGAGACTGAGACTGACCTTGTAGCCCTCATTTACAAGTTGGTGGGCTCTCGCGATAGTCTGCAGGCCGTTGACATGGTTGAACTCGGTGGCAACCTTATCACCAAAGAGCCAGCCAGCGCCACGAGGACTCACGGCCCATGTATCAATGTCTTCGGGATCGCTCCATACCAAGTCACAGAAAGCACCCTCGTGAGGAATCTCCTGAGCTCGGGCGACGACCCTGATTTGATCGATAGTCCGGATCTCGGGGCTGAGACCGCCGTGAACACAAAGGACGGTCCCGTCTACAATCGCAGCGAGGACGAGGAAATCGAAGACCTGGCAACAGGCTTTCCAGACTGATGCGTTGCCGTACTTGGTTTGACACTCCTCGTAGAACCCATAGACCTGAGTGATTTGCCGGGACTCGTGGTTACCACGGACGAGGACGATACGGTCGGGATACCTGCGAGCATGTGAGCGGAAGTTTCTCCAGGGACTAGTTGAGAGTATGCAACTTACTTCGCTTTTAGACACATCAGCAAAGTGAAGGTCTCAAGACTGAAGTATCCACGATCGACGAAATCTCCCAAGAACACAAATCGGGTGTCAGCCGACTGTGACGGGCCATCGGCTGGAGCACCAGCCAGGTCGCTGCCCGGTCTCGCAACATTATCGGTGGATGTGTTGGCTTCCTCCTCCACGTCCTCACCGCCGGCATCATCTCCTTCGCCACCGGGTGCCTTGGTTTGCTTTATCTTCTTCTTCAGCTTGGGATTTGTGATCTCGGTCGGGGGTTCGATGTCCTCTGAAGTTATAACGGTGGTGGCGGTCTGGGGTGCCTGCACGTTGGTCTCGCCGGGCATTCCACCAGCGACTCGGAAGAGCTCGAGAAGATCATAAAACTGTCCATGAATATCTCCGCAGATTGTAACGGGGGTCACAACCGGTTGTATGTTGGACTCTGTTGAGAAGGTCAGCGCAACCTGGGCATGGGCATGGACCTTGCCCTGACTTTCCCCGATATGACATACCCTCCATGAGAACCTCCTTCACCATCTCACAAAGCTGCTTCATGACGGATTCCGGCAGGTAGTGACATTGTTTTGCCTCCTCAAGCCATTCGTCTAGTCCTGCGCCAGGCCTGAGGTTCGCCGGGCCAGGCTTTGGAACGGTAGCCATGGCTTTTCAAATTACTGTGCAGAATACTTTGGGTAAGGGGCTTGGGATAAGACCGGATTCGACAGGAGTCGATCCAGGGAGAGTGGTATCGACTTCGACGAGGAACCGAGGTCGGATTGTACGGGCGCGAAGGGTCTTGCTTGGGATACCTATCAGTCAGTATAATGTAATTAGGTCAGAGCTCCTAGTGGTAGAGACATACGTGGGAACCTCGGTACCGGTGAAGGGTGAGAGGCAATAAAGGTGCTTATGATTGTTATGCTGAGGAATCAGTTACTCGACAGCATCACGACCAGCGGCCCATCATGATGCCAAGATACAGGTCCACAAGGGTCCTGTCTGGGCAGGCGAGGTCGGCACTGCGGGTTCTTCCTGCTCCGAGCCGGGCACCAATGACCACTGCGGGGTGCAGGGTGGCCCGTGAGCCTTCTAAAGCCGCATGGCAAACAGGGGTATCGGGGGTACCTCGAGCTGCTGGGTGCACTGGCAGACTGGGCGACCAGGTGGATCTTGCCGATCTTTAGTGGGATGTCCAAGCCCCACAGGGAAGTAGAGAGCATGCACAGGTCCATGAGCTTCTTATATTCAACTCCACAACAGTGACGCGTGCTTCTCTCTCAGGACAACCTTTCACTCTTTGCCTACCTTTCCTAGACTTGTCCTTTGAACCTGGGGGATGCGGCCCCATGCAGATCTGCAAAGGACTCCCACGTTAATGAGTCGATTGCTGCCATAACACTAGGGATACAGAATACCAGCGATTTACCGTGGACAAACGACAGAATACCACAGGCAAGCCTTACTGCAACGGCGTCAATAGCATATCCAATCCACCATGACTGCACAGCAGGGCAATTCGGCACCTAAGCAGGCGGGCATCCTGCCCATTCGTCCTGCCCAAGGCCAAGCCCAGACACCGAGCCCAGCCGATGGGTCCAAGTCGGCCAAGTCAAAGACTGCAGCGCAGGATGGCGTGAAGATCAAGATCCGAAGACTACCACCCGGAATCACAGAACAGGAGTTTGAGGTCATCCTCGGGGATGCTTGGAAGGCAGGGAATGGGAAAGTTGGCTGGTTCGAGTTCCACGCCGGACATATTCCCAAGAGGTCCGTCGCAAATCCTTTGAAGTGTACAATAGCCATTAACAAGTCCTTGCTGTCACAGTGCTTCCAAGGAACCCACACCCGCCTTCGCTCTGCTCCAAGTCAAAGAGAAGGACGTCGACGATCTTTCACAGGTCGTTCAAAATGCCATATGGGAGGATGCCAAGGGTACATTCAACAGCCCGTCTCTGGTCGGCCCTCCTTCCATGGAGCGTTCCGTATACAAGAAGATCCCTCTTGGAAAGCCCAAGAAGGACCCGAAAGAGGGAACAATTGATCAGGACGAGGATTATATGGCATTCCTCGCTAGTCTGGCCGAAGATCCGACAATGAAGCAGAACGCAGAAGAGCTCAATGCCGAGGATATGGCCGAACCCGCTTCAGATACGAAGGCCACCACAACTCCTCTAGTCCAAGCCATCCTTGACAACCGGGAGAAGAGGGCGAACAAAGCCAAGGAGGCGGCAAGTTCCAAGAGCAGTAAGCATGCGAGGCAGGAATCTCAAGGAACCAAAGGCAAGGCGTCGGCATCCTCACCAGAAGACTCTAAGAAGAAGTCTAGAGAGAAGGGAAGCGAAAGACCCAAGGAGACCGTGAGGATTCTTAGGAAGCAGACGGCTACGGAGGCTGCAGCTGAGGCAGCCAAGGCCGTTGCAAAGGATATCAAAGCAGGGGCTTCTGCCTCTGATGTGGCAAACAGTCGTCGCGCTGGTATTCAGGGTGTTGCCAACATTCTGAAGCGCGATCTCGGTCTTTCTAGCGGATCAGCTGCTAGGAAGGCGCGACAGGAAATGGCTAAGCAAGAGAGTTCTAAGAAGACCGAACCTGACACCAAGGGCAAGGACACTAAGGGCAAGGAGAATAATCCCTCATCTGCAGGGACAAGTTCCACACAAGCACCGGAGCAGCCCTCGACACCTACGGCACCTAAAGCACAGGCGGAGAAATCCTCTAGATCAGGACGAAGCAGGAGAGGTAAGGAACCCAAAGCTGCTGAGCCAAAGGCCGGAGGGAGCTCAGAAACCCCTGCCGCCACAACCAAGGCCCCTGTCATCCTCCAGAAGAAGAAGGATGACACCGCCGTAGCCTCGTCGACTAAGGACCAGACTCCTGCTCCTGCTACGAAACCTGCCTCGAAGCCAACTGCATCGACAGCAGCCCCGACACCTCCGACTGGTCCCAGGGCCGCGACAGCAAAAGGCAGCCAGGCCCAGAAGAAGAGCAGCACCCCTGTGCCAGCGTCTGGAGCCACACGGGCTTTCCTGAAGCACGCTAATCCGTCACAGGGGGTGACAGAAGCGCTGCTCAAGGAATCCATGCTGGGATTTGGAGGTGTGACCTTCGTCGAGATTGACCGTCGCAAAGGCTTCGCCTATGTGGATTTCGCAGATCACGAGGGGCTTGCAAAGGCAATGGCTGCCAGCCCCGTGTCCGTCGCTCAGGCGACTGTTCAGGTTCTCGAGCGCAAGGAGCAATCCAAGAAGACTGCTCCCACGCCGAGTACCCCAACCCCGACAGCTGCCGCGAGCAGCACCAGTGCAGCCGCGGGACCTTCCAACCCTCCAACTGTGCCTTCTTCTAATGCAGACAAGAGCGGCAATACTACGAGTGGCGAGCAACAGCAACCTAAGCGTAGCCGGAGACGCGGACGTGGCAGGGGAGGAAACGGGGGTGGTGCTGGAAATTCGGAGGGCAAGTCGGTGGACCAGGGCGCCTCCGGGGGCGCGGGGGCATCGACACCAGCCGCCGCATCGTCCAGTAACGGCTGAACGGTCACTGCAGTCTTGCACGCCAAACAGCATCCTGGCTGCAGGGGCAGCGAGGTACAAGCAACTCGGCAGCGAAACATGTAGTTTCCCAAGGTCATCACTTGAACTGGCTATTACTTGATATGCCAGTCACCGCGCATCAAATCGCATGGGAGACGTGCACGGCGGACTGCCCTCTATGACGGGGAGGAGGAAGAACTTGGTCTGCAGACATTTGTACTTCGTGACTCTGCTACAGACAGGGACTAGCGAGGATAGACCATTGTTCATTGGGAACGTTACGGCAAGCTATGAAACAGAGACGTGGCTTGTCTTGTTGTCACAGAGCAGTCTGTAGCAAGTAAGTGGATGAGGACGAGGAGACTTACCAGCCAACGCTGAACCCAAGGAGATCAGCCTGCAGTGGATATTCTACAGAGCAGACGGGCGGGTGGATAGACAGGCAGATAGACAGGCATCTTACTACTGCATACCGCACGAGAACACAAGCAACCTTCCGACATCATTCATGTCCATTACCCACTCGGCTTGTGCCGTCAGGTCGGTGATTCCCGAACAGCCTCTGCCTGCTTCTCGGGGGCATGAAGAACATAGCCCATCTCGTGGGAAGCTCTCTTCTGTGCATGTGTCCCCGTCTCACCCGCCGCACTTGCACAATAAATCTGTCACGATCGACGTCCTTGTGTGATGCAGTAGGTTGACGTCACCTCACCTGCTTGCCCAGCTTGGTAATCGCAGGTGCTTACAGTGAGGCTGAGCGGGTTGGGGAGGGGGGGAGGGCGGTGTCTGCCTGGAAGGGAAGGTCAGTCGTTTTGCTTTCCTTCCCGGCTGCAATCTATTGTTATGTATTATCTGCCCTTTTCTTTTTCTGGCGTTACTCGGCATCTCCTACTATAGACAGGCTAGGCAAGGCAGGCAGGCAGGCAGATTCCCCCCCCCCCCAAATTGGTCTTTTCTCTGTCGTTGGGCTTTTCTAAGTGGTCTTACGAGGCTGTAGCCTGTCCACTGGCACGTTGAGGAACGGGAGAGAGGAGTGTACGACATGGGATATTGATATGTGTACTACCGCGCCATGGTGAAGCAGAGGGTATGCTCCATAAGCTGTGGCATGCCAGAGGCAGACATTCTGGGTAGAGCGGCCAACGCACATAGGCGAGGATTGAGACTACTGTGGGCTCCTGGGCTTGTATGTTTGCACTTGGAAGCGTTCACAACAAGGCTGGCACCGTGTGGATCTGGAGTCATAATCAGAAGCAATTGATTTTTTTTCATATTGTTTTTTGGCTTGCTAACCCAAAATACAGAGTCCATCCATTCCTATCCATCCGTCTCTTTTATGCCTCCATAAATCATCGAAACAGATTGCCATCCACTTTTGTTCCTCCGGGGGTATATACTTGGGGCATTGAGCCTTTTCCAATCCGGTCCCGAGAAAGGTCTATCTATTTTTTTTTGGCTATCGACGTGACATCCTTCCCCCGCGCCCCAGAGGCTTCATTCGATGTACATCCGAACCAGAACTCCGGAAGGAGGCCAAGAGACCAGTAAGAAATCGTGTCAGATGTAGCGAGCTGACCCGTGCAGAAACAGGGAAAAGCCGGGCAAAGAAGCCAGGGCTGAAGAAATGTTTCAAGTAGAAGCGTCATGCAGAAGTGTGTGTTGGTAGGACTCGGCCTTGACTAGCTACCAGCTTGCCAAGGTCAGGTTGAGGTGCAGTGGTGGTCAGCGGCCTGTCTGGAAGGGCTGGTGTGTGGCGGGGACAGTCGGCACTGTCGAGGACGTGTCTGCCCTGTCTGCCTCGCGAGGACCACCAGGTTGCCACTAGGTATAGTCCCAACAGGAGCACAGTACGCAGCTGCGTACTCGTTGCACAACCGTGTAACAAGTGAGTCACCGGGGCGGAGAATCCAAAACCCTGGGCCAAGGCGGCGGAACATCCCCAGGAACGCATGCAAACATTTTGGGCGTTATGTAAGCCGGGTTTGGTAATCTCGGGTCTTGTGTGTGTAGGTGTGGGTTTGGTTTGCCTCCTGGCAACAAGCAAATGTGTGTGTGGATGGGGAAAAAAGCATGGTGATGACAGTCGGGGAATAAGGCGATGGCATTCTCCATTTCTTTTTTTGTTTCCCGTTGCCGCATGCAACGTCTTTGAATTCCAGATGCCAGATCGGGAATGCGACCCAGATGAGTGGTAACACTGTGGTTTCATCCTTGCCTGGCTCGTTTCCAGGTCTTCGGTCGAACAGATTTGTGTTAGCCTGGCGTCCTTGGGCGAACAATCATAAGATCATTGTGCGTTTTGGTGTAGTTGGACGCGAGGCTCCAGTTACCATGAAAGTGTCTACCTTCGTGGAGGCAGCGGGTGGGCGTGGTAGTTCCCATCCTCGTAGCTCATGCTGGGGGAAATTGGTGCGTCGGTGTATGAGTAGAGGACAGGAGGACGGTCAATGCTGCGGGGAGTAGAAGAGTAGACGGGGTCCTGGATTGTCGAAATCGCTGGATAGCCAGTCTTGGACGTTGCGATGTAACCGTCAAGCCGCCTCCCTCCAGTCGTTACTGGGGATGTTGAGGTGTTTGTAGAACGGGCTGCGCCCGGTCCGAATGGTTCAACGTATACTGGCCTCTCTGGGTAGGAAGCGGTGCTCATGCGGCGGCTGCGAGGAGCCCTTGAGCTTGATCGCTTGGATGAAGTGCTCTCGCTTGTGTTCTCATTACGAGGCACAAAACGTTCCTTGAGCCGTGATTTCTCCTTGTCGGAATCGGACTCCTTGGATCTCCTGCTCTCACTTCGGTGAGGCTTACCAGCTTCAGTCGACGATGCCGTTGACGGCTGTTTTTCGGTTTTCTTTTTGAGTTTTTCGTTCTCGCTCTGAAGTGTGGCGTTCTGAGCCTTCAGGGACTTGACCTCATCTCTGAGTTTCATCTTCTCTTCCTGGAGTTGCGTATTGTCGTCCTTGATTGCAGCGCAGTGGTTTTCAAGAGCTTTCACGCGGCTCTTGGCTCCCTCCAGATCCTTGCGCAGCGTTTGTTCCTCATCGTAAGCCTTGGCCTTCAATGAGTCGGCGTTCTTGACAGCATCTGCCAACGCCTGCCTCAGAGCGTGGACCTCATACAGAGGATCGGCATTATAACGATCAGTATGGTGTGTCCCTGAATAGCTGGAGCCCGTGCTCGATGAACCAGCCCCGGAGTCGCTTTTGAGCGTCGAGGACCGCGAGGACCCGCTCCTCGATTTGTCCTCCCGGAAGCTGACTCTTCTCACGTCGGCCGGCATTATTCCCGATGTTTTTAAGTGGTGCAGTGGTTCGAGGGTCGACTTGGTTGGCCGCCTAGTTAGGGCTGCAGACCCGAGCGATGGAGATGCAGGAACACAGATTTCAAATATGTGTTCTATGCTGATTTGATGACGTGGACAGAATGGAGATGCAAGAGTGCCCAATCCAGGAGGAAGACAGGAACCCTGAGGCAAGAGGGGTTTTTAAATCGGGCGAATTGGGCAGTGGCAGTTCCCAGGGCACGCGAGGCTGTGGGCAGGAATATGTCTTAGCAGGGTGTTAGGCTGCAAGGAAGGTGGTAATATCCAGGGGTGATCGGAGCCCAACCAAAGATGTAGGGTTGAAAGGGACGGAGATGGGATGATATAAAGAGCACCGGAACTGAGTCTCCCTTGGATTCCAAGGAAAAAGAATATCGGGTATTTATCAAGACAGTCTGGCGCAGGGTGGAGCAGGGAGGAAGAGATGAGGAAGTGTAGGAAGACCGGAAGCAAAATGTCTTACAGATGGACAAGAAGTGTATTTATTGCCAAAGAGAGAGCGAAGACAGACCAACCATGACTGCCTGCTGCCTCCGTCCCCCGGACAAGAGATGGATTGGAACGCGACTAGCATTTACGACACCTTAAAAGCAGGGATGCTAGGAACGAAAAACAATGCGCAGGACTGGAAGCTGCCTTGTTGTTGCTGCGCAGCGAGGCAGAAACGGAGAGATGAGCAGAGATGAGGAAGGGTGGTAGTACCGCTACCGCGATCCCTGAATGGAGGGAGGAGGGTGTGGGAGCCTTCCCCTCTCCTCTCCCCCCCCCCTGCTTGGCACTTAAGCAACTTGCACGATGTCAATTTCTATCCCGCACTTCAGCCTGGGTAACAGGGGACAGAAGAGTCATAGCCGTACTGATAGCCCAGGCAGGCAGGCGATGCAGCTCACACTGCAGATGCCCCAGCCAATCCGGGCCGCCTTAAGCTCAAACTTCCACTTGAAAGCGAGCAGTATCACTTTCGGCAGACAGTTATCAGCATGAGAGAGATGAGAGGTAGCAGGAATGTGTTGCCGGGGGCATCGACTCCCCTGTGAGACGAGACAACGGGAGTGGCCTTCTAGAAACTGGAGGACAATGGCGTTGACAGGAAGTACCCTTGTGCAACACCTAACCTTGCCCATCGCTTTGATCTGTGGGCAGTACTGTCGGCCAAAGGAAGTAAAGAGAGGCCGCAGACTCGATGGCGCATTTGTTGGACCTGTGGTGATTTGTGGCCTTGTCCCCCGCCGAGGTACCACCATCCCCTGCTTCTTTAGCTTCTCTGCTGCAAGGGCTCCTGACAGAATGGGATTCTGGCCTCCAGGCAAAGGAACAGATAAACGCTGTTTCGGCCCCCAAGGGTTTGCCTGATGGGTCATCTTTCGAACTGCTCTGCATGAGCATGTGGGTTAAAGTCGTCGCCCGTCGTTTAACCCACAGATCCAGCCTATAGCAACGAGCTTCGATCATCAAAGCCGATGCCATTCGCTGGATGCCTGAATGCTTTGCGTCTGCAGCCTGCTTGGTCTCTTCTGGCGTGCTAGTGCGTGCCGATGAACAACACGGGATCAACGAGATGATCGCGTCGCAAGTGCTCGCGCAAGTTCAAACGTGAGTCACGATTCGCCTGTGGATCTTTGATGATGCATGTCTCAGAAAGAAGCATCATGCCATGCCATGCCATGCCATGCCATGCCATGCTATGTCACGGTACTCGACATCCTGTTGGTCACTTACATGTGTACCTTTCTGGTCGTACGAGATTGGGTCGGCCTGGCTGGCCGGCGAGCAGGATAGGAAGTGACGAGAAACGAAACGAACCGACATGTCCGCAAAACGACAAGCCGGCAGGGCCTGCAGGGCTGAAAATGTAGTGTAGAGGGAAGAAGTGTAAAAAGCCCTAGCGTGCCAGCCATGCTAGCCATGCCAGCCTTTCCACGAGATGAGTGCACTGCCCCATCCTATCGATTATTTGCAGACACCCACATTGATGTGCACCTCTTCGGCAAGTGGACCTTCGGGACCCCGGATGCCGAACGTACCCCAGCAATGCCCCAGGCACGTTCCGATTGCATCCATGCCAGTGCACATACATACATGCATACATACAAGGACGTCACTCTTCTGCAAGACGTTTGTTGGAAATTCGTTTCTGCAATGATGGGGCAGTGCTCCAGATATTGGAACAAGTTGATTCCTTCGGCGGTGGTTTGGTGGTGCCATTCTGGCATCCTCTAGCATCCGGACTTTCCAGTGCAATCGTGGTCAGATACGGATTATAGATGTCCTTTAAGTGGTGGTGGATACTTTCTCATTGTGGCCTCGAAGTCTCTGATTCGTTACCAGAGTGCCGTTCATATTGATGTATGGAGTTCACCAGTATCCCACGAATCCCGACTGGTCATATAACCCCTGGTCGAGTCAAAGTCAGTGTTTCGGATTCCGGGCCCAAGGCATAGAGTCGATGAAGCCCAACCGACGAGAGAAACATAATCATCTTCCACATGCGGGTTTGTTGCTCAGTCGCCCAAGGTCGTCCTTGTTGAGAGGTTCGATGATCCTGTGATTGATCCGTGTCTTCATTTCCTGTGACCAGCGATGGCCTCAAACAACTTGGCCATGGCCTGAATCTCAGCCAGCAGAGGTCCCGACGTATTGGAGAACAGCAGATGTTCCTTCGAATGATAGTTCCGGGACACCGCGCAATAAGAGCCAAACCAGCAGTACATTGCTTGCTCAGGTCCGTTCCCGGGTGCCGATTCTCGATCAGGCAGGAAGTGGAAGTGGTTGACCGGATCTGAGGCACACCACTGCGTCAGACAGTTATGCTCTCGCTGGTCGCCCAAGCAGTAGTGAACTCTCTTTGGCTGCATAAACGGGGTTCAGGAACAGACGGAGGAGCCAAGTGGTATGGACAGATTCGTCAATGCTCCGGTGCATGACACGGAAACTCTGGAAGCCATCCCATGTCATCGGTGCCCAAACCAAGGTTTACGATCTGGCCCGAGGAGCCGTCGAGATATGGTACTTCCAGCTGCCTCGCATCCATGACGCATGACAAGCCACATGTACCAAAACGATGCGGTGCTTGGGCAGCGAAACGAACAGGGCCGGACCGTTCTTGACAATATAGGTACCTAGGGGAAACCTCGGCTTCATCTGGGTCGAGCAACCGCCAAGGCAGCTCTGGCGTGGACAGTCTGGTGATTGAGATCTCCTATTAGCCAGATACTATATAGCACGGTCTTGTCAAGAGCGAGTATCGCGGGGAAGGAAAGACGCGTGGGCGGCCGTCGGGCTCTTCGCAGAAGCATTGCCAGACACGGAGGCGCAACCCAATTGGCAGGCGACCAAATTGTATAGAGGGTTGATGTCCGCAAAAGTCATTGTGTGAGGCATCTCGCATGGTTCAGGGCTTACTTACCGCGGTATTTCTAGGTGTAACATACTATGTATTGTGGTGATGCAAGACAGGCCGCGTAAGAAGCACCCAAGTGCTGGGTTGCCAATCGTGGGCGTCAGGGTTAAACCCTATAGGCCCTAATAAGCCAGCCAGCCAGCCTTCTCCCCCCCCCCCCCAAATAACCACCCTTTCGAGTCTCTTCAGCCCGCCCCAAAAGACCAAGGGTTCTCCCAAGTTTCATACGACTTCACATCACCCACAAGATGGCATGCGCATGCTTCCAACAAAACAGCTGGTATTTATCCCAATTGTTCGATCCAAAACCAGTTCAAAAAAGCACTCACTAGCTCGCATCCCCCCTCTGGCCCGCCCCTCTACACCACACCATCAGGCGCGCAAGCTATGGCTGGAGTTCATCTGGATTGGACGAAGAGGCCTGCTGGGTGCCCTTGACAAATCAGGGTCCTAATGGGCCCGATCCGGCGCATCGCATCGCATTGCATTGCGTTTGCTGCTTGCTGCTTCTTGCTGCTGCGGCGGCGGCGGCGCATAAATGCAAGCCATTCCTGGTCTCCCGGCTGCTGTACAACGGTTACGTGCCTGCCCTGCAGAGGGGCCCGGCGTGAGGGCTATCAAGTCGGGATTAACCTCGGTAGACGGCCTGGAATGGTCTTTTTTGGCATTTGACATCATCGCAGACCAAGAAACTGACCGTATGGGGTGGTGGGAGGGACAAAAGCAAGCAGCATGTAATCATTGGTGTGGTTCACGCGGCGCAGCAGCGTGGTATCCCGGCCAAGTACAAACGCCTCAATGAGAACTTTTGGTCCGCGCACCATCAGGCCCTGCAGATGAACCACCGGTCTGGAAGAAGGTATGTTCTTTGCCGCGCCAGCCTGATCGTGCAATCTTCCATTGGAAAAGATGGTGGTGGCAGGACGGTCTTGTACTGTACGGCCAGAGATCGGCCTCGCCATACCTCGAAGCAGCGGCCGCAAAATTACGGGAGGCAACTCAGCGAAGGAACTGTTGGTTTCGAATCCAAGACTGCGGCATGAGGCTGAAGGGAATTATTGTGCTCCTCATGGCAACTCGATCTATCTCTCTGTTCTACCCCCGTTGAATGTTTCACGGCTTACCAAGGCCGGCCTTGCCAGAACTTGGCTCACCCCCTAATGCAGGACTGTCACCCTCAGTCCATCAGGCACACGGGTCCTACAACACACGGCGGCGGTGGTTCTGGGCCGGCTGTAGCTGCAGCTGAAGGCTAGACCATGTCCATCGCGGTGCCAGGCCGTCTTGTATGACTCCCAAGTTCGGGCTAATCCTCCGGTCACCGCCATGGCGTTCCTTCCAGCCAGTGGACGTGGCTGTGTTTGCGCGTGCCCCCATAATTGGGGGGAGGGGAGGGGGAAAAGCCGATCTCATGTTTTCAGCTGCGTGTCAGGGCCGTTGGTGGCGGGCTCTGGAAACGGCTGGACGACGGAGCTGGGCCTGTGTGTTCAAGGTGACAGCAGGCTTGTTCTCGAACCCAGTTTTTGTACTCTGTGATACGTCGTTGTCGTACTACCTTGCCGTGTTGGGAATTACGCTCTTCACGGTCAGAATCACGATAGTGGGTAATACGGTTACGTATCTGCCTAGATGACCATCCTCTTGTGCTCGAGACATTGTGCTCGAGACCTACGGCTCTACGGCTGCTGCCGGTTCCACATATGTGCGCTCTCCAATCCCATCAATTCAGCCCTACCTAGGTGAGCACCCACCTCGTCAGGGCGTGTTGTGAGACTGAGATGTTCGGTGAGGCTTGCCCTACAGTCTCACTGAGAACAAGTGCAGGTGCAATGCAGCCATGTATACTTCTCTGTTGGCATCAAGTAGTTTCAAGAGGATGGGCAGTTGCATGCGGACCCTGCCTAACCTAGATAGCAACATAGAGTTTAGGACTAGAAGGAAAGTGTAATCATTGATGTTAGACAAGCTTATGTCCACCTGCCCTCCACTTCATTGCTCGAAGAACTACACATAAAATGTGCGTGTTCACTCTACTCACTTCGCCATGGTCTTCCTCATCGCTACGATCCAGGTGGAGGAACGTCACGATCATTTTTCTCGGCCCTCTCGCGTCAATAAACCAAGTAATTTTGACATTCCCGCAAACCCTCGGTTGGATTCTACACCCGGGTTACCCTGACGCCGAGATACCATCAACACTGGCCAGTATCAGACTATACCCAGCTCTATACGGATCATCTTGCTAAATACGGGCACATTCACGGGCACAGAAACCGAGAGGAGCTACATGGTTCATAGCAAACTTGTCATTTCGCAATTTGGATGGTGTTTGTCTGATAGTCACGGGCCTACCGCCCGACTAATATGACAAACAGGGACTCGAGTAGTTCAACCTCGCTTCGGGGGGTAATCCAATGTTGGGATGGGGGAAATGAGAAATCGAAGCGAGAAATTGCAACAGGGGTATCCTCATGGGAAAGACAAAGCAAAACTGCGTAGTGGTGGCCCAACAGCCCCTCCATGATGATGTGTGGAATGAATGGCACCTCTGATCCAGCGGACATAGAAAAACATATGGGTTATGGCGACGTATAAGATGATGGCTCGACTCTGTCAGAAAAAGACACGTTAGCATCTAAGTAGACTGTAGCGAGCGTCTCTGATAAATATGAAGAGAAGCAAAGGATAAAGTAGACTCACCCTCATTCCTAGTCCTAGGAAACCAACAAAAGTAAACCTCCTCTTCGAAATACACACGAGGTCTATCTGCGTCGGATCCAAGTCCTTGCACTAAGAGGCACCATCGTGATAAATGAGTGCTGAAAAGTGTTACTCTTGTCCTCAACCGCGAGCCTTCACCGCTGAGCTGACAGCCCGTGATGGCGCAGGATAGCATCCAACCTGGCGACCTCGCTCTTGTATTTCATCTCCTGTCGCACCAGATACTCATTATCCGACTCGAGTATCTTGTTCCGCGCGGTAACGTAGTCGAGTTTGGTTTCCAGAGCCTCGTGCCGTCGCCGCCAGGCATTGATCTCCTCCACCAGTCTCCTCGCCCGGTCGCCGACCCCCTCACGGATCTCCCTCTCCAGGCTGCGGACACGAGCAACGAGTGTCTCATTGTCGTTCCTGAGCTTCGTGTTCTTGTGCCGCAGCTTCCTCATGGCGTCGTCCCTGTCCCTGCCCCCGTGGTGATGGTGATGGTGGCCATCGAAGCTCCTCCTCAGCTCGCGGTTCTCGTACTCGAGGTTGCGGACCGCACTCTCAAGAGAGGGCAGGCGGCCTTGCACCCTCCGTAGCTCATCGTCGCATGTCCTCCAGTTGGCCCTGAGAGCGGAGTTCTTGCGACGCAGGTCCTCGTTCTCGTGGTAGAGAGCGCGCTCGCGTGCTAATGCGTCGTTGTACTCCTCCCGTGTGACATCGAGGAAGTCGACACGACGACTGCGGGAGGACTGAGTACTCCCATCATGAGGATCTGAGTACGCGCGCCGCAGACCGGGGGCGGTGGTCGTCCTTACGAAGCGCTTGCGTCCAGAGGCGGGGGTCTCGATCCAGTAATCCTTAGCCATGCGAGAGTGATCCTTTCCCCTCTGCTGTACTTATAAGCTGGATCCTATCTCGGTGTATTGTATATCGATGGTCCCGTGTTAATGCTAGAATATATGAGCGAGGTCTCAAGACTCGAAGAAGATTTAGAGGGCGAGTTCGGTTTGGAGTTCGAGTGTTTCCAAGTAGCTTGAAGACGTGGTAATTTGACGACAGATCAAGAATGACAAGTTGGCTGAAGCCGAGAGGTGAGAGTGAAATGTACGATGGATGTGAAAGACGGTTATAGCTAGTTCAGAGCAGGTATAATGAACCGATGACAATGCAGCGTGAACTTAGTAGGCAAGTCACAGGCACGTGGGTTTGACAGTCAAGAGAGCGAATGGCAGGAAAAGAGAGACAACAAACCGGGGCACCGCTTGATGGGGTGGCCTGCTTTAAGCATATTTACAGCCCGGATGCGGGTTACAAGGCTGCCTCATAGGGCGTGGTGGGTGTAAGTTCCCGCAAACGGTCCTGAGATACTGTAGAAGTGTGCTAGTAGGAGGCTGATGTGTTTGGTGGTGGGAGGTATGGGCCGCCGCACACACACCACAGAGAAACACACCACGAGGGACTATCAGCCACGGCCTCATAGTCATGTTGGGGATGAGCAACACGGCTTCTTACAAGGCCATGCTCAACTACGTTCAGCGGCTGCGCAGGAACAAAGCAGATGCCAACGGTGTGTGACGTGCAAGAGGAGTGTTGGCTGTGCCAGCTGAAACGGTCTTTGTCAGGTTCACGATAGCCCGGAATTGAATATCTTGCAGTAACAATCATAAGTCGGACTCGAGGCCAACGAGTCCTATTGAGAGAGCAAGGACGACAGAGTCCTCGACTCGAATAATTCGGATGCCTTGACGTCGAGTCACATCGAGTATAGTGTTGCATGGGGGTGGTTGAAAGTGTAGATAGTCCAGGGAGGCGCACCCCCCCCTCCCCAAAACAACAACCTTGTTGATAGTAAGTACCTGAGTATAGCTCTTGATTTGCAGACCTGAATGTTTGGCCATGTGGTCCAGGATGCTCACACCTTGTCTTGGTGGCCCGGGAGTGAGGTCATATGGGGGCGATCCCGGGAGGCCATACCCCCCTCCCTCTCCCAAACTTAGATACTAAGCACGGATGTAGATAAGCCATGATTAACTTGTGTGAGCTGGAGAGGGTAGGAGAGGCAGCAGTAGGAATATCGCAAACAGGAGCAATATTGGCTCTCATGGGTCATCTGAGGTAGGACGTGCTTTGCCCGAGGCGATCATTGAACCTGAAGCCGAATGGGTGGATGCTGCATCATGATCGTCTTTGCGGGAGCGTGTAACCAGCAAATCGGATCAGACACGGCATTGTGGCATCGATGCAAGCTGCACTGCATAGTCTAGCAGACGCTGAGACCAATGGCGACGGATCTGGGACGCGGGATGGTAGAGAGCTTAGTTGATCCAGTCGTTGGTAGGCTTGAAGTGGAAGAAGGGCGGAGGGAGGCCTGCTGCAGGTCCCGCGGATCCCCGCTTAAGATGTGTCTGCATGTGGTGGTGTGCCCACAGCAGGTGGAGGGGGCAGTAGTAGCCCTTTTACCCCGGTCAAGTGGATGGAACAGCTGAACAGTGCACCTGCCATCCGCCGTGTTGGGTTTGTGGCAGTGGGTGTTCCCGCGTGGCCTCGGGGCGGCCACCCATCTATTTTCAGGGTGGGAGTGGGAAGGGTGATGACGGGCATCACGGCCCTCACCGAGATGCATTCACTATGGCTAGCTGACTAAATACCTTGCAGATGAAGTAGGAACCACAGCCTCAAAGGATTCATGACTGTTTCCAAACCCACTACCTATGTTCAGCTCAGAGTTTCAGGTGTGCGTTGGTGGACACAGCCTTGCAAACACCCGTTTGCAAACAAAACACCACCCCCTTTTCGACACTCTCAGTCGTCACTAGGGTCTAGTTTATACTGCTAATCATAGCAAATAAGGCTTCAGGTGATACTTAAGCAAGTAATGATATACATATATCCTCACCTGAATAGACTTAAGCAATTTAGTCTGATCCAACCTGCATTCCTCTGTCTGGGGGCCTCCAACCCCATATGTATGCACGAGTCCATCACTCCTCATGCTCCAGCAAGTAGTCATTCGCGATGACCTTGAAACTGCGGCCACCGTTGACAGCCTTGAAGACAAGCCCCTCGCGCTTCCTATCGTCAGCATGCCTTCCCTTTGCCCGCTCGAGTAAGTCCTCAGTACTGCTCGCAATCTCTGGTAATCTCACATATCCCAGGACAGGGACATGTTTGAGGCCCAACAACTTTGTCCGTTCCTCCGTCAGGCTGGGTGATAACCTCTCTTGCCGGTCGATGTCCCACATGGTATATACAAAGAACTCATGCTGGCCCTTCTGATATCCGTGCCGGTTGCCATTGATGGTGCTGCCTACCAGCTCCCCCTGGATGGCCACATTGCAGTTCATCTTCGCGAGCTTCTCTGGGAGTCGCTCCTCGAGGGCTGCCTTCCAGAACCGGTTCTTCTCGTCTTCAACTAGGTCCCACTCGCGGCTGCAAACACCGAATCGACCCTTTGCGGCTGTGCGGTTCTTATCGCTGCCCTCGGGTAGGCGAGGGAGAGACTTCATCCAGCGGAAGTCAGCGCGGACATACATATGTAGCAAACCGTCATTGAAGACCCGTCCATTTTCACGGACTCTTGCCAAACAGTGTCCCGGTACTTGGCTTCTTCGAGAAGAGACATGTTGGATTTGTCTTGAAGTCTCGTGAGGTCTGTCTTCGCGATGAAAGCCGGGAATCTGCCCAGCTTGGTGGCGGTCTCGCTCGGGCTCAGTTCCCATTTCATGACCCCGAGCTGCTGCGCGAAGCAAGGCTGCATTGCTATCTTCAATCCCTCCTCTTGGCCATGTTCGCGAGTCAACAAGCTCAACCTGTCTTCGATTTCGGGGAAATTTTCAAGGCGCATCAGAACCCCTTGCGATATCTCCTTCCCGACCATCTGGGTATTGACGTGAACCCCCTCATGGCCTCTCCAAGTCTTCCTCTGAAGATGTATTGGGTTGTTCGGGGCCAAGTACAGCGGTTGGACTGGAAGAAAGCAGTCTATCTCGAAGAAGAGGGCGAGATCGCCTGAGGTAAACGTTCCGCTACGTATAGCACACGTCCAGCCGTCGACAGTGGCAAGTTCAAGATGTGGACAACCAATAATCGGTTTGGTTCCAGAGACTTGACGAATGCTCACCAATTTCCTAGCCATCTTGATGGCGGATGTGGACGCTGATGTGATCGTAGACCAGGCAAGTCGGTCCTTGTCGGTGCAGGTGGTTGTGAAACCCAGTGGCTGTGTGGGATTGTAGAACCGAGTGGTAACTAGATGAAGGTGGGATTGAATACTTAGTAAATATGCAGGGCTTAGAAGTAGTCTGCTGGCAACTTGTATTCTTGCCCAAGTGTACAGCAGTGACCCCGCCCCTCATCTCAACCTCTGGTGTGTTGACACCTATGAATCCGATAACATATAAAACATTGAGGATACAGAGGCCTCTAGGCAAGGAAAAGACAAGTTATTATCATGCACAGATTACTTACTGATTACCTTGTGAAGTCCACTTAGTGCAAAATCATTGGGTTACGTAGTTACACACCGTATGTAAAAGCTCTTAGAATCAAACTATAGAAAGAGGACGCAAAAGCCTATATAGAACACTACGATATTGGGCCACTAAAAAACAATGAATGATACTGCCGTTGCCCGACTCATTCTCAGTGGTTGGAAACCAAATCGCTGCCCTGAGCTCAACATCCCCTACTGAAGCAAGAGCCCAGTCACTTCAAACTTGCTATTGCCTGGTTTCGATCAAAACGACACCTCCAGCTTGGCTAATTCCCGAGGTCAGGCCAGTCACGCCGTTGAGAGGATGCAAAGTGCGAGTACAAATGCAGGACGTCGAATTGGTCAGAGGTATGCAGCACAGTGGATGCAATACTCTCGGCTGAGAAGTCCAAAAAAGAATGTGAACATAGAAGTATATTCCGTCGAGATCGATTTGAAGCTCATCGCATTATCGACCATCTAGCATATATGATTGAGAGGATTATATACAAGAAAACTGCCAAGCATGGAAGGAAGACTGATAGATGAGACCATGCGAAATGTTGGGGTCAAAATGCTGCAAATGAGGCGTATCCTGCAAGGAGATCCCAGTTCTATACAGCGTCAAGACCAGATTATTTTCAAAAGGACCTTGAAATCGAGTACCCATAAATACATGTGTACACTGCGGCGGTGAAAGTTGTCATCCCTGGAATGAATGAAGCCATGCACTTTGTCCACCCCGGCGATGGCCCCTTCGCTTCCCCTGGTCTTCAGGGCAGTCCCTCATTAGTGACGGTCTTATATAGATTCGTACCCCATGCAATTAACTGGCTAATATCTTAGCTCTGAGATCAACTCCGGCGAGTTGAGGAACATGCAACGCTCCCTTATGCTCTGTGCAGCCAGTGCCGGCGACGCACCCGGCCCATCGATGGTCGAAAATCCCTCGTGTGGACCACCAATAACATATATACTTGTCTGGTTTCCCTCATAAGCCGGCTTGAATCCCTGGAACGTATAGTGATTCTTCATATGCGGGACCCCCGTGTGAGCGAACGTGGACCACGATCTGGAGCCCCGGTCTTGCAACGCCCAGTCCGAGTCAAGCGGGTTGAAGGGGTAGTCATTTGTATCGTAGTGGGACAGGTTGCCAAATATGTACGCGAACTCGGAGGTGTGCGTTGGACCCAGTCCCGGCCAGCCTATCGAAGCCAGGATCGGTTCGAGCATGGTTTGGTTCCAGTCGTACAGGTATACCTGGGCGCCCTTGGAAGCCATATGTTCGGAGTACCAGATCGGTGGGCACGTCATGAGGATGTCCCTGAAAATCCTGGCGGCACGGTAGAACTCACTCGACAGGTTCGCTGTAACGTTGGCAGTGAACTCATCAGATGGGTACAATGATAGCAACTTGGCCACATTGTCGCTGCTCATGGTCGGGATGTAAGTCTGAACAAAGTTGTAGGTGTCATTCGCAGTCTCAACGTAGTTGTCTGCGAAGACAGTCAGGTCGTCATCGCACCAGCCAAACATTGTGGTGATGTTCGCGAATCTGCCCTGCCTGATGAGCTCAGATGGCGCGGCGGGGAGGAAGTCGCCGTCGACGACAGGGAGCCAGATATCGCCGATGTTGTTCCCGTAATCCTCCGAGTAAGTTGCCAACGATGCGTTGAGGGCAGTGTCTGTGTCGAGTGCCCGAAGGCAAGCCACCGTTTCCTCGGAATCGAAGCTCGTCTCGTTGCAGCCAACGTAGTCGATGACAAGCTGCATCGCGTTGATGGTGAAGTTGCCCATGATTCCAGGCTCGAGTGCTTGACTCTGACAGATGCCCTGCTGGAATGGAATGGGTTTACTTCCTCCGTATGCCATCATCTGCATGCCCACCGAGAGACCTATAAGAACTGTCAGTGTCTCTGTGCATGATATGCAGGGTTGAGTGATCAGCAGTACCTCCAGAGGACTGGCCCGAGATTGTGATCCTTTCCGGATCGCCCCCAAAGTGGGCTATGTTGTCGCGAACCCACTCGATGGCCAATCGCTGGTCCCTCAACGCAGCATTTTCCGAACCTTCCGACTTCAGGGCCTCGTTCCGTGCAAACCCAAAAAAGCCAAGGCGGTAATTTATTCCCACATGGATGATAGGCAGTCCATTGAGTACAGACTCCAAGATCATACCGTCGGGCGTCGTCGTGATCTCGCAGTTCTGTCCTGACCAGAAACTCCCTCCATGGATAAAGAGAAGGACCGGCAGCTTGTCTCCCGGAACAGTCCCACTCGGCCTCGCCACGTTCAGATTAAGGCAGTCCTCTGAGACTTCGATGACATCGCTCAGGGTGATTGGCGCTGCGAGGGCTTCACCAAGTTGCTGAGGGCAAGCAGGGCCGCAAGAGCTCGCGTCGATGGTGCTGCCCCGGGTCGGGACATACGGGCGTGGTGGTTTGAAGCGGTGCTCGCCACTGGTATCCTGGCCGTACGGGATGTTGAGGAAAATTTCGATGCTATTGCGACTCAGGCCCTTGTAAGTGACATTGGTGGTTCGGTCGACGACAACAGGCGTCACTGTGGGCTTGTGAGTAGCATTGGTGGCTCGGTCGACGATTGTAGGCGTTGCTGTGGTGAAGACGCTGCTCTGAAGCAACGCCAGACCGTATGCCAATAATGATCCCTTCATGTTGAACCCGCTATAAGGCCCAGGGACCAAGACTGCAGAGAGATGCTGGAAAGATTCAAGGGAGGAAAATATCGAAATTAGGATTAAAATTATCACAGCATCATAAGTCAAGTATGGAGTAACTTGGGAAACCTTACGTAAAATGCCAGGCAAGAGGACGCGCGGGCAAAGTGTTGATAGCTTCAGGTTAAACCAATCGGGAAATACTCAAGTTCGTGCCAGATATCCGAATCTAATCAGATTCGTCTGATAAGTCCGGATCTAATCAGATCTGGGAGGTGCCCAGAACATATGGTGTGGGGCCTCGTCATTATGTTACCCATATTCCCTACAACTATAGTGGTACCAGTCAGCCAGTTACGGAGTACGCGACTGAAAAAAAGGGTTGCCATCCAGGCTTGCTCCGTAAATCGGCATTGCGCGGATTAAACGTACGTGTGCAGCACGGCCGAGGCACGAAGCCATCGCCAGGATGGAGACGGCTCATATTTAGAAGTGGCATGACATCCGGGAGCAACTTACACAGTACGGTTGAGTTAGAGGAATCCGGTGTGGATACCTAAGATACTTCCTGTTGTTTGAAGGTATCGTTAAATGCCTCGCCTCCGCCCTTTTGTCTCCAGTTCCGAGCGTGCTGTCACTGATCATTGTTGAATCTTGATCTCCGACACCAACTGCTCGGGACCGAATTTGTCGATACCTTAAGTGATGAACCGCACTTAGTGACGGGACGATCTTCACCATGCGGTTAGCGATCTGACATCTAGAGCGATGCGATCGTGCATAAGTAGTCAGGGCAGCAGTGGACCGCCCATTAGTAATCCACAGACTCACTGATGGCGGGGTCGTGCTTTGTAAGTGCGCTGCTGCTCATGCTAACGGTCTATGGCGTCAACGTCTCAGTGCCCAAGTTCTTGTAGTATATACCTAGGTGAATGTGAATAACAGGAGGCTTCTTGACACCGTCTTGATATTTTCAATCTCAGCTCTTGGAGATCCTCGTGTGAACCAATCAGATACCCAAGAGTCAAATTAAATCAGTCACCAACGGCACCTACACTGAAGCAATGGCATCCCCTTCGAAATCCTTCTTCGCCGTCGTTGCTGGTGTTGGGCCTAACACAGGCGGCGCGGTGGTAAGTCCAAGACACCAACGGCTCTCTATGCCAGGAGGAGCACATACTGAAGATGCGATAGGCTAAGCGCTTTGCCCAAGCGTACCCAGTGGTCGTACTGGCCCGTCGCGAGGAGAGCTTCAAGGATCTCGTGGCCGAGATTAACGGGAAAGGAGGCAAGGCCATTGGCATCCCGGCCGACACGAGTGATGCCGCCTCTGTGAAGGCAGCCTTCGAGGTTGTCAAGAAGGAACTCCCCAACTTCAAGCTGGCTGCGGCGATCTACAATGTCGGGGCGGGCCGGTCGGTAAAGCCATTCTTGGAGATGAAAATTGAGGATCTAGACGCCAGTCTCAGAGGAAATGCGTAAGATTCAGCCATCCCTGTCATACTTTTCTTGAAAACATATTGCCGGGCCTGACAATTGTCCGTAGACACGGCCTCTTCAATTTCGCGCAGAGCACCCTGCCTCTCCTCCTCGACTCGGTGGACAGCTCGCCGCACCCACCCTCTCTGATCGTCACGGGCGCCACGGCAAGTCTGAGAGGCAGTGTCAAATTCGCTGATTTTGCCGCTGGCAAGTTCGCTGTCAGGGCAATCACTCAGTCTCTGGCACGAGAGTTTGGGCCCAAGGGTGTCCACGTGTCGCACGCTATAATCGATGGCGGCATTGACATCCCCAGACTGGCGGAACACAAGTCGAAGTTCAACAACGGGGCTCCTGATGGGATGCTCTCTCCGGATGCGGTGAGTCAATACCCGGTGGGACATAAGACACGGCGTTGAGGGGCGCTAAAAACTGACCTTTGAGGCAGATCGCGGACAATTATTGGCACCTACACACTCAGCATCGGTCAGCCTTCACACAAGAGCTGGACCTTAGGCCCTACGTGGAGAAATTTTGAGGAGCACGCAGTCCGAACATGGGGCGAATCGAAAGGTTTTGTGGAACGAGACATGATGTACCAGGCGGAGACAATTTCATTCTTGAAAAAAAGCCTGGGTATATACAGTTTCCTGACGTCGTCCTGTGCCGCAATAGCCGAGCTGAAGATGTACATTAGATTCTCCATTCAAGTGCGTAGGCAATGAACTCAATGAGAAAAGAAGTGTATCCTCGGACAGACAGTGCGACTGTCCTTACGCCAATTGCGTCGTAAGTTGCGGCTACTTCGATGTGCACCTGAGGTTTGTCGAGAGGTGCGACGCGGTTGGTCGGCAGAGCCGCAAGTCTGTTCCTCCAGCAGCAGTGTATTTGTTAAGCTGACCCACCCTGCTCTACTCAAGTCGCGGTGCTGGCTTCGGCTTCCGTGGCCTCTGTTGCTTCTTCTGGCGGAGCCGTGTCTTGTGAAGTCTCGCCGTTCGTCGCCGAGGCGCCGTTCTCCTTCGCCAGCCGTTCCTGCTCTTCCTTCGCCCTCAAGGCCTCCGTCTCGTTACGGAGCTTCTCAAGATTCCAGGCATTTTCCTTTGCCTCTGCCTCATCAGCTTCGTCGTCGGATTCCACGTCGGATTCCTCTGTACGCCAATTGCCAGACTCGAACAGCATACGACCAGTGGCCTCCTTGGCCTTCCGAGCTTGCTCTTCTGCGAGCTTCTTGCTGATTCGCTGCTTCTTCCATTCGGCGAAGGTCTCCGGCGTGACAGGTGTCAGCTTTCCTGTCAGCTTGTGCCTCTCTGATTCTAGGAACTCCTCGAGCGTCAATGTTTTGAGTGGCGACTTGTCCAACAAGGCCTTCTCAGCTGCTCTCTGTTCCTTGGTCTTGAGGACGAATCTGCTCGGGTCGTTAGTGGGACAAGTCCACGGAAGGGGAGATAGATTCAACTTACCCTGGCGGCAGAGCGTGCTTGTACATGCACTTGTCACCACCGTTGGGACAGGTCCAGAACCAACCATACTTGCCATCCTCGATGGCCTGGATGAAGAATTTGCAGACCTTCTCGGTTGTCGTCCGTTGGTTGCCCTTCTTCGACAAAACGACAGACCGTAGCTTGGACTCGTCCCAATCGGCTGACGTCTCCGCCTTCTTTTTCTCCTCCTCGTCCTCCCGCGTGTCTTGGTAGACGTTCTTCTTCTCTGTTTTTCGGTCCATCTCAAGATCGTGCGAAAACTTGCACTTTCTCCCCTTCTCACAGTTGCCCTTCTTGTGGAAGATACATAGGACAGTCTTGGGGTCGACACCAAAGGGAACCTTCTGGATTTGGGCGGGCTTGTTCAAGAGCATGTCGGCTTCCCTCTTGGCGTCCTCGGCAGCCTTCTTCTCACGCTCTCGCTGGGCCTTCTCGGCCTCCTTCTTTTTCTGTTCCGCATTCCCTCCTGCTTTCATCTGTGATGTGAGCTGTTGGATCTGCTTCTGGGCGGCGCCACCCTTCTTGTTTTTCATGCCAAAGGTGCGGTCATCAACAGACTTTTGGGCGGTCGGCTTGACCTTGGCCGCGCCCTTGTCAGTCTTCTTGGGAGGCATGGCGTCGTTTGAGGGGTGATTCCCTGTCCGCTCTGTATAGGGAGAGTCTGTTGATCTGAGAGATAGGCCGGGCTACGGCGTCGAAAGCCTGAGGCGAAGGCGAGGGTGATGGTAAAGTTGTAAGTCGTGCAGCGAAAAAGTGGGATTGGGCCAGGCAAGCGAAGCACCCCAAATCCAAAATGTCCAAGTGACGCTGTGGGCCCACTTCACCTGCTGACGTAAGACAGCTGGACAGCCATGGGCTTCCAGGGTTATCAGCACCAGCTGTCCAGTAGCTTCGTCGGCGCAAGTCACTTATCAACCTTCCACTCCCTCATCCCAAGAAACAATCGTCAACAGTGTGTCCGGAGTACTTGAAGGTGAGAATACATCCAATTCCACTTAGACGATCATCATAATCTCATTCTAATCAGTCTTGTCACCTCCAGAGCCTCAGCACGCCCAGTGCCGACCCCAAACCCGAACCCAACCTGCCGACCACAGTCCTTCCTTCATCCCTCACCACAATGATCTCAGACGACGAACTCTACAGGCTGGCCCTCTTCCTGGGCTCTGCCGCTATGGTTCTGATTGTTGCATACCACTACGTCGAGGTCAATGCCAACCACGATGAGAAAGTAACAACCCCAGCGGCTGGAAAGCAAGCGGTGGCACAAAAGTGATGGGATCCCATATAGTTCAAGCCAGACTGCAACATATGAGCAGGGCCACTTGTGGGGATGATGATTGAGACAACAATCGGGATGGATGATATGTGGAAGCCTGAGGTGTGTCTCTTGGACGGTTTCGTCCACCGAGCCACAGCCGCGACTTGAAATGAGGGAGCACGAATGGGCGGCAATGATACGATACCAACACCAGCTCTACATGGAGTGCGGCAACTATACGCCGCCAATGAGCACTTCTATCCTCTATGACTTGAATGCCCAGTGATATGATTGCCTCGACATCACCGAAAAGTCTTGGCCAAAGAGCAACACGGCGTGCGGATGTAGATCTGTAATGATCACATGTGACAATGACTGCCTGCCTCAAAGTACTCAAGGCCTTTGAATACTGGGCGACACTGATGCGCCTCTCCTTGGAGTGCTAGAGACAAGTTACAGATTTGCGACCGCAAACTCGGTTGGAAAACAGGGTCGTTTAGCCTACGAAATTACTTGTTCAACTCTTAGTCGCTAAGATGTCTAAAGCGTCAGACCAAACAAGGAAATTGAAGTCAAAAGGTCGATGTGGTCGTCCACCCACCCAGCATCTCCAAGTTTCAGGGTTCGGGTTTCTGGGCTGATGGTGGTATACGCTCGGGCCCCACTTGACAGTTGCGCCACCACCGCCAGTCTAGGCAGGCCCCTGCATGCGGCCTGGCGGCCTGCCCAGGTGCGTGCTGGTGGCCTGGTCGCGCCTGAACACAGACAACAAAAGGGCGGCCGCCTTCCCTCGTCCCTCTCTTACCTTCCAACCTCAGCCTTTTCATCTCCATCACCAACCACGTCAACAAAAGCCATCACAACACCCATTCTGCCACCTCAAAGTCTGCTGCCAATTTTGACAGACTTTCATCCACAACAGGACTTCTGCCACTTTTATTCTGCCAACTCTTCTTTCTTAAGAAACGCGACAGATAGCAAAATCGCTACCTTCCTTCTTGTCGCATTGAAGCTCGCGCAAAAATAACTACCGTCACCAACGCGCCAGTCTCGCCCTTCACTCAACCCGTAACCGTCACCCGCATTAAAAAGTCGCTGAGCGAACACTTTCAAATCAACCTTAATCACGAGTCGCATCCAGCCTTGCGATCCGATAACTGCCAAACTTTCCATATCAACTTCACCTTTCCGCCGCTTTATCACCAACATTCAATATGTCTGGCAAGCTTGACCAGTCTCTCGACGAGATCCTCTCCACCCAGCGCAAGTCTGGTGCCCGCCGCCAGTCCACCCGCAAGACTGCCCGCCCCGCCACTAAGGCTCCTGTCGGCGGTGTTCACAAGAACACTAAGCCTGCTCGCGGCAACGCCGCCAAGCCCGCACCTGCTCGTGGTGCGAGAAACACTGGGGAGAGCAAGATCATTGTGAGCAACTTGGTAAGAATCGTGCCCGTTTCACGTCCAATGCCAGCCATTTGCTAACGTTTCTTCAGCCCAAGGACGTGTCCGAGAGCCAAATCAAGGTATGTTACCGATGAGGCCACTTCAGCCTTGGGGACTTTTGTCGACACCTTCCATCGCGTATTATATCGACATGATCACGTCTCGTCGGACGGAATGCGGTTATTATTTCCAAGCACCCATTTTTTCTGGCCCAACCTGAACACTGGTCTCCTTCCTCCCAGCCCAGCGCTGCACAAAGGAAGTCGAGCTCCTCGCTTCGCACACAATATGACAGCATGCTTGGGTTGCCTGGCAAGCATCCAGCAAAGCTTTGTCCGTGACGAACAATACGTGGATTTATAGTGTCAGGCTCTGGTGCTTTTGTTGGCTTCCATCTCTGGCTGGTGACCAAGATGAGATTGCAAATCACCCATTATCCAGCGAGCAAAGCAGTGAGAAGCAGCGAGCACGTACTTCCGATTACTGTTGCGGCAATGCTTTCCCGACTACCGGTCGAGAGCTTCCCTCCTGTATGGTGGCATTGAGTGGAGGCATTACCTGTGGCAGGGGCATCACAATGCGTGGCTATGGTCGATTTGGAGATGCCAAGTTGGGAAGCAGTCTGGAGGGTTACTCAGCGTTGAGGGTAACAACTCGACTCTGAGGCTGCAGTGCGAGGATACGAGGTGTCTTGGTGATAGAGACTCTTCGCCCTTGTGCAGTACGGTACCTTGACTGCTGTCCGATTGTGGATGTAATAAGTGGCAGAGGTTTATGACGGAACCTCGTACTAACGCTCATTGCTTTGCTCGCCACCCTCATGTTATGGACGCGACTATGGATTATCGACGGCGTATATGACGATCATGGACACCGATACATCGCCTTGCGCAACTCGAAACGTTTCTCGCATTGATTGCTGACGCTCTTTTCTCTCCTGATCAGGAATACTTTCAGTCTGCTGTCGGTGGTGTCAAGAAGGCAGATATTGTCTACGGTCCTGGAGGTGTCAGCCGCGGCATCGCCAATGTTGTCTTCTTCCAAACCGATGGCGCAAGGAAGGCTTACCAGAAGCTGAACGGTCTTCTCATTGACAACAGGCCCATCAAGGTAAGTAACAAAACACAAAGACTTTGAAGCGCTTATGCTAACTTGGCAAAAGGTCGAGGTCGTCGTTACAGGAGAGTTGGTTCCCGAGCCTCCTTCTTTGAGCCAACGTGTGACTCAGCCCAAGTCCCAGCCGAAGTCTGCCGCTGCGGACAAGTCTTCTGGCAAGGGCGCCAAGCCTGTTTCTGCTGGCAAGGGAGCTGCGGCCAAGAAGGGTCGCGCTGCTCGCCCTAAGAACGCTCGGCCCACCAAGAAGTCAGCTGACGAGCTGGATGCCGAGATGGCAGACTACTTCGATGCCGCCAAGGCCAACGGTGACGCCAACGGCGTGGCCGCCACCAACGGCGACGCACCCATGGAGGACGAGATCATGTAAACGAGTGGACGAGTGTACGAAGTGTGAGCATGGACTGCGATGCGGACCACTTGGATGGGTGGCTTGTCTGCTTTTGATTTGCGGAGGAAACGCGACCTTCCCAGATGCTCTACCATCAGTTTGGGGTTTCGGCGGCAGGACAGTCTCGTCTTGAGCTTATCTCATCATCGTTGCTTATGGAGGAAAATACTGGCCGGATGGGGTCGGCATCGCGGTGACCAGATTGGACCTTTCACCTTGCCAACGGATTCGGATTCAGAGCTGCGACGGGCACTCATTAATTACCGACGAGTCACGCCGCGTTCATAGAATTGTGTTATTGACCCGGCAACTTTCGCCATCACACCCCCCTCGGTATTCCTGCTTTATTAGCATCACCGTCAAGCCGTCCATCCGTTGTGAAGCCCTTATTACTGTTGTGATCTCTGGCGCTTCACAGTCGCCTGTCCGTCACCTCTCCGTTACCTACCGGCGCGACAACTCCACACCAGATCCGTCCCAGACGCAAATACGAAATGCAGCCGCACATTACGGACCTAATGCCCTTCCATGCAAGGTGTCCGTCCGTTCCTACCAGTCTTCAAGGTTGGCGTGCATTGAACGCCAGACACCACCATTCTCTCTGAAAGGCCAAGCGGCGAAGCAAGCGCCATTCTGGTGGTAGTCTCCAGCAGCTTCAGCGGCGGTGTAGCCTCGGTCTAGTGATTTACCCTTGTCAACGATGGTGGTGCCGCTGCGGAGCATATTGGCTCGGAATGGATCCTTCCACTCGTGAAGCTCCATGGAGATGGTCAAGAATTCGCCGTTGTGGGCCTCTTGTGCTTCCGCTTGGGGTTGGGCTTGGTGCTCCTCTGCTTCTGTCCCTGTCTCCGGGCCGGGCCTGTTGGTGTTGTGTCCATGTGTTGTAGAGCGAGAGTGGTGGTAGGCATGTATCAACACCTCCCCCCACCCCCTCCAACACAACGGGTGAGGTCGATAGCAAAGATGCCAGCTTCTGTAGCTCGGTCTCCCCAATATCGGAGCCACTTGCGGTGGCCTGCAGCTGCTTCCGGACGGTATGGGAGAGGGACAGCGAGGGAGGGGGTGACGAATTATCGTCGCTGCTGGGCCTTGCTTTGGGTGGAAGATGCCCAACGCCTTGCGAGGCACGGCTTACAGGAGGGAACAGAGACCAGGCATGATGGTTATCGTATGATCAAGAACGAAAGTAGAACCGGAGGGGTAGAGAAGACATGCAAAAGACCTCAAAACGTCAACAAGTAGAAGTCCGTTCTTGTATGTTGTACGTGGTTGCCTTTCTGCTGTGAGATTAAGAAGGCGCACGTCGAGGGCAGGAAGCTGCAGTGTGGCCTAAGCAGCCCCCCAACAACCCATTTCTCTTGATGGCCCTGCACGAGAAGCCCCCTTCCAAGGACAGAAGGAGGAGGAGTTGTGGGTGCCATGATTTGGTGCCCTCAAGCAGTCCCAACTTATCTTCCACTGCTCCGGCAAATGATGGCATGTTGCAATGGAGTCGATCAGTGACCTCTGGACCACGTCGCCTTTTTACTGTGACAATTGAAACATGCATGCTTTTCATCTCAGTTTGTCACTTAAAGACCTTGACGTACGAAGATTAACGGGGGTATTGAGACATTGGCAATATTGTCGTACTATAGGCATAGGTAGAACAAAGTTCAGGAACAGCGATTAGACATCTGACCCAAAACAGCCATAGCAAGCGGCGGGCTCCCAGAAGGACCTTAACAACGGTGGAATAGCAGAGAGGCATGAACAGTGAGAGCAGGGCCTTGTAAGTTCTGGAAGTCATAGGGCTGAATCGTATTGTGGCATAATCGAAATGCAGGCGTAAAGCTCATGGATGTTTCCTGTGGCTACTCGCCATCTTATCTCCAAGGACCACCAATCCCGCCCAGACCGCCTGCAACGAAGTCCATTTCTTCCCGGGGGAACTCAATTACCTTATCAGAATGCCGTCGTGACCGGCGTGGATCAATGGCCTTTGCCAGTAATACCGATTTAGGCCTTGACCTCCTTGACCTCCTCAACCTTGTCGTCCTCACCCTCCAGGGCGGGCATGTCATCATCGTCCTCGCCCTCGTCATCATCGTCCTCCAGGTCCTCACCTCCCATACCGGCAGCGCCGCCGAGCTTGGAGAAGTCGATGCCGCCGAAGTCGCCGCCGTCGCCTGTAGGTATTGGTCAGCAATCAGCTTCGAACTGCAAAGTGAGTAAAGTCAGGGCGCGCATAACGTACCGCCCATGCCAGGCATGCCACCCATACCGCCCATACCACCCATGCCGCCCATGCCGCCCATGCCAGGCATGCCTCCTATGGGTAAGGAGTTCATATTAGCGGCTGGTTTACGAGCGCGAAAAGGATTAGGGGTCTCGGGGATGCCTTCAAACAGAGCGAACTGCAATCATGACAGAGAATTTACTTACCCATGCCGCCGAACTGCGAGAAGTCCTCCTCACCGGCCTCGTTTTGCTCGTCCTCATCGACCCACTTGTCGAAGTCGGTCCGGAGGAAGTGGACCTTCTTGGCCTCCTTGAGCAGGCGGGGCCAGTAGGCCTCGTCGAGGTCCTTCTTTTGCAGCTTGATCTCGACGTTCTTGCCCGTGTGGTTTGTCTTGGAGGCCTTGTCGTCGATCTCGGCGAAGAACTCAAGCTCCAGGTGGTAGGTCTTCTTCAGGGTGTCGGAGTGGCCGGTGAAGGTCAGGCCGGTGGGCTTGAGGTCGAGCTTCATGCTGGATGCGGGCACATCGGGGACGGAGATGGTCAGGTAGATGAAGTTCTTCTCAGGGTCGGTGCTGGATGAGCGTTGTGCCCAGAGGACTGTGAGGGTGGACCAGTCAGCCAGTCAGCCCATTCATTCGGTTGTGTGTGCCTGTTTCCAGCTCTGCATCATGCGCGATGCGATGGGAGGGGCCCACAGGTCTGACTCTGCGAGACTCAAGGTGCGACGTGCTAGGTGCTAGTGGGTGACAGCAAAGCTTACCTTCAGGTGTTGCGGTAGTAGTAGCCATTTTGAATGTGAAGACAGCGGGCTGGAAGCAAGTGAATGTCGCGGTCGAAGAGTATGGATTTTGTTGTAGAGGGTTGTTGTAGTGGTGGTGGTTTGTAGAAGCTGCAAGTGAATTGCGTTTGCCCAGGGAATTTTGAGTGGGGAGGTGATGTCGTTAGAAGTGGGTTGGGGAAGAGCTCTGATGCTGAGGCCACGCGGGGTACACAGTATCAGTATCAGCCAGTTTCGGTGGACTACCTATTAGATTAAGCCCAGATGGATACACCAGGAATAGAACTGTGCAGGCAGAGATAATAGTGATGTCTGACTTGTATCTGAGATGTTTTTGTGTGTGAAAGATTACACAATGTAAGATCTTGAGGATGCCATTTAAGAAGACGGGCAGTTGTCTAGACTTGAGGCTGGGAGGGGTGTCTTCACCGGTAACACACATAGAAAGAGGCTCATGGAAATTCCCAGAACCGCAAAGATTACTGTGCATTCCAAGCAATGACCCCTGCACGCCCTGGAGCTGAGCCTGAACCGGACCCTGACGAAGCCTGCACCTCCACCTCCGAGGTCCAGCCATAAGTCCAGCCGTACATAGTGATCCTGCAGGGCTGAGCACGCGCTGCGGTGCAGCCTGGAAAGGTATCTACATACCTAAGTAGACTTGCTGTGGCACTGAACATCCAATCCCGCCATTACCTTACTGACTGACTTACTTAGCAGTGTCACCTATCGTTGCTGATGCCATTGAGAAACGGCTGCTTCGATCAACACTCATACTATGCTTATGGTTCTAGAAGCTGATGGGTGATGGAATTGCTTCTGCTTGCATACAACTCCCTCTATTCGTTGGTTCCTATACGAGGCTATCCCAAGCGATTTGCTCAGAGTTTGCCGAGATCGCTCTACCCAGACTGACAAGCAGCTTTTCGGTTGGGTGTGGTGCTCCATAAGAAGCTCAAGGATTTCAAGGCTGCACCATGTGTTTCGAGTAACTACAAATAAGAACCAAGGGCGAGTCTGACTATTCAGGTATATCTGCCTAGCTGAGTTCTACTCGTGCCAGCAGTCAGACGGGGACATAGGGAATTACTGCCCGTACGTCAATCAGGCTCTGACTTCTAAGGTTGACGGAAGGCGGGCGCTAAACAGCCGCCGCCCAAACTGTGCCACTCAACCCAATTGGGTCAGTCGAGCCTTAGACCAACTTGCTCACGTAATAATACCCGTCGTACCTTGACCCACCATCAACTACGTCAACTCCTCCTACCGTTACAGTACCTGAGAATACCTTACATTCCCATCGTGCGACTATCGCCTTCCCTAGGACATACAACTCCGGGGCATCTCTGGGACCTCTTCCAGAGTGACCTTTCAAGATGGAAACACTAAAGGCTCTCTTCGTCAAGCCAGATCCTGCGGCACAAGTAAGTCAGTCCCTCTACATGCCCCCTGCTGCCACACCACCGTCCTATATACATCCTATCCCCATGCGCTCGCCGCGATAACGTCTGCTAACACGCTCTGACACTTCTCCCCCCCAGCTTCGAAAATGTAACATGCTCCTGCGACAAAACATGCGCAAGCTCGACCGGGACATCGCGGCGGTGAAGCAAGTCGAGATCAAGACCAAGAACCTCATCGTGCAGGCCGACAGGCGCGCGCAGAAGGACCCCTCGCGGCGGGCACAGGCCGAGAAGGAGGTCCGCGACTTCGCCCGCGAGCTGATTCGCCAGCGCAAGGCGGCCAGCAGGCTCGTCACGTCCAAGGCCCAGCTCAGCTCCGTCCAGATGCAGGTCAACGAGGCCTTTGCCGTGCGCAAGATCGAGGGCTCCATCCGGGCCAGCGTCGGCATCATGAAGGACGTCAACACCCTGATCAGGCTGCCCGAGCTGGCGGGCACCATGCAGGAGCTGTCCATGGAGCTGATGAAGGCCGGCGTCATCGAGGAGATGGTCGACGAGACCCTCCCCGAGGACGACGAGATGCTCGGGGAGGACGAGGAGGCCGAGGGCGAGGTGGACAAGGTCCTCGGGGAGATACTCAAGGGCAAGATGGACAAGACGGGCAAGATGCCGAGTGCGCCGCCGCAGAAGGTGGAGGAGCCGGCGCAGCCGGCGGCCGTGGAGGACGAGGAGGACGAGGAGGACATGGAGGCTACGATGGACCAGATGAGGAACAGGCTGGAGGCTCTGAGAAGCTAGATCTGGGTTTCAGGGATGCCGGCGGTCTGTTGTTTCTTAAAGCGAGATGGTTACATCGGTCGACCGAGGTCATCTGTAAGGAGTACGGCGCATGGTTGCTGGGGGTTTTCTGGTCTGTCATATATAAACCACAACGTCAGGATTTGGACACGTTGACCCGTGTCGTCAAGGTGGACAACAGCATATCTAGGGCAGAGTTCCTGCAATTCAGTATCCACTGCTTCAGGATAAGCTATGCAGCATCTTCCAGTCAGTCAGCTTGGCCAGCTTGAGTATGTGGCACAAACAAACAATTGCGGAGGCTTAGGAGCCATTTTGATTTTCTACCACCACGATCGATCGGTTCCAACACACGGCATGAGGTGCTTAGCAAACATATGACCAAGCTGCTGTTGTTCTCTCAACACTCAGCAGAGAAAGGCAAAGGAGACTGAAGACGAAAAGGGGCAAGCAATTCTCCAGCCTGCCCCTGACTGAGAGGACTAAGTGCAAAGGAGAGAACCGATGTCCCCAGCTCGGCCTTCTTATCAAAACCAGACGCTTTACTACAATGTCATATAAGAGAATGGGCGAGCATGCTCCAGTCTAGGGCTTTACGGGGGAGTAACGACGGGGAGACGCTGTGGTCCCGTGGGCGCAACTGCCAGGCCGCTGTGTTTGTTGAAGAGGATGAGACAAATAGGTTTCCATCACAATCCTTTGGTTGTAGTGCGAAGCATTGCATACATACTCCTACCTACGTATCTTCAAGGGCAGAATCACTTTTCGATCGCTACTAGAGGTGCTTTGCCCCTTTTCCTTTCCCTCCTTTTCTTTTGGAAAGAGAGGGGGCAGGGGAGGGGGAGATCTCTCTCTCTTGTCCGTATTGGAGTATGACATCGTATCGAGGGAATGCCCATCCCTTGTGCAAAGCACGTACATGAACAATTATTGTGCAGCAAGATACTTGCTCAAACGTTGACCATTGCGACGATGGATGCGGTTCGATCGCTCCTGGCATTTGAGAGTAGGCACTTGTCATGACACTTGCGACCCGCCGTCCAGTTCTCCTAAGCATCTCTTAAACCTTCCCCGGATATATCACACCCTGGCCTCATCATCCATACAATCCCAGCCTTGTCTAAGGGAGTGTTCCTAGCGCCAAGCTGTAGACCCGGCAGATCTGATACTGGTACCTGGACCCTCATGTCTGGAAGGGGTATCATGCCTGGGTTCTCCTGGAAGCTCGAGCACCTGGCTTGGCCGACCCCTCCCTCTCCCCTCGAGTTCCAGTCGTCGCCTGCCGTGTCAAGAACCCTACGGCGTGGCTGCGACTTGGACAGGCGCTCCCCTCGGGCTGTGCACCTGTGCACCTGTGCGCCCAGCCAGCCAGCTCGTCATGCCCAGCGAAGTACCGTACGCATCCGTCATGTCTGCCCCGATTACGGATAGATTGCTGAGGATCGAAGGGCGCTTCCGAACCAGAAAACAATGCCGGGGACCCCGAGTGGGCCGCGATATGTTGCCTGCCAGTGTTTGTGGAAGACATGTCCTGACGATCAATCCGTCAGCAAACGAAACAAACTCGCATCCTTCGTTCACGGCCCTCCAGATTGCGCAGATCGGCTTGGGATACAAGGCTGCCCCAGGGTGTGTTTCCTCCCATCGCCAGACACTCAACGGGCCTCCGTGTTCCAAGCATTCAGCCACGTCGCCATTTCCTCGGCATCAGGCCCCGAGATATGGCCTCTCGTAAACAGATGGTCACGTGGTCGTGGCCGTCTGGTCCGACCTACACGGCGAGGACTACAATGTCGGCCATGGCATGACGACAGTACATGCACTTCTTGAAGATGGGCTGCCTCAATTGTGGATTATAGGGCTGGCCGCAAACAACGGGCAGACCGGCGCAGCGCCAACACACTCACTCACACACAAACACACGCGCGCACTACACGTCCGTGGCCGTCGTCTTTTGACTGCCAAAAGACCCCCCCTGTGGGAGCCAGGTTGCCTCTCCAAGAAGACGCACAGACAGAAGCGTCGAGTTATGACAGGCCGGGACACTTCGTCAAAGGGGCCATGCCAGCTGCATCCAACCAGATGTTGACAGAGAGCACGCAGGAGCTCGGTTTCACCGTGTGGTGTGTGTGTACGGTGAGCTCTCACCTGCCTGCCTGCCTGCCTGCACAGCTGGGACAACGTGGAGACATGTGATGCAGCCCTAAATGTCTAGCCCCGAATAACGTGAAACTCGGGATTAACATAACAGAGAGTCGTCTGTCATAAGAGCGATTCATGCTGTTATTATTATGTACAGCTGGCCGTGCCTGAGAGCTACTGGTAGGTGCTTGATGCCCGAGTCACCAGACAGAGCCTCGGGATGGCCCTTTGAGGTGGTCGTGGGGGTCAGGTGAGCACGACCCCCACGAGCCAGACGACGAGGTCGACATCATTGGGGGGGAAGGGGATTGAACATGACAGCCCGGAGCAAAACAAAGATAGCCCCTAAGATATCCGAAGGCGGAGGATGCCCGAGGTTATTTTGCCCTGCCTGCCAGGCCTGCCAGCTCACCTCTGATCTTAGGCATAAGTACGTACCATGATATTCAGTGCCTTTTTGACATGTGAGTGGGGGAAATCCCCTCGTCCAGGGACCGCGACAAGAAAATCAAGAAAACTACAGCAGCAACAGCGGCGGTAGCAGCAGCAGCAGCATGAGTCCTCCTCCCCCACGGGGTCAGCGGGTCCCCGTCACAACTGAAACACAGACCAAGATGACTCAACGGACAGAGAGACGTTGTCGGTTTACTGGATCGTGTCGAAACCCGAAATCTAATGTCCCCACGGGATGGCGGAAGGGGAAACAATATCCACGCTACCCGATGAAAATGGGACAGTATACTTCTTAGGTGAGTAGGCACCAAACAACAAACCACACACCAAAAGAGGAAGAAGCGAGGAGAATTCTCCGTGAAACAGTTGCGATGGGATTCTTTTTTTTTATTTTAGGTTTTCCCTGTATTGGCGACGCTCGGCCGGCATTCCTGTCCGTTAAATTGTCGTCCCCACTCCCCCACGATTGAACCCAGATGCCATCCAGGCAGACCCCGGACCCAGGCCACGGGCAGACGGATCACTCTATCTGGTGGGTATTATGCTTGGGGGGGGAGGAGGGGGAGGGGGGAGGCCGGAGGGGAGGAGATAATCCCATCCACCCAGGCCCTTGATGGAAGATTAAAAGAAGATTGAAGAATTAAAAAGCCAAGAACAAAGGCCTTGAAGACATCGCGTCAGCGCGTCAGCGCGTCCCTGCAGAACACACCCAAAGTAGGTTGTGGAGAAACCAACTGCATCGCAGTAGTTTTGATTACGAAGTGGTTACCGCTGGTTTGAGGACAAGACAAGCCTTTCTGGGAGGGCCAGTTTTTAGCTCCCTTTCGTCCGTGATGCCCTCGTCGTAAATGATAATATCTATGTAGTGTACCTACTCCTCGTACTCTTCTCCATCCTGTCAGCTTGCTCACGGATGGAGCAACATCGGCGTTGATCAGTCACCCCATTTCGACGTCGTTGTGGTAGTGGGAGAGCCTTCTTCCCTTCTTTTCAAGCCGGCCCTGATGAATCCAATACGGCATACTACTTCCCGAGTCCACTGTGGCGCTGAAGGGGTGTGAGATCGACGCTGGCAAGGGTCAAGATGACCTGAACAGCTGGATGAGTCTTTGATTATCGCGGCTGGTGCCCTTTTTATGTCTGGCAGGCCTGGCAGGCATGTATGTCTCTTGGGCAGACCTGAATGACCCTGCCAGTCAGCCAGTCTACACATTATGTAGCACATACATATATGTGTATGGCATGTCTATCCCTGAACCCAACGAGACATGATTAACCAGCCAGCCAGCCAGCCAGCCAGCCAGCACCATAAGCAGCCTGAGGATATTCAGATCTCATGGCGGCGCCCCGGTGGTCTAGACTTTCCATCTCCCATCACCATTACGGAAGATCCCAAAAGTGTCTCAGCCCTCCATAGACACTAATCAAGGAATCTGGTCTCATCTAGATCGGCTTCGATTTCGCGGGGTCAACGACTTGAGGATCCGCCCGGCCGGCCCCGGTTATATGTAGCCGGGGTTTGGTTTTCCGCCTCGACACCCAGATGGGTCGGGTCAATAACACCAGCCTGGATCGCCGAATCTGAGACCTTGTCTGGGTAATCAATCGCCCTTTTACGCTTCCTGCCCACGACTGCCAGCCGTTGTATTCCCGTTATCCGCGGCTAGATCTGTCCGCGGCCAAACATGTCTATCATCTCGCCCCGGATGGCTCCAACAACTAACTCTACCTGAGTCACATGCAGTAGATACAGACATACCTAGGTACATACCTATATTATATATGTACGTACCTACCTACCCACATGCCTACATGCGCTCATGCATAGTTACGTAGTGCGTAGTATACACAGATTACGGATATCACGGAGGAAGCTCGCTCACCCCGGGGGAATAAGAACCAGAGAGAGGGAGAGAGACAAAGAAAGAAAGAAAGAGAAAGAATAGGGCGTGCAAATGCGCGTATGCCAGCGAAGCCCTAGTGCACAGCTCATCACCGCCTTGCAATATTTGCCCAGGCTATTGATCGCTGTTGGCAGGAGTCCAGCGCATGTTGAGGCGCATATCCTCGTTGGTGATTAGGTGACCTGAACAAGTAGGTATGCAGTGATCCAAGGCAAACGGCCGCAGCAGGAGTCCTCTGCCCTCGTTGGGGGTTTATTGTTTTCTGACCGCAGTTGCGCCGCTGACCGCCCTGAGCGGCCCGGCTATGAGGCAGGCAGGCAGGCAGGCAAGCATCATATCTTGTACGTATGTACCTAGGTATCGAGGTATATATGTAGGGTATATCTCTGTGGGCATTTCAGAAGTACTCTTCACATGTGCTATAGTAGATAAATACATTTGCGCTATAATACCAGATCTTGGGTATCAGTCAGTCACTGGTCGGGGGGGGGCTGAACGTATCAATAACAAGCTGCGAGCGACATCGCTAGAAGGCTGGTCGCATACCGCAATATCAAATCCAGGAGACTGGCTGCCGGAGACGAGAGGAAGATATTTTTCTGGAGGGTAAATTCAGGTTGGGGGTCATCGCGGATTGTCGCATCTCATTGCGCCTGGCCGCCCGGATTCCCGCACAAAGTCGAGGTTGACGGCTGAGGTGAGAAGCTGGGGAAACACCTCAGCATCCAAAATCTCAATAGAAGGTTGCACGAGTGGTGAGAAACAAGACCCGAAGACGGCGTGGATGGCGATGATTCGACTCATGAGTGGCCCGGGGGGTGCATCAGATTTCAGGATTGCCGGATGGCTTGCTTCGATATGTACGGTACTGCATCCTGCCTTACGGATTACATTACTCACATACCTAGCTGCCTAGTATTTCACTCTGTGTAGATTAAGGATGCAATAGTGTATACCCAACTAATAACGCCGTGGCACAGGCATACAGTCGGTGAGTTTTGTTGTGCCCTCCCAAACAAACATGGGAATCTGACTGACTCATTTGCCCAACTTTACCTCGAGGTCACACGAGGCAAGGCTCGTCTTTCCAACTTTAAACTTATCCCCACGAAACCTTAGATTAGTGATGACGGCACAGCGAGGAAGAGATTTCTATTATCGTGGGGGAAGAGGGGGGGGGGCCGGAGGCGATTGCCGTACCACGTTGTAGACATGGATCACACAAACACACACAATTATACATATACATATATACATATACATATACATATCCAAATATACATACATGCATGCTGACATTCCAACATGCCAAGTTGGAGAAGGAAAGAATAGAAGGAGGAGAAGAAAAAAACAGTCTTAGATTTTGTACACACTCCTGACTCCTGCGTAGATTGGCAGGTGGGTAGGACAATCTCAGCCATCGCCCATCTAAAAACCGCCGGAATTATTATCTGATACGGCCGGCTGAGCTGAGAACACGAGACCTGATGGCGACGCGATGATGGCATATTTACTGTTCTATTCGTGTTCTTGTCGCCGGTCCTGTCCAACCAAGACATGAAAGATGCCATGTGTGGCTGGTACATACCTGAGCAGGTCAGGCAGGCCTATCGGGTAATGTATCTGCGCCTAGGTACACCTGGGCATACATAGTACTTGGTAGGGTCAGGAAGAAAACCCAGCAGTTGAGGCTGCGATTTGCTGCCATAGACTGCTGTACACAACTCGGTCTGCAGCCAACCACACGGCCTTGTGCTGTCTCTTTGCTTTGCTTGGGCCCTTTTTACAAGACGGGGTTGGTGTTTTATCTGCCATGAAGCCTGCTTATTAGCTGCCCCCTTTTTCTCACGGCCCGTTGGGCCCCGAGTCCCTCCACGAAGGAATGAGTATGATTTTGTCCCAATTTAGGCTCAAGCTCGAGTTTTATCCCCCCCGGAAGCAGCCAACAAAAACAAACGGATGGACGGACGGCCGGCAACACGAGCTGGCTCCCCCTTTCGGCAAAAGCCCAGCACCAGTAACAACAACAACAAGTAATAACAAACAAGTAAGTACAATAACAGCCACACTGGCAGCGCCATGAAGGTGTGATTTGTCAAAAATGACAATACGCCAGAGACCAGAGGAAGAAAAAACTCTGTTTGCGTTGATTGTTTCAACCTTGCTAGCCTGTGTATGCCCTCTACATAGACAACCCCCCCCCCCCGGATGTTTGCTTCTTCACTTCCGCGCAGAGCATGAACCCGTACGGAGATGCTTCCTCCATGCAGGAAGAGGAAGCCGTTGTCGGTTTCGAGCGGTGAGTGAGACTACCTAGCCCTCCATAACAAGGGAAGCGGTCGCCGGTTCCCGGGAGCTTGGTGCTTGCTGCACACCTTCGATATGATCGACGTTCGGGGAGCGATTGTCGAGAACAGCCAGGCCAATGGTAGGGCTGGTTCCCCGGGCCCTTGAGTAGAAATTAGGCCCGGAAGAGGAAGCCTGCATGGGCCAGAAGGAACAAAATAATGACAGTTCTGACAAAGGGGTGCTCTAATTTTTGTTTATTCTTATTTATCAGATTTTTCATGTTTTTCTTTTATTCTGCAGGCCCCGGAACAAAAGCACATGTCTTCCCAGGCCAACCCTCCATCTCAGGATATCCTCATGTAGCAGCCCTTGAGGGCGGTCAGACAAGCTCCCTACATAGCTGGCATACATCCGACCTAGCTGCAAGCTGGCTGGCTGGGTGGCTCCGACCGCTTTTCTGCGAGGATTGACACCAATTTTCCCAAAATTCCCAAAAACGGCTTACGGACGTGTACATCTGTCTGCTTTTTGTTGGACTGCGACCCCCCCTCCTTGACGAGTGTGTGTGGGGGGAGGGAGGGAGAAAAGAGATGGGTACATCCAGGTACGTACTGTACTTCCGGATCGAGCACTGACTACGGATCCGTACTGCGTATGTATTGTGAGTGAGTGAGTGAGACCTGGGGCCATCTGAGCCCCATCAATCCCCGAAAGCCGTGGGAATGTTGTCGTGCCGCCCCACTGCCGCAGCCGCTGCCTTGTATCATCCCATGTCAACGTTTGGTCCCCTGGTCCCTATCCCCATCCCCCGTCCCATGTCATCCGGATTGCTGGCCCAGCCCTGTCCAGCCCAGAAGCAACCAGCAGCCTGTCTGTATTGCTGCCTCCCTCGGACACGCGCAACATGGCGGATGATTCATATATCTCCCTGAGCCTCCCTCCAGGTCTGCCCTCCTGTTCTCCTTCTGGGTGGGATAAGTCAAAACCATCACCATCTTCTTCAACGGCTTGCCGTTTGGCAGTTGAACACACTATCTGTTCTTGAACTCATGAGACGCAACACAACAAGATACACACACATACACACAAACACAAACACACACATAACACACCCTCAGGCCCCCAACAATATCAAAACCGGCTGAGCCCTCTCATAGCAGCCAAGAGCTATATTAAGATATATACGGCTGCAACAACCACTTACACGCGCCGCCACATCCACCAACTCGAGCTCGTCAAGGACAGAATATCAGGGTCATCATAGCCCCTGGGTTTTGTCTCTGCTCATCAGATCATCTCACAAACAGCAAGCAAGTCTCATCATCTCGCGTCCAGAACACGCACGCCTTCATCTTTCAACATGTACGGCTCCTACGGCTCCTACAGTTCCACCTCCCCGATGGAGATCCCATCGCGGAGGGGCGGATATCAACACTCGTACCTCGACGACTCATGCGCCTTCCCATCGTGGCCACGGCGGTCCTCACTGGGAGAGGGCAACGACGACCAGCCACGGGCGACGTCGTACATCTCGGACGAGGACCTCGAGTTCCTCTCGGAGCCCGTCTTCCCCGACGAGGACGCCCGCAGCATCTCCAGCTACGGGTCCGGCACGCCGTCGCCGCAGCTCGCCCCGGTGCGGCACATCAGCGAGGAGGCCCTCGAGGAGATGAGGAGGGAGCAGGCGCTGCGGCAGCAGGAGCTCATCCGCGTCGTCATGGACGAGAAGGACAGGAGGCGGCAGGCTGCCAGGGCCCAGAAGCAGCAGAGGAAGCAGCCCAGCTCCAAGAAGGGCGCCAGCCCAAAGAGCAAGCTGTCGGCCATGACCCCCATCGCCGAGGCCGCCGAGTAAGCCTCGCCCAGCCGGCTTTGCTGACCTCCGTGGCGACCGTCACACATACTACAACCACACAGCGTACGTATAAGCTTACTGATTTTCTCTCCCTTTTTTTTTTTGGTCTGTCTCTCTCATCCCTCTCGTTTCCGCTCCTATCAGCTCAAACCCATCCTTCAATCCCACGTTGCGTTGCGGTGGGAATTGTCGCACACACTTCCCCCCCCATCGCCTCCGAATGGTCCTTTTGTTGTTGCTCGCATTTGACTTCCTTCCCCCATCTTATTCGCCTCTTCTCGTAATTATTATTGTGACGGAACCAACCTTGCTGACAGTCATCACAGGTCTTACTCATACGCTGTGGCCTTTTAATTCATCCTTCCTTCAATGATACCCCAACATCATCGACCCGACTTTCCGGTTGATGCAGGCTTACGGATACACGGAGCCCCCTTTTTTTTTGCATCACAGCAGCACACACACCATAATTCTTGTTCATTCGACCTCGACCATTTCTTTATCTTTCAACGTCACTATGAACGGCCGACGAGAACCATCAAGACATCACACACATTTTTCTCCTGCGTAAAGCGCACGCGCACTCTGCCGAGACAGTCATCGGGTTGCGCCCAATCGCAGATCCCTACTGTCTTGGGTTATCTTGGGGGTCTGAAGCCTCGTCTATTTCCCTGTCCTGGCATTGTACCAGTCACACGGCGGTGGGCGCCGTCCCGAGGTCGCTCGTGGATATTATCGCGGATTGCGGAGTTACCTCTCTTGCACCCTGCATCACCCGAAGCGCGCTATACATACACAACCGGGAATATTATTCCCCCCCCCCTCCTCCTCCTCCACTCTCTCTCACTCTCACACACACCCCCCTCCCCCCTGGATGCACACAAGCACAAGCTTCCAGGCTTGAGTCGGATGTGTGACGGTCGGCTATTCTGGATCCTGCCAAGCTGTACTTCAAACAATGCCTCCTTCCTATCGCCACCCACCTCTCTCTCTCTCCTGTCGGCTGGGCGGCGGCTTTGGTACGACGGCGCTGCAACAACAAACCAGGGACGGCAGACGAGATGCGACACTCTTGGACGTGCCTAGCCGAGGCCTTCAGATAATCTTGGTCGCCCAGGTCTTCGGGATCGTCGGCGACACGTGCAGCATGGCAACGAGGTTGGCCGCCTGGTCGGCGACCTTGTGTTCGACATGCTCCTCAACATTAGGCTCGTCGCTGCGAGACAGCCGTGGCTTGTGGAGAGTTACACGGGATATTCTTGTCTTTTAATCTTTTGTGGACCATCGCTTGTTGCTTTTGAGGAGGGAGAAACGATGACGACAATACAGGGAGACATAGGGACGGGACTGGACATTTTTGGGAATCTTCGTCTGCAGCATCATCATCATCATTATTATTGTCATTGGGTTTACACATGGGGTCTGTTTGAGCGAGCGTCTTGGTCTGGTTTTTTTTCTTCTCCTTTTTTCGTTGGGACATTTCACATCATGCACATAGCCTGGAGTTTCATTATTCGAAGGCGCACACACAGGAGACATACCATCGTCATCCTCGGCGTTTTCCCTTTTCTTGTATGAGGCTCTCGTGGCCCTTTTTAGGATAGCATTATTCGGTAGATACCCCCCAGCCACCTCGAGTGAGCGAGCAACGTTGTGCTTTTTTTCGAAATCATTATGATTCTTACCAACATTCAAACAACTCCAAATACAAATGCACATGTGACTGGACCCCCCTTGGACATCATCATCATGGAGGAAGCCTCGGAGGAGTGAGTGTCAGTCAGTCGCTCAGGCCCTTCCTTCACCCTCCGCCACCGGAGCTCTCGTCCATCACGGAGCGCCACGGTTACGGTACTTGGTCGCGGCAGCAGCCCCTGCCGTCCATTTCCAGGGTTCTGCCCAACCTTCGCGCGCCGGGCCTCGCCTCCGAGCTTCCTCTCGACTCGTCATTACCGGTCAGGGTGCTGGCCCTTGCCTGCCGGCGCCGGGCCAGCAACCCTCTGGGGACCCTTGATCGTCGGGGTGCAGACCCATATAGTGCAGATCGCTCGCCTGTTACGGCATGCGGAGCCGTGGGGCTCAACTTTTTTGATGTTATGTACATATGTACACTTGCGAAATACCCATGTGACAGTGACCGCCGGCGAAGACCACCAGCCAGGCCTGAGCTCGTCCATGTCTGGGGCGGCGTCCCAGGGATGAGCGCGCGAGCGGGTTAGGGGAGGTGAAAAGGGGGGGGGGTTCCTCCATCTTCCTTGGCCGCTTCGTCTCTCCGGCTTTCCCATATGAAGTTCATCAGGGCTGTGGGGCCTGGGTGCCTATGTATGTATGTACATATGGAGAAAGCTGTGATGTGATGGGGCGGGCCGTCATCATCACTCGTGGGAGGCAGAGAGGGCCGGCCCCAGGCGAGAGGCACAACCACAGGCGCGGTCACCCGCCAGGTCTTTTTTTTCCCATCCCAGGTGCTGATCCTCGCCTTTCGCCGTCATGCGCTCGCTGTTCAGCCTCGACATGTTGGGTATTAAGACGGCGGGGCCCTCGTCATAGGTCGTCGGGGTGGCAGGCACTGCATCTATATACCTACTTGGCCACCTGGACTGGCAGGCAGGCAGGCAGGCAGGCAGGTACATACTTAAGTCTGTAGTAGGCACTGCCATCAAGTCGTATCCAAAGTGGTGACCACAATGGGGTCAACGTCGGTTAGATTGCCTACCTGCCACCTTCTGTGTACATATATGCATACGACGATGTACTGGATACCGTAGCCTGGTGGGGCCTACACACAAAGTAGGCATGCGCCTCGCTTAGTATGACAACGCGCAGCAGAGGCAGCAAGCGACTGTCCACTCGTCAGCCGCTCAAGGCACTTCAGGCCTCTTCTCTGTAAGTGATGCCAAAGTCGAGGCCAACAAGTCGTCATGGAAGACTTGACCTCCCGTGTCGAGGATGCGAGTACAAGCACTCACTTCTTTGATATTAGTTCCAGACCGATTCAACTGCACCGAGAGGATCAAGGACAGTTATACTTTGCTTGTCTCTGGAATGGATCCCAATATGCCTAATTCTTGTGGGTGTTTGATAGATCTGGGAGAAACAGTCAGTCGACCCCGGGCTGCACACTTGCCAGAGAACACACCGTTGGCTGACATGAACAACATTGAAGCATATACGGCTTCGCAGGGAAGACCGCCACGATGATGCCCTGCATTGAATTTTTCCAACAGCCTAGGAGTTGAAAAATCCCAAGCCTGAGGATACTCTGGACCTTATTGCTTCGTTAGGACTTTCCACTCATGAAACTTGACCTGTACAATCTCAACGACCGGTAACGTTGAGAGAACATTGAGCAAGGTGATTATTGGCCCAGTCATGTGTCCACCACGAAAGTAATACACTATGCAGACTACTCAAGTGCTATTGCTGAACGCCTTTGGAAGATGCACTCTCTTTGCCTCGTGTATAAATCACCTTCTCCTCAACACGCCATGAGGGAGACTTGTCTTCTTGCGCCTTTGCAAATGGAGACCTTACACGGTATCTTTCGTTATAGTCCCCTAGCTCGTAACAGCTCAAGTCCCCCGGTTCGGGAGTTATAAGAACCTTGAGCACATCCTCTATAACGAAAGAAGCCTCCTCACATGCCACAGCCAAAGCTTCTGGGATCTTGAAGTCAAGAGTCTCCACCCATGTTCTCCCAGCTTCGACTCTGATGCCTTCTCCCTCCTCGGGCGGTGGTAGAACCTGGCGAACACCGTATAAGTGTGTTAGGTTCAGCACAGCGGAATAGAACGCACTGGACTGAAGATTGCGAATACTGATCTCCCAGGAGGATACAACCTCGGGGTCGGACTCTGGCAATGGTCCCTGCAAGAAGTGTACCTCGGCACATGGAAGCCTCAATCCCACCTTTGTCTTGAGCGTTGCAACCATCCAAAAGGCTCGTAGATGATTTATACGGTGCGTCAGTTGTTCTGTCAAGTCCTCACAGGCGATTTCCAGGGGAGGAAGATGATCGAACGCTCCCATTTTTGCATCCGTAATAATGGCAAGGCCATTTCGAAACTCAATCTTGAAAGATGCTGCGTCTCTCATAACTTGAGCGGGCACATACTTCGAGACGCTCGGTCTGATCGGCAATGCTAAGTCATTCTTCGATTCCCATATTTTCGGCATGTTCTCAACCTGACTTGGAAGTTGTCTGCTCGCAACGTAGAGACTTGGGTTTTGGGAAAAGCTGCGTGAGTCTTGAGACCATATCCCAGTCCTCACGGTCTTCTCCTCGAAAGAATACCGGGGGAAGGGTTGCTCTATAGGAGTCGTTCGGGGTTCACCAGGAATAGGCTTGGTGCCCCAGCGCTGGAAAATCCGACTGACATCATGTGTATCTAGCAAATCAGGCAGTAGTCTCTCAACCCAACGAAATATGTGTTTCGACGATATCATCAAAGCGTATTGCGTTGCCGGGAAGATTGCCACGATCATACCGCAGAAGGTGCCACCTTCCACAACGCAGGAGCCAGACGAGCCAATGTCTGAGGGCGTAGGCATGTTGACTTGTATACTTAAGTACATAGGAACAAGGCCACCTACCGAGAGGCTGCGTGCATCTGAGCCTGACTGTTTCCAGAATTTCGCCCCTAATACAGAAGTGCATAGGTCCAGCAAGCGGATACGCAGGGGAAACGGCGCCCCAGCCATTGACGATGGAGACCTCTTCCGATCCAATTTCTTTGTCACCCAGATGTGAATCGAGTTTTATGAGTGCGCCCGAGGGGTCTCGATATGTATTGTAGGCACAACTTTGACGTGGGAGCTTGAAGACGGCCAGATCTGCTACCGGAAGCTGAGTGCCCCGTCCTCCGCAGGTCTTGTCGGCGTAGACGAGCCAAGGTTGATCCCAACAAATGTCCTAGCAAGGTCCAGGCTCACGTTCGTCCATTTCACGTCCAAAAATGAACTGGACTTTCGGAGAATGGCTGGATCTTCGTGTTTGAATCCCTCGTCCGTGTAGCTGGAACCGTCGCTGTAAGCATCACTGTCTACATCGGTATCTGTGTAGGTCTCATAGTCGTCCGAGCTTGGTTCTGTGTCGGGGTACATTGGCTGGGGAGCTTCCATAGTCTCTCGATGTATTGATTCAAAGCAGGCGTCTATCAAGTTATGGCAAGTCGTCATTCTTACAAATACTGGATCCTGCCGCATGAGACTTTCCGCCTCGACGATGCCAGCCACTCGTGCCAGCTTCTGTGAAATTATTGTGTCGTGATGCGTAACAGTGGCACAACAAGCTAGCCCAATAGCACTTCTTTCTGGGAGGCTGTCTGGATCTTGAATATGCAAATACGCCGTGAACTGGTCGTACAGGCGGATGCCGTGCTCTAGATCCAGTGGAAGTCCTTCTCGGCCGTCCTCTTGACCCGTAGGCCCATCTTCAAATGCAGCAAGCACGGCTCCCCCAACTTGAACTCTGCAATCGTCGATAGCATACAGCCCCAGCCAGTCCAGATCTCGAGCCACTTCTTTGACTATCTTCTTGCACCACAGGTTTCCACAGAAGAACCAGATGCAAGGGGTCAGAAGTACTTGCTTGGCCCCCATCGGCGCTATGCCTGTCATAAGAAGATCGGGCATGCATTGCGTGTCTCTTGTGGGTTTGCCGCTCGATTTATCTCTGATCCTACTCCGTGCTGGCTCCATGTCACTGTCAATGCGCTGGATAATTTCGGTCTTCCACAGCTGGTCGAGACCTCCTGTTGGTCGCACTTCCGGATCTGCTCGATACAGCCTCCTCAGTCTAGATATTAGATGAACTTGAGGATCAGAGGTGCTCATCAACATTCCTTCGACTTGGTGCGCATCTAACGTGCTGCTCGAGATGCTACTAGCAGTCTTCGGCGATGCGGGGGGGGGGGTCATCGACATCGACATCATTGATAGTACGAGCGTGTTGTGTCCGTCTGAAGCTTATTTGTGATGTTCCTGGTACCGAGTATCAGGAGTCGGAACAAGGCTTCGGTCCGTCTAGATGCCCAGAATGGGATGAGATATTTGGACGTGCTCAAGGAGAGGCTTCGGTTCTGACAACGACTGGGCCGGAGTCACAGCGCGGCTCGATTATAGGCCATTCATGACAAGCCATACGAACATTGGCGAGGTAAGCAGAGCGAAAATTCAGCAAGTCGAACGCGTATGGCTATTCTCAGCGCAGGCTGACAAGAAGACACGCGTGAGGCATGCGGGAAAACTCGAGCACTTACGGCCCAATCGATGCCGCTCCTAGCTAGTACGTACTATCAGGCTCTGCCTCTGTTGTGCCAGGTGTGTCGGTATGATTCGCTGACATGTTGAATTGGTGTGATGAGTGTACGACGTGGAAAAAGGGGCTGACGCACCCGCTGCATGTAGGTAGTCAAGGACACGAGAAATGATAGCGAGACAACCTTTTCACGCTCTCTGATATCTCTCAGGCTTACCGTGGTCTGTGTAAGAGCCCGTCGTTGCCTCAGCATTTGGTGGATGAACACATGGAGGCTCACCGTCAACATGTCAACGAGTCCTGAATATGCCACAAGGCTCTTGCCTGCGATCAGTGCCCAGGCTGATACAGCGCAATGCCATGGAATTGTTGACTATTTCCAGCAAGAGTTGGCACAACTGGACCAACATCCAGAGTCGTACGCCATCAACAGCGCAGAACAGATCTTCGATGTTGTGGCAAAGTTCCGCACGACGCCTAATCTTTCACAGGATCAAGCCATCGCAATCGTGTCCTCGGTCGCTCAAGCCACGCGCGTTAATGGTGCAGTCATCACCCACGATTCCTGCTGTTTTCCAGTCGAGTTGGCAATGAGGATCTGGGCCAACTTACATGTTCAAATCCCGCGGCAGTTTGGAGCCTCAATGTTGACTCCAGCAGAGACGGTCATCCCCTGGCTAGACAACACCGCCGTCCAAAGTCTCGTTAGCAGTCATTTCGAGAAGAGAAAGGCACGCCAGGCTGTGAACTTGAGCAGCATTGACCCCAAGTTCTCTATGGCCCTTCTCGTCAAAGTATACGACTATCGAGTTAGGTGGACAAGTAACCTCGCCGAGCACCTCAAAATCGACCCGGAATTTCCAAGAAACATCATGATATATGAACACAAGATTTGTCTCTGGAACCATCTTAAAACGGCCCAGGATGGGAACAATGCCCCTATCCTTCCGCTACCGCTCGTCGAGGAGGCTATCGACACTTTGAACCTCCTGTTTCCATTTGGCAAAAAGTCAACAAAGAGTTTTTTGCGCCGCCACGGGAAATCGTTCTACGGCCTCGGTAAATGCGGCCGAGCGACGCAGTACGATATCCAGCAGTATCATTACTGGAGGAAAGAAATCGGAGACTTGGCGGAAGTTCTCTCACAGCAGCCTCGTGGGAGGGCGCAGTTCATACTCAACAAGGACGGCACGAACACACTAGAGTTCTGGACGTTCTGGACGGCTATTGCATTTGGCATACTCGCAGTCATCGGCGTGGCCACGGGGCTGTACTCGGCGGTATACGCGAAGAAGGCCTTTGACGTCGGGATGTTGCAGTACCAGTTAGCAGTAGCGCAGGCATGTTCGACACCCAACGCGACTGATCTTTTGCCTGGGTTTTGTCATTGAGGCCGTCATCCTCTCAGACGGCCGCCGGGAAGGAGGTTCGCTTCAATACCAGGGGTTCGAATGCGGCTGAAGTGAAGTTTGCGGGGTTGACCAGTAACTTCACTTTTAATCAATGGAAGGCGTTGCACGAGGAAAGACATGTAAGCGGCGGATGAGGTAGAGTTGGGAAGTCAAGTGGGTCTCAGACATATCACCTTGTTTTACTGATGTCACACCAATCCTACCATTAGGGCCCTTGTCTCCTCCCTTCCCCCTTGAGATACGCCGCCTATCTCGCAATTCTCGTCGGGCGATTTCATGAAAGCGTCTGGTCGGCCAGCATCTCGATGGCCATGACCCCCAAGCCCTTCCATGGGAAGCCAGACCCCACCGACGGAGAGAACTATGGCCATAGGGCACAACCTAGCAGCAAGCCAATCGAGCAGGATTGAAGCAGGCAGGGATGCCATACTGATGGGTCATCAGAGCTGTTCAGGACAGCTGAAGCGACGCGCCGTTTGTGGAGGGCACGCGGCGACGACGGGCCGGCGATGCGTTTGCAATATCGTCGGCTTGAACAAAATCAAGAGTTCCTCAGTGCCCAATCCGCATCTCCTGAGAACATGCCATGTAGCGCATTGGCTGATATGAGATCGAGAGCGTAACGTTGGCATTGAATCTGATGGTTACTGCTCCGTTACTCCTGGGGGGAGAAGTTCAAACCCCAATCAGGACACTCGTCCTGAATTGGTGTCTCCGATTCGCTCCTTGTTCACGAATCTGATGACAGGACATTCGAGCATTGGGAACTTAATCTAAATGGAGCTGGGCCTGGGGAAGATGGAGGGTCGTATGTGATTTCCTGTGTGATAGATGGCTGAGCTGAATGGAGCCCAACTCCTTGGGAAAGGGTGACGTGACCGGGTTCAGGGTCATGCGGCCGGAGTCTTTGAAGGCCTTCTCAAGCCCTTGATTCCATCGAGTAATCGCGGAATGTGTGCGCTCTCGACGTCGCAGTTGGGAGCACGGCGTTAGATGCAACATCGACGAGCAACCACGCCTTGGATGTCATTTTCTAGCTTCGCGACTTCAAGCCGGTGGCCGAAACATCGGGTGGTTAGTAGACAGCACTCCCTTTGGCCCCTGCCAAGATGGATCGATATTCTCCGTCATTGGCAAATCAGAGGGGATTCTCAGACCCGGAGAAGCCCATCAGCCACTCATCAAGTAACAAGCCTCATGCTGCAAGATATGTGCGGGGTGACGAACTGCGATACGTCCGAAAGGGTAAATTATGGCGTCCAGAAGTAAAATGTCGTCACATAGGCAAAGGATCCAATTCTCAATGGAGGACTCGACCCGATGTGAATGTAGAGTTCTGCGTCCTCAAAGGTCGTGATACGGAGTTTGCACGCTTGCTGACCCCTTGCTGAACAACCCAGATATCAAATGCAGCTTGCGAGGTGTAGTTGTGATGAAAAACCTGAGATGTGATCAAGATCCAGTGGCTCTCTCAGGACTCCGGCTCGGGTATTGCTGCAGTAATTTGCACCGAGGAAGTGAAGGGGATCGGACTGGTAATTTTGTGCAAAGAACTCCTATCCATGATCATCAAGGAGTGCGCAGTAGGTATTGTAGAGCTATTATCAACCCGGAAGGTGCACGTCGTAGTTCAATGGGAACCCCTTGACTGGTCCAAGTGTCGATGCTTCTCGGGAAGCTTTTGCAACCCTGCGAGTGAACGTTGCTGATCGCCCATTACCATGGTACATGAAAAGTCTTGGGATTGTCAGTGCCCGCCGTCCAAGATCGCCCCTTGTATTGCAGCTAACAAGGGAGGACCCGTGCCATATTAGCAATGTCGTCTTCTCTTTGATAAGGCTGACTTGCACCGAACGACTCCTCGGCGCAGAGCGCAAGACGTCGATACCAGGAGTGCGTAGCAGTAGCACCCATAACGCATCAACTCTTCGGACGCTGGGACCCTTTGTCGATGACTGGGGCCCTGGTCACCTTTCTGTACGACATGACTCCATGCCGCGCGCCCCGCCTTCCAACAGGAGGAGGACAAGGTTAGATGCCTCGAAAGACGGGGACAAATGCACGTATCTGCAGGTCCTTCGGTCCCGGAATGAACTCCCCAAGAAGCCGAAGCGAGACAGAATTGAAAATAGCGAGTAAGTGATTTCTGATGATTCCTGTACCAGGAGGATGCGGTTCTGATTGTGCCATGAATGGATTCGGAGATCTTGATGCCTTATCGTTGCGTATAGGCACCACGTCGCCTTCGCGTCAAGTAGATGCGGACAAAAGCACTCGAGGTATACTTAATTGACTTGTAGAGGGTTGCCGGTGTATTTCTTCGATGCGACCCGCTCACAACGGTGTTGCTACACGCTGACATTACAATACACCACTATTCAGTCTGTATATCCGTACCCAAACAAGACCTTGATTTTCTAGAACTCATCGAACAGCATACGAGCTGCAAGGCACAAGTGCTGGAAATGAGGCTAGTGGGATGGACTGGATGTCTTTGCTGGAAATGATTTAGCCCGAACTCGCCAGCATAGAGACGTGCTGGCCATATGCGTGGGATGAATAGCGACGGTTACAGTGCTTCATGCCGTGATACTTGGTGCCACTTTGGGGCCCGAATGAGTTTGGCTTTGGATGCGGCTGCCCGGGCAGTTGCTGACCGACTTCATCTCCATGCAAGCACTGTATGTCGTGACACGAACACAGCTTGTGGTAGAAGAGGTTGAAAATAGCTTCATCCTGGGGGCGGGGGCGGGGTACTGAGCTAGCGTCCCCGGCTTCTGCAAAGGATACCGACGAGGTAGCAATGCATGAAGCAAGTCCGAGGTACTGTACGAGACAAAAAAAGTAGACAATTCACTCCATCTCTCTTGCCATTCCTACAATGGTCTGCTGACCAGGATGTCGATGCTGGGCACAGCAAACGTGCATAGACGCACTAACTTCTCTGAGAAATATTGCATGGCGTTGAAGCTAAGAGGTGTCAATGAGGAAGGAGATGGCCGCGATTGATAGAGGAGATACCCGTGGACGCAAGTCAGAGATGGTCAGCTCAGGGTATGCGGGTTCGGCCCCGAGATTAGCCTCGTGAAGCGTTCGCCACGAGAAAAGTCGCAGCGTCAAGACGACCTGGAGCTTGTCTGGCGGCCCTTGGCCGAACTAACTAACAATAAAGCCGTTGGGCAACCGGCCTGGACAACGGGGGAAAGATAGAGATGATGAACCAATTCGGATTTCATCACGCTTGGGCAGCAACCATGAGGATGGACGATCTTGTCGAAAGCGGTAATGGTATCGTGTGGTTGCATGACAGGGCGAGGTGTGCCTCACACTGCTTGTTGATCTGATTCACATTGACAAGTGTGCGTGCGTGTCTGCGTGTCCGCTTGTCTGTGTATCCATGTCGTTATTTGGCATTGGCCAAAAGAAAACTCGAAAAAATTGGTTCGTCGCGTTTCGACATGTGCAGAGACAGAAGCCGCGATGGCAGTAGCCCCGTAGTAGCACGATGTAACGGTCGAGCGGTGGTGTTATTACTCAGTCTCAACGGAGAGAATTGACGCCGAGACGGCGGCGGCGGCATGTCGAGATCTCGGTCTATTTGGTCTCGATGTTAAGCGGCCAGTCCGTTCTGGGTATCTACGCCCGTTGAAGGTTTGGAGCCCGGTCGTGGCAGGTTTCTTCCGTGTGTTGTTGGCTGTGGAAGCCGTGCAGGCATACCACTGGCTGCAATCTAATCTGTGCCATGGACATGTAGGCTCGGCAGCCAGAGAAACACTCGGCACACCGGATAGTCGCCTTGTAGTGTAGTGTGGTTACTGGGATGAGGGCAATTGTCGGTTGGGAGTGTACAGTACTGACGATACTGTCGAAGTTCCCACCGCTTGACCGGTCACCGGACGTGACGGCTCTTGTTGCAAGTGATGATCGAGGTGCCGCTGGGCGAGGATCCCACAAGCCCAAGAGTCACGAGGGCTCATGTAGGCTCCCTAGCGGCGTCGAGCACATGACCAGATATGGAAGAGAGAAGCACAATGGCATGGTGTCGAGGCGGGTTCGGATCGAGGTTATCGAAGTCATCCAAGTCATCGAGGCCGCAAGGGTCCGGCCTTCGGCGAGAATTCCAAGCAGGCAAGCAAGCAAGCAAGCACAGGGCAGGGTCAAGGTGCAATGAGTCGGTGATTCAGAACAATATCCAAGCACCTTGAAGTGGTGTAGGCAAGCCGAGATGGAAATTCTCCGTGGCTTGTCCGTATTGATGATCAAAGATGGGTGACGATGATATGGTGATAGTGATGATGATAGGACAGGACAGAGGAGACGTTGAGCAAGGCGTGGGCGGAGAAGGTGAAAATACAAGGGAGGCCTGGTCAATATCGGCGCGTCGATTGTGATCAGAAGGCGCCTTCCGGCTCTGATTGGCAAGCCTACACATATTAGCCCCACATGCACTGCAGAGGGACGAGCTTCGGCGGCTAAGCTCCCGGCCACTAGGGAAGCTCCTCTCCAACATTTCTTTGCTACCCCCACTGCAAGTCTGGACGCACCCCAAGACTCCTGTTTCGTACCCTCTACATACCCAGGGTTTCTACTGGGGCCACTGGGCCACTGGGCCACCCAAGAAATCCTGCGCATGTGGCAGTGGGCAGTGGCTGCGACAATGACAACATCAAAAGTGAGGCGACAGACAGATCCATAGATGCCCTGCTCTCAGCTGCTCCTCCCTGGGCTTCACCGTCACAACCGTCGGCGGCAGAGTCATGACCTTGCCGACTTGCCCTGGCTGATATCAGTCGTCCGTCCGTATAAGCACTGACGAAGTCAAGGGTCCAGCCAGCACAAGCACAGTGGACACCCCGCCGCCAATGGCAGCCTTGGAAGCCGAAGCACGACCGGAAGCAGTACGGATTCGTACCTAAGAGGTCGATGTTGGGCAATCCATGCAAGGTACGGATGCTGAAGCACACCGTACAACGCGACCGAGTACAGAGTACCTGCGGACCCAGCCTACAGTGCCCCAGATGTCGAATCTTAGAATATAGGAGACCCACCGACTCCATAAGTACTGTATACCAAAGTTTTTGGAGGCCACCGATATTGCAGACAAACATGGACGTCGTCCAGAGCAACAGCGCCCGCGGCCATCGTCCGTATCTGGTTGGTTACTTGGCATGGAGGTGAGTACTCTAGGCCTCAAAACGCCCCAAAGCTACCTAGGTAGAGAGGGTAGCAACTGGCCTACGATTGGAGGTCATATCGTGGCTTTGATGGGAAGGGAAATATGAGCAGATGTTTGTACCGTTCAATTGGCCTGGGAGATGATCATCTTACACTACATACATAGGCAGGATAGGTAGGCACTATCATGCCGTGTGGTAGCAATAGGCCAGAGAGATGCAGCACAAGTGGAGGCCAATTACTACGGTAGGTAGGTATATGCACGTATGGCACATGCCTACCACTGGTAGCCCGCTGGTCTACCACTGGTCACCACTGGTACCATGTACATGCAGCACGATCCAGGCCAACCAGGATGGAAGCTACTGCATCTCCATCTATCAGAGTCACCAGCTATTCCCTTTTCCTGATGCTCCTCTTCCTGGCTTCGGCATGCCAGCCATCCACAGAGCCCTCATAGGCCCATCACAACCCATGCAAGACTGCTGGGATTCTGCCTTCTCCGTCGCCATGCAGTGCTAGGCCTCCTCAGATGAGCCGGTCCGTACCCGCTTGATATTCACCTCCGCCTCTCTATACGCTGCTTTTCTACGGCACGGAGAGCTCTAATTTTGTATGCCTTCTCAGATCGGCCATTGACAGGCCAGGCCTTGTCGCTCTAGGCGCTGAACTCTCAAACTTATTGCCATCCCAGCCCACACACCCTTCCGACTGTCCCTGATGTGTCCTTCCCTCCCCTCCTCCCTTATGCTTTTTTGCACTTTTTGTCCCTTATTCTGCAACTCTTGCATTCTCGTGAACCCGACTTGAACGAGACTCCCTCATAAGTGAGTGAGCAAGAAAAAAGAAGACCAAAAAGAAAAAGAGGCTTGTCGCGAGAAACAAGCGCCTAACGCTCGAGAGATCCGGTGAACCTTGAATCCTGCCGCTCTCCCGCCCACAAGGCGGGTAACCTATCACCAGGAAATCGTTGCCGCTCACTTACATACCTCCTGCGTCTTAACAACCGTTTAATATCGCAGCCGTGCGACCTGCGTGTCTTGCTGTACCTGACATAACCTCACGCCCCCGCCCTCTTGTCCATCCGCCATCGGTCTTTCTTTTCCTTCTCTTTCCTCTTTCTTTTTCGCCATTTACACACCCCAGGGATCGACGTTGAGAGGGTGAAAAAGGAAAGCGCCCACGCTACCCGCGCAACACAGGTATTCACCAGGTACAACAGCCGTACTCTCTTGGTCAGCCTCCTCACCGCGTGCCATATATTGGGGGACTCGGCATATCTGAGACAACCGAACGTGGAGGACGGACTTGTCCGGGAACGGACAGCTGGTTGTTCCATGTGATGATCCAAGGTCCTACCGTGTAGCCTCACCGCCCGACTCTGGTTCGTTGCAACACTCGGAGGGCATTCATTCCCTACCGCCTGGTATGTGAGACACCTCTTGTGCGCCCCGTATTCTGTCAGTCTTCGAGAAACCCGGGTCGCGTGTAAACTCTCCCCGAGGAGGGGAAACAAGTGCCCCATGCAACGTCCCGACTAACTCTCTGGCCACACAAGATTGTAAGCGAAGCATATCATGTCCGGCATGGCCACCTCAGCGAGGCCGTCGAGGGGCCACTCGAATTCGACCCCACAATCCTCGAGGAGTAAAGGGACAGCCATGGAGGATTTCAAGATGTCGCCCAACGCGATACTCCGATACTTCGACCCGACCGCGGCGACGGCTTCCATGTTTCTCTATGCCCAGGGCAACTCGGTTGTGTGCTGCCACCATGACACACTGACAATAGAGCGAAGGTTCTCCCGCCATTCCGATGAGGTGCAGATCCTGGCTGTCGACAACCAGAGCGAACTGGGAGCTGGCAGGTTGGTGGTCAGTTACGATGCAGGTCAGACGGCGATAGTATGGGACATAATGTCGGGAGAGGAAGTGGCTCGTTTCTCGTCGTTTGAGCATTTGACCGTTGCCGCCTGGATGAGGAATGGCAATGTTGCCTTTGGTAGGTTACAGCCGCTGCGCTGACCCTTGAGCCTGGCTAATCGCGATCATACAGGTAATACCCAAGGAAATATTATCCTCTTCGAGCCGACGACATCGGAGCACATTTCCGCCAGGACGATCGACCAAATAGCCGTGACAGCGTTGGCACCATCGGCAGACTGTCGAACGTTCGCGATCGGGTTAGTGACATACCAATTATCTGTGGGGAAAGCCATGTACTAACCAAGATGTAGATACCAAAATGGTTCTCTGCTCGTTGCAACTTTGCAGCCAAGATTTACGATTTTGCACAATCTAACAACTTCTAGAGGCCCCTCACCAATTGTCTCACTAAGTTGGCATGCGTCATCATCTCGGCAAAAGTCTGACATGCTTGCAGTGCAGACCAATGATGGGGATTCGAGGGTCTGGAGCGTATCCAAGGCGTACAATAGTGCGGATCCTGCAAAGGTTGTACGCATCCTCAGAAAATCCGAAAATTATCTGACTGGGCCAAACTGGATGGGATGGTCTAAGAACGGAAGAATCATCCAACACACTGAATCGTGAGTCGACTCAACCAGCTGACCCGATTTTGCCTTATGCCGTTGACGAGGCTGACACTGTTTGAACAAAAGCGAGACTCTATCTTGGGATGTGAGAACCAAGCATGTCACGTATGATAAGATACCAACGTTGGAGCACATCAAGGGTCTTGCGGTCTACGGACCGGGAGCCAGCCTCTTTACTCTAGGAGCCAATAACACCGTCCAGCAGTTCGACCTCAATGCTCCCGCCATGATGGTTGCTAACGTGCAGCATCCTGCCAACCTACTCCCTCCTTCCCCACCAGTTTCTATTGAGGAGCAAGAAAAAGGAGCAGCCACCGCTTCCGACTCTGAGATGGGCTCTATCCAGATCAGTGCAGATATATCCGAAAGCGACGATGACCCAGCCCCTCCGATAGCTAGGATCGCCAGAGCAGGGGAGATGAATTTGTCTTCCGACGAGGATATCTATAGAACAGCAAGCCCAGCGTCCAGCCAGAGTGGAGTGTCCGACGTGTCCTCGACTAGTTCACGAACACCAGGTCGCTATCAGGGGTCGACTCGATCACGTGGCCTGACTGAGAACACTTATATCTCCGCTGGCTCCTCCATCCGGTCGTCCACCTTTCCCCAAGAGAAAAAGCATGGGCGGGAGAGCTCATCATACTCGACGAGCAGCCTCAGCTCAATTTCCGTGGGCTCGTCAACCAGCCGTGCCCGACATAGGCCTTCTCGCTTGCGAAACGAGGTACCACTGAGTCCTGAAGATTCCAGAGTTGCGGACCTGTTCAAGTTTACCCGCAGCCGTCTCACGGATGTACCATACAAGCGATCACCAATGGTTGACAGCAAATGCCTGACAAATGATGACCTTAGACGACATATGCTCTGCACAATCTTTGGATGGACAAAGGAGGCCGAAGACTTGGTGCGAGATGAAATGAGCAGACATCCACAGGGGTCACCTTGTCGAATTCTCCTTTCAAAATGGCTGGGTGACATCGACCCAGATATCATGGCAACAAGCTCGGAGAACATGACTTCTTCGGACTGGATGCTTCTGGCGTTGAGTGGGATTGGCGGTACGGCAGCTCAATACAAGCTGGGACTGGCATATGTCCAGCGCCTTCTCGAGAATGGCGATATTCATTCAGCAGTGACGATCATGATCGGCATGGGGGATCAGACAGATGCGATTGAAGTTTATATTTCTCACAAGAAGTATCTTGAGGCCTTGATCTTGACCTGCCTTTACTTTCCAGCTGTGTGGGAACGGCAAGCGCAGATTGTCAAGAAATGGGGAGAATGGGCAGTTCAGCATGGGCATCAACAACTCGCAATCCGATGGTAAGTTGGAGAACTTCGAAGACCCGAGTAACAGCATTGACTAACAACTTCTTCAGCTTTGCCTGCTCTGGCAAGGAGTCAGACGAGCCCTGGTCATCGCCATCTGCACAGCAGATTACTTTCCAGAGTATCAACACAGCCGTGAACCCTAGCATTCCCGAAGTTCTCAGCCCTCCACTGTCGCCTCCTGGGCTTAACCGTGGCCCTCAGCGAAGTATTGCGAAGACATCTGCACTAAAGCTCATCACCTCCTTCGGTGACCAAAATACGAAGTCCAAATTCTTCTCGACCAATGATGGCGGCCAAACACCCATCGCTGCCGGTGTCACCCCCATTGCCGAGTCGGCCATCTCCCCTCGAGCGGAGGACATGGCCACCGCCTTCCTCAGGCCGTCAAACCGCAGCACGTTCAACACCCCGACGACAGCACGGTCACAGACAAGCAACTTCGGCCGCGGACGACTTCCTTCCATCGGAGAGATGCCAAGCGATGCCAACCTGCGTAATACTGCGAAAAAGTCGAGCGCACAGCCTTCCAAGGGCATTGATGCCCTCACCCCGCCTACTGACTCTCCTGCCAAGCCTAGCCACAAACCCAAGAAATCCACGGATGAAGCAACCCTCTATCTGGGTCTATCGCTAGATAGGGCTGCCACGGCTAGCCCATCGATGATGAGGACTTCTCATCGCAAGAAGGAGGCTCCTCCACCATCTCCATCCCCCGAATCCTTGGCAGCGCTGATGCAAAGTGGTCGGAGGAGCCGCAATGGGCCTCGTGAGCGCATTCCTACTGGTCTCGAACTGCAGCTCCAGTCCCTCGACGCAGACGCCAATGAAGTGGCATCTCCGGAACAGTCAGTCGCATCGTCTACTCGTTTCCATTGGCCCAGTAGACGCCGCGGACCGGGATCGATTACCAGCTCTGCTACGTCAGCTTCCGCTGCCTCGAGCGTTGCCAAGTCGTCTCACCGTGGCCACCAAGGCGGAAAGAGCCTCGACGACTACATCAACAGCTTGGAAGCAGCCAAGGCTCGTTCACGCAATGGCAGCAGGGAAGGACGCAACACGACCCGCGAGAGTAGCGGAACACGGAAGGGTGGCTCCAGAGAGCGATCTGGTGACCGTGGCCGCACTGCGTCACGAGGGTACACTCCTAGAACTGGCAAACGATCTCCCACGTCTCCGGTTCCCATGTCTCCAGAGGACTTGCTGAACTTGAGCACTGCCAAGTATAACGAGGCTAGGTATGATGCGCAAGGCCGTGAACTCGAGGTGCCTAATACTGTCCGCAAGGCCAGCACTGTCCGAGCTTCATCCGGAAGCAGACCTCGTCAGGCTTCGAGCCGAGCTCCCACTCTTGAACATGCCCGCGGGCGTAGCAACGATCGACAGGGCTCCGTGCCTCGCTCTCCATCATCTCCTGTTCCGATGTCAGCTGGAGGCCAGCATTACTACGGCTCCGAAGACGAAGAGGACTACAGAAGGGCCAAGGAGGATCAAGCCAAATTCCGCAGCAAGAATGCTCAGTCACGTGGCGGAAGCAAATCTCGTGAGCCCTCTCCCGGCTTGCTAATTCCTCGGGATGTCTCGAAGCCTAGACAGGCCTCAGAGACCAGGTCTCGAACGCCTCGCGTTGAGTTCGCCGTTCAAGGACACGCCGGAGACTTGAGGGCCATAAAGGATGAGCGCCAGCTCAAGAAGGAGGCTGCAGCTCGTGAGCTCGAGGAACGCCGCAAGTCCCTTGCCAAGCGTCCGTTGGCCCCTCCAATTCCTCATCCTAGCCAGCTGTCCCCAGCCTTCGCCGGCATGAGCATTCCTCGAGCTCCAACTGCCTTCGAACTTCCCAGCACCACATTCGTCCAGCCCAAGGATCTACCACCTCGAAGCCGCACCGCCGAGCCAGAGAAGAGGAGCATGTACGCGCAGCAGCCTAGTCGTCCATTTATTGGACTGCCGGCAACTCCCAAAGCAATGCGTCTGGTCATGGACACCCAGAAAGAAATCAGCCCCGAGGAACCGGTCCCTCCCATCCCCTTGACCTTTGCTCAGGCTGAATCGCCTCTGTCGCAACATGGGTCGCGCCAGAACTCGCCGCAGGAAAGCAACGCACCAGCTGCTGCTCCTTCACTTACCCTGCTACCTTCTACCGTATACCAGCCGCCGTCCCGGCCGAATATCCAACGCTGCATGTCTGCGCCGCCCGAGGAGCCGGTGGTGCCACGGGCACTCCAAGGCGATGGCAACACGGCTCCAGGCAGGCTCGCCAGGGGCCAGTCTCTCAGGAAGCTGAGTACTCCTGACGCGCATTCTTCCAAGTACAACCGTACCATTGACGGTACTGTGGACGACAACTATGTGGGCAGACAATCCCGTCGCCCTTCCAACGCGGATCAAATCCCACCCCCACCTCCACCACCTCCCTTCCTGAAGGAACTTCAGCACCTGGCCATGCCGCCGCCGCCACCGCCGGCGCCTCTGCCCTTCGCGCACGGAGGAAAGCCGCCAGTCGTGTACGGCGGCAAGACCTCGGGATCGATCGAAATCGTCATGGACAATGAGGACCAGAACTCCCAACCCGAGCACGGCCAGAGCGGCGTGCAGCCCCTCTCCGAGACGACAGTCCCCGTCATCGCGCCGCCCAACCCCCGTGGCCACAACCGCGGCCGGAGCAGCATCGACAACAGCATCGCGGGGCGGATTTCCCGGGCCACGGAGCGGATGAGGAGCGGAAGCCGGAGCCGCAACAACTCGAGTGTTGTGAGCCGGACCAAGTCCCCGGTCGAAATGCCGTACGAGAGCATCCAGGCCCCCAAGGGCCCGCCGGTCAGCTTCCACAACCGCGAGTTGAAGTCGCCTATCGACGGCAAGACGATGAGGGAGGAATTTGATCTTAGCCAGAAGATGATCTAGGCCTCGGGCCTAGGATCATCGTGTTTTTCTTGTTTTGTGTTCTGCCACATCATTCTTATGTTCTTGTTCTTGTTTGATCATTCCCGTTGTTGGTTCTCGCTCCGGCGTCATTCGCTTCTGCATGGCGGCTGGCGTCCTCCTTTTGATTTTATTCAGCGCATTTGATACCAGATCCTCGATGACGGAGCCACGAGTGGCCCCCAGAGATCAAAATCAAAGACCCTCACCCGAGCTTTATTTGATTCTTGAGCTCTACTCGCATATTCTCAGGCAACAGTCTTGTACATTTTCTCATCGTTCACTCATATATACCTACCTGCTATTGTTCTCTTCTACACTGCATCTTTTAAAGCTTCTATTTCAAATCATTTCCAATATCTGAAAGAATATCCCTTGGCTCTTGAGCCTTACGATGTGATGACCGATGGCTAGTAGCCAGAAGGAAGGAAGGAAAGGGAAGGCGGAGAGAAAAGAAACATGGACAGGCGAGTCCTGTTGTATTGTTATATTTCCTTCTTCATGATGATGACCGCGTGGGAGGATTATGGCAAAGAGAAGCAATAACGGCAACATGCACAGAACATATACAGATGCCCCTGGCCCAGGTAGAAGAAAAAAAAGGCCCACCAACAAAAAAAAGTCGGCCTGGGTTGGACATCTATAGGGCTGCCTCACGGCGTCTTGTTTCGACACAATTTCTTTTTATATCCTTGGCGAACGTTGTTCACGCTGCGCCGTTTCTTTTCTTGCCGCAGCAGTGGCAGTGGCAGTGGAGGAGGGGAGGAGTAGGATAATTATTAGCATTAGGTAGTTTAGCTAGTTCATGGCAGCATAAAATACACGGGTTCCTTTCATTATAACCACAAAATGTTCCCATTGCAGCAGATGTGTTTTGTGAAATGATCTAGTATCCTTGGGTGGCACAAAATGTATCTTTCCATATGCATGTAGTGATGTTCGAACACCCGACCTTTGCAGTTTTAGTAACTACAGGGCTTTACAGGGCTTTATAGAAGCAACGCCCCTGAAGGCCAGCACCTCCAAAGAAAGGCACCTGGGCAATGCTCACAGCTGATAACAAACAAACAACCTGGACTGATACCTAAATAGATCAAAAACAAAAAGACAAAAATGAAGCAGTTGACATCCCCATCTCTCCTCTCTACCCCAAGCCCATGACAGTGTGATCCAGCACGCCGAAATGCAGTGAAGACGCCCCTGCAGAGTGAAGCCTCCCTGAGGCATCGTCTTCGCGGCTTCAGGCCACAGCACAGCATCGCTGGTTACCCAAGCGAGTGGGTGGCCACTGCATCACTCGCGCTGGGCACCGTCGTGGGGTTCTGATGGAAATGGAATAGTGGGGTGAGAATATTGTGAGCCTCCGTACCAAATAGGCCATTACAGCCGTTAGATGGGCTCCGCGGTGACCTTATATGTATTACCCCAACTGGTCCCCACCTACTCTAGTACATACTGCTGGCCCCGGCATGACGTCCCTCATCATGCCGTTACCCGGCTGCCCGTTTCAGGCCTGATTCTCAAAACGCGACCGGCCAACCTTGTAAATGAATGCTGCTGCTCCCTCGGCTGCTCCAATCACTTGCATTCAATGGAAACGACATAGGGACAACCCTGTTCCTGTCGATCGCTTCAGGGGAGGGCCAATTCTTTCCATCAGTCATCAAGATGGGAGATTGATTGATCATATGTCTGTCTGCGCGGCTCGTAGGAAACAGCCACAACCCGAAATCCCACACAAAACCCATCCAAGCTGCGTTCGCGCGCGGGGCTTGCGATAGCTTCAAGACACAAGAAAACGCTCACCAAGCAAGCCGTTGTTGGCCCTTTGCCCTAATCCCTCCAATCCAGGAGAGCTTCCCAAGGGCCAAAGGGTGCGTGTGACGACTCCCACCATGCTCACCACCGCGCCGCACCTCCACGTACGCCGCCCGTCGCCCACGACAGCCAAGTTCACCGTGTCGACCTGTCCCCCTACGACCCTGTCACTGCGCATCCTCCTCGCCGTCGTCTTCCTGTTGCGCCTGCTCCTCGGCCTCTCCGTCCTGCTGCTCCTGTACTCGGCCTGGACCCTCTCGCCGTACTACCGCCACGCACAAGCCACCAACATCGCGACCGCCACGCCCACGGCAACAGGCCTCTCGACCATCGTGTCATCCGGCGAACACGTGCGATTACTCCACGAGAGCAGCAGCATTGTCGTCGGTGGCAACGTGGACGCCCTCAGAAAGGGTAACGACAACTACAACAACAACAACAACAACAATCACAACGACAACCAGCAGCCGCCCTCAACTACATCCTACATGATCGACTGCGCCGGCTATGTCCTCCGCGCCGCGCACCTCTCCCCGCTGGGCCAGGCCTCGCAGCAGGTCGCCTCCTCGCTGCCGGCGTACCTGCTGCTCCCGCTGTGCGCGGCCCTCGGCTACCTGACGACGCTGCGCATCCACACGACCGAGTCGCTGCTCGTGCTCCGCGGCCTGGGCATCCAGACCAGCTCGACGGGCGGGAGCTACCTCGCGGGGTGGCGCGCCGGCACGCGCTTCATCCCGACCGAGAAGATCCGCGACGTCCTGATCAACGAGGCCTTCCGCGGCTTCGCCGTCAGGTACTACCTCGTGGTCGTCGTCGACGGGGAGGACGACGTCGTCGTCGTCTTCCCGCGGCTGCTGCCCAGGCGGAGGATCGTCGAGGCCGTCTGGAGGGGCGTCAGGGGCTGCCTGTGGGAGCCGGACGGGAGTGTCCCGGTGGGCAAGAGGTGGGATGAGAAGGGCGCGTGTGGATGACGAGGGCGAGGAGAGAAGGAAAAGCTGTTGTCTTCATGAACCATTGGGATTGTCTTGCGCAACGGTGGTATCTATCTATTTTTATGGCAGAATATCTTTCATGCTCAATCCAATGGCAATGCTCGCGTAATCTCTACTCATCACCAGCAGCAGCACCAGCGCCCTCACCAGCACCACCGTTCTTCTTCTCCCTGATCGCATCCCTCCAGTTCCCCACCGCCCTCATCTCCTCCGCGTTGTTGAACCCCTTGCGCTGCGCCCACCGGTCATTCATGTCCTCGGGGCTCTGCAGCAGGTCCTTCTTCAGCAGGGGCACGTAACTGCCCACGTACCGCGGCCCGTGGCCCCCCTCGTACACCCTCGTGCTGGTCCCCGCCTTGGTCCTGCCCGCCTGCGCCCGGGACGCGGCCACCTCGGCGTCCGAGGGCGTCCGGCCCAGGCCCGTCTTGGTGGCCACCCAGTCCAGCAGCCTGTTGGCGAGGATCTCGTCCATCTTCCTCTCGCGCCAGTACTCCCACAGCTCGCCCGCCACGCCCCACCCGCCGCGCAGGCCGCCGAGCGGGTCGCCCGCGCCCGCGCCCTCGCCCTCGCCCACGTACAGCCACTCGACCTCGTCCGCCGCGCCGTCCCCGCCGTCCCGCCCGAAGATGCAGTCCCACAGCACCAGCGGCGTGTCCTCGGCGAGGACGTAGGCCGGCCGCCGGGGGTGCCGCGCCGTGTCGAGCAGCGCCGCCACCACCGAGGGGTCCTCCAGGCCCTGGCCCACCAGGAACAGCACCGCCACCATGCACCGGATCTGGTGCCACAGGAAGGCCGACCCGCGCACGTGGAAGTAGTATACCTTGGGGTAGGCCACGGCGCCGTCGCCGTCGCCGTCGCCGCCGCCCGGGGCGTGGTGGGCGTCGCGGAACTGCGGGCTGGACAGGTAGGGGACGGCCGTGTCGACGCCGTCCACCTCGACGATGTCCGCCTCGAAGATGCGCCGCGTGAAGTTGGTGATCTGCTTGCTCGCGTCGACCTTGCAGAAGTTGCGGAAGTCGTGCACGCCCTGGAAGTGCCTGGCGGCTTCCCGCATCGCGTCTATGTCGAGCCAGCCTTCCCTTGGCTTGGGCCTTGCGTTACTGTTGTTGTTGTCGCTGCTTCCGTCCGCTTCGGGGTGCTCTTGTTTGCCCTGCGTGCGCCCGTCGCTGTTGTTGTTCTCGAGGAAGCTGGGTAGCGGCTGGAAGGCGGGCTGTGTGAAGAAGTAGCGGTATTGCCTCTCGCGGCAGGAGAACCGGGCTGAGAACTCCGGGGGTGGGTTGGGGGACCAAGCGTAGATCTTGATGTCTGGCGGTAGCAGGCGGTTGAGGATGCGGGCGTACTGGATCTCCTGTTCCACGGGTAGTGGCTCGTCATCCTCCTCCTCCTCCTCTTCTGCTTCCTCTTTCTCCTCAGGCTTTGCCTCCTCGGCAGCCGGGGTTCCACCCATCTGGGCATCCTCGCCGCCACCTTCCTTGCCAGCTTCCCGCGCGACCTGCTTCTGCTGCCGCGGTGGCTGCTTGCCCCTCTCCTTGGCAAGCTTGTTGCTCCTCACCCGCAGCGCGACGACCTGGCCGAACGCGCTCACGCCCCGGTCCGTCCGCCCGCACTTGGAATACTCGCAACAGTTCCAGTCCACCTCGTTCGGCTTCTCCGGGTTCGGGAAGATCAGGCAGGCCTTGACCAGCGCCTTCCACAGCTCCTCCTCGATGGTGGACTGGAGGCCTGAGCACTGGTACTCGAAGCCGTTGTACCGCTTGCCCAGGTAGGCCAGCTTGAGTGCGATGAAGCGCGTGGCGAACTTGTTGGGGTCCATGCCTCCCCCCTTGGCCTTTCTCTTCAGTCTCTTCCTGTTCGGCCCGTCGGCGGGGGAGGATGGATCCTGGCCGTCCTCGGGTTGTTGAGCCGGTAGGGAGCCGGTATTTTGGGTCCTGGCCTTGGCTTCATTTTCGAGCTGCTTGACCCGGGAGATGAGGTCGTCCTTTGTCCATTTGTTGTAGTCGGCCATTTTGGACCGTGTCGATGAGATGAGTCTTGTGGCAGTTGACCTTGTGGCCAGCCTCAGAGTTGCGACTGAGAGGTTTGGTGATGGTGAAGTGAATATACTATGTTCTTGCCATCGTATGATACGGCTGGATATACTAGGAGGCCTCATACGGTTGCCGTCAAGTCACATGTAGCAACGCCCTCGGATGACCTCCTGTGATGAGTGCCGTTATATAAATTAAGTTGAGTTGAGTTCAGTTGAGAGGTGAAATTTACGTCGTGAAAACGCTTATCGATAAGGAAGGTCTTTACCATCTTAGTTGCTGTGATCCGTAGTTTATTTTATACACAGTAAAGGTAACAAACACAACACCACACAACACAGTCATTAAGGGACTTTTTGACCCTACCCAGCTCCATTACTCACCTTGCCCCATTCAGCCGTCTCCAGACATTGGAAACGTATCAATGGAGCCTCAGCCGATATCTATACTACTTCTAGGTGATGAGAACATTGGCAAGTCAACATTCTTATCGTACGTTTCACCCTCTTCATCGTTGAGCACTGTGACATCATGGTAAAATACGTTCGATATAGCTAACTCCTGATGTGCAGACGTATCAGCCAGGGGCACAGCAATTTGACCGGCACGCAACCGATCAATCTGCTCAGAGATTTAGATCAACCTTTTGTTTTTGAGGTCTCACTTGGGAGACGACAATATCGATTAGAGTTCTACGACACCTCAAGTCCTGAGAACTGGCGCCTTCTCCGGCCAGATCTCATCCTGATATGCTTTGATATCAGCCACCGCCCGAGTCTCATGAACCTTCAACAATTTGTCCGCAAACATTTCCTTGCCCCTTTAATTGCCCTCTTCCTCCTCCCGGGACATTCTATACTGACAGCGTTGCAGTGGATCAAGGAAGTCCGCGCGGCATTCCAGACAGAAAGCACACTGCCACTCGCCGTTCTAGGCCTGAAGCGAGATCTGAGGACTGAAGACGACCCGAACGGCGCCCTTTACCCGCAGGAGGCATATCGAGTTGCTTCAGAGATGAGGGTTGACAAGTACATGGAGTGCTCCGCTGTGACCGGGGAGCTTCTCCAGCTGGCGTTCGAGGAGATCTGTCAGATGGCCGTAAAGTCAACGACTGCAGAGGGTGGCCAGAGCGACGGAGGGTGTTGCATGATGTGATGCTGGCACGGCCAAGGTGCTCCTCCGAGTAGCTACTCGATTGTATATCTTCTGTTAATATCCTGCCAAGAGGGCGCCAAGGCTAGTAATTCAACGTGTTGCATCCAGCCGAGTTGAAGACTTGTTCCCCTTCTGCCGTTTCTTCTGCTCGCATGACCGGGGTTCATCAGGCAGCATCCTCCTTGACTGGGAATGGCCCAAGGACCTCCTCGATGATAGCAATCATCTCGTTCTGCTGGTCCTCATTGAAGCGGCTTTCGGCGTCCTCGACCAGGCAGTTCAGGATAGCGATATTCTCAGGTCGCACGTTGAGGATCATGATCATCTCGCCCTTGGTCAGGTCATAGTCACGTAACCTCTCAACCAGACGGCCTATGGTGTTGGCGTCATAGGTGATTGGTCTCTGGCTAAGAGGGTCAGGAGACGTGTGGAAATGCTCGACGATCTTTGGTGTTCGAACGTCAGCTGTCTAGGCCCTAGCTTATGGCGAGGGTTGATTGATCGGAAATGCTCACCTGACTGATGACTTGCTGAAGATTCTTTGGGACCTGCTTCTTCCTCTCATGGTTCTTCTGGTACTTGGCCTGCTCGCTGAGCAGATGCTGGTAGACCTCGAAGTTGGACAAGACGGCGCTTTGCGACTCGAGGATCTTCATGATGGCTGTCCTTGGTCAGAGTCTGCTCAACACCTTGAGGATGCTCCGTAGAAAAGGTGATTGCTACTGCACGATGGCGACGGCAGGAAGAATAACGCGTGAGTTTGTTCCTTTGAGTAACCGGTTGAGAGATCTCCTGCGGTGTGACTATGTACCCCCGACGTGTTTTGATGGGGCACGGCTTTAAGGTGAGATATGTGGTGGCTCGAATACTCTCTCAGCCCTACTGTTCGGGACTAGTTCGATATCCCGACCTCGTTTTCAAATGATATCAGCTTCAGAAGAGGCCCCAGTCATGTAGTGTCTGAGTCCGTCACTCGGTTGCTTCTGGCTGTTAAAGTGTCCGTCTTCGTGCAGAAGAGACTGGGTAGATATGGAGTGTGAGAGAGCTACTGTGCAATTCGTCTGGTACGGTCACGATTTCGTCGCAGAAATATCACAGTAGTCTGTACTGAGCACCCCACGGTCGCGATACCTTCCGAACCTCCTTGCTAGTGTAGTAAATCCGTGCATACCCCCCAGCTGCCCCACCTCCAGACCCCCGCCCCACCTTCAGATGCAGGTGCCAGCGCTGAGAGTCCAGGCCTGGGGTGCCCTGATGTTGCAATTGCTAGCCAATGATAGGTAGGATTCGAGGCACTACCCCACCTGGAATGACGCAGACGCACACTACTGTTTGTGACATGCGGGGGTGTTTTTTTACTGGACAATTCAACGCAGTATACAATCAGGCAAAGGCGGTGTCTGCAAGAATCTGGGGTCGGCACTCAATCAGGGCCTATTGAAACCTGGACCTGGGCAGATGCACCAGTTTTTTTTCTTCACTCTGCTTCGCCGCATCCCGCATTCATCCTAATACTTCCCTCTCAGTCTTTTCACCGCGAAGGCTTTTCGACACGATGATTCCTCTCTAGCGGAAAACTTACAAGACTCTTTGCTAGCAGCCAGCCCTCTCTGCTCCCCTGAGCCTCGTAAGAAGAGAAAGAGAAAACCGGAGTGCCCTCTTCTTGTCTTGTTCCGTCCTCTTCTCTTCTCTGCTCTGCGCCCTCCGTCTCTTATCGCATACCCTCGGCTCTGTTTTTCTGACGTCGGGCGTGGTAAATGATCTATGGTCTATGATCTTGTACCTTTCGAGTCATTCAGAAACATCTACGACATTCTCTTAGCTAGCTACCTGGTAGCCTAGCATACCGTACAGTCTGGACACCTTACCGTGGATCTCTTCGACATCCTCATCGTCGTTGACGACTACGACCTCTCTGCTTCCAGGTCATAATCTCCACTCTACACCACAACAACCTTCCAAGATGGTCAGGAATCTTGTCGTCCTTGGGGGCAACTCCCACCCCGAGCTTGTCCACAACATTTGCAACATACTTGGTATCCCACCTTGCAATCGAATTCTGTCCAAGTTTGCAGTCGGCGAGAGCAGATGCGAGATCAAGGAGACTGTTCGTGGAAAGGATGTCTATATCATCCAGACTGCTGGCACCCAAGACCCGGACCACAAAGTCAACGACCATTTCATAGAAACCTGCATCAGTCAGTCCCAAGCCCTTCCTCTCCCCCTTCCTCCCGCTCTCTTCTCTCCCTTTACTGATGGTACTTGACAGTGATCTCCGCGTGTAAGACTGGCTCTGCTAAGAGAGTCACCGCTGTACTGCCTCTGTTTCCCTACTCTCGACAGCCTGACTTGCCATACAACAAGACCGGCGCACCCCTTAACAAGGCCCCCTGCGACGCAGCTGGCAAATACACCTTCGAGAGTGTTCCTGCTACCCCAGGCGCTGATTCGCCTATGAGCACCGGCCTCAGCAGTGGCATCGATATCACCAAGATGATGACCAAGGCGTCCCTTGCTAACGGAAACGGACATTCCCGAACCAACGGCGAGCATGCAGCATCGGGTCCCGATGGTTCTGAAGGTCGACACCACGCCGGCAGTGCCAGTGTTTCCTCCGTCGCTGGGTATACTGGAAACTACACCACCCACGACTACGAGAACCCTCAGATGATCAACGCCTTTCACGCGAAACCCGGATACAAGCAATGGGTGGCCCAGGCCGGAACATTGGTGGCGGATCTTTTGACAAATGCGGGCGCGGATCATGTATGTGCCTCCTGAAAAAGAGCTGATACACCTTCGCGATCTGGAAACCAGACAAGTGTTGGGTTTCACAGTCATATCTAGACTGCCGCCAGACTCCCTTAAATCTCCTTTCTCGTGGAGTTAGTAGCTCATACTAACTTCTGGTCTTTCCAGGTTATTACGATGGATTTGCACGATCCTCAGTATGTGTTATTCCTTGTACATATAGTTGTTTTCTTTGCCGTTCAGGCGCCGGACAAGTGTCTCGTGCCTTGCTTCTCGCACCCGTGACGCACCGTGTCCTCGGCCTTCCCAAATGCTGCTTGCCTATCCTGAGTTCGTTCGGTGAACGGTGCTGACTTTCGACCGTCAGATACCAAGGTTTCTTTGACATTCCTGTGGATAATCTCTACGGTAAGCCGTTGCTTCAGCGGTACATTGAACGATCGATTCCTGGGTACAAAGATGCGGTCATCGTCAGCCCTGACGCCGGAGGCGCGAAGCGTGCTACCGCCATCGCCGATAATCTCGGCCTCAGCTTCGCCCTCATTCATAAGGTAGGAACTAGACCCTCCCTTTGCCTCTCGATACTGACCGTCCACCGCAGGAGCGTCGCCCAACTAGAATTTCAGACCGGCAGAATGCCACCATGATGCTTGTCGGTGATGTAACAGGTCGTCCCTGCATCCTGGTTGACGACTTGGCCGACACCGCAAACACCATCACGAGAGCCGCAAAGCTCTTGAAGAAGGACGGTGCTACCACTGTCTATGCACTTCTCACCCACGGCATTCTCAGCGGCGACGCCATCACTCGTATTAATGCCTCGGCCATTGACAAAATCATTGTCACCAACTCAGTGCCGCAGCATGAGCACCGAGCTGCTTGCCCTAAATTGGAGGTCTTGGACATCTCGCACATATTCGGGGAAGCCATTCGACGAGTCCACCACGGTGAATCTATCAGTGCTCTGTTCCCTCACGATTGAGCATGCTAGAGTGCGACTTGAGGAGTGCCTCACGACTCATCAGCTGTTTCCCGGCTGCTAAATGCATTTTTATGATCATTCCTGGCGTCTAACGGGGGTGACTTTGTTTGTGGTATGGGCAACAAAAACATCTGCCCTTTCATCTCTGGAGTTGGCAGGCTAGAGCCGGTGTTCCCAAATCTCATTGGGGGAGCAAAGACTCACAAAGCAAGAAAAAAGGGGAGGCTGTAGCGATTGTGAAGAGCCATGGTACGATGGTGGCAAGCATGTGCTCGACGTGCAAGATCACACATGAAGATGACTGGAAACTGAAGGGTAGCAAGTCCGCTCCCACATACGGTGTCTCCAGCAAGAGTGCTCGGAACGGTCTCTACTAGCTTAGTATGGCAGATCGCACTCAAATGATTGCTACACACACAAAAGGAACGAGACTAACATGGAAACGTCGGCCACGTGTGTACACGAGGGCCGAGGCGGAGACAGCGTGCTGTAGCTACGTATGTACGAATTTAATCCGTGACAAGCGATCTGTACGCCTAGTTTGATGTGACGTATTAGTCTAATGTCCGCTGCAGCTTCTCATACAGACAGGCAAACCCAAAGAGGTTCGATAGTCTATCCGGCTGGCCGGGCATGCACTCAAGTCGTGAGGGTATAATCACACAGGAGCCTGATGCGCAAGAAACACACAACCAGATGCCAGATATGCCTACCCCGTATATGATGGTCTAGTGCCCATAGATATATCACAGATCGGCGGGTTCTAAGGACACACATGTCTCTCGATCAACTCACATATGAAAGCGTCGCCCGGACGGAACACAAGTTGGTTCATCATACACACACGTGCGCAACAGGCTACTCAGAGACCACTTCATTTCGTCTCCAACCGTCTTCGAGGCCCCCCAGGCGCGCCAGCCGGCACACCATCCGACACCAAGGACGGCTTCCGCAAGTGGAGCATGCACTGAACGGCGCCGGCCCAGCCTAGCTGTTGTTTGCGCAATCCCTGATGGCGGCGGTGGCGGTGGTGGTGGCTGTCATCGAGAACCCTTCCTGGGTCTGTAACGGCCGGGCTTGGGATGGTGTTGGGCTGGATGTGCATAGTAGGCGGCGCCACGTATATGATGTCGTCCAGGTCCTCATCGGCAGAGTAGTTTCCTTCCTCGTCGTCTGTCTGCTGTTCGGAGTGGGCTTGGCCGTCATCAGGCGTGGGAGGTTCTGGACTTGGACGTGGATGCGGCCATGCTGGATCCGCTTGGCTTCCCGCGGCCGTGCTCGGTGTCCCCAGGTCGATGACGACTTCCCCATCCTCGCCGTGCGTGACAACCGCCTCCGGCCGAGCAAAGTACATCCTGCCTCCAGGGACCGACACCCTCGGCCCTGGATCCGGCCGGAGTCCATGCGCCTTCTTCTTGGCCACGGGTTCCCCTCCCTCGTCGGGGTCCTCGCCCTTCACGGGGTCCCAGACATACTCCTCAACCCGCCGTAGCTTGTCCGCATAGATCACCAGCAACACCAACACGGCCAGGGGCACGGCGACGACCCAGAACACCCAGAAGAGGGCGTGGCCGGGCCCGAAGTCTTCGTTCATGGAGAGGACGCCCGAGACGATGGAGAACGGGAGGAGGATCCCGCCGAGGTAGGTCACGCGGTCGAGGGCGTGTTGGTTGTCGTTGGCGGCCGAGGACGGGTCACCACCGGCGTCTGTGAGAGCCGGTTGTCTGGGCATCGGCAAGAGGCCCAGGTTGCTCTCGTGTATGGGGATGTTTCTGCTGGGTCGGGCCGTGGGGGGTCTGAGCCGCGGCGGCATGGTCGTGAGCATCTCCACGCGCATCTGTAGGCGTCGCATCAGGCCTTCCCAGTCTGGATAATATCCCGCGTTGTGGTTGTTTCTCCTCCTCCACCGTGCAATTTCCTTCCCCATGTCTGTGTTCCTCTCCAAGGCCTGCATGACCCTCCACTCCAACGATAGCCTATCAGGTACGACGGCCCTGCGCCTCGGTGCGAGGACCTCGAAAAAGTCGAGCCAGCGGTCATACGCCGCCTCCTCGAGGACATCCTCCAGTGTCCCCCCATCTATGTCGCCAGCACCGATAATCTCTTCGAGGACACCCCCTGGACTGGCCATACTCTCGCCTTCCTCAGGGGGAACGACTTGCCAGCGGCCCCCGGCCTCCCCCCGGCTCGCCCCCTCCCTCCCTACCAAGGCCCATCCCGCACTCGTGGCATCACCCGTCCCCCGAGCCCGCCGCAGCGTGCTGCTGCTCCCCGGGGACCGCCGGCACACCGAGCCGTCGTGGTCGTCGTCCAGGAACAGCACGTCGACCCCCTCGGCGCCCCACAGGCTCGCGCGGCAGAACACGGCCGCCACATCCCCGCCGGCCACCGCCGGCTGCTGCTGTTGCTGCCTCTGCTGCTTCGGCGCCTGCCTGCACCCGCTCGCCAGCTCGGGGTAGTCCCAGTGCGAGGCGCCCCCGCCGCGCCGCCTGGCCTGGGCGCGCCCCCGCGGGCGGTACCGCCGTCCTCTGGCGTGCGCCTCGACGAAGGCCGGGTCGATGCTCAGGGGGCTCTCCAGGAGGGCCGAGAGGAACGGTTCGGGGAGGCCGTGGAGGATGATGAGGGGTTTTCGCCGGGCGTGAGGAGGAGGCTGCTGGTGCTGCTGCTGCTGCTCAGAGCCGGCGGTGGTGACGAAGGACTGGCTTGTCGTGGCCGCCACCGGGGGTACTTCGCGTTGGGCGGCGAGGCTGGCGATCTCGTCTCGCAGGTCGTCAGTGGTTGCCAGCGGCCGGCGGTTGCAGTCCCCTCTGTTCTGCTTGTGCGCCCCATCGTCCTCCGCGGTTGTGTCGCCCCATGTGACGATCGAGCATGGAGGATGGGGTGGAGAATCCTCGACGGCTTCTCGCGAAGTTGATAAGGAAGAAGAAGAGGATGACGGTGATGGTGATGATTTTGGTGCTCTGTCGTTGTTCCTTCCCAACCCGGATTTATAGTCTTGTTCTTGAGGATGAGTGGAAATATTCTGGGGTGTCTGGTATTCTAGAGAGATTGATGAAGGTGACCGACAGCCTCCTGGGTGCTCTCGACGGCGTTGGCATTCGGCAGATGCAGGACCGATCACGCTACGAATATCCATCCTGAACCGTAACTCCGCCTCGTAAAGTGAGGAGGAAATGGAATAACAGAAATAACTCGTCAATAGGCAACTTGTTTTTATGGCACCGTTTCTCTCTCTGGCTACCTAACGACTGGGATAAAGAGAGATAGATACGTGATCAATACTTGAGATCTTATATAAATCAAGGAGCTGTGAAGAAGAGACACATAACATCCTACCTGATTACATACCAGTGTCTTACTGTCTTTCACCATAATCATCAACATGAAATCTGAAGCCTGGGCTGGGCTGACTATCAAAAGGCTGGAAATGGGGGAGTGAGACATATCTGCAGGCTGACCTTGGCCAGCTGAGCAGAAGGATCAGCTGGAGTAGTAGTGCATTAGGTAAACAGGAAAGGGTGTGATAGAAAAACCACCAAGTGACATTTAGCTGGAAAACAATCTAACCCGCAATCGTGGTATAAACAGCCCATCTCCTCCCAAGTAAGCATGATCAAAATCAGGTCCTGCTGCATGCAATCCATCTCACTGGGACTTCCATCTCTCCCGTCGTATACCTTCTCCTCAGCAGCACTATGGCTGGGGTGAGACTGCGTCTTGGCAAGGTAACATTGACAACAGCCAGGCTGAGGGCAGAGGACTGAGGCTGCTGCTGTGCCTCTTGTCATCTTCATACTTCTCATCATATCGCACAGACAGCCGATGTGAGGTGCACATGACAGGAGAGATAGTATAATGAAACCAGAAAGTTGCTTGATACCGTTGTGCCCTTGAGTCTTTCGTCCAGAACGCCTTAACCGGAAGACGCCATGATGCTAATACCCTCCCCCCCCCCAAATTCCTGCACCCGCCACTTTGCAGAATCTTGCCCGACCTCTCTTCCCCATGCCTCCTCGAATGAGCGGCACAAGGGAAGCTGCGAGGAAAGTAAGACGTCCGTCCATTAACACTACGGTTTTGGGTTTCCCTTCGCGCTCTTTTTTGCCCCGTGTTCGTACAGTCCACATAAAATCCCACACGCACAATCATCCTTCTGTAAAGCGGTATCATGAGAACGCGTGCTAGTTAAACCAATATCCCCACGCTAATATATCTCTCAGTGGGAAGCAGTCGCGCTGAGCTTCGACCGGTAGGATCGAAATCGAAATCGAAGGCGAAGAGCGTTAAGCCTGGTGCCATTGCTCGGAGAATGACCTGTGGTTTGTGCCCTTAGACACCCCGACAACTCAGAACTCTCTTCGCGGCCAGCGATTCAGTGTGGTGATGAGTCATACCCAATATCAGAATCTTGGTCATCTCCATCGTGATGCAGCGTGACGCTGTTGAACTCCTCGAAGGGATCGACCACCTCACCACCAGGCGTTGCCAGGCCGCTATCCAGAGGAACGCCCTTGAGCGGCATCGGTCTCGATGTGCTGATGTCCACGCTGTCGCTCTCCTTGACGTTGCGGAAGTTGATTGTGTCGATACCTCGTCCCTGGCTGGGAATGATGGGAGGCTTCATATGGCGGATAAGAGCCCACTGTGTTGTCCTGAAGAACGGGTGCATCTTGATATCTGAAGCACCAGCACGGGCGCCGAGCCGACGGTTCTCGTCCTTGATGAGCAGCTTGCGTATCAGAGATTTGCAAAGACTATACTCAAGTTAGCATTCATGTTCCCGCGCCTGCCATTGCCTCTTCAGAATTACTTACTTTGATATTTGAGGCGCACCCGAATGATCTGGGAATGGGATGTCCTCCCTAAGGATATTCGCGAACGTCGCATTCCGGTTCTTGCCCTTGAAGGGGGTTGTGCCGTATAGCATCTCATAAATCAAGATACCCAAGGTCCACCAGTCGACGGCACTGGTGTGACCGCTTCCCTTGATAACTTCGGGTGCAATGTACTCCTCTGTTCCAACAAAGGAGTTGGTGCGGAAATTGGCAATACAGGACTTGGTGTCGATCGTGGGTAGCGAGGTCGTGCTGGCTCCGTTCTTGCCAACAATCATGGTTGGCTTGCCGCCCGGGTCGGACTGCTTCGACAGGTCGAAATCTGACAGCATGATGTGGCCAGACTGGTGGAGCAGAATGTCTAAGTGTTCGAATTAGCATTTGATAGCCCGAGGCGGCGTGTACAAACTGTGGCTTACTCTCTGGCTTCAGATCCCGGTAGATGAAACCCATAAGGTGAAGATACTCTAACGCGGCAGTGACCTCGGCAGCATAGAATCGCGCATCCTCCTCTGGTATGCATTTGCCTGGCCGGGTCTGCAGAGCCCTGAAGAACTCTCCACCGCTGCAGTATTCCATGCACAGATAGAGGTAGTCCTCGGACTGGAAAGAGTGGTAGAGAGTAACAATGAAAGGATGGTTGCTGGTTGCGAGAATCTCTTGCTCAGCGAGGGCTCTCTTGATCTTGTTCCGCTTGATCATCTCCTTCTTGCTCAACACTGAGAGGGTACTTGTGTCAGCTAATGGGCAAAGTAACGAGGGGACACGGGCAGCACGTACCTTTCATGGCATACAGCCGGCTGCTCTTCTTCTCCTTGACAAGATAAACCTTGCCGACATCTCCCTTGCCAATCAACTTGATCTTGTCGAAACTCTGGGGGCCAACCTCGACATTGCGGACCTTGATAGAGTTGCTACTGTATGTTCTCCTAAATGCGAGGGGCGTCCGGCCCGGGGGAGGGAGAGACCCAAGACTGTCGGTTTCAGGCACAGCAAGTGAGTTGTGGTCACCTGAATGTTTTGTCTCTACCAGCCCCAAGGTGCTTGCGCTTTTGTTCACAACCAGCGGCTCCTTGCCCAATTCTGCCGTCGCAGGCCGATCGCCGCTGCCGTCTCCATTGGAGAACATGCCTTGTGCATTGGGAGCGCTGGCGACCCTTCTCAGCTTCCTGGCGAGCTCTTCCTTGGTAGCAGCAGTGGGTTGTTCTGCGATGGTGCCGTTGGGGCCGTCGATCTTGAATTCTGGGGTATCGGGGGGCTGGGAGGTACGGAACCCTCGTTGTGATGTCGGAGGGCAGGCGGACCCTGATGGGCAAAGTAGGGATTGGCGTTGGCAGTCGGACTCATGGCCTCGTCGAGAGGGTGACCCTCGCTAGTGGTCGTGGTGCTCCTCAGACGGCCGACAGTGGAGAAGAATTTGGACTGGCGGAAGGATGTCTTGCTGTCGGACTTGAACGAGGCATGGGGGTCAGGGACAACTGGGCGCTTCTCCCCGTTGAAGCTGCTGATCCGGAAGAAGTTCTTCAACTTCTGGGGGAAATGGCTGTTGCCATTGACGGGTTTGGTGGAGGGCATTGTGGAAGCCGAAGTCGTAGTCGAAGTCGTAGTAGTAGTCGGTATCGGTAACGGTGTCGGTGTTGCTGTCGGGTTTTCAGGATCATGAGGATAAGATTGTTGGGGCCGATGCCATTTTGCAGATAGAGGACTATTGTTTGTGGTGATGGTGAACTGTAGAGGCATTGGTTTTACCAGGGCAAGATCTGGTTGAGTGACAAGGAGAACAGAGCGACTGGAGATTCAAATGAGAGAGTGCAGTGAGAGATGGTTTGGCACTGGGCGAGGCGAGGCGAGACAGGGTTGGCGAAGGGTGGGGCTCGGTACTGTAATGGTTATCCGTAATCCGTCCGTTTTGCCCGTATAGCACCTGTGGTGCCTCTGTTTCTCTGGGCGGGTGTACCCTGTAGCAGGAGCCTAGAAGAGCCTAAAAGGAGATGCGCCACGATACTGGATCTTCAGGGTTCGGCTGATCTTGGTGCGGGTACTTTCTTCGCTTCTTTTCGTAGCCAGCAAGGCAGTGAGTCTCTTCACTTCAAACATTTGAGGTCACTCGCATGTTTAAAAAGAAAGGGGACAAGAGAGAGAGATGCTGTTTCCTTGCAAGTGAGGGGATGTTGAGATGATCAATGGGAGGTGAAATACAGGGCGAAAGGATTGGTCAAGGGTTTGGGGTTTGGGGTTTTGGGGTTCCAGACAGGGGTGGGGGGTCCTACACTTCCGTACTACTCAAGGATCACGGATCCATACACCGGTGCCTAGGTATTGCCCAGGGTACTGTATGCAGTACCTGAGATCTGTTAGACACCCAAGCATGATACGACATTCCGTTTGGACGCATCTAACGGGGAAGCGTTTCCTGGCAGCTCCTGACAGGGAATGTCTATGTGAATTTAGACTTGGTACGCCAACGGCTTTTTCATGTACAAGCCACTCTCCCAAGTACTCAAAGCGGACGGGAAGTCCCTACAAGCGCCATTCAGAGCTTGGAGCACACCTTTAGATACTTCGGAAATAGAGATACTTGCCGGCAGATAGCGACGCTACACATTATTCCGTACCTTCCAAGGCTTGGAGGGCGAGCAGGTGATGTGGGTATCCACCTGCCCAACAAGGGCTTGGCGCCTTCTTCTCTTTTCCCTTTCCAGCCACGGGCCGGTCATGACCATGACCGTTTTGCCAATCTTCAACGGCCACCTGGGAAATCAGAGCGTTTATTGGCTTACAAATGGTAGTCTACACAGTAGGTTCTCACTACCTAAAGTACCTGGGTACAAGTTGCGGTATGTAGCCTTTGCATCTCGAGAGTTCCCCACACGATACTAAACGATGAAGATGTCAGGTTGAGTTCTTGGTAATGAATGTTTGCTGTATCGCCTTCCGGATCGTCGGAGACTCTTCGTCGCGCTTGTCAGTGGCCTTGAACCACACGAGCTCCACTGAGTGACGTAACTCGCGCAGTATTTTTGGGATTCCCATTTCCAGTAAACCCCCTGTGCTGGGATGCTGAATAGTGTCAGGTGCAATGAATTCCGCCCTGAAGTCCACAGGGCTGACGAGCCTCACCATCATCCTCAGGAGACACAGCACCATTGGCGCAATGGCAGCAAAAGCGAAACCCCTCATTCATCATCATCAAACACCCTGACACCCCGTCGTTGCCGACATGCAAGGTCAGATGGTGATTTACGTCGTGCGTCCGTGCTCTTCGTCCCCACCCCGCCAGGTTGCCTCTAACGGTAATATGCTTGTCCATAATACTTTGACGATGCCTTCGACTCGTGCCTCTAATGCCGCGGAGCATTATGATAGGGAACGTCGACATCCTGCTGGGGTATTCAATGGCACGTGGACTTGCGAACCAGAATGGCATGACGGGCTGTGGAAGTGTTCCAGTCGTAGAAGGGGATGGGCATGCTAATGGCAACTGCTGAGCAAGAGTCGCTGCAGATTCGAGGTCGACATGCTCTATTCGAGATTGCGATGCTGCTTTTGAGATGTCGCTTCTTCCCAAGGCTCTCGGAATAGCCTCCACAAGAATGCCGGTCAAGCCGGAAGACCCTCGTCGTCATCTCCATCTTCATCCTCATCCTTACCCTCATCCTCGTTGTCATCGTCGACTTCCTCCAACGGTGCATTGGCATCTCGCTGCATTAGGATTCGTCTGAGCCGCCGTCTGTTGTCCCGCCAGGTTAGGAAGTCCTCGAGCTCTTGGTCTTCCACCGAGGGCGTCACCTGCTCGCCATCCATGCCAAACAAGTAGGACGGCACTTCATCCGACGCCTTGTCCGACCTGACCATGAGCCCCTCATTCCTCTGCCCGTCACCAACATGCCACACAAACGGCACAAGATGCTCTTCGTCGACATGATCATGGAACTCGTAGTCTTGTGTAAACTCCGGAGACCTGCCGTCACAGCCTGCCCACTTACATACCAAGGGATCGGCCCGTCCGTGGACAAGCCGGATGTGCTTCCTAAGAGTCTCGATGTTCTGCAGCTCCGCCTTGCAACTCGGCCACTCGCACAGAAACCTCACGTACTTGGGAGGTTCCACAAGCTTCTCCCATACCACTCGCGGCGTGGGTGACGGTCCTCGTGGCGGTCGCCCTCTACGCTTCGCCCCGGTGCTCTTGGGTGGTGGAGCAGGAACCCTGGCCTTGCCGTCCTTGTCGAGGTATTTGTAAGCCGATGCAGTGAGAAGGCCCGTTTTAGTGGATGGCATGCCGGGACGCCAGCCTTTGGGACGTCCACGTGGGCGCTTGCCTGTTGTGGATGGTCCTGCAGGTGTCACTGTGGCAGATGGGGTTGCTGAATGGGTTTTTGGTTTGGGTCCTCGCTTCTTCTTAGGAGCGACGTCCGAGGTGACCGGCCCATCCTCAAGATCGTCCGCTTCGTAGAAAGGTACTTGGCCAAGGACGGGCCTGAACGGCGCGACATTGAGCACGACCTCTATTCTTGAACGCCCTGGGCTTGGCGCTGAGCCGGGAGATCGCGGTCGTGCCCGTGAACCGGGATGAAGCTGTGATGGGTTTACGGCCAGCTGGGATGGTGTCTGTAAAGCGCGACGAGCCTCATGGTCTATAGATTTGGGGCTTTGGGAGCTTCTTGGATGGGGGAATTCGGTTGCCAAGGCCTCCTGGGCCGAAGGGTCCTGGATATCCGATACAACTCGCGGTAGCTCAGGTGAAGCTGAAGTGTTATTCCCCCGCTCGTCCCTTGATGTGAAGACGTTGGAAAACATCTGCCACCCTATTTTGGATTTGGATCCCCCCCCAATGTTTCCAAATAGAGTAGTGGCGACCACTGAAAGGCAGAGAGCAGTTATGCCTGACAGGTGTGTCACTGATGTTGGTAAAGATGGCCAGGGTTCGGGTCGAGGCTGACGACGGTGTGGTTGTAATGAGAAGCGACAGATGGTTTGTTCTTTGTTGCCAGATTAATAAGTAAATAATTGCGGTCGAATCGCATGGTATCAAATGTCTACCTAGGTAGTCACGGATAGACCAAGAAAGGCCGAGATAATAACGACAGCTGTTTAATAGAAATTGATGTTTCTGGGATTGATATTAAAAGCTGTACGTAAGTCGGTCTGCAATGTCCACGCGCCAGCTTACTAAGCTACTAGCTACATCCCACCTAGGTACCTAGGTACCTACTTAGATACCTAAATAGGCAGGCCAAGCCAAGGTTGCTGCTTGGGGCCAACATTGAGGTTCTGCTCGTGTACACACCTTGCTCTGCTCTGCTCCCGAGATCTTGGGCAACTCACACATGCCACTCAACTGAGTGGGCATCAAGGGGGCTACAGCTAAGCAGGATAACTCGTTGGGCGCGGGCAGGCTCCCGTGATTGCTGGCAGACACGGACCCATTACCACTTTTGTAATTTTCAAAGTGGACAACAGCGTCTTCCTAACGCACAACTTCCCCAGGGCGACAGTCTTTCACTCAACTCAAGGAAACAGTCGATCATCAGCATGGTTTGGTGCCAGTCTTCCCTGTGAAGCTGGTATGACCGAACTTTGGTGGGCACCCGTCCGTTCGAGGGTTGATTAATATTAAGTTGGAAATATTATCCCGAGGGCTGCTAAGTAGCACTGCTCACTCGATGTCTGAACCAACCGAGTGGAGAGCTGAAGGGATGATTGCAGAAATGAAATCCGGATGAAAGACTAAGGCAGGGTATCATCTCAATTTGCAGTCGCCGTGCACCCATTCTTTCACAGCTTTGTGAAATGCTGTTCGATGCATGTTGGTAATGTTAGAACATGCCGCCGCCTGCCTCGCTACAACACCACCAGCTCGCAAGATCCAGACCAACAAGAGTCGATGGGCAGAAGCTTAAAGATGAGACTCATTCTGGATATGTGGAATCTTCATGGACATTGCATTGCGTCCAAGATGCCCAGGTGCACTCCCTCTTGGGCATTCTGAGTCCAGGCACCTTCCCCGATAATCCCTCCATGTACCCTACTCGCCAGTGCTCTCCGCATGATAACCTCAACCTGGGCAAGTTTGAGCCACAGACACCTTCCCTCATCGCGGACATGGAACTCGTCACTTCCTCTCGAGCGGTTCAGGGGCAACTTCACTTCATCTGGGTAAACCAACACACTGTACTGCTAACTACGGCTTTGTTGACTTGGACAACACCCACGCTCATTAGATGTGTGATTCAGAAAATCCTTACTGCATATATATGATGTGGTCATTCATTGTTCTCTCAATACTCGTCTCGCTGGCCATGAGCCAGTCGCTTGTCCTGGAGGCTCAAGATGGCACGTGTGGCTATCTCAATGGTGTGAGACTCGCCTCTTATGGGTGTCAGTCCATAACGCAGAAGTGCGCCGTCTACTACCCAACCTCATCTTCGGCGGCCGATATAGCCAGTAACACCGACATAACCCTGGCTTTGATGAACACTGCAACACCATCGTTCAATACGCTGATACCGAGGGCCGCAGCTTCAATCACTCCAACTCCTCAAGTCGACTACCCTGCAATGGTCTGCTGCGATCCATCACTAGGCGACTGTACTGCTCTTCCGACAGCCTGCGTTGACGTCTTCGAGCACCCGTCCAATGCTTTATGCACTGGCAGTTGTCTCAATGACCCCATGACACTCAAGTGTACGGCAGGCCATGCTCTACACTGTAACCAGATCCGGTTCCAGTCGCCACTTCACTACCAACGCAATGCGGAATACGCCGGGGCTATCGACTCCCTAGAAGCCAGGATAGGAGTTGCAGGAGGACCAGCCCGTGGCTGGTTCTGTGGGGATTCAGCATTGCCCACGAAATTCGTCGAGTCCACAGTCATCAGCCGCAGGCCTATATTTGAGGATGAATCATCGCGTCCGGCAGCTGCAGAGGTCGGCACGGGCTCTCCTGGCGAGATGATAAGCCAGTCCACTACACTCTCATCTACCATCACGTTATCTCCAACTCTTAGCCCTCCACCCGGATTCAACCCCGGTACCGTCGAAACTGGTGTCGTCTCTTCAGGCGATTACACATGTGACTTGGCAGCCACAGGCGGCGAAGACTGTTGCATCGACGAACCTGCTTTGGGCGAGGACTGTTGTGTCGATGAGCCTACTTCTGGAGAGGACTGCTGCAGCGACGGTCCCACCCGTGGGGCACGGCAGCTACAGCGAAGAAGAGACCCCGAGGCTCACAGGGTCGGTATCACCGTTGTCACAAGCACTGTCACTAGCCCCAACCAGATTGGCTTGGCCACGACAACAGTCACGCCTGCCGCAGCGCCAGTCATGGTCATCACCGAAGGCTTCGCTGTAGTCTCCACTACGTAATTCAACCAAAGCAACCGCTCCCCCTTCGCCGAGGCCACCCGATCATGGAACATCGTAGTGCCTACCCTAACGCTGGACGTAACGACCACTAGCACGACCACTACCGGCCCCCGCAACCCTAAGTGGCCTGACAAGCAGCCAAAGAAACACCACGGACCAGCTCATATTAGCCGCATCGTCGGTGGAGTGTTAGGTAGTCTTTCGGTCCTTCTTTTGCTGTGCATCATCGTCGACTGGTGCAAGAGAAGGAGGAAGCTTGCGAAAAAGCAGCTGTCAAAAAAGGAGGAGGAGGACGACCACGACCGCACAGTCAGCAGATCGGACCGGACCAGGAACTACCTGTGGGAGTGGTTTGAAGACCAACAGCACCGCAAGTTGACTCCTCCTACCGTCCGTCCCAGATCCTTGAGATCAGACAGTAGCCCAGAGCGGTACACTACCCCCATGCGAGACGGTACGCATCCACAAGGAGGTGTTCCGCAAGGGCAGCAGGCATCGTCATTGTCTGGGGATTCTGTTGATGGCGATGGGGGCGGAACGAATGGGTCCAGCCCCGACCTTCCTTTTTATCATGCTATCAACGGGATGTATGAGGCAGCTGTATAGTAATATTCGGCGTTTCAACTTTGGAAGTGGAGAGAATGATTTTGTACTTGTTGAATTGCTATTCTTTAGTGTTAGATACAGAGGCGTTTGTGCGGTACTGGAGAAGGTGGTCTGGTTTCCCTGAAACCACCAGGAGTTTCTGTGTACTTCGGATAAAGCCCAGGAATTAGAACATAGCGAGTATAGACAGCAGCGAGTTGGATTACTGATATTGCCTACACAACTCTTGCGACGCTTTCTTAAATTGTAACTACATCTCATACTGGCTTCATCGCGGCACTAATCTCGAAGACGACTCTGACCGGGATCGGGAAGTGAAAAGGTATGGCTGGTCGATAAGGGAGGGTGGGTGGGTGGCGGTTTTGACTTCACGAGTGCAGAAGGAAAGACACGCATGTGGATATGCCCAGATGGGATGGAGGCGACGGGAACGTACCTGAGTGAGTAAGTATGCAGAGGACAGAAGTAGCAGTCACACAAGATGAACAAGGTGCGGTAGTATCTCATCATGCTGCGGTTCCGTGAAAGTTATACATAAGTAACCCATCTTCTCAACAAGCATACATCACAGATACCTCCGCCGTGGTCGATATCGGCTACATATGATCGCAGACCTTTTTGCCTCCGTGGGTATCCCGACGTGGAAGAAAAACTCTCGATACTGCCCGGCCTGAAAAGAAGGAAGCACCCCCCCCCCTCTCCGCCCTTCTCGATAACAACAAAGGGTAGATCTGCGCCAACGCCCCAGTGGGAAATTTTCCAAAACCCAAAGCTCATCAAACACACACACACACAAAAGAGCCCGTGGTGTGTATGCTTCAGTAGTCAATCAGCCGCAGCTTCTTGCCGACGTCCCTCCTCCTCGCCTGGACGGCCGCCCGGTCCGAGGCCTTGGTCTCGCCGGCGTCCATGCCTTGGCCGCGGGCCTTGAGGGCCTGGAGCAGCATCCCGGCATCGAAGAAGCCATCTGTAAGGTGGTCAGCATCTGATTCTGACGCAGCCGAGAACGACAGGAGATTGCCTCCCTCCCGAGTGCTGAGGGGAGGGGGGAACAAGGGGGGAAGGGCCAGAAAAGGGGGAAAGATCGAAACTTACATCCTCCAAGCTCATCGTCCTCGCTGAGCGTGACGCTCTCGTCCGTGATGCTGTGCGCCCCGATCCCACCACCGCCACCAACACCGCTACCATGACTAGTCACGCTGCCCCCCTTCTGGCCGCGGATCATCTCGGCGCTCGGGCCGGTGATGAGCCGGCCCCTGCTCTTGAGCCTGTTGACGGCGGGCCTCCGCGGGAGGCCCGCGGGGCGGTCGCGGTCGATCTCCCTGGCGCGCGTCTGCTTGGGGGCGGGCTGCTGCTGGTGGCGGCTCGCGATGCGCAGGACCCGGCGGATCTCGAGGAGGTAGCTCTCGAGCGTGTCGACGAAGCGCCTGGTCTGCCGGTGCTTGCTCGACGCGCAGATGGCGATGCCCTCGTCCTTGACGATGTAGCCGATGCCGAAGCCGTCGCCCGAGACGGGCCCGAAGCCGAACTGCCGCAGCGACGGGTTGCCGCAGTTGGACGTCGAGATGATGGTGTTGTTGAGCTTGTCCCAGCCCGCGTCGGCGAAGAGCAGCGGCAGCTGCTGCTGCTGCTGCGAGGCCCCGCGCGAGGTGGTGCTGTCCCCCCTCGCCCGCGTCACCATGTTGCTGCTCGCCTGGTCGCTGTCGACCGACGTGGCCGAGTCCCGCGCCGGGCTGGCCAGCGCGGACTGCCCGGGCTCGGGGCTGCTGGCGCCGTCCACGGGGCTCGTGTACCCGCTGCTGCCCGAGCTGCCGGCCGTCTCCCCGTCCAAGAGCCGCTGCCAGAGACAATACAGCGCGTACATGTGCCTGTCGCACCCCTGGCCCTTGGCGCACTCCTTGGTGTTGTTGACGTGGGTCTGGCAGGCCCTCTTGAGGGCCTCGACCTTCTGCTCGGCGGGATTGTCGGCCCAGAAAGTCTGCACAAAGTCCAGGGACTCCTCTGTGACGGTGCGCACAGCTTCTGTCCGGCCGTGGAGATACGTCTTTGTCATGGCTGGCTCGTAGGTGCACTCGACGCGGCCGTACAGGCCGTAGTACGCTGCCTGGAAGGCCATCTGGACGAAGGCATCCGGGGATAGGCCCATGGACGTAATGAAGTTCTTGCCATATGCTTGGAAGTCGAGGCACTGAAACTCATTCTGTTCGATCAGGTCGGCCAGTCGCGTCTCGGCGAAGCGCACGGCAATCTTGAGCTCCGGGGTCATGTCCCACTCCAACTTATGCGGTGTGGTGTTAACATCGCCAAAACTGTCGGGGTCACGCTTCGAGGGATCAGGACTCGTTGATGCCCATAGTGTCGGCGCTTGTCCGTTTATTGTCCTCGCAAATCTTAGTATCGTGTCGGTATATACGTCGCTGGCAAACCTAAGGACCGTGTGGCCATCCACACCCGTATGCTCGAAGTTGATGCCTGCGCTGCCGTTCTTGCAGACGATGATCTGTAGCTTGTCATACCAGCGATTCGTACAGGTGCCGATCTGTACCCCCTTCTCTATCTCGCTCGTGCCGCAAAGCATGTTTTGGCACAGGGCAGATGCCGTCATGGGCTCTGTGTAGTCGAGACAGACGATGAACAATGCAGAGTCGACGATGCCCAGACAGTCGGCGTTGTTGGAGCCTTCTTCCTTGGTCAAGACATCCCTCAGCCCAGACCACACTTTTCTGTTCTCCGTGCTGAGCACACCCAATGCCCCCTTGGCAGCATCCTGGATAGGCGTCTGAACGGCGTCATCGACGATGGTCTGCAAGTTGATGGATACATCCTTCTCCGTCATGATCAGATCCGAATTATCGTCAAGGACATCGAACCAGTAGAACTGCCCGTGGCACATTATGATAATGTGCTTGGACTCTGGATCCTGTTCTATCTGGCAACCAGCATCGGTGGGTACTCGTGCCGTTCCGAAGAGCCTCGAGTACTGGTACATGTCCAGGGGTGTCCCCCTGACGGTGTCTGGCGGCAGCTCCTCCTTGCGGACCGCCCGCACGAATTCCAGCGCTGATACCACGAGCGAAGCTGCACGGGTGACCTGGTTGTTCCGGGCCGGAGTCGGGTCGTCTTCTAGCAAGAAGAATGGGTTCAGGTTTAGCACGACAGGGTTGTCATAATTCAGGTACGAATCATACCCTAGAATAGTCAGCATGGTGCCATGGACTTGTAAGTGGCCGGTGGGGGGAGGGGGAGCCACGATACTTACAGAACTGCTCGATGTAGCTTGTCCTGCCTTCTGCATACTTCTTCAGCTTCTCTTGCATCTCCGGCCCTTCATTCTTCAGGAATTCCTGGACAGCCTGCTTGGTGTCCGAGTGTTCCCGGGGTGACTGGAGAGGCTTGAGGGCGGCGAGGTACTTCTTGCAGGAATCGGCAAGCTCTGGGATGGGCAGCTTGGGCAGTTTGTCCTGGTGGGCAAAAGTGACGCCCGGGTAGGACTTGGTGTCCTCGGCCAGGCCCATATCGCCAGGAGCCTGCTTCGGCTCTGGGAAGTTGATGGGGAGCTCCCCGTTGATTGGAACCGAGCGAGAGAGAATGGACTGCGGGATGGGCGCCGAGAGGGTCTCTCCAAGAGACTTGGGCAGTGTGAAAATGCGGACTTGGGTAGGCATCTTTGGTCAGCCGGTACAGCTCTCAAGTATATAATAAACAGACTGTAGTGCTTATGCTCAACCCTCGTAAGGCTGTTCGGTAGAAGTAGTGACAATCGTGGAGATAGTAAGCCGGCATTCCCACTTGAAATGCTCTTTCACTGTGATTCAGGATGACAGGTAGAATAACAAAGAAAACAAGCCCCAGACAACCAAGGACGTATATATTCTTGGAGGGACAGTATCCATATATCCTAGGCTCACACAATACCCGGCGAATGTTACGGCAGGACAGGAGGGGTGTGATTTGATTCAGTTGAGTATGGGTGGGCCCCACGCACGTACGGCAGCTTGTCTTGTCCCATGTGGCCTTGACATGTGGAACACACCAGCAGTACATTGGTCCCCCTCCTGGTCAGGTAACAGATGGGGTACCTTTATGCAACGGAGGGGATGATGCAGCGGCTTGGGGAACATTGAGTATGCGATGGAACTTCTCCGCAGGACCGAGTAAAGCCAATATGCACTGCCCTCTGCCGAGATGCCAGGATGAAGAGAGGAAGTGTGGGGGTAGATCATAGGGAAGGGGAACATGATACATACCTGGGGGGATTTCGGTCTTCGTTCCACTGGTATACTGACAGACACTAAGATGGACTGCGTAGCAATATATACAAAGAGTCGAAAGGCAAGACGCTCTCAAGAGAACCCGTCTGGCAGGATGTGTCTAGTTGTAAGAAGCCTTGAGGATAAATAAACATATTAGCCAATGCCAGTCCACCTTAGCCAGACCCCAGCTCTGGAACCCATCCCAAGCCCACACCTATACAGAGGCCAGACCATTACGAGCTAGTGATGGGGCTTTTTTCTAGGTGTTTCTTGGGGTGGGATATCTTGTACAACGGAGGAGTGGATGAGTACCCATGTACATAGCAGCTTATCCGGCCCGCGGGCGCAGTTCGGATGACGTTGTCTCAGTCCTGATTGGGATAAAGAAGGATCAACACTAGCAATGCCGTAGAACTGGAACCAGCCAGAGGGTGCTCACATGTACCCCACGGTTGAAGGGCGGGAGGGGGGTGGGGTAAAGGGGGGTAAAAAGGTAAGTAATAGGAGGGAGGTATGTGGCTGCCAGGTGCTGGTGCTGGTGCTGGTGCTGGTGCTGATGCTGCCGTTGTTGATGTTGCTCCTGCTGCTTGCTGGTGCCGTGGATGGTGATGATGATATCGGTCGGACCAGGGGAAGTCCTCTGGTTGGCGGTCGGGACAAAGGCTGTGTGTGTGTGTGACTCGTGACCTGTGATGCTATGCCTAGCAGGCTAGGTAGGTAGCATGTCTATGGTTTTGGCGGTCCATTTGTTACTTTTGGAACTACTGTCTTCGCGTCTTCTCGCCTCTCGCCTTTAATAAGGTTCTCGCTATTAATCGTTCTCCACGATCAGTTCGGGTTGTTCAGAGCTTCTCCCCACAGTCCAGAGCCGATCCAGCCAGCGTCAGGTGCCCACTAATTCTAGGCTGAGTGGGGTCCATCATACAGCAGGTACCTAGGTGACTGCACTACATACCTAGGTATATAGTACTCATTTACTGCGTACAACTATATGTACCGGTATAGATACCTACCTGAGCCTTGCAGTACCTACTGTACTTATCTGGATACATACTTGTCTATATCTGCCAGATGAATAACTTCAAGCCGGGGGACAGTAACTAACAACAACAACCGATAGAGAACGGTTACTGCTCCTCTTGATGCCGCATTGCCTGCATCCTGCATCCGTCCTTGCGAATCGAAAGAGGCACGTGGGGCTGACACACTACAGACCCTCCAACGTGCATGTCACATACATATATCCTTGGAGAGATAGGTACTTAGTCGAGTAGGTATGTATGTAGTAGGCATGTGAAAAGCAACCGCAGCAGGGTTGAGGTCGAATAAGATGCAGCCTGAGCCGGTTAGCCCGGGGGCACCGGCCGAACGGAGAAAACCAGATTGGACCCAAGCTCCTGGTTTCTGGACGCCCCTTCTTCCCTCCTTCGCTTGGCGACGCCCACGGTTGTGGAGAGGGGCGGATGAAAGGATCTTGACACTTGGTTCTGTATAGTACCTACTTAATACCTAGGTACTTGGCATACTCAAGTACTGAGGTACACCAATAGCCCGCCCAGTTGGCGCACCAGTTGACCTCTACCGCACGGAGGCCCGGCGCCCAGGTCCCCACCTTTATCGGCCCCGCTGGCCCAGCCTGTGCCGGAACATCTGCACCAGCGCCGGACCAAGGTACTGTGTAATGCAGATCAGAAGAGACCAGATGTCCTCAAAGTATTCACGGTAAGAGCACACACGAACGACTGTTCATATCCATAGTGACACTCTAATCTCGACCTTGTGCAGTCAGGTTTCAAAAAATAAACACGCCATGTCGACGGACAGAGAATCTGCACACATTGGACAGACTTCTTGAACAAGCCAGACAAAGTCATGGGCAACAATTATTTACGTTTGCCATTCATCTCAAGATTTTTCAATATATACATCGCATAGAAAGCCAGAACAAAGTCCACCACGATGACAGACACGCCCGAGGCCGCCCTTTTCCCGCCTAATGATTCAGGCCAGAACTACGTGAGAGGCGAGAAGCATCTAACCAAGCAGGGCGCTGGTGGGCTTCAGGCCGGGGTAGAACGAGGTCGGGATGGCCGGGATGGCAATGGACTTTGTGATGCCCAGGCCGGCGGTGATCTCGCCGGGCATCGTGGTGTAGGCGTACCCGGTCATGGTGGTGACGGTCGCCGTGGTCGTGTACGTCGTGCCCGAGGCCGAGTCCGCCTTGAGGCACGGCCCGCTCCCGAAGGCGTTCTCGCAAAGGTACTTCTCGTACGACCCGGTCTCGGTCCAGATGTAGAACGAGTCGATCTCGATCTCGGTGCAGGGCACCCCCGCGGGGCAGATGACGCGGATCACGGGCCTCCTGGTCCCGTCCGTCGTCGTGCCGTGCCAGTGCGAGAACGTCAGGTTGGTGTACTGCACGCCGTCGCCCGCCGCCGTCGACTGCGAGCTCCACGCCGAGTCGAGGTCGAGCGTGTACGCGTTGCTGTGGCCCATGAAGTTGCTGAAGACGCCGTTGTACAGCTCGCCCGAGCCGCCGTTGGACTTGATCATGAACTGCTGGTTGCAGTTCTGGCTGTAGACGTGGTTGTACTCGATGTCGTGGATGTCCGTGTCAGCCCCCAGGGAGCCGATGGCGCACCCGCCAGACCAGTTGCAGTAGACTCCGTCCACGAGAATGTTGGAAGCCGGCGACTTCACCGTCACACATTCGTCCTTGTCTGCAGCGTTCCTGGTTAGTCATCTGGTAACAGTCTACTGACAAAAAGACGAATGGAGGGATATGAGCATGGCAGAACACCCGGTAGATGATATGCCATGGGAAGGCACAATAGGTGCCCAAAAGTGCAGAGGGAGAGGGTAGGAGCCGGCTTACTCGTAATTTCGACGTCGTGGATCCAGATGTTGGTGCCCCAGACATCAATGCTATGCAACGAATCTAGTCAGTAACGTTCCAACTCCAAAGTACAAGGGATCTGCCTCAAGAGCCATAAGATATATCTCTGAAGGCCTAACGACCTTGACATAAGACCCCAAAAGGAAACCCATGGAGGCTTTGGGGCGCAGGCGCATGAGGAACATACCCATCGAGTCCACCCTAAAATTTTGAGACATGATTAGTATTTTCATTGGAGTTTTTCACCTTGCCTTCATAACAACACGACAAGGCTCGATCAACATGGGTAAAGACTTACTTCATTGCCTCCTCTGACGATCATGTTGTAAACCTCTCCGTTGGAGCACGTGTCCATGGTGAAGTGGAAAGCCGGGCTGTCGACGAGAGCAACGTCGTGGATGGAGAAGTCGACGACCTCATAGAACCGCAGGATACGGGGGCCGTAAGTCCCCTCGGAGTGGAACTCGTAGCCGTATCCCTGGATAGCACCCTTCGAGTTGGCCGAGTAGAACTCAAAGTCCGTGGTGTGCTCGATGAAGAACATGTTGCCGCCGTCGGTGCCGGAGCTCATACGGTAGATGATGCCCTCGAGGTTGATGGAGACGGCCTTGCCGCCCGTCAGGGTGACCCAGCTCTCGAGGCCGTAGCTGCCAGAGGGAATGTAGACCTGCCCTCCGCTCTTGCAGGCGGCCCACGCGGACTCGATGGCAGCCGAGTTGTCGGTCGTCGCGGAAGCGACACCGCCATAGTCCAGGATGTTGCAGACCTTGGTGGCGGCTTTCTGCGCAGTCGTCGTGGTCGGGCCAACAGTCCCTGACAGCTGGGCGGAAACGAGAGGCTGCACAGCAGCGAGGATGGAGAGGAGTGCAGGCACGAAGGACCGCATTTCGACGATTTGGGTTGGGGGGGGGAGGGGAAGGGTTGAGGGATTAGTGGATGGTAAACAATCCAAAGAGAGGCAGACCTTACCGAGCTCACCTGTCGTCCAAATCCAGCGAGAGACGGTTGCTTTTATCACGGAGCTCTGTTGTCTCCTCGAGGCTGGTGTGGATGAGATGAGGACTCTGCCTTAATTTCCGCTCCTAGTGATCCCTAGGATGGACTCTGTCCCCATAAAGATGGAGGATTGTGAGCTCCACAAACGGCATTATTCCGTAACATGAGGCAGGGAAGTCATCTCACAGTTGCCGAGTGTCGAGGCAGAGGTGGGTGGCTCGTTGGTTACCCTTTCCACCAATGATGTCGACCTGGATGTGCGTAGCGAACAGTGGCGACCCCTGGTCGTAGGTGGGTTCGTAGTACACCACCACAGTACGCAGAATGTGCCATACCCATTATTCCGTATTTTCCAGTGAAAGGAGTAAAGGAGATGGGATAGGGAACCTCCTATTGAGGACGCCATCTCCGGTCAGTGGTGCATAAGCATTGTGTTCTTCAAGAGGGACCAAAGCCCCCCTTCCCCTGTGAGCCCCTGCCAAACTTGTTTTCGAAACGTTGGTGCCACCATGTAATATTGTATTGGCCCTTGGGGATCTTCCTATCCCCAGATTTGATACGTACATCAATAGTGTATGTCGAGCGACCTTGCGGTTGACCTGGGCAGCGCACCAGATGCGCAGTACTGTGGTGAGTGGATCTGGGGATACATACATATGTATGTAGAAGTCGATAATCCTCCGATGGCACGACCACCGATTACTTGTTGCAATATAGATAAGGACGCTGACCCATGACGAAATACCCTCACTCCCGCAAAACCTTGCCGCAGTCGGATTTTTGTCGAGGGTCCTCGTATTGCTTCCCAGGAGGCTCCCAACCGATGAAGTCAAGCGAGCAGCGAGGTCGGCCAGATCCATGGCTCGATGTTTGAACTACTCGGAGCGAATGCGTCGAGTAACATCGCTACCACTCAGGTTTCCCGCCAGGTTTCCCGTCAGGCCCACTTACAGTCTCGCGAGAGCGCTTACTGTGAAGTACGGATCCGCAGACTAGGTACGTTTCACAACGCCGAGGCTGGAGTTCCGGCAGTGATAGCTATCGCGGAGGATTTGAGGGTTGACAGGGGTTGTGGCTTGATAGTGAAACGAAACGGAACCTCAAGACCCTGTTCGCTCCAGCTGGGGTGACAGGTCACGGAAGCCCGGAAGACAGACAACAAGCATTTTCCCATGTCGATTCTAGATCTTGCTCGTCACCGTCATTTCCTGTTTCGTCGATGGTGTGATATCTAAGCCTTGATGTGGAAGTTGACAGAACCCCCGTCTCTTCGGTGACTGGTGGATTTGTGATGGCCATTGATGGCCACGTGAGTGTGAGAGCTGCCACACAGCCCCGAACCGGCAGGTGAATGGCAAGATTCATGCACGATCTCCGCGCAGGCATCTGCCCGACGGAACAACCAGAAAAACCTCAAGCGCGCGAGGGTGGGTTATTGGGCTCTCGTTTGCGCGTGCCACAGGGGTAACCTGTTGAGGTTCGGATCGACAGTCTCCCTGCCGGTTGGTACACCAGCTTATACATATGGCTGTCGCTTTCCATATATTGGGAGAGGTAATCAGCATGTCTTTGTTGCTGTTAGCCTTTTCATTGCAGCAGTCGAGTACGTTGCAGTTGCAGATTTTTCGGGCTGAATTGAGGAAGCCACAGCAGTACTTCCGCAATGTCATGTATTTCGCAACGCCTGTGAAGGATAGGGCGTTGCAGAGCGTATCATATATAATACGTCTCCGAGTCCCAGACAGTCGAGGTCAGAGCTAAGACAGTGGCAAACCTCCCTCAGAGGCTGTTGATCTTTGTGTTGATTTGACGTGTCGAGTATAGTGGTAAAGATGAAGGTGAGGGTTGCGAAGGGCGGAGGACGAAGCTTGGATCTCCACGGGCCAGCCCGTTCCGCCCGCTGCACACTGCTGCAGTGGCTCGACCGGCCCGGCATCCATACTAAGTATGCACATACCTGTTTCGCGCCACACGCCATCCCCGTATTTTAGCACAAGCCACTTTCTATATTGGTCAATGTGTCAGTGTATGTTCACCGAGCGGACATCTTCATACCAGGACTCGCATGCTCGTCAGAAGCCTCTTCCGATTGTGATTACCAAGCCAAGCCATGGCTCTGCGCAGATATGGATCTAGGGAGGTAGAGGAAAAGACTTTCTGGCTCGAGTTCCAGGTCTGCAGTGACGGCCACTACGCCACCCCAGCAGAGCAGCAACACCAGGCAACCCAGGCGGGGAGGAGCAAGCCCCCCAGCACATTCACTTGCTTCGGGGACCTGCCCCCCGAACTGCGGCTCAAGGTCTGGGAACACCTCCTGCAGCCGCGCATCGTCATCGCCGCGTGCTTCGACGAGGAGTGCGCGCAGGAGAAGCGCGCCCAGCTCGCGCGCAGGGCGAGGTGCCCGCCCGCCCCCGTGCTGCTCCACATCAGCCACGAGACGCGCCAGCTCGCCCTGAAGCACTACGAGCCGGCCTTCTCGTGGAGGGTCCCCTCCATCCTGGCCAGGCCGCGGTCCTGCGAGGCCCGCGTCTGGTTCAACTTCAGACAGGACACGCTCCTCCTGCTGGGCGAGCTCGAGCCCTACGACTCGTCCAACATCAACGCGCCCATGGTGTACTTCCTCAACCGCGCCGACACCCACCGCGTGAGGCACGTCGCCTGCGCCTTCGAGGAGCTCCACTTCGGCGAGATTGAGAGCGAGCAGATCTTCGGGTGTCTTTTCCACATCATTGATGCCTTCCCCGGCGCGGAGAGGCTGTTGATCACGAGCACAGGGAAGGACCTGCAGACGCATACCATGATTGGATGTCTGCCGTGCCCGGCGGATAATGTGGTGCAGAAGATCTGGTGGGGGTGGATCAACGGCACGAGTGTGGTCACGAGTAGGTTGAGGGACAAGCAGATTCTCATGGTGATGGAGGATGGGTTGGCGGAATTTGTTACCGAGCACAGCTAGGGGCGAAATGCATTCATGTGTTTGGAAATTCCGATTGCATCGGCGTTAGGATAACAGGCGGCTGCAGTTTGGTCTCCTTGGTTGCAGGGTTCCCAGCAGGATATACGACAGACATGACTGCTGTATATCTAGTGGATCTCGTGTTTCTTTCATTATTATCGTACAAAGTCATGGGTATGAGTGGGGTGAGTCGCCGTGTACCGCAGGGTGCCGTAGAAGAACAATAATTTTCACATAACCGCCCCCCCCCCCTTGAACGCCGTTTACCCAAACATGGTCAATTCGTGTCACCTGCGCCGCGTCGGGCTGTGGTCGTCATGTATCTCAAAGGCAGGACAGCCCTCTCTGTTCCCCCTCATACCACCGAGCAGCCAGTCCGTCAATCCGACGACCTTGGCGCCCATTCCCTTCTCCCAGTCCCCTCCAGTCTGCACATTCTCGATCGTATGACTTAATACCCTGCCCTCGCCATCGAATTCGAAGATGAATAATCCCCAAAACTCGTGATTGTTTGTATGTTCTCCCAGCCCCAGCATGTCTCGGAAGGGCAACCTCCACCGGATACCCTTGCCGGCAGTCCGCCACCTCACGACTAACTGCTCGTTGCCGGAGCCCGGTCTCTTTCCCGGCTGCTTGAGTATGCGCTCGGACAAGATCTCGAGCTTGACGTCGCCTATGATGGGGAGGCTGTTCCATGCGATTGGTGACGTCCACAGGGCGGCGATGTAGGCGACGCGGCCGGATACGGTGGGGAGATGTGGGTGAGTCGACGGGAAGAGGTGGAGGGAGATGTTGGGGGCGAGGATCTCTGAAGGGAGTGGCGACTGGAGCAGGGTGGGCATGCGTTCCTGGAGAATGCGAAGTGCTATAGCGGGGTCTCGGTCAGCTTTGTGGTCCACCACCTTGTCCTTGTGTCGTGCAGTGGAAAGGGGCGACTTACTGCGGCCTAGCTTGACCTTGCGCTCATCTGGCGGCTTGTTCGGGCCCTTGCCCGGTGATGATGTGGTGTTTGCATAGGGATAGGTCGGATTGAACCATACTTCGGGCAGGTTTCGAGGGTTTGCTTCTTGGAGAGTGGTCAGGGGTTTGGAAGAGCCCGAAGAGGATGTCGGAGTAGGAGTCGTCTGCGCGGGGCTTGTTGGTACCAGACCGGCGAGGAAGGACCTCGAGCGCCGGCTGGCTGTACTGTTCACGACATTTGTCGATGATGGTGTGGTGGTCCGCAGGAGTCGGCGCGACGCGGACATTTGTCTCGAGTCTCTACATGAATATCCGGGGAGAGGTGATAGAGCTGCTCGTGTGTCCGAAAGCTGTTTGTGATTGCTAATTGTTGTGAGGCTTTGTTGGCGAGCTTTAGGGAATTCCAATGTTGAAATGCAGGGTGAAGTTTCTAGCACATGGTCTGATGCAACCGACCAGCTGCCGAGAATGCAACCTGGGAAAAGAGGTGGACGTCAGAGTTCCAAACAGGCGGGTCACGGGCTACGGGCTGGTACGGACCGGCATGGTACTGATAATCCGGGACTGTTTACAGGTCCCCCCCACCGCCCTAGAGACAAGCTGGGGCCCCCCCTGGACCGCCTGGAGTCCCCGCATCTCCACTGCTGGCCGTGAATCTCCCCGGATCGCCTGTCCATCTTCAATGAAACAAATGTGGACAAGCCCATCTGGACAGCAAGACTGGTCCATCTTGCGCAGAGGCATATTTACTTAGTACTCGAGTAGGTAGATAGTCCACAGGCTATATTGAGAGAATCTAAGCGTGGCATCCTGGCCACATGTGACTGTTTTCATCCATAGGTACTTGGTAGTTGCAAAGCTCTTTGAAGTTCCATTTTCGGAGGAACAAAAGTGCCTACTCATATACCTACCTAGGTACCTAGGTACTAAAAAGGTAAGAAGCAGACCTTCCGCGATGTTGGCATATCCTTAAAGTTTATGCATATATCTATGGTGGGCCAACTGATGACTACATAGGGCCAGCAACTAATCCCTTGAGGCTGACAGTGAGAGAGTATAGGGCTGGACTGTCGCAATATCGATTTTAGAGAACAGTCCTCCCATGCTCTTATCTGGACACCTCCCAAGGTTCCTCCAAGGCTTAGGTGCTCGTCATACCAAGTTTCTCATGGGGCGAACATCTTCCAAGGTTTCCGGACAGCATCTTGGCAATCGCTAGGCTGGACTTCAGATGGTTCACATGAACAGTCAAGAACACTGAGGTCATAAAGCCCACGTGAAAATGTGTCTCTGTCACTTGTCCCGCTGGGGAAGAGGCCAAACGTGAATGAGACATGCGGAATTATCAGCTGCACTCTTCCCCTTGACTCAGTATGAAGTGTGATGAGGCAGTCCCCTGCAGGTGCTTCCCGTGCGGCACTTGGGCAGTCACTTTCCAATGTACATCTTCACTGTGCTGACATATGTGGCTGTGGTGCCAACACTGAGGAGGAGCCTGTCTCTATAGACTCACATTCTGGGGAGACCAGTATGTGCACATAAATGAAGCCTCAAGTTGATTACTAGAGGTGGTCCTGATTATTTCATGCAGACAAAGACTGCCCCAGGTGGTCTGGACCAGCTGGACTCAGGAGAAGGTTCGGCCGCTAAGAATTCCCCACTGTATGGTAGCGGGAAGCAAGCACCTGGCACAGTAGTCACATCTGGCACATGTATTAGAGTGCTTAGGTACCTAGAGTCACGTGGATCTTAGGAAGCACGGGCCTCGTCCAGTATCCACTTCAGCCGGGCATTGTCAACGCTACTTGACGCTGGACGTTACCTGCCAGCCAGCCTGCAACATCATCTCCATCCCCCCGTTCTCCCTCAACTTTCCGACTACTTCCTATCCGTCGCTATCTTCCCATTCTGCCAACAACACACTGCCTCACCTAGAGTTCATATTGACCAGCACTCTGCAACGAAGTCATCATGAATCCCGAGTAGTACGTGACTACCACTGACCGACTCGGCTTCCGATACCGTATTGTGCTGACACCGACTTCTAGAGCCTCTCCTTGCCTAACCTTGCGACAACATCCAGCCCACCGCCTAGGCCCTTTGGAAGCCACTCGAATCAGCTATTGACATCCTCTAGATACGACTACCTCTTCAAGCTCCTCCTCATCGGAGACTCTGGTGTTGGAAAGTCTTGCTTGCTGCTGCGATTTGCCGACGACACTTACACCGAGTCCTACATCTCCACAATCGGTGTCGATTTCGTATGCAAACAACCGTTTCCCCTCCACCCCTACCAACACTGCTTTAGCTAACATTATGATAGAAAATCAGGACAATCGAGCTCGATGGCAAGACTGTGAAGCTGCAGATCGTAAGACAGCCTATTCCCCATCGTTTCCGCCATGGCGGGGAAACGAGTGCTAACAAGACTTCACACTTACCAGTGGGACACCGCGGGCCAAGAGAGATTCCGAACCATCACTTCTTCCTACTACCGTGGAGCCCATGGCATCTGCGTCGTGTACGATGTCACCGACATGGACTCGTTCAACAACGTGAAGCAATGGCTGCAGGAGATTGACAGATATGCCACCGAGGGTGTCAACAAGCTGCTCGTGGGCAACAAGAGCGATATGGCCGATAAGAAGGTCGTGGAGTACAGTGTGGCAAAGGTACGACTATACATACCCTTGTGCTGATGATACGCCGCTGCCGATGAAATCGTATCACATGCTGCCGTCGCTATCAATCGGGGATTCACTTTACTAATGGTCTGCATTCAATAGGAGTTCGCCGACAGCCTGGGCATTCCCTTCCTCGAGACCTCAGCCAAGAACGCTAGCAACGTCGAGCAGGCCTTCCTTACCATGGCCCGGCAGATCAAGGAGCGCATGGGAACTACCGCCACGAACAACACTAAGCCAAACGTCCAGGTCGGCCCAGGCCACGGCGTATCGTCCGGATCCAGCAACAGCTGCTGCTAAACTAACGATGCCACCAACTGCCGTCTCGCCAAGTTTGTATAAGTATCGAGCCAACGCCAAGCTTTGGGAGAACGGCTACTCACGACCGTCACGAGATGTGGAACACGCGAGACGTGCAGGGTAGTCAGGAGTGCAGGCTGGCAGTTATGGGTTCCGGACTTTGATTTTCCCTGCGTTCTTGTTTTCTGTTGGCTGCTTCCTGCGCATAGAACCAAGTGATCGTCACTTTGGATTTGTTTTCCGGGGTCGGGAAGCTTCAGACGCAAGCATCAAGTGTCATGATGGATGGACAGGCAATTCCCTAAGGCATACTGCTATTATCCCCTCGACGGATCAATGCAGGGAAAGACCGGGGAGGCCACCTTGGAGTGTCTACTATCCAGCTGGCATGTCATCACATAATACATACACAACTGGAGTTCTTGTCTTTCATCTATCGTGATCCTTTCTGCGCCGTTCTGTTTGTGATAGGGATTCTTAGGGGCATATGATTTTCTTTGGCTTTTGTGCCATGTCAGTTCTCAAGGTTAGGGACGTACGATTAAGGTCAATTCATTTGGCATTTCCAAGATTTCTACAGTATCTTTTGACATGATTTGGGGTGTTTGGAAATTTGATTACTACTGGACCCACCATGGAAGTGGTTGTTCAATGTTCAATCACTATACGTGAACCTCTTGATAGGTCACTTCCTTTTATGAAAAACGCCCAGTTCAGGACCCAGCGCACTTATGCCGTGCATGATCACAGCAGGAAAGGCATATCCGTGGCCATTGGCGTAATACGTCACAGATTTCATTGACTCGCCTTATGTACCCTATGGTAGGTTACCTCTGAAGTACCTTTGTTTTATTCCGCGTGTGTATTCTTGTCCTCCCCTGTCAGCCCTCGACGATGGGAGACATTCTCGGCCGCCTATCGGGCGTCGATGCAGAATGTGCAACAGTTTCCACTGTAGCTGCCGTGCTTGGGGCAAGTTCCAGGCATCTTGTCTGATGTTATGTTTGAGAGACACTGGTCGATGGGGTTGGTATGGTTGATGAGAAGTTGGGTTGTCGGTTTTGGTCTTGGTTGTCTTGATTTGTTCTTGCTTGGTTATTTTGATAGATTGTTTCAGATGCTGATGGAGGAGAAAGGAAGGGGGAGTAGTCTGGAGGAGCGTCCAGCTTGAGAGTTTATATAGGGATCTCAGGCAGTGATGCATCCCTCCTGGTCCTCAACGTCCTCGAGTGACACTTTGAAAAGTAGGAAGTCATGGTCCCTCAGTCGCAGAGGGGACATCGTCACTTGAGGGCATCTAGGTATGTTCTGTCCCGCGCCTCGATCCCAATGGGCATCAATATGTACTCAGTGGTTTCTTGCAGTCAGAGGGAACGACTATCTCGATGGTGGTGCCAGAGGGGGTTGATCTCAACCCTACTCGACTATAGCCAGTATATGGGCGCAACGGGCATGCTCCAGAATGCTAGTAGACAAAGTGCAAGATGAACTTTGAGACTTCTATCATATAATATGTCTATGTATATTGATAATTCGTGGATAGCGTTAATGGTGTAGGTACAGCGTAAATATTGATATACCATATATTGCCTTCAACAGTTTTCGTCAATACAACTCCAGAGGTGCAACCTATATATAGTATCCAAAACAGCACGCAATATGCAGTAATACTCATGCTAACCAGCCCTGACTGGCACAGAGTAATGTCAAAACAGAATTCCAGACCCCTATAAACGCTCATGAATGGTAACAAACATATAAAGACCTTGACCGAGGCAATTATCTCACCGTTCAGTCATGCCAGCCCCAACCATTTCAAAGCCTTCTGACTGTTCCCTTTTCTGGAATCCTTCTGCCGCATATACATCGGCATCAGCCTCCTCTCCTCATCATCGTAGAACTCCCCGTCCTCCACCACACTTATAGCATATAGACTAGCACCGTCATCTCTCCCCTCAGCTGCTCTACCCGGTCGACGACGGGTGACCGACCTCGAGCGTGGCCTGTGCCCCGGGGTGTGACCGGGAATGCCCCGTCCCCGAGACATCGTGCTTGTTGAAGAGGGGGACGGGGAAATACAGCGGGGTGGTGGTGGTGTTGGAGGAGGGGGTGGTGGTGGCGCAAAGGGGAATTCATGCGCCAGGGCAGCAGCAGATATCGGAACCCACGGTGTACTGCTGCTGCTACTTCTTTCATCCTCACCGTTGTTGACATGATGCGGAGATATGGGCGGTGTGTGCGTGTACACTGGCGAGTTGTTGCCACGCCCATGAATGGTGAGCTTGCTCATCAGCCTAGGCAAGGGGGCCGCTCCAGTGATGGTGCCTTTGATAGACTTTCCCATCCCCTGTCTGCTGCCATGCGAGGGGCTTCTCTCGGGAATGTAGAAAGAGTCTACCTCGATGAGGAGCTTCCAGATGGTCGAGATGAACACTGCTATCTCCGCCTCGGTTGCCGAGCAGGTGAGAAGGTAGTTCGCCTTGGAGAATGAATAATTCCTGCGATGGGCCAGACTCGATTTCTTATCTGGGAAGGACGGACTCCCCAGGTTGATCGAGTCTAGGCTGCTGTTGTCTATTTTATTGAAGACCGTGAAGGATGCAGAGCTGTAGGTGCTGCTCGATGGAGAGGGAACGTCTGAGGTAGGTGAGTTCGCCTCGGAATCGATAATTCCTGCCACCTTGACAACTTTATTACCGACCAGCTTCTGCAGGGCTAGGACCGTTGCCAGATGTTCGGCTGGGTATTCAAGCAGAAGGAAGCGAATTCTGGAGTGCGTCGAGAGGTATGTCTCTAGATGAGGGATGATCAGACATGCGAGCAGGTAAGGGTTTTCGAAGGGGTTGTTGTGTGTCTGTTGGGTCAAAGGTTGAGCAGTGAATGATTGCATCGCATTGGCAATCAGATACCTACTGGTGAGTTAGCTGGAGTTCTTCAACTTAGCTCCTTGGAAGAAGCCATACCTGATGTCTAAACGACCACTTCGAGAAACCCCACCTGATTTTGCCCCCAGCTTCTCAATCTGGCCCATCAGCGCAGGTAGGAAGTCCCGTTTGACACCTCTCTGGCAACCGATCGCCAAGATAAGGTCCGTACTACTTCCACTCATCTGGTTTCCATGGACTTCGTTCTCCCTAAATATGGGACTCCACAAGCTGTCCATATCGGGCAGAAAGCAGTGGCTGAAATGACGATTGCCTCCGTCCTTTTGGCAAGGAAAGTAGGTCTTCAACACAGACCGTAGCGCATTCTGAATGATGACAGCGTTCGAAAGGCCCGCTGTTGAGAGGTCATGAAACCTACATTCCGTTTTGTTCGGCACAGGAGGTGGTGTCTGTGACGGCGTGGGCAGTTGACCAGTATATACAGACACCGCTGAAGGAGGTGGACTCGGAGTTTGTGGTACCAAATCGAAAGAACGCACATCATGCCTTCGTGCCACAAACAGGTCGTAGTCTCTTGAGCCTTCAGGTGAAGGGTACTCCGTGACTCGAGGTAACCATGTCTGGTCCCTCAAACTGGCAAGATCCGTGATCATGGCAGTCGAAGAGCATGAACCAGCCCGCTCAGTTCGTGTCAAGACATGTGGGAATGGAGACACGGGTAAAGATCCGGATCTGAAGGACTGTATCACATAGTCCAGTATCGGATCATGAGTCTCACCTCTGATATGGATTACAAGATCCTCGGTGAGTGGCAGCACGGGCTGGCACAGCTCATCCAGCGCATGACGCTCGTTGTCAAGGTCCGCGGCGTCGGTCCCTCGATGAACATACGAGACTCTTGCAGGTTTTGGCAGCCGCTTTTGGATTGTGGGAGGTCTTCGTATGGTTGTCGTATGGGCCTTGACAAATCTTGCCTGCGGTAAGTGAAAGAGGCTGTTGCTGGAGTATGGGTCTTCAACGATTGACAAGTGGCGGCTTTTGGCTTCTGGGCTACCTGATATCGCAGGCTTTTTCGGTACTTGAATTGTGTTGTCCGAGAAATGTTGTCTCTGTCTTGCTTGTTGTAACTGTAGGTCTTCGAGCGATCGTGTATTCCTCAGTGGCTTATTCGTCCTAGAGACCCGCATCTGAACCATTCGTGCCTCACCATAGACGACGCCATCTGGAGTCGCCGGCGGCGATAAGATTGAATCCAGCGTAGGTGAAAGTAGCTGCATAGTAGATCGTTTCTCTGCAGTATGAGGTTGGTAAGACTCTCCCACGCAGTTTGATTGACGATCAGGTGCCATGTGTCCTCCGGAGTCGCCATGCTGGTGCCTTATACAATGCACTTCTGTAAAGTCCTCTTCCATTGCTGAGTTGGCTGGATCACCGCTACCAAGGCTTGACTCTAATTGGTCTTCCTCATTCGGCGGTGATCCGAAAACGAAGAAGGGAGAGGGCTCTCCCGTTCCGTCTGCGTGTCCATACATAGGCAAGCTCAAGCTCCGCGGTCGCGTTCTGGTAAAATAATCGATGGGTTGCAGAGACTCGGTTTCCTCGTACAAAGCATCAGCAGCCCTCATAGCCTTGGTGACCGGGTCCTCGATCTCGTCATTTCTCCAATATTGTTCTTCGGCATCATCCTCATCTCTGCTGAGCATTTGTAACGTTCTTGGATCGGAATATTTCTCCCCCCAGTCCAAGCTTTTGACTCCCCCTCGAACGATATCCCTGAATATTGACTCCGCTGCTTGCAAATCTCCTGGTGCCTGATGATCGCTAATGGTCGATATGCATTGCGACACGGCACTGGCGGTTCCACCACTCAAGAAAACGATCCTCCTGTTGTTGGCACTAGACTCTCGCAGGAATCTCAAAGCAGCATCGTGCCTTGCCTGAGCAGCCTTGTGGGCGTTTCTTATGAGAGCTCGTGCACTGAATCGGCCCTCGTCACCCCTTGTCATATAATTTTGTATACCTGGTAGTATCAAGACCTGAGGAGATGCTGGAAGAAGTCGCAGCTGTGATGATACAGCATCAGCAGGGCCCTCGAAAGCTACCAAGTTCCCGTGGTAGTAATCTCGTTTTTCCATCTTGACCTCCCCAGAAGACTAAGCTTGCCACTGGTGCTTCTCGAGTCGAGTGGGGCGATCCGTATCAAAGTAGTTATACCAGGAAACTGACGAATCACTACCAGACTTCATGCCTGTGAGATGGTGAACGGGTGAGTGGATTTTCAAGCCGTAGCCCAGTAGTGAAGCTTCTCCTCTTTCAACGTCTGACGACGACCGAAGTAGCTTATGTGCGGTGAAAAGTGTCGACACTTGGGACAGGAATAGTTCTCAGTCGTCTCCGTGACGGCGCCAATGTGCACCATGAGGTCCGGAAATTCTGAGATAGATACAAGGAAGGGAGGCAGAATCAAGCGGATTAGACCAGAGGCATCAAGGACGAGCCCCAAGCTCTTGAGGGTATAAAGACAGCCGACAGCAAGACGGAAACGATGTGTGGGGAGGGGGGGGTTAATCATCTGTACTACACTACGAATAAAGTTACCTTCTTTTTGCTTCTTTTCTTCTTTCCTCTTTTCCGGCCGACCATAACCTTACGGAATAGGTGTGGAGTAGGCGGCGGATAGCGACAGTAAGACGCAGAGGAAACAGCAATGGGCAGTGGCTGTACTCGTTCAACGTTACTGGAAAGACTTACCAACAAGGGCACCGATGATGTAGATGCACCCGCTGTCAGACGTGTTGGTCCAAGAAGGTTCAGGCTTTTGACAACAAACAGCCAAAAGCAGGCCAGCCCCGGCTCCATGAACAACACATAGGCGACGTCGTCCTCCCCGATAGCCAATGAGCAACTCGTATCTTATGTCCGAGCGTCCAGAACGAAGAGAATATCCTGTAACGTGGCTGACATGGACAGACGCAAGCGACTGCAGCTCATACCCAAGCGCAGGGTTTGCAGTGGTCGTCGAGATGTCGTCTAGATCGATCTACCGACGCAAGTTACCTTGAATCCCCCAGCTAGAGGGGTGGGGGTCAAGGGTACGACTTTTCCAGAAGACGCTTATCCCCAACGAACAGCTGCTGTGAATCGGTTGGCAACCTTGTGGGTGGTTGCACTCCATACCATGGTGCGAACTAAACTGTGAGGTTCCTGTGAGTTCTATGGTCCAGCAGCAGCAGAAAGATTCGGGAAACACCACATGAGTTTGCAAAGTTCCGCTGCAGTCTCTTCTGCCGGTGAACGCTAGCCCATCATATGCCACATGGGGGCTTCTTGTGCATCATTCTCGGTTTGTGGCTTGCCCCTGATGCAGCTCGAGTACACAGTCGTGCAAGATGGCCCCAAGGCCAAAAACTGAGACTCGAACCATGACGAGCTTATGTCGACTTCTAGGACCTCAAGCCGTGTCAAGACTCTTGAAGCCCGTTTGGTACATCCGTTTAAATGCGTTGAATGAGCAGACAGCTGGCGTAGCACGAACGTTGCCATTGATGCCTGAAATGTACCGAGCCGTAATTACGGGCGAACCAACGGCCAATGGCATTGTTTGCGGACCCGAAGGCTGAAGGAATGGCTCTCGTCATGGTTTTGTGAGATATTGCTTTTGCCGCGATCGGGGCCCTTGGCTCTTTGTTCCTTTTTCCTTTTCTTTTCCCTTTCCGTCCTGTCACTTTATGAGGGCTGCCAATGTTGCAATGCATGAAATGCAAGGCTCAAGCAGCATGCAACTGGCCTCTTGGCATAAGCTGAAACGAGTTGGGATGGCTTCGTGATCGGTAATGCAGATATACTTTAGAGATCCACGACGATCTGCACTGGGGTCCCCAAGATCCTGCCCCCAAAGCAACTTATTCTCAAATTGGATGTTACTCAATGACCCCCAGAGTTTTGTCCTGCATATAGACTACCATCCAAACAAGAATTGTGTTTTTCCCCCTCGCCTTGGGCTTCCAAATCCTACTTCGGAGCCCATGCCAGTGCTCGTCGTCGAGGATTTCTCGTGATCATGTGGCAAATCAAACGTGCTTTGCTGCGAGAAGCCGTACCCTTGCGTCTCCCTGCATGTGGCCTTGCAGCCCTCCGTTGATCGTATACTCTGTAGTCAGTTTCGAAACCTTACGTGTGTATCACACGAGCTGTTTCTATCAGAGAGGATCTGGGCCGGACGGCCCGTCACAGAGAGCACCACGCAGTCTCAAGGCCCTTGCCAGATGAACGGGGTGCCAGTTGAGCTCGCTTGATTGCCATTTTCCGACAAAGAATTCTCGGTTCTGTGTGAATCATGTCTCTCCTCTCGTAATATCATTTGGGTACGCCAGCTTGCTTCTTGCGGCAGATCTCGTTCCGTCCCTGTAGGCTGTACTGCGACGACCAACGGCCAACATTTGGGCCGGGTTTATCGAAAGTGCTGGACCATTGTTGGTTGTACCAAGGAAGTACAAATGGAAGATCTTCTATGCAGATTTCACTGTCGAAGCTGGTTGGCGATATCTCTTCAGAGTAAGGCATCACTTTACACCTCATAACCTTGTCTGGAGAGGAACGTGAGGTGAGTTGCAGTCAGCACAACATTGCCAACGTTGAGTCCTCGAAACAGGGGAGAGGCGCGATGTAGTTAGATGCGCTGGACAATCCGACGTTGGTAGTCAGGCGCTCTTCAAGGCGATGTCGACCCTTCTTCACTCTTCACATCTTGTCCTGGTGAAACATAGCGTTCTGCCCTATTTTGGAGTTGTATATTCTGCTCATGACGTATTAGTCGTCCATGAGCTCCGCAAGCTCCGCCTCCTCCTCCGCAGTAAGCAGGTTCTCCGTCTCTTCCTCCGCGTCGTCATCTCCAACTCCGTTGGAGGTAGCCTTGGTTTGCTCTTGCACGGCGGCGTCGAGTCCTGCCTTGTCGAGTGGCCAGGTGCGCACAGTCCCATCGATGCTGACACTCACAAGCCTCTGATCGTGCCCATGACCGCTCTTGAGAAGCAACAAGTCGGTGACCTCGTCGTAGTGACCCTCTAATGAACAATGAAGTTTACCAGACGTCCTGTCCCATACTTTGAGATCTTCGTCTCTTCCCGCGGTTATAACCCATTGGTCCGTCACCGCTACGGCGCGGACATGATCACCGTGCTCGAAGCTGTCTTCAATCGTGAAGTTCTTTCCCCGCGACAGGCACTTTGCTGATCCATCTCCACTGGCCGTCCACAGATCGACCTCGTCGCCCATTTCATCAAATAGCACCTTGTATACACCAGTCTCGTGTACGTTTATCGTCCTCCTTGCCACATTCGGCGTCCCAGGTTCCACGTCCGCGAGTTGCTCCCAACCGTCCAGCCGTATCTTCCACCTCCGGATTTGAGGGTCACTCCCTGCACTGACCACGACGACCTCTTCCCCAGAGCTCAACACGGGGTCAGCCGCAAGGGACTGCACGGCGAGCATTGTTGTCACCGGATCCTGTAGCACATGTAGGCGGGCTCCCGAGGCGATGTTCCACACCATGATCTTCTTATCTGCGCCGCCGCTAATAAGAACGTCTTTCCCTGCAATACGCGTGCACGCAACTGCCTTGACAAAGTCAGAATGTCCCTCAAATTTGCGACCAAGCTGACGGGTCTCGATGTCCCAGGACCAAATGTTCTTATCCCAAGAGCCGGCGAAGAGGAATCTGTTCCCCTGACCGCCTACTGCCACGCATGTGATAGGTGCTGTGGGCCCGCGGTAGACAGTCTTGGGATCTGCCTCGTCGACCTTGATCCTTCTCACCGACCCTGCGGTCTCAGCTACGAAGACGCTGTTCGAGGGAGAGTGTGGGTCCACACATGCTGCCGCAAGTTTAGACTTGAGGGCAATAGGGTTGCCGAACTTGTTGCTTGACTTGGCCTCCCGTCTCTCCCTCTTGCTTTGAGCCGCGCTATGCAAGTCATCAGCTCATATCTCGTGGCTATGTGGCGATCTGTTCGGTTCGACTTCACTCACTCTGACTCAAAGAAGTGCCTTGGGTCTGAAGAGTTCATCTTGGTTCTTTTGCCTGGCCTGATTCCTCTAAGTAATCGAGGACTTCTGTTCAAAGACAAGATATGAGACCAAGATCAAACCAGGCTCGAAAAGCTCCGACTGTCGACTAGAAATACTTGTTTATGTCGCCGCCGTAGTCTTGGGCTTGAATCTTGGACGTGCTTACATATATCAATCCGTGCACAGACCATATCCCTATCTTGAATATTTGAGGCAGGCGAGGGTCTTATCCCTGGAAAGCTTGGGGGGGGGGGGGGTGGCCTAGAAGTTACCCCTACCAGTACGAAGTAGTACATACTGTGGACATGGAACCCCCTGTTTTCAGCACGACACGACCTTAATTAGTTGGACTAACCCCACCACGCGTCTCGTCGCGTCTTCCCAACTCTGCTTTCTCGGTCGAATGCACACATATCAGTCCGCTCAGCCAGCTTTTGCAATTCCGCTTCTTATAAGCCCTTTCGTGGCCCAATACGTAATCATTTTGGCATAGGATTCCCATCTTCAATATGGCCTCGGCTGCCCAACGCGTTCGCCCTCGGCCGGCGCATACACAGGGCACAACTCGCTGTGCCTATACGCCAGATGGAACCAAACTGGTGACCGTGGGATCCAACAATACTATCCGCCTCTACAAGACTGGGTTCGACGGAGAGCCCATAAACATCGACGAGTGTCAGGAACAGAACGTCACCGTCGTCGCCAATAACGAATTCTTCATAGTCGGCTCTGAGGATGGCACCGTCAGCTTATACTCGCTCGAGACCAACACCTTTGAAAGGTTCCTCACGCGTTGCACTTTGCCCGTACGCGCCGTTGCACTATCTCCGGACGGCAAGCTGTGTGCAGTCGCTAGTGATGAGCTCACTGTCAAGGTTGTTGGCACCGACGACAACTCCAGGATATTCCACCTGAAGGAGCATGGGAAGCCGACTAAACACGTCGCCTTCGACCCTAAGGGCAGCCTGCTATCTCTGTCTTGCACCGATGGCGTCGTGTACGTCTATTCCATGACAGCGGAGGAGCCAGAGTTGATCAAGAAGGTCGATGGGGTGATCGGGGCTTTGGATATGCAGGACGAAGCTTCTTCCGCCGTGGCCTGGCATCCGGACGGGAGGGCATTTGCGGTTCCAACGCCGATCAGGGATATCTTGGTCGTCTCCAAGAACGACTGGGAGCACCAACGATCCTTCAGGAATGGCCACGAGGGCGACATTACTGCCATCGCCTGGTCTCCGAACGGAGCCATGCTTGCGACAGCCGCCAAGGACAAGAAAGTTCTTATATGGCAGACAAAAGACCAAAGTGTTATTGGTCGATATGAATATCCGAATGTCATGGACATCGCATGGCATCCAACAAACAACCTGTTGTCCCTGACCACAACTGACGGCGAGGTCTATATCTGCCCAGATTTCATCTCGAGCCAGTTTTCCCTGCTCCTCAAACTGCCGAGGCAACCAGCCCCTTTCATTCACGACCCCCTATCAGAAACGTCAGCAAATGCTCGGAGACCGCAGATCAATGGCCAGAAGCCACGTCCACCACCAGCCCGCACAGAGCTGACTGACGACCTGGATTCCCTGCTTGACGATGGGTTTGGAGATGACGATGATAACTTCGTTGTCGATGATGACGGTGCTGGGTATACCCTCGGCCAAAAGCGACCGGCGGACGACGATGGTATCTTTGGCGAACATCCGAGCAAGCGTACCAATCTCTTGCGACCGCAATATCATGAACCCTTCCAACCCGGGGCCACCCCTTGGCGAGGGAACCGGAAGTACCTTTGTCTCAACCTTATTGGGTTCGTTTGGACTGTTGACCAGGATACGCACAATACCGTTACGGTGGAGTTCTATGATCATGAGTTCCATCGGGACTTTCATTTCACAGATACATTTCTGTATGACAAGGCCTGCCTCAACGAGACAGGGGCGCTCTTCGCATGTCCTCCAACAGATGACACACCTGCATCAATATTCTACAGACCTCATGAGACCTGGACCCAGCGGAATGACTGGAGGACAGAGCTGCCCGAGGGAGAATCCGTCTTGGCCATGTCCCTGGGGGACTCATTCATCACTGTAACGACATCGGCAAACTACGTCCGTGTTTACACGCTTTTCGGCATCCCCTACCGTGTGTATCGCCCAAAGAGCACACCAATGGTCACATGTGCTAGCTGGCGGGATTACGTTTTGACTATGGGCAACGGGCCTTGTGGTGCAGATGGCAGGACAAGGCTGCTATACTCGATCGAGAATATCAAGCGTGATGAGATGTGCCAGAACGAGGATACGGTAGCATTACCAGAAGGCGTCACCGTCAAGAGCGTCTTCTTCTCTGACAATGGAGTATGTTCCTACCATACAAGCTGCGATATTCCATGAGGACTAACATGAGATAGGACCCATGCATTTATGACAGCGAGGGAGTGCTCCTAACTTTGTTGCACTGGCGGCATCCATCACAAGCATCGTGGGTTCCACTACTGGACACCAAGCTCCTGCCTCGCCTTGCTTCGGGGCGAAAACACGAGTCTTATTTCCCCATTGCCGTCGCAGACAACAGGTTCCACTGTATCATCCTCAAGGGCGGCGACCAATACCCGTACTTCCCACGACCCCTTCTCTCAGAATTCGACTTTTCCATCCCGCTCACCTCAGCACCACCCAAACCCAAGGTTGCCAGCAAGGTGACAGCCAACGGCGACGACGATGACGTCTTTTCCGAGAACGAGATGGACGTCTCAGAGGATGTCGAGGAGATCTCCGAGGCACGCAAGCTCGAGCAGCAATTTATGCTCCGCGGCGTCCAGGCCGCGCAGGTGCAGGACCTGGTCGAGTCGACCTCGGGATCCCACGCGCAGCGCGCGGTGCTGTCACGCCTCGAGCTCGAGATCGACAAGACGCTTCTGCAGTTGCTGGCGATCGAGTGCCGCGAGGGCGAGGAGCGCGGCATGCGTGCCCTGGAGATGGTGGAGCTCATGCGAGACCGCACGGGCAGGATGATCGAGGCGGCGGGTAAGGTGGCGGAGAGATATGGGAGGACGATCCTGGGGGAAAAGATCAGGGAGGTGGGTGAGAAAAGGGTAGGTGGTATGGACTTTGATGACTAGTCCAACCTCTCACCTCGTTCTGTTTGATCTTTTTACAACAGGTTGGTTGGATGAGAATGGGCGGAGTTGAACTGAGGGACATGTGTGGTCTGCACAAGTCTTCCGGGGTAACGCATTGGTTCACATTTCAAAATTCACATGGGAAGGATAGGGATCTGAAGAGGAAGGCATAGTCTATCTGTGTAATAAAGTCACATTAGGCGGTTTTCCCGCTGTGTCAGGAGCTTCACGGGGGTTCCTCCTATCGAATGCCCCGTCGTCATGAAATCTTGACAACCTCGCGAGACCAAGCCGCTCGCTTAGCACAATAAACCGCACTATGGACTCAGTTGCTGGTCGGTTAGTCTTCAGCGATCTAGTTTGAGCGCTCAGACTGCAGTCAACAGCAACGAGCTAGAGGGCCGGTGCCCATCAAGCAAGCGCCCTCCGAGACCAGCTCTAGCCCCTGAAGATCCGAAAGTCATCGAAGAGACGGGAAGAAGGGAGAGGGGCGTAGCGCAGCGAGGCTTTCCAGATCCGGGAGAAAAGGGGCTTGCTTTATCGGAGGCTGTCGCAACAGTCGATAGAACCATTCTGGATGATCCTTAGAAAGGGGGTCGGGTTTTCTAGAGGCGACAAAATCGACGGAAGAAGCCGAACGTACTGGTTGGTATAGCTACATATCAGGGATCTACTCAGGGATCTCCTCAGAGATCTACTTCAGGAGTAGCATGCCATACTATAAATGCCATTGTTGCAGTCTTTCAATCTATAATTATGTATATGGGCCTCAACGAAGCACGATGTGATACAGCATACGATCCGAAGGGAGAATCTTTGCTGGCCCAACTGCGATCAGTCTAAGTACATACCTGGAAGAAGAATTACTAGACACGCCGTAGGGAAGAAAGCCATCCCCAGGTCTTCCTATCCAACAAAAATGAATGAAGGGGGTGCGATACTCTTCGGCCCTTTCTGCTTCCCACTGACATCAAGGTGGGAAGATGCTTGTTGCCCTTATCAACACCGTCATGTTTCCGTCAAGAAGCTAACCTACACATGAAATTGGAGTTTCGGAAGCCCTTTGAGAAGGTCGACGAGCAACACGGTCGTGACATGTTGTACGACCCCAAGTGACACAAAAGTGAAGGGTCGCACAGGGTCACAGGCATGTTCCCTGACACTTGACAGACCTGAACTCGAACACGGCGAGGCGAGAGTGTGTGTCGGATAATGAGAAGCCGCACTCGTGTTTTTGTCGTTTGACACATGAAACTTTATTTTACGAACATGAGGATCACCAACCCCGTTTTCCCAACGGCGTGTTGTGCCAGGCGGATGACCATGCCCCGAGACCTCGGCGTCGTAGCACAATGCCAGCAGCGAGCAGTGCTTGGTGTGTTGAGTGAAATGAAAGAATGGGCCCTCAGCCACGGCGCCAATGTCGTCGAGAGGTTTTTTTTCTTTTTCTTTTCTTCTTTCTCTTTCTGTCCTTGTTTCTTCTGTCCTTGTTTCATATTACAGAAACAAATATGAGGAAAATCCAAACAAAACCAACAATAAGGTTCAAGCTTGAATCTCGCCCGGGCTGCGAGTTGTTTCTTCCGCTGCACGTCGAGGCTTGGATCAATCCATCATTGGCACCACCCACGGTCCGGGAACGACCAGGTGCCCAAACGGGATGAACCCACTGGAGGCAGAGAGGCCTGCTAGCTGCTGTCAACTTTTGTCATGGAAGTTTACACCCAGGTAGGTAGGTAGGAGATGCCGTCTCAGATGGGCAGTCAAAGCTGCACGACATCATCAACACCGTACGGGCATCAAAAAGGGTTTAGAGTTCGAGTTGATCTGCCTGACGTGCCCCTCTTCAATCTATCCTCGACCGGGAGAGGTCATATGTGGCTTGGGCCCCAAGGTTATATAAAGACAACACATATTGCCTTTGGGATGACGGCGGTGAGGAACCTGGGGAAGATCACCCGAATCGAGGCTGTCAGTTCTTATGATTCCCAGATCTTCCAGATTGGGAAGAACTGAAGGCTTGGGGGCTTGGGGGCTTAGGGCTTGGGCTTGGGCTTATGCCTGAGCTTGATCCGGGGTCAAAGATCGGATGTTGGCCGCGCTTTCGCATTGTTCGCGGCGGGCTAGTATCATTGTATCAAAGCAACTCCGCCGGGGAGGGTACAGCTTCACCAATTGGCAGCCTTGGAGCCACCGAACTCGATGTCGTCCCCGGCTCGATGCGCTGGCTGGGTCTTTCGTTCATCATGGTCGTCATGGTCGGTTGCCGGAGGCCTGTCCGAGCAGGCGACGCGGAGCTTCTAGGCCGTATGAACGCCCATCAAAAGTATCCATGTATCAAGGTATCAAGGTACCTCTTTCAGCTTACACAGCTGCACGGGTGGCCTAACAAGGCCGGTCTAACAGGGTCTCAAGAGGTTAGATGAGGCATCACAAGCCACGACAGTAGCGTCTGGGTCGCTTCGTGACACCTTTGGCCAGGTATAGTAAATACAGTGCGCTGCAGTGCAGTGCAGTGCAATACGGATCCGTACATTTCGCGTGGGTGCCCTTTCGTCTGTCTGTCTGTATGTATGCCTGTCTGCCTGTCTGCTTTTCTATATTTGCTCTGCAAGCCATTTGCACGGAAGAATCTGAGCACCGTCTGCTCGGTGGCAAATCATGTGTCGTCTGCCGTGCCCTGATGGTGATCGATGCGCCTGATACACGGCTGTTTTGCATGCTTTGCTTTCTCGGGTTACTCAGACATCTGTGAGGTGCTGACTGACTGGCTGACTGACTGGCTGACTGACTGACTGCGGTGGTAGTGGTGGTGATGGTGGTGGTAAGGTGGCAGATAACGGTGCAGTAGAGCGGAATTTGGCTGAACCGAACCAGGCCATCTGCAGGATGTGTCCTTCAGCAGGTAGCCGGGGCTTTGACACTGCTACGGTAGGATGCATCAAAGGTACCTATGCCTCGAAAAGCTTAAAAGAGCACATATAGCATAGGACCAGTTCGTCCGTGGGGGGAATGGGCAATAGGCAGTGTTACTGTTCTTGTTACTCGGGTCATGGGACGGTCCCAAGGTCATTGCGCGCGCAGTAGTGTACGTAGTGTACTATGGTGTATACGGACTGCACCCAGGTCGCACTTGGTGGTGAGACGTTCTGCTTTGCTTCTTTTTTACCCCTGCGCTGATATTAAGACTGGCAAGCCAACCGATTCGACAATCTTGACCCCTGTCATACATCGTGTAGAGGTAGACCGAGGGTATATCTTTTGCCGTACTTGACATGCGCAGTACGAAGTACACGACACAATGACAGTCGGTGATAGAAGTGGAAGTGTGTACACTAGGTGTGTATCTACCTAGGTACATATATGTGTTGTACGGTACTACGTACACAGTACACATGGGCAGCAGAGACTAGGAGGGTATGCATATACATTTCATTGTACCCAGGCGCTCAGTATGTACCTGGGTGGTTACAGAACTGGGGATGGAAGGAAAGAAGTGCATACGGGAAGAAGATGGGAGAGTCGGGGAGGTGGGAGAAGTGGGAGGACGCGCGAGTTAGAGTGGGAGTGGAAGTGGGATTGGGAGTGGGAGTCGATGTGGGAGTGGGAGTGGGAATGGAAATGGAAGTGGAAGGGAAGTGGAAGCAGAAGAGGAAGAACGGGAGAGGCATTATGCCAAAAGGGCGGCTATCGTTGACTACCTACTTAGTATGGGGGGAGGATGGATCCGTACCCAGAGTATTCCAGGGTCACATACCTGGTAATCCTCAGGTGCTACAGTGCCTACCTAGGTAAGCCTGTACGGTGGGAATACCTATTGTGCTATTGTACCTAGGTATGTACAGTAGGTAGGTAGGCAGGCAGGCAGGCAGGCACAGCAGGCAGGGTGATAATGGGATGACATGTAACATTCCCCCCTCTACAGATCCATACGTACCTAGGTACCGTGTACGCGGTTGTGGACTCGGTAACTGTGAACCTTGGAACATTGGAATCCCACAATCCATCCATCCATGAAGTACCGAGGTACAAGAGGTAGAGTAGGTAAGTAGAAAGGATTAGAAGAGTAGCCGCGACACTAAGTAACCCCTTCTATCTAGGTAGGTTCTAGCTCCCGCTCGGGGCATTCCATAGTCCAGATGGCCCCCCCAAGTGCCATACTCCACAGCCCACCGCCCGCCCACCGCCCCGTCCCAACTGAGCCTGAGCAGTACAGATTAGACGCTTTCCACCTTGTGGCCCTCCCCCCTAATAACGAGCGGGCCTGCTGTAAATTGCCCAGCTCCTTTTCGACGACCGACCGAACTCAAACCACCACGACAATAACGGCAGTACCCAAAGGGCCCCGTCCGGCCTGCGTCGACTCTGTGAAAACTCCCTCTCTCTCTTTTTGCTTCGCGACACCTGGCTTGAACGACTGATTAGACATACCTCCCCGCCGTAGCTATAGCTACCTACCCTACCCAGGTACCCTTCCGTCCCGCATTCCAATACCACAGCATACTTGTGAACGCCACACCGACCGACCGACCGACCGATCGCATTCGTCTTGCTTGCTCCACCATTTATCTATTGCTGTCACAGATCACGCTTGCTTATCCACGTCCACCCCCGGCCACGAACAGCAACAGACACATCTGTTGCGCCATTGACACTTGGGAAGCTCCCCCACGGCACACGCACAGCACTAACCGCCCTGGGAACACGGCCTGCGTTCGAACGGCTTCTGGGATCAAGCTCCGGGCTCTCGGCAAGCGGCAGGAGAACATCCTCCTGGCGGGACAAAGCAAGACCAGACCACCTCGACGGAGCTTGGTTTTGACCAACAGTCCAACCTCCCCAACAACATATCTGGAGCTATGCGGTTCGTCATGCCTTGGTCCTTCTAGAGTCCCTTCTCACCTCCTGCCTCTGGTCAACCAGGAGAAGCTTCCGCCCTGCCCCTCTGCTCCCCTCTCATGCTACCCCATCCCGTCGTCCTCCCGCCCCCGTCCGCTGCCTTCTGGGTCTGGACCAAATGCTTACTTCCTTGCCTTTCCATGCGCAGATGGCACAAGTGATGGATAGCCCACATAGGACGCCCCTGGGTGAGGGGCTCGCCAGGGACGACCCAATGGCTCCGCGAACCATCCCCATCCTCACGCCAACCATCCAGATGTCTGGCCCAAACGATACCGAACCCATGGACATAATCACGCCTACCAACTCGTCCGCTCCCGCTTCTGCTACCAAGAGTCCCGACCGGGAGAGGGAACTCAATGGCGTCTCGGAGCCCATGAGGATCAGCAGTCTTCGCCAGGAAGGCAACGCAATGTCAATGCCTGCGCCGACCGCGGCTGCTGCTGCGGTCCATGGGCCCAAGATTGTTCAGACGGCTTTCATACATAAGCTCTACAAGTGAGCCCTCTTTTCCAGCCATGCGCCTCTCGAGAGCACCACTTTGCTAACTTGTTCGTAGCATGCTTGAGGACACCAACATACAACATCTTATCCGATGGTCGACTTCTGAGGAGAGCTTCGTGATGTCGCCGTCCTCGGAATTCTCCAAAGTGCTTGCGTATGTGCATGAATAGCGAAACTTGCGGGCTGGGAGCATGCTAATGACCACGCTTATAGACAATATTTCAAGCATACTAATATCTCGTCCTTTGTCCGTCAGCTCAACATGTACGGCTTTCATAAAGGTCTGTATATCTGGACGTTCCGGCCGCCACAGCAGCTAATCGATATACAGTAAGCGACGTATTTCACAATGGCAGCCCTGACGCTCCGCTATGGGAATTTAAGCACGGTAACAACAACTTCAAGAGGGGTGACTTGGTTGGCCTCCGGGAGATCAAACGACGAGCCTCGCGCCACTCCCTCGTGACTCAGAAGCCACCACCATCGCAGCCAGGAACGCCCGCCGAGCCCATGCAGCCCATACAGGATGGAGGTGACCCAAGAGTCATCAATCTTGAGCGTAGCGTGCACGACCTCTATAGCAGGCTTGACCGTTCCGAGTCAAATGCGCATTATATGCAAGTCAAGCATCAGGCATTACTAGACTCGGTCAGCCGCCTCTTGATCTTCAACCAAGAAATGTCACGGATTCTCATACAAATGGTGTCTCCTGATAACCCGAGCCATAGAGATGGTAAGCTCCGCCCACTCACAACCTCGATATGCGCGATGTAACTAACCGAGCCAAAGTCTTGACGTTGCGCAGTGAGATACAACGTCAGGCCGAGATCATTCGTGGCCTAGAAGATCCTCACGAGCCGCCATACTCGGGCAGCCGTGCATATTTCAGTGGCGTTGAGAATGCTCCAGTCTCGCCCCGGCAGTTGCCTCAAGACGATACGCGAAGGTCGAGTCTCGCTGTGCCCGGTCAAACTCGTGCACCGTACGACTACAGACCACAGATCCCGTCTAACCTTTCCATATCCACACGCCGCCCATATGGGTCCATTGGCGGCAACACGGCGAACCAGGCGCCCACACCGACGACGCAGACATCGCCATCTAATCTGAGGCCACAAGCGCCCCCGCCACCCCCTCCAGCTCACCCGCTAGCCGCCGTCGAACCGTTTCCGGGCAGTCTTGCTCGACGACACACATCGGCAGATATTCGCGCTCACGGATGGCAAGCACAGCCGCCACCACCATTCTCCTCCGGTCCGCCCTCGAGTCACCTGCCATCCTCGCCTAGTCACCTCGGACCACCCGATGACCGCCGAGATTCGTATTCGCAATACCCTTTCCCACCATCTTACCAGGCTCACTCTCGGCCGCCTAGTCCTCCTCCCCCACAACCCAACTTCTCGAACGGGGAGAGCTTCGAGAAGCTCAGGAGCTGGGAATGGGGCTCAGCAACGCAGAACCGGAGGAGCATCTTTCACGATGGCTCGGCCCCTCCAACTCGGCGAGGCAGCATGGCACACATCCTAAATAATGACGACACAGACAACAGCGACCCTAGGGGGGACGAAGACCGCAAGCGGAAGCGCCTGGCATGATGGTCACGGGATATTCGCCCCGAGAGATAGCCTTCTGTCAGTGTGTGGCGGTCAACGTGTCATTGAGCAGCGTATCCTGGGCTGGGTTTTGAACTACGGATCAGTCGCTTCCGAATTGGACGACATGAGAAACAACACACCTGGATACAAGGGATGGTGCTCTGCTTTTGGCTTCAGCGATCATGTGATAATACTTCTTGGATATGAGCCTCGGTGCTGTTTACAAAAGGGCGAGGCAGTATCAGTTCCTAGAGATGTCGCTGCTTCGTGTTGCGACTGCAACATGGAAAAAGGCGTAGTTTACAGAGTAATTATATTGTGTGATAGTAGTAGTACTGAGAAATATTACTGGGTGGGCGGATGGATGTCAGGCTTCTTTTCGAGTGACGTGAACGGTGTAGTTGAGCAGCCCTCATAGTTGGCCGAGTGTTGTGGACTGCAAAAGATATGCATGTGCGGTTTGCCCATGTGTGGACCGTGATGAACACTGGTCGAGTATGTCCTCACCTCAGGTTGCTTCCATACCTTTTCATCTCGTCTAGCACCCTTGATATTGGCGCCTGGCAGGCCTTTCACCATCAAACAATTACTGTTAACGGTAGACGTATCCAGACAGGCATAAGGGGAAAAGAAGATGTCAAGGGCGGCTACTTGCCGATCTGACCATGGTGCGAGGTTCACATCGAGAACGTATTTCTACATGTTTGTTTGCGGGATAACACATGTAGCTAATCACGCTCTCTTCTCCGGTGATAACGTTTCCCCTGAGGTCATTCTCCCTCTTCTTGAACCCCGAAGTCACCCCTCAGGAACAGGAGGTGGACGAGCAGACTCTAGAAGGCTTATGAAGCTTCTAGTCTGGGAGTTGCTATGTCCTTCCATGGTCAACAGGTAGTTCCTAGGTGAGTAGTACCAGCCTGCGCCGTGTTGCCGTCGACTGAAGGCTTGATCCAGGTCCGGAGGTACAAGTTTCAGATCAAACCTACTTGATTCTAGAGAGAAGCTTGGCAAGGTCGTCATGGATGTTGAATCCAGTACTACATAAGGTATCAACCGGAAGCTCTCCGTACTTAGTAGCTATCCCTAGCCACTCCATCACACCGCCTTGACACTTGTCAGAGCAGCTGTATGTGGCGCAATATTAGTAGGGCCTTATGACAAGTTGTTATATAGGCTTTCGGAACGTCGAAAACTCGTTGTATAAGTCGCTTGTCGTCGTTATTAACGGACCACCCCCACCCCCACCCCGCCCTTCTTATGGGCATAGCCGTAGCAAATGTTTCCATCGGGCCTCTGGTGCTGAAGGTAACATACCGGCCTGCTTTAAATTGCCCCGTTATTGGAAGAAGAAGTGGAGTTCTAGGAGTGGTATGGCTACGCCCCTGGTCAATTTGTAGAGAAAGATTTTTCCCGAGAACAGCAGAAGGAGGAAGAATCTGGAGTGCTTCTGAGGGATCACGGTGCTTCAATGGTGTGGACATGTTGCTTAGGACTATAGAAGCATAGTATGGAAGGGCTGTTATTGGAGTATCAGAGAGACTTGGCGACCAATACATCGATTAGCAGTATAAGTAGCCAATCTGGGAGTTCTCCACGCGGTCCCTCTAGCCAGCCATACGATTCCATAACCTTGACCATTCGCCGCCCGTCCAGGCCTCAAAGTAGTCCGCTAGAGCTACTGAATCTAGCATATTCTCATTCGCCATCTGGCCAATGTCGCTGCTGGCAGAACACATCCCACAGAAGTACATGTCCAGCTCGTTAGATCACGGCCTGGCTTCCTGAACACCATACCATATCCAGAACCGAGGGGAAGGGGCTGACGCAATGTAGGCAGCCCTCGCTTCGAGGTCATGTATGAACACCAGCCACTGACCCCAGAAACAGGGTAGCGCGTTTGATTCCGATGAAGGAGCATTTCGAAGGCTAGGTGTTCAAGTTACCTGTCCCTCAGTCTTCCTTTTTTCGCTTCCTCGCCCCCATCCTTGTATTGCCCATCTGCTCTCCTGTTTGTTTGGTTTTTACTTCCTCCCTCCTCGAGAGCAACTCGCTCTCGTCCAACCACAACCGCAGGGCTTGCAATGCTCAGGCAGGCCAGCACCATTTTGCTTGCTGCAGGCCGCATGTGTGTGTGGTAGTCTCAAGTGGGTTGGGTTCCATCCAGTCTTGCAGTGTTGGGAGGTTGATTTGGTCAACCTCTACCAGTAGCTGGCCCCCGGACAACTCTCACGCGGCCATCCATAGGCAGTGATAAAATGACCGACACGAGGGAGCCACCCCCGGGGGAAGAGTCTCACCGTGTCGCATCAAGCCGTACCCTGCACACCAGCCTCTCCCCGCGTGTGTGTCCGTGTCCGCAACACGCCCCGGGAGAAGGTTGGGGGGGGGGGGCGCTCAAGCCCCCTTCCCCCTCCTCTTCTTCCCCTTCCCCACCGCCGCGCTCCTCCCCTCCTCCTCGTCGCTGCTCTCACCCATGGCCGCCCGGGTCCTCTTCTTCTTGGCCTCCTCCTTCTGCTCCATCGCCCTCTTGCCCAGCAGCCTCCCCCTCAGGTCCCTGGTCCCGGCCGACTCCGCCGCCTCCCTGGCCGCCGGCACGTAGCCCACGCCCACGTTCTCCGGCAGCTTGAAGTCGTCGTCCTCGTCGTCGCCGCCGCCCCTGGGGTTCTGATTCCGGCTGTGCTGCTGGCCCCGGGGCTTCTGGCCGGCGGCGGCGGCGGCGGCGGCGGACGGGACCTTGTTGGCCAGCGAGGAGAAGGAGGATTTGGGCTTGGTGGTGGCGGCGGTGGTGTTGTTGGTGGCACTGCCCCCCTTGGAGGACGTGGCGGGCCGCGAGGTGCGCCTGAGGGAGTTCAGAACGGAGGAGTGCTTGGCCATGGTGAGGTTGAGCTTGTTCATGACCTGGTCGAAGTCCGCGGACTTGGGGACGTTGGTGGCCTTATTTGACACCATCTTTGTGTGTATTGGGATTGAGCTGATCATTCGGTCCTACGTGGAATCTGCAACCTCGACACTAATTTTGGTGAGCACACTGTTGATCTGCTGGTGGTTTGTCGTGGGAGGATTTTCGACGTTGAAGTGAAGTCGAAAAAGGGTTCCGATAAGAGCTCCTTATCGGCCGGCTGCGCCATGCAGTAGACGTTGGAAACGTCGAAAGCGACTGGGACCCACAATGTCGACTAGAACGTTGAAGGCTTCTAGAACTGCCTAGGCACATGGTATGACACCTGTGTGAGGCTCTGGGATTTAAATGGTGATGACTGCAGGATTCTCTTATCTTCTTACTATGAAAGAAAGGGAAATAGAAAAAGCATTTTACCAAGATGCTTCCAGGTCTCTTTGAGTTTCCAGGGGTAGACACCCCCCCCCCCAACCAACCCTGGAAGACAGTATAATAGCTTCTACAACCAGTTTCCATAATGCTTCTCTTCATATCGGCTTGCCTGAAGGATCACACAGGGTGAAGAGAGCCTGCAGACGCGTAATGCAAAAGTACCATCGATTCGCCCGTTCATACATGTAGTGTGACAGGTCAGGAGTCATCACCGCCATGGGCTTGCTTGCTTATCTGAACCCAAAATACACCATCAACTATCCCCATCAAGCTGCGGCCCAAGGGCGATAGCTGTCAGGCATCGTGAAATGAAAGAAGAGACTCAAGCCATATCCCCCTTCTGCGCCTCATGGAATGCAACAGGGACACCGTGTCCCGGGCAGCCCACGATTTCCGCTTTGTGATACTGAGAGTACCAATCCCCACGATACTCGACACGGTCGTACCTCTGAAGTAGTCGAACCACTATGTAGATGGAGGTCATGTTAGCCTACGTGCCGGTCGCGATCAAGAAGGCCATTCACGAGCCCTCGTCTGGAATTTCGACTCACAGCAGAATGCAATCTCCGTCATGGCGAAGTTCTGCCCAACGCAGATCCTGGGGCCGCCATTGAATGGCACATAATTCCATGCCTTGGGCGTCCAATGATCCCACCTATCGGGGCTGAACACTGCCGGATCCGCAAATTTCTCACTTACCGGCGGATACAGATCCGCACGACGCTGCATTGACAGTGTGCTGTAGACTACTACGTCGTCCTTGAGCACTGCAATGTCAGGCTGGCCGGGCTGGCCCGGGAGTGTGGTGTCCTCAAGCGCCGCGCGCAGGTTATACGGTACCGCTGGATACAACCTAAGCGTCTCGTTGATCGTGTGGGTGAGGTATGTCATATCCTTCAGATCCTCGTCTATTTGCATTTCAAAGGTCAATAGCTGTCTCCGAGAAACGCCCAAACAGGACCATCATAGAGTATGACCCCCGTTTCTTTGAATAGAGAAATGTCTTGAGACTCAAGGCACTGGAAGGAATGACGAAAGTAGACTGAAACTGCTTCTAGAATCGCTTACAGGTAGGTGCCCGTGAGTCCCCAACCCTAGAGAGAACCTCGTTGCGCAGCTTAGTGTATATGCCTGGGTAGTGAGCCAGTTCGTAGATGGTCCACGACAGCGTTGCGGCCGTGGTATCACGGCCGGCCAGGAGGATGGCCATAATCTGATCACGGATCACCTTGGGGTCCCGGGAGTAGCGGGCAATGCTGTGAAGAAATGTAGCATGTTTGTCTGACTTGGACAGCTTGTCGAGCTCCGCGGACGGAAGCGCGAGGGCCTGCTCGATATAGGGTCGCATGAATCTCTCGATCACTCGGATGCCGCGCTTGTATCGTCGCTTAGGAATGAACGACTGGAATGGCCTGGGACCAGTGAGACTGTCAAACATCGCTCTCTCTCTTGCTCTCTATCACTCGGGGATGATACAGCTTACGCAAGAATTGTGAGCATCATTTGCACCCGCTGAACCTCTGTGAAAGCATCGACGAACTCGTGTTTCGGGCTGGGCCCATCAGTTTCATTTCTGCGCCGGGGCACCGCCTGGACTTACTTGTTCAGACTGTCCACGCTGGTGCCGAGCAAGAAGTCGGTAGTGACATCGAGAGTCATGCGATAGAACAAGTCCATCACGTTGACTGTTTCCCCAGAGGTCGGGATTTTTGACATCAAGGTCTGGGCCCATCGCTCGAAGATCTCGATATCTCGTACCTTTTCCTTGACGAACATGGGCCGGATGAGGCCACGGCTGTCTGACCACAACTGGCCGTCGGTAGTAAAGATGCTGTCACCGAGGAAAGGACTCCAAGTCTCGTGAAACCGTCTGCCCTTGCCAAAGGCCGCAAACTGTGCTGCCAGAACGGCCTTGACATGCTCGGGCTCCCTCGTCAGGATGTACCTCACTTGGCCGGTCACAGAGAACTCGACGCAATTGGGGCAGGCGGGAGTAGCAGATCTGTATAGATTCTCATAAAAGACCAGCAACCTGTTCTGGCCCTGCTTGACCGCAGCATCGACGAGCAATGGGAGGGCCGTCAGGGGGTTCAGCGCCAGAACAGTAGATCTAACACCCCCGATATTACGGATGCGGTAGTCGACGTAGGCTGTCCTCACGATATAGTAGACAACGACAAGAGAGAGAAGAATAAGGCTCAGACATAACGGCCCAAGGGCAAGAAACTCGCGGAACATGATTCGGGGTTCTGAGTGTCTGGAACACTGCTACTTGGCGACTTCACGATGACGAGCTGGATGGTAGGTTCCCAAAGATGAGAGACTTGAGTAAACAGCCATCCTACACTTGAGACAGGGCAAGGTCGCATCTATACATGTAAGAGCGCAGCCATAACTGCCGTTAGGTCCATCCCCGCCATCATAGCCGCAAACTGATGGCATGGGGACATTTGGATGATTGCAGAGACAAGGGGGGGCAAGCCAGAGGAGATGGCACATGCCAACGACTCGGCCAATGACAGGTACTCGAAGAAGATAAATGGGCATATAACACCAGGTAGGACGACAACATCACCTCCCGGTTGGCTACAGCATCGAAGTTTGTTCTCCCTGGCGTAGGAATGTAACGCTGCAAGCCCAATCGATGACAGTACGAGCTTGAAGGTCTATAGGTAATGATGTGCACACTCCTCAGCTGGCAAGGCCTGCCAGCAGCTCTGAAGCGCATTAGTGTCAGCTTGAGGGCATCGATTGATCTTAGTCTGGGAGGGGGCGGAGCCGAGCCTCGGGGACATGTGCTAATGTTTGACCTTGGAGGGCGGCATTTGAAGACCAGCGTACATGCTGGTGCCTCTCACAGCTCAGGTGTTGTATGGGTGGCTGAGTGAAGAGGTGTCGATCAACGCTTCTCCAACAAACACAATACATATAGAGAGGGCGGAGAGAATAGGAGAGAAGTGCAGACGTCAGGAGACTCGCTCCCAATGTTTAGTGATATGTTTGATGTCAACTGGTGTCGCTGACGAAAGATGCTTCGACGTATGGTGGACGAGCACCACATCCAGGTGCCAAAGTACTAAGTACTTAGGTACATGCTTGGTGAGTACGGAATACATAACCCCACTATGTACCTACCTATGTAGACAGTGCAATTGGCCCGGAAATTCCCGATAAAAACGGCCTGACAGCTTAGCTCGGTCGGTTGAATGAATCCTGAATCGTCACTCCTTGCAGGTGCGGGAAGAGCTAACACCTTCACTCGACGAACCTCACTTGGCTAATTATCGCGATTTTTTGAAGTCCAAGTCTTGACACCCTCCTCTTCACATCCCCCCCTCTCCGTGACCTCTTCCCCCCCTCCCCCCTTTTAGATACCCAATACACGGACTCCTTCAAAATGTTCAGGATCGCACGCAGCAGAGCTGCCGCCTCGGCCTTTGCCGCCCCCAAGGTGAGTTTGCGCGCTGTCTCCTCGGCTATTCTACCGCAAAGACACCCACCAACCTCTTGAAACCCTCACGGCATGTAGTGGACACACGAACTGACTTTTGACTATTTACCACCTCTAGGCGATTCCTTCCGTCAGATTTCCCGGTTTCGCCCAACAAAAACGAAACCTCTCCATCCACGAGTACCTGTCTGCCGACCTTCTGCGCCAAGTATGCTGCTTCTTGTCCCTGGAACATCCGTCCCCCTTCCCCCGCCGCAACTCAAGCTAATTATATCTCTCTACTCTAATCAGTATGGTATTGGAGCCCCCAAGGGCGCCAACGCCAAGACTGCCGCTGAGGCGGAGGCTATTGCGAAGCAGATCGGGGGCGAGGATATGGTTATCAAGGCCCAGGTTCTAGCCGGTGGCCGAGGAAAGGGAACGTTCGATAACGGCCTGAAGGGTGGTGTTCGTGTCATCTACTCGCCCACCGAGGCCAAGATGTTCGCCGAGCAGATGATCGGCCACAAGCTCATCACCAAGCAGACTGGCGCTGACGGACGGCTGTGCAGCTCCGTCTACATCTGCGAGCGCAAGTTCGCCCGCCGCGAGTTTTACCTCGCCGTCCTGATGGACCGTGCCACCCAGGGCCCTGTCATCGTCTCGTCGTCCCAGGGAGGTATGGACATCGAGGGAGTCGCCAAGGAGAACCCCGATGCTATCAACACCAACTACATCGACATCAACGTCGGTGTCACTGACGAGGTCGCCCGCGAGATTGCCACCAAGCTTGGGTTCAGCGAGCAGTGCATCGAGGAGGCCAAGGACACCATCCAGAAGCTGTACCAGATCTTCCTCGAGAAGGACGCCACACAGATCGAGATCAACCCTCTGTCAGAGACCTCTGACCACCAGGTCCTGTGCATGGACGCCAAGTTCGGTTTCGACGACAACGCTGACTACAGGCAAAAGGACATCTTCGCCATGCGCGACACCACCCAGGAGGACGCCGATGAGGTCCGTGCCGCCAAGTCCGGCCTGAACTTCATCAAGCTGGACGGTGACATCGGATGCCTGGTCAACGGTGCTGGTCTCGCCATGGCCACCATGGACATCATCAAGCTGAACGACGGCCAGCCCGCCAACTTCCTTGACGTCGGTGGTGGTGCTACCCCCGCCGCCATCAAGGAGGCTTTCGAGCTGATCACCAGCGACCCCAAGGTCTCTGCCGTCTTTGTCAACATCTTCGGAGGTATCGTGCGATGCGACGCCATTGCCCACGGTCTCATCAACACCGTCAAGGCTCTGGACCTGAAGATTCCCATCATTGCTCGTCTGCAGGGCACCAATGTTGAGCAGGCCCACGCCCTGATCAACGACTCCGGCATGAAGATCTTCTCTATTGACGACCTCCAGAGCGCTGCCGAGAAGGCTGTGCAGCTGTCCAAGGTTGTCAAGATGGGTGAGTACACTTCCTGTGATATCTACGGTAACCTCGCTAACGACTATAAGCTCGTGACATTGATGTTGGCGTTGAGTTCACTCTGGGAATTTAAGCATGGGGCTTGGGGTTGGCTTTTTTCTCTGTACTATCACACATCACGCGCCGTCCTCTTCCCTCGCGGGACGGACAGAGCTGCCGACATTAGATCAGTGTTATTGCATGTTTTCAGACCGTTGGTCAACTATTTCTTCCCAACCATTATGATATCCCATGTGCGCCTGCGCACTTTCCGCTGCTGTTCTACCAAGGAGCATCTCCTCTATCAGCAGGTTCTATGAAGTTATTCCAAAGCATTGCCGTCACTGTCGTGATGGACACGTTCCAGACGAAGCTGATATTCCACATCTCTAACAGGTCGGGGCCATCCGCGGGGCATTGTTCGGTGAACACCGTCGTCTCCCTCGAAATTCCAGTCCCATACGGCAACACGTTTGTCGATAGGTCCGTCAGCAACGAGACACCATCCCCAGGCACCGCCGCCACCACCCGACCCGCAGCTCCCAGCCCGCCGAGGGGCGCGACCGACCGGCTCGTAAAGTCGGGCCGCAAGCCGTAGGACCGGGCCGGCGTCTTCCACCCGAGGAGCAGCCTGGCAGACGCCCTGAGCAGCCGGGCCGAGGCGCGGAGGGAGACGGTGCCGAGCCACCACGCCGCGAACCCGAACACAGCCCACCCCGCCACCGCCCACAACAGGCGCGCCCCCGCGGGGAGCGCCACCGCCCACAGGAAGACCAGCGAGCCGTAGGCCGCGGCCAGGGCGCGGACCGCCAGCGCGGCGCAGAACGCGAGCGCGGCGTCCACGGCATCCCTGGCGAGGGCGGCCAGTACGGCCAGCGGCGGGACGACGGGCTCCGGCGCCGTGCCGGCCGCGCCGTTCTGTCCCAGCTGCGGGGCCGCGGCGGGCGCGCGGAAGGCGCGCTGCTGGAAGGCGAAGTACGGCTCGTCCTCGCGGTAGCGGGGCTGCCGCCGCGGCTGGAAGACCGGGTTGTTGTTGCTGCTGTTGTTGTTGTTGTTGTTGTTGTCGTTGGCGGTGGTGGCTGGGTTGAAGGGGTTGGGCCCGAAGGCTTGGCGCCAGGCGTTGGCGTTCCGGGGCGGCCTGGTTGGTGGTGGTGGTGGTGGGGCCGGCCTTGTTGTCACGAAGGGGTTGACGATGCCGCCGAACGGCCTGCCGCTGCGGGGTGTCTGAAATATCGGGGCTGCCATTTCTTTGTTTGGATTTCGGTTCGACTGAGAAATTGGGAGGAGGGTCGGGTTGGTCTTCTTTGGATCCTGTGAAGTCGCTCCCGGCAGTTGCACGACGATGGTGCTAAGAGGATAACCCCGAAGGGCAGAAGGGAGCATTATATCTCTCCATCGTGAAGAGCTGGAGGGACGTCTCAAAGACGGTGTTGTACTGTCAGGGTTCAGTCAAGCGCTGATGGGGAAGGAACGGGGGAGACACTGGTGAGTACAATGAGGAGGGCTTTGTGGATAGAACTATGGAACGGCTTGTCGTTCACAAGGCAAAGGGGGTGGTCTTTTGTGAGTGTGCTCCATTGTCTTTTCTGATGGGCTTCCTCGAGATACTACCAGATCTTCTTCTTTTTTCCTCATCAAGGCTCTCCACGGACAATGGCCTTGTCTCACTCGGATTGTCTACGATGCCTTTCGTCTTTCCGGGGGGGGGGGGTGGGGAGTGGGATGGGTTTCCTAGTGGTATGTCCTTCACGCGACAGATGTGAGCCGTATGAAGGTCTGTTCTTTCAACTCACACTACAGAGAGAAACTTGTCAGGCTTCTTCTGTCTGAGACCAGCTAGGCGAACAGAACCCCATGGAAGGTGGCTCGTTCTCCATTCGTGACTGTGACCATGCTCGTCACCGTTGGCCAGTATGAGGACGTGTTCAGGTATATCAGGTTGTTGCTGCAGCAAAGGTGAAAGATCGGTTGAAGATCGAAGTATGTGGTGTTCGTTACTATCTATGCGGAGTGGATCCTGTGTATGTTGTTTGTTTGTTCGACTGGTCTACCACAAGCACAAAGAAATGGCAGTTGGCTAGTCAGTTGTGGTGTAGCTTTCGAGGCCCAAGGGCGGAATGTACTGTATCGAATCCTCTCATCATGCCTGCTGTACAGGTACGCCGTGGCTTCTGACCTTGAAGGCATATTCATATGTCTTAGACCGCTCAAGCACGCCAGATGTCTCAACAGAAAGTTGATCAGATGGTACTATACTGTATACATACTATCACGCGTGTGGATACCCGTGGCTTCTCCTGGCCTCGAGGTCGAGACCAAGGTCGTGTTGGACCGGGTGGACCACCTGCAGCCTTGGCGCATAGTGATATTGACAGACCTGTTGCAACGTCACAATCTGTACCTCCAGCCCAGGCACATGTATGTATGTATGTATGACATATATCTTCTTAGAATCATCTCAGGTTTGTCGAGGTTGGCTGACTGGATGGGGATGGAACGGGTGCTAACATCATCGGGCCCCTACCTCTGTGCGATACGTCTAGAATGGAGGATAGATTGGAAGGAGGACAATCTGGCAGGTTGGGCGAGCAACTCGAGGGGAAATATGGGCCTGTACAACAAAGTCGCGAGAATTGGTGCTCGCGTCGCGACTTCGCGGGCAGGAGTCGGCCTTCTGTCGGCGTGGCGAAGATCAATAACTCAAAAGGATTCGCATGCATATAGATATATATATATAGAGAGATATATATATAGCAGCCAGGGCCCCCAGGATGAGACATTTTCAATGTTCCCAATATGCTATATAAGACTCACTCACTCATCCGCTCTTGACCAGGCTGGAGAACGTGGAAAATCTGGAAGATAAAGAGCTGCATGTTACGAATCGGGAATCGCCTCAACCCTCGAGGGATCTCTTTCTCACCCTTGGCGCTTATACCTACTGAGTGTGAGTGCACTGCGGCTCAACACCGACATCGACCCGACTTGCTCCGAGCACCACCCGAGCACGCTTCTCCAGCTACAGAGTCTCCAACTGCTGAGTACTTACTTATTTACTCAAGCACATACACGGCGGCAAAAGACCCTTGTCAGCCACAATGGTCTTCGGCATCCGCGTGTCGTACCACGACGCGCAGATGGCGGGCTCCAAGAACTTTCGCCAGCGGCCGCCCATCTGCACCTGCACGGCCTGTTTCGACAAGGAGGAGCACGAGGAGGTTCGGGCGGCATGCCAGTCCCCCGCGAAGGAGCTGAGGATAACACCCCACGGTGACTACCACGTCCCGAATCCATTCTCGCGGCTGAGGGGCCACACCGGCGCTGCCAGGCACGGGCACAACACGCTTGGTGTCTCGTTGCTGGGGAGAAGACTGAGCGGGCAGTCGGTGGCAACGGCGGCGTCGGCGCAACCCCTGCGGACGGCAGCGCAGGACGTGCCGCGGGCCAGCGGCGATGTCGAGGGTGTGGTGGACGAAGTGCTGCAGGCGACTGAGGGAGGGAAGCATGCCTCTGCCTAGCCGGCTAAGGTACAGATACTCTTCTTTCGAAAGTATGTGGCTTGAAAAGGAGAGCACAGCTGTGTCTGTTTTCGATCGCAGGCTGGGCCTGTGTGACCCATTCTCACCCTAAGCCTTATTGTCAGGCAGAGATGGTAGTTGTTGTGTCTCCCATTGAAGAAATCTTGCCTATCTAGTAGGCATTTCCTCATTGGGCAGCACCGAGACCAGGAGTTGGAGCAGTTTGATTCACCCATGAATGGGTGCTAATGTATATCAACGAGGTTATGACATCCAAAGAGCATCTGATAGATTTTGATAGTTTTAGCCTACGAAACATACGAAGTCACGATCACTTCAAATAATTACCTACATATGTGCTGTATCAACTGCTATTTGTACCTACCAAACATGTAAATCGTACAGATTTATCAATATCAGGTGACGTCACACTCAGGTGGTTCACACTTATACAGACACACAGCAGTTACCAGTACTCCAGTATATATGCCCCAATGGAGTTCTGATCAAACCGAACATCTTCAGTTTTGAGTCAGAACGAACGACCTCACGTATCTCACGGGACATATCACTGTATATGCTGTCGTTGCCCAGGTTCACGCCAATAGCTCGAGTGTTTCACCAACTTCACAGCAAGCGGTCCCTATCTATTTCCATGGCTCCGACCGTCGACTCCGCCATCCTCGAGGCCCTCGGGCTCGATGCCCAGGACACCAAGCAGGCATCCATGGGGTCCGGCTTCTCCTCCACGTTCAAAGTCTCAGGCGTCAAGGATGGCAAGGACGTGAACTACTTCGTAAAGACGGGGACGGGCAAGGAAGCAGAGGTTATGTTCGCGGGAGAGCACGAGTCCCTCAACGCCATCCACAACGCCGTGCCCAACTTCTGCCCCAGGTCCCACGGCCACGGGCCACTGCAGGACTCGCCGGGCAAGTTCTTCCTGGCCACCGACTTCCTCGACCTGGCGGCGTCCTCGGGCCGCCCCGCCGGCTCGGGCCTGTCGCTGGCGCAGAAGCTGGCGAGGCTGCACACCACGCCGGCGCCCACGCCCGAGGGCCACGACAGGCCCATGTTCGGCTTCCCCGTGCCGACGTGCTGCGGGCCCACGAGGCAGGACAACTCGTGGCGGGACACCTGGGCGGGCTTCTACGCCGACAACCGAATACGCGCCATCGGGAGGGAGTGTGTGAGGTCCAACGGGCACGACGGCGAGTTCGAGGGGGCCGTCGAGGCGGTGGCGGGCAGGGTGGTGCCGCGGCTGGTCGGGGACGGCACGGTCGAGGGGATCACGCCCGTCGTGGTCCACGGAGACCTCTGGAGCGGGAACCACGGGGTGGGCGTCATCGCCGGACAGGGTGGTACGGAGGAGGTGGTGTTTGACTCTTCGGCCGTCTATGGCCACTCTGAGTATGAGCTTGGTGTCATGAGGATGTTCGGCGGATTTGGGAGCAGCTTCTGGAGGGAGTATGAGAAGTTGGTGCCCAGGGCTGAACCAAAAGACGAGTGGGAGGACCGGGTAGCGCTCTATGAGTTGTGAGTATCTGTCCCTCCCAACCTACCTAACTGTGACCATCATCTTGCCGGGCGGAGAGCTGATCGATATGGGTTTACATAGGTATCACCACCTCAACCACTTTGCTATCTTTGGCGGAGGATATCGTGGTGGGGCCATGTCCATTATGAAGAAGCTCATTTCCAAATATGGATAGGCGATAGTATACTGGGGCCAATACCGCTCTATACAGCATGGGACCAAGGTCACCTCCGGCAATTCTCTCTCATTTTCGCTTGACACGAAGGCTTTGCGACACAACGGACCCTCTAACCATACCGTTCACGCCGATTCCCGGTGAGGATATGTCAAGGGAATAGATAGCCGGCAGAACTTCGTGCCCTCACTCCCTAGAGACACCACTGCCCCTGGGAGACCAGTCTAGCACAGTACCTTGACATATCAACTAAACACAAGCAAAGCTGTACTTGGTGAGGAACAGGATGATGCTACCCTTGAGGGTCAGGGTCTAGGCCAAGGGTTTGTCTGCACTCCCATAATTGTTCTGGTAGACTACCGTATACCTTTAGTAATGAGAGGGTGCTACCAAGAACTAACCCACCTGCGCTGGGTCGATTCAGGCTGAAATCTGATGCAAAATATGGTGACTATGGTGGAGACGGGTGGTGATAGTCCAGGGGGTCGACTGGTCTGAGCATTGCATTGTTGCGGGGGAGAGGTACATACATGCTGCTTGAATACATATTTAGTGTATGACGGATGAGGGGTAATGAAAATCCAGGAAGATGCGAAAGAGAAGAATAAGGAGATGCTGTGATATCCTACTGGCACATACAACGTACTTTACCTGTATATTCGTTGGCCCGGTGAGTTGTACTCTGTAGATGCAAACAGGTGGGCTTTATGAAACAAACTACCACGTAGGAGGCAGGTTTTTAGCCTTGATACTAGCTACCCAGGTATGCACTTGACTGCTGACTGTGTGTGTACCTACTACACGTATGGTGGTGGTGAAAGGTTGCCCCCCTTCTGAAGTTCTGACAGACTGACTGACAGACTGACTGACAGGTGGCAACCGAGGAGAGTCATGTCACAAGGCGCGCCGAACCGGGATGCAGGCGCCATGATGCCATTTGATAGGGGGGCGGGCGCCCCTGTCGATTAGTTGGCCCCGACCTCCGGCCAAGGACAAGTCGACATCTGGATGCAAGCATGGCCACACGCGAAGCTCAACCGTAATTTCCAACTACCGCTCTAAGTCTGCTCTGCTCTGCTCTGCTCTGAGCTGTCTTCATCCACTTCCATATATCGCTGCGGCAACAAGTATGGCCATATCCCGCCCCTAAGTTCAACATCGCTTTTAAACTTGTGCTTCCCTACAGCTCCTACAGCAGCAGCTCCTAACAGCTACTACGACCACCATCATGAACGGTCACTTCGCTGCGGTCGGCGATGCGCCGACGGCCCAACAATACGAGCATGGCATCCAAGTCGTTGACGAGGATAAGCAGTACAAGTCAGTAAAATCCCTGTCGTGCACTCCAAGCATCCCGTAGCCAATCCAATGCAGCTCTTACTGATCGTCGGACAGCACCCAACTCAATGAATACCTCGCCGAAACCCATGTGTCCAATGCTGGCTTCAACTACCACCTCATCTCCGTCTTTGGCTCCCAGTCCACGGGCAAATCCACCCTGCTGAACAACCTCTTCGGCACGCAGTTCAGTGTCATGTCCGAGACGGAACGCCGACAGACCACTAAGGGAATATGGATGTCCAAGAACAAGAAAGACTCGACAGCCGATAGCGTCAAGCTGGCCGAGAATATCCTGGTTATGGACGTCGAGGGTACGGACGGCCGCGAGAGAGGTGAGGACCAGGACTTTGAGAGGAAGAGTGCCCTGTTCGCCCTGGCAACGAGTGAGGTCCTGATTGTCAATATCTGGGAACACCAGGTTGGTCTGTATCAGGGCGCAAACATGGGTCTGCTCAAGACGGTCTTCGAGGTCAACCTGCAGCTCTTCCTGAAGGACAAGCAGTCTACGCCCAGGTCCCTGCTCTTCTTCGTCATCCGCGACCACATCGGAACCACTCCCCTTGCCAACCTCCGCAACACGCTGGTTCAGGATCTCACCAAGATCTGGTCATCCATCTCCAAGCCACAAGGGCTCGAGAATTCCAAGATCGAAGACTACTTCGACTTCGCCTTCGCCGCTCTGCCGCACAAGATCCTCCAACCCGACAAGTTCGTGACCGAGGTAGACAACTTGGCCAAGCGATTCACCGCAGGCCATGTTTCGACCAAGGATCAAGAATTCGACGGTGGCGTTTTCTTGTCCGAATACCACCGCAGAATCCCGGCCGACGGCTTCTCCATCTACGCCGAGGGTATCTGGGACCAGATTGTGAACAACAAGGATCTGGATCTGCCGACACAGCAAGAGCTGCTTGCGCAGTTCCGTTGTGACGAGATTGCCCGGGAGGTCCTGAACTCATTTGACGCCGCAATCACTCCCCTCGAAGAGAAACAGGTGGATGCGGTCCGCGCAGGCAAGCCCACTGTGCTCCCAGACCTTGGCTCGACGGGAAGTGCTTCTCGCGTGAAGACTTGTAAGGCATTTGAGGTCCAAGCGAGCCGATACCATAAGGGGGTCTACAAGAGGAAGCACGTCGAACTGGAAGAGAAGATTGATGCGCGTCTCAAGACGCTGTATCAGGGCCAGCTTACTGCAGCTCACAAGACCGGTGTGGTGGCCTTCACGGACGCCGTGACGAATGCTGTCAAATCGGGGCAAAAGGCTGGTGGCCAGTACGAATTCGCCGAGATTGTCGAAAAACAAAAGAGGAAGACTCTGGAGTTCTTCAAAAAAGAGGCGCAGAGCCTTGCCATCGAGGGCGTTCCATGGACCAACTTTGAGTCTCAATCCTCGCTGTTTGAAAAGGAGCTGGACGAAGTCGGCGCACGGCTGCGGAAAGAGGAAATGCGCCGGCTGGCCACGCGTGTCGAACGCTGGGTCCGATCCCGCCTTGGCGACGCGGTCGGTTTGGAGTTCAACAAGATCGGATCTGGACGTGGCGGCTCGGGTGCTCCAGAAGATGGCGAGAAGCCACATGATGAGAAGGACCTTTGGGACCGTATCTGGAACGTGTTTGTTTCGATCGTGAACGAAGCCCAGGACAGGTTCAAGGACCGGGCTAAGAACCTGGAGGCCGCCGAAGACGAAGTAGAGATCGGCCTGTGGAGGCTACGACGCAAGAGCTGGGTGGCCCTGCGCGAGAAGATTGAGGAAGAAGTGATGGAAGGCAACATCCTCCTCAAGCTCCGCGAGAACTTCGAAGACAAGTTTCGCTACGACGATGCCGGCGTCCCCAGGATCTGGCGTCCGAGCGATGACATCGAGGGCATCTACACTCGTGCCCGCGAGTCAACCCTCGTCCTCGTCCCTCTCCTGTCGAGGTTCAGGCTGTCAGAGACGTATGCCCCTCCAGACCTGCCGGTCTTCATCGGCAGCCAGCCCCATGGGGTTGAGCCTGGCGATGAAGAGGATCTCGCCCCGATCGGCGGTGTTGACGAGGAAGAAGGCAAGAGTCTGGAGGAAGAGATGACGGTACTCAGCGAAAGCAAGAGGCAAGACCTCGTGATTCGCTTCAAGAAGACCGCAGATGGTGTATACGTGGAGGCGAAGCGTAGCGCACTGGGCGGAATCACGCAAATCCCTCTGTACTTCTACGTCATCCTCTTGATACTTGGATGGAACGAGATATGGATAGGTATGCTCGACTCATCCCCCCTCATCCGTCCCCTCCCTATTGTACCACGAGTGGGTTTACTAACACTTGCTTTTAGTTCTGCGCAACCCCGTCTTGTTCATCCTGCTCTGCCTGTTTGCGGGTGGCACGTACGTTGCGTACAACCTGAACCTTCTGGGACCGATGATGCAGATGGCCAACGCTGCCAGCAACCAGGCAGCCGACATTGGCAAGCAGAGGCTTCGGGAGTTCCTGGAGAGCAATGAGACGGCGCGGACGGCGCTGTCCATGCCGTCCAGGAAGGACACGGGCGTCAGTCTGGATACTCTTGACTCCCAGGGCAAGCGGAAAGTGACGGCTGATGAGGATGAGGATGAGGACGAGATTTGATCGCGTCGATTGGATTTATATATAGGTATACTCGGACTGTGTCCCACAACATGCATGATTTTACCAAAGCCGGCGCAGGATATCCTACGTGTTCCGCACCCCTTACATAGACAGCCTTTATGAACGCCGCAACACCTAATAACAAGTACACTACCGGCGGCCCCTCACCCTTGAACTCCATGTGCGATATGCTCAAAATGCCTCCAGACCAGCAGGTGTCCCAAACCATGTGCCCAGCTCGTCAGCATCATTCTCTCGGTCGTTGCTCGCCATGAAGAAGTCGGTCAGACGGGCAGTGTCCCCATCGTCCTCGACAGGCCAGTCGACCTTGACACCGGCCCCCTTGCCCCCCTCGATCATGTCCTTGGCCGTGCCCCAGCTGAACCTGCACTCGGGGCCCCACCCAAACACGGGGTGCATGTTCCCCTTCATCCAGCTCACACACCTCGGGTCGGAGGGATACCCGGACCCCCAGGCCATAGCGGCGCCCTTCTCCTTCTCCTTCTCCTGCCCCTTTCCCTCCTCTTCCACCCCGTCCACCACCGTCGCAGCAGCAGCAGCAGCAGCAGCGCCGGCGTGGCGGCCGTGCAGCACCTCGAGGGCGGCGTCCCTGGTGACCTTTGCGCAGACGCTGGCGGCGGAGACGCAGGGGTACAGGCTGTCTGCCTTCTTGGCGACGGTGACGCGGGCCGAGGGGAAGAGGCGCTGCAGCCGGGCCTGGTAGGCGGCGGGCGGGCCGACGGTGTCGACGTAGATGTCGCGCACGTTGACGCCGCGCGCGAGCACGCCCCGCACCAGCGCCACCGTCGCGTCCATGGCCTGCATGTTGAGGTTGTAGGCCGACGCGGCGGGCGGCCGCAGCATGCCCGCCGAGATGTCGCGCGCCGAGAGGGCCGCCGTCGCCCAGCCGCAGTGCGAGTGCAGCTGCTGCTGCTTGTTGTCGTCTGGTGCCCCGCTTTCGTCGGGCGAGGTCGAGGGCGTGCACAGCTTCTCCATCAGGGCCGACCGCACGGCAGGGGTGAGCACCTTGGAGTCGTCGAAGCGGTGGGCGGCGGCGCGCAGGAGCGGGTCGGACAGGTCGAGGGGCAGGTAGAAGACGCCGTAGACCATGGGGCCCAGGACGGGCCCGCGGCCGGCCTCGTCGACGCCCAGGCAGCAGGGGACGGCGTCGGCGGGGTCCGAGGTCGGGGAGCGCAGGGCGGGCGGCACGGGCGAGAAGTGCGTGTAGCTGTCGCCGGCGAGGATGGGCGCGCGGTGGATCGACGGCGGCACGAAGACGCCCGACGTGGGCGGCGGCGTCGTCGTCGTCTCGTCGTCGCCGTCGTCGTCCTCCTCCTGGTGCTCGACGAGGGCTGCCGTGTCGAGGTCGACCATCTGTGTGTCTTGCATGTCTGTGGAGTCTTTGTGTTTATGTTTTGTTTTGTTTATATTTTGATTGTCATTTTATTCTAGTTTATTATGTACTTAGTAGGCGATTAGTTGTTGACCTTGCATGCGGTGGCCCCTCTGTGATCCCCCCCTGTGCGTTCCCCCTGTAAAGCTTGTAAGCTTCTGAATTCCCAGCACGCGTCTAATGCGCGTCAGGGTCGCGTACACATGCACAGCAGTGCCTACCACAGTACACGCTTTAGGTACCGTTAGTAGCCTTGGCGCTATGTGCTGCGTGCAGCGGTGGCCCCAGCTTTCAATGCTCTGCCGAGAGAAATCGCAACACACACACATACACACAATACACACACCACACACACACCACACAAAGACGCTCCTTTGTTCTGGGAACAAACAAGGAACAAACAAAGAATATCAGTAATTGAGTACTTGCCGCCCACCCCAATCGCATTCGCTTTGTACTCTGGCCAACTTCGACCGCCGTTGCCCCCAACCCCTCTGTCGTCGAGAGCGAGTTTAAAGCTTGTTCGCAGTTATTGCTTGCTTGCTTGCTTCTTTCTGTCTGTCTGTCTGTGCTTCTATCGCGCGCAACCGAAACCACCAAACCAAACATCATAACCAGAGGCTACTTAGCTATTCATCATGGCGCCGAGGCCAACAGTGCAACGTCGCTCCAACGCGCAGAGCGAGGCTTTCCACGAACTCGGTGTCAGGGGCCGGTAAGGATCCCTCGACATCAACCTGAACGCGCCGTGTGGCTTTCTTCCTCTATATAAATGCTAATCGAGCTACCCTCCCCGTCTGCAGGAAAACAGGCGTTTCCCTGAAAGATACCGGCGTTCGCGACGAGCATGGCATGCAGCCCCTCGACGACGTCTTTTCTTCGCCGGATAAAGAAAGCCAGAATGGCGTTGGTGACTACGATGACGACGAGGAGGAAGAAGAGAGCGAGGAGGAGCCTATGGACATTGACGAGAGTAAGCTAAGCTCGATGATACCCCGGCCCCCATCTCATGCGCTCGCTCATACACTGACGCGACACCCTCTTCTCCCGCAGCCACCGGCCCTGCACCCTCTGCATTCATGAACGGGAACCGATTCCCCCAGCGCGCGGCAGATCACCGCCCAAGACCAACCTGCACTCTCCAGCCAAGAGGAATCCCCATCTCGGCCACTCTTCATCACCCACCCGCGGCTCCATAGTCAGGCACAGCCAAAACGGGTCGTCACCCAAGTCTTCCCCCGAGCAAGGGCCCCCAGAGGAAGCTCGACTTCAATAACAAGCCCAGCCTCTCGAATACGAACGGCGTCAATGGCAAGGGCAAAGCACCTGCTGTCACCAATGGCCACCTGTCGCCGGATGAGGACGAGGAGGCTCCTCAACCTGATGAGGAGTCTATGGCCATGCTCGATGGTAATGATGACTATGCTGTGGAGGAAGAGGAGGGAGAAGAGGACCAATCCGCCGCTGGAGAAGAGGAGCCTGAAGTTGATGGAGATGAGACTGAAGAAGAAGAAGTAGCGGCACCTGTTGCTCACAAGCCCAGGGGACGACCGAAGAAAACAGCACCTAGCAGAGCGGCCGAGGAGGAGGAACCGATTGTGCAGTCTATTGAAGACGCAGAGCTACCTGAGGAGGATGAGCCGGCACCTGCAAGCAAAAAACGAGGAAGGCCACCAAAGAATACGGCTGCTGAGGGTGATGCCGCTGAACAGCCAAGGAAAAAGAAGGCAAAACAGACCTCGACCGTTTCTGAGACTGCGGCGCAACAAAGCAAAGGACGGGGGCCCAATGGAAAGAAGGCCACCGAGGCTTCGGAGAGCAGTGCGGCATCAAAGACATCAGCATCAGCAAAGCAGCCAGCCATCCCCAAACAAAAACGAGGCCGAAAACCACGGGTGTCCACAGGCGTTGGCGATACGTCGCTCGCCGAAGTGCCGCGCGGCCCGCCCCTGCCCAAATCACGAGGGCTGATGATCACGAGGCGCGAGACCCCAGACGGCTTCACCACGCGTTCCGGCCGGACGTCATACCAGCCGCTCAAATTCTGGAGGAACGAGCGCGTCGAGCTCGACGCCGAGGCCACATTCGACGATGGCAAGCAGCACGTCCTGCTCCCGCGCATCAAGGAGATCGTCCGCGTCGACGAGCCCGAGCCGGACCTCAAGGCCCGCCGCAAGAGCGGCAGGCCGGCGGGCAAGAAGGGCGGCAAGGGCAAGGGTCGGCGGGCGGCCCACGAGTCGGACGACGACGACGACGAGCTCGAGCCGTGGGAGCAGGACGGCGACATCATCATGGGCGAGGTCGTCGTCTGGCAGCCCGAGCACGAGTTCAACCCGCCCGGGCCGGACGAGCAGATCGAGGTGGCCGAGGAGCAGCTCGCCGTGTCGGCGGGCGCCATCGTGACGCGCGAGATCCGCAACGCGAGCTTCAGGTTCGCCAAGACGCTGAGCACGCCCTTCTTCGGCGCCGGCGTGGTGGACCTGCCGCCCCACTCGGAGAAGAAGCCCAAGAACGCGCGCAAGATGCACATGTCCTTCTTTGTCTTCTCCGGCAGGGTGCAGGTCACGGTCGCCGACACGACGTTCAGGATCGGGAAGGGCGGGATGTGGTTTGTCCCGAGAGGTGAGTCACATATTCTTTTGTCAAACCCCCTTTATTTTGCTCTCCCTCCGTCCTAGTAGCGAAAGAAAGGAAGCAAAAAGGCTGACTTTGTTTGAAATATAGGGAACTATTACGGTATCGAGAATGACTACGACCAGCCCGCCAGGGTGATGTTTTCCCAGGGCTGCGAGGTATCCAGCGGGGCGGCGGGCGAGGCCAGCATGGTCGGCTGATCATGGCCATGCCTGCCAAGAGTGGATGGCGAGGATTCAATGGTTTCTGTACTGAGGGGAGTAACTGGGAAGAAGAGAGGTTCGTTTATGTACGTGGATGCGCGAGAGGAGACTCTTTTGTCCGAAAGGTTTTGGGCGGGAAGGGGTTTGGATGGCGCGGGGGCCGGAGTGTGGAATTTTGTTGGGTGTCTTATATCTGCAAATTCAGTACGGCATGTTCTATACCAAGGTTGTGAGCGGTGGGGAGGCTAGAATCTCGTTTATTGAAAAGCATTGTTTGAGGAGGGTGGTATTATTTTGAGGCCTGCTATGTACTTCGTGATGCCCACCCACACGTGTCTCCCTAATTTGAACAGACACCACCGCCAAAAAGATATCACGCCGAAGGGATGGATGACGGCTCAAAAACGGATTTGTACATTCATCGTCCAGCAGGCCGGTGCGATGTAGACAGTAGTAAGGGCTTTGTGTGTAAGGGCCATCCTTTGATCTCGTTCTGATCTTGTTCACGCTACCTGGCGTACCCTGCTTGGAGGAGCATGCCGTGGCTCATGAGACTCTACGTCTCCCTGGCCAAGACCTTCTTCAGGCCAGCCATCTCCTTCTCGAACTCCACGATCCTGCTCTGCGACACGTGCAGCTTGCTGAGCAGGTAGTTGATCCTCTCCGTCGTCTCCCATGGTTGCCGCGGGAGCGAGCCCAGGAGGCTGAGCTCCGATTCAACCTGATAATCACGAAATGGGTCAGCTTCAGCACGCACAGTAGTCCGTCCATATGTGTGTATTGGTTGTTGGGCGGGGGAGGGGGAGGGGGTTGAGTCTTTGAACTCACCTTATCAATAGTCTTGGCCTCGATCTTGGCCAGTTCGGTCAGGACCGTCAGGTCCATCTTTGCCTTCAACACCGGGTCGTGGAGCAGCGCGTTGAAAGCCGCCTGGTACACCGGCTTGCCTGCCTGGATCACCTGCGGCCGGCCGCGGTGCGACTTGACCGTGATCAGCTCCGCATTCTACACAACGTCCAACGTCAGTGATCTTGGTCTCTTAAAAGCAAAAGTGGTGAGGATATCATGAAATGAAGCCATCTCGGATGGAGACTCTTGCTAGACTCTTGTTTGAAGAGGATAGGCACCCGAAGACAGCCCAGGAGAGAAAACGCTATTTTGGAGGAGTACTTACAGCCAGGTGCTCAAGTGCAACTTCGCCATTATCTGTGCCGGCGGTCATCGACAACGCAAACGTGTTGGAAAGAAGCACCTCGTTGTAGCGCAGACTCTCTTTCTTGGCGATCTCCTTACTATAGACGCATAGAAGTTAGCAACTGCCCAGATATATGACGAGTCCGAAATGGGATACAAGAGCATAGCATTTATTGCACCCAGGACGGAACTGTCTCATGACTTGAAAAGGATTCAACAGGGCAATAGGTCAGCTTTCGAGAGTGCTTACATGAGGTGCCAAGCTTGCTCAGTCGAGTACTTCCTCTCGCCCTTGTTTGGCAGGAGGTACAGCTTCAGGATCTCGGATGCGCTCTGGTCGATGATCTCCTTGACGGCCTCTTTCGGGGTCTGTCCAGACTTCATACGGCGGGCCACTGCAACACATCGAGTCAGTCTTGCTTCTTCCCCTTTCGTGGAATGACCCCTATCACAAGGTTATCCCAGAGGGAGATAATCCTATGGGAAGGGCACCCAAAGGGTCATAGCCCAGCAGGATACAGCCCAGCAGGATACAACCCAGCAGGATACAACCCAGCAGGATACAACCCAGCAGGATACAACCCAGCAGGATACAACCCAGAAGGATACAACCCAGAAGGTTATAACCCAAAGGGGGTTCCGGTCTTTGCAAAGGGCAACTTACAGATTTCAAGATCGGTCAGGCGCCCGCCCAGCACCTCAATGACCTCGTCCAGCTCCTTCTGATCACGGCTCATCTCCATCTCGATGACCTTCTTCCTCTCCTTCTCGCCCTCCTCTGTCGACTTGTGCTTGGGGTTCGTCTGGGACAAGCGGCCCATGACGTACTTCTTTGCCACTTCGGGGGACAGGTCGCCCAGCGCGATGGACCTAAAGACACGGTCCGGGAGCGATTTTGTGAGCGGCTTCGAGTAGGACGTATCGCTCGTCATGAAGATCACGTGGGCGATGTTGGCCTGCACCAGTGCTGCTGCCCACTCCGAGAGCTTGTCGTAGACGAGGCTCCTCTCGTCGTTCTTGACGAGGAAGTTGTCAAAGACGACGACCGCACGCCTTTCTGGGTGTGCCTCCAGGAAAGCATCGTCGTTCAGGTGCTTGTCGGCATCATCCTTGTCGCGGCTCTCCAGTGACACCTTCTGCAGGGCATTAGCAGTATTGTGGAGGATCTTGTTGAGTTGCGAGTCCAGGGTCTCCGAGAAGCCAGACTTCACGCCGGTGGTGCTCTGGACAGCAAGGTCAATGAGGCTGCTGACCTGGTTTGCCCAAGAGAAAACTGGTCGGTAGCCAACTTGGCTGGCAAGCTTCTTGATAGTGCCGCTCTCACCCCTAGCCTCGACGATAGACTTGCAATCGATGACCAGGACATCCTTCCTCCCACCGAGCGCCTGATCGAGCACGAGTTCCTCCTTGCCCGAGCCCCGCGGGCCCTGGACGACGATGAACGTGTCCGCAGACTCCATCAGCCATTTCTGGATCTGCTCAATGGCGTCCCGTCGGTGAGTGAAGAGGGCTGTTAGCCCAGCCTCCTCGGCCTTGTGTCTCCTGAAGGCCAGGGTGATATCGTTAGTCTGGCGCTTGAACCACTGGAAGATCTTGTTGTCCGACAAGCTGAAAGATCTTTGAATGTGCGATTTTATGAAGAATTCCCTGATAGGGTCGAAGATCACAACGGTGAAGCCGGCGAGCAACGCAGCCACGATTGGGATGACTATCCGCGGGTGGTTGCTCAACCACTCCCATATGCGATGGCCCTTGTTGAGCCGCTCATACGATAGGCGAAGCTTCGTGCCAGTCTTGCCGCCACCGGTCTTTTCGGAGACAATGATGCCGTGCAGGCAATTCTTCGCCATGACTGCATTCCTCACGAATGCAAAGTCGATGTGAGCATACTTGGGAAGTACCTTCGAGTCGGACGGCTGCGGTATGATGTCCGCAATCTTGCCATATTTGCGGAATATGCTGAACAAGGTCTCCTGAGAGAGCTCAACCGCCTCAGCCCCAGGTTCCTTCGGGATGAACTCGATCTTGATCCTGCTCTTTGGGTAATGAGCGGCCAGGTCCTCTAGCCAGGGCACGCCCTTGACCAGGCCGACCTGAATACTTCGAAAGGGGTTGAACCATGGCTTGATGGGCCTCTCCTGAAGATACGCGGCCAGCTTCTCCTCGATTTGAGAAGCAGGCGTTTCGGCTGGATGACTGAACTTGACAAAGGCGCCGCCGTCCTTGAGACGGGGTATGATTTCGGTGACTTTCAAGGAGCCATCGTCCGGGATACTGCGTTTGACCAGGTTGATAGGGTTGGCAAGGCCCAGCGCAGAGTTGTCGAACTTCTGGAGAAGACCCGTAAGATCCTCATCTGTTCCCCATGGCCTCCCGATGAGGTAACTGAGCCATCCGTAACTCAGCTTCAGAGGGAAGAGGTTGTCAAAGAAAACGATAGACTCGTTGGGTAACGCGTGGATATGTCCGGACTTCTTGTTGCCCGTGACTGTCGACTTTCCCCTTTTGGTGTAAACAGGGGCAGATGAGTCGGAGGAAGACTGCCCAGAGGGAGGATTCCCAGAGGAAGGACTCTCAGAGGTCGCCCCGTTAGAGTAGGGATCCCTCGCAGAAGACGTGTGGAGGTGAAAAGGACGATAATGCCTGGTGAGCGCACGGCCGGCCAAGCAGTGAGCCCTGACCGGGCCAAGGAGGAGACGTCGTGGAATCATAGCCTCATGGTTCGGCCTAAGAACGAGAGAGGATGTGATCTTGTTTTGAACCCAGCTCAACTTAAATTCAATGTCCCATGTATATCTTGCAATAATTCAACCACCTGAGCTTTTGCTGAATTCCGCGCATGCCACAGCAGGTTGCAAGCCATGTTGTAGCCAATGAGGTCATCCTACACCAATTTGACACGCTACGCTGGTTCTGTGGCGCGTGTGGGAACTTGGAAGCATTGACTGTCACAGGCTACAAGGGTCAATCAGATGTTGTCAGCGGGGTTACCTGGTATACCTACCGATTTGAGGGTACCTATTTACCTACCTGCAGTGATAGTGGCGTGGAAGGTACGAAGGGATTGTTTACAGTGTATATAAGAAAAAGTTTACTATGGTAAACACACTGGACATCTTTTCTCCAGAACATTATCAATTTTGTTTTACTACCTTGAACCGGCTGGCCCAATTCACCCATCTCATTTCAACTTCAGTACCCACCTAGGTAGGTAGGTAGGTAGGTAGGTAGGTAGGTAGGTAGGTAGGTAGGTAGGTGGGTAGGTAGGTGGGTAGGTGGGTGGGTAGGTGGTAGCTCTGGAGTATGTCAGGGTTCGGGTTAAGGAATCACTGTCGGCATTTCAAGTCTACAAGTTCTCACTTGTCGGAAGGAGAACACCTCATCTGAACATCACTGCTGCATGTCCACTTGTTTGCCTCTCGACTCTCGTTCAGTCTGTCCATCACAAGTAATCAGGCCTCCTCTGTATCTGACGGTCTAATTGGAACCAGACAAGACACCATGGGTTGGTTCTGGCAGGATCCGGCTTCCGCAAAGCCTTCCTCTCCGTCGCAAAGCACGCCGCGAGCCCCGCCGCAAGCTCCATCGCAACCAGCCCAGGGCCGAAACGAAGGCTCCAGCTCCGGCCCCGATGTCGACCCCGAAGTCAGGAGGTTCCTCGAGGAGCTGATTGGCGCCACAGGCAGCTCCGGGAGCGAGCGACTGCCACCGCCACCACCAAAGCAGGCCCCAGCAGACCCCGCACCAACAGGGTCACCGTCAACGCCGGCGGCGACGACGACGGCGACGGCGCCCCAGTCCTCCCTAGCCTGGTCCTCCTGGTTCTCCAGGTCCTCGACACCAGCAGATCCGACTCCCGCCCCGGACGCGCCCCCCCAGAGGGCCGAGCGGCGCCGAGCCGAAGAACACGCCTCCTCCTCCTCCCCCGCCGCCGAACAGCCGCGCCTCTCCCCGCTGGCCGAGTCCCTCCTCCCCACCACCATGGACTGCGAGCAGGCCTTCAACCAGGCCTTCTACTGCCAGTCCCTCGGCGGCCAGTGGAACAACATCTACAGGTACGGCGCCGTGCGCCCGTGCAGCGAGAACTGGGACGACTTCTGGTTCTGCATGCGGGTGAAAGGGTACTCCGAGGGGACGGTCAAGGACGACATGATACGGGAGCATTACAGGAAGAAGCATCTGTCCAAGTACGGGTCAGGGAAGCCAAACAGCGAGGACGTGTGGAAGGAGAGGAGGGAGAGGCTGCCCCCTGGGACGGCTTTTGCCGAGGCGGCTGAGGCGCCTACGGTCAGTGATGCTGAGTATCAAAGGTGGGAGATGGAAAGGGCGGAGAGAATTAGGAATGGAGCGTCATCGTGATAGAACGCAACCCCTCTTACCATAATGTTATAATGAACAACACAAAGTTGGAGATACCTAGGTAACCTGTAACCGGGCAGATTGTTCTCTGCCAAGGCTGGCTTATGTGAGGCATGATCAGAGGCCATGATTCCAGCTTGTGCTGATGGTTCGACAAGTCAAAAGGGTCACGATGAGAAATTGAGAAGACAGCAGTTATTTTAAAATTTCTTTGTGATTTTTATTCCGAAATCCGGGAATCCATTAAGTACACCTATGCACTTGTATACCCCATCCGAGACTTTTGCCCTGTATCATTAAGTCATGATGAAAACAAAACGCGTCTAAAGCATCCCTAGCAAGTCGCCAACCGAAAACCCTTGAGTGCGCACTGCAAATTCAAAGCCATGGCGCAGCAACATGCAAAACCATGAAACCATTTAGTCGACCTCCTCAACGGTGGGGCCATCGTCGCCACCGGCGCCGGGAGCAGCACCGCCAGCGCCAGGGAAGCCGCCGGGAGCACCGCCGGGCATGCCGCCTGGTGGGCCACCGTTGGCGCCGTAGAACTTCATCATGATGGGGTTGGCGACAGCCTCAAGCTCCTTCTGCTGAGCCTCGTACTCCTCCTGAGTAGCCTGCTGGCTCTCGTCCAACCAGGTGACGGTCTTGTCGATCTCAGCCTTGAGCTTCTCCTTGTCGCCAGCATCAAGCTTCTCGTCAACCTTGGAGTCGGCGAGGGTGTTGCGGAGGGAGTAAGCGTAGGACTCAAGACCGTTCTTGGCAGCGACACGGCGAGCCTCAGCATCGTCCTCCTCCTTGAACTTCTCAGCCTCAGCCAGCATGCGCTCGATCTCCTCCTTGGACAGACGACCCTTGTCGTTGGTGATGACAATCTTGTTGGTCTTGCCGGTACCCTTCTCGAGGGCGGAGACGTTCATGATACCGTTGGCATCAACATCGAAGGTGACCTCGATCTGAGGGACACCACGGGGTGCGGGGGGGATGCCGGTAAGCTCGAACTTGCCGAGCAGGTTGTTGTCCTTGGTGCGCTGACGCTCACCCTCGTAGACCTGGATGAGGACACCGGGCTGGTTGTCGGAGAAGGTAGAGAAGACCTCAGACTTCTTGGTAGGGATGGTGGTGTTGCGGGGGATGAGCTTGGTCATCATGCCACCAGCGGTCTCAATACCCAGAGAGAGCGGTGCGACATCCAGAAGCAGGATCTCGTTGGTGCTCTTGGAGCTGGTGTCACCAGACAGGATAGCGGCCTGGACGGCGGCACCATAGGCAACAGCCTCATCGGGGTTGATGGACTTGTTGGGCTCCTTGCCGTTGAAGTAGTCGGTGATCAGCTTCTGGATACGGGGGATACGGGTGGAACCTCCGACCAGGACGATCTCGTGGACCTGAGACTTGTCGATCTTGGCGTCGGTCAGGACACGGTCAACAGGCTGCAGGGTAGAGCGGAAGAGGTCCTGGCAGAGCTCCTCGAAACGAGCACGGGTGATAGAGGTGTAGAAGTCGATACCCTCGAACAGGGAGTCGATCTCGATGGAGGTCTGGGCGGACGAAGAGAGGGTACGCTTGGCACGCTCGCAAGCAGTGCGAAGACGACGCAGAGCACGAGGGTTTGAGCTCAAATCTTTCTTATGCTTGCGTTTGAACTCATTAACGAAGTGGTTGACGAGACGGTTGTCGAAGTCCTCACCACCCAGGTGAGTGTCACCAGCGGTGGACTTGACCTCGAAGATACCCTCCTCGATGGTCAGCAGGGACACATCGAAGGTACCACCACCGAGATCGAAGATGAGAACGTTGCGCTCGCCCTCGACCTTCTTGTCAAGACCGTAGGCGATGGCGGCAGCGGTGGGCTCGTTGATGATACGCAGAACGTTCAGGCCAGCGATGAGACCAGCATCCTTGGTGGCTTGACGCTGAGAGTCGTTGAAGTAGGCAGGAACAGTGACAACAGCGTTGTTGACGGTGCCACCCAGGTATGCCTCAGCGGTCTCACGCATCTTGGTCAGGACCATAGAGGAGATCTCCTCAGGAGTGAAGGTCTTGGTCTCGCCCTTGAACTCGACCTCAATGGCGGGCTTGCCACCCTTGTCGGTGACCTTGAAGGGGAAGTGCTTCATGTCGGCCTGAACCTCAGAGTCGGAGAACTTGCGACCAATCAACCGCTTCGCGTCGAAGACGGTGTTGTGGGGGTTCATGGCGACCTGGTTCTTGGCAGCATCTCCAATCAGACGCTCGGTATCCGTGAAAGCAACGAACGATGGGGTTGTGCGGTTACCCTGGTCGTTGGCGATGCTGTTTTGATTGTCAGTATCATGCTTGGTGTTGAAGTGGGTTGGTGTGGAGAGGTGTTTTGGAGGGGTTGCTGTAGGCAAACGGAACGCGGGGCAAGTGCTGTAAGGGTTGTAAACTCTGAGGAAATACTCACATCTCAATACGGTCGTCACGGTAGACACCTACACAAGAGTAGGTGGTACCCAAGTCAATACCGACTGCGGGAGCCATTGTGATTGATTAGAGTGAGGTTGTGATGTGTGGTGGTGTTTGAAGGTAGTGTAGATGGCAGTTGTGTTGCGGGGTATCACAGAATGGTACTCGAGAATGCAAATTGACTTGCGAAAACTCGGTTAGAAAAGGAAATGGAGTTAGAAAAGGGAAGAGATTTGGTGGTCTCGTTTGTAGTGGTAGAAGAGTGTTTGATGATGGAATGAAGTCGCAGTTGTGAAGTGGGAGGTGAGGTACGTTGGGATTTTATCCAAGCTGGAGTGGAGCCTGAGGTAGAAGAAGGTTCTAGATAGAAAGCTCGACCGGGTCTTTCTAGTGACTTCCAGGGCCCCACCGAAACAGCGCGAACCGGCTAGCAAATACCCTGCACTGCAAAGTACCTATGATGTATTCCGCACAAGGTTCTAGGCTGAGCTTGCGCCTACTGCTACGATCGTACATTTTTTCACCCACCAACCTCCCAGATTGCCTCCTACTGGTTCACTGGCGGACAAGCCTGCGCTAGCCCACAAAAGAATGTTCCTGCAAAGTGTTGCTGTTTCCAGGAGCATCCTTCCTTGGGCAATTTCGGAGGGAAAACCTGATGGCTGTGACCTCATTTCTGGGGCATTCCACGGGTCCATTGGGTTCTGCGAGGACCCCTCGCCGACCTGGCCGAGCAACCACGATCGCGGGGTAGTAATGATGTAATTGGTGTTTGATTGAGCCGCAATGCTTAGCTAAGCCGTCACACAGAATACCGTGGCGAACTGTGGATAACAGCATCTTCCGATTAATATGATATCGAGATGCATAGCTGAAGAACCTAAAGAGGATATTCATATTACCCCATTGAGGTAATAGCTGTTTCTCCACTGATCTTGTAAGTGATTGCAGTCTCGGAACGTCTCAATGTCATAGTAAGCAGTGGTCAGAATCGTGTGCTTAGCGACACCTTGGAATGGGTGAGCTGAGCCACACACCAGCTAGTAAATGGATTGTCTGGTTGAATTCTTCATCGTCGAGGCCGTAAGGCTACAGTCCACGTACATAGCTACAGGGATATTGGGAGACAGGAACTGGAATAGGAAGAGACAGGGAGACAGGCAGACAGGAAGACAGGGATACTGGAGGATGGAGGCTAGAAGACTGGGAGATTAGTAGACTGGCTGACTGGTAGACTACCATAGACCACCGTAGACGCAGGAGACTGGAGACTGTTGAGGTTGGTAGGTTAGTAGGCAGGTAGGTTAGTAGGTTGGTTGGTATATTGCGAATATCCATTCTCTTCGTCTAGTCCAATTCCTACCCAAGCTCCCATAGTAATCGTGGTCCCCTAATAGGACGAAGTGATTGAGTCAGTCAATTAATACAAATCTCACAGCACGGAAGACACCCTCCATCACTCTGGCTGGTCTTTAGAGCCGCCATAGTGGATTTATGGAAAAGAGGTTCCTCTCGAAAAGCCGCCTGGATTCCTAGGTAGGTACCTAGGTAGATGATTGGGTTCCTCCAGGGTAGCTTTCAAGGGGCTGGCATTCGTCTAGGAGCACGAGCATTCTCGCTAAATTGACTGTCAAACAACCGCATCACCACTCGCGACGCGTTCTCACCACCACGGTCAAGCCCGTCCCCCGGAACAGAGCCACCAACCAACAGGTGCGGGAACTCCCCATCTATGTATATGATAAACTCTCCCGGATGCTCCATAATCCTCATCCATGACGGATCTTCCTCGCGTCCTGCCGCACTTCCCGACCAGCCAATATGCGAATCTCATCCCAACCCTGGAAAGACACCAGGTGACGACGAGTGAGCTCCTCACCCTCGAGGCGGCAGATCTCGGCAAGCGGACGCAGCTGCCGTTGTTGGACTTGAAGCGGCTATGTAACGCCGTTCTGGATGCCCTGCATTCCGACCTGGGAGTCTCGGACGGGGCCAATGAGGAGGCAGCGGCAGCGACAGCAGCAGCAGGCGGGAAGGAGAATGGGACTGAGCAGCAGGAGGAGGAGGAGGGGGACCGGCAGCTTGAAACACCCCGGCACAACTTCTTTTCGCTCAAGGCCCGTTGGATGTCCATCAGCACCCTCGACCCCGCCCTGGACGCCTCCCTCGGCGGCGGCATACCCACAGGCTACATCACAGAGCTGACCGGCGAGTCCGGAGCCGGAAAGACCCAGTTCCTCCTGTCCCTGCTGCTGGCGGTGCAGCTCCCGCCGCCCCACGGGACGGGTCGGAACGCCCTCTACATCTCCACCGAGGCGCCGCTATCAACCCGCCGGCTCGCGCAGATGCTCAACAACAACCCGCTCTTTAGCTCCGTCCCCGCCAGCGAGAGGCCCTCCCTCGACAACATCATCAGCACCACCACGCCGGACCTCGAGTCCCAGGAGCACATTCTGACCTACCAAGTCCCCGTGGAGGTCGAGAGGCGCGACATAGGGCTCATCGTCCTCGACAGCGTGGCGGCCAACTACCGCGCAGAGTTCGACCGGTCTTCCAGGAACGGCCCCGGGGGAACAGCCGGGGAGGGCGGGCCAAAGGGCGCCGGGCAGAACATGGGCGCCCGTAGCGCGGAGCTCGTCCGCCTGGGCATGCTGCTGCGGGACCTGGCGAGGAACCACAACCTGGCGGTCGTGGTGTCGAACCAGGTGGCGGATCGGTTCGACCGAGCTGGGTTCGGCCCCGCGTCGACGGCTAGGCACCCGTCGGCTAGCTATAATAGCAACGCAGCGGGTGCCGGCGGTGGGCGCCGTGGTATCGGTCATGGGGAGAGCTCGCCGCTGGCGTCGCGGAGCAAGAATCCGGGCCAGGTGCCCCTACCCCACGTCGAGCCCACTTCTTCGATGGCCGACGTGCTGCCGCGGTCGAGTATGTCCTACGGCGATCATGAAGATGAAGGGCCTCCTCCTCCCAGACAACCGCCGCCTCCACCGCCTTCCATGATCGACGAGATTACAGGTCCGCCCGCGCCGCCAGCACTGAACTTGGATCACCAGCAGAGGTGGTTCACAGGCTGGGGCGATGACCCACATCCCACCTCGGCGCAGTCACTCAAGACGCCTAGTTTGGGTCTGGTATGGGCGACGCAGATAGCATGCCGGATCGCGCTGCTCAAGGCGCCCAGGTACGGCAAGTCAAAGTATGCCGAGGACGATGATGCTGGTGGGACAGGGACCCCGACGCTCAAGACGTGGAGGCGGTGGATGAAGGTCGTCTTTGCGCCGCATATTGCTGCCATGGGACCGGGGCTGGAGGGGTGTGCGGAGTTCGAGATCACGATGGGCGGTCTCAAGGGGATCACTAGATGATGAAGAAATCTGCATGTTGGTTATCCAGGGTGGCGAAGACTCAGGGTAGCATATTTCCACACAGCCGAAGATCAGCATATAACGGATTTGTTCTCGGGCGGCCCTTTTAGGACGCAAAAGTCACGACGAGGTCGTCGGTCTACATACTTAGTAGGCTTTGAATACCTTATCTCGCGTATGGGTCTAGTGTCACAAGTCTTCAGTGCCTCTCCCAAAAGATGAGGTGCAAGCCCACATTGTCTTCAGGTTTCTGTCCTACGGATCCTGTGAAGCATCTTGGATGATTTCCATGCTTATTGCCGTCTAATGGTTCCTATCATAACACAATATCGCCCATACATGGGCCAAGATGGGATCTCAAAAGCAGTGGTCCTTTCCTTTTTGCCGGCCTATCTGCTACCATTACCGTGCCATGTCTTGTTCATCAAATTCCATACGCCAGAATGCTATGCGAAGGACGCTCCCTTGCCCCCGTTTTATTGGTGATCGTACTGAATCTCTCAATAGCGAAATCACCTCGTCTCTCCTGCCTTTCCTGATTACTTTGGGTGGGGGAACTCATCCTCCATCTGCAGCCTCACACCCACGTTCATCGAGATGAGCTCCTGCACCAACAGCTTCGCCGCATACGGCATCGTCATCTGTGTCACCTCTCTCGTGCTCTTGCACGTCTGGCAGTACCCCCTGTACCCAAAGAGACCACACTGTTGGCAAATGTCAATGCTCGTTCCATCGGAGCTGTGCATCAGCCGTTCCAGCAAGAGCTGTGACGCGCCGTACGCAATCAAGCAATCGCGCTCCATTTCTCCCAGACGAAGACCACCGTCACGCGAACGACCCTCGGTGGGCTGTCTCGTCAGGATCGCCCTTGGACCTCTTGCTCGAGAGTGCATCTTGTCCTGCACCATGTGCTTCAGTCGCTGGTAGAAGATGGGACCGTTGAAGATGTATGCCTCCAGCGGCTCGCCCGTGATGCCGGATGTCAAGTAGTCCTTGCCCTCCCATGAGAAGCCGTGGTCAACGAGAACCTTGCTGACCTCCTCAACTGGGTGAGATCGGAAGGCGTCGCCGTAGCCGTACTTCTTTTCTCCATGCACGACGGAGGCCTTTCCAGTCAGAGTCTCAAGCAACTTGCCGACTGTCATACGGGATGGGAAACCATGAGGGTTCATAATGATGTCGGGAACGACGCCTGAGTCGCTGAATGGCAGATCCTCCTGGTCGACAATGATGCCCACGACACCTTTCTGTCCGTGTCGAGAGGAGAACTTGTCACCTAGCTCTGGACGACGGGTCTGTCTGGTCTGGACCTTGACAAGCACCGTGTCTCTCTCAGTCTGCGTGACCATGACCTTGTCAATATAGGCAGGGTCCGGAACACGGTAATTGATGGAAGTGTCGCGAAATTCGTTGTTCCTCTCGGTACCTCCGATATTTGCTCCCGTGTCCAATGGTGTTTCCTTCTTGACCATCGTTTCTCCGTTGTGAACTTGCCAGCCGACCCTAGCAAGACCATCGTTGTCCAACACTTCGTGCTTAGCAATCTTCTGCTTCGTGTTAGGGTCGGTCTCCGGCTGGCCAATCCTCTCCGCCGCCCCGTTAGGGTATCTCTGCAATTCTGAGGTATATTTGCGGAATGCCTGACACCTTGCAAAACCTCGGTCACAAGAAGCCTTGTTGAGGACCAACGCATCTTCAATATCATAACCGGAGAAGGACATAACCACCACTGTCGCATTGTGGCCGGCCGGTAATTTGTCGTAACTCGTAAGCTCGATGGTCTTTGAGATGACCATGGGCCGCTGTGGGTAGACCAACGTGTATAGCAGGGTGTCAATCCGGTTGAACTGATTATATGCAATAGCACCAATGGCTTGTTTACCCATAGCGCATTGGTACGTGTTTCTGGGCGACTGGTTGTGGTGAGGGAAAGGGATAAGACCAGCCACGGCGCCGAGAACGGTAAAGGGCTCAATCTCGACATGGGTTGTGCTCTTTGTGATATCCGCATCGTACAGTGCAATGAGTGCATCGTTCTCCTCGTTGACGTCGAGATACTCAACAATGCCCCGGCGAAGGAAGTCGTCAAACCCAATCTCGCCCAGCTGCAGTAATCTGAGATGTTCGGGTCGCAACCTCGAGACACCATCCTTGACAACAATGTATGGACGGCACACCCGCCCCTCATCTGTTGCAATGAATATTGTATTGAAGTGCGAATTGGCATTGATGCTCACAAACGGATTGATATATCCACGACGTCGCATAGTTCTGAATTTTGCAGCGAATCGTTTGGGAAAGTGAGTCAACGCAAAGGGTGTTCCGTTGATTGAGATGATATATGCATCTGGCTTGTGTATTTCTGAGCCAGAGAAATTCCGTATCGGCTCGACGTTCGAATCCATAGTCAGTATAAACTTCTTGACGGGCTTCTCGTCGACTTCGGTTGTGATGTGCGTCATTAATGCCAGATTCTTGACCAGACCACAAGCCTCTCCTTCGGGTGTGTCTGAGGTACACAGCATTCCCCACTGTGATGGCTGAAGAGCTCTGGGACCAGACACCTTTCGCGTCTTCTCAAACTGACTGCTAACTCGAGTCATCATGCCAAGCGCGGAGATGTAACTCAATCGACTCAGGACGTGGGTGACACCTGCTCGGTTCATATTGAAACGCTTGACACTCCAATTTCCGGACTGGATTGCGCGGTTCATGCCTTGCGTGATATGTCCTCCTGTTCCACTGATCGACGTCAAAGGATCAAAGGGAATAGCTTTGTTCGGTTTTTTGAGTACTTTGTCAATGTTCATCCTCAGGTTTGTAAGAAAGCTCTTGAAGAGATCTTCAAAAAGCAGCGAAAGCATTTGGCCAGCCAGTTCGAGCCGCTTGTTTCCCACGAAATCCCGGTCGTCGACCAACTTCGGGTCATGAGAAGCCATCAACACCCTTCGGGTCATCATAGCGATGTAGATTGCTTTGGGGTAGAAGTCCAGATCCTCAATGGTGACATGGGCGAGGATGATATTGGCGAGCGCGTCCAGGCCCTCTTCAACGTTGTTCCGCCGAGGTGCAGGACCGAACTGGGGCCTGCCCTTGGATCCCATCCTGACGCGAGAGCCGATGTATTCTAGAGCTTGCTGCTGTGTGAAAACACCAACCTTGGTCGCCTCGTCGAAATTAAGGGCGAAGTCGTCCTGGTAGCGCCCATCGGGTCCAGCTACAAGCTGCATGATCTCATAGTCCGAGAGCCCGCCAAAGGCTTTAAGGATGATGGCAATAGGAATGTCCTCTACAAGTACATTATGTCGGAGGATGATGCGGTCCTTCTTCAATATAACGTATGTCTTGGATTTTCTCTCGTGTGTCGAACTTGTGACAGACGCCTGTATCAACTCCTTCTTCTCGTCGGCCTCAACGATCACTCGATTCTTGCTGAGCTGTTCCTGGATAAGAATGACCTTTTCAGTTCCACCAATGATGAAATAGCCACCCGGATCCAAGGGGCATTCGTTCATGAACTCCATCTGGCGGTTTGTAGCCCCGGCCAAGCCACATTTTGAGCTCTTGAGCATGATCGGCATGCGACCCAGAGGGACATTTCTTCGAATGATCTTTTTCTTGTCACGGATGTAGGCAATATCGATTATGATAGGGGCGGCGTATGTCATATCTCGCAGCCGACACTCCATTGGCGTAACATTATTCTTTGCCTTGAAGGATTGGCCGGCGTCTCCTCGGGAAGGTCTATCGACTCGGATGTCGAGGAACTCGAGGTAGAAGCTGCTGTCGACTTCGCTACGAATGATGCGATTCGCCTTGACGATTTCCTTGATGTCATGATCGACAAAGTAGTTGTAGGAGTCGATGTGCTGCTTGACGAGACCTGAAGAAGCGAATCAGCAATTTCCACGCGGCGGTTCGTTCAGGCGCAAGGCGAGCTTACCTTTGACCTTCAAGAAGGCGGGCAAAAGCTGGTACTTATCATCCTTGGTGGAGATAGGATCGGTGAGCTTCTTGCCGTTGTAGAACGGCTCAAGAAGGGCCTCAAACCCGTCATCATCGATTTTCGGCATTTTGCTGTTTCTCAAACGCTCATGGCCTCTAGATATTCTGGAAGTGGTGGTGTAAACAGTTACAAATTTTGGGAACTTTTCCACCGTCGCGGGGCACGTCGTCGGAGTCACGGCGATAAGATAAAACCCCTGCATTGGGGTGGGCGACGAGTGTCTGTGCACTAGTTGACATGTCCCCACCCCTCCCCGAGCTTGTGCAAAAAAACCGATCCAGGGGCACCTGCAGGCCCACTAGGATGGTTAATTAGGCTGGTAGCCAGACAGCTGCCAGGCAGGTACAGCTATCACCCTACCTATCTCGGTGGGTATTCGTCTACTGGTAGAATGAATAATCAACGGAAGGTCTCGGTGATCGCTGTAGGTCAATAAGGCAAAGTGCAGGCGGACTACCTACCTATAAAATGCTACTTACTGTAAACCAGCTGTGGAGCACTGTATCATAAGTAGCCTATGTATAGAGTGGGCATTCCTACTCGGTTCCTCGAAGGGCCTGCTAGAGAGGAGGCTATTCCGACGGTGATATCCTACCTGAGACATGAGACTAAGTCTCAGGTGACCTATCATAAAATAGTCTTCACAAAACACAAGTACCATCGGATGCCTGGACAATCAGAGTAGACTATCTAGCTCACAGGAGAGAGCGGCGGTCGGTTGGGCGATTCTCTCAAACGTACGTTTGCATTCCAACTTCAGAACTTATATATAAAATACCCTTTAGAGATGAGACTCGAACCCTGGGTAGTTTTACTGGGTTTTTGTAGTTTTGTTCTGGAGGAGCAAACCCGCTCTGGTGAAGTCGTCGTCAATGTCTCTCCTGTCCTGTATCCTTCTCCCTCCCCACTTAGGCGATGCAGGTAAGGCTCATCAGACCACAAAAAGTCGGTGAAATGGCTGGCGTTCCGGGCCACCAGTCGCTATGATCTCCTGCAAGCAGCCCACTGCACATTCTGCCGCGGAGCATTTCGCAACGATGCCATTTGCTGGCTTCCCGATTCCGTCGACGATGTTGGCCCGCTGCAAGACATATGGAAAATCTGCAGATCCCCCGGACCGTGAAGCCAGCCAAGATGGGGGTCCCGCAATGGGCCCTTGCCATCCTGGTTCAGCCCTGGAAGAGAGGGGCTGGAGGGGAAGAGGGGCTTGAAGAAGACTGATCATGGACTTCTTCACTTTGGAGGGTTTGAAAAGATCCCGAGCGAGGTTATTCACATATCAGGCCAACGGCAACATTTTTGTGTACTGTGTACAGTGACTCGCGCTTCTCACGATGCTTCAAAGGATAGAATATAATCAGCATTTCCCCAATAGCCGCGCTTGGCTTGATGCACGGCCAAATTCTGTCTGCCCTATCATGCCTGAATGACGGCATTGCCACTGAAGAGGACGGGGGGTCGGGGTCTCCTGTGGGCAATATCATGATAGGATGATCAACATAAGCTTCTAGAAGTACTTGTGAGCGGCCCGAGGCTCTGTGAGGCTTCTAGTTGGCCGTATGTCCCGTCAATGCTCTCATCCTGGGCCAGGATGGGCTCAGTCGCCAGCGAGCTTAACGATGTTATCTATACTAAACACCTTCCCCTCTGGGAGGTCTCCCCTAACACCTGCCTCAGGCCATGCCATATTCCTCGAAGGAATGACTTCGGCGAATAAAGAGACACGAGGATGGGAGATTGTCCAGTGATGTCCAGATTCTAGAACCATTCATAAATATTCGCGGCACGCAGGGTCGATCACTTTCACTCAAAACGTCTTGGTTCATCCGCACTCCTCAAGGACAGGCCAAGCCAGGCTGTGCGACGATCGGGAGAGAGAGTTACCCTGACCACTTATACTACCAGAGACTACCAGAAACGATTACAAGCTTCAATATGCAGAGATTCTCCATTCTGAACTCTCGTTGGGAGTCATGTGCCTGCTTTTCCATCAGCAGAGTATCCCGAGGTCTCTGTCAGAATTGGACCACCGAGAGTCAAACTCTTCTGCTATACCTAGGTATAAAGTTGTATGTATATCCATAGATAGATACATACTTACCCGTGGTCGATGATGTTACACAGAGGGGGCTTCATACAATTACTCCGTGGTTTCAGGAACCCCATACGCGCAGCTGCAGGGCACGCATCGACTCCATATTGGATGGGTGGCGGCATTTGCTGCAGGAGGCGGGACCTGGAGCCAATGCATACCCATCCCAAGTCTTGGAGGCTCCGGGATTCGATCCGTATGAACACCAAGACCTGCCCTCCCAACCCGTCCAACCCGTCCAGCCCGTCCAGCCCGTCATCGGCCGCACGATGTCATACCGCCAATATATCTTTGAACTTCAGGATGCCTTGTCTTGATCTCACCGCGCCTTGAGGGCGGCAGGTAGGTAGGTTGCTATGACCGGGCCGAGACGTTAGGCCCGTGTGGGAGGACTAGTAGGTGTTAGAAGTACTATGACAGTTCCCTTGTTCTACACCGCCGTTGACGGTTGAGCAGAACGATCTACAGCTAATTAGTCTGGCGAATGGTCACTCGCCGGCCTGCTCATCAAGCCGCTAGTTGTGATTGGAAGTGCCGAGTACATGTTGATAGTGAGGTGAGGTTGTCCGGGCACTTTATATAACGTGATGGTCGGGGGGCGAAATGGAGTCGACACTACCTAGGTATATCAACGCTCCCTCCAACCACGAACCTATACTGTAATTACCTAGGTAGATACTACAGCCAGTAGCCTGTCCCTCTTCGGGCTGTCGTCTGGCTGTCTAAGTATCGAAATCATGCCACCAGCCCCGTTGTTTACTATGCAGTTTAATACAGCAATACACAATACACACCCAAGTAGCATACAGAGAGAGTGTGTTGAGAAAGCCTGAGTACCTCAAGCAGTAGGTGTTGGTTGGTCGGGATTTTAGTGTGCAGGGAAAGTGCCAGGGTCCAGGGTCACAGCGGCGAGCGCCATCGCAACAGCGTCTTGCCGTCCATAAGCAGGAGACATGACCCCTGACCCCGTCGAGCGGCTGGGTACCTCAAGCTTGCTTCAAGTACCACACTGGCCCCCTCATGAACTCTGTCTCTCTAACCCACGCTCATTTCTAAGATTGCTTGCAACTTTGTCACCTACCGCGTTTCTCTTTTTCTTGCTGCTCCTGGCTCTCCAGGGCGCAACGTGTGCAATATATTCGTTGTGTGTCTGTCTAGGTAAGTAAACTCGTCAGCCCGGGTCGTTTCTGCACCGTCGTCGTCAGGGGGGGCAGCCGGGCTATGTCTGCTGCTCGTCTGTCGCTTGCTGTCTTGCTATCCCGCCGCCTCTCCATGAGGCTGAGCGATGCCATTGGCGTCGTTGACAAGACGACAGAGTTATATCCATAGGAAGTCCAGTGCAAGTGCCACCCTCTGGCCGCGGCGACGATAGGATCGATTCCCCAACCCAGCCTTACCCAGACAACACCCCGCCTCCATTGATCAGCACAAGCAATATGGGCAAAATCTCGAGGAGTCGCTTTGCTGATGTGTGTCTTCCAATACAGTAGGCCGGACTTGGGCGCCGACACCGTCGTGTACGAAAGAGCCGGAACGTTGTAGTTGTGTAGGAAATATCTTTGTCGAAAATGGATCCGAACGAGATGCGGTTTCGATCCCAACAGTCCCCCCGAAGCGATGCTACCACCATGAACACTCTCGTCTCTCCTCGCAACCGTCTCTCGCAGACCATGTCATCCCAAGACCCTCGATCGACCCTGTCCCGCCGATTCACTACTGATTCGGGGCGCGTACCAACATTGTCTTCACCTATAGCCCCGCGTGGCCCAGACGTACAGGAATACCAGGTGAGTTGCATGGCGGAGACGAAGGCAGTGGCATAATAGTGTGCCTGGGAGTGTGTGTCTGGGTGGTGTGCGCTTATCTTGCGCCCCTGTACGCGCTTGGGAGCTTTGACTGTGGCTCGAACACAGCGGCTCGCCAATATCGTTTTCATGGATGTCTGCTAACCCGTCTGGCTGCAGGCTATGCAACATCTTCAACTGGTGCGTGTGCCCTCGAAACCAAGCTGGTTTTCGAAGTGGGGGGGCCTCATGGGCTGGGGGTCGCTCAACGCCAGAGCTCGCGATCCATGGCCGGGGCCCGCCTCCACGAGCGACAAGTGCTGACGACGCAGCAGATAGAGAAGAAGCGACTGGAGTATGAGAAGATCCGGGAACAGAAGCGCCTCTTCGACGCTGAGTTAGCTAAGCACGAGGTGGAGCTGGGCCACATGCTCGAGGAACACGGCAGGCTCTCTGGGCATCAATCCGAGCCGACGACGCCGCCAGAATATCGCGAGAACCCATCCGGGTTCCCCTCCGTTTTTTCCAGACCGAATCGGTACTCCCTTTCGAGTCTAACGTCACCTGCGGGGATGGCCAACCGCTCAGCTCGATCAGGCTCCGTCCTTACGTCGCCACAGTCTGGCATTCCACTGTCTCGGTTCGCATTTGACGACCAGCTGCCGTCGTGGTCGGTTCCAGGCTCGAGCCGAAACAGTGACGATGACGAGAAGGAGGAAGCTGTTCGTCAGGATCCTACGTCTCATCGGTCGTCTAATGCGTATGTTGATTTCTTTGAAGCCTCCTGCTCCAGCAAGTGCATGGCTGGCTCCCTTCCCTTTCCAGCCGACTGCTATCCCATGGTGCCCTGGGGGAACAGGTCAAGTTGGCCATTGAGCTATTGAGCAACAAGACGGTGAATGTGAGATGGTCTTCTCGAAGAGAGTATTTATTGTCTACAGGTGCTCAAAACTGGTATGGGCGGCCATTGAAGTTCATCACTGGCTGCTTTTGCCTCTGACCTTTCATATTACCCTTTCCTCTTCACTGCCAAACAGCTCAACCTGGCAATAAACTCAACCCTGCGTTCCAGACCTCTTCATTCAAATACATTGTTCGTCAAGGCTAAGCAGTTGGCCCTTCAACTTCGTCCCATTGTTCTGCTTGCCTCAATAGCTCGACTCGGCCGCTCTCACAGTACTTAAAAACTTCCGACGATCGAGTACAGGCCTCTTTCCTCCTTCCTTCTTTTCCTTCATTGCACACTTTCTACGTTTCGAGACTCTAGCAGCCTTCTCGTCTTTGACCTGGGACTCATCTCGTACACCCTTAATATCACCTGCTCCTACCTATCTTGCGCACCACTTCCTTACACAAGCGTCGTTTTGCGTCAACATCAATACCCTCGTACAAACATCACTTACCGCCTGGAGACCAACCTTCAACTGCCACTTGCGATCATGGCTTCTGACACTGCCACTGACACTGCCAACAGCGTCAACCGATACTCCATGCCCGTCACCAAGTCTCGCACCGCCTTCTACGACGTCAACTTGGACCAGGCCAATACCACGGGGTTTTTGTTCGGCGACGACAACGACGGTACCGAGGGTAAGATCTACACTGCCACCAACGAGGACAACTTCCCCACGCTTGTCCGTCGCGAGCCCAACATGGTGAGTTTCAAAATCTAATTTCTTCACCTTCCTTCTGGGGTTTCCACACCCGCAAACCCTGGTTCACGCGCCAGAAGTCGTTTGTTAAACTCATTGCTGCCATTTTGGCTGCAAGAGGTTTCGCTTCTGCGATTGCCCCTTCACTTTATACCCACCCCACCTTTTATTTCCCTTCTGGGCACCCACCCTTCGTCTCATCTTTGCCTTTCCTGCACCCTACCCTTACCTGACTTGAGATGTCAAGAACGCTGCTTGCATTCACCTTCCTTGCACGCCATCATCTGCACTACTTTCGTACTTGCGTCTAGGGCGTTCGTTTAATGGCGCCCGTGGCTAAGCAACGTCGTATTCTTGTTTTCACTTGTTGACCGTTACATCCTCCAAGTCGTCTGCTTCATCTGTTGTCATGGGCCACTCGCACACCCCCTCCCACGACCAGAACGGTGGCACTTCCCCCAACGGCTGGGTCCCTCGTCACCGAGCGAACAACAGCATGTCTGCGATCGGTTCCAGCGGATTGGCTTCTCTGACAACTGCATCACAGTCGAACGTTTCGAACGAGACTCCCAACATGACTCCTCGCCCTGCAAACATCCGCCACTCGCTCGAGATGAAGCCCATCGAGCAGAAGTTTGTTGACGCCGCGTCCGACGCGTCGACTCCTACCAACAGCAGCAACGTGCTTGCCACTCCCCCTAAGCTGCAGCCATCTTTCTCTGCCAACGACGTTCCAACCCTTAAGAATGCGTCCGGATCGGGACTGGGCAGTAGCTCCAACCAGGCAGCTCAGCAGCACCTGCATAACCACAACGCGAGCATGGGTCGCATTCCTGCTGGCGCCTTGCCTAATCGTCACAGCCGCGAACTCTCCGCCGACACTCGCGACAACATTGCTGCTGCTAATTACCAGTCTATTGGTTCGACACTTCAGGCCAATGCTCCACCTTTTGGTCCAGCCGTCACCCAGTCATCAGCTCATCTTCAGGGTCCTGTCCTCACACAAGCTCCACAAACTCCCGCTGCTTCGACCATGGCCAACCCTCAAGCCATGGCACCTTACAACAATGGCTACTATGTCCCCAATGGTTACGCCAATATGAGCCCTGCCAACGGCAGCCACAACTATCACAACGTCCCTCCTTTGCTCTCGCAGATGCAGGGACTATCTATCAACGGTGCCAACAACTACTCCACCCAGAACTATACTGGCTACGCTCCCGTCTACGCTCCTCCTCAGCCACGTGACAGCCAGGCTCGCATCATGCAGTCCCGCCGCCAGCAGGACAACGAAGGCAAGTGCACCCATGCAGTCTCAACACGACTTTACTCGAGCTAACTCTTTCCACAGCTATGAGCCGCTTCAACGGCATGTCACTTGAAGCCTACGGTGGCAACATTTACGAGCTTTGCAAGGACCAGCATGGATGCCGTTACCTGCAGAAGCAGCTGGAGAACCGAAACCCTGATCAGGTCCACATGATTTGGCTCGAGACTTGTTCGCATGTTGTTGAGTTGATGACCGATGCTTTTGGCAACTACCTCTGCCAGAAGCTCTTCGAGTACTGCAACGATGATGAGCGCACGATCCTGGTTCAGAACGCTTCAAAGGACATGGTCCGCATCGCGCTCAACCAGCACGGCACCCGTGCTCTGCAAAAGATGATCGAACACTTGTCCAACGCAGACCAGGTCCAGCTTATCATTGACGCCCTTCAGGGTCGTGTCGTCGAGCTTATCCAGGACCTGAACGGCAATCACGTCATTCAGAAGTGTCTCAACAAGCTTACCCCCCTGGATGCGCAGTTCATCTTTGATGCTGTTGGCAACCAATGCGTTGATGTTGGAACCCACCGCCATGGTTGCTGCGTCCTGCAGCGCTGTATTGATCACGCTTCCGGTGACCAGAAGGTGACCCTCATCCAGCGCATCACTGAGCACGCTGTCACTCTTGTTCAGGACCCATTTGGCAACTATGTCATTCAGTACATCATTGACTTGAGCGAACCTGTGTTTACCGAGCCTGTGGTCAAGCAGTTCTACGGCAGGATCGCCCTACTATCCCGCCACAAGTTCAGCTCCAACGTGATCGAGAAGTGTCTTCGCTGTGCCTCGGACGAGTCCAAGGATATGATCGTGGAGGAGCTGTTGGTACCTGGAGAGATGGATCGCCTCATTCGGGATTCTTACGCCAATTATGTCGTTCAGACAGCCTTGGAGCACGCGACCCCGTATATGAAGCAGCGACTGGCGGATGTGATTCGCCCCGTGCTCCCTACGGTTCGCCAGACTCCCTATGGACGCAAGATCCAGGCCAAGATCTCCGCTTACGAGTCTACCAACGGCCGAACAAGCGGCCAAGCGACCCCGGCAGATCCTACTCAGGGTCAGCTTCCCCTTCGCCCAATTCAAACCCGCGGCATGTCGAATTCCACTTCGATTTTGATGCCTGGTGGCTACCAGAATGGTGGCTATCAAAATGGTGTCAACGGTAGAAACCACCGTGGATCGCAGGCCTTCCCTTCCAGCTCGGTGTTGACTGTGCCTCCTCCCCAGGCTCAGCACCCTCAGCCTCAGCACCCTCAGCAATACGCAGCTGCTCCCCAGTATGCCAACCACATTGCTGTTCCCCCCTTTACTAATGGAAACGGTGCTCATGGCATGAACGGTGCTGCTACCGTGCCTATGGCTTCCGACAACGGGGAGCAGAACTTTTTCTAATTCGCTCCTATGACCGCCACGCTTTCGAGCGACCTCACGGCACACACAAACATTATCGCCAGTCGAGCAGAGGCACCATCTCTGGTGCCTTGTTGTACACTAGAAGCTCGACGGTGATCAAGTTCTTCTCGCAGGAGCCCTACTCTCATCTCATGCAGTTCCGGAAGGAACGGCATCGAAGTGTCGGTACGTTCTTCTCGAGTGTACAGTGGACTGCATCTTGCGCACATGGGCAGCATAGATCTTTCTTCGGCCACCAAAAACGAAACGCATCTTCCTTTCTTGCTTTGGTATTTTCGGGCTGGCGTTCTAGGTCTTGGGTCACGGATCTTCCCCCAATTACGATGACGCCGGGCTCTTTGAATTCCTCGTATGTCTCATGGGCAGCATGAGGATCACGATTGCAAACGACGTCAACGACTTCAGCATCGGGCTTATTCCTTTTCCTTCGATGCCAGCCATATTTCGACGAAGTCTGGGCATTTTATGCTTTGTTTTGCCCGACTACGCCTTGGCTCGGAGCTTTTGCATTGCACCCAGTTGGAGTACTCTCCTGGCATAGTATGCGATCCTGACAGGCTTGCGCGTTCTTGGCCTCTTTGCGGCATTCTGGGACGCTCCATCTGACGGCTTCTTTTCTTTTCCTTCCCCGCTCGCTCTGGGAGGGCGAGCAAGTATTTTCGTTGTTTTGCTTCGCGGTGGAATCTTCTGCAAGACGTTTCTTGCCCTCGGTTTGATCTTCGTCCTGCTTCCTGCTCGACTTCGAGCCTTTGTTTGGGCTTGCGGCGATCTGGTTGACTACTTGGTGGGAAACTTGGGCAATGTTTGGGCTGAGATTGGACACTTTGGTCTTGATCTATCCTGGCATCTGCTGCAACGTTCTTGCGGAGGAGGTTCTGCGGTGCGCCACATCGGCCATTTGGCACCTTTACCACAGAGATTTTTCTTGCTAGGTCATACACTTTATTCTTATAGCATCTATTACTTTATGGCCTGCATTTGGGACCTTCTCCCCCTTCATCTTAGCTAGTCTCGCCGGCGGTCTGACATCACGATGCCTATTGGGAGCGTGGGTCATGATCCATCGCGATGGGATAGATGGAAAGGGATAGGGCAGTGTTAATATTAGATATCTTGGCAATCTTACCGAGGCCCTGTGTTCTCGCGACATGTCTGACTTGCTGCTGCTGCTGACTGCTGCTGAAAGTCTCGAGCCGTCGCACGCATACTCAGACTTCTTTCATCTAGAGTCGAGTCTCTTTCTCTCGGCATCACCTCAAAAAGACTGCCCGCCCTATCTTCCTTTCACCTAGCCCCATGTAAAGCCACCAGGCATATGATGGAGAGCAGCCGTTTAGCCCTGGAGGCGTCCCGCAATTGGCACGGAAATTTGCAGCTCTTGAGATGAAGAAGCCTTGCCCCACTCGAAGTTTTCAGAGTTTATTGGGACCAAGAAGGAATGGGCAAGACAGTCTCTATCGCAGCGAGGACTCCAATTAACCCGTCAAGGGGTGACATTGAGAGCCGACCGAGATGAGACATGGTTAGGGACGGAGGCACAAGAACTAGTTGTGAGTTGCCAAAGGGCCTGCAGCCTACGACCCACAGAGGCATACATAGCACTTGTGAAGCCCAAAGGACGGGGGAGCTACGAATAATTCAGCCCTCCAAGCTCTCGAATCATATCACCAATTCACATCGAGAATCTTGAAGGAATCCGCATTCGGGTCGGGCAGCAAATGCCGTAATTCGTCGTGTTTGTGATCTGCTTTTTTGCTATCATAAAACGCCCATAATCCGCATCCATGCAGTGCCCTTAAAATAATGAGACCCTTTTGGCAATTACCAAAACCTTTGCCGTGATCATGAACCGGGGAAAAGGCTGTGCTGCGATGAAGCCACAGCCCGATCCCAACAACCAAATCCACCCGGTCACCCTCCGCAGGGGCGAGCCGCTTATCGGTAGCGCCACAGGGACAGGGTGTTGTTCTTCTTCCAGGTCTTTCTGCGGCCGGCCTGTGTCTTGGTGTAACGGTGACCCTTGTTGAGGCCACGGGACTTCTTGCCGGTGGCGGTGAGACCACGAGCCTCGCGGTGCTTGTGGACGGGGTTGACGATCCAGTTGATGCGGGGGTCGATGCGGATGGCCTTGTGCTGGGGGTCGACGAGGATGACCTCGTAGTACTTGTAGGTGGAGTCCTGGTTGATCCAGTAGGAGTTCAGGACGCGCAAGTTGGCGCAACGGCGGCCGACACGCTCCTCGGCGGTGGCCTTGAGGGAGCGCTGGTACTTGAGCTGGTTCACACCCTGGTTGGTGGGCTTGCCTGTTGGAGGAAAAAAAGAGACAGTCAGTAATCGAAACGTTCTCCTCCTTGCGAGTGGGACCAATGCCCCGGGACAATGAACATACCGTAGGTGGCACCCTTGGGGACGGGCCTCTTGCGACCACCGCGGCGGACACGGACACGGTAGATGACATAGCCCTGCTTGGCCTTGTAACCGAGACGGCGGGCCTTGTCAGGGCGCGAAGGGCGGGAAGCCCGGTGGATGACATTCAATTGACGGAGCTATATTGATGCACTCTCAGTAAACCGTCAACGAGTGTATAGCACAGACGGGGGAGGGCTTCTCTTGCTCCGGTCCTGGCTGGCCCCAAAGGGTTTATTCCAGAACGAGCAGAGAAAAAGCGCCCGTCCCCGTCCACATGCTTTTGCGAAATTGAAAGGCTCGGTGTTTCAACGTACTTCCCAGCAGCGGACACGCAGCAAGAACTGCAGAATGTCACTCTGCTTCTTCTTCTGAAGTTCCTCGACGTCTGTTGTGGTGTCTCGTCAGTGGTCTGCTCGTGCGAGGTCGGTCTGGCAATCGAATCGTGGTATCGCGTGGAACGTACACTTAAGGGCACCCATGGTTGCTGTAGATTCGCAAAATAGACAATTAGCACTCTCGTTTTGACGACAATTGGGTATTCCAAATCGGACAGCAACGTACCAGATGTTGAGGGCTGATTTTAACCTGGGTGGAGGAATTAGTTGCGGTCGCTGTCAGGATGCAGAAACTGGAAAGAATTTACGACCGCCTTTGATTTTCAGTGTGGGTTAGCCCGTCGAGCACTGATTGGACAGAGTGGGGCCCATCTAAATCACGTGCCCAAAGCCCTTTGGAGGTACGTACCCTCCAGGGGCCGCCGGTGCTGGGCTTGGCAGCAACATCCCTTACTCAAGCAGGATCGTGACCATGATGAAGTCCTATGACTCGATGGACAAGTATCTTAATGTCGACAACTTCTCACCGACTAGGTCGACCTGATAGAACCAAATACGGTTTCGAAGGCTGCCCCTGATCCACGGAGGTCGTTCAATTTCAATGCAGGGACTGCTCCAAAGCTTACAGCAATGGTCTCCTGCATGTCAGTGTCCCAACCAATATGAATCCGTACACAAGGTTGACTGTAAGTTACCTTACATCAGCCATAAACTACAGCCCGTTACATAGATCATTGATCTTTTTGGTTGGAGTGAGCCAAGACGTACAAGGTACAGGTACAAATCTTCCCACCACTTTGTTCGACTTTATAGGTAAGCTAGCCATGTACGATGTGTCTCGTAGATATGATAATTAGCGAATCCGCCTCTCAATCCTCTTGCAACGAAAGATACATTCAGATCCTCTCCGTTTCCATTGTCAAATGCCAGTCAGCCCATCAAGCGCCCTGCCAAACGCCCCAGCCTGGCTCCTTGCCACCTCGCCCCAGGTCGGTCCGCCCTTCATCACACCTTCGGCGCTCTTGCGGTACATAGCAACCGCCAGCTTGCCCGTCAGGCTTAGCTCCTCTTTGTCCGGCGTCAATAGATGGCTCTTCTCCTCATCGCTCGGACTGGGAACGACGATGCACTCCACGATGTTCTCTCCGTGCTGGCGGCCATAGAGTAGTAGCTCCTGCACGCTGGCAATCTCATCCTCCCACAGCTCGCGCGGGAGGGTGGCCTTGGTGCTGCCCTGCGTTGCCTTCTTGCTGGCCTTGCCGTGGTCAGCAACGAGGTTGTGACACTTCTGGAGAATGTGCTGGCCGGCCTTGAAGAGTGGATGGTCCTGCCGAGACTTGGCGGCCTGCACTTTGGAATTGGACTTAGAGGCAGTGTGGGTAGCGGTACAAGGTTCCTCGATGAGCATGGCATACTTGTTGCCCGCGTTAATCCTGGGACATACCGTCAGCTCTGGTCACGAATGTAGTACCGTGGGGGCTCCTCGTACAGCTCGTCATTGGACCGGGAGAAAGGAGCATCGAACTCATTGCGCTTTGCCTCAATGTTCCGGTTGAAGGCCTTAGCGAAGTCTCGTTTATCACTTTTCTCTTTCTCGTTGAACTTGGTCTGCCAGTCACTCCAAGTCTGGAACTGACTAAGTCACAAGCAGTATGGTCAGCAGACCACAACTCTTTTTTCTTGTAACGGCTGAAAAAGAATATTACTTACTTGTTTGCCGGCCGTTTCGCTTGGTACTGGTCCTCATCCACTTCATCTCCAATCGCCGTCGAAGGGCGAGGTTTCTTTCTCGGATTGTCGTCTGGGGATTGCCAGGCATCGTCGTCCTTCGGGCCTATTGTTGTGGCCAAAAGTTAGAGTCCAGGAGCAATCACTCATATACTCAAACACAAGACTTCTTCCTCACCCTTGGCCTTTCTCTTCGCTGCTTTGGGTGGCATGGTATTATGGCGGGTACGCAGCTTGTTGTAATTCACTTGAGTATCCGGGATTCGGCAAATGATACTCTCTGAAGGATGGAATGAATCACGGATAAAGTCGGGAATAGACGCGTCGATTGTTTTTTTTTCTCCTCCACGTTGCCGATGCTCACATGCAGCTCTTTGCCCGGTTGCGGTTGACCTGTTCCTTCCTGTTTGGAGTGCTTCCCTGGAAACTCCTGGATGGCAGGTGCAGAATGCAACCTCTCTCGTTGGCGCCCTTCGTTCCTGCTTCTTCCAGCACTGCGAACCCCCCACTGCGACCGTCGGCTCACGCATGGACCGGACGACATGGTGAACTTGCACGGACCTGAGTGTCTATGAGTGTGCATCACGTTGTGCCAATGAGAGCCTCATCTCACACCGCTGAATACTGGGGGTATCGAACACATCTGATTCAATTTTTCTTTTCTCGCAAGTGCCCTGTACTAACCAAGAACCAATCAAGTCTTCCAAACGACGAAAGGCCACCCAACCTGTTGGATAAAGCTGCTCAAATAGTAGAGCGAGTGTATGGCATACGTTTTTCTGCCCTGTGCTGGTACTTGCCAAACCGTGCCCAGCTCTGGGGAAGAAAGAAGAAGGAAAGACAGGATATCCTTTTTCAACAGTCCAGCCGAATTATAAAAAGAGAAAAACAAAGTAGTACGGCACTCATGCGTAGAATCCTTCCCTTCTGTCTATGACCATTCGCCCTTTTTAACGCATTTGTCTTTCCAGCCACGCCGAGATCCATAGACGAGAAGGCGGTGGAGAATGTCACCAACTCCCTTCGGTTTGCGAAACAATATGACTAGACGAAATCTTTCCTCTTCAAAAAAAAGCAGATGGCTTGCCAACGCCTGATATATGAATGACAACTCCCGCCTCTCGATCTCTCTACTTAATTTGGCACGTCATCTTCTCGTCAAAAAGTTAGAAGCATCGCCTGTACTCGTCCTGGTATGTCTGAAATGCAACTTCGTGATATCCGATCACGACTGAGTCGACCTGTTTCCCATCCTGTCGGCAGGGAGAGGTCGATGAGAAGAATCAAGGCCCAACTGATTAGCTCCAGTCTGTTCTCTAACGGCATTTCCCTAGCGGCTGTTGAGGGACAGGCTCTGGAAAGATCCAGCCCAGTCGCCCTGGGTAGTCAACGGTGACACTGGGGGTTCCTGCTGAGGTGTCCCGCTCTGCGGCGGTGGGAACGCTCGAGAACGCAGCTGGTAGTCGCCGCCGGGGAACGTCGTGGGGTATGATTCCATGGTGGGTGTGGCGGCGGTTGAAGTGTATGAGGTCCCTATAGGACGAGGCACATTTCCAAAGCCACTGTAATTATAGGGGTAACTAGGTTGAGAGAATGGGGCAGTGGCTCGCTCGTTGCCGAATGGTGAAACAAAGGCTCCTTGGAACGGCCGTGAAGTAGAGGTTGAACTGGGGAACGTGGACTGCTGCTGCTCTTGCTGCTGGTTTTGCCGGCGCTCGGTACCTGGGGCACCTCTGCCCACACCAACGGCGCCTGGCCCAATGCCACTTGGCGTTTGCAAGGCCAATGAAGGACTGGCAAATGAAGCAGGGTTGATTGCCGACATCCATATTCTAGTCTTGTAGATCTTGAAGAGGTCGGTAACAAGGGAATTGAAGTTGATGTAAGAGTCGGCAAAGTAGTAGAAGGTCAGTTTCTTCCAGTCCCTGTGCACGCATCAGTAATGTTCTCTCTGTGTACCACACTAGAAGCCACTCACATCTGGAATTCGGCATCGAGAATCTCCATGTTCAGACCGTGATCCTTTACCTTCGATTGACAAACACGCTTTGCTTTCGCTTCGCTGCCCTCCTTTTCCCGCAGCGCTTGGATCTCATGGGGCTGGGCAAGACGTTTGATGAGCTTCGGCTTGAGCTCACCGGTATTGGGCTCCTGCATATGATGCTGACTCGGTGGGCCCATGCCTCCTACAGCACCGCCATGCATACCGTTGGCTGCAGCCATCAGTCCCGCACCAGCTCCGTCCTGTGCCACTGCAGCATTCTGGGAAAACATCATAAGCCATTTGTAATGCTCCTCGGCGAAATGCTCCTTGAGCTCCTTGGCTGTAGCCCAATCAACATTATCCCTAGCGACAGTTCCGAGGTCAGTGCCTCGATCGGCTTCGACGATCACGAGATCGCCCGGCTTCACTGTCAAGCCTGTGCCCTCTTGGATGTAGAACACATCCGCTCGGTTACACTTGAACAGGACAATATGTAATTTCTGGGCATGGCGAGGCTGGGGCATGCCGTATATCGCTCGGTGTGGGGAGGGAGGCCTGTTTGAAAAGGGAGCTTGCAGCCCGTAAGGAGATGGGTACATGTTCTGATAGGCGGACTGCATAAGAGAATGTTGAGGGCTGGTGAGGCCCGAAGCGCCGGTGAAGTAAGCAGCTAGCACATATTGTTAGTAGATGTGTCAATCGAGGCACGCTTGATCAACTTACCAGCATTAGTCGAGGTCAGCAAATGGTTCTCATATTGCCCTGAACCAAACTCCTGTGCGTGCTGACCGTCTTGATTGTTCGGCTCCTGTGACAGGATTTGATCCCCAATGGAGCCGATAGACGGCTGGCGAGTGGGTACATCGGCAAATGAATGGCGCCTGCTCTGAGGGATGTCTGCTAAACCACCAAAACCCAAAGAACTTGACCAGATTGCCTTCTTGACGCTCTCAAGTGGACGGTTCTCAAGAGAAAAGGACGCGCGGAAAGGTCCCGCACCATATTCACTCATCCTCCGGCCGTAAGCTCTCTTTGCAGCCAAATCGGAAAGGTCGTTCGACTCGTCGAGGTCAACAGCATAGTCGGAAGACTCTTCCGGGACGGATTCGTGGAGACCGTAGCCATTCCCCAGACCAAATCCTGTCGACGCTCTTGGCCTCATGCGATTGGCATGGTACTGTTGTTGTTGACGCAACATCGCATTTTCCCGCGTGAGCATCTCGATCGTCTTTTCTCGCGTGAGCATCTCTATCGTCTTGGCCTCGAATGATTGATGTTGATCTGGAGCCAGACCAGCATCACTCTCCTCGTCGTCTTCATCCTCCTTTACCTTTCCAAGCATTCCCCCATCGTTTGACATTTCGCTAAGCATACTAGGCCGCGACGGTCGATGCTGAAGGCCAGAGTGTGGAATCCCACGATTGCGTGAGCCCATGATAGCGGATGACCCCATCATGGTGGTCGTGGCCGGTGTCTCTGGATCGAGTTGTCCGACTGAATATGATTGCGAACGGTAGCTCTTTGGAGTTGGGTGAATAGGGATGGCGAAGGGTATCTGAGAGGCGGGGCCGCCGTCCCTGGATATCGGGGACGTCTGGGAGGCACCACCGTCAGAACCGAGCAGTGAATTGCCTGGCGGAAGAGCAGAAGTCGGTGAAGGAAGGACTTCGGACAGGCGGGCTGGGGGTTCCTTTCTGTCGTTATTCCAGATTCCCGTTCCCCAGGTAAAAGTGTTGGAACCGGTATGAGGACGGCTCAAAACCGTAGATGAGGTTGAGTGAGTGCCCCACGCAGCAGCTCCAGTCTCTGCAGGAGTGCTCGGGTGCGAGGCAGTTGGCGACATTGAGCTACTCGCAAAGGAACCTTTTCTTGGTCGAATCCCGGCCTGCGATGTATCGTTCAACCAAGAGGCTCGGCGAGCCGGGTTCTGGGACTGAATAGGCGGAAGGTGATCCTGACGATGTGCCTCGCCTTCGTCGTCTGAACTGGCAACAGCGTCCGAGATCGAATCGGGGGTGCGACGAGCATTAAGCTTTTCCAGCAGGATGGTTTGACTGCTTGGGGCAACGCCCGGGGGCAAACCACTTTGACCAGGCTTGTTCTGCTGGCCAGGTCTGGCTATGCTGGAGCTCATCATCCCCGCTTCAAAAGTAAGAAATGATGTTTTGAACAGATGGAAATTCTCACATTGAACAAAGTGAGATTAAAAGATGCAGGTCCAAGCGCTGGCCAACTGAAGTTGGTGATGGCCAGTTGAGGGGTTTGGTGAAGTACCGGGGCACGTGAACGTAGAGAGCACCGACAGTACGACCGGGGTCGAGGCGATTGAAATGAATAAGACCAGGCGGCAACAAATGGCGGGACTGAGGCAATCTGGTTAGCCGCGAATGATCATAGAACTGGTTTGTCATGACAGAGTTATGAGACCCTTGGATCTTGGGTAATGATATAACCTGACGGTGGACACCCAGGTGGGGTGGCAGATTGATGAAGGGTGTAATAGTACATACGGGTAGGGTAGTAGTATGAACTTTAAAGGCAGGCGAATAAACCCCGGAATTTGCCTTCTATCGCTATGACGGACAAGTAATAAGGGACGTAAAGCTGTCCAAGGTGAGCTGATGGAATGAGGTGACGACCCTCTGGTAGGAGAGAAGCTTGGAAGAGCAGCCGGGGTCGGCTCAGACTGCCAACTAGATGATGAACGAGATGGCGAGGTATGTCGAGGAGAAAGGGCAGCGATCGACGTTACGCCAAGCTGTGCAGGGCTCAGTGCTATTATTTTGGGGGGGGGGGGGTTTGCTGCAGCTCTGCCAAAGGGGAGTTCTCCTCAGATGCTTCTCATTAACGAATGATGTGTTCGCATCTCGAATGGTAGAACTGCCTGTTTTTCTCTTCTGATGGTGTCTTCCAGGCCAAATCGCGACGAGAAACTATGCGCCCATCTTCAGGGCAGGTTGCCTTGCCTTCGCGCCAGTAGCGGATATGGAATCCAGGTAGCCAGGCTCGCAGTATGCCCTTTTTGACGGCGGGGAAAGGCGAGAAGGTCGTCGAGTGAAGAATGGCGAGGCAAGACGTGGCGAAGGGTGGAGAGTGGTATGTAAGCTGGCAATTGGAGAAGGAGAGCAGCAGTGTGGTGCGAAGGTTTGGGGTGCGAACGACGAAGATTTGAGGATTGAGAGATGAAGATGAAGACGGAGACGAAGACGAGGTCCCTTGGAGCAGCCACCTTTGGAAAGGCAAGACGAGACAGCTAAAGGTCGGGCCAGGCCAGTGCTCAGGTGCTTTGCAGAAGTGGGCGGGGCACCTGGACTTGGTGAGGGGCCTAGCCGTTGCGAGCTGAGCGCTGACTGGTCAACAGGTGATCTTGTGTGGAGAGAGTTGGCGCGTGCCCCTCGAGTGTCCAAACTGGCGTCGAATGGTCAATGCTTTTTTGCCTTTGCTCTTGGTCTGAATGGGATCAATCTGTCTGTGTGGACGGACTTGTCGCTGCTTGCTGTTGGCTCGCCTGCACTTCCTCAACTTTAAGGTTCTGTGCTCCCTGCTTGACTACTTTGCCCACATAAGACTTTCTGCGCCCAATATCGATAGGGTCTAGGACGCTTGAGACCAAGACAACGACTGCAGTGTACCTCGGTCACAAGGAGCCACAGACCTAGCCTCCCTCCGAATGCTAAACGGATACAACTGCTGTGTGGCGGAGGCAGAGAGAAAAGTGACAAGGGGGAAAGAGGGACGGACGGGAATGGGGATGGTGATGGGATCAAGGACTCGGGGGATGCAATTCCTTCCTCTTAAACAGGACAGCCCACCTGGTACCTAGGTATGTAGTGCTATTAATTTCATAACCCATAGTAGACATTGCCTGGGTGGATGCTCAAGAGAAACTATTGTTACAGCACACTAGTAGGCTCTATCGTGAGGCTGGCACGGCTGGACACGGCAACGGAGACACATGTAATCCGCTGGTCTCCAAGCTTGAGACCCCTGAAGTGGACGGACAGTAGTGTAGGCCGTTCGACAATTGATCCATCTCATCTGCCTGGCGCCACCCATCTCTTCAACTTCGTATGCGCGCGCGGTCCATAATAACCTTGGGTCCTAGGAAATGGTTGTAATGTACATATGGGTGCTTCGTATATATTCACCGAGCCCGGATACCGTAGTATTCTATAGGTAACCAAGACTATAAAGGCCATGCTTGTTGCGCGTTGAATGCTATTGGGGGGGGAGGCTTCCAGACGCTCCGTCGGTGGTGCATTGCATTGCATGGCATCGTTGCAACAACATATCCTCCTGCTCTGTCCGTTGCCCTCCTGCCTCTGTGTGGCCCTGTCTGCCCCCCCTCCACCCGGTCTGTTCTGCCCTTGGAGCATTGCATTAGTGGATGGTCAGGAGCTGCAGGTGCTTTCTGCGATCTCCCCACCGGTCATCAGTCCATTGTTTTGCTTTCGAATGCCCCAACAGGGGTTCTTCTCCCCATTGAGTCTTCTGCTGCATCTCATGATGGACACTAACGAATGTCATCTGAGGAGGCTCCCTCCGAAGTACATACATACTTGAGTACCTAGCTAGGTACACAAGTACGTACGGATCCGTATTTGAAGCGCACTACTTGGGGGATTTCATAGGTACCCAGGTACCTAGGTACGTCCTGGCCCGCAGTGGAGCTCTCCAGGGCTTGCCGTGCCTTGGTACTCGGGAATGTCTCGTCCTCCCCAGCTCCCTGCATTTCCACCCGGCCAATAGAGGGGCATACGGCTACCCCACACAAAAAGACCCTTGTCGCGTGCCCCTCCTTTTAATCCTTAACATCAACCCTGGCATCGTACCGGTATGGTGCGATATACACAGTATGTAATACGTCGATCGAGATGGCCGGCAACCACATGAAGACTAAGGCAGACTCAGAGCCGAGGAGGGCTGATATATGCGGCGTGAGGAACGAGCTCCCAAGAGGAGAACGTAGACAATAGGCGACATTTATCCAACAGAAGCCGCCACGGCGATCATCACTCGCTGTGACCATCCTTCTTGGACGCCATCCAGACGCCAGGCGACCCTGCCCTCCAACTCAACGAGCACGAGGCGGCTGAGATGGCGCCCGCGGTCCTAGATCCGCGGGAGTCTCTTGCATCCTCTGCATCCTCTGCATGCTCTTCACCGACTCCATTGTAGGATCGGCATGTTCTGGCTCGAGCCATTACTCTAGGCAAAACGGTCTGGTCCCCGGGGTATAAGGCACCGTTGACGCGTTGCGCGTTTATAGTGAACCACTCTGGCCCTACCGGTACCTACTGTAGCAATTGCTACGGACAAATATAGCACATGCAGTCGATTTACTTGGGAGTGCTTGGGCTTCTGGACGACCAATTGACATACCTTAGGCTACACTCAAAATTCCCGAAATCATAACGGTAATCTCTGATGGGCCAATCAAGAAGGGCAAGCAAAGTTAACGTCTTCTCACAGCCAAATATTTGACTCTCACCATCCCGGCCTACCTGAATGACTTCGTCATTCGATACACGAGGAGTATCTACAAAGGTGATGGTTCGGCTCAAATGGTGGCCCTTTCCTTCATGTTGAGTGAGCCCTGTGGCTCACGGGTCGCAGAGCGCCAAACATGTTACCAAGACTGCAGCTCTATGGAACGGTGCATCGAACTAGCCCGTCCCGCCTGTGGAGAACAGTGGAAGATCCCAAGATTGTCAACCCCCGGATTTGTCGTACAGACATGCCTGGCTAGGCCCTGCAACCGACACTCAACCTCCTGAGGGGTTGATGTTGCTTGGATGGTGCGCGTGCTCGGCTACAAGTACCTTCAAGTTCGGCACTGCTTCCTCTCGTGCTTTGAGAGGCAGCAGCCGGGCTTCGCAGTATGATGCGGGAACACCTGTCGACCCAGGAACGCATGTTGCTACAAAAATTGCAAATGCGCGCCTCTCAAGGACACAGTACCCAGCCCCCCTCATGGGCAGCGATCACTACACAGGGCTCTCTATAAGTGCCCATGTGGCTGGCAACCGTATGTGTGAGACACAGGGCACGGGAAGACACTTCATGGAGGTTGCAACTGCAGTACCGTGCCGTTAGGCCACCTCAATGTGGGACAACAACGGTCGGAATTTAGCCAACGGTGACTCTGCATACGGATTGTCTCGGTCAAATGTCTTTTACAGGCTCGTGCACGACATTTGGTGCCAAATTGGAAGAGTTCTTCATCCCTAGCAGTAGTAGCTCTTGCTCCGCCACCTAACGAAATCCTTGACATGTCAGAGCCACATGGCTCATTTACTGAGCGAGGCTCACTCGATCATACAATAGGAAGTTTGCCCTTGCATTTCGAAAGGTCAAATTGGTATCTCATTTGCTTCAAGGACTGTGCCGACGGGCCCAGTTTGTGTTTCTATAGTTTCATGGGTATAGTACAAAGGCTGCGGGCAGGCAGATAGTCTGGTTCTAGATAGATAGGTTTAGCCAGGAACAGTATCGATAGACCCCGCGCCTGGCGAGGTCGGGGGCACTGATCCCTTTTGTTGCTTGAGCTTCTCTTCAAACTTGGCGAACTCCTGCAGGGCAATCTCTTCCTCCTCGTCCATGACCTGGACGACACCTTTTACTTCTTCAATCTGGAGGACAGGCAGTCAGCAGTCTATCCGGGCGTATGAAACTTGCAAGGTAACTCACATAGTGCATCAGCATGCCCTCGATACCGTTCTTCAGCGTGACAGTGCTCGAGTCACACGTCCGGCACGCACCGCGCAGCTTCAAAAGGACGTTTCCGCCCTCGAAACCCCTGAACTCGATGTCACCGCCGTCCTCCTGGATGGCGGGGCGGATCCTCGTCTCCAGCAACTCCTTGATCATTCCCACGACCTCGTCGTCGTTCTCGTCATAGGCAAGGCTGTCCAGCTCCGCCGGCGGACCCTGCTGGCCATCTTGGCCGACTGCGCCCTCCTTCTTCTCAGCAACGGTCACGATTTTCTGTCCAGATGTGATGGCCTCCGTGATCAGGGCGAAGATCTCCGGCTTGATGTGCGCCCAGTTGGCGTCTGCCTCCTTCGTAACGGTGATGAAGTCAGCGCCGTAGAAGACAGCCTTGACGCCGTCGGTGTTCATGAGCTGGGCCGCGAGCGGCGATGGGTAAGGGGGCGCGATGGTGCTGCGCGGGTTGAGGTACTCGATAAAGGGGGTAGAGAGCTCTTCAGGTAGGATGCGTTGGTTAGGCAGGAACTTGAGGGCGTCGGCGTTGGGCGTCGGTTCCGTCTGGATAAAGATCGTGCGGCGGCCGATGACGGCTGATACGCCGGGAAGGGATGATCGTGTTGTCTGCAGAGACGGCCGTGATCTGGCGGCGAAGGGCGGGTGTGTAGAGCCGACACTGTGAAGTTGCCTCCGGGCAAGCCGTCCAAGACTGAGGCCAGGGCGAGCCTGTGATGACCGCGCCCCGGCCAGTATAGTCTGGGTTGATCTGGCTGCTGTGCGTCCAAACATATTTGCTGTTTGAGGCTTGCAGTTGTTATGAGTCCATAGAGGGGATGTATGGAATGGGGGAAGTAGGTCGACAGAAAAGGGAGGGCGAGGCGGGGGTGTTGATATACATGAATGAGTAACTTAGTAAGTATTCAACCTTGTCCAATTTCTGTGCCTCTTTTTCCTGCTGACAAAACGGAAAAGAATTGTTCGGCCGTTCGGCACGTTGCGTCATATCCTGGTCTGGGCCCACACTTGTTGTCGCCACGAATCGCCTCCCGAGCGCCTTCCCCAGATTTTGAAAATCAAACTGTGGGGGATCCCTGCTAAAATTTCAGGTTCAGGCTCTTCTGGATTTACTGTGTACTGGAATGATGATTTGAAGAGCTGAAGAAGAGCTGCCGTCCCACCCACTCCCTCGCACTCTACGCAGTATTTATGAAAGCCAATAACTTGCATGCCAACATCCCTGTCTCCCACGGCCTGCGATCTGCGACCACACAAACATGTCTGCGGACGCCCAAGACAGCCTTATAACTCCAGGCAACGACGCCGGCGGCCCTGAGCCAAGCGCCAACAGGCACGAGGCAGCAGCACCCCCCACAGAAGCGGAGCCAGATGGCACGGCAGAAGCAACTGACGAGGTGCCACAAACGAAGCCGAAGCCGAAGCTCTGCGGGATATGCGACAAGGTAGAGGCCAAGTACAAATGCCCCCGCTGCGCGCTGCCATAGTAAGTGACCCAAAAACACCTCGTGCAGACAACAGACACCATTGCTGACCGGGCCAAGCTGCTCTGTCGCCTGCTTCCGGCCGCACAAGGAAAACCACCCTCCCGACGACCCCAAACCCGTGCCTGCCCCCAAACCCGCCGAGCCAGAGGGCAACGTCTCCTCAAAGCGCAAGGCGCACCCGTTCAGCGTCCTCGACGACTCCCCCGAGCTGGCCCAGCTCTTCAAGCGATACCCGGGCCTCCCAGCCAAGCTCGAGAGCATACACTCGGCGACCCTGCCGCCGAGGGAAGAGGAGCCCGGCCGTGGCGGCCTCCCCTGGAACCTGCAGCAGGCACCAGGGTACCAGAGCAAGAAGCCCAGGTGGACGCACGACACGGGCCTGCGTAACGGCAAGGAGGCGCTCCGCAAGGCGAGGACGAACCCGGGCGAAGACGGCGACGCGGTGAGGGAATACTGCGAGCTCGTATTACACCTGCTATCCAAGGAGGAGGCTACGGCGAATGTCACCGATATTGTGAGACAGCAGGTCACACAGGAGGATGTCAAACTCATTGAGAAGTTGATCGAGGCGGAGGCTAAATGGAGCTGAACGTGACCGAAGGACATCACGGGAATCCCCAGGGCGCATCAAAGTGTCAATCAGGGCCCCTTGGCTTTGAAAGATGATCTAGACGCTTTCGCTATCAACATGCCAATTACCTCTCGGATTGCGAGCAGTGCAGCGAGGCTGAGGAATGACCAGGGACACATGAGTGGAGGATTTCCTCCTCGTCACAAGGGTCAGCTGAGAGGCATGTTCTTCTTACTGCTTGGAGAAAAGAAAAAACTCCTGCAAGCGCATTCATATGCAACTGTGGATTATTCTTGTAGGTACATTGGGGATCCTGCCCGACCCCTTTTCTTCCATATCTTAACCAGCTAACGCCGGAGTTTCAAAAAGGCCCTAGACTTCCTCTGCCCTGCCAGGCCCTCATCTCGTATCGGCTCGGTCTGTGACCGGCTAGCCCCCCTCTCGTCGTGGTACTCCCTCGTCTCGCCGCCGAGCTTTGCTTTCAGAGCGGACATGGAGCTTATTCGTTTCAATAAGTGCAGTCCCCGTGGCTTTGCGTCGGACGTATCTGTCTGGCTCCAGTCTGGGGAAGATTTGTCTTCAAAGTCTCCAACACGGCCGCGTCCATTCTCGTCGGCGTGTTCCAGTTCCATGACCGAGGTGCGGTGGTCTGTGTCATGGGAATCGTGCTTCTGCATTGTCTCTCGCTGGCCATGCGACAGCTTGGAGGAAGCAGCGTGCTCGACGTTCTTGTAGTCGTTCTTGGGGGTGTGTGCGGTGTCTGAAGCGCACTCCGAGTAGGCGGACTTCGTTCGAAACACCCCTTTTACTGACTTGCGCTGCTCTCCTTTTGACGAGGTGTGGCCATGGTGCACCGATGCGGGTTGCGACTTGGTCTCCTTGGTCGTATTCCTCCAATACCGGACGTTTAACCTCCCAAGCGTGAACAGGTCGATGTCTTGGCCCTGCAGTTGCCTGCGCAGCTGTAGTTCCTGGAGGTGCTGTTCTGCAAGGACATTCTGCAGGCGACGGGCCAGCTCATCTGGGTCGATAGGCCTAGGGTCGGGGCCAGTCTTTCGAACCTGCTTTGACCTCACTTCTGCCGGTGCTGGTCTCGTGGTGATATAGAGCATGTTGCGGTGTTATGTTATGTTATGTTATGTTATGTTACTGGATCCTACTTGTCACTGGGGTTGGCTGGCTGACAGGACTTGCTGACAGGATCGCGGTTGGAATTATGGGTGAATTATGGAGAGTTATGGGTTGATGATGTGTGATGATGTATGTATGTATGTGTGTCTCTTCTCGGACGTGTGTGGCAAGGCGCATAAGCAAAACAAAGAAAAAGATGCAATAGATTCTGTGTTCTCTAGAGAGACGTACAACGTGGGAAGAGACATTCCTCACACAGGTGGGCTCCTAGGTGGTATTTGAGGGGAGGAGGAGAACAAGATGGGGAGACCAGGGGAGTGCGGTGCGTTCGGCTAATACCGCCATGTTGAAAAGTCATGAGATGCCTGCTGTCCCGTCCCGCAAAACGTGGTCGGGTGACCTCATGAAAAAAGAACCTCGGGGGCCAAGCCGACAGCCAGTTTTGGAAGGGGAAAGAAAAAAAAGAGGAGTCTTACCAAATTTCTGGGCTAATGATGGACTACTGTGTACGCAGTACATAGGCAGTCTCACGACTCACGAACCTCACCCATTGTGGGCATCGAAGCCCGGTAAGTAAGCGTACCATGTACTGGACACTACGTCCGTCATACCACAATTGCCTACGGCAGGTAGTCAGGTACCTAGTGTACATTGTACAGTATGAGAAGCAAGGGGGAGCAGATCCTGGCCGCTTTGAGACCCGCGATGTCACACTACAATATATATGTGCAAGCCATTACCATGCCTCACCACTCACCTCCCGAGAGAGTTCTGCGACGGACGCCGTCTCATTCGGCTGGCTGGATTCTCCCCCATCCCTGAAGGGTCCCCTGTGAAGAGGGCCTCGCCAACGGCTGTTGCTGTACAGATCATAGCGTGCCGGCCTGTCGAGCCAGGAGCCCCTGCTGAAGGTCCCCTGGTCCCCTTGGTATTACTCATGAGCATTGGCGCCTCATATGCGTGTGATCGAGTCTTGGCCGGGTTTTATTTCGCTCGCGTGGGCCCCGGCATGATGGCCCTCTTCCTTCCTGGGGAAGAGACAAGAAACAAAACAACTCTGCCGTCCTGTCTGCCTGTGGTGATGGTGGTGGATGTCTGATAGCCATGTATGAACAGTACAACTACAGTACACATACATGCCCCCAGCCAGCATGCTCGACAGAGAAGAACAGGCTCGACAACAGGAGAGCCACACGCAGTGTATTACATACCGTGTACGTTATTACTGTGCATATCTGGTATATCTACTGTAATACATCAATACGTACTGTAATCCGTACCACAGTAATTTAAATTGATAAAAAAAGAAAACCGGGGAAAAGAAACCTGGAGACACCGCTGCTCCTCGCCCGTGCGGCCTGGCCTGGCCTGGCTCGCCCGGCGGGCTAACGACATCGAGCAAAGCCTGTCCGTGGTGGGGAAAAAGTAAAAGGAAAGAAGAAGAAATAATGTCAAGTGGTACACAGTATGTAAGACAAAAGAGAGATGGGCAAAGACAAAGAAGAAGAGGAGGAAGAAAGAAAGAGGCCCCTGCACAGCCAGCTCCGACGACTGGCGTCGTTCGCACATACCGGTATCCATAGCCAGCTCCACAAGGCATATATACCAGCAGTAGCGAGCAGTGCCTAGCAGAACCTAGGCAGGTATATCCCCATGGGGAGGCGAGCCAGTCAGATGCCGCCGCCGCCGCCGCTCCTTGCTGCAGGGCTCGAGCCGAAACCCAGCCAAGCAGGGCCCAAGCCCAGCCAAGCCTGCCAGGTTTGCCAGAGTGCTTGCCACAGGGCGGGTGGCGGGCGGGACACCCCCAGCGCATCAAACCGATGTCTAAAACTGGCGGAGTTCGGGATTCATCATCTTCTGGCATTGCACAGGTTGATTAATCTACCACCTGGCTGACTGCCTACTATGTAAGTAGGTAATCTACCTATGTACATACGTGCGTATGCACTGTAGCCGGGACAACAAAGTTCGCCCTCACCTGTAGTGTCCCGGCTTCATAGTACCTACACAAACAGTGGCATTATGTCTACTTTACGTATGTATGTACCTACTTGTGATCCCCACTCCAATAATATAGCTACTGTAATCTTGAAGGACTGGAGGGCAAGGGCTCGGCATCATAGGGCATCTGGGCATGCGGCTTGCTGGCCACAGTGGCAATTTCCTCCCTGTAGTTTAGGTACAGTAGGTGTGGCTAGTACATACCTTACACATGAAGTGTACTGCAGTAGGGGATGCAGTAGCGTTGAATCCGGGTGCTCCCCAACCCCGAACACCCCCCACCCCCCCCCCCAAAGACCGTAACTTCCCTCCTCATTACACTGTCAAGCGCCAATCACCCGGGTTCTAATGCAGTCCTACTTTCCCCAGGATGCACAAGCGGCAAAAAGCATAAATCTCCTCGCCCAGAAATAGTGTACCGAGGCGGCGGTCATGTCTGTTCGGAAGTGGCCGCATACAACAAGAAAAAGGGCCTCGAACGTGGGTTGTCGCTGTGGAAAGGTAGGACCACACACACCATCCCATCTAACGTGCCTCGGAACATTTCTAGACTCACACACAATTTACATACATACATATATACACCTCAAGTACCCACTCACCCCTACTGATCGCCAGGTCATATGTATGGAGCAGCAAATGTCCGCAATGCCAAGGGGAGAGGCGAGAGAGAGAAAAAATAGAAGAAGAAAACACCAGGATATGATTCGGCTAGCCATGATATCTCTATGTAAAAAGACCGAATTAAAATATGTTTAGGACGCCAGTGCCAGCCCGTATGAAGAAATCCCCCCTTCTCAACATTCTCCCTCCCATCAGTAATGTTCTCCCCAGTGCCGGCTCTCCGGCCCCACACACACACAACATCAAACCCGTCTCACCTCCCTCTCAGCTCCCTCTCAGGAACCCCATGGTCTTCTTCTTCAGGTCAGTGGCGCCACCAACCCCCCCGGTGGGCTCGACTGTCTTGCTTCGCTGGTAGAGAGCCTGCGGCGCGACGGCATTAGTTCCCGGTCGACAGGGCGGAAAGGCGTCAGGGGTCAAAACACATATCACGGGAAAACCCATCCATGTATGTACTCACATCGTCGTCCAGCTCCATCCGGCAGTCCAGGATCAGCTCCCGACTGGACTCGTGCTTCTTGTTCAGGTTCGGGTAGGGCGCGCCCTGGCTCTTCATGATGGGCAGCAGGATCTCCCCCAGGATCTCAAACTTCTGCCAGTTGATGCGGTCCCCGTTGGGCCCCACAAACGTCTTGTTCATGCCCTCGGTGGCCGTCAGGTCCCTCCGGTGCAGCGCCATGTAGGGGATCCGCGGGCCCCGCGAGTTCTCCCACGCCATGCGGTACGCCCCGTTGCTCTTGGTGCTGAGCATCAGCGTCTCGGCGCTCTGGTACTGCTTCCAGACATCCCTGCTGACCAGCGCCTGCGTCGCGTGCAGCCGCGCGATGTTGGCGTTCTGCAGGCCCGCCACCACCGCCCCCAGGCCGTTGTAGTTGTTGAGCTTGCGCAGCTTGTGCGCGATGCTCATGAACTTCTCCAGGCACGGCGCCCGGTGCTTGGCCTTGTCGCGGATCAGTATCATGTTCTGCACCCACTTGGCGACGTGGTTGAAGTGGGATATCAGCCGGTTGGCGTTCTTCAGCGACCGGCACCGCTCCTTCTCTGACTCCTTGAGGCTGACGTGCCGTACCCAGTCGCGGATCCGGACGCTGCTGAACATGACCCAGTCGATACGCGTAATCTCCTCGGCAATGTCATCGGCATTGATCTCCATGAATATTTGGTAGCGGAATTTGTTCAGGGGTAGATTCGCCTGCGGAACCATTCTCGCTGCTTCCCGCTCGTAATCCTCGTATGTGTGATATTGGTGATTTGTCTCGCCTGAGCTGTAGTCTGGAGCCTGCGACATCTCAGACACTGCCGATGGCCGCCGTATTTCAGCCAGCATCTGGTCATCTACGTTCAGTGACTGCAGCGACGCCTCCAGGTCCTGGGTTTGAGATGGGCTGCCCGTCAGGGTGAGTTCCTCTGGTGGGTCATCTGCCTCGGCCCATCCTGTGTCGTCGTCTTCCATCACTGACGTCTCCAGTTGGGCTCTCATCTGGCTCGCGGCCGCGATGAAGGCCGGCTCACTTGCGAGGTGGACAATGAAGCGCTCCAGAGTCCTCTTCGTCGTTGGCCTTGCGAAATCTCCGGGGTACAAAGACACCCACCTGGCCACCACCTCAATTATGCGCATTTGTGTGGCTTTCTTAGTGAGGTAGTGGTCTGACTTGTCCTCTTTGGCCCGTTCCAATCTGCCAAGGATCGCCGCAAACAATTGCCCTGGCGCGGCAAATTTCCGGTACAGACACAGGAAGATGTCAGCAAAGTTGTTGTCTGCCCTCGTCATCCTCGGCGCCAGAAGCTTGTCGACAAGCTCATCGAACGTGATGCCGACCGTCTTTGGCGGGCGTTCCGCGAAGTTCTCCTCGGCTCGCTGTAGTATCGGTACGTCGTCTGCCGAGGTGTGGAAGGAGTCGACGTCGGGTTCGTCAACCACATAGAAAGGGTCCGCTCCAAGATCCAACCGTATGCCCGACTGCCGAAGCTGGCTCGCTACCGTCGGGTTCGTCGTCTCATCTGTGCCGAAACCTGAGGGCGCCCGTGGCGACCGTGCGGACTGGCCTCGATAGATACTGTCCCTGTCGTTCGAAGTTGCCGAGAAACCCCTCAGCATTGATAGATCGGAGCTTGCTCTACTGTGCTTGCTGTGCTCCGACGCAGGGCGGCCGCTGTTGCTGAAGTCTATCAGGAACTCCAGGTTGGCAGCTGAAGCGGCCCGCCGGCGTTGGCTGGCCGCGTCTCCTTTTTCACCTGAGAATGCGCGTCAGTACTGTGTTTGAGAGACAGCAAGCGATCGTTGGCGTATCAAGGCCGGGAGAGTGCTGAACTGAACAGCAGGCAGGGAGGGTACACTACCTGTCCGGCTGGCCACAATTGCCCTCAATATAACCTGCATGCACTCCCGCGTGGTGTTCGGTGAATTTGCTGATATGCTGAAGTTGGCCACCACAGCGGGATAGGCAGCGGCCACGCTTGCCGTGTCGAGCTCCCTCACGTCCTCGGGATTGTCGCATTTTGTTGCGACGAGGACCATAGGGTAGTTGGACGCGGTGAGGGATGCTACGTCAAGATTTAGCCTCAGGCCGCAGATTGCTTCGCGAGCATCGAAGGGGACGACTCACATAGAGTTTGGGAAAGCGGGTTGATACTGTCCTTGTTCATCACGTCGTAGAGGACCATGGCGCCGTCGACCGGGGGCGCCATCTGGCCATTCAGCTGCTTCGGCCAGCGAATGGGCCCGCTCATATCCATGTCGAAGGCCTCCAAGTCCACCTCGAGCACGTTCACGATATGCTGCGAGCCGTCGTACTCGTTCCAGTTGAAGGTGACGATGCCCTGGTTGGGGGTCCTGGTCATCCTGAGCGCCCGCTGTATGAAGGCTGACTTGCCCACGCCATTGGCGCCTATGACGGCGATGGTGATGGTGTCCATCTTGACGGCAGAGGAAGAGGTCCTGCCGTAATGGGTTGTCTCCTTTATCCGTTCCACGAGCGTCTGTCAGTTACTGTCTAGCTCGTCACGGGCATGTACACTTGCAACTGCCTGGGAGCTATCTCCCGCAGGCTGGCTACCTAGGTATAGACGTGTGGTATGTGAGGCTGGTTGGCAAGAGCTAGCGTACCCCTGATGTTGGTCCCTTCAGCGAGTCTTTGCGAGGGGGCGGCCAGGGTTGCGGCGCGGGCACATGGCGAGGGGGCGCCCGGCCCGTGGTGCTGTATGCGCGGGGAAAGTCTCGCACACCCGTATATCGGCGGAAGAAGGGGTCTTCAGAGATGGAAGCGAGGGAGTCCCGGAGGGGGTTGCTCTCACGGCGACAGGAGGACGAGACAGTGGCTGTCTGTGGGTCTTCGGGGCTTGCGACGGGACAAGGAGCCGGGTCGGAGGTCTTGCGGCGCGGGGGTGGTCGGTCGGACGCAAAGCTAGAGCTGATGGAGGCTCCTGGTGAGGTGGTACAGTGAGCCTTGGTGTCCCTCGGGCAGAGATGGGGCTTGCGAGAAGCCATCACTGGTGCGAGGCCTTAAAGCCTTGCCATCTCGCCCCGAGACAGAGCGAGGAGGGGGGGGGGAGGATGGAAGGGCACCAGTGGTTTAAAGAACAAGAGGGAGGACTCACAGGGTAGCTAGATCTACCTAGGTAGACACGGACAGCTATGGGCGGGAGGTAGGGGGACAAGCAGGAGCAAGGTGATAGCTCAGGGCCGAGCGACGAAGGATGCAGGAAGGGTGTGTGTGGTGTGTGTCGAGGGTTCGCGGGTCGCGTTCCCGTGCTGCGAGGACTGTAGTGGGTTAGCCCGGACTCGCTTGGGTTCGGCTAGCTGAGCTGCGACGGTGCTATCTCTGTCTGACTGTGGCCCGGCTGGGCTGTACTCGGCAGGTATTGCCTGTGTGCCAGTGCCGTGCAGCACGTATGATGCTGAGGCCGTTACAGCTGGCTGGTCTGGCTGCAGCCACAGCCGGGTTCCGTCACGATTGGCGTTTGGATACGGGGCGGGCAGGAGGGCATGGACCGATGGTGTGCTCTTTTGGTTGCCAAGGTCGGGAGGTACATACATACAGGGTCAGAAACGCGGGTGACCATGCGGATCCGTAGATATGCTGCCAGGGCGACTTGTTTTGTTGTCGCAGTCATGCAGATTCAGGCGAACGCTCAGAGTTCTGGTTCAGGTGGGGGGGAAACGGCCACATGGGCAGCGCCAGACAGGGCCAAAAAGAGGAGATAGGGACAGTAGGGACACGATACGGTGCAGGATTGCACCTCAAAAGAGGGAGAGATATCGCCTGAACCACTTTTGGTCGTGCTACAACACGTGTATGTATCCGGAAATGTCGATCAAATATCTGGATGGAGGATCGCCGCCCAGACCAAACTGATGCATACCGAGTCTATGCTGTCTCCATCCTCCAACCCACTGGCTGCCCACCACCACTACTACATGAACTAACTACAGTATATGCCTCCTCCTATACACCTGCCTACTAAGTAGATGACTACCCAGCCTGGTGGGCTGGTAGGCAGGTTTGTAGATACGGATCCGTACACTCAGGGGTAAACAGCAGGACAGTGAGGCCTTGGGGGAATTGGAGGGCCCGAGCTTCATGCAACACAAGTTCCAATTGATAACTAGGTAAATGGTCGCATTACATTGACCCCCAGACTAACCTATTAACACCCCTGCACTTACCACGTGCCACCCATTCCCGCCTCTGAATGGCAATGAACTACCGAGGTACATACCTACCTCCTTAGGCAGGCTACCTAGGTAGCTACTGTGTATGCTGCCATGTAAGTTTAAGTCCCTACTTGGGGCACCCATGCAACAAACAACTACCAACAACTAAAACACAACCACCACACACACCACCACCACCACCACCACCATCTTCTTCCTGCATCAATCATCCTTGGGCCAGAGGAGCTCCCGTTTCCACACACAGCGGATCATCATCCCAAAGATGATGGCCCATACAATGATCAGCAGCCCGGCCATAACTGCACCCACAATCTCGAGCGGCCTGCAATCGAACACTCGCCCAATTTGAAACGTGGCAGTGATGAGAGCCGTATTTGGAAACACAAAACTGAAAAATGTCATCTGAAACCCCATCTTGGCTTCATGCTCGGGCCGAGCGTATTTCCAAAAGCTCCCCACCGATACGATGAAGAACCTGCAAAGAGTAGGTCGTCAATTTGGTGGAGCGGTCCCGCATCGGATATATAGGCAGGGCATACCAGATAGCGAGGCCCCATAGCCACAGTCCAAGGAGGGAAGACATCAGCATCATGATGAAAGCAGCATGGCCAGACATCCCGGGCCCCATAAAGTCCTCGGGGATAAATTCGCCCGCCAGCCTGCCGAGTTGAACTGTCATGAAGAACTGGGTCAGCTTGATCGGCTGTGACACTTGAGACCAGCGCCGAAGAGAGAACTCAGCAAGCTTACCGATTCCTGCTACCGTGAAGCCACTGGGGCCGATCGAGATGAACACACCAGGCCGCTGCATATCCCGCGGCAGCTTCTGCGTCATTAGTCTATAGATGAAGGCCGCCAAAATCATAAAGGACAGGCAGAACCCCATGCCTTGCACGGCGACTGCGGCCATAGCGACTGACAACCCATTGATCGACTCCATCTGCCCTGACTTTACGGCCGAGTTGACGAGGTTTCCGGCGAGCGGTGCTGTGAGCAGCAGAGGATACGCCGGGAAAACCCAGACCGGAGTCATCGTGTGGATAGGGAAGATACTTCGTGGTCATGTCAGAGCCCGTCAAATTACCAAGGAGCGGCAATTCCGCACAGCTTACAGCGTAGACCAGAGAATCAAGTACATTCCAGCGCTGGCGAACACGGCTGCAACTGCCCATACCCAGAACATGGCTTCCATGGTATGGACAAGCCACGGGCCTGTATGTGGGATGCCGTACTCGCAGATGTTGATAAAAATAGTCCCCACACTCTCCGAGGTCAGCAAATCCTTTCTGACGTCTCATGGATCCACTCAGGATACTTACGAGACAAGCTGGGGGGTGGTTAGCCATGATATCACGAAGGGCATGTCGATACTGTGTTTTCATATACTCACAGAAGCCGGGATGAACAGCGCCTCAATTTGGTCAGTAAAGGAATGTATGAAGCTCCCTGGCCGCAGGCGGAACCTCATGAGAAGGAGAATACTAAGAGTGGCAAACAGACACATGTTGAAGAACAAGAATATGACACCAACAACATAGAGCCACTGGGCTTGAAAGGGAACTGAACAAAAATTAGCCAAGGCTTGTGGGTGCCGGGGGAGGTACTGGGACTGAAGCAGCGTACTCGACGCAAGGACGTTTGCGATACCGCCTGTTGCCATAGTGCTTGTGAACCAGGTCCATTGGAAACAAGCTATTCGGTCTTTTATACCAACATGCTTCCCGTCGTCCATCTTCCCAGTTTGGGACACTAGGTCGTCCATGTTCATGGCATCTCGAGAGTGCCCGTTCTGCCCCACACTCTGCCTCTGCCGTTGGTTCTGCTCAAGCTCACTTAAACGGTGCATCAAGTGGTTCGTGGCTAGCGCAGTGGTAACGGTGTTCTCGGTTGGAGACTCATAACCAAGCGCTGGAGAGAACGGATGAGAAGTCATATTGGTGGTGGAGTATCGGACAGCTCTTGGAAACGCGGCAAAAGTTTGGAAATGATGTATAAAACAACGACAACTTCCGGGTCTGCGTAGCCTATAGCGCCCTGGAAGTTCATGAGACTGGTGAGGAAGACGACCAAATCGAGACCAACAGACGTGAGATGGGCTACCGTCATAGTTTCATTGCCGATCTCCCCGTTGTTGCGTCCCGGCGTTGACGAGCCTGCTAGCAGTAGACAAAGTATTCTGCTGTATCGAGTGAGTCCGCGTTGGATTTTACAAGCTTCGCGCAGAGTGTCAGAGTACGTCATACAGCAATGGGATGCCGTGCGGTGTAAGTCTCGACTTCGTGCAACTTCTGCCAGATCGATCGTGGGCCGGGCAGCAAGGCCGGCACGGAGATATGCGGGGCAGCGTGGGGTGCACCCACTTTGCTGCAGCAACGTTGGAATATCTTGCCAAAGAAAGGCTCACTGTCGAGGCGGCTATCCTGAAAATTCAGGGATTGCTGAAGATCGATGCTGAAGAAAGCCGTCAGTCGTGCTTTATTTACATGTACGTAAGAGGTAGATGCTGGTGGCCACTTATAGCGAGTCAAACCTAAGAATTCCCTCCCTCTCTACCTATATCACTACAACGAGGTTTCTCTTTTGTGCTACAGCACGCGCACTATTCCCGCAGTCATGTAGTCGGGGCCATCGAAATAAGCAAAACAGGAACGCGAAGGGCGAAGGATCGACCGCTAAGGACGGCGTCGCCGGTAAGTATTATAAGACCTCCGCCCCGACATGCAGCACGCGCCATAATCATCGCTAAGGTCACACTTGGGGGTTTGAAGCGACAACAACGCGCGAAGCTCGTCGAGGCAAAAATGATATATATATATATATATATATATATATATACGAGTGAAGTAACGAGCAGGGCTCTAAAACAGGATTGGTTTGCTAAGGGCGAGAGACTGGCAGTGAAATAGTCAGCTTGCTGCCTTCGTGGTGGAGATGGGATAGGGGACGTCGATATCAGGATCAAGGGGGTTATCAGGTGACCTGGATATCTCTGACAATAGCTCAGGGAAACAAGCACACATGGAGCCTGCAGTTGATGGGGATGGTTCAAAATGAAGCCCTGCGAACGCTTCTCCTCCCAGTCTCGGCGAAAGGACATGAAGGGACATGAAGAGACATGCTGTGGGCAGCGGATGGCTGGTGCACTTATCTAATGTGCAGAGAGCAGAGAGCGCTCTTTCCGTTCTCGAACAATCCTGGGACACACACACACACGTTGCCCAAGTGCGGCAGGAGCGAGAGGTTGGGGATTGGCGGCCAAGGAGGCTTCTTGTCAACATGCTGTGGACGTACTTGACTACCTAGGTACTTAAGTACCCAACTACCCAGGTAGGTACCACTCAAGGTTCCAAGGTTCCAAGGCCCCAAGGCCCAAAGGTGCCTCTGCCTCGTCTCGACCGTCTCGTGTCGTCTTCACACACACACACACACACACACACACACAATCTTAACGGTCTCTTGTCCACGAACATGCCAGCCGGAAAGACATCGTTCGTTTCTGTTATGTCCAGATACTAATATCTTCGAGGACATCATTTGTTATCCTCAATGTTGTTCTATCTCTACAAACGTCCTGCGCCATCTACCATCTAGTTTGAGCCCCCAGCATAATGTGCTATCACGTGCCAGCTCTGTGAACCGGCAGAGAGCTCCATCTACGGCCCTATAGAATGATCACCCGCCTTACCGAAGGTGAAAACGTTAATGCTATTTGTTATTTCTGTTGTCATGGCTCACGATGTGACTGTTGATCTCGGCAGCTTCACTATCTGCAGCCATACCGACAACGATCTTTGCCTCACTGTCTCGACAGCCATTACCTTGTCGCTTCCGGACAATCCTTCTTTAGTTCCAACGGCAGTTGAGCTGTGGGATCAAGTGAAAGCTGGGCTACTATGGATCACACGGTCGGGCTCCTGCCGCTTCAATCTGAGCATCTACTTGGAGGGACTAGGCGACGATTCACGCCATGCTGATCTGCAAGATAGACGGAGACAGATAGTGGTAGAAGCATTCCAAGCCTTTCCGGTAGGCCAGCCTGCAACATCCAGCCGATTGTATGCACCTACTGACAAGTCTAGGCGTGGGAGGCACTCGGACTCGACATTCGCCGCGAAGTAAACCTATTCGAAGGGGCACCGGGCTTCCAAGCACCCTTTGTATATTCCGTGCAGCATAATCGACAGCACGCGGCTCTATTCACTCCCGAAGGTATTGCTTGCGGGTTCCTTTCGACGATATCCTCTAGATTACACTTCGGCACCCGGAGAGCCTACACTATAGGTAAACCCAGCATCAACTCCCGGATCGTCACCCTCAATGTGCCACCTCATGAGCTCCAAAGGATCACTGGAAGACCAAATCAGCCATCCGAGTTCCACGACTTGCCCCCCGGTACACAAGAAGAGAGGCTGACGCATCTCACACATAACGCACTGAACTTGGTGATCGGTTTGAAGAAGAGACCCCCGGGACTGCGGCTTCTGAAGCCGCCCCAGTCACCAGCGCTTCTTGACCTAGCACCAGCAGTCTGGAATTCCGTCTATTTCCAGGTAAGTCAACTCAGCAGAGCCTACAATATCAGCCTCTGACGAGTACTTCCAGGACTTATTCGCTCGGACGCGATTAGTACCGTCCATTTCTTCAGCACTTGCAAACTTGACCAGTACTCAATCGCCTGTTCTCCGACAGAAAGTAGAGGCCCTGGTACAAAGGCCAAGCCTAGACTCACCGTTCGACGATGTATCAGGAGAGCTTCACAAGCGGATGCTTGTTTTGCTCCTACGGGCCACATATGTTCAGAGAACCAAGCTCCGCAGCTCCAATGCTACAAGACAGCCTCAGACCCTGGCGGACGAGCTAACCCAGATCGACCAAAGTGGTGAAGTTGATGGTACTCAGAGATCACAGCCCGTTAGGTCTGTGAACGATATGCCTCTAGACCACGGAATACGGCCATATGCGGAACTAGGCAATGCCGGAGAGGCCCCTATTTTAGGGTACTTGCAAGAATATAGACCTTTGAGTGACGGTGTGTTCGAGGGTTCCGATGATAATATGGTGTATTATGAGCACAACGAAGAGCAAGATTTCGTGCCGCTTGAGACGATGAGCTACTACAACGATTATACCCCCCACGAGGGTACCCAGATAGAGTCCCAGCGGCGGGATCACTTCGACCCTGGTTGTATGGACGGAGACGACCCCATGGAAGATGATATAATGTGTGATATAAGGGAGCATGGCCCATTATGCCACCGGAACCTCAACGGAATGCTTGACGAAGCCCTCAGGGAAGACGCTGAAGGTCTCCAATCGAAGTCCCCCAACTCCGACGACATGGTTGATGATGAGGGGTTGTTCATAGATGGGTTACCTTATCCCAGTGACAAGGAGGAGGAGCACCTGAGACATCACATTGCCCTTGATGAGGTCCACGAGGTGAAAGTCGCTGCAGACACGTCTCGGTACGTTGCGAGGTTCCACGATATTTATGATGATGAGATGTTTCACATCCAAGAGGAACGACCAATTCATATACGGACCTTTGGAGACGATTCTGATGATTACGATGGCACGGATCTGGCTCCCGAGCACGCGAGCTTCCATGGAAACTCTGACGAGTATCCGTCCCGCATTGAAGATCAAGGCCAGGTCGAAGGCGGCCTCTACGAATATCCCGACGAGGACTGCACATTCTTGGCCCTTGAAGATCACACCCAGGACGAGCGATATGATTATGGTCAAGTCATGCACAGCATGTCCGGTGCAGATGTCGAGACATGCGGCAACCATAACGACCGAAGCATTGGACACATCTACGACTATCAGACATATGGTGTCTACACGCCAGAATATGCTTCCCACTTTGGTCAGGTGGAAGATGCCGCAGTCGAGGAAACTGCTACTTATGCTCCTTTTGAGCGATACTCACACGGCTGGGACCGGGTGCCCAGGAACTACCTACAACCTCGAGTTGCACACTTGACGAGGAGCATGGGTGTGGAACAGGATCTGGTCGGCACGCATCCATCCTCGGGGGATGTCTCAGAGTCTGGCCTACATGGTCGGTCATCTTATTGGAACAGAGCATCGGGAGGACATTGAGAACTCAGTTTTATGGCGATTGGGGTTCTGGACATGTATTCATAAAACAGCGATTGGGTGCATTCTTTGAACAACAAATTCCATAAGACTTGAAAGTCGTACGCTCCTCTATCCATGTTCAGGTACCGCTTCGAAGCGTGTCGCTGTGAGATATTACAGCTCATGCCCCCTTTACTTCTCAGTACGGCAAGTCCAACTATGGGAAATGCCAGTGTGGTGGACAAAACGCTTGCACTTTCTCCAAAGAAACCACTTCAAGATATCCGCCATAGCGGACTGCCACAACTCATTTCTTTCATGGCTTCCCCCACCGCCGGGCGTGCATAACAATCTAGAGCCCACCCCTCCCAGAACAGCTCTTGGCATGGTACTGGCTCTTTCCATCGTCATCTCCCTCCGGGCCAGGCGGACAGCTCCGACTGCTATTCCTGGGCTCAAATCCCGCCCTTTTCCGGCTTCTTCTCCTTCTTCTTCTTCTGCTCGGGCTTCAGTGTGGCCCAGTGGATGTACCAGAGGAAGACGCCCTGCAGGATGAGGATGACAAGGACGACGACGAGAATGGTGAACAGGTAGGGCTGGTCGTTCAGGACACTGACGGCCTGCGGCGTGGCGCCGATACGGCGGAACCAGTCGAACTGACCCATTGCGTTGTATGTGTTGTGGGTGTTAAAGGCGTGCGTCGTTGGACGGATTGTTGGGAATTAGGATATTAATGGAAGAAGCGACTGTCTGTTCTCGCTTGTCGCTTGCCCTGCAAGACGGTGATGGCTAATGGCCTTGGATGGGGCTGAAGGGGAAAAAATCAAGAGCTGGTCCAGCAGATGGGAAAAGAAGCTATTCACGGGATGGAACAACGGACAGAAGTTTAATTGAAGATTAAGAAATGGAATGGAGGTGCGCCTGAAAGAGATGATACAAAGCTCTGAGCAAGGACCCATTCCCATCTCCATGATATGGTCTCAGGCGCTTCAGGGCCAGACTCAGGGGTTTCTGGTCTCGAGGGCATCGAAACTCGCCGGTTTCAGAACTGCGGCAGACCGAACTGATGCCGTGGTTAGCTAGGAGACCAATTGGTTCGCCGTGTCGACTTCCCCTTCACGAACTGTGCCAAGACTGGAAACACTTGTTCCCTAGTGCCGGTACGACGTGATAGATATCCAGGTAGGTGATGTTGATTGTGTTTGTTGTAGTGAGGCTCATTGACGGGGCAGTTTACTTATCAAGACCCCTGTTCTGTCAGGTGTTGGTTCCCCACTGGGGTGTGTTGGAGGGTGCGGGTATGTGTGTGAGAGAGAGAGCGACTCTAATGGCATAGGTAAGCCTAGGCCTAGAGAGCCGCCCTTAGTCATCCATCAACGGTCCGCCCCCAATTCCCCCCCTGTCGAAAATTTGGTGATCGTTGCGCGAGCTATCAATTCCAAGCTGCCACCAAGAGCCCCGCCCATTCCACTCGAGATATTAATCCCTCCCATGCGCCATTACGAGCAGTACCGGCCCTCTTCTCTTCGGCAGTCATGAGCGTGGCAACACCAGCTGCCAGGAGCTTGCTCTGCAGGTCTCTGGCAGCCAACTCGGCCAAAACATCGGCACGCGCCACCACCACCACCGCTACCAATGCGGGAGCAGCATGCCAACAACGACACCAATTCCACAGCTCGGCGCCCGTCGCGGGGCGGAGGAGGTCACAGTTCAAGAGCATAAAGGCCGAGAAGATGGGCCTGATGGACCCCGTCAAGATGGCGGCCTTCAAGGACGAGCGGTTCCCCGACTACGACGACACCGACGTCAAGTCCATCGAGAAGCGGTACACCCCGGAGCAGCTCGAGGCGCTGAGGCTGGGCGAGAGCGTGGTCGACTCGGACGACCTGGTGCTGCAGGGCCGCGTGCGGAACGACCCGTACCGGTTCCAGTATCTCGAGGACTTCTCGGTGGTCCGGCCCGTGGTCGACAAGCGCGTCCGGAACAACACGCCCGTCGACACCACCGCGCGCTTCATGTCGCCGGACCAGTTCGGCGACGACTTTGTCGAGTTCGTGCGCGAGCTCAACGAGAAGCGCGGCGTGTCGCACGACATCAGCTACGAGGAGGCGCTCAACATGTACGAGGACCTGCGGTCCAGGATGCTGAACAAGGACCCGGACGAGGCGCTGTCGACCGCCGAGCTCGCCGACGCCATGGACAACGTCCTCGAGCAGACGCAGACGGCGCGGCGGGACATGCTGGGGGACCTATCGCGGGGCAAGGACAGGGCGGCGGCCGGGGGCCAGCAGGCGGGCGAGATCTCGGACATGGAGGCGTACAGGTACATCATGGAGCGCAACTCGATGACGGGCTTTGACGGCGGCGACACGGCGCTGGCGCCCGGCCTGCCGGCCAAGGTGCCCGGCGTGGCGGGCCTGTACAAGCAGCAGATGGACGAGGCGGACGAGGGCCTGGACCCGGAGGGCACGTACCAGGACCTCAAGAAGAAGACGGGCCTGAGCGTGCGCGAGATCATCGAGATCTTCAACAAGCACACCAAGATCCTCGTCAGGCGGTTCGTCTCGAACCAGACGCGTCTGGGCAAGATCCGCAGCTCGTACATCCTCGCCATGGCGGGCGACGGGGACGGCCGCCTGGGCATGGGCGAGGCCAAGTCCGTCGACTCCGAGATCGCCGTCCAGAAGGCCAAGCTGGCCGCCATCCAGAACATGGTGCCCATACGGAGGTATGAGAAGAGGACCATCTACGGCAACGTCGAGGGCAAGGTGGGAGGGACCGTCGTGCAGCTCTACACGCGGCCACCCGGTATGTTTTCATGTCCTGCTCTTCAGCCACACACGTATCTCGTGTGTGTATATCATCTGGGATAATCTTGCTAATTTCTCTCTTTCTCCTACTATACAGGATTTGGCCTCCGCGTCTCCCACCGCATGTTCGAGATTGCCCGTCTTGCGGGTATCTCTGACCTGTCGGCCAAGATGCCCCGGTCGCGCAACCCCATGAACTCGGTCAAGGCCTGCTTCGAGGCCCTGACGAACCAGCCAGACCCCGAGTCCATCGCCATCGGCAGAGGCAAGAAGCTCGTCGATGCGCGGAAGGTGTATTATGGAGGCGCCGTACACTAGAGTAGAGCCGTGTAGAAATATGTACAAGTCATAATGATCCATGCGCACTGGGTCTGCTCGAAGCAATTAAGCTGTTGTCGTGCATGTAGCATTGATCCCTCTGGCCTCCTTGCGCTCCTTTAACAGTGCGTCCCTACCCCGAGGATCCTCTGAGACCCGCGTGATTCTCTCATGACAGTGTCGCTGTGGGGTATCTCTTTTACGTGCAATGTCCTGCGAGTCGTACATTGTGTTCACGGTAGTGCTGGTAACCCACATCAGATCCATGAAGTCGGATGGCTGGAAGCGCCCACTAAGCGAGACCGACTGTTCGTGATTGCGCCCAGGCCGATGGAGTCGAGGGTGGTTAAGAACGTCGTGACCCCGGGAGTCTTCACTATGTTTCCTGTTTTTGTGTTGTTTTTTTTGTCCTTTGCTCCAAATTCCCTTCAACGTTGGGCCTGATCGCCCCACTCGATCTCTTGCTGCAGCACGATGCTGTAGACGCTGGCCTTCAGGAGCGTGAAGACCAGGCTTGTCTTGCGCTCGAGCTCGCGCAGGCCATCGAGGATCTCTGTCGTCGGCCGGGCCGCCATCGCGTCGATGCTCGAGGCCAGCTGTGTGTGCAGGAGGAGTGTCAGAGAACCGGGGCAAATCCCGACACGGTGCAAGTGGAAGGGGGACGGCGGGTTGCTGAGGTTTGGGAGGGGGGGACGGTGGAGGGTGGAGGGGAGGTGAGGAAGTTATGCGCAGCGTATGTACGTACCGTCTTCATATTGTCCGCCAGCCTCTCATATTCGTCCAGAACCTCCTGCTCCAGGGGCGACAGCTCTGGAGGTGAGAGCAGCGCGCTTGATTGCGGCCGGTCGTCCATCTTGGTTTGATAATTGCTGTAGGTGGTGGGCTGGTTACTCGTGGGCTGAGGTTTGTCGCGTCGTTTCGTGGATGGGAAGGAAGCGCGTGAGAGATCTTGACGTGGGGTCGAATCGGCAGCTGTATGTAGGTACATCAAATATGTACAGTAGTGTACTTAGGTACTGTATGTACCTCCTACCGGTACTAGCCCACCACAGTAGCCCTGGAGAATACCTAGGTACCTAGGTATGTACAGTAGGCTGGACCCCGGATTTGCTGCCCCCACTTTGCGGCTCCTATCCTTATATCAAGTCGAGATACTTTGACCACAGTACAAACTTGCACGAACACCAGTGTAGATCTACAATAAACCAAGACCTCACCCAACTTCATCTCTCACTCACCCACGAATATATCGAGCTTCACTCACACACTCCCCCCAATCTTCTTACCCTCCCTCCTGAGACTTACACACAAACCCTATAATTTATCCCGATCCAGGAACGGACAAGACAGACACAATGTCGTGGGACTCCAAATCAAACCTCCCACGGCGCTCACGAGGTCTCTCAATACGGCAAAAGGCCACAGCACAACAACCCTCAGCACCCGTCAAGATCGATCCCAAGTCGGCACACACATCAGACCCCTTCCTCCAGGGCTTCCTCAACCCGGCCTTCGACCCAGCAGAGCACCTCAACTCCATCCTACCACCACTCCAGGGCGGCTCCTCCTCCTCCTCCTCATCAGCCCCGTCGTCATCACTGCTCAAGTCGTCACCGCTCTCGTCCGCGGGGAAGACCCCGGTGCCCCTGGCGCAGCTCTCCAGCGAGGCGCAGGACCTCCTCACGCACCTCAGCGCCCACACCACCAGGCTGGCCAACACGCTGACCCAGCTGACGGACGACATCCTCCGGGGCGGCAGCAGGCTCGCCTACGAGGTCGAGCTGCTGCGCGGCGAGACCCTCGGGCTGGCCGAGACCCTCGCCGACGAGGGGCCTCTGGGCGGCGACCTGGCGAGGTTCGTCCCCGCCGGCGGCGGCGCCCACCAGGCGGCCGCCCCTGACAGGGAGAAGGACTCGCCCGTGCCGGCGACGCCCGCCGCGGCCGCAGCCGAGGGCGGGGAGGGCGAGGGCGAGGGTGAGGGCGCAGCTGGGGCCGGGGCCGGGGTCGAGGGCGAGCCGCAGTACATCTCGCAGCTGCGGACGCTGACGCTGGTGCGGTCGCGCCTGGACTCGGTCATCAAGACGTTCGGCGACGCCATGGAGTTCACCTTCCCGCCGTCCGAGTTCTCGGTCAGCTCGGGGTTCCTGTCGGTGTCGGCGCCCGACTTCCCGGACATGCACTCGGCGACTCGGGAGCAGATCAGCACCGAGGAGAAGGGGCAGCAGGTGCTCCGGCGGATACGGGACGAGGTCGCGGGCATGCTGGCGCGGGGCGGCCCGCAGGCGGTCGGGGGCGTCGAGGACGCCACCGCGAGGGTCGAGGAGCTCAAGGGGCTGTCGGCCGTGTGGAAGGGCACGGCCGAGGAGAAGGGCCGCCAGAGGTTCGTCGAGTCCCTCGCGCGCATGGTCGAGGACAGGCACCGGGAGCTGGTCAAGGAGGCCGAGGCGGCGAGGGACCAGGCGCTGAGGGAGAGTCGGAGCAGGCAGGACGATGCTGGGGCTTCGAGGAGGGACCAAGCGGGGTCTTCTGAGAATACGACTACGGAGTCAAAAGGGCTGGGTGGGTATGGCTTCATGAAGAAGTGGCAGGATCTAAGAGGGGGGCTTTGAGCGGAACATAATCTGCCAGCACCTCCATCAAATATATGCTGTTGAAAGTATATGTCCTAGGAGTTTCTAGGACTTCCATTACAGAATCAAGATACTGGATACCATATGCTCATGTTTGGTACACTATCCTCCAGGCCAGCAGCCAGCTAGTCCCTATCTTATAGCATTGCCTAGACAGTACTATTCTTGCAACAGACCTCCTAGACAGCTGTCAAGCGCGCACTCGTCTCCTTGGCCGTTCACAGATGCCCAGCTTCCACCAGCCTAGTACCCGGTTTTTGAGCATCAGGTGTGCTATGCTATCCTTCAACTTGCTAATAGCCACCGGATTCCAGAGACGCTCTGACTTCGAGCCTGGGCCTCTGAGAGGTCCCTCTGTCCATGACCCTGGCCACTATATCCTTCACCTTGCCGGAGCCAATGTCCTTGGCTTGCGCCTTCTTGGCATTGGAGCTCGTAGCAAGCCTCAGAACAGTCGGCAATGACTGTAGCTTCAAGAAGGTTCAGGCTGATCAAGAATATCAGCTCGGCTAAGATTGAGGATATCATAGCTAAGGTTGTGGGAGAAACAAGACCCGAAAGAATCAAGAAAAGAGTTTACAAAACAATACAAACCTAGACAGCGTTACTTATCCAGGCAAGGTCCCACTAGGGTACACGAGAGCATATATCAAACCCCTCTCCTTCTCTTAATACTCACTACCTAAGCACTAGCTGTTTATATACTATGATTCCGTATCCTTGACTGTACCCACACAAGTGCCCAGTGGCTAGTCAAGCTCTATAAGTTTCAAATCCATGAGACTAGTCAGTATATCACATGTGAGTAGCTAGAGTAGATTGGCCCCTACTTAGACATAGTACATTGCAACTCTTGTCAGTATATTGTTTCATTTCGTATCGTATCGTTTTTTCTTGTATAGCAAATACTGAGTTTGCTCCAAGTTCGTACCGCAGCCTAATATCAAAACTAAAGTGCTGAATCCGTTTCCCTGTCCTAGCCCCCCCCCCCCCAATGTACAATACATGAATTTCAATCCAGCATCTCCCGCGTTTTCTCAGCTGACCTAACCATGAAGCTCGCATAACGCCGTCGTCCATTCCCATGTCGGCTCGCATATGCATCATCAGAGGTTAGGGACATCGCGCTCGTGGTCCTTCAGCGCATTGATGCGCTTCTTGAGGAATTCGAAAGAGGAGAAAAACACGGCGTTCACCGCGCAGGATCTGCCCATAGACACGCCCAGGCCTCGGTACATCTGTCTTCGGAAGAACTCAATCTTCACTGGGGGTACCTTTTGACCGCGTGAATACATCAGACAATTCCGCTGGTAGATAGCTTTAGCAGAATCAATGGGGTCTGTGGGCAGTGTTAGTCAGCCGGAGAGAGCATGAGAGAAGAGGGCTGCTCACAGATCATCGCCCATGATACTATCCCGCAAAGACCGCCAGCGACGAGGACCGCCAGAGGGTTTGAATGGGTACTGTCATCTCCAAGCTTCGACAAGAGTTGCTTGCTGCTCTCGTACGTCATGAAGTAGATGCCAGTTCCTATGGTGTCTCTCACTGCATCCTGAATTAGACATGTCAGATAGAGAATTGGGCCGATCCGTTACTTACACAAGTGCATTTTGAACCCGGTATAGAGCCCAAGGGGGCCTCGGTGCCGGATAATGTTCGCCATGGTCTTGAGAGTGCCCTTGCCTTGGTAGCTAGCTGCAATCTTGTAGCTGTCAGGGTGAGGAGAGTTCTTCTTGTCAGCCAGAAGTACCGATACTTGGGCACTAAGTTTCGTGAGCTCGAACGGGCCTGTGGCAGAGTGTCAGTTCCAAGAGCCTGGGCATTGTCTCGGCCACAAGGGGCGCAAGCCACTTACAGGCAATCACTGTAATACACGAACCAGCCGTTGCACCGGCAGCCCCGAAGCAGGCAATCGAAGACAGGTTTGGATATGTCCCCTTCTTATTGACATGGGCAAGAACATCAATGCCGAAATTCTTCTTGAGCCAAGCCGAGTACGCGTATTTGGATCGTTGGTAGATCGAAAACGAGACCGTTCGAACCAGAGTGATACTAGCCATAGGGGCAGCCACGCCTACGGGTAGGCCGAGTTAGCAAGGGCAGGAGACAGAAATGAGGAAGAGCCGCGCAGGACGGCCACACAGGGCCAGGAACCCACCCCGAAAGAAGCCTCTCAGATGTTCGGTCTGATACGTATGCTTTACACAGGACACGAAACCAGAATACTTGTAGGTCTGCATGCGGGTCTTGACGCTATCGAGAGGGAAGGCCGTCAGGGTCGACAGGACACTAGATGCAGACGCAGCTACCTCCGTCCTGTAGCGCTTGATGAACCGCTTGGGCTCCTGAGGCACGCTCTTGTCCTCTTCTCTCCTGCCCGCCATGTCTCCAGCTCTCTTCTCCCCGCCTGTCTTGTTGTGGCTTCCGCTGCTGCTGCCTTGCGTGGGCATTGTCGGAGACTGGAGCTGAGTACCATTTTGTTCGTATGGTAGAAGCTCAGCTGGCATGCTTCCTGGCAGTCGGTGGCCCTGAAAGCAGCCGTCTTTCTAGACAGTGATCTCGGGTGGCGAGATCAAGGTCTTGAAAGCGGTCGCAGTGTGGGCAAGTGCCAGAAAACGAGGTCCATGAAGAACCCCGCGACGCGTGGGTTGTGGTCAGCCGTCGACGATGTTGTGGATGCTTCAATTGTTCGACTCCGATGGGGGAAGGGCGGAGGGGGGTCGATGGAGATGGAGTTGAAAGGGAGGAAGAGTGGTTCGAATTGGGGTCGAGCGTGAGGTGGTAGAGAAATAAGGAGGAGGGGAATTGGTTTGCGCAGGGTCCTTATCGTGGTGCAACAAGGAACTCGTCTGCTACATTGCAGCAATAAGGTGGTGATGGTATAACTCGTGCTTCTATAAGTATGCAGGCAGTAGTAACCTTAGGCGTGAAGTACCTAAATTTGTACCTACCTCAAGTGGGTAAGTAGGTATTGCGGGGTCTGGGCTCTGTCAACTATAGCTCAACGCTGAAGCTAATTCGACAGGAGCACCTAACTTTCCCCACAAGCGACGGTAGGTTGATTCAATGTTCAATGTTCTAGCTGGACGAACCCCCTGGAGTTCAGTCTGGAAGGTCACCAAGATCCACTTATACCGCTGTCACAAGCAAAAACCGCACCATTCTCTCGAAATTGAAACGTGCTCAAACGGCCTAGATTCGAAAGCCCTTTGGGACTGCATTCTCATCTATGTAAATCGACAATCGCTGGTCGGAACTCAACCGTATGATTTACTATGCAGTACGAGCGAAGATACGCCCCCAACGTCACGGCAATACAGGGAGACAGGGATCAGCTGGCTCAACCACCACTGAGCCTGACTCAGACTCGTTGCACAATGCAGCTGGCCAGATGCGGAAAGGCAGAGTGGGAGATACAGTAGCATAAATAAACAGATGTCTCTGAATGTGTCCATCGTGGTGGTGTATGTATACGACGTGTGCCTTCGGTTGTTGTCTGCCAATTCTGCCAAGCAGTTTCGTTGGAACCGAATCATGCAGGAGCCTTGAAGGCGGGCACCTCGAGACCTGCCAGTGCTTGTCTCTGTTGCAAGTATGCCCCGCATGACTGTAACAAAAGCCACCGTGAGCGAAGATATACAGACGTCACTAGTAGGACACGTTAGCCCGCGAGAGAGCCACCAGATACTCAGCTTCCCTCGTAGGCTTTTCGTTCTGGTGACAAGAAAGATCGATAGCCAACCTTCGCCTGTACCATCCTATGCCCGTCAAGGGGGGGCCCTCAGCGGCTGGAACACTTGGGTACTGCTTTGGCTTCACCGACAGGACCCCTCCCGTTCCTCTCATGGCCATGCAGGTCCAGACTTCGGAACAGCATCAGAGGAGAGCCAATATCAACTGAACTCAACCCTGGCGAGCTGCAGATCCTGTGAGGGCTCAGGCCATGGCTGCAGTATTTGGCCCTGATACAGCATCAGTGCCATCGCTTCCATTCCTACGCAGGATGAATCCCTGCAGGCCAGTCAAGCCAAACAGGCTTGTCTTTGCTCTCAGAAAGCGTCTCAGATGCCACGGGAAAGTGCTTCAGTCAGGAGCCACGCCGTCTCGGCCGTCATCTCTGCTGCCGTGTCTTTGACCACAGTGCTTGGCCTTAGGTGCCTGGAAATTTCACCGAAGTGGTAGACACATGCCCATAGTCTTGTTGAGCATGGTAATGGTCTGTTCATAGTGAACATATGCCGTATTTGAGATCACATCCCTGCGCCTTCCTGTCAGTCACTCAAGTATGGCCTGGAGCGTTGAACTTACATCTTGTCCTTCCTCTTCTGCTTATCGCTGTAACCGACGATGCGCTTCCACGCGACGGTATCCTCTTTGACTCGCCAGAACTGGGTCAAGAGGAGATTTCTAACAATCTGGTGCTCCATGCCTCGCTGCGTTGCTGCGTTGCGCAGAAACCATACCGTCCGCCGGATGGCCTTCCCATCAAACGTGGCGCCTTCCTTTTTGCGAAATGCTCGGCGAAGTTGGTCGCGGACCACAAAGCTTGCTGGCTTGGAGTGGCATACTGCCTGCAGAGCTGCTCGATAGAGGTGCCGATAGGCGTGAATGATCTCCTCTGTTGACATGGCCGAGACGTTCAGAATGAGAATGGAGTTACCTTTGAAGTTGCAGCTTGCAGGTTGTTGTATTTTAGAAGCAGAGTGAGTGGTCTGTTGAAAATACTTGAACAAGCCGCTGTGCACCAAAACAGACTCGACGCACAGGCCACCCTTCTCTTCCCTCATTCACTCACTCAAGCACTACAGGCCATTAGAGCTGAAGCTCACCATTAAACAAGAACAACAGCATTTCCAAGGCTGGTAAACACGTTTTTCATTGACTGCCATTCTCCTGGTATCTAATGTCAAATCCACGATTTTCTCTCTATGAATTTCAGAATTCACCATGCCGCCTGCAATAGAGGAAGACGAGGTACAGACCCCACCCTTTATATATCGTGATACTGATGATGCAACTGAGTACACTGGCTGACACAAAGTAGGAAGTGGTGTATGAGAGTTCTTCTGAGAATGCTGCATCTCCTCAGCGACTGACCGGCGAGGATGCCATAATGACTGATATATTTAATGGATCTAAACAACCATCCCAGCAACCAGAGCGTGAACCGTCCCCTGTACCGGTTGTGAGCGACATCCCCCTAGTTGTCAGCGATATACCACAAGCTGTCAACAACGTTCCCATCGGGCCCACTGCACCTCAGCCACAAAGCCAGACTCAATCATCCAAGCTCATAGAAAGGGGAGCACAGAAGCGCAAAGCTTCTCCGAAATGGGTAGGTCTCCACCAGGGGCTTGAAGGGGGACTTCCATGGATGTGCCAGCCTTCGCGTAGCCAGTATATGGCTAATCTTTGTTGGTTTCATATAGTCGATAGCGAAAAGGAAGAGAGGCCAAGTCAGAGACTTCCCATGCACTTACTGCGTACGCCGCATGGCCAATGACCCCAGTTGGGCATGCCATGAAGCAGCTGGTATGTCTCCGTCTGTTACCTGCAACGAGCTCGTCCACTGTAACAGGGCTATTGGCTGACTCTTTTGCGCTTCAGTCAACCAGTTCGGTGAGCCTTACTACACCGGATCCAGGTAAATCGAGGCCCCATCCCAGGGTTCTGGGGAGTCGCTGACGTGGAATGTGATGTATAGATGCAGCGAGTGTGTCGGTGCCCATGTATCATGCTTTGCCGTAAGTTATTTTCCCAGTGGAAACCTGCGTGTTTCTTTGCGAAATGCGTAACTAGTCTCATTTCCCATTCCAGGTACCGCCTCAGGGGATAGTGCCCGTGACAAATCTTATGAAGGCCGCTCAAGAAGTAGTGAGAAGTAAGGATGGAGATGGCGTAAGTGACCTATACAATCGTCCTGCTCGACCAAACACCCCCCCCCCCCCCCAAAATTACCTCATCAATTCGTTCTATCCTACGAGAAACTACTCACCACAAACATAGACCCAAAGCATTGCCCTGCTCGCCGCATACGAGGCAGCCATAGGCCCAGCCCTCCGCGCCATCGCCGGCGTCACAATCCCGGCCTCCGAGAAAGGGAAAAGGGGCCCGAGGAAGAACAAGACGGACAAGAAACCAGGCCAAGGCAAATGGGTCGCCAAGCCGTTTCCCAAGCAAGCAACGACAGGGACCGACAGCGGCCCCCGGTCACGCCACGACGTCACGCGCCCGACAGCACAGCACGGGGACCGCATGAAGCAGCCTGCAGACTCGGGTCCCGCACCGTTCTCCTCCCTGCCTCCTGGGGCAGGCACCCACGCCCCGGCACCTCCCCCGTCCGTCCACGACCCCGAGACGTTCGAGAGGTTGGAGAGGCAGGCTCTCCGGAGGCGGAAGGTCGAGGCCCTCGAGTCGCTGGCCCACACCGCGGCGCTGTTCCTCGCCGAGTTCATGGACTTCAGGAAGGCGCAGGCGGCGGCGCCCTCGTCGGCACCAAACGGGACGGGCGGGCAACCACCACCACCACCAGCACCAGAACGCATGGACCCCGGCGCGGGCAGTGCCTACGCCGCGGCCGCGGCGGGGATGGCCGCGAGCATGTTCCAGCCCCCAGCGGGGGAGAACGGTTGGCAACACGACGGTGCGGGAGAGGGGCGGCCGGGTAGGCCCAGTGACAGTGAGAGCTCGGCGAGCGACAGCGGCGGTGACGATGGGGATATCCCGGCGAGAGTCGCCGAGGACAAGGTGGACATGGAGGAGGAGTACGACAGTGAAGACACGGGATCTGAAGACTCGGATGAGTACAAGATCGGGTCCGAGGCTGTTCAGGGGGGGCTGGGCATCAAGGTCGAGGATGATTGAGGGACGCGGACCAGTTGAGCAACTAGCAGTTTTGATATGCAGCTAGGACAGACATCATGATCGGAGCACCTTGGAACCTGGAGGGCCCAACGAGTCAAACAATATATTTACCTCCCCCGCAAACACTTTCAGAGAGAGACATATACACGAGACATTGAAGTATGTCGTGATGGATCTTTTTGGAATTTTCTATCATAAAATTCACTCATTACTCGTTCGTCCCTTGGGTATACTGCAATCCACCTCTAAGCATCTCCAAAATCCATCTTCGCTATCAATAAAAAAAGACATATCATATCAACATTAGAAAGGTGGCGGTTTTCAGGTCGGGAAGGTATCGGCAGTCGACAGGAGGGTGGTGTGGCAGGAAGAAATATCGAAAGTCGTCTGGGAGGCCGTTGGAAAGAGGTAGTCGAAAAGTGTCAAGTGGAAAGGAGGGTTTATTAAGAAGGACGCCATAGTGATTATGGGTATGTGTTGCCGGCCGGCATTGGCCAGTCGTCTTCGGTGATGGAAGACCAGAAAATCCACACCATGATGACCGAGAGCAGCGTGAACAACGTCTCGAACAGGGCGCCGTCGATCTTCCCAGCCGTGCCGTTGCATATGTACGGGCTGATGGCGTAGTTGAAGACCTGGCCCAGGGCGAAGAGGATGGCGGCAAGGGTCAGGTAGATCATGGGCCTGGTCTCGCCGAGTACCCGTAGCACCAGGACGGTCTCGAGGACGTAGAAGATGACGAGGAAGACGAGCGGCGCGAGCTGGTACAGCACGTACAGGGCGATATTTCGGTACTTGGGGCCGTCGTAGCTCGACGTCCACTCGTTTGTCCATCCGAAACCCGTGTCGAGGGCGATATAGCCGGTTCCAACCAGAAGGACTGCTGCCGAGGCCATTATCAGGCCCAGTGAGAGCGGCGTACCATCGTCGATTACTTGATAACCGACAACGGCATTCAGCATCAACATCCAGGTCGTAGCGATGATGAAGCCGATATGTATGCCGGTAAAGGCTATGCGGACCTTGGACGCGAGGGGAAACTCCCCGACGGTGAAGATCTCGCATATTGACATGATGATGTATCCGACGAGGAACAGTTGCATTTCCCTTCTACCCACAGCAGCCCGTTTGCGTTCGGAGCGGAATATGAGGTAGGCGGCCGACACGATCGCGATGGCGCAAAGTAGTATGGACCCTGGCAAACAGTTAGTCTACTTTCCAAACAGTCTTCCCTTTTGGGCAGCCTAGTTGACTCGCGCATCCTCCTTGTCACCATCCTATTGTTGTCTGCCTCGCCGATACAACTTCTCGACATGCCTCGTGTCTCTGCAGCCCGACGTACGTACCTAGGTTGCCCAGTCTCCTTCCGCCGCTCAGGGGAATGCCTGTCAACTCGCAGCCTCCCCATCCTCCTGTCTGGTTGTGGTTTTCCGAGAGGAGGTTGCACACTGGGAGGGTTGAATCCCGGCAGAAGTTGCCGAAATTCCCAAACTGTGTCGAACCCATCTGGACGGGAGTTTTGTTTTTTTCGATGGGCCCTGAAGTGGCAGGGACTCGCTGTCAATTCTATGCCCAATATGTTGCGGGATGCCGCGTTGTAGGATGGGTAATCGCAATCCTGTTTTTCTGTCTGTCGTCGTCGCCAGTCGGTGAGCCGTGTGGTGGTTGGATAATCGGTGGTCTCTCGGTGGTTGGCGTCTCTTTCACCGGTTTGGGGCAGTGGGTTGATCGGTAATGGTCCGTGGTGTGCAATCGCGCGCAGAGAGAAGAAAGGATTATTCCGTGTCTTTCTCTCTCCAGCTGTCGCCAATTGACAAGCAAGGAAAGACAGACAGTGGGGGCGTCTCTCTCCTCCGTCGCAGCCCGTTTAAAAAAAGCAGGTACGGCGAGGCAGTGTCGCTCCTACAAGGTGTTGTTGTTGGTCTTGGTCTGGGGGCGGTAAGCAAGCAAGCAGAGGTTGGCAGGCTGGCAGGCTGGCAGGACAAAAGCTTGGAAAGGTTTCCCTCCAAGTGCCTGTTTCCCTCTACAAAAATACTGCTGGAGCCTGGGCTCGCTGGCTGGCAATGGCTGGCTGGCTGGCTTGGCTGGGCTGGGCTGGTAACCTGCTTGGAAACCTGGGTCGCTTCCAAGGTTCACTGGAGGTCAGGTGGGTGTGTGTGTGTGTGCGTGTGTGTATTGTATTGTTTTAGCGGCATGGGCACTGGAATCCACTCTCCTGTTGTCTCGGTAGCACGGTTTCGATTGGTTCACCGAAGGGCCGATGACACGGGAAAACTGGGACTACAGGCCACGGACTCAGTGCTGTCCCTGATTGTGGTGTATGCAGGGCAATTTGGTCGAAGCGCGAACCAGGCGTCGGGGGGATTTTCCTTGGCTGTGAAATAAGAATTTAAGATTACCCCAGTAGCATGGCGGATCAGGCTGGTGGCTCAATCTTGAGCTTCTTGACAAGGCCCGTCTGGTCTGATTTACCTCGCGTTGTGTGACGCGTGACACCAGTGTACGCAGTAGAAGTGCCAGTGCGGGAGCTTTGTTCGTGGAGAGGAAGAAACACGAGGTCGGGTGGCCTTATGATCGAAGTGGACCGTTGGAAACAGTTCGTTGGAGGAAGAAACGGGAGGTAGCCGAGAAGCATATAAAATGGGGGGGGAGCCGCCTACTCGCGCTAATAAATCGATAGGCAATCGTGCTTTCTGTTCCTCTTAGTGCGATCTGCCTGTCTGCTCAGGCAGTGTCAGGTACATACTTGAGTAGCCAGTCCTTCATTGTTAGCCTTCCCTCCCTTCCATCAATACCATTGACACAGTGCAGCAAGTTTCTTGCAATTCTCCATGCATGATGAGCTGGTAGTGTACATATGTAATCATGGCCCGAGGCCAGCGTAGCCAATGCCACTCAGCGCCCTACGTTCAGGCACTGTTCCCCGAGGGTGTGTTGGACTCGCTGTTTACTTCCCCGGCTTTCACCACCACCAGCTCTGGAGGATTCCAAGACACCCCACCGCATCCTGACGGTGATTGATGCTCCGGCATAAACATTGGATAGAGTTTCATACAGATATGAGTGTTGGGCCAAGGGAGACATAACCGGCAATGGCATAATGCACCATCGGAACATCCACCCTGGTTCATTGTCTCAGATGTACTAATAATATTGCTACATCATCTCTGCCTTGCCTGCCAGCCTGCCAGCCTGCTGCCACATACTGGAGCATACTGGAGCCTTGCCCTGACAGAGCAGACGCAAGGGACATGACGAGCTTTGTTTGCATACGCCGACGCTCAGCATATCCTGTCGTACAGCATGCGAGGATCATCAATCCAAACATTTTTGTCCCACAAAATAATTTTCTCACGAGATCATCCGAGGTTAATATTCGACGCTCTCGTCTTTCAGCCAATCCCCCTCTGGTAACTCTCCATGTTGTTTGCCCGTGGCCCCGAGATCCAAGCTGCCGAGACCAAGGCCCCAGGCGAGTATGACACCATCCTCCTTTTGTTCTCCCCGATCCTTGTGCGACTCCCAGCCCGCTATATAGATATAACTAGACACTACCTACCTAGAATAGAACATGTGAGCTGCAGTGTGGTGTTGGGGGCCTCGTTTTCTCGGCAGCCACAGGCCACACAGTCACACATCCACGATCGGGCAATGGACACAACCTGGCCCTGCCTCGACACGATGGCCCCGTTGCTACATGAACAGTTGATGTCCTCTGCCACTTCTCAAATGCGTCCAGACATGCTGACTTGCTGATCTCTGCAAGCTTCAGTCCAGACTACACCAGACAGGACACAAATCTCGAGGAATCATACAGGTGTGCGAGGTTCGATGTCGTTGCGGGCCTTGCTGACTACGTACATACGTACGTAGCTAGGCTGCTAGGTGGTTCTTGCGGCGGTGCTGGCCCACTTGCGGTGCTTCAAATGTTATCCAGACGTCCTTCCGTTTGCTACTGGATACGGCTCTGGTGAATAAGGCTCGTTCCATTGGCTGCACGAGATCCAATCCCAGGGGCGATCTTTCGTGGATACCCCAGGTGTATCTTCTATCTACTATGTATACGCGCGCGTGGGAGTCGGGTAGAGACAATGTCTTTCGAACAATAGATGGGGCTGAATCCGAGTGGCGGCCAGAACTAGCGACGACCCCAGAGCTGCGGCGACGAAACACCAACGGCGGCACCACACCGAGACCTGTCAGCTATCAGCCAGATCTATGACCGGTTCCTCACAACACATGTCAGATCAGCAACGATGGCCGCCGGTGCCGTGTCTACTAGGACTTCATTCGAGCTGCCTGAGCCAGGAGTAGTAAGTCCACCCGCGTTACTTCGTACGGCTGTTAGTTTGGGTACTAATAGCACTACACCTAGCAGGCGTCGGACGGGAAAGCTACCTTTACGACTGCTTCGGAGGGACACAGGAGTAGTTTTGATATGGAGTATTGGGGATGGACCACAGAGGTGCTCAACGCGGGTGCCAGTCAGACCCGCTTCCGGCTTGCAGCAAACGAGGAAAGCTGCTCTGAAGTCGAAGAGGGCAACGCGGAGGGCGACGCCTGCATCACGACGTCGGAGGACGAACCTCCACCTCCGCTACAGCCTCCGGCGGCGACTGATAGCGCAACTAGGGCAAACTCCTCAGCAAACTACACGGTATGGACGCTCTTTACTATACAGGGCCAGTATAACGCGCGATACTGATACGGTTTCCCAGTTGGTGCTTCCTGGCGGCTTTGAACTGAAGGTGGATGACGACTTTGCGTTGGTAGAGGAGTCTTCCGACGTGCTAGAGCAGGCGGTCGAGTTCTGTGGCGGCGACGAGACTAGCAGGCTCCTTCAGCTCCTTCGCTGTCCCGCATTCGATATGCGGCTGGATCGAGAGTTTGTCGCAGCCTCGACGGTCGCAGAAGCAGGGCAGGACCGCTTTCATATCCACCGTGGGCAACTCAGGGCACTGATCCATCAGTCCCGCATTAACTACCTCCTCTTCAAGACCGACTATAGGAGCGGGTCCAGACTATTTCCTTGGTGCAGCTGTTGCCTAGGGTCTAGTAGCTATCCGTTCGGAATGGGCTGCGAGGTATCTACACTTAGAAGCAGGGAAGCGATGGCCGTGCAGGTGTTGCCCGAGAGCGTAGGCGACCTAGAGTGTGGTTGTTGCTTGTGGCAGGGCCGCGAGTGCGACCTCGGGGAGCAGGGAGACGAGGGCTCGGAGGCAGGTCCGGAAGCTATGGACGACGAGTTGTCAGGGTGTGCAGCGCTCTAGCCTAGGGTAGAGGGGTTTACAGGGCCGGTCGCGTGCTAGTACAGTATGCTTTGTTGTTTTCCGGTCTACCTAGGTATTCCAGGACTGATCTTCCTAGTCCTAGTATTACGGAATCAGGTGGGTGTGCAGGGCGAGAAATGAGACGGAGCAGTTACGAACCATTAGGAGACGCAATATTATTGATACTGGGCTGAAAAGCCCGTCTCGCAGTCTGGCCCCTGCTGCATAAGTCACCTGTCGTCGTCTCCGTTGACGGTGTTGAGATTTTCCAGTCGAAGCGTGACAGCTGCGTGAGGACCCTGGAGACATATAAATGCGGGGTTTGCGTCATCGCTGGACGCAACAAGCTGGATTGCCGGTACATAGTCTGATAGAAGGAGGGGATGATCGAAGTTATGGAGTTAAAAAAGGGGGTCTCGTGGTACTTGTCGTGGCGTCGTTGCACTCTTCCCCGGATTTCGAGGTCACCTGCCTGACTCTTGGATATCACATCGAAACGACCCCACCAGCTAGCTGCTGGTCAAGGCCGGGACGGGAGACGATGTACTGTACTTACGAGAATTCTGATCTGGGGTAATGATCCAAAAGATGTCGGGAGGCTGGGGATACCTATTCGCGGTCATCAACTCCCTATAGGTAACGCCTGGAGCGCCTGGAGGCCCAAAAGATAAGAATTTTGAATACGTCGTTGTGGAGTTATGACAACACCGTACATACACGCACATTAACTGTACATACATACAAACATACATACAGGCTCAGACATACATACGGCGTGGAACAGATGGGATCTACCAGACCCAGGCCATTGGATCAATCGGGGCCGAACAGACGTTGGCCAGCAAGGCCGGTGATCCTGGAGAAGGCCAAGCAGGTCAAGGCAAGAAGACAAGCCTCAATTTCACAGTACTACAGAACTACCCAAGTATACACACCTAAACCAAGTAAGCAACATGTCGTTTGGAGGTTCAAGATTTAGGGTCTCAAGAAAAGGGAGAAGAAAAAAGGGGCGAGACAGGCAAAATAGATTGAGTCCTAGGGCTGCAGCAGGTGCTCGAGAGATAAGGGAATACAAGCTCAGACGGCTAGTTTCAGCCTGTGACGTGTGTACCATCGCATCATCTCCACACCCACATGTCGAGCGTTGGGATCGGCCAGCTCAGGCCTTGGGGGGGACCTCTCTAATTAGACCAACAGGCCTTCCAACACCTGTCCAACCCGTCCAGCCTGTCCAATTCGAACCCTCATCCCGCTGCTCACCGTACGTCTTAGCAAGGCCGCCGCGTTGTTTTCCCGTCGTGATAGCGTTGATTTGCACATGCACACTTACACACATGCATACATGCGCCCCGTTTTCCCAGTATCTGCACCGTTGTAACTGTACTTTGAAATCTTGCAAGCTTGGCAGCTTGGTAACGGGCCGGACAGCCAGTCAGTCCTTAGTTGATCTCACACTTTCCCTCCAGCTTTCTCCACGCGGCCGGCTCTAGTGTACGGCGCCGTCCATCGTCCGTCCTGTTGCTGCTTATCATCCACACCTTCCCTTCACCTGCTCCTCTTTTAAGCCCCCCCCCTCCCTCTTCTCTCCATTGTTGACACAAAGGGTCATGCCGTATGCCTTTCTCAGCCTCAAAGAGCAACTCTCGGCTGCCGTCTAACATTCCACTGACCGAATTCTCGCCCTCCGGCTCCGGCTCGCGTCACAACCACGAGGAATCGACGTCATTCTTGGGGGCCCACGGCCAACATTCCGGCCACCACGTCGACAAGCCCGGCTCTGAGTCGGACGACACCGACAGCTGGGTCTCGACCGGCGACATTGGAGACCAGATCGACGCTGAGGATCCCCTGCGCCAGAGACTGAACGGTGCCCTCGACGATTCTGCCCTCACCGGCCTGAAGCATCTCTCGAGGCACAACAACGGCAGCGGCAGCAAGAAGGAGAAGAAGCACGTCCGCATCTACGAAGACCCAGACCACCACCGACAGGGCTCCTCGAGGCATCCTGGCGTCGTTAATAAGGAGGCAATTGAGATCCCAGAGTTGATCTCTATCAAACCATCCAGGGCGCAACGCTTCATCTCGTCCATCATGCCTGGCTCCAGCAAAGGCTTCACGGGGAAGCCCCTGATGTAGGTCCTCGTCGTGTGCACGTTTCCTGTGCACGTTGCTGTCTGTTGTGCCTCGGTATACTAATGACGTGAACTGCTAGTTATTTCACGAGTGTATTCGTGTCATTAGGCGTGTTTCTATTCGGATATGATCAAGGTGTGATGTCGGGCATTATCACGTACGTAGGAAACCCCCCTCCTCTCCTCGCCCCTCCGTCTCCCAAATAGTCTAATCCCAAGGACCACACGCGCCGTTCACGTCGCGCGGCCAGACCAAGACATTGTAACTGACTGGTATCTTCTCCAGGGGCCCGTACTTCCGTGATTACTTCAACCAGCCCTCCAAGGCCCAGGTGGGGACGATGGTAGCCATTCTCGAGATCGGCGCCTTCATATCGTCACTCATGATTGGCAAGATCGGAGACATCATTGGTCGCCGGAAGACCATTCTCTACGGGTCGATGATATTCTTCGTTGGAGGTGCTTTACAGACGTTTGCAAATGGCATGCCAATGATGATGACTGGCAGAATCATTGCTGGTCTAGGTGTTGGCGCGCTGTCGACTATTGTGCCTGTTTACCAGTCCGAGATCTCTCCGCCGCACAACCGTGGAAAGCTGGCCTGCATCGAGTTCTCTGGCAACATCATCGGTTACACAACATCGGTATGGGTAGACTATTTTTGCGGGTACATAGAGAGTCACGCCTCTTGGCGAATCCCGCTGTTCATGCAGTGTGTCATGGGTGCTCTGCTCGGCGTTGGAAGTCTCGTCATTGTCGAATCCCCCAGGTATGGTCAGCACGACTTCTCATGGCTTCGCCCGCGCTGACTTGTTTGCAGGTGGCTGCTTGACAACGACCACGATGAGGAGGGAATCGTCGTTATTGCTAACCTGTACGGTGGCGGTGATATTCACAACCCCAAGGCGCGCGACGAATACCGCGAGATCAAGATGAACGTACTGCTCCAGCGCCAGGAAGGCGAAAGGAGTTACAGCGACATGTTCCGCCGTTACCGCACCCGTGTATTCATCGCCATGTCCGCGCAGGCTCTTGCACAGCTGAACGGCATCAACGTCATCTCATACTATGCGCCTTACGTTTTCGAGTCTGCCGGGTGGATCGGCCATGACGCGGTGTTGATGACTGGTATCAACGGCATCACCTACTTCCTGTCCACGATTCCACCGTGGTATATCGTCGATACATGGGGCCGTCGGGTCATCCTGCTCTCGGGCGCTATCGCAATGGCCATTTCTCTGTCGTTGATATCGTACTTCATATTCCTCGACATCAGGGCAACACCTACAATGGTTGTGGTCTTTGTGGTCATCTACAACGCAGCGTTTGGTTATTCGTGGGGTCCGATCCCCTGGCTGTACCCGCCTGAGATTCTCCCCCTGAGCATCCGATCCAAGGGCGCATCCCTGTCTACGGCGACTAACTGGGCTTGCAACTGGCTGGTTGGGGAGATGACTCCCATCCTGCAAGAGTGGATCAAATGGCGGCTCTACCTCGTGCACGCATTTTTCTGTGTGGTCAGTTTCGTTATCGGTAAGTTTCCATATTGCACTCTATCTTGTCACATGAGGACATGGGGCGCTGTACTAAATCGAAGCATCCAGTCTACTTCATCTACCCCGAAACCAGTGGTGTCCGTCTCGAGGACATGAACTCACTCTTTGGTGACGCGACTACGACGATGGGCACACCCGTGTCCGCAGGTACCCCCGCTTTCGGACCGAGCGATGGACTCATGCGTGCGGGCTCTCCTGTCCCCTCGCTCGATCTCCGTGGCCGTCCCCTCCTAGCGCAGCAGCAACCCATTTCCGGGCTTGACATCGACCCCCCGAACGTGAACTTCTTGAACGGCAGGCCGCAGTACGAGTCCGGACAGGCGGAAGGCGGTGTGGCCGGGTGGCTCAATAGGGTTGTGGGCAGGTCGCAGTCTCGCGCACGGTCGGTCAGCGTGTCGAACCGCAGTGGGAGGTACCAGCCGTTGGGTAACCAGGACGACTAAGGGGTGGAGAGTGGTTTCTGGTTTCGAATGTCGAGTGTTGAGGTATTGAGAAGCTCAGTGGTGCCCGGAAGAGAGGAAACCCCATTCTCAGCTGGCTACACGTGCTGTGCAGGGGAGTGGGGGTGGAGGGGATGACACGATCAGACAGACATCGCAAGTCATGGGTATAGACATCTTGCATATAGAAGGGAACAAGTTGATACAGCTTCCCGGGCGAAATTCCTTGGGCTTTTTATTGGGCCCACAACACGATGTTGGGGACATCTGGAGAGTGAGCACACGCGTGCTGGAGAGCGGTTCACGGCGTTTCTACCATTTCGAGGATCAGAAGAGCATCGGAATCACGGAGGCACAATATTGCTGCGTCCGGGACTTGCATGGTAGGGTGAGGAGCTGCAGAAGAAAGGGTGGGCATCTGGATGTGTGATGATATTTCTAGGTGTTCAGCTTCCCAGGCATATGCATTTATATGCTCTATCTTATATTGACGTTTGAGCAATGGGCATGTATTTATCCAGTGTTCGGTATATATACATCAGATGTGATGCCAGTTGACATACACCATGAGGTGGAATATGGAGCCAAAGCACAGATCGATGTGAAGGTTCGAAATGGTGAAGTTAAGGTGCGTGCATAGTGGTGATGCTCGAGGTGAGATATCATTGGCTGGTATAGCTACCTGAGTACAGCTGTATGTATAGCTGTACCTATAGCTACCTTAGGTACATACCTAGGTACCTAGGTAGGTACGGAGTACACAGGTTACCTTGACATGCCCCACTAAGCCCGGCCCTTTGAAGCTACCCACCCAGGTAACCCCCCAACTCAAGCACTCACTGTCAATAAATTCTAGGTGATACATACCCAGTAAGTACCGAGGCAGCTAAGTACTTTTCTTTTAGTAGTGTGTGCAGGAGGTATACAGCAACTCGACGTCCACCATCATCAATCACTACGGTCCAGCACCACACTCTCTACGCTTTCTTCCTACAGTAGTCCTGGACTAAATCTGTATTTTAGTTCCAATGATGCAAGGCTCAATGTTGGTCTGAAAGCCGCCCCCCGCTCCTTCAGCCCTTCAGCGGAAAACCATCTCCTCGACCTCCTCGACCACCTTTCCATAAACTTCCAAGCAGCTCGGCTGTCGACAGTGCGATTCCTTTGGCGACATGGCAGTCGACAGCGACGGCGAATTCGTCGAAGATCTCTCGGAAGATGACTACGCCGATCACCAAGTAACGAGCGGCCACGGTCGCGGCGACACCACCGGTCAGCCTCAGCGAAATGCCAACGTCCGCGCTGGCACCGCTGGCGCCCCTGCCGCCCCCAGCAGCCGCGGTCAGCAACGGCTACGCGTACGCAAGAACGGCGGAAAGCGCGCGGCATGGGAGGAGGGCAAGTTCACCTGGGACGTCCCCGAGGACGCCGAGGGCAACGTGTCCCTCACCGCGCTCCTCGAGGCCGAGAAGCGCCGCCGCCTGCTGCGCGACACGACGCCCCTGCAGCGCGGTATCATCCGCCACATGGTCCTGGTGCTCGACATGTCGTTCGCCATGCTCGAGAAGGACCTCCTGCCGAGCAGGTACAGGCTCATGATGCACTACGCCGTCGACTTTGTGCGGGAGTACTTTGAGCAGAACCCCATCTCGCAGCTGGGCGTCATCGCCATGCGCGACGGCGTTGCCGTGCATATTAGTGAGATGAGCGGCAACCCGGCCGACCACATCGACTGGCTGAGGAGCTGGGAGAAGAAGTTCGAGCCTAGGGGGAACCCGAGCTTGCAGAATGCCCTGGAGATGTGTCGCGGCGATCTCTTGTACGTCCACCTCATCTCCCGCCTCGTGGTGGAGAGCTCCCATTCCTCCTTGCTCCTTGCTAACTCTGGTCTGCTCCCTTAGCCACGCGCCATCCCACGGCACACGCGAAGTCCTCATAATATACGGCGCCCTCCTCTCCAGCGACCCTGGCGACATACACGACACGATCGCCAACCTCATAGCCGACCGGATACGCGTCTCCATCGTCGGCCTCGCAGCGCAGGTGGCCATCTGCGCCGAGCTGTGCGCAAAGACCAACGGCGGCGACGACAGCTGCTACTCGGTCGCAATGCACGAGCAGCACTTCCGCGAGCTCTTCCTCGCCAGCACGACGCCGCCGGTGACGCGCCAGACGGAGCAGAACAACGCCAGCCTGCTCATGATGGGCTTCCCCTCGAGGACCAAGGCGGAGTGGGCGGTCCCTGCCGGCTCGGCCGCCGGCGCCGGAGGAGGCTCGAGGGACGCCATCAGCATGTGCGCGTGCCACAACAAGCCCTGCCGGGAAGGATACCTGTGCACGCGGTGCTCGACAAAGGTCTGCCGCCTGCCTGCCGAGTGCCCGGCGTGCGGGCTGACGCTGATCCTGTCCACGCACCTGGCGCGGTCGTACCACCACCTCTTCCCGCTGAGGAACTGGGTCGAGGTCCCCTGGGGCGAGGCCGCCAAGTCCGTCGCCTGCTACGCGTGCCTGAACCCGTTCCCGGACGCGCCGAGGCCCACGGCCAAGGGCAAGGGCAAGGAGGCGGCGGCGGCGGGCGGGGGGGAGAAGGCGGCGGGCGAGAAGGTCAAGGGGATCAGCGAGAGCGGCCGGTACGCCTGCGAGGTGTGCGGCAACCACTTCTGCATCGACTGCGACGTCTTTGCCCACGAGGTGCTCCACAACTGCGCCGGGTGCCAGAGCGACACCCGGGCTGCTGCTGCTGCTGCTGCCCCCCAGACGGGGGTGCACGGTGGCGCTGAGAACGGGGTAACGCATGCGAACGGCGAGATGATCGTGGACTCGTGAGCATTTGACTACCCGGGGGGGGGGCTTTGACTTTGATACCAGTTTGTTAAGGATACAGAGAGGTCAGGATCAGATTTTCTAAGGCGTTTCGAGGACAAACAGAACCAAAAAATGGCAATTGGCAACGGCGTGATGGAGGCACTGGGTGGATCTGACTGCATTTGAGGGGTCTTTGGATTACATTGTAATTTATAGCAGGCCAAGGTTCAACGGATAGATGAGTGGCAGGCCTCCCGGGATTTCAGGGGGGGGGGGCACTGCCAGATTAAAAAAACAAGTTATCAACAATACTTTGCAATCTCGCACCGTCAAGTTCCCAGATATGGGATTACATATGCCTGTGCACCCCTGTGTCCAGACATCCAGAATGGTGGCACATCTACAGGTTACCCCTCTCAGCCTGCTCACGCTCGATAGCCTCAAACAGGCTCTTGAAGTTACCCGCCCCAAAGCCGTCAAACGAGTTCCGCTGGATAATCTCGATGAACACGGTCGGGCGGTCCATCAGCGGCTTCGTGAACAACTGCAGCAGGTACCCGCCCTCGTCGTAGTCGATGAGGATGTTCAGCCTCCGGATGGTCTCAAAGTCCTCGCGCAGCTCCCAGCCCCTCTTCTCGGTCGCCAGCCTCGCGCGCAGGGTCTCGTAGTAGGCGGGCGGGACGTCGATGAACTGCACGCCCCTGGCGCGCAGGGCCGAGACGGCCGAGACGATGTCGGGCGTGAGGACGGCGATGTGCTGCACGCCGGGCCCCGAGTTGAAGGCGACAAACTCCTCGATCTGGCTGCGCTTCTTGCCCGGGGCCGGCTCGTTGATGGGCATCTTGACGCGGCCGCCGCCGGAGCTCGCCATGACGATGCTGTTGAGCGCCGAGAAGTCGGTGCTGATCTGGCTGTCGTCCACGGACCAGAACCGGTGGAACGACAGGCACCGCTCGTAGAAGGCGCACGCCGCCACCATGGCGCCCCAGTCCTGGTTGCCGACGCAGTGGTCGATGCGCGACATGGCCACCTCGGGGAGGAGGCCGGCGAGGGCGGGGGCCGCCGCCGCCGCCGCCGCCGCGCGGAAGCCCGGGAGGAAGGGCCCTGTGTAGCCGTCCCGGCTGATGAGCGTGTGCGTCGTGTCGCCGTACGTGCGGATCACGGCCGTCGTGACGGAGCCGCCGCCGGCCGCCTCGTCGTCGTGCACAGTAGTCGGGGGCTGCACGGCGTCGGCGCCGTTGGCCACGGCCCGGGCGTAGACGCCCTCGACCGAGTCCACCTCGAAGGCGACGTCCTTGACGGCATCGCCGTGGCGCTCCAGGTGCGCGTGCATCTCGCGCAGGAGCGCCCTCTCCTCCTGGGAGATGGGCTCGTCCTCGGGGAGGTGGGCCGCCGAGCGGATGGGGCTCGTGAAGACGAAGCGCACGGCGCCGTTACCGACGACGTGCGAAGACAGGTAGCGGCTGCCCGTCTCGAGGCCCCGGTAGGCCAGGGGCTTCATGCCGAAAAGGGTGGTGTAGTAGGAGGCCGCCTGCTTGGCGTTGCCTACCCACCAGGTGACATGGTCGTAGCCATTGAAGCTAGGGAGAGGGTGACGGACGGGGTAGTCCGCATCCGTGGTGGATGGAATTGTGGTAGCACTGCTACCGTTGGTAGGGTAGGCTACCGAGTTTCTGGGGGGGTCATCGTTGATGGCAGACGGGCTCATTATCACTCGGTTGGTTTGTCCTCTGATTTTCAGGCTGAGAGTGAGTTGGCGAATGGATGTGTACAGAAGTGAATAGGGATCGATGGGCTCTCGAAGCTATATAAGACATACACCGGGTTGAAGAGGTAGGACTGTGGGGGAAGGGGTTCGCTCTTATCATCCCTTGGTATCCGTCTACCTTCCTTTCCCAGAATATGAAAGGAGAGATATACTTTTGAAGCCCCTGGCCAACAGCAGAGAGGGAGGCACGCAGATATCCCCTAACTAAGCACACCTAGGTGACGAGGGCGAGGTAAGCTGACCCGGGTTTCGCCATCGAAAGCAGGTCCATCAGCAACGGCTGAAGTCCTGTCCCAGCGGTTCCGCGGGTAGCATAAGACCAACCCCTCTCATCTGTCTGTGACAGTGGCGATTCAGCAGGGCACCGCTGTGACCTTCTTGAGCTGTCCATCGTCGATACGAAGGCGAGGAGAGGTGCGGAATTGGACATTGACCTGCTTCAGCCGCGTCAAAGCGAACCTGCCGGTGATTGCCGGGAGCGGAATTGCTGGCAGTCTGCATGATGACCACACATCTCATACACAAACTCAAGACTGTTCCCTATTAGCTCTGAATGCTGGAAAATCTTCCGCGCCTCGAACATGTATGTATGTAACTTCCCGAATGAGCGGTGGAACACGGCGAGGTGGGGGAGCTGGATAAATATGCAGATCTTCGACTATCACACTCAAAAAGTGTTGATGTCCCAATGACCACCCATTGATTACCACCCTCAATAAAGCGACCGCTGCTGGCATGTTAACTTCTAATTGCCCAGACTCTGCAACTGACTTGAGCTTGAGTGCTTCCCACGACTCGCTCTTAGAGGAGCGATATTCAAGTGTGACCGTTGCTGTCTTATTCCTGTGCATAACAGCCTGCCCAAGGATTTGGTCGGACGCATTGTTCTAGACACCGAGGGAAAGGACCGATCATGATGGCTTATCTCTCTTTGACCACAAGAGATATAAATGTTCTGTAAGTACGGACATAATTTTTCCGTGTCCTCCCTCCATCCTCGCGAGAGAAATGCTAATGGCACGACTTGATTAGGGAGAAGATCCAGGACCCCGAATATGACCCGTCACTAGTAGTGCAACTGGACGAGTCGTTGCCGAGAGACCCCAATGTCACAAATGTCACCGAGTACGGTCGTATCGCGGCGGACGAAAGGACAATTATATTGGCAGTGCAGCAAGCAGAGCTCCAACTCGCTGGACTAAGAGCGACAGCCGAGGCCGATCCACTTGACTTATACAAAGAGTGTGTTGCTGAATTGAGCAAGCTCATCTCAGTGAATCCTTCATATGCTAGTGCCAGGAACAATCGAGCACAGGCAAATCGACGCCTGTTCGGCGACGGGATGCTTGTCGTTGGTGTCGAGCTGTCTGACAGCCCTCTAATCGCCGAGTCGGATGCTGAAGAGAGGCTGTCCGCCGGTAGTCGAACTCTCTCGGACTTGGACACCTGCATCTCGCTCCTTACACCAACTGGTCCCCAACCACGCCTATCTCGGCAAGCCGCGAAGACCCTGTCGTCAGCACATACCCAAAGAGCGGCGATCTACCATCAGACGTCGAAGATGCTGGCCGAAGGCGGCGTCCTGGACGTCGAACCGGGAAGAAAGGAAGCGACGTGGCAGAAGATAGACTTCGAAGAAGCGGCCTCGCGGGACTTCGCGCTTGGTGGAAGGTATGGCAATGAGATTGCCAAGGGTCTCGCGGTCAGTACGAACCCGACAGCCAAGCTTTGTGGGCAGATGGTTCGTGAGGCGATGAAGAAAGAGTATGGCCCAGCTTTCTCCGCATAACTCCAGCGTTGTTCAGGGGGCCTCGAGCTCAGATCTTGTCAGAGGTCTTAGACTAGCCGGTAAGATCCGCTTCGAAGATCGGATGGGCCATGAACACACTTGCAGCTGAACTGGCTCTCTGATGTACATGGCGCTTGGGTAGTTAGGCGTATACAGACCCTCACAATCTGGAGATTCGATGAGTCGAGAGCCCGTAGGGACATAGTGCCAGTATTGATTAGGGCGGTGTCATTGTGCCAAGCCTGAGGTTGTCGAGCAAGAGACTGCCCAAGCAACCAAATGGAATAGTAACCAGCCGGGTCAAGGGACAGCCTTGTGGTAGATTTGTCAGGCAGGATGCAGGCGACGTTTCATAGGCCAGTGCAATGTCATGCGAGTTGTCTATCAGTATCGCTTTGAGAAATCTGGGATTTCTACTTGGACAGACCGATCCGTCTGTAGAAAAAGTTAGATAAGACTCTGCAATGAGGATACTACAAGACTGCTTTTGCCGGATCCTGTGTTGCGGTCGAGATGACGTGCCTTAGCCCAGCGTTGACAGTTTCGGACGTAGTTCTGCCCTTCTCCTTCTCCTCACGATTGATCCGCGTGGCTGCTGCGGACAGCCCGATGAAGACGGCAAAGATCGGATCGGCGACCTTGCTGATGATGTAGGTTGGCGCAGGCATATTGAGACTGAAGATAGGATGAGAGTCTGTAGTACTGTTTGCGGATGATGTGGACGTAGAGTGACTCTGTTAGGGTGATAATTGGTGAATTCGTAGTTGCACGATACTATGTAATCAACCGTACTATGGGCAAGATGGACAAAATGCTTGGTGTGGTCCGAGCTTGCTCATGGCGCTATATGTTTTGGACCCCACTCTTTCTGCTAGCATCTGCTGACATAATGCCGTCGGTCACGGGACCAGATTTTCCGCCCACCAAAAAATCCTAAACTTCGGCCCAGTCCAAGACGCCGACAAGACCCCCATTTCGACCCTCAGCAACAACTTCATCCTCCACGACCTGACCGACGCCAAAATGAAGTTCCTCAAGGTTGGCCGTGTTGCCATCATCACCCGTGGCCGCTATGCCGGAAAGAAGGTGAGAAACCCGATCTCGATTGTTTTGACGGCTGCACGATTGCGAAATCGACAACGATGGACGGAGACGGTTTGGTGGAGACGTACAGGAGGAGTGTTCAAGAGCTTGGGGTTCTAAGACAGACAATTGGGTGTTTTTCTGAAATTGCATCCAAGCATTGAACGGAAGGCTGACTGGCTATCTTTGTCGCGCATTGCAGGTCGTGATCATCCAGCCCGTCGACACTGGCAACAAGTCGCACCCCTACGGCCACGCCCTGGTCGCCGGTATCGAGCGCTACCCCAGCAAGATCACCCGTCGCATGTCCAAGGCACGACAGGAGAAGCGATCCAAGATCAAGCCCTTCGTCAAGGTCGTCAACTACAACCACCTGATGCCCACCCGTTACACCCTGGAGCTCGAGGGCCTCAAGGGTGCTCTGACCGCCGACACCTTCAAGGAGGTCTCCCAGCGTGAGGACGCCAAGAAGACTGTCAAGAAGACCCTGGAGGAGCGTTACACGAGCGGCAAGAACAGGTGGTTCTTCACCCCTCTGAGTACGTCGATACACCCTATACCCGGCCTCCTGCTCGTTACGCCTCTCCAGTCGCACTGGAGATGGACGTGGAGCATGGTCAACTCGATGATATGGACGATAATACTAACATGCGCGCTTCTACACAGAGTTTTAAAGAATTCGTTTTCCTTGATTTCGGTTGGGCGGGGCGAACTGGTCTGGATGTACACAGCATCAAAAAAAATCGACGGCATTGATATTGCACTTATGACACCGATTTTCATGACCAAACGGAAACAGGTCGACTTCATCTTCTGGCGTTCTTCTATCGGGGAGTGTGAGGGACCGTCATACCACGAAAGAGTGTGAATGGAAAGGTGCCGTGATAGCTATGAGTCGTAGTGAAGAATAATGCTACGGCGTCTGGCTGGACGCTTCATGAACAATGACAGCCGCGCGACCCCGTTGGAGTGATGCACGTCCGAGGCATGGACATATAGACTGCGATGGAGCCGTCACTGGAAGCATGTCAATCTACAACCCGTCCAGCCGAATACGAAAAGACAGACATGAAATATCGGAGTCAAAATTGTAAAAATCATCATGGAAATGACCAACTACTCTGATCGTGAAATGTGTAGCAGAAGGGAGACGCGCAACCGGCTTGTCCTCCTGCTATCCGCAACTAGCTGCTATCCCTGAAGTCTATGTGTACATACATTCCTAGTTACTCTCGTATTCCACCATCAGGTGTAAACCCGATATGGAAACTGCTCGAACTCAATTCGGAGACTTGTCTCGGGAACGACGGAATGGCGGCCTAGCGGTACACGCGGTGTTGGACGATGCTCACAGACGAGGACGAAGTACACGAACAATTTTGCCCCATGATGGACGACGGACATGCCGGATCTTGTGCAGATATTACGGGATTGACATTTCAAATTGAGCCATTGTTGGTTGTAATCATGTATTTAGTATGCATGCGTGTAGACGACACTTATGATGCGCATGCTTAACCAGACCGCGCTCTATGCGATGATGGTACAGTACCTCACTGATGCTTCTACCCCTTCCCTCCCTCGCCCCTGTCCAAGACGTTCATATAAAAACACAAGAGACAGTTGCCAAAATCGCCATCCCGCACTTGATCTGGCGAATATGAGAAGGCAAGAAGGCCAAGTATGTACGTGAATTTTGCGTCGACGGGAGGGCCGGCTGTTTGAGTTGGGTACAACCGCGTCGACTAGATTGGGCGAGCATTAAAAAGTCGTAAAATCCTTCCTACCCGCGACAAGCGAGCCCACTTCCCAAAAGCAGTCCAGCACATACTTAGGTGCCGAAGCTGCTGACCTTGTTTGCAGCTGAAGACCAGATCTCATTCGCAGAGGGCACGTTTGACACGTACTCAGGGGCGTAGGCGGGAGCCACACCACCGAAGAGAACAACAATGAACAGGAGCGCGGCAGTGAAGATGATGACCTTGCGCAGTGCTGGTCGGCTGTTACCGAACTCGGCCCAATAGCGGCCGCCCTCGGCGGCGTAGCCCTTGAGCGCTTCGTATCCGAGCTTGTAGTAGACCATACCGCCGAGGGCGATGCTGTAACCGAAGAACTGGAGACCGGAAACTTGGGTTCCCCAGATCATCATGGAGGCCACAACAAGCAGCACATCCTTGAGTACTCCGCAGAGGGTAAGGACCAGGGAGGAAGTCTTGCCGATCTATGGAAAGAGTGTTGTTAGCGGGATTCCTTGCCCTGACAGATTTCAGGTGTATGCTTACCAGGAAGACGACAGAGACGTTCAGGAGGAAGGCGACGAGACCGTTCAGGAACAGGGTGAAGAGACCGACGTGGTAAACCTCGTCCATAGTGATCTTGGGGAACTCCCAGAACAGAGCAACAAGGAAGTTCATAACAGCGCAAACCGGTGCAAAGTAGTACAGAGAGACCAGAGGGTCCATCTTGTACTCTGCAGAGCTCAACAGACGCTGAACCATGGTGAGGCGGATGGCTTCGAAGATAATGCCCGCAATCTGGAACACGAAGCCGATCATGACGAACTTGATCTCGCCGATCGATGCGATGACCACACCAATGACAATCGTGGAGACGTTCAGGAACACCTTCAGGTTAGGCTGCGACACTCCCATACCCCAGCTGCAGAGGAGCACGGCGACAGGCGTGGTAGCCTTGAGCATCTGAATGAAGGCGACGCTCAGGTACAGGTAGGTCAGATTGCCACAGATCAAGCTCAAGCTGAAGAACAGTCCAATTGGGACAATGGCCCTCAAGTAGACCCGTCCCGTCATCTTGACCGTCTTGCGCCCATCGAGGAGGGAGGTGTAGCGAGCCAGCAGCTGTGTCATGATCGTCGAGAAGGTCAAGTGGTAGCAGGTCAAGATGACCGGGTAGCCTATGGAGTCCCACTGTCAGCTATGCGTCCCGCGCAAGTCTCTCCTGGCAGGCTGGAGGCATGTGACTTACGGAACTCGAGGGTATCCAGAATCCATTTGTTGAACAAGATGACCGAGGAGCTCATGCTGATCCAGATACTGTACACAATTTCCCATCAGTTTGAGGCCTGACATATTTCTTCTTCTCGAAGGTTCGCAACCTACATAACGTAGAGCGCAGGGTGAATAGCTGCCTTTGGCGGCTGCGACTTCTGCGCGTCCGGGTTGACAGTTGGCAAGACGGTGGCATCTTGATCTCTAGATACCTCTCCCGAGACGCGCGTTTTCTCATCGGCGCCCATTTTTGCTGGGGTGCTGGGCCTTGAGGCTCAGTCAAGAGACAAAGGTGTTGGGCGGGTGTGGTGTGTCGCGGCAAGCTTGGCGCTGTCAGAAGTGTGAGAAAAGGGTCGTCGTCCTCGAAAGAATCTGTGTAACGAGGAAAGTCTGATATATTTAGTAGTAGCGGCCAGGTTGCTGAGACCCGGTTTTGGACGTCGGGATGGAATTCTCAAATTGAGACACAGTGAGAATTACCCGGCCTAAATACTCGCTGCGCAAGGTCAATGCCTACAAAAGTTCACCACGTGAAGTAGGGCGTAGAACCTTGGAAAGGAAGAGGGAAGAATGGGGAAAAAGGTTGTCTGGACTGGAGTGGGAAGAAGAGTGGAAGATGATGCCGTTAAGGTTGACGTTTAGCTCAGAGTCAGTCTCCAGGTCCCTAAGATTGAACCAAGGTAAGTGGCGGGCAGGGGGGTTGCAGCAGTAGGGCAGTGGGGGAGGAAGCTGCCAAGGTTGATCTTTTGCGGCGATTTGACGACGGGGTCCACCAAAAGGGGCGGAATAGGGGCGGCGGCACAGGGGCCTTGGGGGACTGGGGGATTTGAGGATGGCAGGCACACCTGGGCACTGGACTGGCACACAGGCCCGTTCAATCTCGACGGGTTGTCGTGTGGCTAGAGTAGCGTCGACCGTTACGAATGAATTGTTCATTGTCATTGGTACAAAGCAGAGATTTCTGCCCTTGTTGAGGATGTGCGCTCACGCACTTGTGGTAGACTATATGTTTTGTTACCGACGGCCTGGTCTGTACAGTACAGTACGGTAGGTACCATGCCTCCTAAGTACCTAGGTACTTAGTTGTACTGCACGATGGCTTCAACACTCGGCATGGTTCGAGTACATGGTACTATGTACTGTGACAAGTCGTTGTTTATCAATTTTTTGTTTGGCAGTGGTGGGTGCTCTGGCCTTTCCAAGGTTCCCCGTCTCCCCGGCTGCCCGGCCAGGCGGTATTACGACGTGGAACCAGCGCAAAGCCCACAAAACTAGTGAGCTGAACTGCCGTCTCCATGGGAGACACAAGTAAGCTTGGATTTTAGATCCAAGCAATCACGATATACTGTGTAGATTGACGAAAACGTGTATTGGTCGTTTGGCGCCCTGTGCTGGGCCCTCGGTTCCAGGGGCTGGAGCAAACTGGCACGCACTGGTCAGCCGATATGCTTCACCAAGAGAGGACAGACCAGCCTGACGAGGCGAGGCGAGGCCGTGACAGTCTCACGACAGCCGGCTCGCGGAGCCTGCCAAGATCGGGGAGATCTAATCTCGGCGAACGGGCCGTGAGACTACTGCATGATAATTGATAATTGCATAGCACATTACCTACTTGTAACACTCATTCTGGAGTGCTGCACCTCAGCCTTTGTTTCTCCGTAAGATTGTATACAGAGAGGGGATTTTGAGATAATGGGAGGGAATTGGTGTGGCTCTGATGCACAACCACTCGTGCTCCGGCGTGGAATCATGACCGCCAGGAATTTGATCTCGCAATCTAATGCTAGCAAGGCAGGTGGGAGGGTCGCTAGCAGACAGGCCTGACAGGTACGACAGTATCTACGTATACTGAGAAATGCCTTGCCTAGTGTGTTGAGAGATACGGACATACCTACCTACCTAGGTAGGCTGGTAGGTAGTACTGTTATATACTGTGTATCGTATATAAAAATAGAATCTTCGATTATGTGCCGGACCCGAATTGTGGGTTGGCCTGTCCAGCATGTTGGTGGCAACCCCATCGCGATTCATAATGGCTCCGCAGCGGGAGACACGAGTCGCAGGTATAATGATGGCTTTCGTCATCGTTCTTGTCAACAGGCTCTTCAGATATGAACTATCTGGTTACCGTGCCGGCTTGTGTGTTCCAAGGTTGGTACACGCCTCTAGATGCATCCCGGGAAGCAGCAGGCCCGAGTCCTAGCAGCCTGAGAAGTCGCAGGTACTTGCTGGCTAGTTCCCGGGGTCGCGCACGAAGGTTGACGATGCTAGAGCGCTAGACGAGGCTGTCTCTGAAGTTTTTTCCCCCTTGTCTCTTCTACTTGTTCCTTTCCGTTCTTTTTGAAAAGAAGATGAAAAGAAAGGCCAGAACACTCTCCATCAATGGTAGCCAAGGCGGGTGGGTGATTGCAACGGCGAACAAGCCGCGATAATCCATGCTCATTACCGGTTATCTTGTCCTACACAGTACATACATAAGATATGGATACTTCTAAAGAGAATTCGGTGTTACTAGTATTATCCCACGCGCTGATCGCCCCCAGATGAAACGAGATCAGCAAAATGCCTCGTCCAAGGATCTTCATGTAATAAGTATCGAGTCTGCTAGCCTGCTGCTTGCGACCCATACCAGATTGTGCCATCGACCGCCTACGGTACTATGTTCGCAATGCGATCACCGTCTGCTTCTCTGCGGTTGATGGAATAATACGGCCAAGCCACTGTATTCGAGGCATGACGGCGGTCTACGTCCTGTGTACTTGAACCTAATGTATGTTCGAGTTCGGGGCATTGCAGGACAATCAAAGCCTGTTGTCTCATGCGCTTGTGCGAGGCCGACAACTCTTCCCAAGTCCAAGTCCCCAAGCGCTATCGTGGCTATCGTGGTGGCCCAACCAAGTCCGCATTGGTCAATTTCCTTTGAGAAATTACACCACCCGGGGACTATCACAATAGGTTACACCTTCGATATTTGACAAACCAATTCGTCGGCTGGATTGTGACCGGGAAAGACAGGAAATTAGACATCGGGAGCTTGGGGCTCTGGAGCACCCCTCTTCGACCATCTATGTGGTCAATGCTCCGAGCAGCTTGACACAGTTTGTTACAGTATCATCAGCGATGAGCCTTATCGACTGACGACTCGCATAAGTACAGGCGATGTGGTGTTCCGTGGTATTTGGCCAAATGCAAGATGCCCTGCAGATGCCTCGCCTCTGTCGGCTAATGACCACCTAGGTATGTGCGTACGCACGCTGGAAAACCTATGTACATACACTACAATGAAAGACCCCATATAGATCCGTAGATAGTCGAAGCCCCTCCAAGTGGCCACACCAAAACAGAAGCGGTGTCGATGTCGTGGGTTGGGGACCTGAGGACCTGTGTGAAGACAGATTACCTTACAGATCACCACCAGTAACAACACAGAAGCTTGCTTACCCTTGCAGCATTGAACCTGTCTCAAGCCCAAGAGTCGCAAGGCCCGTTCTGCCTGGTCCAGGGTGTGCCCACCGCTAACCGTATGCCAAGTTGCACGCACATGGGGCCCTGCCTGGGTCCCTGGCCACCTCCGTCCACTCGATTTGGCGTCTTGCAGAGATGGTGGGGACCCCAATCCCTGCCCCAGTAATCTTACCGAAGTAGCTCAACCCCAGCGCAGCCAGCGCCGCTCACTCACCCCTCCAAGGAAAAAAGGGGAGACGTGTTTAGCTGGCCGTTTGGAAAAGGGGACCACGTTCCCAAGCAGAAAACTGTCTGGACGCTTGACGCTTGACTCCCTTAAAACCTATCGCTGGCCTCTCCTTGTCCGCACAATCTTGCACTTCGTTGTCCTCGCTGCTCCCTTCTGACGACGTTGCAATTGATCCGCTACCTCGCCCTGTACCACTGCGAGTAAACCCAAACAACAAAGCCCCTCCTTCTTCATACAACCACCACCGTGTTTTCCAGCCAGACCTTCACAATGGCTGACACGTAAGTTCATTTTCTTGCTGCTGCTGCTGGCTCGTTCTCGACAACGACCCAGATCCTCTATACTGACCTATTCTTTCCTTATACAGTAACGTCGATGTTCTCGTCATCGGTATGGGCCCAACGGGTCTGGGTGCTGCCAAGCGCCTCAACCACATTGTACGCTCCACCATCTTCGGCATACCACTATCGAGTGTCGCACACTGACAATTGCAACAGAACGGCCCTTCTTGGTTGATCGTCGACTCCGGCGAGAAGGCTGGTGGTCTCGCGGCCACGGATGTCACCCCTGAGGGCTTCGTAAGTCTACCAGTGTTTCCTCTGTCGCAAAGGCCCAAACCAGAGCTAACATTGATTACAACAGCTCTACGATGTTGGCGGTCACGTCATCTTCTCCCACTACAAGTACTTCGACGACTGCATCGACGAGGCTCTGCCCAAGGAGGATGACTGGTACAACCACCAGCGTATCTCATACGTCCGCTACAAGGGACTCTGGGTCCCCTACCCCTTCCAGAACAACATCTCCATGCTGCCCAAGGAGGATCAGGTTGCTTCTATTGACGGTCTCATCGACGCCGCCATGGAGGGCGCAGTCACCAAGCAGAAGCCCAAGAACTTTGACGAGTGGATCGTGCGACAGATGGGCGAGCACATCGCCAACATCTTCATGCGCCCTTACAACTACAAGGTCTGGGCCGTTCCTACCCAGGACGTAAGTAACATCTTGATCTTCTGCATTTCGGTGGGCTTTTTGAGGCTGATTGAATGAGTAGATGCAATGCGAGTGGCTCGGTGAGCGTGTCGCTGCCCCCAACGTCAAGCTTATTGCCAAGAACATCATCCTGAACAAGACCGCTGGTAACTGGGGCCCTAACGCCACGTTCCGCTTCCCTGCCCGCGATGGTACCGGTGGTATCTGGATCGCCGTCGCCAACACTCTCCCCAAGGAGAAGAAGCGATTTGGCAAGAAGGGCGAGGTCACCAAGGTCGATGCTGAGAAGAAGATCGTCACCATGGGCGACGGCAGCACCATTGGCTACAACAAGCTAGTTTCCACCATGAACGTCGACCAGCTCGTCGAGAAGATGGGCAACCAGGAGCTAGTCAGCCTGTCCAAGGGTCTGTACTTCTCCTCAACACACGTCATTGGTGTTGGTCTGCGCGGTGCTCGCCCCGAACGCATTGGTGACAAGTGCTGGGTAAGTCAAATCTCTTCGCAACCCCGAATCTTGGAAGAGCTGTGCTAACGAATCTTCGCAGTTGTACTTCCCCGAGGACAACTGCCCCTTCTACCGTGCCACCATCTTCTCCAACTACTCCCCTTACAACCAGCCCCAGAAGGATGCCAAGCTGCCGACGCTGTACAAGGCTGACGGCAGCAAGGCTGACTCGTCCGAGGCCAAGGAGGGTCCTTACTGGTCCATCATGCTCGAGGTGTCGCAGTCTGGCAAGAAGCCCGTGGATGAAGAGAAGCTGCTGAAGGACTGCATCCAGGGCCTGATCAACACTGAGATGATCATGCCTGAGGATGAGATCGTCTCCACCTACCACCGCAAGTTCTACCACGGATACCCCACACCCGCACTGGAGCGTGACGGAGTCCTCAAGGAGCTCCTGCCCAAGCTGCAGGATATGGGCATCTACTCCCGTGGTCGCTTCGGCAGCTGGAAGTACGAGGTCGGCAACCAGGACCACTCTTTCATGCTTGGTGTCGAGGCCGCCGACAACATCGTCAACGGTGCCGTTGAGCTGACTCTCAACTACCCCGACTTCGTTAACAGCCGCCAAAACAGCGAGAGGCGCCTGGAGCAGTCCTACGCCTTCTTCAAGCCTCAATAAGGAAAGGCAGCTCTATGAATATTTAATGACAGAAAGATCTGGGCGGGCTCTGGTAGATTCAGGCTATGAGTTGCATTGACATGACAAGACGTGATCGTTTGGCATTCTGATGGAAATTGATGCATGCGCTCCCGGCTAGACGGCATGGGGAAATACTCATGCCAATTTGCTACATAGAACCACATCCTGTAAGAGATAGAAAGGGGTTCATGACAGGTCGGGCCGAGAGAAACAGACGAGACTCGTCGCTCTGCCCCTGGTACATAAACTCCTGTGCTTCGACGTCTAGACACATAGAATCTTGCCCTATACCAATTTGCCCTCGTGGCGTCTTTCACGACACTTTTTTTTGATGTTTCTCCCTCGTTTTTTCCAAGCATCCGATGTGTGTTTTGCGGCTGAGGTCCCCGGCTGTACAGGACAGAGACACGAAGGGTGTGTGGGCGTGGGGAGGGGCCGTGTGTACTGCTTAAGACCTATCGATTGGAACCTGAAACCAGACCCTGGTTCACATCGTTTATGTAGAAACCAGGGCCCAAGCTCCCATTCCTTAAGCCACGTTTCGCATTGACTTTGCTGGTCGTCCCAGTCCTTGGCTGGCCCGAGTAACCGCTACGTCATGAATAAAAACCCTTCCGAAATAAACTTCCCACAAGCGCAGCTTTGTGCAACCGTTGAGGCGAATATTATATTGGTGTTATTTTTCCTTCCAGCCTCCAAAAGTCTCCAAGAATGCGATTGATATGTGGCGAGATGGCAAAGGGCAACTGAGGCTGGGAACGACGAGATAACGTGTCTTGTAGATTCAGTCAAGTCTGTATCTGTGGATTGGGACGAAATAGGAGAGGGACGTCCTGCGGTATTGGACTGGATAGGGCGGTGTGGTTGTTAGGGTGCATAGGGGGTTTACCAACTCCGTCTACCTACTTAGTACTTAAGCAGGTATGTGTGGCAGGATACTACAGTAGGTACCTAGGGTCATTCTCCCTCATGTGCCTGTTAATGCGATCTGGAGGTCTATGACTTTCTTCTTGCCAGTCAACCAACCGCCCTGGACCACCTCAGCAACGATGTGTTGAAGGAGGGGCAGCTGTGGAGGGCACAGCTGCATACGTAAGGCCGACAGGGGTTTACATATCACAATTTACAATATCATGTAGCAGCAGAGACAGTCGGGAAGAACAACCAGAATCGTGTCACAGTGACACTTTTCTTGTGGTGCCTGGCTGCATAATGTCATCTACAGTACATTGGGTACCATATAGCCATATGTTTGGTGTTGTCCATAATGACGGTAGACACCGTTGCTTCGCTTCGTATCGCAATCGCCTCTGTCACATCGGCCACCACGCCACATCTCCCAGGATGGTCTTTGGAACTATTATGACGAAAGAAACAACGTTGAAGGTCTGGTCGGCCAATCTGTCAGGTCTATCTGACTACCTACCTATCAGTCTTCTGGGAAGGAGGCCGGACGTCAGAACCTCGCCCGCCTAGCGCCCTCTATATTGTAGACACATGCCTAAAGTAGGTAGGTACTTCAGTAGGTACCTGGGTACAGCCTGGCAGCCTGGCAGCCTGGGTAGGCTTTTGGATAGGTACCTAGGTACTTCGTACATTGTAGGGTGCCTGTCTTAATACTTGTCTTGGTCCCTGCCTAAATGGTCTGCTCAGGCAGCCCTGGAGGTCTAGGTCTTCTTGGGAACCAAGGTACGGACTACATTACCTCATCCTTCATCCTTCCTTCCCGCCCTACCGACCCGCACCTGCCGCAAATCGAATCGAAGAAGCTACTGGATCATATTGGCACCAGAATTCGCGTGCGCATATACGCCGCCCTCAAGTACACCAAACAACAAACAGCAGTTCGATACTTCCAACTTCCTACAATCGCTTACCGTCGAGCCATGTGTCCATGTAGGCTGTCCTCGAGTTCCGAAAGCTGAGATTGCGTGTCTCCCCCCCCCTCCCTCCAGCAGAAAGAAGTCTTGTCCGCCGGCCCGCTCCATCACCATGGAGGCGTCGGCGTTTCAAGATGACCAGCTCGGCTCGGTTCTCGATCCCCCCGCTCGCATCTTCGAGCGCATTTCCCAGATCGCTGGATACTCCTGGGACGAATCGGTGGCCCCAATCCATTCGAGCTACGATAACTGGTAGGCCGCTCTCTGCGTCTCCTCCATACCGGTGCTGGTCAGGTTTTAACACAATGTCATGGCCTGTATAGGCACTTCTACGGTACCCGGTTTGCCCCTAGGTATATGAGTTACTATGCCACGAGCCCCTCATCGGCGGGTGTGGCCCGAGGCCACTCCCTTGCTACCTCGAGTCGAGCTTCCCCCTCCGAGGCACCTTTGTCGAACTTGCAATCCAATGGGTCCTTGAGCGAATCGAGTACAGGCGACGAATCCTCTTCCGGGGCCGTCATAGAGGAAGCGGTTGTGGCCAGAGTCTCCTACCATGTCCTCCGGGAAGAGCGGGCCTTTCACACGATGAAGAACCTCATAGCGACGGCTGATCTCACCCAGGACCATACCATCAAGCCTCTGGACCTTATTCGGCTCGCGCCCCATCCCGGTGACCGAGGCCAAATCATTGTCGCAATTTACCAATCACCAGGACGCAGCTTATTACCTAACATTATGGACCTAGGCCCAGCGTTCTACTACTGTCGCAAGGTCGAGGATAGATGGGTAGCCGATACCAGGGGAAAGCAGCTGGACCCGCCGATCAGTCTGAATCTTTTCCTGGAATTCGCCATCGGGGCTACGCAGTGCCTCGAGATGATACACCATGGCCTGGGAATTATACACGGGGAGGTTCGAGGAGATTCGTTCAACTTCAACGAAGAGACAGGCAAGGTCAAGCTCATCACTTTTGGGTCCGGAGTGCGATCCTTCGAGCACGGGTTGACGAGCACGGGATGGTCGAGCCTCTCGAAGGAGCTCGGCGCAAAGAACAAATTGCTCTACATCAGTCCAGAACAGACGGGACGTATGCCTGCCGAACCGGACACGCGAACAGACATTTACTCTCTAGGAGTCATGTTCTGGATATTACTGACCCAAAGCCCCGTGTTCGATGGGGACAGCCCCTTGGACATTGTGCAAGGAGTTCTGGTGAAGCGGATCCCCAATGTCTCGACGATTCGACTTGACGTCCCTGATGTGCTGGGGAAGATAATCCAGAAGTGCACGGCCAAAAACGTCGGGGACAGATATCACTCGGCTAGCGGCCTGCGTCACGACCTGGTGAAAGTGCATGAATTCCTTTGTGATGGCGACTGGCAAGCACTCAAGGAGTGGCACATTGCGTCCCGGGATGTCAGCTCGTTCTTCATGCTACCATCAATGATGATCGGACGGCAGAGGGAGCGGGCGGAGCTTTTAAGGGTGATAGAGCGCGTTGCAAAATCCCATGCCATGGCCCAGCGCGGAGCGAACCGATTCTCGGACGGATCGAACCTGTCCAACGAATTTATGGATGGAGCCGACTTATCTAGCGAAGGAGCCAGTTCAGAGGGTGGTGGTGGCAACAGGCAGAGTGGTGCTTACACAGCAACGACCACTTCCGATCCTAAATCCCGGAGTAGCGTGATACCTTCTGTTTACTCGAACGACTTTCAGTTTGCGCCAGGGGATAACATATCTCTGGGAAATCCAACCCCTCAGAGTACCCGTTCCTCAATCAAGCCATGGGAAAGGCACCAATCGGTCTCGTTCGAAACAAGGAGCCTTGTGAATAGCTTTAGTGAGGAGCGGGATTTCCGACATACACTGACACCAGACTCTTCGTCCAGTCTTTCTAGACAGCTGGGCTCAGCGAAGTTCCGAAGACGAGGGCACTGCGAGATAGTGACTATCGAGGGAGCCGGTGGACTCGGGAAAAGCTGTCTTGTGCAGTCCGTACTCTCAGACGTGAGGCGAAACGGGTACTGTGCAACGGCGAAGTTCGATACAGCTAGGAGAACTGCATTTGGTCCTCTGCTAAGACTACTGTCATCCCTGTTTCGCCAGGTCTGGGGTGAGAGGAATACGGAGACGCAGTTCCATCAGACGCTGAAGCAATACATCCGTCCTGTTTGGCCAATGCTACACAAGGTGCTGGGCCTCCCCGAGTTTCTGATTGGCCCTGTGGATACGACGGTCAGTAGGTCGATGTCGAATTCTTCGGGTGCGACTATACAGACCAGGAACAGAGCCCCTGGTCTTATCAAAAGACGCGGCTCTTCCCCAGGTGGAACATCTACTCCACCACAGTCCTCTTATCGTGGCTCGGTCGTGTCTACCTCAAGTTCTCAAGATTTCCTTCGGACTGGTGCTTCGACCAAGAGCATCAGGCTGATGAACACAATCCTCGACGTCCTCAGGATGTTTGCTCACCACAAATTCATATGCTTTGTCCTCGAAGACCTACATTTCGCCGATGATGAATCCCTCGAGCTTGTCACACAGATTATCAGCGCAAGGCTCCGGATGGTCATAGTTATGACGTACAGATCGGATGAGCTGGCCCCGGAGAAGGTCGAGAACATAATAATTCCCCCTGATTTCGATGATCAGCCGAAGTATGGAGGGCCAACTGTCACTCGCATCCCGCTCTCGCCCTTGGGGGAAGAGGAGGTGGTCCAATACGTTTCTACAACACTCTGCAAACCAAAGGAAGAGGTCTTGCCCCTTGCCCTTGTGATACAGTCCAAATCCGGCGGCAATCCGTTTTACATGCGCGAAATGCTCTCCGCCTGTCACAGGAAACGGTGCATCTGGTACGATTACAAAACTTCCCAGTGGGTGTACGACCTGGACCGGCTATTCGAGGAGTTCCAGGGCGAACAGAACTACGATGTTCTGGATACCAACTTCATCACGCGGCGTCTCCACGAATTGCCCGAGGCTTCAAAGTCGCTTCTGGCCTGGGCGGCGCTGCTCGGCCACTCGTTCTCCTTCGAGCTCATCTGTCATCTATTGAGTGGCGAATGCCAGGACGCTTGCGCTTCGTCGCCTTCCGAACATATACACAAGACGTACACTCAAGATGACGCTGTGGCGGGATTGCAGGCTGCCATCCAAGCTTACATCATTGTGCCGAGCGATACTGATACGTGGTTCAAATTTGGTATGCAACCTCCTACGACACTGCTTGGATAACAAGACTCTGACTGGCTATGCAGCACACGATAGATACATCCAGGCGGCCGCCCAATTGAAGATATGTGACAGCCGGATAATGCATTTCACTATCGCCCAAGTCCTGATGGTAATCACGATCTCCTCTCTTCATTTCTTTCAAACTCTCTCTTTTTTTCTTCTTTTTTTTTATGGATGTCCACTAATAGCTGTACGATAGAAATACTATGCGGAGAGCGGGAAGTCGAAGGATAATATCGCGTCACACATCTGCGAGTCTGTGGACATCATCCGGCAACGAGTACGCATAAGGCAACCATATCGTCAATTGCTGTTCGACTGTGCGAAGGTATGCACAGAACGAGGTGCACGGCCAACTGCGGCAAAATTTTATACCAATGCCGTTGCGCTCCTGCAGTCCGACCCCTGGAACGACGGTGCCGAAGATGCATCCTACGAGGAGACAAGTCAACTCTATCTCCGCGCTGCAGAGTGTTATTTATACATGGGCAATCATGGCGCAGCTAACGCCTTACTTGGAACCATATTCATGTCCGCCCGGACTCCTTTCGACAAAGCTCCCGCATCTGTCTTGCAATCTAGGATATTCACGCAGGCAGGTGACGCTGAAGAAGCCCTGGCGTGCCTCATACAATGTCTCAGGGAGTTGGGAGTCGCCTTTGACGACCACCCGACCTATGAAAAGTGTGACGCTGAGTTTGAAAGATTATCCGTGCAGCTCCAGTCCATGGATCGCAGTGAGATCGTCGACGCGCCCAACACGGAGGATCCGAATCTGGCGTCAATTGGGGCCGTTCTCGTCGATGCCATCAGCGCAGCTTGTTGGAGCAGTTGCATCATGTTTTATCATCTGTCACTCGTGATGGTAGACGTCCACTTACGTCGTGGGTCGTTCCCCAACAGCGGAATGGCATTCCTGCACATCTCTATAATCGCCCTTAGTAGGCATAATATGCCGGAGCTGGCCGTCGAATTCGGTTCAATTTGTCTGGATTTGCTAGACAAGAATCGCGACACATTCTCCATGGCACGCGGTCACATGCTATACGCGAACTTCGTCGGCCACATCCACTTCCCTTTGAGCGTTGCTCTCAACCAGGTCGAAGGGGCCGTAGAGTATGCGACCATAGCCGGTGATCGGACCTTGACCATCATGAGTTTCGGCCTCCTTGCCCTGCTCAAGCTCTTTGGTAGCGAGAATTGCGCGGACCTCGAAGCCTTTTGCCAGTATGGTTGCGAAGATGTGCCCAATTGGCATCAGGACACTCAGGGCGGGACTCTCCTGATTGCCGTGAGACAGGTCGCTCGAGCACTGCAGGGAAAGACGCGAGCTATGGTAGCAGATGAAGTCATGAACGATACCCAAAACAGTCACAATTCTGCAGCATACAAGGCATGGCTAGAGACGAACGCGAAGAACGGTGGCCGGTCCATCACCTGGTACGAGACCATGGAGATTATTCCTCTCTTTCTCTTCTCTCACTACGAGAGAGCAGCGCAGATTGGGGAGCGCTGCGTTGCTAACGAGCATACCTTGTGGTCGGCGCGCAACACTAGAAGCGCGATGCTGTTCTATGGCCTCTCCCTCGCGAGCATCATCTTCAAGAAGATAGACGACCCTACCCGGTCGCAGGATAATGACATCGAGGAGCAAATCAAGGCTACTATCGAGACACTCCAGATGCTGCGTAAGAAGATTACGGACTGGGAGGTTGTATCAGACGTGAACTACGTACCTTGGTCTACCTTCCTCCAGGCGCAGATATACGAGCTCCAACACCAGGACGGTGCGGCCATCCGTGCGTACGAGGTTGCATTGGATCATACATCCGAGCAGAACTTGGTCTTCGAAGAGGCTCTAGGCAACTACCTCATGGCGGGTATTTTCACCAGAAGAGGCGCGCGAAGATCAGCTAGAGCCTCACTCAGGGACGCAGTTGGCCTGTTCCGTATGTTGGGCGCCACGGGACTTGCCGATCGGATTGAAGAGGACCACACCCTTCTGCTCCACGGCCCTACCCGCAACCCCCGAACAGCTGATGCTTTTGCGCAGACGGACTTCACCGGCGATGCGACCCCCGTACAATACCAGGCCGTGGATGGTGAGACTGATGAGCCTCAACAAGTACCTGCCCAGGTGGGCATGGGAGAGCTGAAGGAGAATAGAATTGGTGCCTGGCGAGGCTCCATGCACCAGCCTGAGGCCGGGGCGGGCTTGCCGGCCTTGGACATGATCGACTTGCACGCCATTCTTGTGTCGTCGCAGGTGATATCCTCGATTCTGGATGTCCAGGAGCTCCTCAAGGTACGTGGTGTTTGACTTTCTCTTCTTTGGGCTGTCTCCGTTGCGTGGAGCGCCAGTGATAGCTATCTACTATCGTGACCCTTCCCTCCCTCCTGTCCTACGCGCTCCCTTCTCCTTGTCGCCTTTCTTCTACCGAATTCTATCCCCGCCTCTATGATTTGTTGGTGCTACAAGCAACCGGCCTTTGTAAGCGGCAATGACTGATTTGAATGTTTGGATAGACCATGTGCGACGTCATCTTGCAAACATGCGGTGGCACTGGGACCTTGGCAGCCATCATTGTGGATGATCAAGATCAGTGGTGTGTTGCGGCCAGTGGCGATCCAGAGAGGGGAGCACAGGCTCATAAGCCTGGAATGCCCTTGAGTGCGTCACAGCACCTTGTAGCAGAGAATGTGGTATTATACTGTACTCGGTTCAGAGAAGCCGTGTTCTCTGCAGATGTCGTCAGCGACGAACGATTCGGTGTTTCGGAACAGTGGCTGCAGAGGAATCCGCAAGGCAGGGCTGTCATCTCATACCCTATTTGCCACGGCTCAAACCCTCTTCTTGGAGTGCTCTATCTCGAGGGGAGCCCTGGCTCGTTCACGGACAGGAATGTGACCGTCTTGCAGCTTCTTGTCAACCAGATCGGCATCAGTTACTCGAACGCCCTTTCACTCAAGGCTATTGAGAAGGTATCGAGCGAGAATGCTAGCATGATTGAGGCGCAAAAACGTGCGTTGCTGAAGGCTCAGGAGGCCGAGACCAAAGCCAAGGCCGCCGAGGCCGAGGCCAGGCGCAACGAAAAGCGAGCAGAAGAGGCGGCAAAGGCCAAGTCTATCTTCCTCGCCAATGTCTCTCATGAACTTCGAACACCGCTGAACGGTGTCATTGGCAACTCGGAGCTTCTGAAAGACTCGGACCTTTCCAAGGAACAGCATGAGATGGCAGATTCGATTCGAGTATCTGCTGATCTGCTCCTCACGGTCATCAACGACATCCTAGACTTTTCGAAGATGGAGGCGGAAAAACTCAAACTCTACATCACTGCTTTCAACCCAGAAGAAATGGTAAGGGAGGTCGTGCGAGCTCAGTCGTATAGCAACCGGGAGAAGACGACTCGGCAGAACGTCAAGATCATCAAAGATATCAACCTGCCGCCTATGCTCATATACGGGGACCCCATCCGGCTCCATCAGGTCCTGGGCAACCTGATATCGAACAGTCTGAAGTTTACCGAGGATGGCAGTGTGACTATTGGGGCTCGCGTTGACTCCGAGACCATGGATAAGGCAACTTTGACGTTCTGGGTGAAGGACACTGGTATCGGAATTTCACCAGAGCAAAAGTCCAAGCTCTTTCAGCCCTTCAGCCAGGCTGACACGAGTACGGCTCGAAAATATGGCGGCAGCGGGCTTGGCCTGTCCATCTGCAAATCCTTGATTGAGACGATGATGAAAGGCAGAATTGAGCTAGAGAGTCAGCAGGGCGTTGGGACCACAGCCTGGTTCACAGTCACTTTCGACAAAGCGAAGCAAAATGTCGTGGCGGGTGACCCACGAGCCCCTAGTCAGCCCGATGCCTACACTCGGAGGACTTCTGACAACACTGGTCGAGAGCCGTCCCCAAATCCTTACCTCGACCTTTCACTAATACCTAAGGATCAGCTGCGCGTGTGTATCGCTGAGGACAACGCGATCAATCAGAAAATCGCCATCCAGTACATTCAGAGGCTGGGATACAGCAAGGTAGATGCGTACGACAACGGGCTGAAAGCTGTTGAAGGGTTACGGCAAAAGGCTTTAGAGGGCCAGCCCTACCATATCATCCTGATGGATGTGCAAATGCCGGTGATGGACGGCTACGACGCGACGAAGCTGCTCCGCAAGGATCCCATCGAATCAGTTCGAAAAACATTGGTAATCGCGATGACGGCGAGCGCAATTCAGGGCGACAGGGAGAAGTGCCTGGCTGCGGGCATGAACGACTATCTCGCCAAGCCTGTCCGGCAGGACGTGCTGAAGAAGAAGCTGGATACGTACATCGGCCCTGATGTTCCTCCTGATGGCAAGAGCAGCGACATATCATTGGCGAGCGCGACAGCCAGCACTGCAGCGATGAGCCATCCACCTCCCCTCCTTGACTTGAGCACGAAGCACTCGTCGGACGGTAGCAGTAGCAACTACCAGCACAACACCCCCATCTCTACTTCCAGAGCCTCGAGCGACAATCGGCTTTCTGATGCCGCTTCCATGGATGGATCCCAGGGCGGTGGCGCAGGAGGCAAGGTTCGAAACAAGTTGTTGAAGAACCGGAGTAGCACTGAAGCGCCCGAGGGCAAGGAGAAGGAGAAGCCAAAGGCGGTGCTTAAGAAGAAGAACCCGCAGGAGAGAAGGCAGAGTTTGGGCGTTGATCCGAATGAGCAACAATGAAAGGACGGGATTGGGTCAACAGACGGCGTCATGTCTCGCCGATGGATATGAGCAGGAAAATGAATAGAAGGACGAGGATACGGATGTAAAAAGGCGGTTCTGCACAGAGGGTATCGTTTTGACTTGTTCATTCTTCGTTAAACAGCAAAGGGTCAAGGTAGGCAGGCCCCAGGGGTTTGTTGGTTTCATGGCACATATCATTGTTCTTCCGGATGTCAATACCCCCTTTACTGATGATTAGCGTTTTACTATTATGATGTTTACTTTCGCAAGGAGGAATCGGAATTCGGAATGACTGGTCAGCCTTTCAGGACTACACACGCATCGTCCTATGCTTCCCCCCCCCCCCCGCCCACACGCACACACAACACGGTACATATAAGGAAATCTAGCGTGGCATAGTGTACTTTTATGACGGCGTGCATCGCTTATCATGCTCTGTATCTTGAGGTGGACCGACCACCAGTGGCAGATAGGATGAATACAGAAAGTCTGAAGAACAGTGAGCACGAGTTTCCATAGTCTCCTGTGATGTCCAGGTGATTTGGCTTGGTAGTCGACGACGACAGTGGATAGATCTCCTGGTTCCCTTGGCAGAGAGGTCGGGTCCTCGAGGAGATGGTAGTCGGCAGGTCCAAGAGAATGGGAGAGTCTGGTGAAAAGAGATCGATCTGGAAGTTCCGGCTCAAGAATATAGACAGCTTACTTAGGGGGCGCAATGGGTTTCAAATATGGTCTCAAGTGCACATTGGAACTACGAATCACGAGTCGATATAGTCCATGCCTCAGTAGTATGAAGAAGCCTTTCTCTTACGGATCTTTACAACCGAGAGCTTTGAACGACTTTGGAAGGTCATAAATATATCCAAGGGATGCACCCATGGAAAATTAGATGAAAACAAGGGAGCAAATACTCTCCCTCAGCAACTCCGTTATTATGGACTCGGAGAAGTGTCTCCTTGAACCCTGACTACTCGAGTATGCATGCCTTGCAGTTGGGCCGGAGGATCAGTCTTATTGTCTTCTCAAGGACCTACCAGGCCTGCCAACACAAAGCTGGCAATTGTTATGTTCTGTATAGAGCAGAAATAGTGTACAGTGGTAGACATCCACAGCAGTTCTGTACTTGAGGCGGGGTGCAGTGGGGTACGGGCACCTAGCTGGGCAGCCCCTGACAATCACAAGCAGTAGTTTGTACGTACGGACCCGTACGTCACCGCCACAACTGCCGCCTACGCCGCTAAACAATAGGGGGCCCGTGCATCTCACCCCCTGCTGTACGTACGCCGTGGGACCCTGGACAGGGTATCAGATCTGTACACTACTCCAGATGTCCCTTGGAACTGATGAGCATCGAGTGACTCGCCTTGAACCACCAATAGTTTGATATATGTCGCTCCAGAACCCAACCAACGACTCAACCACGATCTGCCCCTATACCGTACCCGAGGTACCCATACCATCCCTTGTGTGCTCTACAGCTTGATTCCAATGACGACACAGGGCAGGAGATAGTCGACTTCGAACTTGTCCAACTGATGCCACAGAGGACCCCGCGACCTCCCGCCTCGATCCGAGATGGACTCTTTCGACGATGAAGGCGGCAGCGCAAGGAAACCAAAGGCCCTGCCATCGGACCTGCCGACTTCCCTTGACGACAGACGTATGCCCAGGGAGCCCGTTACGGAGACGGAGTTTTACGATGGATGGCAAGGTCAGTACTTACTTCCACGCCCATCCGCGCTGACCCGCGCCACCTACACTGTTCCCAGACCCCGGGTAGCTGACATGGCTGGCTGTCAAAGGGCAGTCCCAATTCTTGACTTCCCCGGTCATCGCGAAGCCCCTCAAGTTCAGCGAACTCTCCCTAGACGACAAAAACTACGATGAGGACCTCGCGAGGGGGATAGCCGACAGTGACACGAGGCTCATGGAGATGCTGGCTGCCCAGGCGGCGCACTCCTCCGGCCCCGGTTTCGGTGACGAGAACGCCATAGTGAACAACGACAAGCTCTCCGAAGACGAGAAGAGAAAGATGCTGCAGAAGGCCCTGCACATGGCCGCCAGCAACGGGAATGTCGAGCAGGTCAACGGGATATTGACTGGCAAGGCCAAGGAATACGTGGACATAAATGCTCTAGATGAGGACGGGACAACTCCGCTTATATATGCCAGCTGCTTCGTACGTTACTCTTGGCCTTACTCGGTCTGGTCTGTCTAGAGGACTAACGGTATCACAGGGCCACGAGACTGTGGTGGAAGCGCTGATCGACGCTGGTGCCGACGTTGACAAGCAGGACCGCAACAGCTGGAGCGCCCTCATGTGGGCCATGACCAACAGACACAAGCAGATCGCGAAGGTGCTGCTGGATCATGGAGCTTCGTCAGATGCCAAGACGACGTCAGGACGAACCGCTGCCGACTTCGTGGCACCCGATAGCGATATGTCCTTCTACCTGCATAGTAACGGGTATAATATTGGCAGCGTAGGCATTGGTGACGACGACTTCTACCGGCCCGGCTTTTCGCAAGACCAATTCGAGCAAGAGCTGATGGAAAACGAGCTGAGAAGGCGCATGATGATGGAAAGCGCTCGTGATTTGGAAGTAGATCTGGGTAACGTGGGGCTTGACGACCAGCCAGAAGTACGTCCCGTCCCCGATTAGCTTTGGGGGAGTTCTCAGCTGACATGAGTAGCCCGATGACAACTTTGAGGAAGACGAGCAGGAGTTTGACTGGACGAGATGCCTACACGACCAGATGTTCGTCTTCCAGGAGGGAGACTTGGACCGGATCCTGGATATCATCGTTACGAACATGACCCCTCAAAGATCCGCCTCTCAGAAGCCTGTCCCCGCAAACATGATCTTCCTGAGCGCCAGATATGCGCACTACCATGCCAGCCGGGACCTTTTGGCGAAACTACTCATCAAGTCCATGGACAGGATAAACGAAGTCGTCGAGGATCACCAGTGGGATATGACGATCCTGGCCTTCTGGCTGTCTAACGCCACTCTACTACTTCATTACCTGAAGAAAGACGCCGGACTCGAAGAGGCTACTATTCACTTCCAGGCTCAGCTTGCGGAGCTTGCAAACGAGATCGTCATCCTTATCGTCCGTGATGCGGAACGGCGGATGGACAAGGTCCTCGACGCGGCAATGTTGGACCATGAGACCATTCCAGGGTTTGAGGGCATAACCTTCCAAAATGAATGGAAGATATTCAAGACCAAGAAGAAGGTCAAGGAGGAGCCACCCGAGCGGAAGTACCGACCACCGTCACCCAAGCAGAGGGCGAAGCCGGCACCTCGAAATGTCACGTCGCTTCTCTCGTCAACGCTCTTCGTCCTTGACCTGTACGACGTGCATTCGGTGATCACCGCTCAGATCATTGCGCAATTACTTTACTGGCTTGGAGCCGAGCTCTTCAACAGGATAATGTCCAACCGGAAGTATCTGGCTCGGACAAAGGCCATGCAAATACGTATGAACGTGTCCGTCCTAGAGGACTGGGCACGGGCAAACAACAGGCAGCCTGAGCATTACGAGCACGGTGATATGCAAGCCCATGGCGAGAACACGGTGGAGGCGGCGAGGAGGCACCTCTCACCCGTCATCCAGCTGCTTCAATGGCTGCAGTGTTTCTCGTCTCTAGGCCCCGATGACCTCGAGGCGCTGGTCGACACTCTACAGCAGCTGAAAGCGCTCACCCCGCAGCAGCTTCTACACGCCGCCAACCATTACCGAGCTGAGGTGGGCGAGAAGGGTCTTCCCAAGAGCGCGATGAGGTACCTCGTAGCGATACAGAAAGAAACGGAGGCGAGGAGGGAAAAGGAGAAGAGCAACCGCCGTAGCCTGGCCACATCTATCACCTCCCAGAGGCCCGCCTCGATCGCCGAGAGCATACCGTCAACACCTCAGCGAAATAGCACGTGGTCGGCCAACGGTGGAGAAACACCTCGCAGTCCCGGGGAGGAGGAGGAGGATGAGGCGCCCGAGAACCTGCTAATGGATCCGGCCGTCATGCTGCCGTTCACGCTGCCATCGGTCACGGACATGCTGGTGTGCTACGGGGCGGGCTTTGGCGGGGTGAACCGCGAGCGCGAGAGGAAGTATATACCCACGGTGCCGCCCGAGTTCCTGACGAAGCTGGAGGGTGTTGGCGGGGGCGGCAACAGACGGCCGATGTACAGTGATCAGGACTGGGAGAACGAGGACCCATAGAGGCGGCAGCGCCCGAGACTTCTTTCGGACACGAAAAGCTATCATGTATGAAAGTGACGTGGAAAAGTGAATTCGGTCGATCGCTTGTTGTTGGGGGTGAGAAAACGGATGGCACGGCCAGGAGTAGGAGGATCTGGGGATGCGTTTTTGCACACATGACGGATGGTTATGCACTTGAGAAGTGAATTGCACATTGCACATGAGCGTTGGTTGCATCATCATGGTTCCTCGAGGATGGAAAGCGAAAAAAGTGGCTCCTTCTCCTAGAAGCGTCCGCTCGTCCCGTCGTCCTTTTCTTCCATTGCCTCGATCTGGGGGCACAGCCCCGGGCCTAGAGGAAGCTAGAAGATGTCTGTTCCGGACAGTTAGAAAGCTCGAGCCAAAAAGAGAGTTTGCACGGGTCAGACAGCATTGGTCCCCTCCCAAAGACCACCACTACCTAGATTGGCTTGGCCTTTTCTCCCAGACTGCCAAAGCGACCGGACTCCGGGTGCGAATCGGGGGGTGGACCTCCGAACATTGTCGGGTAGCCCCACGTCGGCAGATGATAGGGCAACCGAGATACTGTACTATGTGTGCACTAAGCTACTCAAGCATAGTACATACTTAAGTATGTAAGATGAACATCATGGCCGGGTTTCCCATCATAAGTACTAGGGTAATTTGTCTTGGGGGGTGGATTCTGCTTGTCTGTGGCTGTATGTTGTTTTACTACTTGCTGTAAGTCCACATTGCCAGGTAGTGATCAACTCTCTCTTTCTCCCATCTCTCCTACACTCTCCCCTCTCCCTTTTGATTCGCGTCCATTCTAGTACATGTACATGTATGCCCGGGACGTACGGCTCCGTCTACGGACGACTTAGTACGACGACTTAGTACGGATCCGTACAACCGCCCAGTCGCCACGTGCCAGCCATTCAGCCACATAGCGTCGGGGACTAAATAGAAGGGGGCAAACCAAAAAAAAAACAAGAGACGAAATAGTAGTTCAGAATTTTTTGGGCACTGGCCGGGAAACATAACGCCGGTGTCTCTCCCCCATCTGTTTTTAGACGGAAAGCAGCGCTAGAGATCCTCCACGGAGGGATTCTCTCTTACTAGGCACAGTAGTCTCAACGCCTCTGGCGATAGCCGCGCGATACAACGTCGGTGGTCGGCAGACTGGGCCGGGCCCCAGGCCCTGGAGCAAGAGGCGTGCTTCTCAGCCTGAGCCGCCCAACAGAGCAGGTAGGCAGGCAGGCAGGGCGGGAGGGGGAGTGTAGGGCTGTCGAGCAGGAACAAGAAGAGATGCGAGGCCTACCCTGCTGAGTGTAAGTATCATGCAGAGACGGACGGCAGTTGGCTTCACCGACCGACCATGCGACGATCCTCTTCGGTGGGCGATGCGGAAAGGAATGGACTAGCGAAGAGGGGGGGAAAGGAAAGAAAGAAGGAAAAAGAAGGAAAAAAAGAGAAGGGCAGACCGCTCGGGCTGTCGGTGATGGTGCAGTGGCAGCTCGAGATGGTGCACGCCTGCACGCCCCACATGGGACGTCAAGGCCGTGGGTGGGTGGGTGGTGTGATTCACCAACGGCGGCTTGGCTCTTGGATCTGGCTCCAGAAGGCCATGCAATTGTGATGGATGAAATCGCCATCCTGGGCAACGAGAGAAGCCACACTCACGAGTAAGTTAGCCATGCTGCCATGATGCTGCTGCCATGGTGACTGTGACGAAGCTGTGGGGCCGGACCTGGAGAGTCCGTCCGTCAGTCTGTGTGTTCAAATGTTAGTACATACACGTCCACATACATAGGTACTTGAATACATACATACATACATCAAGATCACAGTAGGCGAGCAGTCGAAAAGATGGACAAGCCCCCGGCTAGCGGGTGAGAGATCTACACACAAGCTTAGTGTGTGTATTAGTGCATGCAAAGAAGACGCTCCAATCGGGATGATTCAAGATGTGCTTGGTTCGGGGATCCATCCTCCGTCATGGAGGGTCACGACCCACGACGAGCCAGAAGTCGTCTTCGATGATACCTATGTTCACACGGAGGAGAGACCAAGCAGTGAACCCAGAATGCCTAGGTATCATCCATCCATGACACCCTCATCGGAGAACGGGATCAGAGTCGGTTTAAGCTGTGTCGGGGGTGGTGTACAAACAATGGGGCCTCTGGTTTGTTTTCCCTTGGGTTTTTCTGCATGCTTGGCTCAAAGCGGAGAAGAAGAAGAAGAAGGACAAGAAAGAAGGAAAGACGATGCCACCACACCACCACCGTCTACAGATAGTGAGTGTATGTACGTAAGATGGTAGTAAACGGCCACTTGCAGCCGTCGCATGGTGTGCGACCGGACCGGACTCGTCTGTTCATTTTCTTCGTTTCAGAACATATTAATCCGCATGTCTGGCACACGTCAAATATCAACAAAATCAAAGAGAGATCTCAAAGACAAACTACCAAAATTAAAGATTTTCCAGACGGCTCAGCCAATGTTCGTCATCGGGACCTTGCTTCTGTCTGGCCACCACTACATACACACTCACGAGTGTTATGCCGTCACGTACATGGTGTAGACCGTTCCTCCTCGACATCCCCACCTTGCCTGACGTTCGGGTTTCTATGTCTTGCATGTCCACCGGTGGAGTGGGTCACTGCGTGGGCATGTACGGATCCGTACATGGCAAAGGACGATGGACAAATCCCGGGGTTGGATGCGAGGAAGGGAGAGGGAGAGCGTGCTTACAGCTACGATCTACCACATGCATAGTAGTACACTGCATATCCAGTACCTACCTACCTACCTACCTACCTACCTACTTAGGTACATACCTACCTAGACACCTGGATAAATATACTGGCACAGTAGTAGTAGGGTGGAGGGACGAAGGAGGGGTGGCCATGGTGGCCATGGTGGCCCGGGTGGCCCGGGTGGCCCTGGCGGTACCTGGCGGCGGGAGGTGGGAGCTGGGAGCTGGGAGCTGGGAGGTGAGAGGGTTTGTCAGGTACACGGGAGTTGTAGGCAGCCCACACCTAGTCAGGTGTATATCCACATGTAGTTCTCTATCTACTGTGTAAAGTACATAGATACCTAGGTACTTAAGTAGGCACCCAACTTGGTGCCGCCTACCATATCTGGATCCGCAATGGATCCGCACTTAGACGCCTCCAGGGCTAGTAGGTAGTAGGTGCCCATACTTACCGGTCAGTAGGCACTTTAGGTCCTTACTCAAGTACTTAGCTTGGTAGTTAGGTACGTATCTAGTTCCTGTGGGACTAAGCACCGAGGCCGCTCCAGCTCTTCCATACCATCCTCCGTGCCATTGACCATATCGGCGCATATTCTGGGACGCTGCTCGGCCAATATTTACCGCTCGCCCCGTTTCAACATTTGCCCTTGCTTCTCGTGCCCTTTCTTGAACTGTTTTCTGATCCATTAGATCTGCTGGCTGAGTCTGTCACCAAGTCGCATGTGTTTCACCTGAGCAGCACCTGTCAACTCCGTGGTTCCTCCCCCCGGCAAAAGATACATACATACAACACACACAGCGATACAGGATACGGATTACAGCAACAATCCACTGTTTCTCGCCTTTACCTTCTTTCTTTCCTTCTTCGATTCTCCAATCCCCCCAGGATCCTCCTCTCGTGGCTGCTCCCACTCTCCTCCCCTGCTGGGGCGAAGCTGGTGGCTTTACGACCCGTGACGAGGGACAGCCACTGCCGTCGTCTTGTACGAGAGTTACACGGCGACACACAGACTACCTGACTACCTGCATTTGGCTTGAGATTCCCAGCGGTCCAATTGGCTTACAAGGAATAGCCTACAAGGTCTGTACACATGGTCCAAGGTTCCCTTGGGAACATGGCACCCCAGAGATTTGCCAGCTTGCGGTCCTCCCGGTCCAGGGCAAAGACTCGCCCCCAGAAGCACATTCCTGTTGCTTTCCTTGACGGAACTACCTTGATTGCTTTGCCCTACGAGCAAACAGTCCAGGCAAAACTTCCGATCCCCATCCCCCCACCTCGCAACCCTCTTCGGGTCGCGCGCTCAGCTTCTTGCTCCCAACCGCAGAGAGCATACACCATCACAACCACTGCCACTACGACTACCACCAAAACCAAAGTGGACGGTGACGGTACCGACAACACCCCGGCCATCGTGCCTCCCCCGATCCCCGCTCGAGGGAATCATCCTGCCTTGCAGTCACAAGACCAGCACAGCCAGGCCCACCAGAGCAATCACTCCCCTGCATCGTCAACAACCTACACTGATTGGAAACGCGACTCTGCCCTGGGCACCATATCGTCTGGAGCAGCCACCCTGCACGAAGAGATAGACAACGCCAACGAAAACGAGAACGGAAACGACAACAACAACAAGAAAAACAACAACAACAACAACAACGACGTCGACATTGACATCGGTACCAAGCCCGTAAATTACGAGTGTTTTCTCGATTTGGACGACACCACTTCCGATTATTGCTCCACCACCGGACACGAGCCAGCCCACCCACCCCACCCAGCCCTACCGGCATCCACTTATGCTCGCTGCAGTCCCCACGACATCTCACGCTACTCTTGCCAAAGCCGCTGGTCACTCAGCGACTCGGACACGTCAGAACCCGCAACGTCCAAGACAAAGGACACAGGAAGAAGACTCGTCAGAGGTCTCAGCCTCCGGCTTGCACCAAACATGAAGCGCTTGAGGAAGAAGAACCTGAGCGAGAGCTTGAGCGAGAGGGAGAGACAGCGTGTCATGGGTGCCATAGCACCCACTTCTCCACACTCTCCCCGGTTCTCTCGCTACTCAGGCGCTTCAGGCCGTGAATCCCAGGCATCTCCAACGCCCCATTCGTTCAGCTCGCTAAAGGAACCCGATTCGGTCGACACGACCCGCCAAGGTGCCTGTCAAAATGACCCTCAATCTCCAGTCTCAAGTAGTCAAAGACCCCTATCTGAGGAATCAAGGGACGAGATCCAGACCCAGACCTTGCAAACTGACTTTCACCCTATAAACACCAACATACCCCGCGGCGGTTTCCTGGATAACCTGGACAGCCTCAACTTTTCCAGGAGGGGCAGTGTTTATTTCGGAGGCCAGCGCGCGATCAGCGCTACAAGCACAGTCTTGGCTCCCTCCCCCTCAGACACGGAGAAACCAGAGGACCACGCAGCACCAGCTGCTGTGCCCACGCCCACCATGTCCATGGACGTCGCCATGGACGTCGCCACAGATTCCAAGGCGCCGACAATTCCGACAATCCATCAACTCGAGACCCCGACGGATGCCAACAGGAAGTTGTCGTTGCCCAATATACGAGTCATGTCGGTAGATACAGAGAGGGAATCACAAAAGGTGAGATCGCTCTATGAATCCGGCGACTTCGTCAATTGGCAAGACGGAGCCCCGGGGCCAAAATCTAGTGAGCCCCAGGCGCCCGTGGAGGATCTTCCATCTGATGGAGATGACATTGTCGCGTATGGTTTTCCTTCGGTACTCCATTTCATACATTGAACGCGCTTGCTGACTGTCGTTGCCAAACTTGCAGAAGAAGAAGAAACCGTCAAAGCGTCCGCGCCTTGTACCTCTCGCCTACGTCTCCACAATCGGCTATTTCCCTACCGTCGCGACGAGATAGTGTACGTCGGTCAGAGTACGAACTCGCGGGGGGCATAGAAGATTGGGAAGACGTACACGTGGGGGATGTCGATCGCTATGGGTTCATCAACGCACCGGCGCCGGTAACGAGGCCAAGCACTGCCGCAGAGACACGCTCGCTACATTCATCAGTCGGACGGCGTAATGGGCGAAACGTCCTGGTTAGGAGAACTGTGCCGTCGTCACCACTTCCGCCCACCCGTGTACCCAGCAGGAAGGTGTCGGCGCGATCGCTGAACACGCAGGCCTCGGGTGTCTCGACATCTTCGAGGCGGACAGCCAGGTCGGGAATTCGAAGTGCAGTAAATATGCTGCCTTATAACCGAGACAGGCGAATCATAGAGGAAGCGGGTGATATGCTGTCACCCCTGCCTGGTCTGGCGGACAAGGAAGATGAACAGAGGAGCGAACAGGCCATCAAAGCAGCCCAGGAAAAAGAGGTCAGACGAACTGAGAAATGGAGAAGGATGGCCAAGATCATTACCAAGGGCACGGATGCAAATGGCGTCAAATTCGCGGTGGAAGACATAGCGAAGGTGAAAAGGGGGAAGGACGGCGAACAAGGTCATTTCGAGATTCAGGGGATGGATATCGAATTCGACACGAAGAATCCGAAGCTGGTCGAAAGGACTTGGAAAGGGATCCCGGACTGTTGGCGTGCTTCAGCATGGTACTCCTTCCTGTCGGCCAGCGCCAAGGATGCGAAGTCCAACGTCACCGAGGAACAGCTCTTCACCGACTTTCACCGCCTCCAAGATCTCAGCTCCTCGGACGACCTGCAGATCGACCTGGATGTTCCGAGGACCATCAACAAGCACATCATGTTCCGAAGGCGGTATCGAGGGGGCCAGCGGTTACTCTTCCGTGTTCTACATGCGCTGTCCCTCTACTTTCCAGAGACTGGCTACGTGCAGGGCATGGCCGCGCTGGCGGCCTCGTTATTGTGCTACTACGACGAAGAAAGGTGTTTTGTGATGCTGGTTCGACTCTGGCAGTTTCGAGGCCTCGAGCGCATGTATGAGCCAGGTTTTGCTGGTCTCATGACTGCGTTGCAGGATCTCGAGACGAACTGGCTCGATGGCAAGCCAGTCGCTAAAAAGCTGGTGAGTTTCTGAATACTAGCCGCAACGCTGCTCTGGAAACCCATGCTAACGCATATGGCACAGTTTGAACTCGGAATTGACCCTACGGCATACGGCACGCGCTGGTATTTGACCCTGTTCAACCTCTCAATACCATTCCCAGCCCAGCTGCGGGTATGGGACGTGTTCATGCTGCTGGGAGGATCCCCACCGACCCAAGGGATGAGCCCTGACAAGGTAAAGGAGCTAGAGCTCACATTTCCCGGGCTCGAAATCATCCACGCTGCCAGCGCTGCACTTATCGATGCACACAAGGATGCCATCATTGGCTCGGATTTCGAGAACGCGATGAAGGTCTTGACATCGACGCAGCGTGTGGATGACGTGGACTATTTCATGAATGTCGTACGGGCGGAGTGGAACACCCACCGGAAGAAGAGGAAGGGCTAGCGGCTCCCCCTCGCGAATATGCTCCCCGTCCATGGATACTCGAGCAGCAGTGACGATCTGTTTTCTTCGGCACACAACGAACATAATTTTAGTACAGCAATAGGGAGTAGGGCGTCACGGAGCTGGACCGGACAGCGTTAGTGGCAGCAAGCCCGACCTGGGCTTCGATGCGGCCCGATTCTACCTTCTCCTAGGGCCGCAACAATATCGGACTTTTTCTTTTGTCATCAACCGTCGTTTGTTCTTGACCCAGGATGGAACAGCGGGGAGGGCGCGTATGTGGGTTGCATTTGGTGAGGACTGTTCTTTATTATATACCCGCTATGGCACTCTGAACTCCTTTTGTGTTTTGTTCTGCTTTGTTTTGTTTTGTTTTGTTTTGTCTCGTTTTGTTTTGTTTGGTGGGGTATGCTGTGGTGGTGGTTTGGGCTACTATCTCATTCAGCATACAGCAGACAGGGCAACTAAGTAGCAGTGCTGAGTGCACGTAAAACTTAATACCAATCCTAAATGATGATTCATGACCTTCATCCATGTAATTCCCGTCATTTGCGATTGTGAGACTTGTGAGGCTTGTTTGGCTTGTGAAGATATCACAGCCTTTTCCGGGACATTGACACAAATCAAATATGTGTTTAAGTGTAAGCAACTGCCGGCAGGACCCACAAGAGTGTGATCCAGGAAATCGATCCGCCATGAATCTAACACCAACCAAGACTCGTGCTCCTATTCCTGCTTCCTGCTGTCTTTGCCACAACGGGGCCCCATGGCATGTGGCTGGGCGATGATGTAGGCTCCTTGGTGCTATGCCCTTCTGGGCCTGGCCCTCCCCAGCCACCATCCTCTGGGTCATCAATCCAGAGGAGGGGATCACTGGATCACTGGAGAAGCGCAACAGCAGATCCCCAAACGACAGCGCGAAAGCCACGTCGATCTCCCGCGATGGACTGCGTATCCCGGCCGCACAGTCCGGTAGTTGTGACTCTCTGCCACACACACAGCAAAGTAGCAGGCTGCTGTTTATCTGCCTGGCGGCATTGGTGATGGGCCTCATGATGCCCCTTCCTTCACGACTGATTGGTTGTAGACCTTGATGGGTACTGGCTGGGATGATTCCCTGTCGGCGTGATAGAGAAACTACATGCCTGTCCCAGTTGAGATGAGGGAGCATGTTGGAACTACACTCTCCCAGCAAGCAAGCAAGCAAGCAAGCAAGCAGACAAGACTTGCCCGCCTGCCCGATCCGGCTCGATTTTGGCCAGGAGACCAATCACGTCTGTGGTCCACTTTATCGTGTTGGAGTACATATCAAATGTAGTGTGTACCGGTACATACTTGGTGTATGTATGTAGCATGTGCTGATCCGGCACGGCCCGTCCCACCGGTGCAAGCTTCTTTTCTGTCTATGTACCGTTATATACGTACATGTATGTATGTATGTGGTGGTGGTGTATGCTGTGGTAGTAGGTACTGTATGTCTTCCTAAATGTCGGGACTGCATTCTTGAGGACGGGGGTTGGATTACTCAGAAGTCAGCAACAGTATTAGCATCAGGACTGTGTCTTAACCCTGACTCTCTCTCTCTCTCTCTCTCTCTCTTTTCCACCCCCCCGTTAGTTGCGATGCCCGCCCCCTTCCCTTCTCCCTCTTCACACCCCTCCCCCCTTTTTTTCCTGTGGAATGTTCCATCGGTGGCCCCTCCGGACCGGTGGGGTAAATCTGTGAGGAAGTCCGGCCAAGTTCCGGAGCCGACGGTCGGAAAGGGATTGTGGCGCTGACCCACGGCGCGCTGGGTAGTTGGTTGGTTGGGGGAAGGAAAGGGGGAGAGACATTAATATGTATGGTTTGAGATACTGACTCCGTGACCTAGGTGATCCTCGACGCCCTGAGCATCTCCGAGTCCGAGGTGGTGAGTGCTCTACACACATGTATGTACACTCCATCCAAGGGCGTGTGTATGTACATACATACCTTAGCGAGGAGTACCTAACCCCCCCCCCCCCAAAACCACCAAGAACTGTGGGCCAGGTGTGGTTCTCTTGCACACCGTGGATAGGTAGGTATGGAGTCATAGTCCGGTGAGCCAAGAACCAGGCCTGATCTATTTCAAGGACCGCTTCGGGGTAGCCTTCCACAGCGAAGAACTATAAGGTTCTAAGCACTGTCATAAAGTGTCTGCACAGGCACGATGCTGACGAAGACCCTCATCGACCGCGACGGAGATCTCCAGGAGAGGCGGGGAGGGGTGGGGACGTTGCGCTCTGCCCCTCGACTCAGTAACGCACAATACACCGTATGTGCATAGGTGGGTAAGAACCATCGGCCATCTAGGTACATATACGGGATATACATACATATCTATATGCATATACCGGTAGTCGGGTGTACCTAGGTGGGGACAAGCACGGACCCGGGGTGGACGAGAGCCGGAAGACTAAATCCCATGATGCGTATGTATGTATGTATGTATGTATGTATGCATGTACCATGTGTACAGGAGAGTTTGGCACGGTAAATATCCGACAATGCGACCGGGGGGGAGGACTATGGGGCTTGCATTGTTATGCCGAGAACCATCCCAAGGGGTTCCCGGTGGCCAGGGAAGAAAAAGAAGAAAATTGTGATTTGTGACGGGGAGAAAGATCCCAGGTGCCCATAACTGATAGTATCATGGCAGCATGCTGAGGGGGGAAACGTCTAGATCGACCAGCGGACTGTAGGCTTGATAATGGTTTCCTTTTTCTTCTTTTCAAAGTGTAGGTGACAAGGGACAGACGAAGGCCTTTGGGGGCAGGTCAGGGGTTAACCAACATGCGCCAAACGTCGACTTTATGTACACATTGGCTGGGCTTCCTCGCCACAGACAGACTCTCCCAGATATACTAAGTGATGGTTTCCAGCAGTCTGCGTGAGTATCCAGAGATCCCGCCTGCAGGACGGGCTCCGTCGAATCCTGTGATCCTGCTCGCCCCAACCCGGTCACAAATTCGGTGTGGCCGAATTGGGACACCTCTCCAGATCCTGGTCATGACCTTACCTTGTGGCAGATCCTCTTTTCCCCGGGAGGGCGTTGGCCCAAAGGTTGGCATGCTGCTGAGTACCTATTGTTGTCGTCCCGACTTTGCAAGAGGGGGCCGTTCCACAGATGGTGAGCTGTGAATGTAGTAATCGAATCTTATGTATGTATAATTGATTCTTTCAGCACCGGGTATCTTAGGTACATGCCTATACAGGAAGAAGAAGAGTTTCTCTCAGAACGGTTTGAGAATGTGCCGCAGCTTTGCTGCTCCATACAGCCAACTCGGTGCTGTGATGTCGTGGTGTTTTGTTGCATCCACTACCCATAACAAGGCCCCGGCCAGTCGCATTCTGGCTCGCGCCAAGAATCAAATATGGTTGCTCAATCTCTGTTCCCCCTCCCGCTCCCCTCGGTACTCGTCCTTCGTTTTCATTTTGCCTCCCTGTGCAAATTCGTTCGTGACATCCGTGCTCCTTCTCGTGTATGCTCCAGTAAAATGTATGTACAAGTAGAAGCGAAGTTGATACAAAATGGGGTTGACCGGTCAAAATCGGTACCTAGAAAAAAGTCGAAGAAAGTAAGAAGGTGGTGGAGAAATGAACAAAGCTCCCTATGATCCGCCATCTATGGCAGGAAGTGAAAATACCCCAGGGAGGGGGGAGGGAACACCAGAAAATCGACGCCAGTCCCTAGTAAGGCAACGCTCAATGGCGCGCCAAAGAATAGAAATATCCGGGAAAAATGAAAAAGTCCGTCGGATGTTGTGGCAGATCCGGAGTACGCGGTTGTTGGCTTCTTGCGTCGCGCGTTGTGTTCAGCCGCCTTTTTTCAGGGGGTACGTTCGATGATGATCGCCGGTAACGCGCCCTGAAATGGCGATGGATCCACGGGGGAAATTCAGCCCCAGTCTCCGGCTGCAAGGAACTCGCGCGCAAATTCCTCTTTCTCCGTCGTGATAGAATCTTGTCGTGCGATACGTGCCTGACAACCCGTGTCCTGCTTTCCGACCGCCTTGGCCGCGATGGTCGAATCGCCCACCAACAAAATGGAGCTCAAGCCCCTTTCTCATCCCTGATGGAAGAATGCCAAGTTTTATTCGTTGTCTCGCTCCCGCGGGCCCGCGGACCCAGCGCCCCCGACTCGTGAGCGCTCGTCTCCAGAATGCGGTGAGTTTTGTCGCGAATCCCCTCGGCCCTGCTGACCTCTAGTGTTTGCCGCTGGGGCAGGGGGGTATTGGGCCGTTTGCGCCGAAGGGTCGTCGGAAGAAAGTAAAGATGAAACTGAATGCGCTGTGCTGCGTGCTTGCGTCGCTTGCTGCTGAGAATATGCGGACGGCTCTGCCGATCCACGACCTGTTCCCCTTGCTGAGCTCGGGCCTGAAGGGGCCAACGGTGACATTCCGCGAGTTGATCCAATGGTCTCGGCCCGACCTCGTCCTCTGTAAGTAGATGCTTCGCTCGTCTGGCGCGAGTGGCCCCTGCGACGTCCTGGCGGCGGGTTCGAAAGTGCCGACCCTGCGCTATGGGCAAACGGAGGAGATCTGTATCGCTGCTGTGTGCTCGGCGGAGGTGCAGCTTGCTGTGGCCCCGTCGCTTTCCGTTTCCGTGGTGATTCCCCTACTGGACGCAAGCCACGTTAGCCCCCGGATATTCCGCATTCTTCTTCATGACGACCGATTGTTAGATTTGGACGCACCAGATGGCGTTGCCGGCTGATTGGAGCCGGACTGGCTGCCTTGACTAGTTGGGGGTTGCCACATGTGGAAATAGATCGATGGCGACTGTTGCGGTTCATGTTGTTGCGCTGAGGCGATACCTGGGTGCGACTGTGCCGCAGCAGCTCCACCCGAGCTAGGAAGCACGCTGGTATTCAGGCTAGAAAGACCAGATCCACCGAGCGGACGGCTGCCAGAGCTTGGCATGGTATATCCCCGAGTTCGTGCGGGTGGCGAGCTGGGATAGCTACCAACAAAACCGCCGTGGACACCCTGGGCAGACCCTGGGGTCGACGGAACGCCACCAGAGCCTGGATAGTGTCCATAGGCCTGGGCCTGAGAGTCGCGCCGATGCTCTGGCGATGTTGGACCGGGCAAGAGCTGCTGTGGAGGCCCATGCTGCGCCTGCGAGTACGTGAATTGCTGTGCCCATTCCAGAGCTGATGGCGGCAAGTTGCCGCCGCCCATGCCTGCGAATACGACGGGTACCATTGGAGGCGGGATACCACCCTGTAACGACGCCCGCAAGATGTCGTACTCTGTTCTTCGTTGCTCTAGGCGCAAGCGTTCCTGGTTCGTCCTCTCCTCTTCCTGTTTTCTCTTCTCTTCCTCCGCCTTCGCCTGCAACCACGCTCGCATGGACTCTTCGGAACCCTGCCATCCTGGCGGCGGGGGAAGCTGCCCCAAATGCTGTCCCAGACCCTGCTGCTGCAGGGCCTGGGGCGGTGGGGGCGGCGGGGCTGGCGTTCCTTGCCCGATCGAAGACCCAGGGGGTGGTGGGAGATGAGATCCAACACCTGGAGGCAGTGGCTGGCCAAGTCCCATGGCCGAGGGAGGGGGCAAGCCGCGGTGGGAGCCAGACATGAGTTGACTGGGTGGGCTGTGGCTTCGAGGAATAACGGGTAGTGGTCTCTGTGAAGATTCCTGATACATCAATGGAGGAGAGGGTCGGGACGTGCCGGGCGGCGTCGGTAGATCATGGATCGACTTGTAGCCGTAGTGGACTGGCTGCTTGATAGTGAGCATTCTTGCTTTCATGCCAGCAACCTGGCTGGATACAAAATGGAGGTGGGGGACAGAGTCAATGCCCTGGTACAAGAAGTGAAAGGATCGAAAGGAGAACCCCGGAGAGGAACGAGTGGTGAGAAGAAACGAAGGCGAGTAGGCAAACCCCGTGGTGAGGTGAGGGTGCAGGTAGGAGGGGAAGGAAGGGAAGGAGGAGGTGAGATTAACCTTTTAGCAAGGAAGCTGGGAGTGGCGGCCAGCTTGGTAAAGTATGGGTAACGACGCAGGCGGGGCGTGTGGTGACGAACGTCGAACTGATACAGGCCAGCCTCATTTGGTCATTGCAAGCGTGTGAGATATAAGTACTCTCCAGGGAAGGAAATGTTTCCTAGAGTCTCAGTGGCCCAGACCCGTCTTCAGGGTGGAGTGAAGCCGCGTGTGGAGGACGGGGGAAGGGGGTTGACCCTTGTCAAGATCTGCTGTCCAGCTCCAGAGGAGATTTGATGAGCATCCAAGCAACCGGGCTGACGGGGCGAGTTGCAGAGGGCAGTGACAGCGGATATTATTAGCCAAGGGTAAGGTGAAGAAAATTAGGCGCAGATCCGCTGAACGAGGGACAATTGAACGTTGCTTCTGGCCAGCCCAGCCAAGTGATGGAGCGAAAGGGGAATAGGCAATGGTGGAGAAGATGGCGCCTTGGTTATTTCATGTGGAAGAAGTCTGTATCAGAAGAAATTGTTGCCGGGGTGGGATGAGGATCAAGCCTTGAGAGGCGATATCAAGTCTCAGTCAGGGCTCTTGCGAAAGAGACTGGATTCAACTACGACCCGCACCGCAATACGTCGACGCCCAACAACAATGATGATTATAAAACGGGGGTCCTAGGAGGACAAGTGACGAGACCGAGGCTACGGCAACCGTAGTAAAAAAGGAATGCAGCTTGCACAAGGGGTCTTGACTGGATGGAGCAGGAGGTCATGCCAGCCCCCCTGCCAAACAAGACGAAGGACAATACATGAATGTTTCCCAGCAGCCAGTGTCGGTGAGTAAGGACTTGGGAGTCGGCGGGCCGATACTGGAGGAGAATGATAAGAAGCAGCACGAGACGATGACCGCCGACGGACAATGGGTAGGGAATACCTAGGTAGGTACCCAGGCAGGCCCAAAGGTACCGAGTGGATGAGGGCAATGTGTGGTGTGGCGCGTGAGTTTCCCGAAGGAGCTAGATCGTTCACCCACTGCCCGGAAGGGAAATGCTGCCCTGTCCCATCCAGGCCTGCGAATCCGCGCGGTACACAGTACTTGTGATAGTGGAGGGCGATATGAAGAACACACACGATCTTATTGTGTCATGCGATCCTGGAATCCTCGAGGACCTGCACGCTTGTGGCCGGGAGGAGCTGCGGGTGTCCCTGGGGCGTTTCCTGATTCTGATGCTATTACCATTACCTCTTCCCCCTTTGTCGAAACTCGGTAGGGAGATGAGGGATGGCGGGGCCGCAGGTTGGAGCGGGCTCCCTAGATGCAGGGTAGATCCCTAGGCAAGCGAGCGGCGTAATGGGCCAATGTCAGCGAATGAAGCCGTGGCGGGGCCGTCTGAAAGGGTACCTTGTGCAGTGACATCCAGATCCGTTCATCTACCCCGTACGCGGGCTCACTTGGGCTTCGCACACCCTGGCCTGGATGACGGCGATGATTATCGAATTCGGGCTTGGGAAAAGCTAAGTGCCCGAGAGCCAAAGCTTAAAGACCAGACGAGGCCAAGTGACCTAGCGGCTAGTGTCTTGATGTGTGAAGCTGTCACTCAAGGCACCCATGTCCCTGGATTTGGAAACAGGAAGGAGGCCAGACCAGATCATCTCAAGACGTCGATTGTCTGCGACGAGCTCGGATCAAGATTGGCGCGCCTGTACACAGTACACCGTAGAATACATCCGTGCAGGGCTCTTGCACAGTACCACAAAGGCCGGTGAACAGCCTCTGCACGTTCGGCGAAAAAAAATAGGAAAGGCATAGAACATAGCGCGGAGCACATGCCACATGTATGTACGTAAATCGGTAATGAGAGGTGGGCCTGGGCCAAGCAGCGGGACTCCGTATGTACATTGACTTTTTTCAGCATGTTAGAATCTGACGGTGAAAAGGAGGAGGATGATACCAAGGCGCCTTCACGATGCTGCGAAGGACGCAGCCTCGGAGCGGGTTAGGCGATATTAGTATGGTTGCTTGAGTGAGAGCCTGGAGGATGGATGCGCATGTATCGTGTAGCCAAGCTGGATTGCTGCAGATTGTTGCAGATTTGTCGATGCGTCTCTGGGTGCTGGCTCCTCTCCTCAGTCCTCTGTTACAGAGACGGGACAGGTAGCGTGGCAGCCCGGCAGCCCGGCAATTCCGGACTAGCCAGGAAAAAACGTGCTTGTGAACTTGAAACAGCGGCTTATAGAATCCCAGGCGCGTGGTACGTCGTCGTTGCCGCGAAGATTGGCAAGGCAGGCACCAAGTGTGGCTGAAAAGCAACGGGCTCTGCCAGAAGCGGTAAGCGTGACGGAGGGGAGGTTCTGCAGCTGATGAATTAAGGTCCCTGCAACCTTGGGACAAACAGCATGCGGGAGAGCCACTAGCGAACGGCTGTTTGGCAGGGTTCACTCGACTGCATTTTCCCTCATTTCAGATCCTGGATGGTGACAGACCATACTGATCATTGTTGTCCTGCAGATATAGACATGGAGAGGGAGGGGGAAGAGTCCGAGATTGGACTTCGGGCAAACCAAACATCTGTTTGCGCAGTCTCTCCCGAATAGGATATGAAGTCCACGAAGCACTTCAGAACCAAATTCGAGAGCTGATAGCTGCACTAGGAATATAGTAGTAGTTAGAGATGATGATGTAACAAGTCGGAAAGGGAAGACAAGCCTCTCAGCCCGGAGAGGAAATCGCGGAAGGAGCCTAGGTGCTTACTTGGGTAGGCACACCCGCTAGGGTGCTTTGAACCCAAGGTACCGTAGAGTACCTACCTAGGTATCCCGAAGCCCGTTCGTACTTCATCTCCCAAGGTTCCGTTTACAGCTACAGCCAGCAGAAGAGTGTACAATAGAGGAGGAACGGTTAGGGCTGAGCAGAGCCTGCACGGTCCAGAAATCCGGAGCGTGGGTAAACTGGAGGTGGGTTCCACAATTGGACTACACCACCTACATACATAGGTACAACATTGATCCTGGCCCCCCCCCCCCGTTGAGAGGATCAATCACACACATACATCCATCCATCTTCAACACCTTAATTTCCTACCTAGGTAAAAGCAAGCATCTACCTAGGTAGGTATGCATGTTCTTGGGAGGTAGATATGTAATGGGCAATACCTAGGTAGGTAGCTCTGCGGCATAACAGCTACCCCGTCCACCGTTGGTATTGACCGCAATACCGCACTCGGGTTCATATCAAGTGTCACTGCAGTCAGACGTTGGAAGGCGACGACGACACCCCTCGTGTGGGCTTTTTCGAGCCTTGGATCGCCGAATAGCATGCGCCACAGGGTACTCAGGTACCTAACTAGATAGGTACATACTGTAGCACGAGCAGTACTCTATACTTTGTACAGCCCGGGCGTTTAGGTTGTCTCAACCAGGACGACTTGGCCGCACTAAGTACTTAGGTACTTAGGTACATATCGGGCGCTGCTTGCTGTCTTTGACAGCTCCGATCAGATCTCCTGCAAGCGAAGCACGCAGCAGTGTTGAAGTTGCATCAGGTGAACATCATGACTTCACCTTCAGCCAGCCAGCCTGCGGCCTTCTATGTATATACCTACTTACTTAGTAGGTACCCAGGTGGGTGGTGAGTGTACTTGCCTTCTTAGGTACCTAAGTAGGTAGGGGGCTTCGTCGCAGCACACTCGAGTCGGCTAGAAGACCAATCAAATGATGCCCAGGTGCCTGGTACATGTATGTACCTAGCTAGGTATGGATTATCCATCGCGCCGCGCCGGCGCATTGCCTGCCAATGTCATGACCGCGTCAAGGTGCGGAACCGTACCTAGGTAGTGTGAGTACGGTTCCGTACAAGCAGCCTTCTTGGAACGTTGAAACTTTGGAAGTCACTGCTCAATCCAGTTCAGTGTTCCTCCAGCTGTGGCTGCCCCACATGCAATCCCCACTCTGCCGGGGGCTTGGGGGAAGGGGCACCTGGACGGGAGACATGGAGCTCCTTCTTGTCTGAACTTTGTGGTTCCTTCTGGGCAAGCTGACATCCAACCACGAGGACAGGAGCCCCTGCTGGCTGCTGACTCATCCTTCCCAGGAATATATCTGAAACCAAGTGCCATTTCTCTTGATACTACCCTGCAAGTCCCGCATCACCCTAATCCACACCCTGACTGCCCTGCTGAGACCAGCAATGGGAACTTCGCAAAGAGCGAGCTCGCACATTCTTTGCTTCGAGCCAATCTCGCAACCTCCTGATCTGAGCCCGGGATTTCCAGCCTGTCCGAGCTAAAGATTTCACTGGATGAACGGCAAGCAGCTTGCTCTTTGTGGATCCGTCTCTGTCAGACCCGGCCGAGTAAGTGTCCCACGCAAGTTGCGTTAGCCGGAGGATGTCAACTCAACGGCGGGAGACGTGCCCTCGCCAGCTGCGTAGGAGCCCTGTTTACTATGCGTGTCTTTATGCGCCTAGGAGACTGCAAAGGCCTAAAGCTAGACGCCGATGTACCTACCCACTGTGTACTCAAGGTGTGGTGCTATTCGTTGCTCCTGGACCCAAGGAGCCCAATCCCAAGTTGTCAGATCGGGCGTTCGCCTTGGCAAGATTTGGGACTGATGAGGCATGGCAGCCATGACCCTGTCAATCAAACACTGTGGCTGCTCATTACCGAATCCCACCTTGCTGATACAGTCTTAACCTGTGCCCGACGGCACCTTGCGTTGTCTGCCTTCCCAAACTTGCTGTTGGGATTTGGGCAATTTCCCCCGAATGCACTCGAGGATCTCTCGATCCAGGATGATCAGAGCTACGAGTACTAGCCAGTATCGATCCAGACGGTGGCTTGAACTTCGGACGTTTTTACAGTGTCTGCCAAACCCAGCACAGCCGGCCAACCCCGAATATGCCCATTTCACCATCCAGACGACAGCCCCGGCATGGGAATGACCTTTCCAGTGTCGTGAACATACATGGCATGTCTGGCAATCCTGGGCCACCGTCTTAGCACAGTGTGGCCGGAGAAAAAGTATCGATACCCGGAGGTCGTCAGCCCACTAGACTTCCACTTCGCCCCAGTCCATATTGTAGGACTAACGGACCTGGTGGCCGGCTGTCAACCAGTTTTCTTTCATTGCAAGCGCCCCGAATTCAGCAGCTTGTCTCGGCCTGCCGCGGGCGCCTTGCGATCCATCAAGAGAACTTAATATGCGCCCTGCATGTCTATCCTGAAGGCCACTGACCCATCTACAATACCACCCGCAAGACTCCAAGGGTCAAAATGACGAGGGTAGTGTATGGCTTCAGCCTATGCGCTCACAGGCTTTGTACAGTGTACTCGTTTTGGGGCTCATCGGCCGGAGCTCCGAAGACTTCCAGAGCTCGCTGCATTTCGGTCCTGTCCACATAACGGGAGAGCGACGCGTGTTGCGCGAGCTTGGCCCGATCAATAACAACGGGCTAGAACTTCTAGCTTCGCGGGAAAGACTCAAGTTGGTCAACTTGCGCCGAATGGCGTCTGTCTATGAACTAGCCACCTCCGAGATTTCCGTCCTGCTGTGGATTGGGAGGTTTGCCACTTCTCAACGGGCATGCATGCAATGGGTGACGGTTGTCCGCAACTCAGCCGAATAACAGGTCGCCAACTCCAGACTACTTGCTTACGTGCAGAATTCTTGCTGCTGGATGCAGCTCCTGCACTGCAGTGCTGAATGGTGCTTGTTGTAATGATAAGGAGGGCTTGAGGCTCGCACTCTTGCTCAGTGGCCAGCAAGTATACCACACGCGGCCCCTGGGAAACTTGACACCTACAGAGAACATGGGATCTCTTGGAATCTGCCATTACGAAAATGAGGAGCCAAGTTGCAGCGTTCCGTTGACGCCAGTTCCATCTGCTGTGCTACCGTTACACGGCGACGAGGTGCGAAAACTAGCCCTACGAGACGATGTCTCAAATATTAATGACAGGGTTGGGACGTTATTTCGGGGATGGACACGGTGTGGGACCCAAATCAAGCTGTCCCAGGTGCTACCGCTGTCTGATCCTTTCGAAAGACCTCGAAGGGCAGGTGGGTCAAACCCCCAGATGAGACTCTTAACTCATCGGGATCTTCTGGCCTCGGGTGTTGCTGTTGGATCCGTACGGGCTGTCCCTTTCTGTGCCCCGGGTTGGGGCCGCGGTTCCCAGACTGCCGGAATCCACATCGTCCAATGTCCAGCTCAGTACCGTGACAACGCCTTGTCGGTCAACCTTGCTGAAGAAGGGCTGGCGATTGGGGCTGCTGTATCCCGAGACAGACCAACATTACCACAGGTTATAGACATGCCGTGCCCCAAAGGCTTTTGGCCTCGAGAAGCGGATGGAAGCTCACCCCGACGCTTCTATGCATATGTGAGCGCGGTTTCTTTGCTCAAGCCAGCCACAGTCGTGGTCACCTCCAAGAAGTCGGCCACCCATTGGACGTTGAAAAACTTTGCATCCGTCTTTCCAAACTAAGCAAATGGTCGGTACACCAATGCTCCAACTGGATCTTTGATTCGAAGTCGACTGGACCATGTTTTCTACCCGGTTTTGGGCCACTGAGGCACGCTTGAGCTGATACAAGCAGCCCACACATGTGTGCTAGGCCATGCGTGACGGCCATGTCTCAAAGTTGCCCGAGTTTCGGTCGGGATGTTTCCTAAACCGGAGTCCACCTATGAGACCGGCTGTGGCAGCGCCGCCACTCTGACCCCCCGTTGCTTTTTCTGTGCGACCGGGCACGTCAAATGGCGCGATTTTTAAGAGTCTCCATGGAGACCACAAGTCTAGGTTGTGGTGATCTACAACTGGAGAGCCTCCTTCGTTAGAATTGATATGGAGCGAGGCGTTTCCCCTTGACTTCTTGCCATGACTGGCTGGTTGGCTGGACCAAGTGATTAGGGGATGAGTCGATGTGTCTGCGGCCCATTCTCAGGCCTCCGCAACCTCTGCTGCTATACCAATCGCATCCTCTACTTCATTCAGACATTGTTGACGGGTAAGCAAACCTGAGCCTAGGTGCCGTATGTCACAGGCTTCCAAGGTTTGGTCAGACTAGGCTCACCTATTTGTATGAGCATTATCATAAGTCATTTGCCTTACTGTGTACATGCGCCACCAAAATCCAGTTAGGGACAAGGTATTACATGCTCATGGTTCCGCGGAGACCTTATGCTTTCCATCGATCGGCACGAACGTGATGTTAGCCAAGAAAATGATAACCTGGTGTACACGTAGGCAGAAAAGCATTTATGCTTTAGATGACGCTTCAGATATATTACAGCAATCCCCCCAGGGCGCTATAGACCACGGCTTCAAGACTGGTTATCACTGTACGAAGGTTTTTCCACCCGCGGTCCTGACAATGCTGTGCGTCTTGTCATACGCAGCAGCTGCATCGCTTCGAAGCTTACTTCTCAAGTAGCGGCGACGTGACCCCGGCTGGCTCGTCGATTTATAAAAAAGGGAACGGGCGAGCCTGTTGCAATCCGGTACACTACACCTACTTCCCGCTCAACTGGGACATGGCAGCACGAGCAAACGGACAGTGCAAGATAACCGGGAAGGGGGACTGTCGATCAGATAGGACAGGCGCGGGAAAAGGCAAAGAAGTAGAAGGATGAGCAGAAGAAGAAAGTGATCAACCCCACGGCCGACAACATTGCGATGCTCGCATGAGGCAGTATCATGGTTAGACCGTCGGAATTGACCAATTATACGACCGGACCAGGTATCACTTGTTGACGGTGAGGGCGGTGAAGGGCCCCTTTTATGCCATTTGGGGGGGCACACTGGCCGGACGACGACGAAAAGCCTACTCAGGACATGTAGGGCCCCGTGATCGAGAGGTGGCACGGTTGCTGTCCCTCTCTCCCGCCCCCTGTTGCGACGCTCTATCCGATACCAAGGGGGAAAAATATTGTCATTTTTGCTCCAGCAGAAGCGAATACCTATGTGTGTGTTATGTTGGCCCACTCTCTCCTGCGGCCGTGATTAGACGGCCCGCTTGGCGAACACACGGATCCGCTTCACTCCTCCATCGGGTATCATGGTCAGCTTGACGTGCGTGAAGGGCCTGTCCTGGACCTTTGACGCAAACTCGTGCTCCTGGTCGGGCCCGGCCTTGCTGGCCTCGACAACCTCCTGCCAGCCCTCGGCCGCGGCCGGGGGCTCGCCCTCGCCGCCCCAGCCGATGGCGTCGACCCTGACCTTCTGCGGGAAGTTGCCGCGGAAGTGTGCCGTGTCGACGACGAGGCGCTGGACGAAGCCCGGCGCGCCGAGGCGGATGACGGCCCAGTCGACGTGGCCCTTCTCACGGGACCGCTTCGTCTCCCACCCGTCGCCCATGTCCTTGCCCCGCCCGGGCAGGATGAGGTTGTCCTTTGTGCCAAAGTGCTGGTCGCTGCAGGCCACGGCGACGCCGCCGTTCTGCGCGGCCGCGAGGTCGAGCACGGCCGCCGCGTCCTCGGGGAACACGGGCACCGCGTGGCCGAACAGGCGGAACCGCGCGATGCCGCCGTCCGGGTACATGTTGAGCCGCACGTGCGTGTAGCGCCGGCCCGTGGGCCCGTCCAGCCGCCAGGCGAAGCGCCGCGACGGGCCGCACTCGCGGATGCCCAGGATGGTCTCCCAGCCGGCGCGGGCGCCGCCCCACGCGAGGACCTCGGCGTCGTCGCCGTCGGGCCTGAAGCACCCCTCCACCGAGATGAAGGGCGCGTGGTTCCCCGAGAAGGCGAAGGTGTCGACCTCGACGCCCTCGACGGTGCCAGAGGCGACGCCCAGCCGGATGACGACCCAGTCGAAGGGGGCCGGGTTGTGCCGCCGCGTCTCCCACCCGTCGTACCAGGCGCCCGTGTAGACCATCTTGCCGGGCTGGCGGATGGGCGGCGTGGGCGTGAGGAGATTCGAGGCCTCGGCGAACCACTCGTCCGAGCAGCCGAGGACCTTGCCGCCCAGGGCGGCGGAGACGAGGTCTGTTTCTCCCTTGTCAGCCTGTCTTTTTCCCGTCGGGGATATATGATCGGGGGGGAACAACACGGGCTGGCTGAGGAGAGCACTCTTGCCATAGAGTTCTCTCACAAAGTGAGTGGGTCTAGACCAGTCTCGGGTGGTCCATGTTGTCCATACCTATGCAGCTTGAGCGGAAGGTCTGGTCGATGTCATCGGGGGCCACCAACGTGGCCTTCACGTCCTCAAGCTTGTATTCGATCTCATCCGCCATGTTTTGGCTGGGTGACTGGATAAGTGCAGTCGTTCTGGCTAGGGATGTCCTTGATGCAACAATCTACCTCACTTATTTTGAGCTCAAGCGGAGGAGAGGTGGGGAGTTGAAGAATATACAAGACAGGTCGGATTGAAGTTTGCATGTGAACTAAGTACTCGAATATGTTGAAGACCATATCGTGCCTTTGTTCACGGGCCGCGATAGGCGGCTCCATTGACGAGAGCCAATCGAGTAATTTCATGATAGCTCCGGCTCCGGCTCCGGCAGGGACCGGATGAGAACCGGAGGCGGCCGACACCTGCTTTGCAAAGCTGGGAGTGAGTGTTTCTGTCTTGGGATGACACTCGAATGCCAGTACATCTAGTCAACTAAGCCAGTCAGTAAATAAGTCAGTAATGCGTCCTACTTAGTATTCAACCAGCCTCTCAGGCTGTCTGTCAGTCAACTCATCAAGAAACACCGGCTCAACAGAAGCTCGATTGCTTACGTCAGACCAAATTGGGATAATGATTGCTACCATATACGGATTACCTACACAGTAGGTACCATACACTACTCAAGTACCGTGCTGCCCCGCCCGCCCTTTGCCGTACGACCCTTGCAATCGAAAACCAATCCATGTAGCTAACTGTGTCAGTGTGTAGGTGTGTGGAGGAGGGGTTAGAGATACGTGAAAGGCCATTCGGCCGAGGTATGCACCATATGTATGTACACTACCTAGGTATGCAGTACTATAATCGACCCACTTCCGGCCACACCGTAGTTCCGGCCACCCCCTTAAACCCACTCAAAACACTAAACCTAACTATCACTACCCTTATCTTTATAACTTTATTTCTTAATTAATTCTGCAGCTATTATTACGCTTTTTATACTAAATAGACTATAAATAGCGCCTCTAAGATACTATCGCGTTAATTCGAGAAGGTCGCGTAGCTATAGTAAAGAAAGCTACCGATCTATTCTACGTCCCTCGGATAACCCTCCGTCGCTATCTCGAAGGCATTTAAGGCTATAAGATAGCCTATAGCAATTAATAGCAGCTAATAGCAGACGAGGAAGCTTCTTTATATCGCTAAACCTTATAGCTAGCCGATTAGGGCTAGCCTATTCGTATTCCCGAGCTCGAGAAACTCGCCTTATCTATACTAGCCCTTTATAGCGCCGCTATGCGCCCCCTTGGCGTCGGCTAGTACCGGAGATTTATTAGAAGGCACCCGGAAATACGTATAAAGTATAGCTAAAGTATAAATTAAAGCCGAAAAGATACTTATAACCCTAAGATAATCTCCCGGTATTTTAACCTCGTTAAAAGTATATTAGAATAATATAAAATCCCGTAGGACGATATATATAATATAAACGAGAAGGGTATTATTAAAGGCTTAACCCGTTACTTTAAAGTACTAATAAATAAGGATAAGGCTATAGTTATAACGGTATAATTAGGTAACTATAAGAATATCTCTATTATCGAATATATAGGGGTAAATAAGTATCTCGTCCCTATATTAATTATCTTTTAAAGGTAGTAGCTATAAGCTAGCTAGTATATAGAGAAAATAGATTAATATATCCTTATACGGGTAATAAAGACCGGCTAAACGAACTGCTAGATCGCCTTAGAGTAGCTTTAATACTTCGATTATTATATAAAAAAATACGTACGCGCGAAGTAGCGCCTCCTAATTCTTAACGGCTATAATAGCTATATCTCGATCGACTTTATTTCCTACTACTAGGCCTATATAATCTTACCGCTTTACCTACCTCCTTATATAACCTATTTCCTCTAACTACTCGATATTAGTGCTTTCGGGCCCCTATCGATAAGATATAAGGTACTTTTATAGGAAGCTTATCGCTTTAGGGCCTAGTCGGTCGATAATAAAACGTTCCTCGAGATTTATTAAAGAGTACGTAAAGTAATTTAGAAGAATATCGCCGGGGTATTCCGAGGTACTAGGCTTCTCTTATAGAACCTAACGAAAATTATATAAAAGATCTTACCTAAAATATTAGAGCCGTTACCTCTGCTGCCCTAACTTCCTATTATAATTATAGCTACGCTAGTAGTATACCGAGTTAATAGGATTATCTCCTAGGCCTTATTAGTTTACTCTATACTACTATAGCTCGATTTAAGCCTTATTTAAAGGGAGGTTTCTCGCTTTACTACCGACTAAGCTACCTTTCGAGTTCTTAATAAGAGCTTAATATAATTATAGTAGAGCCGTAGGCGTAATCGAATAAAGAAGTATCTCGGAGAAGGAAGGCTGCTTATACTCGAGCAAATAAAGAAAGAGATATATAAAAATTACGAGAAGGAAAAGAAATTAGTAGCCGAGAAGGCGATAAGCAGGCCCTACGGGGTAAGGTCGGCTTTACTAAACTTATCTTTAAGGAGATAGCTATAGATATCGATATCTTTATATAGTTAGAATATCGTTAATATATAGCTACTATACAGATTTAGCTAGCGTACGTATTAAAAACTATATAAATTATATTAAGTTCACTAAGTTAAGTATATAGTATTCTTAAAAACTACTAGAATTATTTTAGTTTTATCCTGCAGCACTAAAATTAAGTGTAAGGGACTAGTGGGGAAATGCCGTGGCCGGAACTACGTTATAGCCGGAAGTAGGTCGATTATAGTAGTAGTACTACTGCAGCAGTAGTGAGTACTATGTACAGCAATTAGTAAGTACAGTAAGTAGTAATATCATCTCTACGATAGGCTAAAACACCCACTCATCTCCCACATAAGTGCACTCCCTCATCGTCGATATTATTGCATCAATATAGACACCGTCTTCGTCTTCCCCTTCTCTCTTGTCTGATCCAGAGTTGAATGGTGTCATCACTCCTCAGCTGCCAATTGGGGAATTCCCGTCCATAATCGTAAGCCGTAAGCCCTGTTTGATAGTAATCTGTACATGCACAGTATACTAAGTGGTCTAGATAACTACCTCAGCCGCACAAGCTCCTGGACCTTGAACCCCTCAGAGAGGTCAGACGCCATTCCTCCGAGGCTGCTACACAGACATCAGCCTCTACATATTACACAGTCCTCTCTGCTCTGGGCCCTAAATCACTGATCCTCCCATAGCTCTCAGACTCTCTGGGGGATCAGTGCTTACACACAGACTTGCAACCATCCATCATCATCACTCTGATCTTGACTCACTACGAGAAGGTCAAAGCAGACAGACAGACACTTGACTCCTCGATTGATACTACCACTCAGCCAAAATGTCTTCAGCGACAGGAATACCGGAGCATCCTCCAGAGGTCAGCCATGAGCCAAGGGAATCAGAACCTCTTCTCGGCCGGCCAGGAGACGTCATGCAGAAACCAAACGAGTCAATACTCCACAATCTCTACACCGGTATGGAATTTCCCCTCCCCCTTTTCCACAATTGCTGTCTACATACTGTGCTCCGGCAGGTACGCAGCTGCACAGGATGTCTTGCTGACGTTCACCCTTTCCGCCCGCCCTCAGGAACGGGCTGGCTCGCCCAGGCGGGCGCCGTCCTGCTCGTCGCCCTCGTCTGGTCCGCCACCTTCCAGGAGGGGCGGCCGCTGATCCCGCTCTTCAGCCCGCACCCGCTGCTCCAGTCGGCCGGCGTGCTCGCCCTGGCCGAGGCCATCCTCGTGCTGCAGCCGACGTCGCGCCCGGCCGACAAGGCCGCCGGGGCCCGCGCCCACGCCGCCCTCAACCTGCTGTCCTTTGTCCTCTTCGCCGCCGGCGCCCTCGTCATCGAGGCCAACAAGGTCCGCCAGGGGCCCGGCAGCCACTTCCACTCGGTGCACGGCTACCTGGGCGTGGCCGCCAGCCTGGTGCTGCTGGCGCAGTACCTCTTCGGCTTCCTGATGTGGGGGGTCCCCGGCGTGTTCGGCGGCCTCGACAAGGCCAAGGCCCTGTGGAAGTACCACCGCATGAGCGGCTACCTGCTGTACCTCCTCATCCTCGCCACCGTCGTCAGCGCCGTCTATACCGACTTCAACGTGAACGTGCTGAGCATCAGGCTGTGGACGGTCTGCGTGGCTGTTGCGCTCATCGTTATCGGGGTGTACCCCAGGCTTCACCCGAGGAAGTTGGGCTTCAATATTGGTCGTGGGCAGTGAGGCGGGGAGGGGAGCCGATGGGGAATTTTGCTACCACTTATCCTGGTTGATGTACGCTGAATCCGAGGGTAACGACTGATACGCTGTGCCTATCCAATTAACGTTGTTTTCGATATGGATGCTGGGCCTTGGACTGATTTCGACCGGCGAGAGGGTATCACACACTTAGCCTGCTGGTGTGAATGCACCTCCTATGCATCCTTCATGCCACAGGTGTGGAGTTTATACCAATAATGCCTGAAAGACGAGCTGTACCATCATTGGGCATTTGTACGCAAGGCCGTAATAAAAGATTGACCTTGAACCCTTGATATCTACGCAATACATGCAGAGTATCTTCGCGCGTGCAACGCAGCAGCGTAAATGCTAATCGATCCTATTGTTCAAAGACACCTCAGGAGTCATCGTTCTCCACCAGGATGTGTAATACACGCAGTGGTAGCATCTGTTCTCTGGACCATGCGCACTGAGACTTGTATGCCGACCACAACGTTCCCCCCTATGGCCAATGTGTGCCGGGCCCTTCCTTGTGTGCTTTGCAAACGAGGCGCCATACTACAGCTTGCCAAGTCACGGCGTTGGCGGTGTGTCTCCAAGGAAGCAATTGACCTCGAATGCATTTCCAGGAGGGGAAAAGGACAGGGTCGGAAGGCGGAAGGAGACGCCATCAGCCGCTGAGGGATCGACGCGTCCGCCTCACTCACTCAGAAAGTCGAGGCGTCCCGAGAGAGGATACCCCCGGCAGGGAACGATCGATCTTGAGACAAGCTGACCAGTAGGTGCGCCAGCATCACGGCTCCTCCTCCCATCTCTCGGAGGTCGTGCCGGCACCCCGCGAGGTGGGTCAAGAGCAAATGCTATACCGGGAACCACGCACCAGCTGGGCCTTCCAGCCATCTAGCCATCTATAGTAGCTGTCTAGCCATCTCAAAGTTGAGGCCTGATCCAGAATTTCATGAGTAATTAGCGGCTCGAGAACTACCACCACCCAGCCCACCATGTGGTGTTCGGCCCGGAGCGCTCAGAATCAGGATCGACGCTCGCCGAAAATAGTAAACATTGGCGCACCTGCCTCGTCGTTGACTTGAAGCCTAACCTGGAGCTCTCAATTTAGTCAGTAGAAGCATGCTTGTCGGCTTACCATCTATTTCACTACCAGTCTTTTTCTGCGACAGTCCCCGCTCCGCACTGGGCTATACCATCAGATCCTTCCATGAAAATCTGCTACTCTGCAGCGAAATGGCCTGAATGGTTCTCTGACTCCACACGGCTCTTCATACCTTTTTCGTCACGAGCCAGTGGCTCGTGACCTCGAAGAATAACACATCTTCAGAGCAGTCTTGGAAAAAAAAAAAAAAAAGGGAATTGCCCACCGACTTTGCTATAGTCAAGCCTAGCCGCGGGATTATTTGCTTGCGGCGATCAGCTTCTCTTCCGACATTTCCGGGTACTATTGTTTTGAGGAACAAATGTTGGCGATCCCTCAACAATGCAACAGACTCTCTCAACTTGGAATCATCCCCGGCCAGATTGCCGTGCCCCATTAGTCTCTGGTCTCTTCCCAGGATTGTAATAAAACAAGCGAGAGACCTGCCGGACCACTATGCCTCCCTTCGTTACGCTGTGGCATACCCCACCCCACAACATTGAGGCTCGCGTAGGTGGTTGTCTCCCAAAGCTCAAGTGTCCCGTCGGCGACCGTTCCGAGGCGTCGCTGGCTATCGTCGGTGTGCTCTGTATATGCTGGGTTTGGCCATGGACAGGAGAAAAATGAGGCTGGGATGTGAGCGTCTGCTACTAATGTCACTTGCCTGTCCCTGTCTCCTTCCCTGCTCATCTGGACAAAGGCCTGTCAAGGTCAATCGAGGTGGTTGTAGTATACAAGTAATACAAAATCAAAGCTCCCTTCCCGAAGCCCTCGAGGTTAACATTGATCAGGATAGAAGTGATCGTCGTAGAGAGTTCCACTTGTGTCCTCGCTCGAGGTGGCATAGGTGAGGAATAATGGCACGAGTTCTTCTGTATCGCAGCGTATCTGCGTATGCAGAAATACGATATCACTCGACACCGTCCTAGTCGTACACATTGCTGTATGGAGGTTTCCGGGGCTGCAGCAGGGTAGCAAAGGCGTCTTGGACCTGGGGTATAGCCGTCTCTCCCCAAGATTGTGTGGGACTGCAGTTTCTGTTCAAGTATGTAGCCGTGGCCCTTGTCCGTCTACCAAACTTGCCTGCTTGCTAGCCTGGGACGATGTACTTGGACAGAAAGAAGGGCGTTGCTATCGTTGGTAGCATCGCCCAGCCGCTTCAGAAAAACCACCACACCTTGTGATACACTTGATAGGAGAAGTTGGCCGGGTGATGATGATTAGTAGGCAGGCTGTGAGGCAGAATCTACTACACAGCAGAGCCACGCAACGTTGGTGGAACCACATTCATTTAGACAAACAAGAAATTGTGTAGCAGTGGGCCGGGGGGATGTTGTTCGTAGGCTCGGGAAGACTCCAGCCCCAAGTCTCGTGGCGAGGAAAACAAGGTCGTCACAAGACATGGCCAAACAGCGAATGAAGAATACCAAAGGGCTTTCCGAGAGGGAGAGATTTCGATAGTCGTCGGATGTTGATGCGATTGTTAGATGGGATGTTCCATGGTCAGCAATACCACCGCTTCGGCACGAGGTCGCTCTTGCCAGTCAGTGCCAGTGGGTCTACTGCGGAGTTAAGCCGCTTACACAGTACATGTACCTACCTCAAGTGCTGGGCCTGATATCCCTGACATCCAGTGACGTTATTTCAAGCTCTGCACGGGGATACGTCATCGTGGGCCTCATCCATCTGGGACCGCTGTCATGCAGCCGCTAGGAGAACCCCCTTTTTGCCTCACAACCGTTGTGCCACCATTGCACACAGTCCCTTTCCAACGTCATTTGTTGTTTGTCTCCCAACTCAACCGCTGAACATCAGCATGCTTCTCTGGCGAAACGATGCCCAGACCTACATACCTATCTAGATGGGTACTCTGTGGACGTCAAAAGATACGCCCATCTGCCACTGCGATCCGGCAGACACCAAGGCCTTGCATCGAGTTATGACCGTTTGGAAGCGCAAGAACGTGACTGGATTACTTACGGCTGTCGCTGGTAAGATCCCTGCAGGGTGTTGAGGCCCTTGCGATGTTGGGTCCGGGTTTAGGAACAATTAATGCGGGAAGAAGCCAAAGAAGCCATAGGATGTCTCGACGGAAGCATCAACCGAAAACCTTGACAGTTTGACATGTGTTGCCCGTAGTAGATAGTGTAATAAGTCAATTCGATATACAACTATGTACGGATTACCTACCTACATAGGCATGTATACCTAGGTATGCTGGTATGTTGCTGACAACACCATGTCTCAGTGCTTATTTTCCAATACCGTAACCACGGTTCTAATTCCCAACATCGATGATATGAGGATCCGGTCAGCCGGTAAGGAAGCATCTCTATATAAAAGTACAAGATAAAATAAAGCCCCACCTAGGTCCAGTACCTATATATAGTCAAGGAGCAGACGAAAGGATAGAAAGAAGGGGGGGGGGGGAAACCCCGAGAGGACGAGTGTTGAAAAGTCTTGTGCCGCCGAGGAATGGAGCCAAACGGCTGCCGTCAACTCCGTCCACAAGAAAGAAGCTGTGCTCCCTTCTTCCTAGATCGAGAATACTTGACCCCAACAATGCCGCCTTCCAAGGTTATTGCCCAGCTTGGCCTAGGTACATCTATCCTTACCACGCCATGCCTACCAGCCCACGTAGGGAAGTTGTGTGCAGGGCAACATTGTCGATAGGTATATGTAGCAGATATGATCCGTACCGTCGGCTCTTTCTGCTGGGTACTTTACCTGGGTAATCCTGGCCGGAATTGCGGATAAAGACAGTACTTGAGATCGGGCTAGTAGAGCGCCTTGGTACCTACATCGATGCTGGTTTGTAGGCCGACTGGTGGCAGGCCAAGCAAACCAAGGAACAGCTAGAAATTCTGTTTTCAGGATGTATCTGAACGGCCACGAATAGTTGAATCATGCCTGTTTTATTCCATCTTCCCCATACTATGCCTCGTCTTGACCAACCAGCCTCGTCTTGACCACCCCTCCTTCAGCCTGCAGAGACTTCCCTCGCCAGCCGAGTGCAGAATTTGAAATACCTGAAAGGTCACGAAGGGCTCAGGCTCAAGGCACTACGCAGTAAGGAAGATTCGAACGTTGTCTGTCCATCTGCCGGAGTTGTGACGTGCAAGTGGTGGCGGGTCTTGACTGCCCTCTTTCCCTCCTCTTTTAGTACGGATTTACAATACTACGGGCGGGCACAGGCACAGGCACAGGCACAGGCACAGCTCCTACGTCATACCCTGCCCTACTGGCACTCAACACAACTTGCAATCCGCCGGACCGTACGCTATTTCCAGACGGTACTGTACCTATTCTGTACTCTCGACTTCTTGACCTTCCTGCAGTAAGGTTGCTCTTCCTGGTAACTGCCCTCACATCCACGCTGCATCACCACGCACCCACCACCCGCCCGCCACCTGAACCCAAACCCAAACCCAACAACACCCACGCCTACGTCCACGCACATGCCCTACCCCATCCGTACCTAACTTCGCCGTGACCAGTGGCCCTTACCCAGCTGTCAATCCAATCCCACTTTGCGACCGCACTTCAGCTACCTTGCCTCGCCTCGCCTTGACCTCGACTCTAATTCTTCCTTGACCCCACACTACTCTGCCCTCCTCGTCGACTGTATCCATCCGTTGCCCGGTGCAAATACGCTGATTCGTCTTCACGCCTTGTCCCAACCAAACATACATACATACATACATGTTGCCGACAACGACTCGACTTCACGCGTACCCGCCCATACTCCACGCCACCGCGATTGTAGGTACTGCTCTTCCAATCTCGACGGCAACCTCTATAGAGCAGCACCTATGAGGCATGACAAAATCGAATCCGAGCGCTGAACAAGAGAACCCTTCCTCAAACAGGCGCCGTTTGCCCAATCCACCTGGGCCAACCCCACCAACATCTCAGAGACACCACCAGCCCGAACATCCGCCGCCGCCAATTGAGCATGCCATAGATGTGTCGTCGACGGCGCGAGGAAATGTGTCATCAACAGTAATGTCAGAACTCTCCAAAGCCGCAGGAGAGGGCCAGTTGCCCGTTCAGGACCCGAGAATCCTTGCGGTCAGCAGGAGCACCCCCACCAATGCTGGTGTTGAAAAGGGACCGAAATCGCCTAGAGGTCCTGCTGGTCAAGGTCTAGATCGGTCAACCTTGGCCGAAAAGGAGAGTAACGAAGATGATGGACGGAGGCAGTCCGAGCCCAGATATAGGGTGGACTCCGCCAGCCAGCTGAACCAATACCGCGAACAACTGGCCAGGGACATGCAACGGCAAGGGCTCAATGCGAGACCCGGCCAATTTCAAGGTCAAGTCTCCAGAGTGTCGCCCATACTCGAGGAGGCATTTGCCCCCAGCTCGCCGAGCCCAATGTCTCCCCCGCCGACTACTTCAACCAACGACTCGAAAGATTCTACCCAAACGATCCGCGGCGGTGTCACCCCAGGCTTCGTTGCCAAAACCCCATCGTATCCGTTCCCTCGGGTTGGCACTCCTGGATATACCCCTTTGTCGATGCACAAGCCCTTCACGACTTTGTCACCGACGGGGACTGCGTCTAACTTGCCCTCGTCCGCTATGGCGGCCGCAGCCTTTGCATCCTCTCGTCCGCAGGACAAGATATTGTCCAACCCCTCAACTCCTGCATCGGCCATGTCATTCCAACCCGCCGATGCGATTGATCAGAATCACCCGGATTTCCCGACACCGAACTTATACGACATGTCGTTGATGTTGTCCTCTGAACCTGGATTAGATGCTTGGTGGAGTACCGTGGTTCACATCATGACTGTGTTCTACAAAGCCGAACGGCTAACACTATCTGTACCCGCTGACTCTACGGATCTAGAAAATGTTCCATGGGGACAAAAGGCAACATACAATGCGCGGCAGGAAGATTGTTTAAGTATGGAATACATGGCACGGGGTAGTAGCCTCGGGCCTACTAGTACCATGGACGACGCCTCTGAACTCGCCTCCCCAACTGGCGATTCAACTGTCAGGTTGCAACCACCTCCACGCCCTCAAATACAGAGTCGGCATTCTTTCACTGCTTTTGAAGACGAGAAAAAAAGGAGCATGTCGTCCGCGAAACCGTCACCCATCTCCAAGAGACCCGGCTTGTTTGCACGCAGCAAGAGCACCTATCCTGGGAATTCAGAGACGGAAACGCCGCACACGGGATTGAATCGACAGGCTCTGGCAGAGCACGATGCAAAGGAACAAGACTTTCCTGATGAGTGGGAGGCACCGACGTCACAGAAGGAAAACCACGGGAGAGTCTTCGAGTTATTGCAAGCTTTGGATTACGAGGCCGATCCGCTTATTGACCATCACGGTGTAAGTCGGGTATTGGAGAGGGGCCGCGTGATTGCGTTGACTCGGAGCTATCCATATCTTGAGGACATGATGCTGGGGAAGCCTGCAGAAAGCAAGCCACTCGCCCGCAGCCATTCGCCAGAAGGCATCAGAATGAAAGGCAAGAGGCTACGGAATGAGTCCTCCACAAAGCTGTCCAACATCCTCAGCTCTGCTCATCCAATAAGGGCTCATCCTCATGACCGAAGGCCTGGCCAGAACATTGACAAGATGATTTCGGAAGGAGAGCCAAGACGGCCGCCGACTCCCAAGTATGAAGAGTACGAACAGACGCCGCCGTCTCCATGGTCACAGTCGCCAGCCCCATCGCCAGCGATTCGAGCCGATCCCAAGGACAATCCCTTCTTTACCGACGCTGTGGTGGACGAATCATCCTTCAACCCCACACAGAAAACTCCAGATTACTCGGCGATAGGGCCACAAGAGGCCATTGGAGTAGATAACGCCTGGACAGTGCTCCATATCCCTCTTAGGCATCCACTCCTCTCTAAGCCATCTGGTTTCAGACTTGACTCTACGCTTATGGATCAAAAGTCGACACGGCGAGGGACTCACGTGTCGGAGTCTGATAAGCAGCACGAGTCCGACACATTCCGCAAAGAGAAACAAACTCCCATCGCCATTCTATCCATACTCAGCACCACTATTCCCTACCCATCCAATCTTCGCTATTCCTTGGAGCATTTGTCACCTCACCTCGCAACATCCTTCTCTCTATGTCGCCATTACAGCAGTTTGGAATCCGAGTTGGCTAGGATGCATCATCGGAGACCACGGATTGCAGGTTTTGGTGCGGTGGATCCAGAGGGAAGGCCCATCACAGATCCTGCGATTCTCAACTACGCGGTCTCAGAGGATCTAGCGGATCAATCGATTGCAGGTAGCCTAACGAGCCCGAGCGAATACTCTGCACGGTCACGGAGCATAGCAGGCACTCCTGGGGGGACTCCAGGGTGGGAGACGATAGGTCTCGGGGGTGTCGTGGAGAAACGCCCTACGATCCCCAGCCCTGCTCTCGCAGGTGGGGATAGCTATTTCACGACGAAATCTCGATCGGGCAGCAAGACAGACCTGGCTTCTGCTGCCCAGCAACGCGTCCGGCGCAATTCTAGAGGCAGCACAACGTCGGAGAAGCGTTCGTCTCTGCGGCTTTCTGGTGGTCTTTCTCTGGAGTCTGGTTGCTTGAGCCCCGACGTCAATGAACTGGATGTGGCCGAAGACGTTGCTGGAAAAACATCAGATGATCTGCCCACGTTCACATTTCCAAAACGAGGACCAAACAGAGACATTTCAGTAGAGCGCAAAGATGATAAGACAACCGACTTGAAGGGACTATCGAGGTCATTAAGTCACAACGTCCATCGACACACAAAGCTTCACTCATATGGCGGAGACTTTGCAACGACATTCCAGTCTTTACCACCGGGGTCGACTTTTCCTATAAGGGGCACGCCAACCCGATCTGAGTCCCTGCCCGCCAATTCACCCGAGATGGCTCTGCCTACGGACAAGCTGAAAGACCTGATCCTCGACTCTCTACCGGCCCAGCTTTTCGTCGCTCTTCCCGGTGCTGGTGGGATTGTCTGGGTGAACAGCCGCTACCTCGCCTACCGTGGCCAGTCGTTGGCGGAATTGCACGCAGATGCACATGCAAGTATCCACCCAGATGATCGAGATACCTATTTAAGAGCTTGGGGTCGTGCTGTCAAAACAGGCACTGATTTCCACATGAATGTGCGAATACGTCGCTTCGATGGAGCTTTCCGATGCTTCTCTGCGAGGGTTGTTGCGTGCAGGAATAAGCGCAATGAAATTGTCCATCACCTTGGTTCTTACACGGACATCCATGAGCAGACTATGGCAGAGCTCAAACTCGTCCGCCAGCAGGAGATTGAGGCATCCGAAGCGAAGTACAGGTTCCTTGCAAACCTGATCCCGCAAATCATCTTCACTGCTACTGAGGACGAGGGCATCACGTTTGCCAACGAACAGTGGCTAGCCTACACGGGGCAGAGTGAAGATGATGCTATGGGCTTGGGTTTTATGGATTACGTGCACCCTGACGACCTGGCCAAATGCCGGATACCTTCGGGTCAGAATTCCCGAGCTTCGTCTCTGGGGAGAGCGATGGCGGCCAAAAGGGCACAAGCAGAAAAGCCAAAGACTGACAAGCCCTTGAAAAAATCAACGAACAAGAGTCCAGGCCATCCCGAGACAAACATTCGAGGCGTGCACTACCCTCTTTCACGACAAAACAGCTCAAGCAGTGACTTGGTGTACGAACTTCCGTCCGCGAATCTGACCGAGCTGGCCAAGGAAGGAATTGTCAAGGTCGGAACGGACAGCAACGGGAGGCTGTCGTATGCCACCGAGATTCGACTTCGTTCAAAGAGTGGAGAATACCGATGGCATTTGATACGCTGCGTCGAGATTGACAACATTGGGAATAGTGTCAGTTCCTATTTCGGTTCAGCAACAGACATTAATGATCACAAGTTGCTCGAAGCGAAGCTCAAAGAGGCCATGGAATCGAAGAGTCGTTTCTTGAGCAACATGTCGCACGAAATCAGGACCCCACTGATAGGCATCTCGGGCATGGTCAGCTTTTTGCAGGACACCACGCTCAATGAAGAACAGCGAGACTACACCAACACCATTCAAACGAGTGCTAACAGTCTGCTGATGATTATCAACGATATCCTTGACCTTTCGAAGGTTGATGCTGGCATGATGAAATTGAATCATGAATGGTTTCATACGCGTGCTCTAATTGAGGACGTGAACGAGCTGGTATCGGCCATGGCTATAGCCAGGAGACTCGAGTTGAACTACATTGTCGAAGAGGACGTGCCAACTTGGATTAAAGGCGACAGGGTGAGGATCCGGCAGGTTCTTCTGAACGTTATCGGTAACGCAATCAAATTCACCGAGACTGGTGAAGTTTTCAGCAGATGCAGAGTCAAGGCTGGGGCACCAGGACTCGGCGAGAATCAGGCCATGCTGGAATTCGCTGTCATTGACACTGGGAGAGGGTTTACCGAAGAAGAGGCGAAACTCATCTTCAAGCCCTTCAGTCAGATTGATGGCAGTAGCACACGAGCACATGGCGGCAGTGGCCTGGGCCTTGTAATCTCGAGACAGCTCGTTGAGCTTCATGGCGGAAGAATGGAGGGCACAGCTGTGCCAGGGGAAGGTGCCACCTTCACTTTCACCGCCAAATTTGGTCTTCCAACTGAGGAGGACCATCCCGATGCACCTGTCAGCTCTCTAGCACCGCCAACTCCCGCTGTTATCGAGGATATTCCCACACAGCCATTCAGGCAATTCACCATCACCAAGCATCGCGCATCGCCAGTCGTGAGCCCAGGTAGCGCCGAGCCGGATTCTTCCCCCGCGGTGGCTTCCAGCGGCAGCTCAAACCCGTCAACTACCTCTACAGGGACACGTGTGACGGGGAGGTCGTCCATATCATCGGTGAACGCTGGTCTGGCACGATTTAGTGAGGCTGCTAGAGCCAGCGGCCAAGACCTGTCTCAAATGAAGCTGGAGATGCCGTCTGGGCGGCTTTCGCCAGGGCATGTGCCAACTCCTGACTATCAGGGCAATATGAATAAATCCGGCGACTTCCGCCCGCCAATGTTCTCCATTCTGGTAATCTGTCCTCAGAAGTACAGTCGCGAGGCGACAGTGCAGCATATCGAGATGACATTGCCGAAGGATGTGCCGCATCAGATCACAGCCCTTGCGAGTGCCCAGGAAGCCGAGCAATTGATAGGCCGTGACGATCCGGTTCTGTTCACGCATGTCTTGATCAACCTCCCATCCCCAGAAGAGATTATAAGGTTGATGGAAGAGATCATCCACTCGACGTTGTTGAACAAGGCAACAGTGGTTCTCTTATCCGACTCCATCCAGCGGCAAGCTCTGACGAAACTCGTCGAAGGCACTGATCGCGCAGAGTTGTTATCTGACAACAAGGTCACGTATGTATACAAACCCGTCAAGCCGTCACGCTTGGCTGTCATCTTCGATCCGGCCAAGGAGCGTGATATGAGCGTCGACCGCAATCGGTCATCGGCACAGCGAATTGTGGAAACACAGAAAAAGAGCTACCGGGAAGTTGAGAAGCGAATGGGGAATAAAGGCTACAAAGTGCTCCTTGTCGAGGACAACCCCGTCAACCAGAAAGTGCTCAAGAAGTACCTGGTGAAGGTGGGCTTGGAAGTGGAGTTGGCCATGGATGGCCAGGAGTGCACAGATATGGTCTTTGGTCATCCTTATGGCTTCTACTCGCTGATACTGGTAAGCCTCGCTCACCCAAGAACATATGACATGCTACAGAAAGCTGACGAACGATGTAGTGTGACCTACACATGCCCAGAAAGGATGGCTATCAGGCCTGTCGAGAAGTACGAGAATGGGAGTCTAAGAATGAACACAAGAAGCTGCCCATCATTGCGCTCTCCGCAAATGTCATGTCCGACGTTCAGGAGAAGTGTGTCGAGGCGGGCTTCAGCGACTACGTCACGAAGCCGGTGGACTTCATCGACCTGTCGACAGCACTGTCGAAGTTCTTTTAAGTCCGAACGACAGAAAACAAACCAACCAAAAGGCAACAGATACACACACAAATTGAACCGCTTGCATAGCATTGGCGTTTCCACTTGGGGTACTACATACAGCAACGATGAATTGGTCAACGAACCGTACAAGACGTTTCCTGATCTTCACCTGCACAAAAAATGATACCAAACAACGAAGTCCCACATATTTCGGATTCGATTCATCCCTTCATCGCGAACAGTCATCATTTTGTTCTGATTTTTTCTTCTCTTTCTCGGACGTTCGCTCCGGTCACGCATGGGGCATAGAGGATGAGGAGGATATTGGAGGAGGGTCCTGCTCTCCCAAGCATTCTCAGGTCGCGTGTTATTTATACTGGTCAAAAAAAAAAAGATGGGACGTTGTTATTATTTGTTTCCTTTCTCCCCATCCCCTCCATTCCCCTCTATTCTTTGCCGCTCTAGATGATTGAGGGCAAATTATTATTTTTCCTTTCGGATGGGCGAAGCTGCGAGGCCGTAAACGCGATGAAGGCAGTCATCATGGTCGGTCGGGTTGGTTGGTCATATGCCACACAGGGTCGGTCTGGTTCGGTTCGGTTTGGCTCGGGCTCATTTTCATCATCATCATCAACGTCGACGACAACAACACAGATTCCATGTTTATCATTCCCTTTCTTTCGGAGTCGGTGGAATTAAGGGGGGGTGGGGGCGATTATGATTCATGATATCGAATGTCTTGTCGTCTGCATTCGCCGTCAAGTAATGTGACCCCCTACTCTAACCTTTCGGCCTCCACCCCCCCCCCCCCCAACAAAATGAAGTGTTTCTTCCCGTGCCATCATATGTACGAGCGAGTCCAGACAGGAGGGGAAGGTCCAGCTGGTAAAGGGAAGGGAAACCTAGATAAGTGTTGCAAGGTGTAATAACAAAAGTTTACCTACTGTGTCTATGACAGTAGATGTGTACCATTGGTCATCATACCGTGCTCCTGCTGGGCTTATGTGACACTGGTGATTTTGAGTAGATTGATTTGTCTCGTTATATTTCTGGAACCAGACAGACCGGTCTGATCATCCATCAGATCATGATATTTAAGCCCCCAAGACCCGTCTATCGATCCATCCATTCTCCATCCTGTTTGTTCGATCGCTACGAACTATGTCCCAGCCGTGGGTGGGTGTCTGTCTATGCAAGTATGCAATCTGGTATCTCCCCCGAGGAAAACAAAACCTGAAAGGTGCGCAAAAGAATAAAATAAAAAAAGAAACCCCGAAAAATAACAACCAGGGCACACCGGAGAACCCGACGCCTAGTCCTGCCGCTCGTCCTCATGACCGAGGACGCAGCAAGCCCGCCCGGATACAGCAAGGTAAACAAATCAGTAAACGCTCCCATTGATACTCCGGTCCTCCCTCTCCGCCTTGTCGAGATCCGAGAGCTCATCGGCCTCGTCGACGTCCTCGTTGCGGCTGGTCTCGCGCTCGTCGTCGGCCTGCTCGTTCTCGTTCTGGCTGTCGTCATCCTCGTGCTCACAGTACCCGTGCCCCTCGCTGCTGCTGGGCGAATCGCCCAGCCTGTTGGCCATGGTGCCCCGCCCCATCCCGGACCGGTCCCGCTTGGCGCTCGGAGGAGCTCCGCCGGCGGAGTGGCACCCACTGCCGCCGTCGCCGAGGTCCATGCTGGCCACCCTCGACGTGACGACGCTCAGGCCCTGCTCTCGCCTCTTCCGGTGGCTGGCCCGGTTGTCCTCGGACGAGTCCGCGTCGCTGTTGGCGCGGGAGGTCCGGCCCGAGTGTGTCCCGCCGCCGTCGCGGCCACATGCGCGAAACAAGGGTTGTATGGGCAGCGGCTTGTCGTTCGTGAATGGCGGGCTCTGCAGCTCCCACGCGCGGAGTCGGTCCTCGACGGAGATGAAACTGGGCGTGCCGTCCGGACTGGACACGACCTGTTGTTGATCCCTGGCCGTGTCGAGCTGCGGAGTACGGGTGTTGTACTCTGAAGCTGACATGTCGTCCTCTTCGGACTGGAAACGCCGTGCTGCAGGGCGGCGAGAACCGAGGGTGGAGGAGGGTGTGGTTGTCCCGTTGGTGGTGGATGGTGTGGCGAAGCCTTGGGTGGTCAGGGAGGAGCTGACGCTAGCAGCACCTGCCTGATCGACGGGTGCAGAGGGGTGTTGGTGGCCGGAGGCCTTTTCGTCGAGTTTGACGAGGTCGGCGAGGGTAGAGCGTATGCGGAAGGATTTGTTATGGTCGCAACCGTTGGGACAGCCTCCCCACCGGCGGGGTTTTGAGGGTGAGTCTGCGGAGATGGCCTTTTCCAACTTGGACCTGTCCTTCACGTTGGCAACTTCTGTTGGGGCCTTCTCCTTCTCTTTTTCTCTTTGTTTCAGGGCTCGTTCCCTGCGTAGTTCTGACCATGTCCGTAGTTTGGTGTCCAGGATGTATTTGCCGCTCTCCTGTTTCGTCATGGTGATGAACTCGCAGTGGTTGATATTCCGAAGATCTTCGAAGTACTCAACGCTAAAGTGGTACCACTTCATCAGGAAGACGCGCGACATCAGACCGTGAGTTACTGTTTGATTACAAAGTCAGCATCTCGCATGTCTGCTAAGGCTTGACATGGTAGTTGGGCAAACGTACCTAGGACACAAACGCTGGCGAAGTCATCGTCCCCAAACTGCCTCCACAGGCTCTCGTTGAAGCCACTGACACGATCATAGGCATCGGCGGCACTCTCGCCGTTGGGTATCCTGTAGAAGAAGTGGCCGTAGTCGGCGCGCTCCTGCCACATCCTCTCCATCTCGGCGGAGCATGGCTGGAAGTTGCCAAAGTCCTGCTCCCGCAGGCGAGGCTCTTCATAGACCTTTATATTGTTCCTCTTGAAGGGAGATGGCCCTTGTTCGTCTGAGGTCAGTGTAGCCAGGATGCCCTCGGTGGTTTCTCTGGTGCGGCGGTAGGGAGAAGTGAAGAACTGGACGGTGTCGTCGGCACGTAGCACCTTGCGCAGGCGTCGGCCTGCATCGTAGGCTTGTTGCCACCCGTCTTGGGTCAACTTGACACGGTGGTCGGGGATGGTCTGGTGGATCTCGCGGTTTTCTGGCGGGCGCAGACAAGTTAGCGATGTGTCTCGTGTGTATGGCATGACATATCAAGTTCTGGGAACTGCATATTGGGCAGACTTACTGTTGCCCTCCGACTGGCCGTGACGGATGAGGATGATCAACCGAGGCTTTGCCATGGTCAGCTTGCAGTCGTCTTGACAGCTTTGGAACCAGAAGGGTAAGGCAAGAGCTGGTTCGAGTAGAGCAAAGAGAGACGTTGGACGAGAGTCGGGTGCAAGAGTGGGTGTGGATTGTACGAGGACAATGATCGAGTAGAAGAGATGGTGATAGTAGGACACAGGCGAGTGTATATATTTCGGGACGTGAGTATAAATAGGTCAGACAGGCAGTAGATTGAAAATGTGTACCCCTTTACGCTGGTGGACAGGAGCCATCCGACCGAGTCTATATAGTAGTCACAGGGCGATTCGGTATAGACAGAGAAGAAGTTGGGACAGAAGCGGAAGGGGTGGGAAGGCAAGGAAATAGGCAGAGTCGTGATGAATACGGGATAACCAGACTAGGCTGGGGCTCAAGTTTGGTTGGTTGGTTGGTTCTTGATTGGTCGGCTGTTTAGGCTTGGGGTTCGCTGTTGGAAGATTGGGTCTGTATTGTATGCAGTTCCCCAGTGATATTGAAGTTGTCTAGAGTTGGAGGTGACTTGAGATTTGACTAATACGTGAAAGATGTGCAGTCAAAGGCATCATTTTGGGGGGGGGGGGGGCGAGGGGGGATCGGATTTAGCGCCCTCTAAGCGTGAATGGCACTAAGTCTGGTGGTCAGCAGGCAGGGCAGGGTACAGTAGCGCCAGCAGTAGGTACCGGCAGGACGGAACACCCCGACAGTTTACCGGCTGACCAACTGGGTGCCCAGGTACAACAGTAGCCACCTACTTGAGTACCTAGGTAGGTACTATGGATTCACATACTATCTTCATACGACCAATTCAGGTGGTCGCTTGACCTGCACCCGCACCTGCACCCGCAACTGCACCTGTATATCTCCAGGCTAGCTCTCATCCAGAGTTGTTGTTCTTCTGTGCTTCGTAGGCGAACAGGGTGATAGGACCCCGGGCACTGCGTCACGGCGTAGCTATGATGACATGCCGGCGATTAGCCCATATTAAATCGGAGATAGGATTGTAGACGGCCGTTAAGGGGAGTGAACCGTGCCAGTAACGGCAACGGCAACGGCAACGGCAGGTGACGATAATGGCAGTGGCAGTGGCAGTGGCAATGGCACCATAGTAGTGGTAGCCTTGAAAGGCTGGAGGAGCCGTTTTACTATGCATTACATAGACTACATATCTAGGTAGTACAAACCCAGACATGTACATGCTATGGAATAAATAAGCGAACCTTGTTTGTATTAAAAAGATGACCGTGCCACTCCAGGTGCTGGTCTGACGCTCTGATTCGATACCACAGCCGCCGTCTATCATGTAGCATAAGCGCCCATGCGACCTTGGGCTGTTCTGATGGTTGAATCATTTCCATGTGTGCTGCATGGGTAGCAAAGAGACACCTACCTACTACCTACCTATGTATGCACCTAGGTAGGCAGCCAAGCGAGATAAGAAAATCAAATCGCAATAGATACCTAGATACTCTAGCGAGCCATACATGCGTGTTTTAGTTCTTTATTTTTACACTCGTGTTTGTTTTGGTTTTGGCCGGCCCTCTGCCGTTCCAGGCTGTCCCTGACACGCCTGTGGCGTAACTTTGGGCCGTTGGTCTGAATCTTACGTTGGATTCGGTGGTACGATACCATTCGTCAGAGCTACCACCAGCAAAACACCAGCCAAACTTGCGACACCACTCTCACCACTCTCACCCAACACACCAAAACAACCTGACCAGACCAACAACCTGGCCAGACCAACACACACACCAAAACAACCCACGCATCACAACACACATCACAACACATCACATCACATCACATCACATCACAACACCACACCGGTTGCCACACACACGCACACGCACACGCACGCAGACCACAGCCACAACCACAGACCAGGACCAAGACCAAGACCATGTCCGGCACGGGCCCCGAATCCCTCCCGACCTCGGCGGACCCGCGGTCCAGGCGGCCGCTCAAGAAGCGCGCGCTGTCGCCCGCCTCGGCGCAGGCCAGCCACGTGAGCTCTCTGTTCGCGCGGCCGGACCAGGAGATCCGCGTGCCCACGGGCCCGCCGGACCCGCGCGCCCGCCTGGCCCCGCCGCCCGAGATCGTGACCAACGTCCAGGGGTCGTCGGCCGGCGCCGGCTCCGGCGAGTTCCACGTCTACAAGGCCGCGCGCAGGAGGGAGTACGAGCGGCTCCGGGTCATGGACGAGGAGGTCCGGGCGGAGAAGGAGGCCGAGGAGTTTGCGCGCAGGCGGGTCGAGCTCGAGCGGCGCGACGGCGACAGGACCAGGAAGAACCGCGAGAGGAGGGAGAAGTTGAAGGCCAGGAAGGGCAAGGCGAAGCAGGTGCAGCAGGGGGCTGGCGCCAAGGAGGCCGAGAAGCAGGGCGGTGTCAAGCCGAGGGTCGACCAGGCGGACGAGGCTGTGAAGGATGATGCTCGGGACGGAGAGGTGAAGAATGGCAGCACGGACACGGGCTCCAAGGGCGACATGCCGGCCGCAGCTGCCTCGACCAGTACGCCGGGTTTGGTCATACACGATGACGACTAAAGGCAGCAAGCAAGTAAGCAAGCAGATTATGTGAACAGCACAGGGAACAGCAGGGCATTTCCAGGAGACAAGAACTAGAGCAAGCCTTCCACATTCGAAGATGCATTTTCTCTACCTGGACCAGAATCTATGGGGGTTATACACAGGGTATGCTTCTGCCGATACATCCTCATTACTACTCTAAATGTACCAGGCCTAATCACACACTATCTTTTCAGTCATCGCCGCCGCCACCCGTACCGACACCTATTGGTGCCTTCTTCGCCGAGCAGATGTCATCGACACGCAGCAGAAGGCAAGCGGCCTGGAGGGAAAATTCACAAGTCAGCGGGTTAACCCTAACAGAGTCTAGATAGCTTTGCGCAGTTGCACTTACCTCGATAGCCGTCTTGATGCTCTGCAGCTTGATAGCCTGCGGCTCCCAGACACCGTACTCCTTCATGTCCGCCAGTCCACCAGTGTCACCGTTGATGCCCCACGTGCTCTTGCCCTCAGCGTGCTTGGCACGGAGGTCCGTCAGCACGCGCACAGGGCTCGCGCCTGCGTTCTGGACCAGTGTCCGGGGGATCACCTCGAGCGCCTCGGCCACCGCCTTGTACGGCCATTGCTGCACGCCCTCGATGCTCTTCGCCATCT